>CM068712.1:2423314-3767353 GCA_035079005.1 Fraxinus americana
GAGGAGAAGCAAGATCTTCTCGAATCCACAAACAATCCCCACCGCACACGCACGAACGCGCCCAACCGCATAATGTATGCGTTTTTCTTCCCTGTGATCACTGAATCTCCACTCGTAGGCGATCGATTGCGAGGAGAAGCAAAGACTCCCTCGAACCCACAAACAAATCTGGCCACTTCAGCGAATTTCTCTTTTATTGGAGTTTCAGTAGAGGCAGTAACTAGAGATTCAGATCTGTTTACCAACCGCCCAATCCGCCGTGGAAAACACCATCTCCGCCTGCTATTTCGCCGGATAGAAGGAGAAGTGTGAGAGAGAGAGAGAGAGAAGAACGGCCGTCGCCGGAGAGAAGAACGGCAACGGACGTTGGGAGGAGGCGGCGGCGTTGGGAGAGATGGGAAGTGAGGAGATTGGTTGAAATGATTTTAGGGTTTGGTTGGGTTAAAATGATTTTATTGTATATAGATATAAAATTAAAAATAAAAAATGTTTTTAAAAATATTAATTAAAACCTGATTTTTGAAATGTTAAACTTGAAACCTTATTTGTGAAATTGAAAATCTAAAAACAGGTGTAGGTGTAATTTCCTCTAATTCTAGTAATTGGCAAGGAAATTCTTTACTGGGACACACTCATTATTTCAAATTATTTGATTCTTCGCCTTTGATTTGAATTTATACCTCCAAACTAAGCAAAAGAAATCCTAATTTACACATAAATGTACCCAAGTGTTCCATTTACAAACATAAAAAGACAGAAAATCTGGGATGTGCAAGTTCAATACTATAAAGAATGATTACTTCCTTCACTTACTCGGCTGATTTAATAAAATTTGAAACCAATTTCTTGGCTTTTAGAACCTTTTCTTCTGGATAATTTTTCAGCCGCAAGCCAATTTTATGATACTCGTCAACTTTTCTTTCCTCTTCTTGCAGCCTCATGCAGATTTCTTCATCTTTTTCCCTTTGCTTAGCTTGCGATTCCCACCTAACATAAATGAATAAGATATGTTCTATTTGGTTGGTGAAACCTGAGATTGAGGAGAAAGGAAGAAGATAGGTTTGATTTGAGAATGAAGATGTTAACCAAATCCCCTTTTCAATTTGGGGATAAATGGTTTTGACGTGAATAAATATTCAATTCCTCCTTCACTTTAGCTTTTACAAGGAAGGATAAAATAGGGGGGAATGAGTTGGAATGGCCACCCCTCAACAAGTTTTTGTTTAAATGGCTTTTGACCAAAATTCTTTAAAAGGAAAAAGAATTAATTATTTAAAAATCTCAAATGTCTACTTTACCCTCCCTTGTATAACCAAATAAATGAAGAATGTTTTGAAGGTTCAAGATTTTGAACATTTAACCTCATGGAAAAAAAATGCTCCACACACCACTAGGATATTGAACAATGAGTGTGTTTGGTAGAGATTTTTGGGGGAAAAATTGATTTTTGAATAGTGATATGATGGGAAATGTGTGGTTGAAAAAGAAGAAAAAATTATTGATATGATAGAAAATATTATTTTATTGAAGAATGTGTGGTTGAAAATGAGAATTGATTTACTGTAGAAAATGAGAATTTTTACCAAACGGGCCCAATATTGTTTATTCTATTGCAATAACCTATATATATCTTGACAAATTATATTCAAATTTACAAAGTCCAAGAATTCGAACCTTCAACCTTTAAGAAAAAGTTTATTGGAATGTTTTCATCACCACTAGGACATTGAACAATATTGTTTATTTTGTTACAATAACCTATATATATCTTGAAAAATTATAGTCAAATTTTCAATATCCAGGTATTTGAACCTTCAACCTCTAAGAAAAATGATGGTTCCCTCACTACTAACATATTGAACAATATTGTTTATTTTAATGCAATAACGTATATATAACCATATAGTTCTGAATATCTTGAAAAATTATAGTCAAATATTTCACTTCATTTTATATACGTATTATGTATTGAAAGATTAATTTTAATAAAGATGAATTGAATGTCTACAAAATTTATGATTTCGAAATATATAAATAATTAGTGACAATTAACTTAAAATCTTTAATTTTATTTCAAATAATTGTTTTTATATTTTTAAATAATCATCCACCGGTCCAACTATTAAATTTTTTATTTTTTCTTCCTTCATCCCCCACGTAAACTTTTTACGACGTGCAAAATATACTGTTTATATACCTTAAAAAATATAATTGTCGTTTTATATACCATAAAACGATATATATGTCATTTTGATTAAGATTAAAATTGAAACGATATCAATGTCGCCAAAATTGTACTGAAACGATAATGACGTCTTATGTGTCAAAGTTACAAAATAACATAACAACTTTCATATCGTTTTAGTACAAATTTAACAAATTCGAAATTATTCCAATTCAAATTATAATTACAATGACATAGATATCGTTTCTTTTCATAGAAAACGATAATTATATCATACTGGTTAAAACAACTATTCGACCGTCGATTTTACGCATAACGACATCCATGTCGTTCTACGTGAACTGAAACGACATAGATATCGTTTTAGCATAGGTTTCAACCGAAACGAGTTCAATCTCGTTAAATTTGTACTAAAACGACATGTATGTTGTTATGTTATTTAGTGGGTTTGGTACATAACAATATCATTATCGTTTTATTACAAATTCGATGATATTGATATAGTTTCAGGACAAATTATAATTAAAACGACATATATCTCGTTTCAGTTTGTATATAATGATATTTATATCGTTTCTGCCAAAAATGACGATTCGACCGGCCACGACCCCCGACATGCATCCGCCATATATAGGACTATCGAAATAGTTCATCAAGTGGGTTCGATCTCACTCAAAAGAAACTATAAAAACATTTGTGTTGCCATGATTGTATCTAACCTTCGAACTATTCCCACCGAAAGAAAGTATCTTCGTTCGCTTTTTCTAAGCCATTCAAGTGGTATCAACCCACTCGATGTCATTTTTCGATCGTCATACGTACGTTGAAGGTATGTCGGGTGGCCAATGATGGTTGAATCGCCGATTTGATGCATAACGACATCTATGTCGTTCTCTGTAAACTGAAACGACATAGATGTCGTTTTAGCGTAGGTTTCAATCGAAAAGATCGCTACATTTGTACTGAAACGACATGTATGTTGTTATGTTATTTAGTGAGTTTGGTACATAACAATATCATTATCGTTTTTTTACAAATTCGACGATATTGATATCGTTTTAAGACAAATTATAACTAAAACAACATATATTTCGTTTCATTTTGTATATAACGATGTTTATATCGTTTCTGTAAAAAATGACGATTCGACCGGCCACGACCACCCGACATATATAAGATGATCGAAATAGGTCATCAAGTGGGCTCATGCCACTCGAATGATTTAGAAAGAACGAACGAAGATAATTTCTTTCTATCGGAATAATTAGAAGGTTGTATATAGTCACGAGAATACAAATATTCTCATAGTTTCTTTTGAGTGAGATCGAACCCGCTTGATGACCTATTTCGATCGTCCTACATATGTCGGATGCTTGTCGAGTAATCGTGGACGGTCGAATCATTATTTTTAACAGAAACGATATAATTATCGTTTTATATAAACTAAAACGATATATATGTCGTTTTAGTTATGATTTAAACTGAAACGATATCATTGTCGTCAAAATTGTACTGAAACAATATAGAGATCATTATGTATCAAATTCACAAAATAACATAACAACCTCCATATCGTTTCAGTACAAATTTGACGAGTTCAAATAAAAACTACAACGACATAGATATCATTTCTTTTCATGCAAAACGATAATTATCGTTTTGGCTAAAAATAACGATTCGATCGTCCACAACCACCCAACATGCCTTAAACATGCGTAGGACGATCGAAAAAGGTCATCAAGTGGGTTGATGTCACTCGAATGACTTAGAAAGAACGAACGAAAATACTTTCTTTTTATTAGAATAGTTCGAATGTTGTATATAGTCATGAGAACACAAATATTCTCATAGTTTCTTTTGAGTGAGATTGAACCCACTTGATGACCTATTTCAATCGTCCTACATATGTCGGATACTTGTCGAGTGATCGTGGACGGTAGAATTATCATTTTTAACAGAAACGATATAATTATCGTTTTATATAAAATATCGTTTTAGTTATGATTTAAACTGAAACGATATCAATGTCGTCAATAACATAACGACGTCTGTAGACATAAAAAAAATAAAAAAAATAAATAATGGGTTGGGTCAATTTAAATAATCAGCTCAATTAAACTAAAACTTAATAAGCCCATAAGATTTTAAAGGCCCACCCTACCTTTTTTCTAAACCCATAATTATTCAATTATAATCAATTTAATTGAATTGATTGTGTGATTACGAAATTGGTCACGAATTTCTCCTATAAATAGGGTCAAAGGTTCATTGAAGGAAGGGGGCAAAAAGTGAAGAAGAAAATCACGAAGTGCTGAAGAAATCCCAAAACTCAAGGAAGAGAAGAAATCCTCTCGACTCCAAGGTCGACAAATACGAAGAAGATCAAAATCTTCTTCAAATCAAATAAACCCAAGAAGATCAAAATCTTTTTCGAATTAAATCAAGATCCAGACCAGGTTTCAAAGTCCAAATCCAAGCTCCGAAATTCAAGTGTCAACAAGTCAAGTTCTTGGCAAATCAAATTCTCAACAAATCCCGAAGTCTAGGTTTCAAGCCACGTGGCTCCTGTCTTCAAACATTCAGATCATTAATCAGAGGGTTTTGCAATTTTGCAATTACAAGAAGATTCTCATTTATTTGTATTTCTTAAAAATACAATTTGTGACGTTTTCTGTATTTTAATACGCAAAATTCGTCGTACAAATTTCTTGGCACGCCCGGTGGGACCTTCTTGTCCTCTCATCTTTTGATCTCAGAATTTTCAACTTTCAACCACTACATCAACAATAGCAAACGGACAAGCGAAGCAAACCATGACTCATCTCGAAGAGACACTTGCTGAACTGTTCTGTACGACCGAGCCCAAACAAAAAGTGGGAAAACTCAACTGGTTCCACCACTAAAGAAGTTCTCCAACAAAGGCAGAATGAATATTGCTTTCACAAAGCCAACTTCTCGTTCAACAGAAAAGACCAAGAGTTCGGCGAAAAATTCTCGTTCGGACTCGTCTCCGATGGCGAGATCCTTGTCATGGATCCCACCATTACCACTTCTTCTCTGCAAAGGTGGGGAGGCTATAGTTTGTCTGAAGAATCACTTGAGCCAGTGATGGTCACGGAGGCGACCTCTGGCTCGGATGATCGAATCCAAAAAATGGCTTTAGCCTTTGAAAAACTAACGAAGTTCGCCTGAGAGAGAAACGCACGAGGTTCTTTGCACTCATGCACAAGCTAGAACTGCAAAATCTGGCAGAAGAAGATCAAGAAAACCCAGAATCCTCCAAAAGTAAGGGTCTGGAAGTCCCAAGAACGCCAACAGAAACAAGATATACATGATCGAATAGTTGTTCAAAACGTTTTGCGTGATACTACTCAACTTTCTGTTGGCTCTCTATCTGTCCACCAACTTCAACATATGATTGCGGACACCATTCGTGCCCAATATGGTGGTTCAATGCAATCTTCATTGGTGTATGCCAAGCCATATAGCCGTGGAATGGACGAGATAAGAATGCCACTCGGTTACCAGCCTCCAAAATTCCAATGTTTTGATAGGAAGGGTAACCTAAAGCAACATGTTGCCCATTTTATTGAGACATGTAACAATGCAGGCACTTACAATGACACCATGGTGAAACAGTTTGTACGCTCCCTCAAAAGTGTTGCGTTCGAATGGTACACCGACTTATAGGTGCAAGGTCGATTCACGATGATTGGGATCAACTTGAAAGAGAATTCCTAACACGTTTCTCTACAAAGCTGCCGTGGTTGTCAGCCTTCCAGAACTTGCTCGAACAAAGCAGAGCAAGGAAGAGCCAGTTGTAGAGTACATCGAACGTTGGAGAAACCTCATGCTCAATTGTAAAGAACGAATAAGCGAAGCCTCTTCCATTGACATGTGCGTACAAGGCAAGCATTGGGGATTACTCTACAATCTGCAAGCAAATATGCCTCACTCCTTTGAAGAGTTGGCAACACGTGCTCATGACTTGTAGCTCCAAATTGCAAGGCATGGAAGTTACTTACCAAGTGATCCACGTGACAAGAAAGATCCCAAGAAAGAAATAAAGAAAGACTTCAAGACATATAAGCCCAAAGAGGTAATGACAATTTCCACCATCCCTGCAAAGATAGCTTTCCAAGAGTTGAAATCAAACACAAGACCAAAACCAAAACCAGAGTTCAGACCCACCAAAGGGTTAGTCCAAGGTAGAGGTCATGTGACTTTGAAAGAACTTGAACAGAAAGAGTATCCATTTTCAGATTCTGAAGTTCATGGAATCCTGGATCAGCTTCTCGAACAGAAGATAATCAAACTACCAACCCCAAAGAGACCTGAGGAAGTTGGTAAGGTCGATCATCTTACATATTGTAAATTTCACAGAATCATCAATCACCCGGTGGAAAAATATTTTGTGCTGAAAGATCTTATTGTTCGCTTGGACAAAGAAAATAAGATCAAACTTGAAACGGGAGAAAGCCAAGCTATTGTTGCTACGATGGTTTCGTTTGGGTCGTTTGATCCAACCCCCATTGCAAAATGGGAACATACATTTTCTCATATATGCAACGTCAATAAATCTCCGGCTGAGGAGTTTGGACCACAACTTCCAGAAGGAGCCATCCCAGTGAAGTTTGAAGTAGACGGGGAAATCACTATCAGTTACATCTACCCGGGGATGGAGGGACCACGTGCACCCAATCGTCCAACCTTTTACGAAATTATGACAGACGATTTGGATGTTTGGGATTCTGATTCAGAGTCCAAAGACAAGGTTGGTGAGGGCTGGTCTACCTTCATAAGTAAGAAGGAGAAATACCAAATATCAGACAAAACAGGTAAGATACCACCTTCTACGCCTCTTGTAGGACCAAAGTTGGGGGCATCAGGTATGGAAGTTCAACCTAATGAAAAGGTAACACTAGAAGAAGGCCAGGAAGGATGGACCCTTGTAAAAGGACTTCATCGAAAGGCCCCACATTTCTCCGGTTCTAGTATTTGTGACGAGAAACTGAGAACAAGAAACAACCAAAGGAGGAGGTCTAAAACCAAGTCAAAAGTGCCAACTAAATCAACAGGAGTAGAAGCTGCTTCACGCATTCCTCCTAGACTGCCAACCCTGAGTGATTACCTTCCTAAGGGTTTCTTTGACAACGAATGTTTTACCTCCAATATTGTCAATGTAGAGGAGAAAGACGAAGCAATGAAGGAATTGAGAAAGAGTTCAAAACAGAAGAAAACTATCTCGCGACTCAATAATATTCCTTCCGATACAAGCTTAGCAGAGTCTCTTAAGCTTCCTTTCGATGATCGAATGTCTCTAATCGCAACATTGATAGATCCGGAAGAATATGAAGGCAAAGTCCTAGAACATATTGGATCCACAACCCGACAAGACTGTATGGCCACCATCACATTTGACGATGAAGATTTGCAACTGGTCTCTCGTTTACATAATAGACCACTCTATGTTAGCGGTCATATTCGAGAATGTAGGATAAATCGCATAATGATCGATTGTGGATCTGCTGTCAACATCATGCCTGTCAAAATGAAGAAGAAGATTGGAATCAATGTTGGTGATCTGTCCAAGAGTAAGATTATGATTCAAGGATTCAACCAAAAAGGTCAGCGAGCTATTGGCACGATTCGTTTGAAATTACGAATAGAGGAGTTAATTTCCTCAGCTCTCTTCCATGTCATTGATGCTAAAACATCATATGAATTACTCATGGGACGTGTTTGGCTACATGAAACTGGAGTTGTACCTTCGACTTGGCACCAATGTTTCAAATACAGTCGAAATAGAGAAGTCAAATGTGTGGTAGCCGAGTCTAAACCATTCCTCGAAGAAGAATCTTATTTTGCTGAAGCCAAATTTTACGTGGAGGATGAAGAATGTAATTCTGCTGGGTTAACCATGGCCGGATTCAAAATTAAAGGAGATAGAGACGATGATAATACATCCGGCGTTGTTCAACCTCATCAAATCATCAAAGGTAAATCAAGACTTACATCTGAAGGGTTCTCTAAAGGTAAAACACCTCAAATAGAATAGAACGATGTTGAAGTATTGAAAAAAGAGTTAACTCTTCCAATACCTAGCATTCCAAAATTGTTTCTGCCCCATCAACTCATGACAATCTCGGGAGACTACGAATCAACAGTGGGAGCTTCGACGTCTATTCCGGACATATCAAAACTCAGTATTTCTAGCTCATCCAAACAAAACAAGCCTGGAGCCGATGGGCCAAAACATACATTCAAAGGGTGTTATAATCCCCAAGTCAAAAGGCTGTTTGAGAATGCCGGATTTGGGAAAGGGGAGCCTCACATATTGGGTGATCTCGATGCTATCCTTTCGGCTGGGCGTATCCCTTCTCATTTTGACGGGACCCTCATGTCGTAACTTAGGTATGGTTTGGGATATGATCCAAATCCACCAAGAAAGATTAAGGTCAAGAAGGTTTCTTCGAACCCAATCGTGATTCAAATCTACGAGGTTGCAGGAGAGAAACCTGAACAGCCGAAACCTTCAGTGTTCGATCGAATTGAAAGTGAGAATGTCAGAGTTTCGGTGTTTAAAAGGTTAAAAGGAGAATCCTCCCAAATAGTTGACATACAAGGCAAAGCTTCTGTCTTCCAAAGGTTAAGTAAGGATCCTTCTCCTTCTACTCAAATTGATACTAACGCACAAGTTCCCCAAAAGTCATCTCGAAGACAATCTGCATTTTCTCGACTGGAACTAAGACTTCTGATCCAAGTCCAAAGCCTCAACGATCAAGGAGAAGACTACAACGTCAAAAAGTTTACCCTTCTCTAAAGAATGATGATGACGAAGAAGAGGTCTCCGTTAATCATATAGCTTTTGAAGAAGCTCTCAACTCAAAACCTGAGCCTGAAACTCTGCCACAACAGATGAACCTGAATCGGCCCCACCTACGTTTGAAGAAGGGGGACAAGCTACTGTGGATGACTTGAAATAAATAAACTTAGGGACTGAAGAAGACCCAAGACCAGTGTTTGTAAGTGCTCTCCTCGGTCAAAAAGAAGAATCAGAGTACATCCATTTGCTTCAAGAATACAAAGACGTATTTACTTGGTCTTACAAAGAAATGCCAGGGTTGCAGTACATCACCTTGCAGTTAGACATGGAGTTCGGCCGATCAAACAACTTCAAAGAAGATTTCGACCAGAGCTCGTTCCTCAAATCGAAGTGGAAGTTAACAAACTTATCGAGGCTGGATTCATACGTGAAGTCAAGTACCCAACTTGGATCGCGAATACTGTTCCTGTCAAAAAGAAAAATGGACAATTACGAATCTGTGTTGACTTTCGTGACCTAAATCAAGTATGTCCAAAAGATGACTTTCCACTTCCAATAATAGAGTTGATGGTGGATGTAACCACCGGGTATGAAGTCTTATCTTTCATGGACGGATTTTCCGGATACAACCAAATATACATGAATCCGAAAGACGAGGAACTTACAGCATTCCGTACCCCTAAAGGCATATTTTGTTATAAAGTTATGCCTTTTGGATTAAAAAATGCGGAGGCAACCTACCAACGGGCAATGCAGAAGCGATGACATGCTACATAAGAACATAGAATGCTATGTAGATGATCTTGTCGTAAAAACAAAGAAACGAGACAATCACCTACAAGATTTACGGGATGTTTTCAAAAGACTCCGATGACATCAATTAAAGATGAATCCGCTTAAGTGTGCATTTGGTGTCACATCTGGAAAATTTCTTGGCTTCATTGTGCGACATAGGGGCATTGAAATAGATCAATCAAAAATTGATGCCATAATCAACATGCCAGAACCAAGAAATGTACATGATTTGAAAAGTCTTCAAGGAAAACTTGCATACATTCGAAGATTTATCTCTAACCTTGCCGGACGTTTCCATCCATTCAACAAATTGGTGAAGAAAGATGTACCGTTCGAATGGGATGATGCATGTTGAAATGCTTTTCAAAGCATCAAACAATATTTGTCTCATCCACCAGTACTCATAGCTCCGGTCCCAGGGAAGCCGCTAACTCTTTATGTGGCAGCACAAGAATGTTCTCTAGGAGCATTTCTTGTCCAAGCCAATGATGAAGGAAAGGAGAATGCACTCTACTACTTGAGCCGGACATTAGTGGCGCTGAGATGAAATATTCGCCTATTGAAAAAATATGCATTGCGTTAATCTTCCCAACTAAAAAATTAAGACATTATATGCTATCACATACGATCAATCTTGTTTCAAAGGTTGATCCTTTAAAGTACATAATGTCTAGACCGATTCTGTCTAGAAGGATTGGAAAATGGGCACTGCTATTGTCCGAATTCGACATTAAATTCATTCGACAAAAAGCCATCAAAGGACAAGCTCTGGCAGATTTCCTTGCCGATCATCCCGTCCCAGCGGAATGGGAACTACAGGAAGACCTTCCGGATGAAGAAGTTCTATTCTTGAAAGTCATACCATCGTGGAGGTGCATGTACTTCGATGGGGCGGCCCGAAGTTGTAGTCTTTGGAGAAGCAGGAGTCATCTTTGTCACTCCCCATGATCTTGTTATGCTGTACTCTTTTGCCTTAACGGAGAAATGTTCAAACAACGTGGCGGAATATCAAGCCCTTATCATTGGCTTGGAGACAGCGTTAGATATGGACATCCATCAGCTGGAAGTCTTTGGGGATTCTAAATTAATAGTCAACCAACTTCTAGCCGAGTACGAAGTCCGTAATTCCGACTTGAAGCCATATCATCAATATGCATCGACTCTTATGAAAAGATTTGATTAGTTAAAAATCAAATTCATACCTAGGAATGAAAACAGGGAAGCCGATGCCTTAGCTAATTTGGCCGATGTTCTAACCAGGACGGACGAAGATTTCTCTCACTCCATTTCAATTGCTCAAAGATGGGTGCTTCCGTCATTACTACCCAGTGATATGGAAGAAAATAATAGCGTTGAAGTAATCAAAGATGAGGAAAAAGAAGATTGGAGACAACCGTTAATCGATTTCCTTCAACAACAAAAGCTACCAGACAATCCACGGCGGAAAATCGAAATTAAGAGATGCGCTTCCCGCTTTATCTTTTATAAAGGGACGCTTTATCGACGATCATTTGATGGAGCCTTCCTTCGATGCTTAAGTAATGATGAAGCAACATGTGTCGTGGAAGAAGCCCACTCTGGAATCTGTGGTGCTCATCAGTCTGGACCCAAGCTCCATTTTCGAATAAAGAGAATGGGATACTCCTGGCACGCAAGAGGATAAACTGTGAACGGCCCTCCCCCAAATAAAAAAAAAAGAAAAAAAGAATTTTTTTTTCGTTCTTGTAACGAACTACGTTCGACTTGATCCCGTTTGGGTACGTAGGCAGTTTGGATAAATTATAAATTCAAGTTCAGTCACAACTAATAAATTCATTCAATTTGTTTACCATTTTTCACAGCAACAAAAGAAAATATCCAAGAAACAAGAAAAAGAAAAGTTCATCGTGAAAAGAAAAAGAACGATGGAAAATCAAAATCCATACAATGCTTTTTTTAAAGAAAATCATAAAGGCTCGACTTTATCACTCGCCGTTGATCACTTGCAGGAAACTATCTTCAAGGGTCTTCCTTCTCTGGTCAATGGATGCTGCGCTAGAAACATCTCTGGTATGTAATTCTTCCAACGTGGCCTTTTCAGTTCCAAGAATGCTCTCCTATTCCCTACAGGTTTGAAGTTCATCATGGAGTCTGTCCAGCTCGGAAGTCAGCTGACTAATTTTATCTTCCAGTGAAGAACGTGTAGAATCTTTCACTTCGAGCTGAATATTCAAAAGCTTCAACCGCTCGGCCTTTTCTTCAGAGGTTGGACACTCCAAGTGTTGCTTTCTTTCAGATAAATAAATGTCAATTTCTTTAAGAAATACGTCCATACGTTTCATCAAAGGTGATGGTTCTGCGCGGAATGAGCTGGTAATCACGTTTTGAAGAATTACATTATTTTCATCCCACCAAGATCTGATGTTAGAAAACCCATGCTTTAGGACGTCTCTAAAACACTTCTGAAGATAATTAGTCATGGCATCTTGCATAGCAGCTTTCAAATAAGGGGACTCTTGAGTTATCCCAGGCGGGGGATCGACCACAGAAGAGCAAATTGGAGCTACCCGATGAGTATTTGTTTCTAAAGGCGAAATGATAACTAAAGTCGATGAAGGTGGAGCAGTTGGAACTTCTTGATCAATCTCTGAAATGTTAGCTCTCGCAGTCTCAGAATTCACCTCATCTTCATCTTGGAAACCATCAATGTTGAGCGCCAAAATGCCTTCATTAATCATACTCGGGTATTTGCAAGGTGGGTCGCGAAAATCATGAGTACCATCTATTCCTTGAAGTGCACCGATCCTACCATCATTCTCGCCAGTTTGATCTTGCAAAGAGTTTGGATTCACATAATAATCAAATCCTTCAGGAATGCTTGGGAAACCTACAAAAACGGTAGAGATATAAAAAAAATATAGAAGAAGAGATTTTAAAAAAAAAGCCTACCCGCGTTCTGTGTTCTAGGAGACATAGCCAAAAATTCGCCATCTGATGGTGTATTCGGAAGACTGATGTTGATGTGAGAAACCCTGATGTCACCTTTTGAAGGATTCGGGACAGCTTGAAGCTGCATCGGTTTTATCAATCGTTTAACATTATATATTTGAGAAAGACGAGTCTGAAATTAAAGTTCGTTGCATAAGACCAAATACAAGAAGCATTAAAAAAAAAACCTGATCTCCAGAACTTTCAACTCCCAGAGTTAGAGTCTTTTCAGGTGCGTGGGACGCTCGATCTTCAGGACTACTGTGGTCTGGAATCAAAACTACCTCGGGCATCTTATCAGCAGGCTCAGAGGTGGGAGCAAACTTTGTTGAGGGAACTTTAATTTTAATCTTCTTAATGACTCTTTCATTTCGAAAATCCAATTCCCTCTTTCGAGAAATCTCTTCGGGGATGATGTGTGGAGAACTTAGCCCTTTGGCTATGACCCTGTTCGGAACTGGATTAAGAACAAAGTCCCGGCTCTCACTAGAAAATAAAACCTGCACTTAAACCTTGGTCAGGACCGGTAACACTCGATTACTCCACCAAATTTGGTACTCCGCATCAACATTTTGATGAGTATCTTTCACATACTCTGGAATATGAAATATAGATCCACTCATTGTTTGAGTCAGAGACAACCAAACGCGATACATATCGCCTGCATTGAGAGCAATATTCAACTTTCTTGGTGAACCGGGAAGTTTTTGTTTAAAGCCAAATTGTCTCGCAAACCTATGAGGATTATATGCCTCGAGAATGAAAGGAGAGTTCCCTGACGGTAAGAGACGAATCCAGACCGAATACTCATCATGAATTCTGAAGTATTTATAGACCTTTGTTGGTCGTCAACTCGTACATGAGGACGGGACGATGAAGGAAATGGATTCCAATTCGCATCCATCCTTCCACGGATAAGGTTACGAAAATCAACAACATTTTTCTCCCAAGACTGGAAAGCATTTAGTGTGCCAGCATATCTTCGAATTATAGGACGAGTATAACTCTTGTCCACATGAACATAAACACCTCGGACAAAATAAGTAGCAGCCCAAGCATAAAGAAAATGTCCAGGAAATGAATGTGAAATCGAGCCAAGGTCCGAGTTTGATTGATGATTCGATGTTCGTGTAAGTCCTCTATAAATGCTCGCTAATATGGAAGGAACCAGGCTGTAAGTGTACCCACCTGCCATTTTAGAAGATGCTTTAAAAGTCCCAACTCTCATACACTCGTCCCCAGATGGAAGAACGAAACGACAAAGCCATAGGGAGAGATAAGATGCTATTTCTAATTCCTCTTCCTCTTCTATAGACAAAGATATTGGCAAATCACTCCAATGACTCCGGTCCCTACGAAAAATATCTCTCGGCTTGTCTACAACCATGGGTCTCCGTACTTCATTTGGAGCTCTTTGATGACGCCTTTTAAATGGATTAAGACTCATAGCAGTCTTATAATTTTTGTGTTGTCGAGGATGCTGAGCACAACCATTCTCGCGAAACCAGAAATTGATCCATTCCTCATGACTGACGCAATTGGATTCAATCGCATTCGCAATCAGTGTGAAAACATTAAAGAGATACAGACAAGACTTGGAGTGTTGATGCATCGACTCACGAAAGGCCTGTGACAACTTCTTCATAGTAATGACCCTCGATCGAAAGTCCACTTATCTCGTGGATATCCCAAAGAGAAATACCAACTTCACCACAGGAGGTCACAAAAGTGTTGGTTTCTGGACACCAAATCTCACAAAGAGCTCTGTAGATAGAATTTGGACGATGATAATCCTTCGTGGCGGAACTCGCTGCAGAAGCTAACTGGCGGAGATTCCTCTTGAGCAGAAGTTTCTGGACCCATGAAGACCATTCCCAAAATTTTGGAAGAAAAGAAATTTCTCCACGACTGACAAGCGCGCTTCTCCATCGTATTTCTTTGCTATCAACCCTCTCACAAATTACGGCCTTTGGGACGCACTCCATGCTTTAGGAATGATGAGGCGGAAGACGCAAAAAGGGAAGATTGCTAGATCGGCTGGACATGGCATCTTCTAAATTCTCGTGACATTCACTAATAATGGGCATGTGCAACTCCGAAAAAGGTTCCAAGAGCTCAGGAGAAGGATATGTAGTCGGCTTTATGGATGCTAAGTTTAAGCTCACCTCGTACGCCAGGTTGGGCATGGTACTTCACATCAGTATCTTTGAAACGGAGATAACTTTTGCTTTGACTTTTAAACTCGACAATTTCGTGTATATCAGAATATACTCTATCATTAGAGTTCGTCTCGGCTATTCCTCAAAAAAAAAAGTAAATAAATAAATTTAATGGGCAATAAATCTTTTAAGTTCATTTATTGTCTAAATCATGAGCTTCTCTGATATGTAAATGGCCTCCCAAACACAAAGTGTCCTGGACGGTCAAAGGAGTCGGTCATTGGTCCCAAACACAAAGTGTCCTGGACGGTCGAAGGAGTCGGCCCTTGGTCCCAAACACAAAGTGTCCTGGACCGTCGAAGGAGTCGGTCCTTGGTCCCAAACACAAAGTGTCCAAGACGGTCGAAGGAGTCGGTCCTTGGTCCCAAACACAAAGTGCACAGGACGGTCGAAGGAGTCGGTCTTTGGTCCCAAACACAAAGTGCCCAAGAAGGTTGAAGGAGTCGGTCATTGGTTCCAAACACAAAGTGACTCGAATGGCGAAACGTAGTAGCCTTTGGTCTTGAGTTGGTTCATGAACAAATATTTTCTGAACCCATAAAATATCGCAATGCAAAATTTTACTCTACACAAAAAAAAAAGATCTCAAACCTCAAGATTTTTGACTTGTTCCAAAATTTGAATCTGAATCCTAAAAAAAAAAAAAAGAAATGAAGAACGTTAGTTACAATGTTACAAAAAAAAAAAAAAAAAGGTCTCGGTACTGTTCACGTGAACAGTACCACGTTTAAAAAAAAAAAAACAAAAATTTTTTTTCTCGGACTGTTCACGTGAAAAGTACCACGTTTTTAAAAAAAAAAAATTCGGTACTGTTCACGTGAACAGTACTACGCTTAAAAAAAACAGCAAAAAAAAAAAAAAAAAAATTTGTCCTCGGTACTGTTCACGTGAACAGTCACGTTTTAAAAAAAAAAAAAAAAAAGAAGAGAGAGAGAGAGAGAAAAAACCATAATCTTTCTTGCCTCTATTTTTAAATTTGATCTTTTGTTTCAAAACCTAATAATTGATTCATATAAATAGCTAAATATCGGGCTTTACTTGAGCCCACTTACCATAAAACATAAAAAATGCTGTTAAAATATATAAATAAATCAAGTGAATCAAGAATTGCGTAAAATAAATAAATCAAACAACAATTACGTCAAAAAATAAAAATAAAAATCGAAAATCAAGATTTACTAATTTATTTATTTCATAATAAATTAATAAATCTTGAGGGGGCATTTGTAGATATAAAAAAAATAAAAAAAAATAAATAATGGGTTGTGTCAATTTAAATAATCAGCCCAATTAAACTAAAACTTAATAAGCCCATAAGATTTTAAAGGCCCACCCTACTTTTTTTCTAAACCCATAATTATTCAATTATAATCAATTTAATTGAATTGATTGTGTGATTACCAAAATTGGCCACGAATTTCTCCTATAAATAGGATCAAAGGTTCATTGAAGGAAGGGGGCAAAAAGTGAAGAAGAAAATCACGAAGTGTTGAAGAAATCCCAAAGCCGAAGGAAGAGAAGAAATCCTCTCGACTCTAAGGTCGGCAAACACGAAGAAGATCAAAATTTTCTTCAAATCAAACAAACCCAAGAAGATCAAAATCTTTTTCGAATTAAATCAAGATCCAGACCAGGTTTCAAAGTCCAAATCCAAGCTCCGAAATTCAAGTGTCAACAAGTCAAGTTCTTGGCAAATCAAATTCTCAACAAATCCCGAAGTCTAGGATTCAAGCCACGTGGCTCCTGTCTTCAAACATTCAGATCATTAATCAGAGGGTTTTGCAATTTTGCAATTATAAGAAGATTCTCATTTATTTGTATTTCTTAAAAATACAATTTGTGACGTTTTCTGTATTTTAATACACGAAATTCGTCGTACAATGTCCATATTGTTTCAGTACAAATTTGACGAGTTTGAAATCGTTACAGTTCAAATAATAACTACAACGACGTAGATATTGTTTCTTTTCATACAAAACGCCAATTATATCGTTCTGGCTAAAAATAATGATTTTATCTCTACAAATTTGTACTGAAATGATGCGGATATCGTTATGTTATTTCGTAAGTTTGATACTTACGATTTGTTGCCGTTTTTCTAAAATTATGTGAGAAAATGTCTCCATTGAACGAAGGATAAAATTTTGGGAGCAATGTATTTTTCATACTGGAACAACATCAATTTCGCTTTATATATCAGGAACGAATTCAATATCGTTATGTAAATTAGTGCAATTTTTGTACTCGAACGACATAAATATCGTTTTGTGTTTCAAGAACGATTTCAATGTCGTTATGAAATCTATGCATTTTACATACAAGGATATTTTAGTAATTTACAAATTGTATTTTCCTTTTCTTTGTAGCTTGAGGCCATCTAACTAAAAAACTTAGTTGGTGGACTTTTAAAACTAAAACTTGATTTGACTAGGCTCATTAAATGAAGTCCCTATAAAATAGTCTTATTACACTTTTAAATAATTAAATTTTATTTTATTTTTGACAACTTAGTCAAAGGCCTGTTGGACAAAAACATATGGAAGGGTGGCCATTTGAGAAGAGCTTTAAGAGAATTGATTTCAAAGCAAATTTCTCTAAAACCTCTCCTACAAAAGGTAAAAAACAAGCCCTACCAAACGGGTTATAATCAATATCGTGTGGGATAAATAATCCAACATATTTGTAGTGCTTTTATGGTCCACCACCCACTAAGCCACTATCACTTACTTGCACCATAATATGCTATTGTGGGGGAGATTGGATACGATTAATAGAGCAAACGCCTTTACATTACTGGACGCATTTATTTTCTTGTGTAAAGTACACAGGTTCTTGATGTAACAATGGACAGTTTTAGGGCCTGTTCGGTACAATTTAAAATCCAATTAAAATTAAAAATATGGCCGTTATTGGGTCTCACTCGTCTAATAAAAGTCAACAATAACAGCTAGTTTTTCAATTTTAATCCAATTTTAATCTCTACCGAACACGCCTTTAGTTTGCATTATGGGTCTTTATACCAACTTGCTTCCGGATTTGATTAATCTGAAGGTTAATCGGATTTTATTTTATTTTTTTTTGATAAATTCAACGTCTATGATCGAGTTACGAAGCTTTTAGATATATATTACGTGCCTAGAATGAATTCTTTTTGGATTCAGATGGGATTGATAAAAGCAAAGTTGTGCCCCATGTTAGCATTGAGAGGAATTTTGTCCCCATAAATTAGTGTTTGACACTATTTATTGATTAATCTACGCAATTATTGGTGATTTTAGTTAGCACAATGTATATTGCATATGATTGGTAACCTGGTCTAAAAGGTAAAGCTAACCTATGCACATATTAAGCACTTTTATTTTACTCATTCATTTGTTTATGAGATT
Organism: Fraxinus americana; assembly: GCA_035079005.1. NCBI lineage: Eukaryota > Viridiplantae > Streptophyta > Magnoliopsida > Lamiales > Oleaceae > Fraxinus > Fraxinus americana. Next base: position 2,441,693 of record CM068712.1, read on the forward strand.
ATACTCGAACAATTTTTACCTCAGACACCCGAACTTTCCACATTGTAATTAAATATCCCAGTTGACTTGTTCATTTACAATCTAGATGTTTTTGGCTCGACTTTTCTCCATCCTAATCCACCAATCGTGTATTAGTTCTTAACTTTATACATATATCAAAGATTTTTACATTTTTTTCTTCTTTACATAGGAAATATTATAACATATTACTTTGTTCACATTTAAAAATATCTATCTAAAAGTGTTGCAACCTTTTGCCCATACCACAATCTTGGCCAAAGGCTGCCAAAAGTTTAGGTGCAAAAATCTTTTAGGGAAAAGCATATAGTGCCAATTGGCTGAAGACAACATTGGAAGAACAAGTCTCCAAGGAACAATTAAGAAACTCCTTCAAAAGGAAAGATATAGTTCAAGTGGCCCATTCGAGTTCTTTTCCTCCTCCTCTTTTTTTCTTTTCGGTTTCAACATATAGATTGAACAATCTTGTCATCAATTCATACTAAATCCATGATAAATTAATGAGAAGTAGTAGGCTCAAAATAACAATACACCAACGATAAAACTAGTTTAACTTAATTCATTTCAAACTTCTTGAAGTAAACAATTATTTTGAACCGAATTAAGACAAATCTTAGCCATTTATCATTGGCGTATGAGGTCATAATACTTTTACCTAAAAAGTCATTTTTAAGGTGGGCTTTTAGCTAAAAACTTTCATGATTAGTTTTGTAACGTAGATTATACAGTATCGAAAAATGAAAAAAGCTAAAATTTATACGGTTCTTACAAATCGTATATAGTACTGCGTACCGAATAATGCACAAGTGTGGTCGAAAATCATGGATTAACCACCATTTAGATGTGTGGAAGATCATACTCGCAAAATGGTCTTATCTTCTAGAAAAGTCAATCCAAAAGAGGGCTAATGGGGGTTTGCGTGTGGCTACGGAGAAAAGGGAAAGAAAAATGAATTCTTCTGTTATATCAAAGAACATAGATAACATTATGTGATATGACCAAAATGCCTGCAAATATTGACAAAAGAGAATCTTTATCGACAAAAGAGAATCTAACTTTTTCATTTTCTTTTCTTTAATGGCATTGGAAAAAACTAACTTCCTTTCATTTGTTTCACTTCTTATGTATCAAATTTGTCCTCTTTCTCTTCTGATGGAATTAGGACGAACTCCAATGGCTGCAGAAGAGGGGTCGTATCCTCGTAATTGGCAAGTCGGATCGCCTGAGATAGTCGAGGTTGGAGAGGAAAGCATGAGCATGGATGGAGGTTTTAATGATGTTTATGTTGCTGTTGGGAAAAATGATTTGCATGTTGTTAAATGGGCACTTGATCATGCTGTTTCTCCAGGGAAAAATCGCGTTTTCCTTGTGCATGTTTTCCATCCTATTACTTACATCCCTACTCCAGGTAAAGTTCTTACTGCTCTTCTGTTTTCTTGTTATATTTTCTTGAAGAACATGTTTGGTAAGGAGGATTGGATAGCCAGAAAGTATTATGAATGGAAAAGGGCTAAAATCTTATTTATTTTAATGCCTAGTCATATCTAATACTTTATACAACAGACATGCACTATGATTGTGGATAGTCGATGATCTTATTTCTTGTTTGATCTGATCATTCTCAAACCAAAAATAGATTGTTTAGATTGAGTCCATAAAAATTGATAAGTGGAATTTATGGTCTTTGACATGCTGTATTTGACATGATTAAACAGTATAATGGACAAATACTTAAACTTATTTTTTCTACGTACCGTCAACTACTGTACATTCTAACTTACCAAAAGCCATATCTTTACAGTATATGGCTCTTCAAATTGGGGCCAACTAGATAAGTTCTTTGACTCTGTGAGACGTTTTATTGCCTGAAATTTCTTGTGCAGTGGGAATGCTATCAAAGAGCCAATTGAGCAAAGAGCAAGTGCAAGTTTATGTCAATGAGGAGAGTAACAGGAGGATGAATCTCTTGGAAAAATATATTCGTCTATGTAACGACAGAAAAGTGCGTATAGAAACTGTTCCATATGAAATTCGAGTAGATTTGTCGACAAATTCCAATTTAAAGTATTCAATTCGGAGCATTCAAACGCAAAGAATGAATTTTTGATATTTTGTTCGCAGGTAGAAGTAGAAACAATGCTTGTGGAGAGCAATGCAACAGCCAAGGCAATTCTTGATCTGATTCATGTTGTTAACATTACCAATCTTGTTATAGGAATCAAACAATCACCTTTCACAAGGTAACCCCTTCTTTTGTATCGTATTTTCGAGATAAGCCCTAATTCCAATTTCATGAGCAATAATGAACGGAACGAAAACGGAAACACTAAGATTTATGATGATTTACCCTAATGTGAGACATGAAAACTTATTCCAATGGAGAGGACTAATTAACAAGCAAAAATAAAAGTACACTGAGTTATAGCGGTTCACCCTAATGCAAGATATGGACATGGTATCTTTCTTCTAACATCAAGTCTTAGGTATTAAGCTGTAATAGACAAAATTAAAACAGAAACACTCACGAGTTATAGTGGTTTACACTATTAATATGCACATCAATCGAGCTGAACCGAATTGGATAACATATCAAAGTTTACCTTTGTCTTTATCATGTTCAGTCTTATCAACGCACTTTATTTGATTTTAGGTTATCTAGAAGGGGACAAGGTAAAGGAGAATATGTTCATAAGCATGCACCGGAGTTTTGCAAGATTAGTTTGGTCGATGATGGAAAAATGACCAAGGGCATTAAAATGCACAAGTCAAAGGAAATTGTCCAATCCAACATTTCATCAAGTAAAAGGCCAGAAATCAATAGTCACTCTGAAAGGAATTTCTTTGAGTGTATATGCTTTCCGAGCAAATTCACATGACATTTCACTTTTTTATTTTCTCCTTATTTTTTGTTGTATTTTAAGAAATATGAAAATCTATTATAAAGGTACACACCATATAGCTTCCTAGAATAATTATCGTCTCTCTCGTGTCAATTTGACCTTATTGAGATAGCATCTCTCTTACGATGAAGTGACTTTTTAGGTCATTCCAAACATGTTTTGACTATCTAAAATCGTTGTACTCTTAATTTATTCCACTCGGTATCACTTTCAATCATTAGTATATACTGCAATGTTCTAAAAAACGTAAAATATGACTAGCTTGAAGGTCAAATTTCAAGCTTTATGAGTTTAGATAAGCACTAGCCGTAAAAAAGCAGAAAAAAGTTTTCTTATTTTTAATATTATTTTAAAATTTTAATCATTCTATAAATCGTTTAATAATTAAATAAAATAATATGTACGAAATATCTAAAATTATAAAATACTATACTTACTAATTCCTAGAATTAGTCAATCATACATTTTTTAAAGGAAAAAATTTAAACTAAAGTAAAATAAAATACTTTTAAAAAGGTAAAAAATAATAAAAAAAAAATTAATAAAGAGCTCTCAAACGCACATAGTCGCACATTAATTTTAAGCTCATTGTCAAGGCAGGGTATTTCGTCTCGCCTCTCACACCTCGCAACTAGGCGGCGGCGCCTGAGCATATTTTTAGAACACGAATACATTATTATCTTAAAGTCCTTTATTCGTCTTATTAATATTTGCCGTCCAACCCTCATATTTTATCAATATATATTCTCAAATAACAAGCCATTGATTAACGTCTAATTATTATCATAATATCTGTGATTCTACGTGCATTTTGACAGGAAAAAAAATAAAAAAATTGTAGTAATAGTTCAATACGTGAATGACAAGTAGAGATGGACAAAAGTCATCAAAATCATTGAATTTAACTAGAATCAGATTAGCATTGCGGTTTGCTCCGGTTATACTCAAGTTCTAGTATGTTCTAGGTATTAAATTGAGAATGGATTGGTTTCGATCTAATTCTTGATTCTAATACCAAAAATAAATCGATCAATTCTCGAGTATAATACCCAAAAAAAAAATGATTTAACATGAAATTTTTATCTTTTATTTTTAACAATGGCTAGTGCAACACACCAACCAGTGTGCCTTATTATTGAGAATTTCACCATACTATATCAAAGTCATATTCAATTTAGGCCTGTAATATGGTATTGCTTATAAACTTAGATGAAATGATCCATTACATAGATGTAATTTTAGATTAGTAAGGGGTTTGAATTTCGTTCATCCTTTCGAAGGTAGCATTTTCAACCTCTCAAAATATAAAGAAAATATAAATAATATTGGAACGTGTTTTTAAAAAACCCAGTCAAACCAATAGTTAAGCAGTTGATATAAATTGCCGCATTTAGTTAAACTTGAAAAATGCAACTCAATGGCATCAATATATTGTTTTAGAATAGATTACGGAGAATTTAGATATTAAACACATTTAAATTAAGAAGTTGCATTGTTAGATACTTCACCCCCGTTTGGTCTCTATTAAAATTAGAGCAATGCTGCTCATCCAGGGCCAAATTCAAAGGCCCGAGGTGGATGCACCTCGGCCCTTGATTTGAATTCATGTGGGACCCTTTTTTTTTTTTGAAATCAGGGGCTAAGGTGACATCTCAACCCCCTGGATCTTGGTCGATCACTGATCCTGGCTGACCAGCATTAATCTTTAAATTATAATGCATGTTTTCCTCTCTTCTTTTCAACTAAATAGTTTTTGATAAAATAATATAACACGTAAATCGAAAATTATTTCTTTTTTTCAACTATCTATTCTCCAAAAAATATTATACCAAAATTATAATACTAAATAATGGAGGTCAAACGAGGACTCATTTACCTGTATTAATGAATTTGAGAACTTAACACAAGAAATAGAATTGGAATGAAATCGAAAGGTTTAATGAAACATGTTACTTTTTAAAAAAATATTTCATATAAACTAATATCATTATATTTTGAAAGCTATTCAGTACTCGAATATTATAGTAAATTAAAATGATAAAATAACAAATCCAATTTTTATTCCATTTATTAGTATTATGTATTCGTACTTTGTTACATACATATTGACATAATGATTTTCATTAGCAGACTGATTTTAAAACATTGATTTCACATTACCTTTTTCAATCAACTGTTAAATTTTTTACACATAAAATTGTGTGAATCAAAATGTACACTTTATGTATACAAGTAGTTCAATCCATTTATTCTTATCTTCTGTATCGAACATGTCTAGATTATAAATAAGTCAATGTCAACTGCAAAACAAGAAAATTGAATTCCCTTGATCCCTCTTTTCCCTTTTCAATTCTGCAAACCCAAACCCTAAACCTCACCCTAGCCCTGACTCCATATCAACAGAGACCATGTTTAATAACTATGATTCCAGGCTCCACGATGCCCGCTCCTACCGTCAGCGACGAAGGTACTTCAATTGTTTTATATCAATTGTTCATTTTTAATTTGTGTTTATATGCTCGTGTGTATCGCAATTCTATAGATAACAAAATGAAATATTGGTGTACCAAAGTTTTAATCTTTCTAAATAGGTTTTAAGTATATAATGGATGTATTTAACTATTTATATGGAAGGGTTCGATTCTTTCTACTGAGTTTTCGTGGTTTTTTTTTTTTTGTATTTGTATTACTCGTAACCTATTCTTGTGCATTTCTGTTCACAGTGTTTAATGGGTGTAAAGGGTGGGTTCAATCCTTTCTGATGGGGTTTGTCGTGTTTTCTATTGTAATTTTGTATTATTTGTGCGCTTGAATCTATACATTTGCATTTATGTTAATATGCTTGACTGTGTGTATAGTAACTGTGCTTATGTGCCAAAGTTTTAATCTCTTTAAATTGATTTTGTTATTTGTATATGCTTTTTTATAATGACATAATGGGTGTATATACACAAAGAGTTAAACATTTTCTGTTGGTTAATGATTTCTTTTGATTACATGAGCATTTATGTATATAAATGTGTGAATATGCACGTAATGGTTATGTAATATTCTGTTTGATTGTAGTGATTTGATGGGACAGCCACCGTTTGTGATTCCACCACCAAGTGGTGATGCACCAAGCTATGGCCATGGAGTACCAGCTCCGTACGGAGGTGTTCCAGTGGCACCTCCTTCTATGAGGGGGGGTGAGAGAATTGAAGGAGGTGGTGCTGGTACTTTTGGAAGGAATTCTTCTTTTGAGCATGGTGTTGGAAGAGGGTTCGATGTTACCCATGGTAACAGTATAGGTGGCCGTGGTGGAGGATTTAGCAATGGAGTGATTGGAGACAGGAGTGATGGAAGAAGCCGTGATGGTGGAAGAGGAGGTGGTGTTTCCGGGAGGGGTTTTGATTTAGGTCGTGGCAGAGGTAGAAATGGGAGAGGTGGAAATTTTAGCGGTGGGCTTAGTGCAGGTAGGAGCAGTTTTCATGGAGGTCGTGGTGGCAGTGATTGGAGAGGGAGTAGGCCTAGAGATGACTTAGATAACATTGCTCTTCCCAGGCAAGATTTTGATAACTTGGTTCCTTTTAGAAAGGACTTCTATGTAGAGAGCCCGTCTGTGAGAGCAATGACTGAGCAAGAGGTTGCAAGTTATCGTGCTAGGCGGGATATTACTGTTCAAGGCAATGATATACCCAAGCCAATCCGAACATTTCAAGAAGCAAGTTTTCCTGGTATTACTATGTCTTTAGAATAACCTTCCCGCTTTAAGAATAAAGAATGCCATGATTGTCTGGTTCCAGATGTGTGTGTTCTCGCGTTGTGGGGCCCACAAAGAGGGCCAACCATCTCTCATGCGTAAATCACACTCATGGCTGGGGAATTATATTGTAGCTTTAAGAAATAACTTCTGTAATAATATTAAGCTGATGAATTTGTTTGGTTTTGTAGATTATTGCCTTGAGGTTATTGCTAGATTGGGTTTTACTGAACCAACTCCGATTCAATCACAAGGATGGCCAATGGCTTTAAAGGGTAGAGATTTGATTGGCATTGCTGAGACTGGTTCAGGAAAGACCTTGGCCTATTTGCTACCTGCTTTGGTTCATGTTAGTGCTCAGCCCCGGCTGGGTAAGTCCCTCTCTAGTAGATTTTTTGTGATGATTGAATTTTACCTTTTGTATGAATTTAATTTCTAATGATTACATTTTATGGTGACAAAAATTAATAAATACCAGCGCAAAATGAAGGTCCCATTGTAGTAATATTAGCTCCAACCAGAGAATTAGCTGTTCAGATTCAACAAGAAGCTTTAAAATTTGGATCACGTGCAAATGTAAGGAGCACTTGTATTTATGGTGGTGCCCCAAAAGGTCCACAAATTCGTGATCTGAGAAGAGGTATTATTTCTCCTTACCTAGTTCTTTTCAAAAATCTGGAACTGCTGATATTTGATGGGAACTTTTTAAAAGTTTTTTTTTTTTTTTTTTCAATTATTATTATTTATACAGGGGTTGAAATTGTGATTGCTACTCCTGGAAGATTGATAGATATGCTGGAATCTCAACATACAAACTTGAGAAGAGTGACTTACCTTGTGTTGGACGAGGCTGATCGTATGCTGGATATGGGATTTGAGCCCCAAATCAGGAAAATTGTTTCCCAGGTGAGCAGACTTAGTTACCTCGAGTGTCCCTTTTCTGAGAGTAACATCATGGAATTTTAGTTTAATTTTTGGATGTTACAGACCTTTTTAGTTAATTATTACAGATTGCTAATGCAAAGTAGGTGCCGAACTTCATTTAGTAGAGAAGCTATCTGGACAAGTTAACTTAGTTTGTCGAATGCTACCTCTGTTAGAGAGTCATTATGCTTCTCCCAGTTTCTTGATAGTGGAAATCCACTAGCTGAATTATCTTTATAATTTTAACTTTATTTTGAGGTTAATCACGTCTGCCACTTTTATAGCACATATATTCAACTTCGATAGATTGGGTGCTTATGACCAAATCCAAGTACTGGAATGTTAGATTAATAGGGAACTGGACCACCATGTTACAGTTTGCTATTATCTGGCAACGAAACCAATATAAAATCAATGCTTACATGAACCATTTAATTTCTGGGTTCAGTTGATTTTAATACTAGGAAGTGTTTATGAGTCAGGGGCGTAGGGAGGGGGGAGGCCTTTGCCCCCCAACCCAACAGATTTTTTTTTTTTTTTGTCCCTCCTGGCTAAGAGTACCTAAAATTTGTTATGTCAACATCTTGGAGATCTCACAGAAATGTCCAACTACTATATCATTGTGCCATTTTAAGGAGATTTTTCATTAACTAGTATAATTTGGGTTCATTATCCATTTAGTGATGGGATTTTCCAGTGCGGAGTTTATGTTGTGTCTATACAGGTTTTTTTTTGTATCTAGCCTTTAGCCCATGCAGAACTTAAATAGAGTAAGTTCCTCATGCTGGACAGAATGTAATCATCATTATATCGAAATAGGACATGAAAATGCAGATCCCTTTGTCCTGATTCTTTTATTTTTCTTTGAAACCATCAAATAAAAGATGCTGATTTAATTCATGGTTTCAACCTTCTTTTTAACGATGTCATTCTTGCAGTGTTAATTCTTAGTCCTCTGCGATAATATCATAAAGATTTTTTATTCAAAACTTTTTCTTCATTTCCTAACACTCACCTAGTCTGATCTCTCTAATCTGTTTCTTATTGTATTTTAAAGTGCCAGAACCAGTGATTTGAAATAGGAGATCATTTAATGGTAATTTTTCATCAGATAATAACTATGTAACTGCTGTTTGCCCTGTGTGAGTCAATCAAAATCATCTACTGTGGAAAATAGGATCTACCCTTTCTATCAATGATTGTTGAAAGAAATGCAAACATTAATCTAATGACAATTTTTTCATCTCTGGGAAATTAAAAAAATTCTCTCTAGGTGGAAAAACTGAAGACAGTAGAATGTGATAAATGTAAGAGTTTCTAGATGCACAGTAGAAATTCTAGTGCGAAATGGTGGTCCTTGTTCTTCTGACTTATTGGACATACATCTTTAATATTACTTTGAAATATCATTCATATTTGTAAGGACCACTTGTTATAATTAAGAGTTACCAGTCTTCATTGCACCATCAATTAATATTGCACTTTTTTGCAATAGTTAAGCTATATACTTTTTATAGTGGGATATGGTAATGCTTTTGTCCTTTACATCAATAACTGTGCATACATCTGAGGAAAAGACTTCATCCTGGCAATGCTTCATGACCACTCACCTCATGATAGTAATTCCTCACACTTATTTTACCTCTGTTATTATTTGACATCCTAGATTCTCGATTATGAGGATGCTAAGATGGATGTGTTATTATGCTAGAATGGATAAAATCATAAATGAGAATAAAGAATGACAAACGTAGCACCAAGGATAACATAACAGAAAAGGCAAGTTAGGTGGTTGTGACATGTCGTTTGTATGCCAAAGAATCTCCCATTCACAAGAAGATATTGTCTTTGTAAATTTAAACATGTTCACTGGAAATAGAGTGGTCGACCAAAATTATCCCATGTTTTCTTCCATTAAATCAAAACCTTTTTTTTTTTAATGTCAAACTCATTTTTAAATACACATTCACACAATAAAATATTTTGCATGTAACCCCAAACTTTTTCCTACTTTTTAACCGCAAATTCTCCAAAAAGAATCACTATTCAAAAACTCATTTTCCCTAAAACACCCTTTTTAATGGAAGACAAATAGAGGCTTAATGTGGTCTGACGTGTTTGTGAAAGATTTTATTTCATTGGTTTTTTTTTTTTTTTGGTGAACTAATTGATGAATTGAATAGAATGGCAAAAGATATTCATCTATCCGATCCCCAACTTATTTAGGACTATGGCATAGTTTTCTTGTAGTCTTTGGCATCTCAAGATGTTTAGTCTATTATATGATCAATCTTAACAATTCTGACTCTCTGCTTATTTCCTACAATTGGCATCTATTGAATTAACAACCCAATGAAGACTTCCCAGCTTAATATATTTAATTCTTAACCATGTGTGCGTAGCTTTTAAAATTCTGGAACACTTTGGATGTGCCTTAATTTCGACTTTCAATAACTTGTGCCAAAACTATGTAAACTGTATATGGCAGGTTCTATTATGTGCGTAAATTTTTTTCTAGATCCTGTTCTTTTCTTGAAAGGACTAAGAGGGGGCATCATGCCCTTGTACAAGGAGTATATTACTCAGTATGTGCAAAACAGAAGGACCTCACAAAAAATCAATCCACAAGTCTTTACAGGTGGAGATGAAATGTTAACTCCAAACAAAAGGGAAAAAAAATATATACGTAAGTCTCCAGAATGGAATTTCTGAACAACTTTGTATTTCCTTCAAAGCAACCGGGTGCAACATGAGGTGCTACCCTCCAAGTAGGAATTTCGTGAACTGACAAAAACCTATCCACTATTGTTTACATGCCAGATGGATTCTGCTTCCTCCATGGGTACTAAATTATAAGCAGTTCTAGCACGCTGCTTATATTCCCTGCCTGCCATCTGGATGACAACTCCTAACTGAAGCAACCTTCACCCATTCACTATTTCTATGCATTCATGAAATTTCATTCTTGCCTAGTCTTGATTGATATGCAGAAATTATCTTTTATCAATTTCTTTTAATCGTGTTCACAAATACTTTGTCCTGGTGCAGATTCGCCCGGATAGGCAAACCTTGTATTGGAGTGCCACGTGGCCAAGGGAGGTTGAAACTCTAGCAAGGCAATTTCTGCGCAATTCTTATAAGGTTTCTCTTACATTCTTTTTCCCCATCACAATTATGCTTTGTATGACGTATGTAAAGGTCTCAGATGGTTAATTTGGGTCCACATCCTCACTTGTTGCTCTCTTTTGTACCTAAAACTTTTCAGGTTATCATTGGGTCTCCAGACCTGAAAGCAAATCTATCTATACAACAAGTTGTTGAAATTATGACAGATTCGGAGAAATATAACAGGTGACACTCGTAATATAAGTGTTGATCCTTGGCTTTTATGATTATGGTCTCTCACCATACGGGCCCTCTTGCAGGTTGATCAGATTGCTGAAAGACGTGATGGATGGAAGTAAAATTTTAATTTTTGTGGAAACAAAGAAAGGTTGTGATCAAATTACAAGACAGCTGAGAATGGATGGATGGCCAGCGTTATCCATTCATGGTGATAAAAGCCAGGATGAAAGGGATCGAGTCCTTGCCGAGTTTAAGAGTGGCAGAAGTCCTATAATGATTGCCACTGATGTGGCTGCTCGTGGTCTTGGTAGGATAAGTGTTTTGGCTTAGGAACTTTTAGTCTCTCATTTTGAACCTTCCAACTCTAAACATAGTTGAGTCTCCGGCTGTTCTCCATCTTCCCGAGAATATTGTGGTTTGGGTGCAGAAGACTCTGTTATTATGCTGTCGTGTGTGATGTTCTTTTCTGACGCGCAGAATTGAGGATCTGGTAAACATAGGATGCTGACTTTGAGGGTTTTGTGGCTACTCCTATATTGAGTAACACGATGTTGACGCCGCCCATCCACAGTTATGGAGCTGGTACTAGTGACAGCCGGTTGACTCACACGAGATTGTTCATTGATTGGATGGGTTGATTTTGAAATTTACGACGGTTGGCTGGTCCTTATCCCTGCAAGATTAGGTAGTCACAGTTAACAAATGTGGTTTATATTGCATACGATTCCTTGGATCCTAGGAGTGCAGGGATAAGGTGGCTTTGAATTATTTGGAGAAGCTTAAATAGTTAACTTATAAGGAAATAAGTTTCAAAATAAGAATATTAGTCATAGATGCAGAAAAATTATTTTGATAATAAGGTAGTAGTTACTTTAGAAAGAGTAACATATGTGGTGACAAAAAGTTGTTTAAAAGTAACTGTACTTTTTTTAAGCTTAGCCAAGCCAAGCATGCTCTATGTTTTGTTCCACTATTTTTATTTTAATTTTTTTTGGACGAGAGTTTCACTAATATTTTATTAATTGTATTGTATTGTGTCTTTACTTTATGTAGATGTGAAGGACATAAAATGTGTCATCAATTTCGACTTCCCATCAAGTCTCGAGGATTATGTCCACAGGATTGGGCGAACTGGTCGTGCAGGAGCCAAAGGAACTGCTTTCACATTTTTTACCCACGGAAATGCCAAGTATACAAGAGAACTAATTAAGATCCTGCAACAAGCAGGACAAGCTGTTCCTCCTGAGTTGGCTGCGATGGCCCGATCAAGTGGAGGAGGTTAGTATTGTTGTATTCTAGTCATTCTGAATCAAAAACCGAGTGAATTATACGTGCTTCAAATTGGCACGCACCATGATTGTACACACATCAGAGAACCGCTAAAATGTTGTTTATTGTAATGTCTTCCTAGCTAATACTACATATGATTTATACAAATTATCACACACATTACCCATCTTATTGTCATAGTGTATGGCATCCTACGTTATAGTAACATGGTTTTTGAACTCAAATATCTTTGGATATGCGATACCTGGTTGTTGGCCCTTATTTCTTGCGGTATTTGATCTTGTTGTATTCTCATTTCATTGCTGGCAGCTTCCGGAAGCAACTTCCGATCCAGAGGTCGAGGAGGTTTTGGTGGTCGAGGAAGATTTGGCAACCATGGGATATCTGGGTCGAACACGATCCCTCTTGGTGGTACAAGGAGGCCTTGGTAGTCTTAGCCAATTGTTGTCATGTGTTCCCTCATAGTCATAGCTTGGGAAGTGTACATCAGTCTGCAAGATGAACAATGGATTTGGGATCTTTAATGTATTCTAATCTTTTTCGAAATATCTCCCATCTATAATGTCATGTTAATTTTATTTTATTTCCTCTTTACAATGTTTTGATACGGTTGGAGTAAGGTAGATTGGATGTACTTGTAATAAATAATAACAGACGTTAAAATTTTATTTAGTTTATGATTTAGTAATTATTTCATTACGAGAAAATAAATGAGAAGCCGGATTATATTCTCTCCTACGTTTTTAAAGGTGTGCAATAATTTTCTGTCACATTAAAAATAAAAATCGCTATTTGTTACGAATTTCTCTTGGATTTTTTATTGTATTTTTTGTGTTATTTTCTTGACATTTCACAAGTGAAGCAGTACAATTAGGTCGTCACACATTTTCGAGGCTTAATTCCTTATGTCAAATATTCAAATCATACAAAAGAGAAGTCCAATCTTTTCTCTAATATATAAAATTAGGAAATTAATAAAAAGGAAAAAAAAATCGAATATTAATCAAAAAAAATAAGAAAAGAAGGGTCAATTTCGTAATTTGGTGATCCGTTGAGGGCAATACCGCAATTTCAACAAAACCCTAATCTTAACTTCACAAATGACAAACCCTTCCCCCTTAAACCATTTAGATCTGTATAAATCCCTCAGAAACCCTAACCCTAGCCCTAACCATCATTTCCTCCCTACTCGCCGCTACTCCCACTTCACGTAAATGACGACACGCTTCAAGAAGAACCGGAAGAAGCGCGGCCACGTGAGCGCCGGTCATGGGCGTATCGGAAAACACCGCAAACATCCCTCAGGTCGCGGTAACGCCGGAGGAATGCATCACCACCGTATTCTCTTCGACAAGTACCATCCCGGCTACTTCGGTAAAGTCGGTATGCGGTACTTCCACAAGCTCCGCAACAAGTTCTTCTGCCCCACCGTCAATATCGACAAAATCTGGTCACTCCTCCCTCCCGAAGTGAAGGCAGAGGCCGAGAAGAGCAAGGGTTCAGCCCCCGTGATTGACGTGACTCAGTTTGGGTACTTTAAGGTTCTAGGTAAGGGTGTTCTACCCCCGAGTCAACCCGTTGTGGTGAAAGCCAAGCTCGTGTCGAAGATTGCCGAGAAGAAGATCAAGGAAGCTGGTGGAGCTGTCGTCCTCACTGCTTAATTATGGTTTGATTTTGTCCTCTGATTAGGATTTAGGAATTTATTAATGTGTTGAATTTTATTAATGTTGACTCTGAACCATGAGTTTTTTTCTATTGCCCTTACATTTTTACTATGAATATTTTCAATTTACATGAGTTAGTATCTGTTTTAAGCGGTTTTGTATGAATTTTGTTGCCCATTAGATATGAAATGGTTAGAATCTAAATATATGAATCGATGAACGACCCTAGTATTACATTTACTAGTGATTTGATTTGAAGTATAAATGATCTGTTTCATACTACCTAATAATAAGGAACCTAAAGATCTATCGGAGCCACAAAGGATATCTATAGTGTTTTGTTTCTGGTGATAAGCACCAATTGATTTATAGGAATTAGGGAAAAAAGGGTTCTTCCTTGTACTTATAGTTATTGTTACTTCTTTGATTTTGTAGTTTCTGCAAGTATAGTGTCCGATAAGGCTTGGCTTGGTTCCTAAGAAATGAATATGAGCTTTGATTAACCAACAAATTTTTGCCCTTGAAAACTGTGTTTGGATTTTGGAGTATTAGTACGGTGCTGTGTTAGAGTTTAGGAATCACATGGTTTTATGTTCTTCACTGATTTTTTTTTGTTGCGGGGAGTTTTTCTTTATTATGTATGTCTAGTGTTATAATTGCTTGTAGCTATGTCAATGAGTCGAGCCGGAAAAAAAGGTCAGGCTCAGCTCGAGCTTTTTTGGCCCGAGTCAAGTCGATCCGAGCCCAGCCAAAAAATTAGGCTCGGCCCGAGTCGGCTCGAATTTTTCTTTTTTTTTTTTTTTGTGTAAAATCTACATTTTCTACTTAAAAGAATTTAAAATTTGTACAGTTTATACGTGTTATAACTTAAATAAATTATAAAAGTTAAAACCTTCATCCTTTATCCGGGCTTGGACCGGCTACAATTATCGTAGGAGTTAAAATTGTACACAAATAAAATATTTCGTGTACAATTTTACTTGAAACAAAAAAAAAATTAAAAACTACGTATTTTTTGAAACTAATCAATTTTAAAACTTACAATGTTTTATGCTTTAATCTGCTCTAACTCTTTGGTCATTATACTGTCAACTTGTTTTTGAAAACATAATTCTGTACATTCCCAGTCCTTCAAACATATTAAAGCCTCCAATATATCTTCTTTTAATCTTTAATTGTTCGTCACATAAAACTCGACCACCTAAACTAAATGTAGCCTTCGATGTTACACTAGAGACACCGACGGTATTAGTAGATCGCGAGCAATTTTTGATACACTTGGACAATGTCTTTCGTTACACCTCCACCATGATAAAAGACTAAATTCATGTAATTCTTGTGGTTGTAACATACTACGAACGTCCACGCACATATACCCAATTAACTCAGAGGGAATTTCAAGATTTGTACCACTGACATCTCTTGCTTTAGATATCGACGAACTAGAACTAAATTGAGGGAACACTAGTATTGGTCTCTAAATAATTCCACGCATTTGTTGAAATATTTTATGAAAAGAACTTTGGGAAGTAGAACTATACTGACCATCTTTTTTCGCGTAATAATTATACATTTCACACAACATAGATTCCATATGTACATGTGATAATTTTACATTCATGAAATTTGAAATCCCCTCTATATTAGCTTTTGTGCTAGTTAAATTAAGTCGAGGGTTCATCACCGAAGCTAATAAAAATAAAGAGTATCTCTTTCCAATATTTACGAAATTTTATCGCCATAGAATAAACTATATTAACAAAAATCGACAAATTCCTATATTTTTGAGATGTTTGTGCAAAATAGAAAAAGTGTTGTAAAACAAGTGAAGATATTTGGTAATAAATACCGCTACATTCCTTTGTGGCATAAAAAAAAGCTTTTAAGAATTTTTCCTTCACGAAATCTTTCATGTGAATATACAAAAGTAAATAGAGTAGAATCGGAACCCGTAAATGTTAGTTCGGTTTATTTTGTGTCAAGACTGACTGGTTTTACTTTGTAACTTCTTAATATGTGTTTATTTAAATGAGATGTGCTTGAATTGGGCTTCCAACTAAGTTCTTTACCACAATAATTGCAACATGATTTTCAAATATCAACTCCACTTTAAACCTCAGCTTTTTTACGAATCATGTTTCCAATAATCCGCACTTTTTTTTCGACCTTTAAACCTCGACTACTTCCTCTCTTAGATATCTTCCAAATCAATTGGAACATTTTGAGATGCATTGTACCCCGATGGAATACTCGAACTACCTTTAAACTGATTAATCTCATCACTATTAAAATCTATGTGTAAGTCTTATAGTAAAGAATATTGAAAAATAGAGTAAAAGAAAATAAATAACACAGCTAAATGTCTAAATTGAAAATTAAAGTTAAGAAATTGGAGAGTATAATACTGAATATTGCGTAAAAAAATTTGAGATAGATTGATATAGAGTTGTAAAATTTTTTCTGTATTTATGGCAAAAAATATCTGTTTTAACTATATTTAATTTACAAATTCAAAATTTGATAAGACAATTGCATGCACGAATTTATGTGTAATTTTATACTTGCGTGTACGCCAACTGCGTGCAAGCAGCTAAAATAGCTGCCTGTTGTGCAATGCAGACAGCTTTAAATTTAAATTAAATTTTTTTTATATAAGTTGGATACGGGTCATTTCGACCCGTGACATGCACCGTGCCCTAGCTGCCCGAGTCCACAAGTTTCTTTGCTATCCTTAATTGCTTGGGAGGTTTTAAGCATTAGGGACAAAAAATGCTTCAGTCGGATCAGCATCCAAAATTGTTGTAGCTAACATTTGAGGTGTAGATACTGTCTCTTGACCAAGCAATTAGGGATGCCAAAAAAGCTCGGGCTCGGTTGCACCGAGGGTCGGGTAGAGCCCCATTTTGGAATGGGGCGTCAGCCTGATCGTGTCTAGCTCGTATGAAAAAAAGTTAAAGCTGCCTGCACGCAGCTGGCGTGCGCGCAACTAAAAAATTAGGCACATAAATTCGTGCATGCGATTGTCTTGTCAAAATTTGAATTTGTAAATTAAATATACTTAAAACGGATATATTATTGCCTATAAATATGGGAAAAATTTTACAACTTCATATCAATCTATCTCAAATTTTTTACGCATTCAGTATTATATTCTCCAATTTCTTAACTTTAATTTTCAATTTAGACATTGGTTGTGTTATTCATTTTCTTTTAGTCTATTTTTCAATATTCTTTACTATAATGCGTACATATGGATTTTACTAGTGATGAGATTAATCGGTTTAAAGGTAGTTCGAGTTCTCCATCGGGGTACGATGCATCTCAGAATGTTCCAATTGATTTGGAAGATATCGAAGCGAATGAAATAGTCGAAGTTAAAAGGTCGAACAAAGAATGCGGATTGTTGGCAACATATGACTCGTAAAAAAGTTGGAATTCAAAATAGAGTTGATATTTGGAAAGTATGTTACAATTATTATGGTGAAAAACTTAGTTGGAAGCCCAGTTCAAGCACATCGCATTTAAATAGACACATATTAAGAAGTTACAAAGCAAAATCAGTCAGTCTTGACCCAAAACAGATCGAATTAACATTTATCGGTTCCGGTTTTACTCTTTTCACTTTTGTATATTCACATGAAAAATTTCGTGAAGGAAAAATTCTTAAAACCTTTATTCGATGCCACAAGGAATGTAGCGGTGTTTATTATCCTACATCTTTGCTTGTTTTACAACACTTTTTCTATTTTTCACAAGCATTTCAAAAATATAGGAATTTGTTAATTTTTGTTATGTAATTTATTCTATGGAATTAAAATTTCGTAAATATTGAAAAGAGATACCCTCTTTATTTTTATTAGCTTCTATAGAGGGGATTTTATGAATGTAGAATTATCACATGTGCATATGGAATCTATGTTATGTGAAATGTATAACTATTACGATGAAAAAGATGGTCAATATAGTTCTACTTCTCAAAGTTCTTTTTCAAGAAATATTTCAACAAATGCAGATGATCTATGGAATTATGTAGAGACCAATACTACTTTTCTCATTTAGTTCTAGTTCGTGATCTGGAGCAATAGATGTCAGTATTACAAATCTTGAAATTCCCTTTAAGTTAACTAGGTATATGTGCGTGGACGTTCGTAGTATGTTACAACTACAATCATGGTGGAGGTGTAACGAAATGCATTATTCAATTGTATCAAAATTGCTCGCGATCTACCAACACAATCGGCGTCTCTACTGTAGCATCGGATGCCGCATTTAGTTTAGGTAGTCGAATTTTATGTGACGAACGATTAAGATTAAAAGAAGATATATTGGAGATTTTAATATGTTTGAAGGACTGAGAATGTGCGGAATTACGTTTTCAACAACAAATTGACAGCGTAATGATCGAAGAGTTACAGCAAACTAAAATATAAGAAATTGATTAGTTTCAAAAAATACGTAATTTTTTTATTTCAAGAAAAATTGTACACGAAATATTTTATTTGTGTACGATTTTAACTTCGTCTACGATAATTGTAGCTGGTTCCAAGTCCGGATAAAGGAGAAGGGTTTTAACTTTTTTGAATTCTTTAAATAAAAAATGTAGATTTTACACTAAAAAAAATTCGATCCGGCTTGGGTAGAGCCTCACTTTTTTTTGCCGAGCCCGAGTTTTTTTTTCCGGCCCAACTCGTTGGCATAGCTAGTCAAAGATTGATATTATTTACATCTTGTATTATATGGCATTCAGCCTTGTTTGTAATTTTCATTTTGTAATACATGTTAGAACTTATATGATGCTCAACAATGTGTGCATTTCTGCACTCATTATTGAGGATTTTTACATTGTTAGTGCATTCAAGTTGTTGATCAGTGTGTATAACCCTTGTTACTATTGGAAATACAATTTTATTGTGAATGTCATGTTAGATCTATGCGAGTTTGGCACTATAGGACTCATTTCTTGAGTAAAGACGGGGTATTGATATCTAAATGTTAGCAACATTGATGATGTTTCAATGGAGATAATCCAAAAAGTTAACGAAATTGTGGCAGTTCTGTTTCTTGTTTCTAGTTTTTTTTGTGGGGAGTTTACTGCTGAAATGATGCTTTTACTGCTACGGTGAAGTTATTGTTGGTAGAGGATTGTGTCTCTTTGGATTTGCTTTGCCCATGTTGGTTTTTTGATTCTTTTGATTTCTTTAACATCAGCATATGTCCACAAATCTGTTTTGTAGTTTGATTATTTTCTACATGATATTTCTTTTTGCCTTGGTTCAAGTCATCTCTTCAACATTGCTAAATTCTTATATTGGAGCTCACGGACATGAAACCTAATTTTGCAGTATTACTAGATAGAGCTGGTAAACACGATAGGCTCGATTTAATTTTGTTACTGTTGAAAAAAACTATTTTGAGTTCTGTTCATAGCGGTGCTGTGTGTACCTGTACTGGAAGTGCCAAATAATATTTAACCCAATTAGAACATTAGTGGTATTGTTGGGTCTGGGCCTATGGTTATTAGCAACTGTTTGATGGCCATTTTAAAGAGAATTTGGGGGAAAAGGATGTTATGATTAGTGAAATTTTTGGAGAATGTGATAAAAAAAAATAGAGAAAAGTTTTAGATTTACGTGTAGAATATCTTATTCCATGAATTTGTAGTTGTAAATGAGTATGAGAAATAAAGAATTTTAATTTAAAGAGAGTCACGGCGTTAGTTGGATCAAGGTATATATTTACTATTGAACCAACCCATTTGAGCCTGATTTCACTTAGATCTTATATCATAGACATAGTGGCGATTCGAATTGGACAGTAGGGAGAGTATCGTGAAAACCTAGAAGTTTTGTTTTGTAAATTTTAAAATGAGAAGAGTTGTCATCGGTCACTTCGAAAATTATCATCCAATTGCCTCAAGAAATCAATTTTTTGGACCAATAACATTTAGCTTTTCTTTGATTCTCATTATTTTTAATTATATTTTTTTCTCTCTTCTTTTGAATTACGCATGCTTCAATAATATAATATTACATACAATCCAAAACAAAATTTTTTTTTTAAACCACACATTTCTCATTAATCACTATTCAAAAATGTGTTCTTTTTCAAATAATGGGATTCAAACAAGACATCTTCTCTCTCCTCCTCGTCGTCTCCTTCCCCTCCTCTCTCCGTGTCTCTTGCCTCTCTCACTTCCCTTCGCAAGGCCGCCATAGTCGAAGGAGAGAATTGGATCCAGTCACTTAATTATCTGAACAAGTTGTCACTTAATTATCTGAACAAGATGTCACTTATTTACTGATTTGATTCTGATCATCAAGTCGGCTTGTGTTGTATATACTGGTAGGATCCTGTTAGTTTCTCAAAGATAAGTCGATTTAAAGTTAAAACATCGTTTTCCTTCTGCACCGACTCTAACTTTCAACTTATTCTTGTAAACTTCCTCGGGGTTTTCTATTGGTGCACTCGAGGAACCCCGAACTAAACTAGAAAAAGGTATGTCTTCACCTGGTCGTCCAGTCTACTTCTAGAAGCTTCTGGTCATTTAAAAGTAAGATGGGCAGTTTAATCAAAATTGAACCGAAATTGAATTTGAACAAGCTTCGTCTGTGTAGTCATTTTGGTTGGGTACAATGGTTTGGTGGATATGTGGTTTTAATGGTGGTGGCGATGATTATAGGATTGGAGATTTTTTTGGGTTGTAGGGTGGTGGTAGTGGTGGAGGTAGAGGTCCTGTGGTTTTAGTTGTGGTGGTGGCAAAACGGTGGTTGTGGGTGGGTAGTAGTGGTCGTGGTGGTGATAGTATTTTAGATGACGGTTTGCGTGGTGATGGTGGTTGTAGAGTGTTGTAGGTTTTGGATCTGATTTGTTGGTGGTGGCTGTGACGATGATTGTGATGTCACAACTTATCAAATTAGAGTCGATGGTTTTGTTGCTGAGAGATGGTTTTTGTGGTTCTGAAGACGGTGGTTTGGGTTGTTGCAACGGTGTGGTAGTGATCACAAATGATTTGGTTGATTGTGATTAATAAATTGGTTGACGTGTGGTCAATAAATAATATGTGACCAATGAAATATATAAATTGTGACGAATACATACCGTATGACATAAAAATTTATTAATTTGTGACCAAAAATTTGATAAATTGTGATATAAATATAATTTGTGATTAATTAATTTGATGTTTTATGACCGTAAAAAAATTTATAACTTATAAAATTTGTGATTTGTGACCAATAAATAATATGTGATTATTAATTTGATAGATTTGTGATCGATGAATAAATTGTGACGTACAAATTTTTTATTTGTGATCGATGAACAAATTGTGATTTATAAAATTTTTGAATTGTGACTGTAAAATAATTTGGACATGAAAATTGTGATTTGTGATCGATTAATAATATGTGATTAATTATATAGAATTTGTGACCAAATTATATAAAATTGTGATCTTAATATATTTAATTAATAAAATATATAATTAATTTATAAATAAAATTTAAAAATTTTGAAAATTGAAGTTTTGAGCATAATATCTTAAATTTGAAACTGGTAAAAATAAACTTTTTAGTTATGAAATCTTCCCATATTTTTTTTGGGTCTTGCTACTGATATATAATTTAGGTTGCATAAGGGTATCCATCTCCTCACATAGGAGTTGGATTCACTTAAAGAAAATATTTTTTATTCATGTGGATTTTACCCTCATGTGAGGGGAAGGATATCCCTATGTAACCTAAATTATGTACCATTAGAAATATCCTTTTTTTTTTTTTCGTAAAAAAATTACATTGGCCTACATTTCTTTTATGCTGTCTAATTTCGAATATCTCTCACTCTTGTGTCAAAGCCTTTGACCCTTTGAGATGGGTTGACAAATTATATTTGACTCCTATTTGGTAAATATTTTTTCAAAATTCATTTTCAACCACATTTGTCAATAAAATAATATTTTTCGTCACTTCAATAATTTTTTCTTAGAACATCTCTTAGAAACTCTTTAAACATGAGATGCTCTCTATTTTAAAGAGTCAACATTTAAAATCAAGTTTTAATGGACTCTTTTAATTAACATTTTAATTTAAAAAGTGTGTTTGACTTTTCAAATTTCGAGAGTCAAGCTCACTCTATAATTAAATGTATTCAAAGTGTTTTAATTTTCAATGTAGTTTCACAATAAAATAATATAAAGAAAAGCTAGTTAAAATAAAAGATAAACAAAAATAATAAATATTTTTTGGAAGTATTAAAATTAAGTGTTAAATATAAAGAGCTTTTTGGAGTATATCAAACACATCCATGATGTCTTACTTTTCTTTTGATTTTAAGGATTATTCTTTTTTCATTTTATTTTATATTTGTTGTCTTACTATTTTCAGTTTTTAAAAATGGTTTCTTTTTATTTTACTAGTGAGGGTTGAACGTGTTTTGTAAAAATAATATTTGATATCAATTTGTTAGAAAGATTTGATGAGTTTTTAAAGAACTAAAGAAAATAAAATTTAAGATAGAAATTTCAGAGAAGAAAATTGTATTCTCAAAACAAAACTTTTATTATTCAAATTATTTGTGACGATAAATACTACAAACGAGTAATATTTTTATACTACATTTGATACATAAAAATTAATTGTTAAAATATAAACTTAAATAGTCATTAAAATTTCTAGATACATGAATATAAATAAATTCATTTATAATAACTCTAAATTCGGGTAGATCAACATTCATCAAGTCAAGATTCATTAAGTTTAGATTATTGTGAATGTTAATTAATTAAGAATTAATAACATGAAGTTCATATATGAAAAGGATTTAATATATTATATATTTTGTAGTATTTATTATATATTGAAAAACGAAAAGAATGTATTATTGAAATAATTTAATTGTAATATGATTAAAAATTTTAAATTGTCCTAAAAATGATTGTACATTATTTCTAAATACTTTTATAAGTGCTGTAAAAATAACATTTGATGCCAATTTGTTGGAGGATTTGGTGAGTTTCAAACGAACTAGAGAATATAAAATTTAGGATAGAAATTTAAAATTGGAAAGTTATACTATTAAAATCCAACTTCTAGGGTTCAAATTTTTTGTAACGATGAAATACTATAAATGAGCAACATTTTTATACTACATTTGATACATGAGAATTAATTGTCAATACATAAATTTAAATAACCATTAAAATTCCTAGATAGATGAATAGAAATAAATTCATTTGTAATAACTGTAAATTCGTATAAATTAAGATTCATTGAATTTAGATTATTGTGAATGTTAATTAATTAATAATTAATAACACGAAATTCATATATGACATTGATTTAATATATTATAGATTTTGCAATATTTATTACATATTGAAAAACGAAAAGTAAAGTATTATTGAAATAATTGAATTGTAATATGATTAAAGTTGTCTAAAAAATAATTTTCACTTTATGTGAATATATATATATATATATATATATATATATATATATATATATATATATATATACACACACTAGTTTTGGCCGTGCAATGTACGGACTTTGATATTTTGATGGTAATGTTAGCGTCGAATATGAAGAATTAAAGAAGGAGATATACGGAAGGTCAGCAAAATGAATAGTTTCATTAACGAAAAAAAAAACCTATTTGTACTCAAATAATAAAAAGGGAGAATATCTAGGCATTTAATTTTATAACTTTATTATTAACTCAACGATCTACAAATATTTATGATGGATATGAAACTGATTAATAGATCAAAGGGAAAAAAAATCCAATTTGTTCCCCAATAGCTTAATTTTTAATTTTTTTATTCTTCAGTTTTTTGCATCTTTTTTACGCGCTAGCACTAATATATTTCAACGTAATATAAAATTAGAAATGTGAAATTGAATATTTATGTTAAAATTTATTGTACTACTACAAATTATAGTATCATAAGACAATTAAATGCAATGACAATTATGTTCTTGCTCCGTTCCATTTCCAATTCTAAGTAAATAATCATAAAATACTGGATCTAATTTTGTTCTCATGTTCTCAACCAAGGATATGTGTGAATATAAAGGCCATATGTCAGAGAAAATTAAGTTAACTTTCATAATGTCATCTTTTTCCCCTTGGTACTACTGGTAAAATTTGTCGAAAATCTCCCTCCTAAAACTACTACTTTCCCACTGAAAGACAAATTACAATTAGCAATATCTTTAAACATTTTATCAATAGCTTCAATGGCACAACGATTTACCATAGGCGCTTCATCCCAGAGTATTAACTTCGACATTTTCAACAAATTTCCTAAAGCAGATTGTTTACTCACAGAACAGGTTACTTGACCAATTGTTTCCAACGAAATTTTAAATCTTGAATGAGCTATTCATCCTCCAAGTAAAAGAGATGCAGATACACCAGACGATGCAGTAGCCAAAGCAATTAAATTTTGTGACCTCACATCAGCTAAGAGTGCTTTATATAGAAAAGTTTTACCTATTCCTCCTGAACCATCAATGAAATAAACTGCACTTGAATTACAATTTACTTTTTCCATTATAGTAGCATACACAATTTTTTGCTTATCATTTAAGCTTGCTACACAAGCGTAACCCCATTCAATATCCAAATTTGATATCTCTTCTGCAATCATACTTGTCAAACTCTCATTTTCATCTCTATTAACATTGAATGACACTATTTCATAATCATTTATAAGCTCAACTACGTGATTTTTTGTAAAAAAATCCTGGTAGTATGTTATTATAATTTTGTGTTTTCCATCCTGTTGCTTCTCTATGTTATAACTAAGACTAAATTAGAAAGCATATATTATTTTAGATGCGAATGCACGTCTTATCTTGATGCGAGTCAATTCACCAGACCTAAATTTGATCATGTTGCCTGTTACATAAACTTCATTAGTCTAAAAAAATAACGAATACAAAAAAATTGATCTACTCCGCATAATGCGGAGCAAAAAGGATTTACTCCGCATATTTCTCCGCATTATGTGGAGTAAATCCTTTTTGCTCCGCATTATGCGGAGTAAATCCATTTTTTTATTCTTTCGCAGCAATCAGACAAAAAAAAGGAGCCAAGCATGCCTTTAACAAATACAACAAATTAATTTCATTAAACATAACAGGTTTCATACCATAGAGAAACAAAAGTATAGATTGAACTCGCTTGGAAAAAAATAAATGTATAGCCAGAATTGAACTTGCCAAGATTATTTAGCCCTGCGACATTAATTTTTTAGTTTTCAATTGTCGTTTTTGTCAATGACACGTCTATTAATATTAAAAATTACTCACAAGATAATTGATTCACACAACCTTCTGGAAAGAAAATACTCTTTTACTTTGAATCACAAATTATGTACAGTCATTCAGCACAGCGGAGTACTCACAGCGTTAGTGTGGAATGACAATATAAATAACAAATGAAGAAGCAAGAGGAAACAATTAAGAACATAATTTAGAAATGAAGGAGAAAAAAAATTATGAGCTCCGCATAATACAGAGCAACACCGCATGTTGCTCCGCATAATGTGGAGCTCATAAACTCCGCATTATGCGGAGCAAAAACTGATTTGCTTCTCATAATGCGGAGCAAATCAGTTTTTTTTTTCATTTTTCCCATTTTATCCTTCCCACACGAAAATTTGGCCGTCTTTACTGACTTAATTGATATCAGTATTTATTTATAATATAAAAAATTTAAAAAACCTTTAAACCTACTCAGCGAGGAGAAACCGTCAATTGCAGTTGACTTCAAAGAATATTTTCGTAGTCGGTTGATTAATTTTTTTCGTTTGTACATTTAAAAGAAATATCACGCTTGATTAAAAATTGAAATTACAAGAGATAATGATTTTATATTATTGTTAGAACATAAAAAAAAAAAAAAAAAGGTGAAAACTCCGCACTGTGCGCACAAGTGAGGAGTCCAACTCCGCATTATGCGGAGTGATTTTTTTTTTTTTTTTTGTATTCTTTAGCTTTTTTTAAGTGCTACTAATTTATTTTAACGTAATATAAAATTAGAAATGTGAAATTGAATATTTATGTTACAATTGATATATATGGGAAAGAAAATATTTTTCTCTAACACGATTGCAAAAATCAATTAGTCAACAAAAATGGTTGCTGTAGCAAAAAATAGTCCATGAACAATAAATGATAGGGATAAAATGGGAAAAACATTAATTGAGATGGATAAAATTGGAAGACAAAATGCTTCACAAATGAACAGTAACCCCGTGGATTGACTCTTTTAATTTAGTCAACAAAAATGGCTGCTGTAGCAAAAAAATAGTCCATGAACAGTAAATGATGGGGATAAAATGGGAAAAACATTAATTGAGATGGATAAAATTGGAAGATAAAATGCTTTACAAATGAACAGTAACCTGTGGATTGACTCTTTTAATTTAGTCAACAAAAATGGCTGCTGTAGCCAAAAATAGTCCATGAACAGTAAATGATGGGGATAAAATGGGAAAAATATTAATTGAGAGGGATAAAATTGAAAGAAAAAATGCTTCACAAATGAACAGTAACCTGTGGATTGGCTCTATTTTTAAAATGGGGAAGCAGAGAAGTTTTCTTGAATACAATTTCAAGCCAAATTAGCACATATATGGCAAGAGTTATTGACAAATAACAAAATAGTAATAACACTTTTAATATACAATAATGTCAAAGAAAAACACCTTCATTAAATAAGACGATATTTAATATCGTATAATCTATCTCAGATTATATGTTGGAATTTAGCAAAATAATTACATTATATGCCCTTTTTATCTTCTACAATAACTTCAGCTACAAAATATCGTACTTCAATCACCTGAAAAATGTAAACACCAGTAAATAAGATTTACAACCCAAATTCATTGGTACAGAATTTAGAACTTCATCAAACTTCCATTATGCAGTCATTAATCTTTTCTCTGTAGATAATCAAAACTGTTAGGAATATTGGGCCTAACTCCACCTAATAAAACCGGCTTATTAGGGGAGGATTGCCCTCACCTTATAAAGTGGATCATTTATATTTTCCCAAACAATGTGGGATTCTAATACGCCCCCTCACGCACAGCGTGGACCATGCCAAACAACTGTGAACAAATCGATATTGGGTGGCACCCAACATTGCATAATTGGGCCTAGCTCTGATACCATGTTAGGAATATTGGGCCTAACTCCACCTAATAAAACCGGCTTATTAGGGGAGGATTGCCCTCACCTTATAAAGTGGATCATTTATATTTTCCCAAACAATGTGGGATTCTAATAAAAACTATAATAACATGGATTCTACATAAAAGTAATACATTGATTGATTGATGATGATGGTGATAATTGCAACGAGAAAAAATACCTTAGTCAAGTAATACATATCGATGTGGTCTTGACGCATGTTTGGAAGGTGAAAATTTGAACACTCGGGAGCTAAGTGATGAATAAATGGAGTGAGGGCAGTCAATGTAGACGGAAATATAGGGTAAGGTGAGCCACCATTATTTTGGTGGATTTAATATTCTTACCTCATCCGCAAGAGCATCACAAGTAAAATGATCACTCTCTTTTATGAACCTTTGAAACACATTGATAGTTTTTTCATCTTTTTCAATTAAATTTATTGCTTCTGCTAATTTATTTTTGATAATCTTAGTTCCCGAAATTGTCATTGAGGCAACATTATAGACATTATTTCCTTCGTGCATCGCTCACCAATGCGTAATGCTTTGGAAGACTTTTCATCATTTGCCATTAGTTGCCGCAATTCCTTTCTTTGCCTCTTTAGTCCACCTCTTCATTATGAATTGTGTTGCCGCAATTCCTTGATTTTCCTCTTTATCCAACCAAATAAAGCATTTTTACAACGATGGTTAACTCCAATAACGGAGCACATATCAAATTGTACTTATTAGTATGAAAAGTAAAACATCATCAAAGCGATCATAATCTAACTTTGACCTACTCTCTCTCCAAAAAAATAAAAATAAAAAATTGTCATCCGATTAAATTGATCCTCACTTTGCTTTAACTTAAAATGGTTTAGCAAAGTTTGCCCATCTCGTGCTTCAATCATTTCACCCTTTTTCCTTTGCAAATAATTTCTCATATGCTTTTTGGTAAATCCGGCATTTTTCAGCTCCACCAACCTCATTTGCTAAATAAAAATATGATTTTGTTGGTCCTATACCGGCATTAACCATGGAATTAATGACATATGCTTGAGCATTGGACACCCTATGTCACTTCAAGTAACTCTCTGTCCCTTTAAAACCCTTCCTTTGAACAAAAAAAATTCTCGTTGTTTAATATTTTTTGATGAGTCTCTTCGAAACCTTTTCTTAAAACATATGAATTACATTTATTGTAAGCTTCTTCATCGGAACATAATTCCATTCCCACATTGAGTTCTTCATAAATTTTTCTCTACTACTTAAATGCTCCATTGGATAGAAAACCTGATTAAAAATACTAACATATTAAAAACCCATAGTAAAACCCATTCAACCCACATTAATATCAACAAAGTAAATACAATAGAAGATGATTTTACTTTCCCATTTATATAATATAAATACTTACAAATCTAGAGAAATGAAATTAATAAATTAAAACGTAACTATGATTTTGTAGGGTTGTGAATACCCATAAAGCATATCAACAAGACTTCGAAGAGAAAGAAAGGCTTCCTTAGAAGATGGGTCCATTTTTTCAAGGAAAAAGAAAGAAAAAAGCGAAGCCCAATGCAATTTTTAATTAAATAAGAAAATATACAGTTATCAAAGTTTTGTTTAAAATTGTACACGTGTCATTTTGTGATAGGGTGGCGTTCCACATGGGCTGGTACGACTACCCCACCCAAAATTTTCTCCGTATCAATAAAGTTTGAAGGTCCCATATACAAAGAAATTGACATGACCATCCATGGAGAGTGACAATTGAAGTAGACAAAACTTACATTGTTTATATGCATTAGTTGATGCTACAACTTTTCCCATCTTTTATGTCATAGATATTTCGAGAAGAAATTATCGAAGTGAAGACGAGCTTTTACTAATAAATTACTCAAATTCCAATTCAATTCACCATAACATTACAGAGACAAAGTTCACTATATATAGCAAGAAATCTATACATACAATACATGAATGTAATATTGCTAAATATCTAAAAACTGAATTGTACTGCTTGACGTTAACACCATCAATTATTCATATGGAGAATCCCTAAACTAATGGAGTTGTCGGCTGAAGAAATCTGCAGAAGAGCCTCACCACGACAAACAGTAAGGAGAGAGAAAGAGAATGTTGCACAAGAGAAGAAACGTGTTTTCCACCTACGTTTTATCAAAACTTTGACCTCTTATCAAATTCATCCTCTAAGTTTCGGTTAGATGAAAATGGTCCTCTAGTTTCAATTTTATCTCCCCCCTTCAAGGTGGAGTTAGTAGACCTTACTCCTACCTTGTCTCGCATAAAAAGAAATTTGGCGGAAGGCAACGGTTTGGTAAATATGTCAGCAATTTGATCTGTAGACGGTAGATACTCAATTTCAAGCTCCTTATTAGCCACCTTATCTCTTACAAAATGTAGATCAATTTCAATATGTTTAGTCCAGGCATGAAACACTGGATTCAAAGCCAATGATTTTGCTCCTAAGTTATCACACCACACAACTGGAGTTGTTTCAGAGAAACATTTAAGTTCACTGAGCAGTGATTGTGTCCAGCAGATTTCAGAAGTTACGTGAGCTAAGGCTCTATACTCAGGTTCTGTATTGGAACGGGCGACGACATGTTGCTTCTTTGCACTCCAAGATATCAGATTCCCCCCCAGATATACACAATAACCAGCTATTGATCGTCTATCGTCTGGACAAGCAGTCCAGTCAGCATCATAAAATGCAGTCAAGTTGAGATCACCTCTTTTCTGTATTCTAAGTCTGTAGTCTGATGTTCCCTTGATGTATCTGAATACCCTTTTAAGCAGATTCCAATGTATATCTGTTGGTTTCTGCAGAAATTGGCTCAATCTGTTCACAGTGAAAGACAAGTCTGGCCTGGAGTGAACTAAATATTGTAGAGCACCAACTGAACTTCTGAAGAGAGTTGGGTTACTTAACTCTCTGCCTTCATCCTTTGAGATAAGTTTTCCAGATACCATAGGAGTTGTTACTGAATTTAAATTGCTGAATCCGAATCTTTTTATGATGTCCAGTGCATACTTGTTCTGTGAGATCACTAAACCAGCTTCATCTCGTTTTATTTCAATTCCCAAAAACTTCTTTAATTTTCCCATGTCTATAAGTGAGAATTTCTCATTTAACTTATCTATGAAGCTCTGCAATTGTTGTTTGTTACTCCCTGTAACAATGATATCATCAACATATATAAGAATGATGATAGTGCTGTTTCCTTCCAACTGATAGTAGAGAGAATTATCAGCCTTAGATTGAATCATTCCCCATTTAGTTAATGTACCTTTAAGTTCATCATTCCAAGTTCTTGGTGCTTGTTTCAATCCGTAAATTGCTCTCCTTAACTTACACACAGAATCAGGAAACTTGCTATCTATAAATCCTTCAGGTTGAGACATATGAACTTCCTCATTGAGTTTTCCATTTAGGAAGGCGTTATTAACATCAATTTGTCTGATATCCTAGTCATTTTTCACCGCCAGAGTTAGGATAATTTTTATGGTTGATGCCTTAATCACTGGACTGAAAGTCTCCTTGAAATCGACTCCATAGGTCTGCAAGAAACCTTGAGCAACAAGCTTTGCTTTATACCTTTCTATGTTTCCATCAGAGTCATATTTCAATTTGAAAATCCACTTACAACCTATCACTTTTGTTGCTTTTTCTCGAGGAACCAATTCCCAGGTCTGATTTCTTTGTAGTGCTTCAAATTCTGCCTCCATTGCTCTTCTCCAGTTGTTATTAGACAAAGCTTCCCTGACATTAGTTGGTTATGAGATTTCGACTGAGTAAACCTTAGGTTTAAATATCCCAAGTTTTCCCCTTGTCATCATGTGATGTCCTGTATTAGCTTCAGCATTTTCTCTAGTTTCTGGTCCTTCTACTTCTCTTATAGTAGACACTACATCACTCAATTCTTCCACTTCTTCGTAATGTATATTATCTCTTCCTGTATCTTGTATGTTATCAGAACTACTAACATGAGCCAATGGTGACTGGGATGCTGAGTGATGGACATCTAGAATTGTTTGGAAGGGAGTGGTAAGGTCTGTAGTGTTTAACTGATGATATTGTGACATTTGAGGAGTGCTAGATTATGATGTGTGTGTGGAGGTCAAGATTTGAGAAGTTGTTGTCAATGGTAGAGGATATGTGATTATTGTAGAGTCAGTTTTCTGTGTGAATTTATCAAGAAAACCTGTTTTGAATGGAAATTCAGATTCATTAAACACAACATGTCTGGAGATAAACACCCTTCCTGTGGAACTTAGACATTTATATCCTTTATGAGATGCACTAAAACCCAGGTTCACACACTTTTGAGAGTGAAATGAAAATTTGTGTTTGTTATAGGGTCTCAAATACGGATAACAGCTGCAACCAAATACCCTTAAGGTTTCATATTTCACTTCCTTTTTGTATAACAGTTGATAGGGTGTTTTCAGGTTAAGTACAGGAGTTGGTAGTCTGTTTATAAGGTATGTAGCCATTGAAAAAGCTTCCCACCAATAATGAAGAGTATTTCAGCTTGTGACAATAGAGTAAGAGCAGTTTCAGTCAAATGTCTATGTTTTCTCTCAGCCCTACCATTTTGAGGTGAAGTATATGAACAAGAGAACCTCATTTCTATCCCATTTTCTGCAGCAAATTTTTCAAAGGCTCTAAACTCTCCTTCATAGTCAGTTTGAACCATTTTAATTTTTCTATCAAACCGATTTTCTACCAGACTTTTGAATTGTATGAAGCATCTTATGGATTCTGACTTATGTTTCATAGGATAGGTCCAGGTGTATCTACTAAAATCATCCACAAAGACTATATAATATCTAAATCCAACAGTTGATTTTACGGGTGAAGGTCCCCAGACATCAGTGTGTATTAATTCTAACGGATTTGCAGCATGTGAATTAGACAGTTTAAATGGTAGTTTATGTGCTTTTCCAATTTGACATGAGTCACAGAAGAATGAAATTTCATTAGCTGAAAAGTGTTTATTACATGATTTCATCACAGAACTCAGAACTTGAAGTGAAGGATGACCTAGTCTCTTATGCCAAATTTCTACTTGCTGAGGCTGAGTCTGAGTCTGAAGTTTATTTGAAGAAGAAGCAAGTACTGGGAATTTTGAAATGGTTAGAGCTGATTCTTGAGACTGAGCCTTAGGTAGGATCAACTGGTAAAGTCTATCCTTAAGCATCCCTTGAGCCACCTGTTTCCCCGTTAGCAGTTCCTTGACAATACAAAAGTTAGGATGAAATTCAAAAGACACTCCATTGTCTCTAGTAAATTGTAATACACTAAGCAGATTTTTCTTAATTCTAGGAACATGTAAAAGTTTATTCAGAACTAAGCTTCTAGTTCCATTATCAAACAGAATTTTAAAACCAGAATGAGTGATAGATAGAGAATTACCATTGCCAATCTTAATGCTTTCATTATCAGTGTATATTTGTGCGTCTGTCAGATTCTTTAAGTTGTTGGTGACATGACTTGAAGCTCCAGAGTCTGCATACCAAGTTGAATCCTCTAATATGTTAGGAGACGCCAGATAGGCTGAGTGTGTATCAACACTGCTGTGACTAGTCCCTACTGTCTCTCCAACTTTCACAGCACCAAAATTCTCATTATACCTCTTGAAGCACCAACCAACTTGATGATTCATTAGACCACAAATTTGACAGGGATTTTTGTATTCATTTTGTCTGATATTTCTTCCTCTGCCTCTTGTTCTACCTCTATAGCCTGCATTCCTGCCAATCCATTTTGCTCTTGCACCAAAATTTCTCCCCTGTTATATCCTTGACTAAGATTGATGGATCCAATACCAATTCTAGCTTCATTTAGACAGTCAAGCCTAGCTTCAAATGTGAGGAGTATAGAAGTCATTTCATGCCAGTTCAGCTGATCTTTCCATTTAGCTGAACCACAACTGGGGTGTAGTCTTCATCGAGTCCAGTCAATACGTGATTAATGAGATCTTCTTCACTAATTACCTTTCCTGCAACCTGCAGATTATCAGCTAGTTTCTTCATTTTAGCAAGATACTGATCCATAGTCATTGCTCCTTTCTGAGCCTTTGTAACTCTCCAGAAAGAAAGGTCATCCTTGATTTGTTTAACACTCCAAAGTTTTGCTGAATAGCTGACCAGAGTTGTGCAGTAGTACTGCTTCCCATAACTCTCATGGTTATATCAGGAGACATTGAGGCATAAAGCCATCCTATAAGAAGGGAATCACTAGAAATCCACTTGATTATTCTAGATTTTCTTCCTGTTTGATTGTAGTTCCTGATTCAGTTGTCTCTTGAACAGATAGGAACTCAGGTGGACAGAGCTTTGTTCCAAGCAAATGTCCTTCAAGATTATGCCCTTTCACAATGGGCATAACCATGTTTTTCCATAACAAAAAATTGTCTCTATCCAGCTTAATAGAAAGGTTTTGAGTTAGGTTTGGAGTGGTTGATTGAAGTCGACCTGAGTGAGTTGCTGAAAGTGAAGATGAATTGGTTTGAGACTGGGTTTTCGAAGAATCTACCATAACTCTGATACCAAGAAGAAATTATCGAAGTGAAGACGAGCTTTTACTAATAAATTACTCAAATTCCAATTCAATTCACCATAACATTACAGAGACAAAGTTCACTATATATAGCAAGAAATCTATCCATACAATACATGAATGTAATATTGCTAAATATCTAAAAACTGAATTGTACTGCTTGACGTTAACACCATCAATTATTCATATGGAGAATCCCTAAACTAATGGAGTTGCCGGCTGAAGAAATCTGCAGAAGAGCCTCACCACGACAAACAGTAAGGAGAGAGAAAGAGAATGTTGCACAAGAGAAGAAACGTGTTTTCCACCCTTTACGTTTTATCAAAACTTTGACCTCTTATCAAATTTATCCTCCAAGTTTCGGTTAGATGAAAATGGTCCTCTAGTTTCAATTTTATCTTTTCGTAAGCCTTTATTTGTGTGAAGTCAAATTTACAAGAATATGTTATCTTAACCTTTGGGTAAGAGGATGAATAAAATTCTACTCCCCTTACTTGACATTTTTAGTTGAATATTAATATCACGATGTCATATCTTATTACGTCATGAAATAAACTCCTTATCCAGCTCGATCTCCATGCACCGTTTGGCCACTTCACCTCCACACACAATTGAAAAAACATAGATTGTGCACGTCCAAACTTACTCTATAAAGAATTTCGTTACCTGAAGATCAAACTTTTACGGGAATTTCAGTCTTCCAATAGAAATATTATAGAAATCCTTTCGCGCCAGTGTGGTTGACTTCTTTCCATTGGCTCCAAAAAAGTTGTTCTCAAGGGGAAGAAAAATGCACAAGTGAAATTAGAAGTCTGCCAAATTTTTGATAGTTTCTTGTGTAGTGGAGGTAGGTGGAGATTGTGGATGCCTTTTCATTTCAACATCCAAAAGTGAAATCCCCTATTGAATTGATCCTCAGGCTATGAAAAAGGCATTAAGTTTAAAAAAAATTAGAAAAACATATGTGGATGTGGTTTCATTATGTAAATTGATGTCTTTTCATCTTTGGAAAGTTGTGTTACTCCTTTCTATGTAATGACTTATTATGCAACTATAAGTGGATCCCAACTAGTGATAAGACTATCCATCTATTGATCTTTTCATTTTAATGCTCTTTTTTGGACTCAACTTGAAGATGGTTATAATGAGTTTGGTTTTGTGGGTTCGCCTTCTTGTCGCGATTTGTTATAAAAATCTACTATACAAATTTGTTATAAAAAATCTAAACTCTTAACAATAAACGTAACTTTTTTTATTTGTTGGATTATTTCAAAGATTTGACCCAATTTTACATTCTGAAAAAGACCGTGTTGGTGTGAAATGAAATCTTGTCAAGATATGAATCGACACTTGAGTCTCAAAAATCCCATCCAAAGTTTACACTCTAAAGAGAGCACAATGGACTGAGATGAGACTTCATAAAGATATAGATCAGAGGCTGCTATAGTTCCTTGTGTTAATTGTAAATCATGTCATTGAACTTCCTAAAGCATTGGAGAAAATAAATTAAAAGGAAAATTTAAAAATCTATAACCCGTGAATTATGCTAATGGCTGATGCGAATCCACGTAATTAAATTATTAAAGAGTTCTCACATGAATCATCAAATGAAAATGATTTTTAAAAAGAAAAAAAGAAAAAAGTGGACAAACCGACAATTTACAAGTGCCAAATTTCTATTTCATGCACAACTCTATCTTGACCACGTCGAAAAATAAATTAATAAGCTAAAATTATAATATTACAATAAATTTTTTACATTCATTACTAGTTATCTATATATAAGAAGCTCTAATATAAAACTGATTATGTGTCGTCACAAGAAGTCGTATTAGTTCAGTCTACTCTTTGTTTTAAACGTATTATATCGAAAATTTGGTGTCACTTTTATGTACAATAATTTCTATATGTCTATTTGAAACACCATGTTTGACTTGTTAATGGTAAGAGTCTCATCTTTAATGAAGGTGAAAATATAAATGTAAGGATTTGCGTTACTCATAATATTGTTGACCTTTATAAGAAGGATTATCAATATCAATATGGAGTCAGGGTTCATTAAGCTTGTACGATCAATTCTGTACATTTAAAGTTCAAATGTGCATTCAAATTTGAAGATTTGTGTGATCAAATGGAGCAACAATCTTGTTGGACATGTTAAAGATATAATCTCACGTCGAACAAAAATATTAGCCAACACATATAGACGTATACTATTTCAATTTTTGAAATAGTTTAATATAAGCTTGTTTTTTAAATACCAATGTGAAATTAAAAAAAAAAAAAAATTGATTTGGACAAAGATGGCAGGCACTTGATCACCACCAAGTTCAATTATTAAAGTATGGATTAAGAATATTATGTGGCCATGCATCCCTTACGGAATCTTTTTCATGGTTTTGGATAAATACAACATGAATACAATACTATACTGTGGTTCTTGCCACTTGAATTAATGAATGTAACAAGAATAAAATCTAGAAACAATTAAGATAATCCAAAACTTGTTTATAATATTAGTTGATTTGCTTAAGACTCCAATCTAATCAATCCCAAGTGGCTATGAGATAAAAGTGTAGATAAATTGAAGCACAAGTCCTTCACCTATGTGTTTTGTACATATGGATCCTCGACCTTTAGATCTTAGTAGCTAAATTATCAAGCTTTATGTTTATAGTTCTTGGACAATGGTTTTTGTCCAAATTACAAATTGGAGTATTGCTGCCTACAAAAAGGAAGTGGAGAAATTCTCTGCTCTAGATAGGGTTGGGCATGGTCCGATTCGGTTATCTTTAAAACCAAACCAAATCCGAAATTTTGTGGTATTTAGTAAATGGAATTGTCGGGTTTAAATTTAATTATGGAACCATTCGAGTTTGGTTCCATTCGGTTTGGTTCTGTTTGGTTCTATTCGGTTCTGGGATTCCGTACAATTATTAAATTTTTTTAGATTACAACAAAGTTACATTAATTCGACTATGACATATTCAATCTTAATTCTTACAAAATGACGTAGTCCAATCTAGTGACATCTTTTGTACCTCTTTTTATTAAGTTCTTCATAGTAAAATCATAGGAAGACGAAGATGGTTAGTTCACAATAAAGAATGGTAGAAATGACACTACAATAGAATAAGATATTCGAGTAAAATTTAGGTTAATTTGATTAAGTTAGGTTTGGTTGGAAATTAGAAATAGTAAAATCATATTTTAGATTTTGACTAAATTAATTAGTTAGCAATTTATTTAATAAAATAAAATAATTTGACTTATTTAAGATAAAAAATTTAAAAAAATTAAGGCAATTCGATTCTTATTCGATTATCCGGTTCTTGGTCTAGAACCGAGAACCAACCGAAACCATTGATTCTCGATTCAGATCTCATTTTGGGTATTTAAATTAAGAAGAATCGTTCGGTTCGGTTCGGTTCGGATCCGATTCGATCCGAGAGTTTTGTCCAACCCTAGCTCTAGACTCCCCTATGTACACTTTCCGCTTTCAGTTTCATATATGGCATTTTCAAAAAGAAAATGGTTTTCATTTGCAAAGTGAGAATACTGGAATATCATATTCGGCTATGCAATTTCAAAAGGAGGAGATTATTATTAATCCTTAATTTGTATACAACATTTTCATATCCGACAATGTAGGAGCAAAGTTGCATTCCAGATTGTTGTGGAATTCCATCACCATTATAAAGAAACTCTGATGCAAATGTAGGAAGAAATCAGAGGAGACAGACGATTTTGCTTTGATAAAAAAAAATGCGCTCATGATAGTCAAATTTCAAATGCTTATTCAATGTAGATTTGACTATTAGGGTCCGTTTGATAGGCAAATATGGAAATGAATTTCAATTTCATGTTAGTTGAAAAATAAAAATCCACCAAACTCATAGGAATTCATTTTCCATGAAAATAAAATCAGCTTTAAGTGGTTGTACCTTGGAATTCGATTTTCATTTCCACGTTCCAATCAAATGACCAAATTGGAATTTGTTTTTCTCAAATGTGACATTTTTCATGGAATTTGTTGCAATCATATAGGCTTAAAAGTAAAAGGTTGAAGATGGCATTATCAATATTTGAAGATTAGAGACTTGTTTATACAAAAATGTAAAGGATAACCTCTCTCATGCAATTTTTTCCTAAAGAATATAACAAGGTCCCGATTTACATTTTAGAAATGATTGTTTTTCATAAAAAGATAACCTAATATGTGATAAAATGACTCGTAATTACGTGCAAAGTGTGTTGGGTAGGTTGGTAGGATTCCATGTGTTTTGTCTTTATTAATAATTACAATTAATTAGGACAGGATCAAGGAAGCATATTCATACTTTTATAAGATGGCAATGGGTCGGAGCACTCCTCCTGTTGACCCCAAAAAATATTGCCAACAGATGCCGGGCCCACTCGTGTACGTGCAAGCCTTGTCCAACACGCTTGTGCCGATGAACGGTCAGAAAATTTCCAGAATCCGGGCGTGGGAGGAGCTCGCCACACGAGACGTCAGAGTTCGGGCCTCCGGCATGAAGAAAGAACGCGATTGTATAAGAAACCAATCGATAAATAACATGATTATGTTATAATAAAATGTTGTAAAAATGATGTTGAAACGAGAGAAATATGGCTCCAAAAGATTCAGTTTGTTCTCCAATTTTGCATTAGTCCCTTTAGTATTACATGGTTGGGGTATTTATAGTGATACAACACAAATTGTGACCTTTAGATCAAATTACACGTGGCATCATCTCCTCGGCCAAGACATCAAGTCCTTGCCATCAAATTGACTCTCCTAGCCTTACAAAACATTAAATGTTCTTACATTGACAAGACAAGACATAAACAAATTTTACACAAGAGTCACATCAATCATTTGTTGAAGATTTTCATCATGAGCGAATCCTCGCAAGTGGGCCTTTAAGGAGCCTCGGACGTTAGCAGCAGGGGCCTTAGAGTACTAGTGAGGGACTCGGAATAATAGTGAAGGCCTCGGAACCCACGACTGAAGTTAGAGAATCGTAACCTGACTTAATCAAGCTGGTCCCACCGTCGTGATGCGACGCCACGTGTTGATTCTGTTTATTAACCCGTAACAATAGTCCCCCAAGTCCATGTGTGGTTATTTATGCCAGGCGTGGACTTTCAAAGTCTGAATTTTCTGTACTTCACACCATTTCTAAGAAAGTTGCCTGTAAAATTGAAGTTCTTTTAGATCCGTGCCAAGATGAGGCGAGTTCTTATTCGAACTGGCCGAAGCTGAATTCCTTTTGGACGAGGCGAGTTCATATTCGAATTGGCCGAAGATGAATTCCTTTTGGACGAGGTGAGTTCATATTCGAACTGGCCGAAGCTGAATTCCTTTTGGACGAGGTGAGTTCATATTCGAACTGGCCGAAGCTGAATTCCTTTTGGACGAGGCGAGTTCATATTCGAACTGGCCGAAGCTGAATTCCTTTTGGACGAGGCGAGTTCATATTCGAACTGGCCGAAACTGAATTCCCTTTCGACGAGGCGAGGCGAGGCGAGGCGAGGAGACGTCCAAAAACATTTGTGCCTGTGATATGACGGTTTCTTATGTTTCCAAGGCACATTAACTGCATCGAGACGAATTTCAATAGCCGTACAGCTGTTTTTATTTAATGCACAATGATGGCTAATTATTAGGATGCGTGGTTTCGAGGACAGGTCCATGCGCTAGCCAATGTTGGTTCGTGCATGCACAGATCTGGAGCGTTGATGCAGAGAAAACGTTTGATTTCAAGGGTTAAGATTTGTGCATTTTTGAACGCCTCAGATTAACTGAGATCTGATCCAACGGCTGTGGCTGAATCCTTCACTAGTATAAAAACCAGAACTTTGTCATTTTCAAACTTTACTTTCGCGAAACACTCTGAAATTTCTGAAACTGTCCTGCTGTCAGACATTTTCCGGCGAACTTCCGGCGACCTCTCTGAGTCTTTTCTTCATTTTAGGTATTTTCTCCTTACGTAGTTATCTTCTTTCCTCCTTTAAACACCTTTTCCTGTACTGTTCATCACCTTCCTCAAACTGCAATGTCTTCCGAGGCGTCTCTAGCTATGACAGTAGTTAGAAGTGGGGAGGAGTCAGTATCTGGGGCCTCTGGCGAGTGGTATAGTATGACCGAAGAGCCCATAGATTACGAGGCGGGATGGGGGGCAGCCAAAATCCAATCCAATATCACTTCTGCCAAACTAGACGAACTTAGGCAGACCTATAACATCCCCCATTACGTCAAACTCTTAGTCCCTGATGCTCACGAAAGAGCTTGTTTTCCGAGGCCCAATTGTGTGGCCTTCAGTGAACACCTGTTTAAGGCAGGTGTGCGTCTGCCTCTGCACCCCTTCTTTAGGGCGGTGCTGAGGACCTTTATGTTGTCCCCCACCCAAATCCTTCCCAATGGGTGGAGCCAAGTCGTGGGGACCTACTTCCTGTGGAAGGAAGTATCTCTGGGCGAGGACCTCTCACTCCATGTTTTCGAGTCCCTCTTCCATGCTAGGGTCGTGGGAAAAGATGACTCAAAGGGGTGGTATTACATCACCCCCTGGGGTTCCCACGCCCCTTTTGTGGTTGGGCTCCCCTCCTCCATAAAGGGGTGGAAGGAGTCGTGGTTCTGGGTGACGGGTAGGTGGCAGATGGTGGAGGGAGACGCTGTCCCAGCTGTTACCGCGCCGACCCAGTACTACGAGGCTTGTGAGTGTCACCTTAAGTTCTTATAGCTTCGTCATGATCAAGCTTCGATATCGACATCTGTTTGTTGATTGCAGATTGTAGCACGAGGTACGAGCTTTCCGAGGCTGAGTGGGCCATTGTAGAAGACATTTACCAACGATCTTCGAGGCTCCGAGGCTTCTCCCATCTGATTGAAAGAAGCAGATACTTCATAGACTTCGGACTGATGGCCCCCAAGGGTAAGAGGCGGCCTTACTTTAATTGACTGCCACTGAAATTACTGAAACTGACTCCTATCTTTTCTTAATTGCAGACAAGTTCACCAAGAAGGAGTATGCTCTGCCTGATATGGCCAGCATTATGAGGGCCACGTCTACTGTCGAGGCAAATGCACTAAAGCCTGGATCCTCTGGGACGAAGCAAGTGAAGTCCAAATTGGACCGCCTCAGTAAAAGCAAGAATGATAAGGAGGCCGAAGAGGAAGTACCGAAGGAGGCCCCGAAAGGAGGTAAGCCAGCAGTGGCTAA
Organism: Fraxinus americana; assembly: GCA_035079005.1. Classification (NCBI taxonomy): domain Eukaryota; kingdom Viridiplantae; phylum Streptophyta; class Magnoliopsida; order Lamiales; family Oleaceae; genus Fraxinus; species Fraxinus americana. The sequence goes on from CM068712.1 coordinate 2,482,574, forward strand.
GGGCAAGGGGGTGGCTGAAGAGCCACAAAAGAAGAGGAAGTTGGGCCCAGGTCGGGGGGTCATCAAGCTTTGGGACCACTGTGTCCTTTCCTGAAAAGGGTGCTTCGAAGCAGCCGAAGTTCTTCCAATCCTCAATTGATGCTGCCTTGGTGGCCCAATCCAGGAAGATCGTCATGGACGACGTGGCGAAAGCAGAAGAGGCCACCAAGAAGAAAGTTGTGGAGAGGACCTCGAGAAAGTCCAGGAACTTCCTGGGGGGCAGGGAGGACAAAATAGCCCCTGCCGTGATAGAAATGCTGCCTCCGGAGGTGAGGGATGCCACTGAAGGCTTTAACAAATTCTGGACGGAGAGGTGGCAGAATTACGTGGCCACTTGTGACGCAGTGGACCTCACCAATACTTTGGTGAGCCAAACAGCCAGAGCCTTCGGAGTTGCGTTGAAACTGCTAAGTAAAGTTGTAGCACCTCGCCAAGCTTGGGTTTTGATAGGAGGGGGGCCTGTCCTAGGTGGCTTTTGAGCCCCTGGAAAGCCTCTTCACACTCCTCAGTCCACTGAAACCTCTGTCCTCCTTTTAATATTTTGAAGAATGGGAGGCACTTATCAGTGGATTTCGATATGAAGCGGCTCAAAACAGCCACGCGACCCGTCAAACTTTGCACTTCTTTTGGTTTCTGGGGGGATTTCATCTCGATCAACGCTTGAATCTTTTCAGGATTTGCTTCGATGCCACGTTGATTGACCATGTATCCTAAGAACTTGCCTGATGCTACCCCAAATGCACATTTAAGGGGATTCAACTTCATGCGGTATTTTCGTAGAACTTCAAAGGCCTCATGGAGGTGGGATATGTGATCATCCACTTTCAGACTCTTAACAAGCATGTCATCCACATAGACCTCCATTGTCTTCCCAAGTAAATTGGCAAACATCATGTTTACTAGCCTCTGGTAAGTTGCTCCAGCATTCTTTAATCCAAAAGGCATCATTTTGTAACAATAGATGCCTCGATCCGTGATGAACGAGGTGTGCTCCTCATCGCCTGGGTACATGGGATTTTGGTTGTAACCAGAATAGGCGTCCATGAAACTCAGGGACTCGTGTCCAGCAGTGGAGTCCACCAACTGATCAATTCTGGGAAGTGGGAAGCTGTCCTTTGGACACGCCTTGTTGAGATCAGAAAAATCAATGCATACTCTCCACTTCCCATTGTGCTTTTGCACCAGTACCGGATTGGATATCCATTTTGGGTAGAGGGCCTCTCTGATAAAGCCGTTGTTAATGAGCTTCTGCACTTCTTCTTTCAAGGCCTCATACCTCTCTGGGTTAAGGGCTCGCCTTTTCTGTCTATGCGGGGCAACTTTGGGATCGATTCTTAGGTGGTGGCAACTGACTCCAGGGTCAATGCCTATCATATCCTCATGCCTCCAAGCAAAGACATCGTGGTTCTTACACAAGAATTCTTTAAGCTCCCCTTTGAATCTTGGGGCTAAACTCTTACCAACCTGCAGCAGCTTGGTTAGTTCCCTTGGATAGATAGGGAAGCTTTCCAACTCTTCCATGGGGGCTGCCTAGGAATCAGCCTCGGTCATTCGTGGATCGAGTTCATCAAGTGCTGGCAATTTGAGGCTACTGGTGCCTGCCACCATGTGCATATCCCTAGGCTCAGCCTTCCTTACAGAGTTGAGGTAGCATTCCCTTGCCCCTCTTTGGTCTCCTTTGACTGTTGCCACCCCCCTATCAGTTTGAAACTTCATGCATAGGTGATGAATGGAGGTGATAGCTCCCAAATCCTTCAACGCAGGTCTCCCCAATACCCCATGATAGGCTGACCTACTATCCACTATAAAAAATTCCATAAAACATGTGGTTGATAGGGGAGGCTCTCCCATCTCCACAGCTAGGGTGATTTTGCCCCTTGGGATGATACTGTCCCCAGTGAAGCCATATAAGGGAGTGTTGGTAAGGGTTAACTCATGGTCCAGGATCATTTTGTCGAAAGTAGATCCAAATAGGATGTTCACAGAACTTCCGTTATCTACCAACATTCGCCTCAATCTGTTCCTGGCCACCACAGCTCTTGCTACTAAAGCATCACAGTGGGGGTAATGAATACCTTCAGAATCTTCGTGTGTAAACACAATCGGAGGTGATTGACTCCTTCGTGAACTGCTGCTCACAATGTAGCTAGTCAATGGAGGACCCCTTGCCTCTCGCACATAGTTCCTTTGGGAGTTTCTGGTGCTTCCACCAACATAAGGGCCTCCAAAAATAGTGTCAATCTCGTGAACTGGAACATCATCAGGCCTACCTCGATGTTCCCTTCGTTGCTGTTCATTCGAGTTCCTATTCCTTTCTCATTCTCTTCCACGAGGAGATGCTTCCCTGTGATGGGAAGGGGCCTCGCCTCGCCTAGATCGTGAATCCTGCCTCGGCGGGGGCCTGCTCCTCGGTCTTGATGTGTTCTGATTGTTGCCTCTAGAATCCGAATTTCTGGGATGCAAGGCTATGTCTCTACAGTCAGCAGTTGCGTGGCTGTAAGAATGGTGATAAGTGCAATACCCTTGGGAGTTGCCTCTGCCTTGATTCGAACCTCTTCCCCGGCCTCGTCCTCTATGGGGGGCCTGTTGTGTTCGTGGGTTTTCAGGGGTACCCGTAGTTGGTACGTCCTCGTAGGCCAAAGTTGGCACAGCATTCAATGTGGCTGCGGCAAGTGCCTGACCTGAGCCTTGGGCAACTTCCACATTGGGTTGACCCCATTGCTGATCCATCAGGTGGGAGGTTGGACCTCTACCACGTTGCCTTTGTTGGGGTTGGAGACCCCTACTTGCCCTGTTTCGATGTTCTATCAGTTCCTCGTTGATGATTTCACGTCGCATCATCTCCAACAAAGCATCATAAGTTGGGGGATCTTGATTCTGTACATCTCTCCAAAACAGGGTGTTCATGTTGAGGCCTCCCCTAAGGGCGGATAGAGCCTCGCGATCAGTGACTTGAACACAACAAGTCATTTGGTCCGTGAAGCGGGACAGAAAACTTTTCAAAGTTTCTTCGGGCTGTTGCCTCATATCCTGGAGGCGTTGGATTGGGGCTTCGCCCTCTTTGCTTATAGCAAATCTTTTCAAAAATGTAATTTTGAATTCTAGCCAGCTTCGAATGCTCCCAGGCGGCAACCTGCTATACCAAATCTCAGCAGCTCCGCTTAGAGTCAAATGGAAGGCCCTGCACTTAACAGCTGGAGTGGCGCCTCTCAGGCTCATGTGCGTTTTGTAGCTGTTCAAGTGCTTTGCTGGGTCGCCTCTCCCATCATATTTGGGTATCTTGGGCATAGTGTAATGATTTGGGACCTGGGCATTCCTTAATTCCCTTGAGAATGGCAGATTGTCATCATCGTCATCTAAGTCGCAGGATCTTTGGGGACCGTCCGAATCATAATTTGCCTCAGCCTCATACCTGGGCTGTTGTATGGAGGGTCCTGCCTGGTTACGAGCCTCCTCGTCCCTCCTGAGACGCTCATGACGATGCGGCACAGCACGGGGGGCACGTTCTTGCCTTTCCTCCGGCTGCCGAACCTCAGGAGGTGAGGGCTGTGGTCTACTTGTAGGAGCATGTGCTGCATTCCTTTGCCTACGCCTCTGACCTATTGGGCTGAGCCTATCAAACACACTGGCAGATCTCTGGGGCCTCGGCGTTGGCTCATATTCGGGAGGGAAATTATCCTCCATGTTGAACGGGGCCTCGGAGGGTCGGCCGGAAGCATAATTGGAGGAAATATCGACTCCCACTTCCCTTTCTACTGGGCTTCCTCCCCTATGCTGCCTGGAGGAATAAACTCTTTGACTTTGAACCTCGTCAGGTTGATATGGCCCTTGTGGAACAAAAGAGGGAGGTGGGGGACCTCCCTGGCCTTGCATTTGCCTCAACAGCTCTTGCATCGCCAAGTTTTGGTTGGTAATGCTCCTCATATTGGCTGCCATGGTTGCCATTTCCCTAGTAAGCTGGGCCGCCAACCTCTTACCACCTCGCCTGTGATGGTGGTGGGGTCGGCGTCGGACCGCAGGGGCCTCATTGTCAGCTTCTCTAGTTCGCCTGAGGGGAGCCTCTTCTTCTGAGCTCATGTCTTTTGAAACTTAGAACTGTAAATATTTTCCAACTTTAGGGGCTTCCTCTTACTCTTCTTTCAAGAATAAATCCTTTTTCAATGGGGATACCCAAAATATTTCAGAAAGCTTTTTCCACGGGTTGCTCGTGGTTATAGTGTCGTTTCCCACAGACGGCGCCAATCTGTTGACCCCAAAAAATGTTGCCAACAGATGCCGGGCCCACTCGTGCACGTGCAAGCCTTGTCCAACACGCTTGTGCCGATGAACGGTCAAAAAATTTCCAGAATCCGGGCGTGGGAGGAGCTCGCCACACGAGACGTCAGAGTTCGGGCCTCCGGCATGAAGAAAGAACGCGATTGTATAAGAAACCAATCGATAAATAACAGGATTATGTTATAATAAAATGTTGTAAAAATGATGTTGAAACGAGAGAAATATGGCTCCAAAAGATTCAGTTTGTTCTCCAATTTTGCATTAGTCCCTTTAGTATTACATGGTTGGGGTATTTATAGTGATACAACACAAATTGTGACCTTTGGATCAACTTACACGTGGCATCATCTCCTCGGCCAAGACATCAAGTCCTAGCCATCAAATTGACTCTCCTAGCCTTACAAAACATTAAATGTTCTTACATTGACAAGACAAGACATAAACAAATTTTACACAAGAGTCACATCAATCATTTGTTGAAGATTTTCATCATGAGCGAATCCTCGCAAGTGGGCCTTTAAGGAGCCTCGGACGTTAGCAGCAGGGGCTTTAGAGTACTAGTGAGGGACTCGGAATAATAGTGAGGGCCTCGGAACCCACGACTGAAGTTAGAGAATCGTAACCCGACTTAATCAAGCTGGTCCCACCGTCGTGATGCGACGCCACGTGTTGATTCTGTTTATTAACCCGTAACACCTCCGTTGAGGGATTTCTGATAGGTGGATTAGGATCAATGAAGCATATTCATACTTTTAAATCACACATTTCATCAAATTTTATCAAAAATATTTAAAATTTAATTTTAATTTCCACAAAACAGGAGCTTAATAGTACTCCTTTTAATAGAATGGCGCTATTCATAATTTATTATCAATCATACAGTTTATGTAGCCCTCCATGTGGTTTAAAAGGCCTAACATCCTACTTGTCATTATTCATTCTTGATATAAAGAAAAATAGTCACGTAGAGTGTTTAATACAATATTAGCTGGTACTAATCGATTCTTTTTAATATAATGAAAAAAGTTAATTACAACTTTTAAGCAATGTGGAACACAAAATAAATTATCTAGATAGGCAGTAAGATATAGTACCAAGTATACGTAGGGTGGGCAATGGGTCAGGTCGGGTTTGGCCCAAAATATAGTACCAAGTATACGTAAGGAGAAAAAGGCATTCCAAGGCGAAAGCCAATTGTACCAAATCCAAGGCTAAACCGGCTGCTAAGGCTAAGCTAGCAACCAAATCCAAACCGGCTGCAAAGCCTAAGGTTGCTACGCCCGCGAAGCCGAAGCCAGCCCCCAAAAGGAAGGCTACAGAGAAGCCCAAAGTTGAAAAGAAAAAAAAAAAAGCTACCTGCTAAGGTTTCAAGGACATCAACAAGGTCATCTCCAAGTAAGAAGGCGGCTCCAGCACCCGCGAAGAAAGAAGCGACTCCTAAGAAGGCGGCTCCAGCGACAAGGAAGGCCCCAACAGTAAGGAAGCCTTTGGCAGCAAAGAAGGCTCTGGCTAAGAGCATGAAGTAAATTGCGAAGTCTTCGACGAAGAAAGCAACCCCTGCAAAGAAAGGGAAGAAGTGAGAACGAGAGAGAGGGCATCTTTGACAGAGTTGTTTGTTACATGGGTAGTTTTGTAAATTTTCATAAATTTCGTGAATTCCACCTATAATTTCCTTCTCCACCATGATTACATAAATTTCAGGGTTGCCCCTGCAATCAAGAAGGTGAAGATAAAGCCAGAGTTTTGAAGTGGGCGGGTTGGGTCAGTTTGTGAGGCTAAACCAACACGACCCGACCCACAATTATTTTAAATTTATTTTACTCGACCTGACTCGTTTAAGGTGGGGTCGGACTGTGGTTTTCAAGTTCAGTCCTAAGTATACGAGGAAAGGCGATGCCACTTATATTTTTATTTATATTAGTGGTAGGTTGGGGAATTTATCCAATGCTAATTAAATATCAAATTAAGTGAGGATCATTTTTTGAATAATTATAATGAAATAAATACTATAAAATCCTTAATTTTCATTTTTCACAATAATACCTTAATTTTCATTTTTCACAATCAAATAAATACTATAAAATCCTTGGTCATGTATGAATTTCGTTTTATTAATTCTCAATTAATTAACATTGACATTAATCTAGGCTCAATGAATCTTGATAATGTATATAAAAGATTGCTCATTTTTAGTATTTCATCATCAGGAAAAAATTGAATAATAGAAATTGAGTTTTTTTTGTACAATTTTTTTAAAATTTATATCATAGATTTAATTTTCCTTAGTTCGTTTAAAAATCATCAAATCCTCCTAATAAATAAATATCAATATTACTTTTATATAACACTTATAAAATATTTCAGAATAACGTGCAATGCACGTTCAACTTTGACTAATTATACAAAAATGACATTTGCTTGATAAGGCCAAGAGTTTTATTGTATAATTTTGTTACTCACAAGGTACCCTTCTATAAATTGCTATCAGTGTCCATAAAAACAAATTAAGTATTTTTCTAGCAAATTTTAAATTGTTTACTGAATTATATTAAATTACATAATTCAATTTATTGTAATTTCTATATAAGATTCAAAGTAATTAGAATCTGAACAATTATTTTTGGTCCGCTCCCCTCTCTCTCCTTGACTAGAGTAATATAAAATTATTCTCATAGTCAATTTTATATTTATTGAAAAGAGACTTAATTTGTTATTATCAACAGCCTTTCTCTAATGGCCCAAATTAGTAACATTGTAAGTAACAAAATTGTACATACCTAAAAGTCTTGGCCTTATCAAGCAAAGTATCGAAATATTGTTAAGGAAGCAATTGCACCTATCAATCTTACACCCCATCACTTAACTAATTAGACCTGATAAGCCTACTTTAAAAATGTACAAAAATAATCCAAATAGCCCCCATTCATAATCAATCATGCTATATGTACATTCTTTTTTACATTAAGTTTGACACTCTTCCACGTGACATCCATCGTAATAATTGATTTCTACAACATTCTATCACATTACTGACCAGATTTTGACGTATAGGAAAATGTCAACAACAATATTAAGAAGAATGTACATATAACTTAATTATTCCTCGATGGTGAGGTAGAGTGAAGTCAAGACAACATTTCTCGACTAGAAAGACAAGGATTAAAATACCACCACTTATCATTTAAAATAATATTTTTATTTTTCAATAAAATGTATATTAAAAAATGAAACATAAAATTCAGGATAGATCCAAATCGAATTTAATGTTCGTTTGACACTCTTTAGTTTATTTTATGGTTTGTTACATATTCATTTTCAATCATACATGAATTTAGACATATGAACTGCTCATGTCCACAAACAAGGCTAGATTCGACTCATGGGCCTCACGGGTCGAATTGAGTCGAACCATCCACGGGGTCAAATCTAGCTCTTTTTTTTTAATTATTTTCTTAATGGAGCCGAGTTTAGATATATGAGATCAGCTCGCGTCCACAAATAAGGCTCAATTTGACTAGAGCTTCACGTGTCAAGTTGATTCTTCCATGAGTCCACAAATTCTACTCCACTAGAAAATAAGGAAATTTCAATTCGACTCATAAACCGTCTCAAAAACCGCTCATAAAGAGAGTCTCAACTTGCCACCCTTATGCCTAACCCCATCACGTCTCTCTCCCCCATTACTCTCTCTATCAAATATCGCTCTTTCTGTGCATTTATGAATCACAGATACATATAGTATACATACAGGCGCATTGTTGATCAAAGGAAAGCCCTAGATTTCAGTTTCAGGTTTGGAATAATTTTGTATTGTGTTATATATACGTGAATCTTTATATATAGGTTGTGGCGGTGGTTGTGGTGGTTGCAGCGGCGGCGGCGGTAGTGTGAAGAATCCAGTAGTTGCTGTATGTCAGTAGATTGCGATTCACATTGCGGTGGATTCGGCGAGCTTGCGAATCAGTTACAATGGCCACAACTGCGAAAAAGGCGACGCCTAGTTGCGTTTGTTGCGCTGCCGATGGTGGAAAATCGGAGGCTGCCGTCGTCGCAGGTGTCCGACGTGAGACGGCTTCTGCCTCTGCCGTTGATTATAGTGTTCTGTCTGCGACTGCCGAAGATCAACAGGACAAGAAAGCTGCTACCATGGCGTCTGTGATCCGACCCGAGCCTTCATCTAACGCCGCTTCTAAAGGTACTCCATTCTCATTATCATCATTCTTTGAATGCAGATATAAAAGTAAGATCTTTATATAAATGTGTATATTCTTTCATTTTTTATTGTGTTAAATATTTATTTTAGATTTCACATATAACGGTGGGATTTTGTGTGCGTCCGCACGCAGTATATGTGTATGCATGAGCCGTGCATTTGATCTTACATCTTGAATTCTTGATGAATGATGATGGTCCAGTTCAAATGCTTCTTCTACATGTCTCATATTGTTCATTAACGTTATATTTTTCCTGTTTTTGCTGATTAATGATTAAATTTGATTGCATTTGTCTGCGAATAGAGATGAAATGAATTAAATAGATAATTTATTATTATTAGCTAATCTATCTGTCAATTTCTGCCCCCAGAATATGCGTAAGTTGCGTGCCTTTTACACATTGTGTCAAATTCAAGAGAAAAAAGTCGAAAGGACAAGAAAGGTGACCTTGTTTAAAAGAAAATACTGGGATATTGAGGGTTTTTATCCTTAAAATGTGAATTTCAGGAATGATAAAAAAAGTGGGAACAGTTACATATGATTGGTGGATTGAAATCAGAGTTCGTCAGAAGTTAATGCAAGTATTAGTGTTTTACAGCTAAATTTGACATAGTGAAAGTAGCTTTTTGGCAGTGCTTGGAGTCCACTCTGAAGTCTGAATACTATATTGGTTATTTATTTTAATGCTCCAACTCCATCAGACTGTAGATAATTGTTTACTCTTCTACTTCATAAGGTTTTGATTATTGAATAAGAAAATATATACCATTCTCGAAATGATTGTTTGGAAATAAAGGAGTTCAAAAGATTTGTCCTCTTATCAGTTGGATCACACCGTCTAACTATTGTTTGCTTTTTGAGATTCCATGAAGCAATAATTTTATGCTAAATAGTAAATCTAATAAAATTTACTTATATGTATTTCGATAATATATCTCGATCTTTATATCTGTTTTTGGTTAGTTCATTTTTCCTTTTGCTTTTCGTTTGGGGAGGGGTGGTGGTGCTTGACATCTTGTTGTATCTGTTGGGAGTTACATTGCTAACTATGTGGAAGGCACAGTTGGTTTCTATAATTGGCTTTGTTGTGTGAATGCAGTGGGTAGCTTTTTAAATAACGGAAAACACATTGAATTTTGTACCACGAATAATTTGTTAGCTAACAAAATAGGAATGTTTCTGTTGGGAACCTGGTGATGGATTGGTTTTAGGATATCATTCTGGAATGATAAAATTTGCAAATAAGAGAGTGGGAACATTTGTAGTTTGTTCATCTCATGTGCTATATTCCGTTTGCTACCCGCTCTATACAGTAGCATTATTTAAAATGTTTGATTCTGTGGGCAAAGCTTGGATATTTACGTACTTGAAGCATGACACTTTTTCTTTGTGCTTGTCTTTGGACTGAACATTAGGTGGGGAAATTTTGAATATTGGTTAATTCCATACTCTAAGCTAAGTTTGCAGTCGGTTAATTATTACTTTGATTGTTCAGGGATCATACCAAGGGCTCAAACTGTACATCCTTTGGATCCTTTATCTACGGCTGAAATATCTGTGGCTGTGGCAACTGTCAGGGCAGCTGGTGCCACCCCTGAGGTTCACTCTTCAGTTTTTTCATCTCAGGATGATGCATCTGTTGTGATATTTATTGAGTGATCGTACAATTGTTTGTTGTGTTTTGCCTCATTTGCTGAACATCTTCTCTCATTTTCAGGTGAGAGACAGCATGCGTTTCATCGGAGTGGTTCTATTGGAACCAGATAAACATGTGGTTGCACTGGCAGATGCCTATTACTTTCCCCCTTTTCAACCATCCTTATTGCCTAGAACCAAAGGAGGACTGGCAGTTCCTACCAAGCTTCCTCCAAGGCGGGCCAGACTAGTTGTCTACAATAAAAAATCGAATGAGACAAGCATATGGATTGTTGAACTAACTGAAGTACATGCAACAACTCGAGGTGGACATCACAGGGGAAAAGTCATCTCATCCACAGTTGTTCTGGATGTTCAGCCGCCTATGGTATATACTCTTATATCACATGGATATTTCTGTTCCTCGAGTACCTATTTTCTTTGGAATTCATAATTTTAACATTTATAAATGATGTTAACTCACATCCTAGAAAATTAAAATATACATGATTAATATTAGTCTTTTTCTGTACATTGGTTACAGAGAGCTAACGCTCTCTTAGATAATTTTAATATTATATTTGCATTTCAATTATGTAGGTGCTGTGCTTCTTGTTGAATAATGGCTATTTTTGGGTGAACATGCGCCCGTAAAAAAGTATGTATAATTGTTTATTTTTGCACTTGTTTATGTTTGATATTTTAGGCTCATGACAATAGTTGCTCCATAGGATTAAAATCACCTTCATTTATTTTTTTTGTTTTTGCAAATAACCATTACAACCTCAATGGGTATTTTAGGCTCCACCAAATAAGGTTAATGGAGGTTACAGTGTCCCTACCATGACATATATGGAACTCGCAAGATTATAAAAGAAGGGGTGTAAATTTGACCTCCAAAAAGTAACAAATGTAAATAAAGCAGTAAATGAGGTAGTACATCCTCATAAAAAGATAAAGTTGCAAAAGTAGACTATTGGCCTCTAACATTAGGGATATCATGTTTGTGGATCTGCCCAGAGCGTGTAATCATCAAGAAAGGTTAAGGGGACCATACTCTTAGTAGTAGTGCTGGTCCCAGCCTGTAGCGGTAAGTAAGTCTAGGACATGGCTTCCTTCACTATGTATGGAAAATCGCGTCTTGATCAAATGAGAGGTGATGTCTGCTATATTTGAGAGTGCCTTAGATAGACCATGCCTCATGCTCGCTAGTGATGCAGTGTATAGCCAAAGAGGAATACGCCTCTATCCACAAGTCTAATAGTCCAAGTCCTCGAGCTAGAATCCCATCCAAAATAGCTCGTAACTCAACTTCGAGAATGGGGAGATCACCATAAGAAGATGAGAATGCTCGGATGCTTGTCCAACCTGGTCTCAAATAATATCCCCACCGCTGGAAAATTTGTTCTTGACGTAACCATTAGTGTTGATCTATTGAGATTCTACTGATGGAGTACGCCAACAAATCAAGATAGAGGGTGATGGGGGGATCAGAGAGATATCAAACAGTGGGGCGATGTCTAGATTCCCTCACTCATTGACAGAATGCAATAACGACATGTATGGAGTAGAGATAGTGCAGTAGACCCTCCAAATGATACGTTTAGGCTCCATAGAAATGTCCCTTTACTTTGCAATATTTCTCGCAGTCCAAATAAATCGAAAGATCAACAGAGGAACGATAATGAAAATCTGACCATAACGGAGACAAGCTGGCCTAAGATCTCCATATCTGGAAACAATGATACACTCCCTTAACAACTCCATATCTGGAAACGATGATACACTCCTTTAACCAACTAAAGTGGCATCTGAAATATGTTAGCAAAGTGATGCCATACATGGTCGGATATACTATTGCCTATGAATAAATGTGGGAGGTCTCAATCTCTGGATTAAGAGGTCAAGTGACAACCAATCCGTCAATGAACAGCAACATCAAATGTTAGTAAACCCTGCCACAGTAGCAGGACAAGAAAGAGGCTGTCGTTGGCATGATGGAACTCCATCTCAACCGGTACATATTTTGAACTGAGCGGCCAATTAAACAAGCTGCCATGTAGACTTGGTAGTGAAGTTACTATCAGGTGTATCCCTCCACATAATATGATCAAGGTATATCAGAACATAGGGTATGTTCTTCATGGGTGATAGTTACTTTGAATTGGGAATAATCAAGGGAGGTTGTTGTCAATGCCCTGTATGTAGTTACATTGAATCAGTGGAACGGTAGAATGGGAAAGAAGATAGTTCATAATTGCTATTCGTTTATTGTGGTCAATGTACTTTAATTAATATGACAAGAGATTTTCTTACTCAATTGGGACTGAAAAGGCTTAAATAGTAACACCCATTATGGGAAGAAGGGAGTATGTATGTATAAGCTAGTGACTCGTGCCAAGTGATCTTTTTTCAGTTTTGAATCATGGGGTATTGAGCCTTTTTTTAATTGTCATTATTTTTTGGAAAATCTGTGTCATATATGTTTACACGTTATGAGCAAATTTAGTAATAAAACCTGCATTACCTGTAAGGTGCAGAAAATTGTATTAGTAGACATTCAAATAATTTGAGCTGGCTTATCCTGCCCCTGCCAAGATTGTAAGATGTGCACATGTTTGCTAAAACTAAAATAATATCCTATATTCTTATTTATGTAATGGTACTTGTCCACCCAATCAAATGAATAAGTTAGATATGATTAAAGAATTGTTTTTTTATAATTGTCTCATCTTTGCGAAATTCAACAGTTCAACTGCAACGGAAAAATTCTTATATTTAGTACTTGCACACACTTACTGAGGGAAACCTAAAGTAACTCTAGTAATATGTCATCAAGGTTCATTAGGTTTTTTTGGTTCATTTGTTGATATGAGAAGTTTTTACTATAAGTGTGGACCAAGATGTGATTCGAACCCATATAGTTAGATATTTTTGGATTAAATATCTGGTTTTTTGTTATTTTTGTTTTGTGTTCTGTGACACAATACGCTATTATGTTCTTAACTTTGTTTTCCTTTTCTCCTGGTGTAGGATGCTGTGGAGTATGCTGAATGTGAAGCTGTTGTCAAAGATTATCCACCATTTATAGAGGCAATGAAGAAGAGGGGTATTGATGATATGGATCTAGTCATGGTTGATCCTTGGTTAGTTGAATGCACATAAAATGTTTGTCGGATTTACCCTACTAAAAATATCTGTTTTGTAACTCTCACACTTGGATTAAATACCCTGCTCTACAGGTGTGTCGGTTATCACCGTGAGGCTGATGCTCCTAGTCGCCGACTTGCAAAACCACTTATATTTTGCAGAACTGAGAGTGACTGTCCTTTGGAAAATGGCTATGCACGACCAGTTGAAGGAATTCATGTACTTGTTGATATGCAAAATATGGTAGTGATCGAGTTTGATGATCGTAAACTTGTCCCCTTACCTCCAACTGATCCATTGAGGAATTACACTCCTGGTGAAACAAGAGGAGGAGTTGATAGAAGTGACTTGAAACCCCTGCAAATCATTCAGCCAGAGGGTCCCAGCTTTCGAGTTAATGGACATTATGTAGAGTGGCAGAAGGTAATTTTTTCTCATTTTATATTTTCTCTATTTATTTCTTGGTTTTGAGAATGTAAATGTTGAATTGTTTGTTGGCAGTGGAATTTTCGGGTTGGTTTCACTCCAAGAGAGGGTTTGGTTATCCACTCGGTTGCCTATGTTGATGGTAGTCGGGGTCGAAGACCTATAGCTCATAGGTTGAGTTTTGTAGAGATGGTTGTGCCCTATGGGGATCCCAATGATCCACATTACCGGAAGAATGCATTTGATGCTGGGGAAGATGGCCTCGGGAAGAATGCTCACTCTCTTAAGAAGGTCTGTTGTCTTTCATAATGGTTTTCAGTCTTTTCTGTTTAAATGTGCACATTAATTTGTCAATTTGGAATCTTAGTCTGAGGCAACTTAACGTTTCAGGGATGTGATTGTTTGGGATATATAAAGTACTTTGATGCTCATTTTACAAATTTTACTGGAGGGGTTGAAACAACCGAAAACTGTGTATGTTTGCACGAAGAAGATCATGGAATCCTCTGGAAGCATCAAGATTGGAGAACTGGATTGGCAGAAGTTCGTAGATCAAGACGACTTACTGTTTCCTTTATTTGCACTGTTGCTAATTATGAATATGGATTTTATTGGCACTTCTATCAGGCAAGTAGAATCCATTTGATTGAAAACCATTTTATTGTCTTATTACTTGTACTTTTATTGAAAACCATATATTCATAGCTTCCTATCTGAGATAGTCGTGTATTGCACAAGATATCATTGGATGCAGGAACCTTGATGCATTTTTAGACAGATCTCAATTTTAATTTTTTTGAAAGGTAATAGCAAATGAACTACCATTCTCTAATTTCTGCAACTCAAGATGATCTTTCATATTAATGGATGCAGGATGGGAAAATTGAAGCAGAAGTTAAACTTACTGGAATTCTCAGTTTAGGAGCACTTCAACAAGGAGAATCTCGAAAATATGGTACAATGATTGCCCCAGGACTATATGCCCCTGTTCATCAACACTTCTTTGTTGCTCGAATGGATATGGCAGTTGACTGCAAGCCTGGAGAAGCGCACAATCAGGTATGCGGTCTAGAGTTAGTAACTTTCTCACATTAATTTCCAGTTCCACTAAATCATATTAACTAACGGCAGTCTTCTCATCGATTTGGTGTTAATACACCTGAAGTTGAAACTAGCCTGTTCTGCATTCAAAATCCTGCTTATGACCTTCTTAGGCTGCTCCGTGATAAGTAATTTAGATTCAGATGCAACCCTGCCAAAATTACATAATTTATTTTATCCATTTCTTTTATTATTTCTATTATCTTCAGGTTGTTGAAGTGAATGTCAAAGTTGAAGAACCTGGAAAGGATAATGTTCACAACAATGCATTTTATGCTGAGGAAACGTTGCTTAGAAGTGAATTAGAAGCCATGCGGGATTGTGATCCTTTCTCGGCTCGCCATTGGATTGTAAGCATTCTGACCTGATTGTAAGCACGTCTATTAAGTAACTGTTTACTCATTTTAACTTTCGTTTAGAATGAATACAGTATGATGAAATCATGTTTTTTTTTTCCTTTTTATCTTCAGCTTCTCATAACTACAGTGTAGAACCCCCCGTGTATTATGCATAGCTGATAAAACAAGCTTGACTTTTGGGACTCTGTGTTACTCTTAACAACTCAGTCACTGCATTGCACCCGTGTTTTATTTAGAAAGATTTTCCTTAATATTCCAATGCCCTCTTCAAATTTTTAATTCTAATCCAATCATCTTAATTGATAATTTTTCTTGTATCTTTCCATGTTGCAGATTAGAAACACAAGAACTGTAAATAGGAACGGACAGCTAACAGGCTATAGACTTGTACCTGGTTCTAACTGTCTCCCACTGGCTGGTCCAGAGGCCAAGTTCATGAGAAGAGCTGCATTTCTGAAGCATAATCTATGGGTTACACCGTATACGAGGGGGGAAGACTTTCCTGGAGGAGAGTTTCCTAATCAGAATCCACGTGTTGGAGAGGGATTGGCTTCTTATGTGAAGCAAAATCGGTCTCTGGAAGAAGCTGATATTGTTCTATGGTTAGTTTCATCGACTTTCTGAATTATGTAAAGCGATACCCTTGTTTTACCCCGATCACGTTCCTTCTAACAATAGAACCTCCTAAATACCAAAATAATGGCTCCTTGGGACAACATGATACAAGGAAATCTTTAGCTCAATGGCAGCAGCATGTGGTCCAAATGTTTGAAATCCATTGATTGTCTTAATTGCAGGTATGTGTTCGGAATCACACATGTTCCTCGGTTGGAAGACTGGCCGGTTATGCCAGTCGAACGCATTGGTTTTATGCTTCAGGTGAGTTACGAGAGTGATAATGTCCCATTTTGAACCTTTTTTATTTTGCAGTTTTGAGTTGGTCGATCATTCAGATGCTGCAATAACATTGAAGTCCTATAAATAATTGTATTCACGTTTTACTTTTACATTTCCTTTTCACCATTGCTTATTGTATTAGCATTGATGGTTGTGGGTGCGTTCAGCCACATGGATTCTTCAACTGCTCCCCAGCAGTGGATGTCCCGCCTAATGCTTGCGAGACGGACGCCAAGGAGAATGACGTGAAAGCGAAGCCTTTGCCATCTGGTGTAGTATCAAAGCTTTGAAGGGATAACCATGGGTTCTCTCTTTTCATGAGAAATTCTCGCTCCCTCTCTCATGATACAGTCTTGTATTTCAGATTTTTAACGTCTTCCGCTCGTTTATTTGCTTTGTTAAGTCGAGTATTCGCTATATGCTGGATTGGCTAGAAAGTTTTTATAAATATTTCTCGTATTTATAATTCTTAGAGCATGTTTGACAATAATTTTTCAAGTTTATAAATCGATCAATTTTTATTTATTACATTCCCTTCTAACCCACTTGAACGCTTATTAGCCAAGCAGCCTACTTGCTGCTTGGCTTGGTAGTGTTTTCAAGTTGGATCCTATAAAATATATGGATAAAAGTTCGATCTAATAAAAATTAAAATTTAAACTTTACTAAACACGCTCTTAATTTTGTTTGGTATTTCTCTTTCATAATATTATCCATTAGTAAATATTAATTTAATTATTTCAATTTGGACTTTTAAAGTCAATGTAAAGGAGTTAATTGAGCTTAAACTTCGAGGAAATTCCCGAACACCGAGAAAACAATGGGATGATTAATTAATTGGTTTGTTCTTTGTTTTGACTTCAGCACACCGTTGTTGTCGTACAAGCATGACTGCTTGAAAGTTAGTGAACCATTGACTTTGACCCAACCGTTTACCAAAACTTTATTGACTTTCACATGATTTTCCAACCATGAAATTTATTTCACCTTCTTTTAATTCAATGTGGAAATAAATATGAAAAATGCTGTACTTACCGTCTTTTTACACATTGAATTTGACAGTCCTCTCACATGGGGCCAACAATTGCGGATCCCACACCCATGTAAAAGGGTTATCAAACTTAGATGATGTTTGGTAGAGATTAAAATCTAATTAAAATTGAAAAATTAGTCGTTATTATTGATTTTTATTAGATGAGTGGGACCCAATAACGGCTATATTTTCAATTTTAATTGGATTTTGAGCCGTACCAAACAGGCCCTTAATGTGTAAAAAAGCGGTACATTCGGCATTTTTCAATAAATATTGCTTGGGTAAGACTCCAAGCAATTTCTTGTTCCCTTCCCTTACTTTTCTAACATTAAATAAAAGGGTAAATTCTATGGTATTCAACTTTTCAAAGGTACAATAGTCACGTCTCCATTTGATGTCTATAATTTAATTTTAATAGTCACCATTTGGTTTTTAAATAAGAAAGTCTTTTTAAAATAATTTACTCTTTTACTTAAAAAAGGAGATACATTGACTTAAAAAGAAGACTCTTAGGCTCCGTTTGGGAGCCATTCTTCTTTCAAATAATGCATTTTTTCCTTCAAATCAAATGGGTCCCACAGCTGGCATTTTGTTCCCTGCCTAATGATTGCTCTGTTGGATTACTAAACTGCCCTTCTGGATTATATGAAAATGGGACACATTTGAATTGAATGAGGGCAGAATGGAGAATGGCAACAAAATTATTGAGAAGACGTGCACAGACCTTGTCAGATGGTACTGTTCCAACGATTCAAAAAATTCTACAAATTGGCTAGAATTTTTACCAAACAGAGGCTTAAAAGTAAATATTGAGCCCATCCTTTGACAATAATCTTCGTAAATAATGATTTATTTATTTTTTTGAAAATAATAAAAAGTAATTTTTTAAATTTTAAGTGTAAAATTATTTTATTAGAAAATTTCTAATTAAAAATGAGTTTACATTTTTTTTAAAGAATGTATATAAAACAAGACTTATAAAGTTAATTTTTGTTTTAGAATAAAGTTATATGTACATTATTGATTGATAATGTATTTGACACTCTCTTTGCGTGGCAAAATTTTGTACAATGATACACGGTTGTGCTTAAAATAAAGAATAATGTTATTCATTTCCAGTGGGGTTGTAACCTCATTCTATGTATCACTAAATAACATGTTAAGTAAAATGTGAAATTAAATGACTTAGTATTTAATTTCACCTATCATCTAATATTACATTAACGTTGGGGTTATAACCTCAGTGACGCTAAATAACATTAATCTAAAATAAATGGTGTAAAAGCTTGTTTGGGAATGATTTTAATCCAATTAAAATTGAAAATATAGCCGTTATTGGGTCCCACCCGTCTAATAAAAGTCAACAATAACGGCTAATTTTTCAATTTTAATCCTTTCCAAACAAGCTCTAAATCTAATCGTGTGAAAGAGTTTAAACCTTAACGTAACACGTTGCATTCATTTTATATTTATAGTCCATGTTTGAGTCACATTAAAATTTTCATTATCATTCTTTTACTCATTTTCAACATTACATTTTTCAATAAAATAATATTTTTCACCACATCAATAACTTTTCCTTCTTTTTCAACCAAACATTCTCCACCAGTCTAATATTTCAAAATACATGCTCCTACAAAAATGTGGCTCAAACGCTCCCATAACTTTCTATCCTAACCATAAAAACCTCTCTCTCTCTCTCTCATTATCATTATCTCCACAACCATCACTGCAAGGCGACTTCAACTTTCCCTCCGCCGGGAAAAGCTTGAATCCATGGGAATGGCTGAAGTTGAAAAATCCATTCAAAATGAGCTTTCTCTCACAATTCTCCTCGCAGAAAGAGTAATAAAATCAGCTAAAGAAGCTGAATCCTTCAAGCCTGAAAACAACGACCTCGCCAGCCAAGTAGCCCAACTATCCCAGCACCTCAGGGCCATCGCCCGCCTCACCACCGCTTACCCCACTATCTACGACCGCCCCATCCGCCGTGTCGCCGCGGATCTCACAAAATCCCTCGACCGTGCTCTCGCCCTCTGCCACAAGTGTAAACACAAAAAGACTAATGTTCTCCGGCACGTTCTGTCGATCACCACCACCACTGACTTCAAAAAGGTGGGTAATCTTCTAGAATCTTCTTCAGCTGATGTTCATTGGCTTCTCTCAATTTTTAAACCCGATTCAGAAAATGGGACTATAAACTTATCTTTACCGCCAATTGCAAGTAATGATCCGATGTTAGCTTGGGTGTGGTCTTATATAGCTGCCGTGCAAATGGCCCGTGCCGAGGCTGCTCAGGGGCTGGCCACATTAGCAGGGGGTAATGATAGAAACAAAAAGATTATTGTAGAGGAAAAGGGGATTCCTCCATTATTGAAGCTGTTGAAAGAAAATTCGAATCCTGATGCCCAAAACGCAGCAGCAAATGCACTTTATAATTTGGCAGATGATCAAAAGCGCATTAAAGTTATCGCTGATGCTCATGGGATTCCGATCATTGCAAAGGCGCTATCAGAAACGCCTATGAGGGTTCAAGTGATGTTGGTGAATTTGGTGTCGAGGATGGTGGAGCAGGATTTTGAGGTGCAGGAGGAGTTTGGGGACGAGAATGTAACGAGGCAGCTAGTGAGCCTTTTGGGTATGGATGTGGATTTGGAGGATTTTAAGGATGTGGGGTCAAGTAGGACGGCTACTAGTTTGCATTCATTGGTTCATATTAATAAAGAAATGTCGAGAATGATTGATAGCAGTTTGAGTAGTGGTGGTAGTTTGGATGGGAGTCGACAATATATTGGTAAGAAGGAGAAGGAAAGGGAGGGAGAGTCGATGGAGGTGAAGTCAAAGCTTAAGGTGAGCTGCGCGATTGCATTGTGGAAACTAGCTAGAAGGAGTTTATTGAATAGTAAGAAGATTACGGAGACTAAGGCCTTACTTGTTTTGTCGAAGATTATCGAGAAAGAGGAAGGGGAATTGCAGATGAATTGTTTACTAGCGGTGATGGAATTGGCTACAGTTGCTGAGTCTAATGCTGATCTTAGGCGTACGGCTTTGAAGCCATATTCATCGGCTGGAAAAGCTGTTTTGGATCAACTTTTGAGAGTGATAAATGAGGAGAGGAGTGTGGCTTTGCTGATCCCAGCTACTAAGGCAATAGGGTGTTTGGCGAGGACGTTTCCAGCTAAGGAAACACGTATAATTGAGCCTTTGGTTGCTCTTGTTGGTGATAGGAATTCCGAAGTGGCCGCAGAAGCAGCTAAAGCTTTGGGAAAGTTTGTTTGTGATGATAATTTCAATCGAAAGGAACATTCTAAGGCGATTATTGAGTTTAATGGGGTGCCAAAACTTATGAATTTGTTGAGGACAAGCAATCGAAGCCAGTTGCATTTGCACGAGCTCATATTACTATGTAACCTTGCAATAAATGTCGGTAATAGCAAATCTCTCGAACAAGAAAGAGCATTGAGTGTGCTCGAAAGGGCAGCTCGACATGTTGTACTGCAGCATCCTGATTTGAGAGAATTGTTTTCTAAGGCCATACACCAGCTTACTCTATGCCAGATTGGAGCTCATACTCAGGCTCACCTTGGAACTGAGTGAATGTTGGAGGTTTTTGTACTGTAAAAGTGATTTTCGGACCGTGAAATTGATTGTATATAACGCTTGTGGATTGTATGATTGTAATATCAAAAAATTACCTAATATTGTTACTTCGAGTAGAAAAATGATTTGCATAGCTGACGTCAATATTGTTATGATCATGGCTTAGTTTGTCGTCGTTGGGAGGGGGAAGAGGGTCGGCTTTTTGCATGGCATTCTGAATATTAGTATGCACAATGCAGGTGTACAATAAGTGTAGGTGCGCGCATGCACACACATAAATTGAAAGGTGTAACTTTAGAAAAAGAGTAACATCTGGAGGACACGTTTCATACGTAATACTGAATAGAACTAAGTACGACTAGTGAGTTATGAGACTTACTAATGTTTGATTAGATAAGTGTGAAACAACGCTAAAAACCTCTCTTTGCCTGTCTCAACTTCTATATTGAAATTTCACATGCATGCCTCCAAATTTCTGTGCAAAGAATGATTATTAGTAATAAGTGTAGTTTTTATACTTATTCGAGACTCTAAATCACGATATTTTTATTGTCTTTTGAATAAAATTTTATCTAATTTATGTTAAATTGTATTTTGTAGGTAAAACTTTATATTTAATGAAGAATTGAAGAAAAAAATGCAAAATAGTGAAAAATAGCAAAATATATTCATGCAAAGAGAAGAAGCCGCTGCATGAAGCCGCAATAGAGAATACGCAACAGAGAAGAGAAACACGGCAGTCAATTGAGAAATAAAAGAAAAAGGAGGCTGACTAGTCAATAATTAAGGCAGAATTGGGAGGAAAACTGAGCCTATTGATTTCAAATATACATGTGTATATATACAACACGTGCCGGTAGCTCCCGTGGAAAAAGAAAAAATGTTGGAAATCATTATTATTTTTTTGAAACCCAGATTTTTCAATTTACACCAGACTATGCCTTGGACCACCCATCTTCAGTCCCTCAGCTATGGGTCGAAGTTAATCACTGTATATGTCCAAATTGATCAGGGTTCGTGCACCCTTTATATTTCTGCCCCCAAGGGAGCCTTCATCTATGAATATTACATTACCAAACTGCTCCACCCATAATTGAATATTTTATCATTTAGCTATTCCATCCAGAAATCGAACTCCCCACACTGAGATTGCAAGCCCAACAATACTTGTCATTTGCTAACTCAGATGTGCCCCGGGGGGCATCACTATTCAATGCACTTATACACGAGAAACAAGGAAGACCGCTTAGCCAAAAGTTTTCACATTCTGTCAATTTTTGGTGATTTCTTTTCACGCGTTTAAATTCAACATTATGAGCGACTAAATATTTTTTATGTTAGAATTTATGATGTAGTTTAGGTTTTATTATATATTTAATTTCAAGATTTTTGTACTATTTTATTACTTGTTAATTAATTATTATGTGTTTAATACTTTAATTGTTTGCAGACCAATTAATTGATTTAATGATAATATTGAGACTGAGAGGTGATGTATAATTCTAGTTCGTGCAATAATTGACATAGACATTATAAGATATCAGGAGATAATTATAAGTTTCGCGATCTTTGTTGAATTCCTACAGATAAATGCGTTCTTATGCGTGTGAATTTATAGAGAGATATAGTGAGTTCGGGCATACGAATAGAATTAGTGTTTCTTGAAAGGGATCACTAAATACAATAGGTTAATTCGATTGTTGATATGTATGAAAAATGCCTGAATAAATTAGAATTAAATGTATGATAAATAATTGAAGTGAAATCGAAAATCTTAACTACCTCATCACATAATTTTATTTGCAATTTTAATTTGAATACATTATTTTATTAAATAGTATTTATTAGAATCTCGAATAGAAAACAAAACTTGATTTGATTATTAGTTACTATTTTAATTGAAATTGAAACTAAGTTAGTTTAAAACTTTATAGCAGATAATAGTCTCTATATGGAATGATATTCGGACTTAATAAATCAACTTTATTACTTGTCACGGTTCGTACTTTTGCGAAATTTTACGAACAAGTTTTTGGCGCCATTGCCGGGGACTAGTTTATTTGTTTTAAATTTTTGATTAATTCTAATTTTGATTTAGATTTATTTAAAAAAAATTCTTTTTTTTTTATTTTGTGTTTTTGTTTTCATTTTCGTTGCAAGTTTCCTTACATGCGTTGTTCGAGAGTATGTAATCTAGTACTATTTGATCCAGAATTCGAACGCACTTTTAATCATAGAATTAGGCAACAACAAGAGAACATCATGGCAGAACAAAACAGAGATGTACAACCGACACGAGTTGGACAACCAGTCGAGAATGATGAAGATGATTTGCCACTTGGACAATTCATCGCACTACTTGTTGCACCAAATCAATCAAGCATCGTTTATCCTCCGTTAGGTAACCAACCTTTCAACTGAGGACAGGCATCATTTTATGGTTCCAAAATGGAGTATCCTTATATGGGAAATCTCATGAGAATCCACATAATCACATCTCACGCTTTTTGGACATCTATCAAAATTACAATTTTCATGGAGAATCTGATGAAGCAATCAATCCCACATACATACAGAGATGGAGCAAGAGAATTGTTGGATGCCTTACCTGCTGGAAGCATTAGGACTTGGAATGATCTCGTAGAAAAATTCGTCACAAAATACTTTCCGCTGTCGAAAGTAACTAA
Source organism: Fraxinus americana (assembly GCA_035079005.1). Taxonomy (NCBI): domain Eukaryota; kingdom Viridiplantae; phylum Streptophyta; class Magnoliopsida; order Lamiales; family Oleaceae; genus Fraxinus; species Fraxinus americana. Next base: position 2,505,990 of record CM068712.1, read on the forward strand.
AATAAGACACGAGATATCTACTTTTTAGCAGGATGAATTAGAGAGTTTTCATGAAGCATGGGGATTAGGAAGTGTCCTAACCACAGTATTAAGAAAAATTTGCAAGTTCAGTACTTCTACACTGGTTTAAACCCAGCATGTCGTATATCGGTGGATGCAGGTTCAAATGGATCTATCACATTAAAGTTACCGAATGAAGTTGAGGAATTATATGATACGATGGCGGCCAACAATGCCTTATAGCCTTCCGAAAGATCCATACATAAGAAGCACACAGGTCTACATGAGGTGAATGCATTATCAACATTATCAACATAGATGTTAGCTTTGGAGAAAAAGGTTATAGATCACTTGACTATGAGAAATTCAGCAAAAGCAATGTAAACAAAATATTTGGTTTGTAGCATATGCGGTGGAGCTCACAACAGTGGAGAATGTCATTTGGCATCTTGAGAAATAGAGGAAGTTAACTATGCTCAAAATTATCAACGTCCAACACAACAATGCATTCAACAATACATACAACTCAAGTTGACGTAATCATCCTAACTTCTCTTGTAACAACAACCAAAATAATCAGCAGCAGCCTCCCCTTAGTTTTCAATAGCAAGAGAAAAAATTATCTCTAGAAGATATCTTGGGTAAATTTATACAGAAGACTGACCAGTAAATGGAAAAGACTGAAACAACCTTGCAAAATCATTAAGCAGCCATAAAGGGGTTGGAAACTCAAATAGGTCAGTTGGCCCGCACTATCTCGGAAAGACCAAAAAGTGCCTTGCCTAGAACACAAAAACTAATCCAAGGGAACAGGTGCAAGCAATCACAACAAGAAGTGGAGTACAGCTACTTGAAATTACAGTAAAAAGACCAGTAGCAGAGACAAATAAAGTGCCTACTTCAGATGAGGAGCAAGTGGAGGAATCTGAAAAATCAACTGAGAAAAATTTGAAAGAGAATTCAAATTTACCACTAGCTAAGACGGTCGTTCCTATCAGAGAATTTGTACCCCCAATTCCATTTTCTCAGAGACAGCATAAACATAAACTGGACAAACAGTTCTCCAAGTTCACTGAAGTGTATAAAAAGCTACGAATCAACATTCCATTCGCGGATGCTCTAGCACAAATGCCAACTATGCAAAATTCATAAAGGAGATTCTCACTAAAAAGAGGAAGTTGGAGGATGATGAGACCGTGATGTTAACTGAAGAGTGTAGTGCACGTCAACAGAATAAATTGCCTCCTAAGATCAATGATTTAGGGAGTTTCACTATACCTTGTACCATAGGAAATAAATATTTTGAACATGCTTTATGCGATTTGACACAAGTTTAAATTTAATGTCGTCGTCTTTGTACAGGAAATTAGGGATTGGAGAGGCAAAACCAACCACAATATCATTACAACTGGCTTATCGCTCCATAAAGTATCCAAGGGGGATTATTGAAGATGTCTTGGTAAAGGTAGACAAGTTCATTTACCCTGCATATTTCATTGTCTTAGATATGGAAGAAGACCGGGATATTTCAATCATTTTAAGCAGACCTTTATTGGCTACTAGAAGAGCATTGATTGGCGTACACGAAGGAACGTTGACACTACGGGTTAATGATGAGAGAGTAAATTTCAATATCTATCAAACGAAGAAACCTGCAAAAAAGACTGACTCTTGCGATATGATCTAATCAGTTGAAATAGTTATAAGTAATAGAGAAAAAAATGATTTATTCTATGACCCTCTAGTGCAGCACATGACTTCTAGTTATCTAGAAATGGATACATCTCTTACTGGTAAATGCTCGGGGCCCAATGAAGTAGTCGACTTCCTGTTGGCTCATGAAACCTATCCACCTGACAAAAAGGAGAGTTATATGGAAAAGCCTTGGAAACCTCCAAACAATGTCAAACCAATAGAGGTTTTGAAGGCTATACCGGAGTTATAGCCGTCCAATTCTATCTGCCATTCTATATTGAAAAAGAATACAAAGCCAAAGATAAAGTTTAGAAACATAAGAGAAGTGCCACCTGAAAATCCTACGTAAACAATTTGGTTGAGTCAAGCGAATGGTATTAAAGAAGCGATGTAACGCCTCAAATTCTAGGAACTAGAAGTGTTAAAAATCTTCTTAATTTGAGCTCTTTAATGTCAACCAAAATAAATTTTAAATAAGAAAAATTTATAGTTGAAAATATATTATAAAAATATGATGGGAGATAATTGTCTATATAGACTTAGACAATTATGGTAAAATTTGATTTTGGAAAACATTCGGAAGGAAATCAGTAATATCATTAGTGCAGCAGCGGAAAGATAAAAAAAATTTTGACCTAGCAAACGTCGACTAAAAATAAAAAAAATTTAATAGAGACTATAAAATTCATATACGTACATCATATAAAAAATTGAGATCATGCTTCCATAATGTTTGAAGCTTGAAATCATTTTTCAACTATGCTGGACAGATATTTTCTAACTTAATCGTAGCAGTCTTCTAAAACGGACATAACTCCCTTTCTAAATATTATTTTAAGGTAATTCCAAAGGCCACCAATATAAGACTCATAGATCTTTCGAATGCAATTAATTTCACTCAAAAATATGCACCGTAACCCAAGTTATACCATTTTTAATTAGGTAGAAAGAATCTAAGATTCAATACAGCAATAAATAAACTTCTTTTGGAGTCATTCAATCGTTTCTAAATTATAGTCGACATGCAATGAAAATAATTTAAGCAAAACAGAGAGTTAAACATATTGAAAGTGTCCTCTAAGTATTCATAACAAATTTAAATAAATAAAAATTTTACTAGAAAATTAAATGCATTATAAGTCACCGAGCACTTGCCACCACTCCACGCCACTGCCATGCCTTCAATTAACTTGTACATTTTGTAGGGATGAGTATCACGAGTAATATTCAGTAGAAAACACTTAAATAAATGGTAATATATATATATATATATATATATATATATATATATATATATATATATATATATATATATATATATATATTCAGAAATGCTACTTTGGTTATTTGTGTCATCGTATAAAACAAACCGGTAATCAATCGGTCCGTTTACTTTCGGGTTTTATTAACCCCTTTCATGTGTCATAAATATTCATCTCTTATTTGAAACACCAAAGGGTGCTTCAATTCTCTCATGAGTAACACAATAACACATTAAATACAAATCGAAAAACAAATAATTTTTACTTCACTTACAAAAATGCCGAAACATTCCTACCTTTAACAATTGGGGTTTGAATAACCTTTATCCGACCAATTTGTAATAAAACGCAGCGTACTCTTAGCCTTTGCTTCAGAAAATATGCAAATTCAAGGTACCTTAAGTTTATGGAAAAATGGTAAAATGATTTTATGTGTAAGTATTTTAGTTTAGAAAATGAAATCTCTCTGTAAGTGCAGTGTATGCAATTGTAAGTGTTGACCCCAAAAAATGTTGCCAACAGATGCCGGGCCCACTCGTGCACGTGCAAGCCTTGTCCAACACGCTTGTGCCGATGAACAGTCAGAAAATTTCCAGAATCCGGGCGTGGGAGGAGCTCGCCACACGAGACGTCAGAGTTCGGGCCTCCGGCATGAAGAAAGAACGCGATTGTATAAGAAACCAATCGATAAATAACAGGATTGTGTTGTAATAAAATGTTGTAAAAATGATGTTGAAGCGAGAGAAATATGGCTCCAAATGATTTAGTTTGTTCTCCAATTTTTGCATTAGTCCCTTTAGTATTACATGGTTGGGGTATTTATAGTGTTACAACACAAATTGTGACATTTGGATCAAATTACACGTGGCACCATCTCCTCGGCCAAGACATCAAGTCCTAGCCATCAAGTTGACTCTCCTAACCTTACAAAACATTAAATGTTCTTACATTGACAAGACAAGACATAAACGAACTTTACACAAGAGTCACATCAATCATTTGTTGAAGATTTTCATCATGAGCGAATCCTCGCAAGTGGGCCTTTAATGAGCCTCGGACGTTAGCAGCAGGGGCCTCAGAGTACTAGTGAGGGCCTCGGAATAATAGTGAGGGCCTCGGAACCCACGACTGAAGCTAGAGAATCGTAACCTGATTTAATCAAGCTAGTCCCACCGTCGTGATGTGACGCCACGTGTCGATTCTGTTCATTAACCCGTAACAATAGTCCCCCAAGTCCATGTGTGGTTATTTATGCCAGGCGTGGACTTTCAAAGTCTGAATTTTCTGTACTTCACACCATTTCTAAGAAAGTTGCCTGTAAAACTGAAGTTCTTTTGGAGCCGTGCCAAGATGAGGGGAGTTCATATTCAAACGGCCGAAGCTGAATTCCTTTTGGACGAGGCAAGTTCATATTCGAACTGGCCGAAGCTGAATTCCTTTTGGACGAGGCGAGTTCATATTCGAACTGGCCGAAGCTGAATTCCTTTTGGATGAGGCGAGTTCATATTCGAACTGGCCGAAGCTGAATTCCTTTGGACGAGGCGAGGCGAGGAGACGTCCATAGACATTAGTGCCTGTTATATGACAGTTTCTTATGTTTCCAAGGCACATTAACTGCATCGAGACGAATTTCAATAGCCGTACAGCTGTTTTTATTTAATGCACAATGATGGCTAATTATTAGGATGCGTGGTTTCGAGGATAGGTCCACGCGCGAGCCAATGTTGGTTCGTGCACGCACAGATCTGGAACGTTGATGCAGAGAAAACGTTTGATTTTAAGGGTTAAGATTTGTGCATTTTTGAACGCCTCAGATTAACTGAGATCTGATCCAACGGCTGGGGCTGAATCCTTCACTAGTATAAAAGCCAGAACTTTGTCATTTTCAAACTTTACTTTCGCAAAACATTCTGAAATTTCTGAAACTGTCCTGCTGCCAGACATTTTCCAGCGAACTTCCGGCGACCTCTCTGAGTCTTTTCTTCATTTTAGGTATCTTCTTTCCTCCTTTAAACACCTTTTCCTGTACTGTTCATCACCTTCCTCAAATTGCAATATCTTCCGAGGCGTCTCTAGCTATGACAGTAGTTAGAAGTGGGGAGGAGTCAGTATCTGGGGCCTCTGGCGAGTGGTATAGTATGACCGAAGAGCCCATAGATTACGAGGCGGGATGGGGGGCAGCCAAAATCCAATCCAATATCACTTCTGCCAAACTAGACGAACTTAGGCAGACCTATAACATCCCCCATTACGTCAAACTCTTAGTCCCTGATGCTCACGAAAGAGCTTGTTTTCCGAGGCCCAATTGTGTGGCCTTCAGTGGACACCTGTTTAAGGCAGGTGTGCGTCTGCCTCTGCACCCCTTCTTTAGGGTGGTGCTGAGGACCTTTATGTTGTTCCCCACCCAAATCCTTCCCAATGGGTGGAGTCAAGTCGTGGGGACCTACTTCCTGTGGAAGGAAGTGTCTCTGGGCGAGGACCTCCCACTTCATGTTTTCGAGTCCCTCTTCCATGCTAGGGTCGTGGGAAAAGATGACTCAAAGGGGTTGTATTACATCACCCCCTGGGGTTCCCACGCCCCTTTTGTGGTTGGGCTCCCCTCCTCCATAAAGGGGTGGAATGAGTCGTGGTTTTGGGTGACGGGTAGGTGGCAGATGGTGGAGGGAGACGCTGTCCCAGCTGTTACAGCGCCGACCCAGTACTACGAGGCTTGTGAGTGTCACCTTAAGTTCTTATAGCTTCGTCATGATCAAGTTTCGATATCGATATCTGTTTATTGATTGCAGATTGTAGCACGAGGTACGAGCTTTCCGAGGCTGAGTGGGCCATTGTAGAGGACATTTACCAACGATCTCCGAGGCTCCGAAGCTTCTCCCACCTGATCAAAAGAAGCAGATACTTCATAGACTTCGGACTGATGGCCCCCAAGGGTAAGAGGCGGCCTTACTTTAATTGACTACCACTGAAATAACTGAAACTGACTCCTATCTTTTCTTAATTGCAGACAAGTTCACCAAGAAGGAGTATGATCTGCCTGATATGGCCAGCATTATGAGGGCCACGTCTACTGCCGGGGCGAAGGCACTAAATCCTGGATCCTCTGGGGCGAAGCAAGTGAAGTCCAAGTTGGACCGCCTCAGTAAAAGCAAGAATGATAAGGAGGCCGGGGAGGAAGTGCCGAAGGATGCCCCGAAAGGAGGTAAGCCATCAGTGGCTAAGGGCAAGGGGGTGGCTGAAGAGCCACAAAAGAAGAGGAAGTTGGGCCCAGGTGGGGGGTCATCAAGCTTTGGGACCATTGTGTCCTTTCCTAAAAAGGGTGCTTCGAAGCAGCCGAAGTTCCTCCAATCTTCAATTGATGCTGCCTTGGTGGCCCAATCCAGGAAAATCGTCATGGATGACGTGGCGAAAGCAGAAGAGGCCATCAAGAAAAAAGTTGTGGAGAGGACCTCGGGAAAGTCCGGGAACTTCCTGGGGGACAGGGAGGACAAAATAGCCCCTGCCGTGATAGAAATGCTGCCTCCGGAGGTGAGGGATGCCACTGAAGGCTTTAACAAGTTCTGGACGGAGAGGTGGCAGAATTACGTGGCCACTTGTGACGCAGTGGACCTCACCAATACTTTGGTGAGCCAAATAGCCAGAGCCTTCGGAGTTGCATTGGAATGCCAAGTTGTCTTGGCGGATATCCAATCAAGGAATCGAGCCTCACGCGATGAACTGGAGAAAGTGAAGGCAGAACTGGAAGAGAAGAAAGAGGCCAACATCGAACTGAGGATTCAGAGAGATGTTGATGATTCCAAACGTGATGGTCTCCTGGCAGAGATTGAGGCCTTAAAGAAGGAGGTTCATAAGAGCCAGTGTGAGGTGGCTGCCCTCACAAAAAGGGTGGAAATATCTGACAACCACCAGAAAGTCACTGCCGAGGCTCTGGAGAAGGCAAACCTTGAATTAGCTGGGGCTAAGGATGCCAGTCAGTTCATGGAGAAGGAACTGAAGTGGCTTGAAGCCGAAGTGAAAAAGTATCAGGCTGATGTGGTCGAGGCGGGCGATATCGCGGTGAGAAATTACATAGCAAACTTCCACCATACTGAGGAATATCGCCGCTTCGGCCTCTATTGGAGCAGAGTGGCCTACCAGGAGGTCTTCGAGAGGTTGGGAGAGGTGCATCCAGAGCTCGATGTTTCTGAATTGAGGGATGAGTTCTTGGAGGAGGAGGTTCCCCAAACGCCTGCTGAAGAAGGTGAAGTGGTGGAACTTGAGCTTGAGGATGTGCCTACTGAAGAGCCTCAACCTGTTGAAGCGCCTCAAACAGCAGATGCTCCAGCTCCCCCACCCCCTGCTCCTTGATACATTTTTTGTAATTTTAATTCACTGCTTTGTAATTCCTTCAGCATATTAATAGAACACATTTCACTTTATTGTTGTACTGCAACTTATTCTTGCCACAGTGAACTGTTCTGGGCTTTACAACATAACTCTTGAGATGAACATTCGAACTTAACTTAATGCAACCGCATCAAGGCCTTGTTATACAAACAATTAACCCAAAAGGATAAAACTGAGTAAACCATTCAGCAAAGCAGACTAAACAAATCCGATGTAACTTAACCGAAGCTCCTTTATAAAACTCTTAACAACCTCAAATCGATTCTTAATCTCGCGTTACCAAGTGTTATGAAATTGTTCGTACCTTCTTACTTGGTGGATGGTTCATCCAAGCAGAGGCATCGCCCTTTGACGTTCAGTTTCATCAAAGGGAGGCTTGTGATGTACGCTTAAGTTCGAACGAGGTGACCTTCTTTTAAGGTTCCATCCTCTTCTCCGAAGCGCCCACGCTTCCCAGCTTGGTGGATGGTTCATCCAAGCAGAGGCTTCTCCCTTTGACGTTCAGCTTTATCAAAGGGAGGCTTGTGATGTACGCTTAAGAGTTCGAACGAGGTGGCCTACTTTTAAGGTTCCATCCTCTCCTCCGAAGCGCCCACGCTTCCCAGCTTGGTGGATGGTTCATCCAAGCAGAGGCTTCTCCCTTTGACGTTCAGCTTCATCAAAGGGAGGCTTGTGATGTACGCTTAAGAGTTCGAACGAGGTGGCCTTCTTTTAAGGTTTCATCCTCTCCTCCGAAGCGCCCACGCTTTCCAGCTTGGTGGATGGTTCATCCAAGCAGAGGTTTCTCCCTTTGACGTTCAGCTTCATCAAAGGGAGGCTTGTGATGTACGCTTAAGAGTTCGAATGAGGTGGCCTACTTTTAAGGTTCCATCCTCTCCTCCGAAGCGCCCACGCTTCCCAGCTTGGTGGATGGTTCATCCAAGCAGAGGCTTCTCCCTTTGACGTTCAGCTTCATCAAAGGGAGGCTTGTGATGTACGCTTAAGAGTTCGAATGAGGTGGCCTACTTTTAAGGTTCCATCCTCTCCTCCGAAGCGCCCACGCTTATTTGATAGTTGACGAAGACTGGAGAAAACTCGTTTATTTATAAATGCTGGGAAGTAACATCCAGCTACTGAGTACATTCATTGATAATACATCCTCAGATGCTCAACATTCCACGGGTGAGGTTGAATTCTGCCATCCATGTCTTTTATCCAGTAAGTGCCCGACTGAATTTCCCTTTCAATTTGATAGGGTCCTTCCCAATTGGGTCCTAGGGTGCCCACCCCTGGTTCCTTCGTGGATAAGAAGGCCCTGCGAAGGACCAAGTCGTTCATGCGGAAGGACCTCTTTTTCATCTTTGAGTTGTAGTACCAGCTCATTTTCCTTTGGTAGACAGCGAGTCTCAGCTGGGAATCATTCCTCCTTTCTTCGAGGAAATCAAGCTCACATCTCCGAAGTTCATCATTGGATATCTCATTGAAGCTCACTCTCCTAGGAGAGGGTAATCCTACCTCCACTGGGCTTATCGCCTCAGCACCATAGGTCATGGAGAAAGGAGTTTCCCCTGTAGGAGTCCTACTTGTCGTTCGTATCGCCCATAGTACCTGGGGTAGTTCGTCTACCTAGGCTCCTTTAGCAGTGTCAAGCTTCTTTTTCAGAATGTGTTTAATAGTCTTATTGACAGCTTCCACTTGGCCATTGGCCTGAGGGTGATGAGGCGTGGAGAAGTGCTTTTTAATCCCAAGTTCTTTACAAAGGTCCCGGACCTTACGGTTGTCAAATTGTTTGCCATTATCAGAGACAATCGAGTAAGGGATGCCGAAGCGACAAATGACATTCTTCCACAGAAATTTGGAAGTATTGGCTTCAGTGATCTTTGCCAAAGGTTCAGCTTCTACCCACTTCGTGAAATAATCAATAGCCACTATGGCGAAACTGGCACCTCCTCTGCCCTTAGGTAATGGGCCAATGAGGTCCACACCCCACTTGCTAAAGAGCCATGGGCTGGATACTGTAGTAAGCTCCTGAGAGGGTCGCCTCTGCACGTTGGAAAAACGTTGGCACTTGTCACATTTGCGAACAAATTGGGGAGCATGTAGGCCAGTAGTATCCCCGCCTCAGTGCTTTATTGGCCAAGGCCAATCCTCCGAAGTGATTGCCACAAATGCCCTCATGAATTTCCCTGAGCACATAATTAGCCTCTTCTTCTCCTACGCACCGCAGGAGAGGTGCAGAGAATCCACGCTTATATAGGACATCGTCAACTAACATGAAATGGGCAGACCTCCTACGTATTTTATACGCCTCTTCCTTATTATCAGGCAAGGACTGATCTTTGAGGTAAGATATGAGGGGTTGCATCCACGTTGGGGTACCTTCTACCCACATTATCACTTCTGCGGAGGTGGATGGCCTGGGGAGGTGCTCAATTGGGACCACTGCCAATAATTCAGAATCCTTGCTGCTGGCAAGCTTAGATATAGCATCGGCGTGCACATTTTCAAGGCGTGGTATCTGACTTAACTCGAATTTCTCAAAGGAAGGGAGTAGGCTCATTACCAATTTGATATATGAGGCCATGGCTTTATCCCTAGCCACAAAGTTGCCGTTCACTTGTCCCACTATAAGTTGGGAATCGCTGCTGATGTGAAGCCTCTTTACTTGCATTTCCTTGGCTAGCCTGAGGCCAGCGAGGAAGGCCTCATATTCTGCAGCGTTGTTGGTGGCCTTGAAGCCAAACCGTACTGCACTATTCAACTTATGACCTTCAGGACTTATAAGAATTACACCAGTGCCGGAGCCCGTCTCCCCTGCCGAACCGTCCATGAACAAATTCCATGTTGGGGGCTCGGAAGGCTCTGCTTCCTGGCCAATTTCAGGGGCGTTGGTGAATTCTGCCACAAAATCTGCTAAAGCTTGCCCTTTGATGGCAGTTCTGGCTTTAAAGAGGATCTCGAATTCGCTTAACTCCACTGCCCATTTCAGTAGCCTACCCGAGGCGTCTGGTTTTTGTAGAACTTGTCTGAGTGGAAAGTTCGTCAGTACATGAATGGTGTGAGCCTGAAAATAGGGCCTTAATTTGCGAGATGCAATGATCAATGCCAAGGCTAGTTTTTCCATGTCTGGATATCGCGTCTCAGGAGGTATCAAAGCCTTGCTGATATAATAAACTGGCATCTGAGTTGAATTTTCCTCCCTCACCAGTACAGCACTTATAGCCTCGAGGGAAACTGCTAAGTAAAGTTGTAGCACCTCGCCAAGCTTGGGTTTTGATAGGAAGGGGGCCTGTCCTAGGTGCCTTTTGAGCCCCTGGAAAGCCTCTTCACACTCCCCAGTCCACTGAAACCTCTGTCCTCCTTTTAATATTTTGAAGAATGGGAGGCACTTATCAGTGGATTTCGATATGAAGCGGCTCAAAGCAGCCACGCGACCCGTCAAACTTTGCACTTCTTTTGGTTTCTGGGGGGATTTCATCTCGATCAACGCTTGAATCTTTTCAGGATTTGCTTCGATGCCACGTTGATTGACCATGTATCCTAAGAACTTGCCTGATGCTACCCCAAATGCACATTTAAGGGGATTCAACTTCATGCGGTATTTTTGCAGAACTTCAAAGGCCTCATGGAGGTGGGATATGTGATCATCCACTTTCAGACTCTTAACAAGCATGTCATCCACATAGACCTCCATTGTCTTCCCAAGTAAAGTGGCAAATATCTTGTTTACTAGCCTCTGGTAAGTTGCTCCAGCATTCTTTAATCCAAAAGGCATCATTCTGTAACAATAGAGGCCTCGGTCCGTGATGAACGAGGTGTGCTCCTCATCGCCTGGGTACATGGGAATTTGGTTGTAACCAGAATAGGCATCCATGAAACTCAGGGACTCGTGTCCAGCAGTTAGGGCTGTAAGCAAAAACCGCCAAACCGGAAAATCGAACCGAAACCGCAATTTCGAAACCGGCGGTTTGGTGCCACGTGGACCCGTCAACGAAATGGTTTTGAACCAAACCAAACCGGTCAAAAACGGTTTGGTTTAGGTTTGAGAATTTTAATTATGGTTTGAAACCAAACCGGACCGGCGAAAAATATATAAAATAAAAAAATAAAAAATTGATTTTTTTTTGAAAATTTATCCAAAATTTCAATTTTGTAAAATTGAATAATTTTGTCATTTTGTAGGTATTTTTGTCAATTTCTAATTTTCTATTAATTATTAATATTTATGACCCGTCCAAGCCTAATTATATATAAAAAAAGACCCAAATTTGAAAGAAGTAGCACTAAACAGCTCAACCCAAGTCCATATACTCACAAGTCACAACCCTAATCTTCCAATTTCCATTTCTCTCACTCACAACTCGCTGGTCGTAGCCTCGCTCCCCGTGGCGCCTCCTAGTTTCCCCCAAATCGTCAATGCCCTCGAAATCTCGAACCTCCTAGTCGTCGGTAGTGTACGTTCGCTGGTATTATTAGACTATTTTAGGTTCTTGCATATTTATTTGATTGTGAGTAAGGCTTAAAATTGAAATTTTGTCACTTTCTAGTTGAAATTTGTTTACATATTTATTGATCGTGAGTAAGGCTTAAAGTTGAAATTCGGGCTATCAGGTGCGCAAAAGACATTTGTTTACACATGAGAGAATATGTATAATTCCGTGTTAAATTGCAGAAGATGAATGTGGGTATATATAGTGGAATGGGGGAGAAAAAATATTTGCAGCTTGTCTTTTGGAAGTCATTATTAGATGGATCTGTGTCTTAATTCTTTTTTTTTTTTTTTCCAATTTGCTAATTAAAATTTTTTTTGTATATGAAGGATAAAATTGATCATGAGTTCTGTAACTTCTTGAGTATGTGAATGTTTCTTCCTTTTGCTAGTTCTGTGACAAAATTTGATGTTTCTTGAGTTTTGTGACAAAATTAATTCGTTTATTCCTTTTACTAGTTGAAAAGGGATATTATTATGTTTTTTTGGACCTTATATTTATTTTAGTGGATTTGTATTGTATCTTTATCGTAAAATATTATCCTAAAACGTCAAAAGGGCGAATAAAGAACTATGCTTTAGTTTTTTTGTGATTTTACTTTTATTTTGTTGGTATTTAAATTTATAGTAAATATATTTAATTTGTTTTAGATTTATTTCTAGTAAGATATAAATATATATTGAATTCATGACATAAAAGTAAATACTAGACGGGAAAAAAATATACTCGAAACCGGCGGTTTAAAACCGGACCAAACCGTTAGGTTTAGGTTTGAGTTTTTTTCAAACCGGTCAAAACGGTTTGGTTTAGGTTTGAGCTTTTCTCAAACCGGTCAAAACGGTTTGGTTTGAAAATTTGTCAAAAACCGCAAAAACCGGACCGCTTACACCCCTACCAGCAGTGGAGTCCACCAACTGATCAATTCTGGGAAGTGGGAAGCTGTCCTTTGGACACGCCTTGTTGAGATCAGAAAAATCAATGCATACTCTCCACTTCCTATTGTGCTTTTTCACCAGTACCGGATTGGATATCCATTTTGGGTAGAGGGCCTCTCTGATAAAGCAGTTGTTAATGAGCTTTTGCACTTCTTCTTTCAAGGCCTCATACCTCTCTGGGTTAAGGGCTCGCCTTTTCTGTCTATGCGGGGCAACTTTGGGATCGATTCTTAGGTGGTGGCAACTGACTCCAGGGTCAATGCCTACCATATCCTCATGCCTCCAAGCAAAGACATCGTGGTTCTTACATAAGAATTCTTTAAGCTCCCCTTTGAATCTTGGGGCTAAACTCTTACCAACCTGCAGCAGCTTGGTTGGTTCCCTTGGATCGATAGGGAAGCTTTCCAACTCTTCCATGGGGGCTGCCTGGGAATCAGCCTCGGTCATTCGTGGATCGAGTTCATCAAGTGCTGGCAATTCGAGGCTACTGGCGCCTGCCACCATGTGCATATCCCTAGGCTCAGCCTTCCTTACAGAGTTGAGGTAGCATTCCCTTGCCCCTTTTTGGTCTCCTTTGACTGTTGCCACCCCCCTATCAGTTTGAAACTTCATGCATAGGTGATGAATGGAGGTGATAGTCCCAAATCCTTCAACGCAGGTCTCCCCAATACCCCATGATAGGCTGACCTACTGTCCACTATCAAAAATTCCATAAAACATGTGGTTGATAGGGGAGGCTCTCCCATCTCCACAGCTAGGGTGATTTTGCCCCTTGGGATGATACTGTCCCCAGTGAAGCCATATAAGGGAGTGTTGGTAGGGGTTAACTCATGGTCCAGGATCATTTTGTCGAAAGTAGATCCAAATAGGATGTTCACAGAACTTCCGTTATCTACCAACATTCGCCTCAATCCGTTCCTGGCCACCACAGCTCTTACTACTAAAGCATCACAGTGGGGGTAATGAATACCTTCAGAATCTTCGTGCGTAAACACAATCGGAGGCGATTGACTCCTCGTGAACTGCTGCCCACAATGTAGCTAGTCAATGGAGGACCACTTGCCTCTCGCACATAGTTCCTTTGGGAGTTTCTGGTGCTTCCACCAACATAAGGGCCTCCAAAAATAGTGTCACCATTCTTACGTGGCTGTAAGAATGGTGATAAGTGCAATACCCTTGGGAGTTGTCTCTGCCTTGATTCGAACCTCTTCCCCGGCCTCGTCCTCTATGGGGGGCCTGTTGTGTTCGTGGGTTTGCAGGGGTACCCGTAGTTGGTACGTCCTCGTAGGCCAAAGTTGGCACAGCATTCAATGTGGCTGCGGCAAGTGCCTGACCTGAGCCTTGGGCAACTTCCACATTGGGTTGACCCCATTGTTGATCCATCAGGTGGGAGGTTGGACCTCTACCACGTTGCCTTTGTTGGGGTTGGAGACCCCTACTTGCCCTGTTTCGATGTTCTATCAATTCCTCGTTGATGATTTCACGTCGCATCATCTCCAACAAAGCATCATAAGTTGGGGGATCTTGATTCTGTACATCTCTCCAAAACAGGGTATTCATGTTGAGGCCTCCCCTAAGGGCGGATAGAGCCTCGCGATCAGTGACTTGAACATAACAAGTCATTTCGTCCGTGAAGCGGGACAGAAAACTTTTCAAAGTTTCTTCGGGCTGTTGCCTCATATCCTGGAGGCGTTGGATTGGGGCTTCGCCTTCTTTGCTTACAACAAATCTTTTCAAAAATGTAGTTTTGAATTCTGGTCAGCTTCGAATGCTCCCAGGCGGCAACCTGCTATACCAAATCTCAGCAGCTCCGCTTAGAGTCAAATGGAAGGCCCTGCACTTAACAGCTGGAGTGGCGCCTCTCAGGCTCATGTGCGTTTTGTAGCTGTTCAAGTGCTTTGCTGGGTCGCCTCTCCCATCATATTTGGGTATCTTGGGCATAGTGTAATGATTTGGGACCTGGGCATTCCTTAATTCCCTTGAGAATGGCAGATTGTAATCATCATCATTTAAGTCGCAGGATCTTTGGGGACCGTCCGAATCATAATTAGCCTCAGCCTCATACCTGGGCTGTTGTGTGGAGGGTCCTGCCTGGTTGCGAGCCTCCTCGTCCTTCCTGAGACGCTCATGACGATGTGGCACAGCACGGGGGGCACGTTCTTGCCTTTCTTCCGGTTGCCGAACCTCAGGAGGTGGGGATTGTGGTCTACTTGTAGGAGCATGTGTTGCATTCCTTTGCCTACGCCTTTGACCTACTAGGTTAAGCCTATCAAACACACTGGCAGACCTCTGGGGCCTCGGTGCTGGCTCATATTCGGGAGGGAAATTATCCTCAATGTTGAACAGGGCCTCGGAGGGTCGGCCAGAAGCATAATTGGAGGAAATATCGACTCCCACTTCCCTTTCTACTGGGCTTCCTTCCCTATGCTGCCTGGAGGAATAAGCTCTTTGACTTTGAACCTCGTCAGGTTGATATGGCCCTTGTGGAACAAAGCAGGGAGGTGGGGGACCTCCTTGGCCTTGCATTTGCCTCAACAGCTCTTGTATCGCCAAGTTTTGGTTGGTAATGCTCCTCATATTGGCTGCCATGGTTGCCATTTCCCTAGTAAGCTGGGCCGCCAACCTCCTACCACCTCGCCTGTGATGGTGGTGGGGTCGGCGTCGGACCGCAGGGGCCTCATTGTCAGCTTCTCTAGTTCGCCTGGGGGGAGCCTCTTATTCGGAGCTCATGTCTTTTGAAACTTAAAACTGTAAATATTTTCCAACTTTAGGGGCTTTCTCTTACTCTTTTTTCAAGAATAAATCCTTTTTCAAGGGGGATGCCCAAAATATTTCAGAAAGCTTTTTCCACAGGTTGCTCGTGGTTATAGTGTCGTTTCCCACAGACGGCGCCAATCTGTTGACTCCAAAAAATGTTGCCAACAGATGCCGGGCCCACTCGTGCACGTACAAGCCTTGTCCAACACGCTTGTGCCGATGAACAGTCAGAAAATTTCCAGAATCCGGGCGTGGGAGGAGCTCGCCACACGAGACGTCAGAGTTCGGGCCTTCGGCATGAAGAAAGAACGCGATTGTATAAGAAACCAATCGATAAATAACAGGATTGTGTTGTAATAAAATGTTGTAAAAATGATGTTGAAACGAGAGAAATATGGCTCCAAAAGATTCAGTTTGTTCTCCAATTTTTGCATTAGTCCCTTTAGTATTACATGGTTGGGGTATTTATAGTGTTACAACACAAATTGTGACCTTTGGATCAAATTACACGTGGCACCATCTCCTCGGCTAAGACATCAAGTCCTAGCCATCAAGTTGACTCTCCTAGCCTTACAAAACATTAAATGTTCTTACATTGACAAGACAAAACATAAACAAACTTTACACAAGAGTCACATCAATCATTTGTTGAAGATTTTCATCATGAGCGAATCCTCGCAAGTGGGCCTTTAATGAGCTTCGGACGTTAGCAGCAGGGGCCTCAGAGTACTAGTGAGGGCCTCGGAATAATAGTGAGGGCCTCGGAACCCACGACTGAAGCTAGAGAATCGTAACCTGATTTAATCAAGCTGGTCCCACTGTCGTGATGTGACGCCACGTGTCGATTCTGTTCATTAACCCGTAACAGTAAGAAATGAAGTTCTAGTTTGTTTTTAAAAAAAAAACTCTAACACACACACACACGACTCTAATGAAACCAAAAAGACTTTTTGGTTAAATCTTTAAATTCAAATATATTAGATGCAAAGGAGTTACGGGATTATTTGAGAATGTGAAAGGTAAAAAAAATGATTGCAATTCATATCTCCCAATTAAAAAGAATTTAAAATGGGTTAATGATCTTAATAAATTTTAAATAAATTTAGAGTAAAGGTTATGTTTAGGTTAAATTAATTAAATTGCCTTTTCAAATCCTGTATAATCATACCATTGAACCCCCATGTTCTCATATATATATATATATATATATATATATATATATATATATATATATATATATATATATATATATATATATATATATTTCTATATATAAAAAGTGCCTATTTAACGGAATTTGTTGGTTTAACGGAAAAACTAACGGAGTCATTTTAACGGATTATGTAATGGAATTTCTTATTTTAAACAGGCAACTGCACATTCTTTCAGTATTTTTATCATAACTTTATATTTCGATATTCGATTGAGGCGATTCAAAATGCGTTGGAAAGCTAACCCAAATTGTAGCGCCCGAAATTCTAGGAACTCGAAGCGTTAAAAATATTCTTAATTTGAGCTCTTTAATGTCAACCAAAATAAATTTCAAATAAGAAAAATTTGTAGTTGGAAATATATTATAAAAATATGATGGGAGATAATTGTGTATATAGATTTAGACAATTATGGTAAAATTTGATTTTGGAAGACATTCGAAAGAAAATCAGTAATACCATTAGCGCAGCAACGAAAAAATAAAAATTGTTTGACCTAGCAAACATTGACTAAAAATCACGAAATTTTAACAGAGACTATGACATTCATATACGTACATCATATAAAAAATAAAGCTCGCTTCAATAACGTGTGGAGTACGAAATCATTTTTCAACTATGCTGGACATATATTTTCGAACTTACTCGTAGCAGTCTACTAAAACAGACATATCTCCCTTTTAAATATTATTTTAAGGTAATTCCAAAGGCCACTGTTATAAGACTCATAGATCTTTCGAACCCAACTAATTTCACTCAAAAATATGCACCGTACCCCAAGTTATACCATTTTTAATTAGGTAAACAGAATCTGAGATTCAATACAGCAATAAATAAACTTCTTATGTAGTCATTCAATCGCTTCTAAATTATAGTCGACATGCAATGAAAATAATTTAAGCAAAACAGAGAGTTAAACATATTGAAAGTGTCGTCTAAGTGTTCATAATAGATTTAAACAAATGAAAATTTTGCTAGAAAATTAAATGCATTCTAAGTCACCGAACACTTGCCACCACTCTATGCTACTGCCATGCCTTCAATTAACCTATAAATTTTGTAGGAATGAGTATCACGAGTAATACTCAGGAGGAAACACTTACATAAATGGTAAATATATATATATTTTCAGAAATGAAACTTTGGTTATTTGTTCACCGTATAAAACAAACCGGTGATCAATCTGTCTGTTTTCTCTCGAGCTTTATTAACCCCTTTCATGTGTCATAAATCATCTCTTCATCTCTTATTTGAAATATCAAAGGGTTCTTCCATTCTCTCATGAGTAACACAATAACACGTTAAATACAAATCGAAAAAAAAATAATTTTTACTTCACTTACAAAGTGCCGAAACATTCCTACCTTTAACAATTGGAGTTTGAATAACCTTTATGCGACCAATTTGTAGTAAAATGCAACGTACTCTTAGCCTTTGCTTCAGAAAATATGCAAATTCAACGTGCCTTAAGTTTAAGGAAAAAGGGCGAAATGATTTTATGTGTAAGTATTTTAGTTTAGAAAATGAAATCTCTTTGTAAGTGCAATGTATGCAATTGTAAGAAATGAAGTTCTAGTTTGTTTTAAAAAGAAAACTCTAACACACACACACACACATAACTCCAATGAAACCAAAAAGACTTTTTGGTTACATCTTTAAATTCAAATATATTAGATGCAAAGGAGTTACGAACTTATTTGAGAATGTGAAAGGTAAAAAAAAAACGATTGCAATTCATATCTCCCAATTAAAAGGAATATAAAATGGGTTAATGATATTAATAAATTTTAAATCAATTTAAAGTGAAGTTTATGTTTATGTTAAATTAATTAAATTACCTTTCCAAATCCTGTACAACCGTACCATTGAACCCCCATGTTCTCATTATATATATATATATATATATATATATATATATATATATATATATATATATATATATATATATATATATTAATAAAATATTAAAAGAAAACACATTTCTTTCTATTAAAGGAACTCGAATATAACTAGCTCAAAATTACTTTTTCTTGAGCCCAAATATATTATTTAACGCGAGCTACAAAATGAGTATAATATTTGATATATTTTATCAACTTCTAAAATGCTTAATTATTCTACCCAAAACAAGATTTACGATAAATTCTATACAAATACATAAGAAATAAATATTTTATGCAAATAAGTGCATAGAAATAATTTTTAACTTTTGGACTTGAAATATGTCATCGCAAATCTTTAAAAGAAATTCGACACCTTAGAAATATTTTAAGACAAATACGTGCAAATTTACTATCATGGCCAAAACTTTAATTTGAAATCTTACGAAGGGTCGTAACGACTTAATATAATATGGGAAGATATTGAGATAAATGGGGATTTCATGTGCGGAAATTTTTTTTTATGAGGATTGTCTAAGGTTAATAGGATGAAATTGGATGAAAATCTCAAGTTAGAGGTTGTTTTTCTTAAATTAGTGTATGAGAGATATTGCACTAATCAAAGTATTAAAAGATATTATTTTATTTAAAAAAATTTTTTCGTAATCTTTATGACTCCAGCAATTAAGCATGTGAGAGTTTTTAAAACCTGGTGCCCTATGGTCATCTAACTTGAGAGTTATCGACTAAAAATTTGTTACATGAGTCATTTAAAAAGTTTAAAGGTGGGAATGCTTCAAATAAAGAAAACAAATTGAAAACAAAGTAGATGTATGAAACAGAAGACACACCAATGCCTTGGTTATGTCTCATACACTTATTTGGGAAATTTGACTTTTGATAAGAGATTATTAGCCTAGTTAGTCCTAGAGATTGAAACAATTGAACTATGAAGAATCCTTGTTTATTGACATATTGACTAGCAATTAGTGAGATTTTCCTAAACTAGAGAGGTGTGGATAGTATAAAATTCAACCTCAATTCACACACTTGAAAAGAGATAAAAAAAAAAAAAAGTTTGGGGGTGTGTGAATCTTACAAGTGATGAACGAATATATTTGACCATCGATGGTTGGGAATTGAAACAACTTATAAATTCATAACGCGATACTTAATTCTTCACGCACATACACACGTCGATTTTACATTGGAAAAGTTGATTCTAATTTTTGTATTGTGATTTTGAAGCTGTGACTAGATTTAATATTACGATTTTAATCCGAAGTAAAAAGTCAGGTTAGCTAGCTAAATTTTTTTGCCTTGCTTGATTGAGTGGACACCAATTAAGTAATTAGCATTGCACGTTTGTGTGTTTATTAGATTTTAGTTTTGTTGGAGGACAAACAAAAAATCAAGTTTGGGGTGTGATAAGTGTAGTTTTTATACTTATTCAAGGTTTTAAATCATGATATTTTTATTGTCTTTTGAATAAAATTTTACATAATTTATGTAAAATTGTATTTTGTAGGTAAAACTTTATATTTAATGAAGAATTGAAGAAAAGAATTCAAAATAGTGGAAAATAGCAAAATCAAAAGTACGAGGACTTAGAAGGAAGCATCAAATTAATTGTGCTTTAATTAAAATCTTAATGGGCTTGGACTCTTTGATTGAAAAGAACATAAAAAAGGGGTTGTGAACTATGATATATAGATACATATTCACGCAAAGAGAAGCCGTCACAATAGAGAATACATGTGTTTTAATGACTATGAATCGTGAATAAAGTGGATTTATCAAGTCCAAATATCGTCCTACAGAGACTATTATCTGCTATAAATTTTAAACTAACCTAATTTCAATTTAAATTAAAATAGTAACTAATAATCAAATCAAGGTTTGTTTTCTATTCGAGATTCTAATAAATACTATTTAATAAAATAACGAATTCAAATTAAAATTGCAAATAAAATTATGTGATGAGGTAGTTAGGATTTTCGATTTCACTTAAATTATTTTTCATACATTTAATTCAATTTATTCATACATTTTTCATACATATCAACGATCGAATTAACATATTGTATTTAGTAATCTCTCTCAAACAA
This sequence comes from Fraxinus americana, assembly GCA_035079005.1. Classification (NCBI taxonomy): domain Eukaryota; kingdom Viridiplantae; phylum Streptophyta; class Magnoliopsida; order Lamiales; family Oleaceae; genus Fraxinus; species Fraxinus americana. The sequence continues at coordinate 2,526,690 of CM068712.1, forward strand.
TACTAATTCTATTCATATGTCCGAACTTACTATATCTGTATATAAATTCACACACATAAGAACGCATTAATTTGTAGGAATTCAACAAAGATTTCATAACTTATAATTATCTCTCGATCTCTTATAATGTTTATGTCAATTATTGCACGAGTTAGAATTATACATCACCTCTTAGTCTCGGTATTATCCCTAAATCAATTAATTGTTGAGCAAACAATTAAAGTATTAAACACACAATAATTAATTAACAAGTAATAAAATGGCACAAAAATCTTGAAATTAAATATATAATAAAAATTTAAACTACATTATAAATTCTAACATAAAAATATTTAGTCACTCATAATATTGAATTTAAACACGCAAGAGTGGAAAGAAATCACAAAAAATTGACGGAACGTGAAATTTTTTGCCTAAGCAGTTTTCTTTCTTTCTCGTGTATAAGTGCACTGAATAATGATTTTCAACATTTTTTTCTTTTTCCACGGGAGCTGTCGGCACGTGTTGTGCGTGTATACATATTCATATATCATAACATTAATTTTCTTTGAAGTTTTATCTATTCGAACATTGGTGAGTCTTAGTGCTCAAATCGCGCTTGGTAGCATTCAATATTAGTTTCCAAAACATGTTCCAAATGTTACCCTTCCCAAAATCACACCTTTCAACTTGGACATATATGCACACATGCCTTATCGAGAGAACATGTAACATAATTTTTTTGTGATTGAACCCACACTTCCTATAAAAATGCATCCAACCGCATGGTGCACCGATGTTAACCGTTCAAATACACGTATTTAAACCACCCATGTCAACAAAACGATGATTTATACCTTGTTGAGTTTATTTCCCTTCTTTCGAATGCATAAAATAAACCACCTAAACTCACACAATTATCGTACACTATAATCATGAAGGCAAAGCGTGTATATAAATCATTCAACTTTGAGAAGTCCCCGCTCCAATAGTACTTTAAACGCTATCTGTTGACTTTGAATGTATCTTTGCTCTCATGTGTGATTTCCACAGCTCTATGTGGGAACACCTGGGTGATAGTATACGGGCCAGACCACCGTGATCTCAACTTTCCCGAGAAAAGCTTCAAGCGAGAATTGAATAACAAAACCTGCTGCCCCACAATGAATTCTCTTATCTGAATATGCAGGTCATGAAATTTTTTGGTGCGCTCCTTATATATTTTTGCATTCTCATAAGCTTCCTGGCGAAACTCATCCATCTCATTCAACTGAAGTAATCGCTGTTCACCAGCTGCTTGCAAATCCATATTCAACCTGCGAAGTGCCCAATAAGCCCGACGTTCCAACTTAACTGGCAAGTGACATGCTTTCCCAAACACAAGACGGTATGGTGACATGCCAATAGGTCTCTTGAATGCTGTTCGGCAAGCCCATAGTGCATCGTCCAATTTTTTGGACCAGTCTTTCCTTGATGAATTCATCGTGACTTCAAGTATTCTTTTCAGCTCTCTGTTAGAAACTTCAACTTGCCCACTGGTCTGAGGATGATATGGGGTTGCTATGCGATATTTGACTACATACTTACTCAACATCTGCTCAACCTGGCGATTACAAAAGTGTTCCCCCCGGTCACTGATGATAGCTCTCGGTGTGCCATAACGAGTGAAAACATGCTTCTTTAGGAATCCAATCACTACTTTTGCATCGTTAGTAGGCAGGGCTACTGCTTCCACCCACTTGGAGACATAGTCAACATCAACAAGTATATATTGATTGGAGAATGACGATGGGAATGGTCCCATGAAGTCAATCCCCCAAACGTCAAACAGCTCTACTTCTAGGATACTTGTCAAAGGCATTTCATTTTTTCTCGAGATATTCCCCGTGCGCTGACACCGATCACATCTTTTCACAAATTCAAAGGCATCCCTGAACAACGTAAGTCAATAAAACCCTGACTGTAAGACCTTAGCTGTCGTTTTGGAGGCCCCAAAATGTCCCGCATATGCTGATGAATGGCAATGCTCTAGAATCTGATGCACTTCTTCTTCAGGCACGCATCGTCGAATAACCTGATCTGCATCGCGCTTATAGAGACTAGGATCTTCCCAAAAGTAGTATTTCAAATATGCATGAACTTCTTCCTCTGGTGATTAGAATATTTCGGTGGAGGAATGGATTTGGCCAAGTAGTTGACAACATCAGCATACCAAGGTACAGTCTCCACACTGAGGATTTGTTCATCTGGGAAAATCTCATTTATTTCTACTGACTCATCTGGCTGACCAAGCTCTAATCGAGATAGATGATCTGCTACAACGTTCTCACTACCCTTTTTATCCCTGATTTCAATGTCAAATTCTTGCAACAGTAACACCCAGCGAATCAATCTTGGCTTAGCATCTTTCTTCGTCATCAGATACTTTAGCGCCGCATGATCAGTGTAAACCACTACCTTTGACCCAACCAAGTAAGGGCGAAACTTATCAAATGCATACACGACTGCCAATAACTCCTTCTCGGTGGTTGCATAATTCAGCTGTGCATCATTCAAAGTCTTGCGATGTAGTGGATCACATGAAAAATTTTGTTTCTTCGCCATCCCAAAACTACTCCCACGGTGTAATCACTGGCATCACACATCAATTCAAACGGTAATTCCCAATCTGGTGCGACTACCACTAAAGCTGAAATAAGTTTCTCTTTGAGAGAGTGAAAAGCTGCTAGACACTCAGCATCAAAGTCAAATGGATTGTCTTTCATCAATAAGTTACATAGTGGTTTAGTTATCTTCGAGAAGTCCTTGATGAACCTTCTGTAAAATCCGGCATGACCTAGAAAACTGCGAACACCCTTAACAGAAGTAGGTGGTGGTAATTTCTCAATGACTTGAATTTTTGCCCTATCCACTTCTATTCCTTTCGCTGAAACTCGATGTCCCAAAACTATGCCTTCTTGCACCATGAAGTGACATTTTTCCCAGTTCAATACTAGATTCGTTTCCCTACATCTTTCCAAAACCAAGTTCAGATGTTCCAAATACTCATCAAATGAAGACCCAAACACAGAAAAGTCATCCATGAAGATCTCTATGAATCTCTCAACCATATCCAAAAATATAGCCATCATGTATCTCTGAAATGTGGTTGGAGCATTACATAAACCGAAAGGCATCCTACGGTAAGCAAAGGTACCATAGAGGCATGTGAAAGTGGTCTTCTCCTGGTCATCTAGCGGTACTGGAATCTGATTGTAGCCGGAATACCCATCGAGAAACAGTAATGTGAATGACCTGCCAACCTTTCCAACATTTGATCAATGAAGGGAAGAGGAAAATGTTACTTTCTAGTAGCTGTATTGAGTTTGCGGTAGTTAATGCAAACCCTCCATCCTGTAACTGTTCTGGTAGGAATAAGCTCATTATTCTCATTAGGTACAACTGTGATCCCCCTTTCTTCGGCACTACTTGAATTGGACTAATCCATGCACTGTCGGATATAGGGTAGATGATTCCCGCATCCAAAAGTTTCAATACCTTGGTCCTGACTACTTCTTTCATATTTGGATTTAACCTTCCCTGACTCTTCACACTGGGTCGAAAATTCTCCTTCATGAGAATCTTATGCACGCACAACGAAGGGCTGATCCCTTTAATATCCGCAATGGTCCATCCTATTGCTGTTTTGTGCTCCCTGAGTACCCGAAATAGTTTTTCTTCCTCCACCTCACTGATTAAGTTCGATATAATCACTGGAAGAGTGCATGATTCTCCAAGATAAGCATATCGGAGGTGCGGTGGGAGCTGCTTGAGCTCCAATTTAGGCGGCTGCTGAACAGATGGTACATGTTTTTTGCTTCCTGTTCCAAGTTCTTCAAAATTTGGGAAATGTCATTTTTGAAAATACGGTGGGTTAGTCTCCATAAACCGTGCACAAGTTTCAATCTCAAGTGAATCTGAATTGATTGATTGAGAATGAGCAATACACACCTCATATGCATCCGAATGATGTTGAAGTAGAAAAGTATCATTCACCATCTTGTCAATGACATCGATTTTAAAACAGTTATCTGCCTCTGAAGGAAATTTCATGGCTTTGAAAACATTGAAGGATATTTGCTCTTCGCCCAGTCTCAAAATCAACTGCCCCCTCTGAACATCAATTAGTGCTTTGCCCGTAGCCAAGAACGGTCGGCCCAGAATTAGCGAAACGTCTTTGTCCTCCCAAAATGAGAAAGTCAGCAGGAAAAATGAATTTTTCTACTTTGATGAGCACGTCCTCGATGATTCCTCTTGGGTGTGTCAATGATCGGTCAGCCAGCTGTAATGTAACCGTGGTTGCTTTAGCCTCTCCTAGCCCGAGTTTCCTGAAAACGGATAAAGGCATTAAATTAATACTGGCACCAAGATCACACAATGCTTTATCAAAACAAATTTCACCAATAGTACAGGGTATAGTAAAACTCCCTGGATCTTTTAGTTTTGGAGGAAACTTGTTTTGAATTCTGGCACTGACTTCTTCAGTCAACATTATAGTTTCATGATCCTCCAATTTGTGTTTGTTTGATAGAATATCCTTCAAGAACTTAGCGTAGCTCGGTATTTGAAAGAGTGCATCAGCCAACGGGATGTTTATATGGAGCTTTCTAAGCACTTCAAGGAATTTTTTGTATTGCTGCTCCATTCGTGGCTTCCTCAACCGTTGTGAAAATGGAATGGGTGGTTTATAAGGATTCACTGAATTATCTGGAACTTGCTGTGGCACTGCTGGTCTTTCTTTCACTGATGTCTGCTTGGTGCTATCAGTCTCCTATTTAGTCTCTTTCTCAGGTGGGTCCACTATCTCTTTGTCTACTCCTGGCCTTTTCACATGTATCTCATGTAGCTGAACTCCACTTCTTGTAGTACTGGCTTGAACATGCTCCCTAGGATTCACTTCTGCATTGTTCAGTAAAGCACCAGGCACTCTCCATGTCATTGAAAGAGCCAGCTGTCCCATTTGAGTCTCCAGATTCTTAATAGTTGCACCCTGATTCTGGAAGTTTGTTTCAGTCTTTCTCATGAATTGATTTGTGGTTTCCATGTATTTATCGGTCTTTTCTATGAGTTTTGCAAAAATATATTCCAACTGAAGTTTCCTCTCCTGCTGAAACTGCCCCTGAGCCTGAGTATGATTCTGATTGTGATTCTGATTACCACCCCAAGAGAAATTGGGGTGATTTCTCCATCCTGGATTGTATGTCTCAAAGTGAGGATTGTTCTACTGACATTGACCCCATTGAGCAAAATCCACATGTTCCATCCTTTGTGTAACAATGGGACATTCAGCTGTACCATGCTCTGCTCCACATTCTTCACAACTGGGCTTCTTTACTTATGCTGAATTCACGGTCTGTGTTATACCTTCTATCTTGTGAAACAAAGAGTCAATCTTTACAAATAATACCGAATAGGTATCTACCTCATACACTCCAACTGCTTTCTTTGTACCCCCTCTATCTGAAGACCACATGGCTGAGGTATTAGCCATTCTCTCAAACAACTCCCAAGCTCCCTCGACTGACCTGATGGTTAAGGAGCCATTTGATGAAGAATCTACCATGCTTCTAAAAGTTGGTGTTAGTCCCCAATAGAAGTATCTGATTTGTTCTTTATTGTCATATCCATGTTGAGGACACTTTCTTAGCATGTCCTTGAACCTACTCCACGCTTCATCAAGTGATTCAGTTTCATGTTCGCTGAATATGTCATGCCTCAATCTCGCCACTTTAGCCGGTGAGAAATATTTGGTGCAGAATTTCTGAGCCAAGTCGTTCCAAGTAGTTATGCTCGCCACCGGGAGTGAATCGAGCCACTCAAGTGCTTTATTCCAAAGAGTTAACGGAAACAACCTTAGTCTGATTGCATCTTCTGATATCCCTGGGCATTTGAAGTGTTGACACATATCCAAAAAGTGGATATATATATATATATATATATATATATATATATATATATATATATATATGTGTGTGTGTGTGTGTGTGTGTGTGTGTGTGTGTGTGTGTGTGTGTGTGGATTCTCGTTGGCTGTTCCATAAAATTGATGTCCATTCTGGAAGAGTTGGATGATATTTGTCTTCAATTGAACGTTCGGCTGTCCGAATGCTTGGTAAACGATGCTGGACTGGCTTTGAACAACGTACGGTGCCAGAAAATCTCCAAGTATAGTATTCCCATCATACTGAGCTTCAGCATCGGCTGGTCCTGCAAGATCTATCCTCGGTTCCAGTTGTTGATCAGCCATTTGTATTTGTCCTTGTTTGACTTGTTGTGGTGCTCTTGCTTCTCTCTGCCTACGATGAAAGGTTCATTCAATTTCAAATCAACTTGAAATAATTCACAGCTGATTGATCTTCGCATGCAATATCTAAAAAAGCAAGAACAGTAGCAGAACTTATCTCAGCCTAAGTAATTAAACGAAAAATAAAATAAAATAAAACTAAAGAAGACAAGTTCGAATTAGTGTCTAAATAATAAAAATCAAATTAATACTCAATCCCCGGCTACGGCGCCAAAAACTTGTTCACGAAAATAATGTTTCGAATTTAAATCTCTGCAAGTATACGAATAGTTCACAAGTAATAAAGTGGAAATTCAAGAATTTCGAGTATCGTTCTTACGAGAATTGATTTAACTGATTTTTATTATGTCGACCTTAACCGAATTTATAGAACTCAAGATGATTGTTTTTGCGATTTTATGATGAAATTATGACTACATGCAAATTAAACTAAAATTGGAGATTAAATGCAAAATAATGATTAAGCGCAAAAGTTGAAGAAATTAAGGTATGAAAAAGCGTACTAGGATCCCGAATCATCAAGCAAAGCTCACTCTTAATCCCTATTTCACAATTTGACAACACGATGACTCGTTTGAAGAATCAATGTTTCTAACCTATCCAACAATCTCTTTCGAGTTGAATTAAACCTATCCTAATATACCATTTGATTATATTTCTATGACAAATGTAATATATAAGAATGCATGTAGTTTAGTAAACACTTAGAGATTCACGTAATGCATATCGGTATATTTCTATCCTATATGAACAAAACGATAATTTATACCTTATTTAGTTTATTTTCCTTCTTTCGAATGTATAAAATAAACCACCTAAACTCACACAATTATCGTGCACTATAATCATGGAGGCAAAGCGTGTATATAAATTATTCAACATCCATCAAACGTATTTAAACGTCAAATTGCAAAATAGAAATCAAAAGATCATATTGCGAGGTTCATCGTTCACCTAGTACATGAAAAGTCTAGCCTAACATGAATAAAAGAAAATTACAACAAAATTGATAGAAAGAAAACATCACCAAAAGAATAGAAGTTAAAGCTCGAATTTTGGATCTTGAGGTGAAACCCTAGCTTCAAGTTTTTCTTCTTGCCCTTCAAAATTGCCTTTTCCTCTCTAAGAATCCATAAAAACCTAATTCTAGATGAGTTTTAATTTTTATAGAGTGCTGAGATAACATTTCATAAGTGATTGAATTGGAAAAGGAAACTAAAAATTTCGCGCAGAAAACACCCCGTGCGATAGCAAGGAAGGATTCCTTACGATCGCAAGGGCCAAATGATTTGCTCCCTTGGTATTCCTGTTGATGGCTGGGCGATTGCAAGGAAGGATTCCTTGCGATCGCAAGGAAGGAGGTTACTTTTGGTTGTTCAATTTGGTCCTCAATCTTCTTTCCATGCACTTTTAAGCGTTGTTTCCTCTTCCTTCTACTTCTAGTCATCCATGTAATCGACAATTAGCTCCTTAGTAGAATTCCATGCTTGATTCATCATTTGGATCAACTTTTGAATAATTGCAGTTTAGTCCCTGAACTTTCGTTGACTTGCATTTTAGTCTTTTTTTGCCATTTTTCACGTACAATTCGTTCATTCCATCAAAGTAGTCCTACAAAGACAATATATAACGAATTAAGTTCTTTTCGAGCCTTTTATACCAACAATCAATATATTTTGTGTCATAATTAAGTGCGCAAAACACACTTATCAGCTATCAATAATTTGGGCCACAGATTAAACTATTTCACTCTTTCAAAAACTGTACAAACATTTTTTTTCCAACTCTAAGAAACACATAATGAGTACAATCCAATAACTTCAAGTATTCCTTGTAAAAATACACCAGCTTACTCTATACCATAGTGGAGCTCATACCCATACAAAGGCTTAGGCACTGCAATGGCTCACTGTTGTAAAACAAACAAGATATCAGAGTAGCTTTGATACCAATTGTTGTGAAACAAATCACTGGATTAAGATGTTGAGGTTATATGACAAATAATAATTAAGTATACGATTAAGTAAAAGAATAATAAAGATAAGAATATGACAGATGAATTAAGAGATTTTATTTACTCAAAAATAATGGAGAAGAGAGAAAAATTACAATAGATCTTATAATTCTAGTAATCTATTTTCTCACACCATAAAATTGTATAGAAGAGCCTATTATTTATAGGGAACATGTAGGGGATGTCCAAACCCTCCAAATAGAATTGTTGATAAAGTAGGATACCAAAAAGCCGAGTTCAAAACAAATTATAACTCCCAATGGGCTTCCAAAATAAAACTTCAATTTGACGTAGGACTCCAATAGCATTTCATGCTGAATTCTTCTTGATGTGCATTTCAATTAGAATTTTTCAATTATTTCAACAAGGAATTCGAGTCATACCCAAATTCTAATACTCACCTTGCAACTGAGTGAATAGTAGAGGTTTTACTGTAAAAATAAGTGATTTTGGGGCCATAAAATTCATTGCTTATAATGCTTGTGAATATTCTGCAATTTCAATGAGAACATATTCTAATTGTTGCATGTTTGAGTCTGAGATGTCAAAAAGTTAAGTATTATTGTTACTTCTGTGTCTTCAAGTAGATCTGGCAAAGCATTGAAAAATTGTGCACCCGACCTCAATTGCATTGGGGCTATGGCTGAGTCTGCTGTCAATGGGATGGGGGAAGAGGGTGGGTTTTCTGCATGGTATTATGAACATTAGTATGTGCAATACGGCTGAATGCTATTTTTATAGTAAGCGTGGGTTCAAAGTTCAAACATATAGTAGATGCATAGCAATAAGTACGTGAGCACGTATATCCAAATTGAATAATGTGTTTTTGAGAAGAGTAACATGTAAAACATGTTTGATATGTAGTACTGAATACAACCGAATAAATTATTGAGGTATGAGACTTACTATTGTTTGATTAGACACGAGTAAAACAATGCTAAAAACCTCTTTGTGCCTAATATAGCTCCTATGTTTAGACCTTACGTGCCACTCTCCCTCAAATTTATTGAAATTATGGCTTACTCAAGCGACGCATGTGACGTCTAAAAATAGAACTTGAATTAGGCAAAGAAAGAAATTTTGTCATTGTTTTTCTCCTTTAATCAAACATTAGTAAGTATCACAACTTACTAATCATCTCTAATTATATTCAGTGTTATGTATCAAATATGTCCGAGATGTTACTCTTCCCGAAGTTACACTTTTTAAATTTAGATGTACACGCTCGGATGCTTTATTGAACACTTAAAAGAGCATAACAAACAATTTTTTATGTTTGATCCTAACCTTTCGATAAAAATTGCATCCACCCGTATCAATATTAACCGTCCTAATATACACGTTGAATAATACATGTAGCCGCCCTTAGACACCCGAGCTCGGCTTGTGTCCCATCGTCCATGAGCTGGCTCTTTTTTGGAAAAAAATTTAAAAAGTTGAAATCCTCCTCTTTCGAACTTGGGACTACCTATTTTTAATGTAGGCAGAATTAAAATTATATTTTAATAAGATAACACGTGTACGATTTTTTTTAAAAAGTCAAAAAAATTAAATAAAATTAACATAAACAAGACGTACAAATTATGAAGTCAAATTTTGAACATCTTTGACGATTAATCTGTTCACTTCATCCTTGATACGAAGTCCTGCATCATCGATATTCATGGTTCCCGAAATATATTAAACTCTCTATGCAAGATGCAATGCATGAAATATATTTCCACAAAGTTTGAAGAGCCGCATAATTGTAAGCTATGTCATTGAAAGAGGTAATTCGAAAGAGGGGATTCTATGACATGATAAAGAACGGTTTAGAAAATTTTTTTGGGGGATACCATGAATGCAGCCAAATTGTTATACTAATAATAAGTAAAAAGTTCGATATGGATTCATATTTAGAGGTAGAATTGGTTGAACTCATATATATATATATATATATATATATAAAAGAAAGAGGTAGAATGATAGAATTTATATGAAATAGCTCAAACAAGTAAATTTAGAGACAATAAAACTTATAGATTTCACAAGAAAAGAGTTAATATGGAGCTTATAACAATTATAAATTGAAAAAAAGAATTGGGGATTTATATATGAAAAAAAAAAGATCTTTATATATATATAAAAAAAGTAAAAAATCTGACCAATGAGCCAAAAGTTCAAATCTAGTGGCCCACGAGCCAGGAGCCAGCTAGTGGACCTAGCTCACAAGCTCAAGACAAGCCGATTCGAGGGCCTGACCAATGAGCCAACTAATGAAAAAAATTAAGCTCAGTTCAATTCATGACTTGTCTCAGTATGAGCTCGAGCGATCCATGAGCCAAGTCGGAATTAGTCGAGCCTGCAAGCGGCTTGGCCATTTACCACCCCTATACGTGCGTGAGCATACCATCATTCAGAATGTCACCTTGAAAGATCCCAATTTTGTGTGATAAGCTATAGAGTAAAAGGAAAGTTTTTAAGTACTGTATTTATGAAGTTACATGAGATTATTGCTGTCTATTCACAATGGAATAAACTATTTCACACTTTCAAAACTCTACAAAACATTAATTTTTTTAAACTATCAGAACCACACAACGAGTAAAAAAAATCCAATACTTCATGTATTAATTGAAAACAATTAAAATGAACCAGAACCAAAGATTTTTACCTGAAATCTCTGTGTATTTGTATGTATTTTTTGTAATGTAATAAAAACAAATTTACTGTTTACTTTTGTTGAAAACATCTAGGTTTTAATTACCTCACTCAATGGCTAGTTACAGAAATCTTCTGAAAAATTCTTTTATATATAGCTGCTGGGGCCTTCTTGCCAAGAACTTGAATTCTCTTCATTTTTTATCTGAAATTGAAACCTTGATTTGAATTTCGTGTCAAAATCCCACAAATATTGTTCAGAATTTGGCATCATATTGTTTGTCTGAATCCCGGTATGGCCGTTCACATTTGAACTGTTACTTGAACGCAAATATGAACATATTCTTGAAGTTGAACCATCAGAAAAATCTGTATCCACAAAAATCCCTGGATCGATATTTGCTGAATCCGGCAGAGAGTTGAACCCATAATTCGAATTCGAATCAGGATTTCCCTCAATCTGATTATTCTGATCATCACAATCAGTCACAAAATTTGAATGGTGTCCATTAGGATCAAAACTATCTTGATATTCAGACAAGAACGGAGGATCATATTCTTTTTCTCCACAAATTATGTTGTTTACACGAAATTCTTGTCCAATTTCATCTGAGGTTGCCAAATATGGAAGCCCTTTTGGCTGTAGAATCTGATCTCCGGTTTCGGGTACCAGTTTATGAGTCTTTGGATCAATGCCTTGCTTTATCAGCTTCTTCTTCAAACATGAATTCCAAAAGTTCTTTATTTCATTGTCTGTTCTTCCAGGTAATCGTGCTGCAATTTGAGCCCACCTGTAAAATTAGATATAATCATTTTACTCCATGTTTGTTTTTCATAGTTGATATAAAGCCGGAGTAAAGGAGGAGGGTTGTCAATGTGAACCTAAATACACATTTTGTTAGGCGTCCCAAATTAGTAACACCGTATTGGATAAACTGAATTGAGTAGCGAAATAGAGACATGAATATATCAAATATAATCATTTTAACCCGCCTATGTTTTTCTTAGTCGATAGAGAGCTCGAGCAAAGTCAAAATGAATCGACCCAAACTGGCGACGCTGCATCAAATAAATCGAGTCAATGTTTTTCATAGGTCAATAGAGAGACCGCTTGCATCATGAATCTTAATATACATTTAGTTGGGCGGCCCAAATTAGTGACAGCATCAAATAAACCGAATCGAGTGGCGAAAAAAGAAATATGAATATAACCTGTTGCCAAGTGCTTCATGGAGACTAATGATCAAATCCTCCTCTTCTTGTGAAAACATTCCTCTCTTAAGATCAGGCCTCAAATAATTAATCCATCTTAATCTGCAACTCTTTCCACACCTCTGTAAACCTGAAGAAGAAGAAAAAAACCCCAATTTTATTCATTCCCAGTTCATAATTTCCATGACAAATAACAGGAAGAAAAAAAAAATTGAATTTTGGGCTTTTTCTCTTAGAATTAAATCACTACTTTTCGGTTTCTTATACTGGACCTCGCAGTTTCACAACTATTTGTCCTAGAAATCTAGGAAGGTTAATAAGGTACTAGTAGGAAGTTTAAACCTATCGCAATTCATCACCATCTAGCCCGTTTCCATTTGATAACGGGTATCATATATGTGTTGATCTTAGCCCCTGTACTAGGTAGGGCTTGGTTCCCAGTTATCGTACGGCAAAAAATGTTGGAAAGGTTGAGTTGGAATTACTATGAGAATAAAAAAACAAAACCTGCTAATTTGGGCACAGAACTCCAGCAGCCAACTCCAAATCTTGTGATAATATTGTTCAATTTTTCATCTTCATCAGGTGACCATAACCCTTTTCTTAGCTTCTCTTTTTCAGTGCAAGAATGGCGCCCCATTTGGATTCTGTTATTTGCTGACACTGAGATTTTGATTAACAGTGACAGACTGACAGTACCGAGCTTGATGGCTCAATTTCTTGACAACAAATAGAAATATGTATCAAAGTTCCTGATGATTAATTAAAGAGGGTTTAGCGAGAATTATATTTAGAATTCAAGTCATCGTTTATGCGTATATATATGGAGAAGGGCGAGGTGGTGGTGAAGAGGGAGAGGTAATAAAGTGATTTCTAAGCAAATCTAGTGATGCTTTTGCTGTTGGATTGAATTTCAAGGTAGGTCTATAGAAACGTTAAAAATCCCCTGTTTGACAATAATTTTTTTTGGGGGTAAATGAAGTTTTAAATAGTAAATTTTTGAAAAATGTGCTGTTAAAAATTGAGAATTTTTTTGGATTTACGTGCAGAATATTTTATTATATATATATATATATATATATATATATATATATATATATATATATATATATATATATATATATGATTGAAAATGAGTACGTAGATAAAAGAATTTTGAAATAATGGTTGTTAAACAGGGACTAAGGGAAACTAAAAATTAGAACAATTCTATAAATCCCAAGCGAGAAAAACTTCGGTGAGAATATCTTAGAACATCTCAAAAAAAATTCTCTAAATACAAAATACTCTTTATTTTAGAGAGTCGGTGCATAAAAATAAGTTTCAATAAACTTTCTATTTTAACTTTCTAAATTTGAAGAGCTAAACTCACCATCTTTTCTTAATTAACAATGATTACATTTAATAAGTTATAAATTTTAATATTCTACAATTTAAATTATACAAACTACATTTGAATTTATTAGCCATTAACATATAAAAAAATTATGTTAAATAAGAGACGAAGAGAAATCAATAAATGTTCATTGGAAAAATAAAATAAATAGTCAAAATAGAGAGTATTCTTAGAGTGCATAAACAAATTTACTCTCTAAATTCAAAGATGCTCTATAGTATACATAAGATATTTTTAAATATAAAGAGTCATTTGAAAATTCTATTATACGTACGTCGCGACATTTCAAACTCTAAATCACTTAAATAATAACAACTTGAATGAGAGAAAAATCCACCCACTTAGCATCCAAGGTGCATGGTTTGAGGGGTTCAGGGTACAAGATGTCATTGAATGAGAGAAAAATCCACCCACTTAGCATCCAAGGTGCATGGTTTGAGGGGTTCAGGGTACAAGAAGTCATTATGTCTGTTTGGTACAAATTCTCATTTTCTACGGTAAATAAATTCTCATTTTCAACCACACATTTTTCAATAAAATAATATTTTCCATCACATCAATACTTTTTTCTTCTTTTTCAACCACACATTTCACATCATATCAATATTCAAAAATCAATTCTTCCCCTAAAAATCCATACCAAACACACTCATTATTTGAGTGGGTGGTCCTACCACAAGTGCACATATGATTATTGATAAGTGTGTTTTACATGCTTATGTGTTCTTAAAAACTTGTTATACATTAGTAAATTGAGCGAATTTCTATTTAATTTAGTTTAAATATTATTGTCATAGGTAAAATCAACACTTTGGAGGTACCTGGACGATTTTGAGCTTAATTTAAGGAAATTCACAAGTTAAGAAAGTTAAATTCAACTTTGCAAAAGTTTGTGGACTAATTTACACAGTTATATAGAACTTGAAGAGGACCAATTTTGGATGATCATTGAGGTTTGAGGACAAACTTGGACGCATTTGGACGTTGCGGGGTTAATATTTGGATAAAAAGGACCAAAATCGTATAAAAACTTGAAGTAGGGATCAAAGTGCAAAAAAAAAGGAGAGTTGGGTGGGGGGGGGGGGGTTAGGCCGTGGCTACTCTCAATGGCCATTTTGCTGTGGTTAGACAACAATAAGCAAAGCGCAACCCGATCGTTATTTTTTGAAGTGTGGATGTTATAGTTGCAGAGTTACTTTGATCCTTCCGGAAGCCTGACTTTCGAGGAAGGTCAAGTTACTATATTTAGACCTACTTTTGGGTCAAAATAAGAGAGGAAAAAAGAGAACATTTGAGTCTGTTTGAGCCCAATTTTTTTGTGTAAAATGAGTTTTTGATTAATAAATTGATGGAGAATGTGTGGTTAAAAAATGAAGAAAATTTTGAATGTGTGGTCAGAAAGAAGAGGGAGAAAAATATATTTTAGAAAAAATGTGGCTCAAACAAGGACAAAAAGATAAGATTTCAAAATTTTGACATGAAGAAGACGGATTCTTGGTGCAAAATGTTCATCATTTTCTTGTTTTCCCTTTAAATCCGGTGATGTAATCTAAAATCCTTTTGTAGTTTTCTTTTGTTATCATGTGTAACTAAATCATTAGTCAGGACGAATGAAGTAACTAGATTCAAACCTCTCAAGATTTGTCGGGTTAATTTTTTCATGTAATGATTTTACTTATTTTTCATAATGCTTGAATTACTTGATGACTTATTCATGATTATTGAATTTTAACAAATCGAGACGTGAGTTATAAATTTAAATAATGAGGTATAATTCGACAATTGAATAAAAGGTAAAATATACACTTTTACTGTTATTGAGGTCTACAATTAATTTCAAAGTGATTTAATAAGTTTAGTTTAGGCTTATTCGAATTTACGTAGAAATATAATGAGTTGACTCAACTAGATATAATTGATTTGAAACTGAGAAAGACAAATTTGTTTTATTAGTGAATTCGATTAAGTACAACCTCAGGAATTGAACTTTAGTTGCAAGATTATAGGTGATAACTACGGTTAAATCGTGAGTCACAATGTTTTAACTATCATATTGAATAGTTTATCCACAATTCAAAAAAAAAAAAAAACATTTTCTTTAATCGTGTTAACTTTCTTAGTTATTATTAGTTTTAATCGATACCTTGACATCAATATTTATTTTATTCGTGGGGTTAGAAATAGTTTTAGATTCATTATTAAATAGATAGTTATGGGAATGATAATTTTGATTCTTTAAGTCCACTTTAATACTTATTTATTTGACTTCGAACACTTGTAATTATCACGCAACAAGTTTTAAAGTCGTTGTCAGGACTTTTTTTATTTGATATTGGTTCAAGTTATTTCTATTTTTTTTTTATTGTCTTTCTCTTCAACTGATCTACTTATTTGTCTTAGTTTAATTGTCATCCGGGAACAAAGAGGAGCCAACAATAATATGAGTAATATATCGCGAAATTGATGACGCTCTTATCATTTTTTGCCATGCGATGAGCTAATATTGTGGAATATGATTTACTTGTCGAAATTAATGAAGGCAACGTTGTTGTGGATTTTTTTTCACCAACCAATGAGCTAATATTGCAGGATAGACGCACTTGCAAAAATTGACGAAGGCAACAAGCTTGTGAAAGATTTTTTTGCCATGCAACGAGTTAATATGAAGGGATATGAAGCACGTGTCGAGATTGATGAGAGTGACATGCTCGTTGGAGATTTTTTCACCATTCAATGATTTAATATGAAGGAA
This sequence comes from Fraxinus americana, assembly GCA_035079005.1. Lineage (NCBI taxonomy): Eukaryota > Viridiplantae > Streptophyta > Magnoliopsida > Lamiales > Oleaceae > Fraxinus > Fraxinus americana. The sequence goes on from CM068712.1 coordinate 2,543,025, forward strand.
TATGATGCAGGGTAAGTGTGTTTTCATATTCTTATTGGATGCCTAAATATGTTTAATATTGATTACATGAGCGGATTTTTACTCATAATTGCATAGTTAATACTTTTAGAGGTCAAAATCCTAAATTGAAAGAGAAATATGCAAATGAAGAGAAAAATGACCAAAAGTGTACAAAAACATAAAGTTGTGGACCGAAGTGGAGAAGAGCCGAAAGTTGAAGGACCTTGGCAAATTATAAAGGGTATGATTGAAATATAGTCAAAATTCGAGGATCAAAATATAAAAGTTTAGAGTTGAGGAACCTGACGTGCAACTTTTGGAGGACTTAAGCTTCAAAACAAAGGTGGCAAAGGTCTTCGTGTGAATTCGGGCATTGATGGGTACGCGAGGCACACTCGGGGTGGTTGTAGCCACAAGGCAGTGTGCCTCTGGGCTACCCGATTCACGCGTGCATCGTGTACAGCCAAATTTTGGAAGGCTTTTTGGACTTTTTATTGCTTGTTTTATGTCATTTAAATAGCCAAATTTTAGCCATTAGCCCCATTCTTCATTCAGCCTTCATTTTACTTTCATTTTGGAGAGAAAAGGGGGCATAGGGAGGGAAAATGGAAAGATTTTGGGGGGAAAATCAAGACCAAGTCATTGCAACTAAGGTTGTCAATGGATTGTTGTCAGTAGATTGAATTTTGATCCGAATTCGATTCAAATCCGATGAAATTAATAGGACATGAATTTAGGGTTTCAGTTCGATAACCTGATTAAAATCCGAATCCGATAATCTGTTAACTAAATGAATCAAATATGGATATATGTCAATCTGATTCGATAACAATCCGATCTGATTTGTTATAAATTGTTGAGTTTGTTAAATATATTTATAGCATGTTATTTGTCACTAAAATAAATTAATGAAAAAATAAAGAAATTTAGAATAATAAAAAAATAAAAAGGTCAATTCACGTGTACACAATATTCCAAAAAGTGTAATACGTGACGAGACGTAGAGGTTTTGAGCTAGACGAGTCTAAACGAAGTCTAGACTTAAAAAACATAAAAACATATTTTCTTATTTTAATATTATTTTAAAAATTTAATCAACCTAAAAATTATTTAATAATACATACAATTATAGTACCAAATGCAATTTTAAGAGTTTAACAAAATAAAAATATTCGATAAACAAGATATACTATAGTGCTAATTAAAATATTTGGAGAGTTTTAAATTTTTATTAATTAGTAAAAGATAGAAAAAATAATTAATTTAATAAAGTATAAATAACTATTTATATAATAGTACAATACACTATAGTCAAATCAAATATACAATACACTACAGTAAAACTAAAGGTACAATGTACTATAATCAAACCAAATAAATTTATATCCCACATCGAAAGTTTATGACAAAATGATTGGAAATATCCTCTATAAATAAGTGAGTTAATAAATGGACAAGTATCTTTTTGTACCTTTCAATCCAATTGGTTAAAAATTGAAAATTTTATAATTATTAAACCCGTTTAAGAATTGAAAAAAAAAAAATAGAAAAAATAAAGTTAATTTCAACATTGATTTTATTTTTCTAATTTCTTTAATTTCGGATTGGATATTCGATAACATAGCAAATCGGATATGAATTTAACAATTAAAAATTCGTTAAATTATTAGATAGGTTGGAATCGAATAATTATTTTTATCGTATCGGATACGGGCATTGCAACCTTCAAGAATCCAACCAAAATGAGAATTTTAGTTTTAGTTTTAGTTTTGTATTTCGTCCATTATTTTCTCCAATTTGTAATATATTTCTATAAATCTCATCATTTTATCATTTATACAAAATGAGCAAAGTTCCTTGTATTGGAATTTATGATGTAGCTTAACGTAACTTTATTTATTTCAATATTTGCTCTTTAATGTTTAAATACTTATTTTTATGTATATTTATTATTTTATTTCACGCTATTCATTTATTTGGCAAATAAATGATAGTATTGAATGATTTGTACAATTTTTGAGAGAATATTGTGCATTTTATATCAAATAGTAAATATCATAGGTTATTGTAAGTGATAGGAATATACTCCTAACCCTAGGTGGGTAAGGTATTTTCATAAAGAGTTAATGCAATTGGTTGTTTTTAATCAACATAGAGATACAATAGGTCAAAAATGATCTAATGAGCACCGGTGCTCATCTTATCCTAAGCACCGATAAGTTGGCACATTAATTCATTGGTGGATAAAGATTTTGTGAGTTTCAATCCACCAATGAATTAATGTGCCAACTCATCGGTGTTTAGGATAAGATGAGCACCGGTGCTCATTAGATCATTTCTCTACAATAGGTTATACCAATTGGTTATGACTAATTTTGCTCAAGAGACGTAATTAGTTAAAATAGGAAAATTAAGTCTAACATATAATGAGTAATTTGTTAATTTGCATGTAGAGAAATTAATTAGGTGATGATTAAGTGAAATCATGAATCCTAACTACTCTATCTTCTCAATTTTTCGTAATTTTTAGATTTGTTCTTTTTGGGGACGTTTTAGTTATTTTTACTATTTTCAAAATCAAAATATTATTGTGCGCTTTCTTGTTAGAATTAAATTAACTATTATGTAATTAATTAAACATTCCTCGCGAGATCGACTTGAACTCATAATCCACTTTATTATTTGAAAGCGACTCGAGTATTTACGGTTTATAATTTTAGCGAATAATGCACTTGCAAAATTGATGAGGATGACTTACTCGTGAGATTGTTTTTACCAGTAATCGTTATCATGACTTGCTCTTGGAGAAATATGAGAATCATGTCTACTGGGTTTCCAACCACCACAATCAGAGGAAGATTTCCATGAAGACATCCTTGTGCCACTGTCCAAGATCCAACCCGATAAAATAACACCTAAAAATTCAATTATTATTATTATTTTTTTTTTTTTTGAGAATGACAGAGTAAAAATGTGCAGGATACATGAAAATTGATGTAAAGTCATCCAAATCAAACTAAGCAAGGCTTCCAAAGTTCTTATTCAAAGTACCGTGAAAATATATTGCAAAATGTTGGGTTCGAGATTATAAATCGAGCGATTGATGTGAGACAATCCATCCTGCAATGAAATCTTACAAAAAAAAAAAAAAAAAAAAATATATATATATATATATATATATATATATATATATATATATATATATATATATATATATATACATTTACAATTTTTCACCTCGCAAATTACGCCTTTACACGAATTAATTGCCAATATAAATGAATGAGCTTCCCCAGAATCGTAATGTCAAAATACTATTCTAACAATAAAAATAAATCCAAAAAAGGGGGATTAGGACCAGATTGTGTGACGAAGTTGTTAATTTATGTCAAATCTATCAAAAATTTAGGAATCAATTTCAGACAGAAAACTTTAACTAGTGTTATTGAATTTTCATGATTAGACAGAAAAGAAAAAAAATTTCTTCTTAAGGCAATTAATGGCAACTTTTGACTTAAATTAAAGGGATAAAATGAAAGGACAAGAGAATCTTGAAAATTTTAAGCCAAATATGAAGAGTTTAAATCAAGACAATAACCTCTATTTGAAGTTAAGTAAGGCAATTATTTGACAAGATGAAACCCACTAACCAACCATTATTACTCATAGGTGCATGAATTTCAGAAAAGAAATGTTCAAATAGTTTCTAAGTTTCTTTTATTAAGGTAGGTGACTATTAAATCATTTGAATTCAGACTCATAAGATTGAACCAACTCTAGGGAAGGATGAAAAGATGGACCCAAATATCAAACAAAGTCATGAAGCATAGAGGAGACTAGTTGAATATTGAAGCACTAAAAGTTGGAACCCACGCGCCGTCGAGGTCTATAAGCATTACCTTACTTCTACAACGCCTACTCGACTCGAGATTCAAGGATTTGAAAAGTTAAGCTTGCTAGAGACATGGCATGTTAATTTAATTTTCAATAACATATTGTTCGCTTCAAGGCCATATTATTTTGTAATCAAATGCCTAAAATGTGCATACATTTTATCAACACATGACATCAAGATTTGACCTTATAAATTTTTAGATGAAGTGGATTGAAACTTACTTGACTTCTTAAAAGTACTCGTCTCTTCCATATAGTTCTATAATATTCCATAAGAAGGAATGGCATTTTTTCCCTAGCTTATCGATGTTGTTGTGCAACTACAATACTAGATCTGGCCATACTTCAATTGACAAACTCTACAAACGATGTCCTTTGAAAAGTTTCGACATAATTATGTTCATCAAGCTGACATGATGCCTCAACAAAATTCAACATGGATACACATATTATAGACTATCTTGTCTAGAGATGGCAACGGGACGGGTTCCGCCCCGCCCCACCCCGCCTTAGACGGGGCGGGGTAGGGCGCTGGCCTACCCCGTTTCTTGCCCCTTTTTTTTTTTTTTTTTCAATTAAAATACAAATTCAAAATTTTAAAATCCAAAGCAAATAATACTCAAACTAATTACATCAATATCCAAAGTAAACACTCGAAACAAAAAATGTCCAAAACAATTTTTTTATTTTATTTTTCAAGGGGCGGGTTCGGGGCGAGGCATCTCCGCCCCACGACCCGAGACGGGGCAGTGAATCCCGCCCAGCCAACCCGTCAGGACGGATTTTTTTCATTCCATTCGGGGCAAGGCCCCACCGGGACGGGACATGTTTTTTTGCCATCACTATTCTTGTCTTGTTAGTTCAAAAGTAAATCACATTGACAAACTAATAACATGTAAATATATCTTGTTTAACACCTGTTTACATGCCAATAAACTCGATATATGGCCGTGAAACTTTTTTTTTAATTCCAAAATCAAGATTTTCCCTTCTTGTTCTTTGAGACAAGCAAAAATATTGAGCCATGTCAAAGGACTGAATCATTAGGTGGTGAAAAAGGAAAGGCAGAATAAATAAAGTGTTCCAAAAAAAATTCCCTATATGCCATTATTATATGATAATCATCACTTTGAAAAAAATTATCAATTTTTGTTGGTCACTGAGAGCTTTTGTAAAGGTCAATTCCTTTTATGGAGGATTTGCCGCAGTACTCACTAGCACCTGATTCATATGAAAAATACGTCCCATGCTGGTAGAGATTTTTCTGAAATAAATTTTATAAAAAGTAATTCTTTTAAGAATATATAATTAAAAATTATGAAAAAGTTAGAGATGTGAGTAAAAAACTATTTTTAAAAAAATTAGAAAAAGAAAGTCAAATAGTGCATATACTTTACATTTATTAGGGGGTAAATAGCAGAAATGGTCCCCAACGTTTACATCCTTTGCTAAAATGGTCCCTATCGTTTTAAAATTGGCATTTGTACCCTTATTTCAAACGTTTCTTGCGGAATTGGTCCTTCCATCCAACAACCGTTAAACAACCGTTAGAACCTTTTGAAAATTTGCGGAAATGGTCCCTATGGAATATAATTTAATATTTCGTTTATATATTTTGGAACGGCTTGCTTCGACGAGTGGTAACTTTCGCTACGGTTGGCCGTTTCGCACGCCGTTAGGGATGGGAGAAACTACGTCATGAGCACTTCGAAATGGTATTAAAAATGTAATATTTCGACTTCGTTTGACTTCCTGTAATAATCCCGCAAAATGGAGACAAAAAATAAGAAAAATCGTTTATATATTTTGGAACGGCCTGCTTCGACTAGTGGTAACCTTCGCTACGGTTGGCCGTTTCACACGCCGTTAGGGATGAGAGAAACTAGGTAATGAACACTCCGAAATGATATTAATAATGTAATATTTCGACTTCGTTTGATTTCCCGTAATAATCCCGTAAAATGGAGACAAAAAATAAGAAAAATCGTTTATATATTTTGAAACGGCCTGCTGACGAGTGGTAACTTTCGCTACGGTTGGCCGTTTCACCGCCCGTTAAGGATGCAAGAAACTAGGTCATGAGCACTTCGAAATAGTATTAAAAATGTAATATTTCGACTTCGTTTGACTTCCCGTAATAATCCCGCAAACTGTAATATTTCGATTTCGTTTAAAATTGGCGCTTCGAAATGGTATTAAAATTGGTATTAAAAAAATTCTAGGATTAAAATGTAATAAGAAAAATCGTTTATAAGAAAAATTGTTTGCGAGATTATTACGGGAAGTCAAACGAAGTCGAAACATTACATTTTTTAATACCATTTCGAAGTGCTCATGACCTAGTTTCTCCCATCCCTAATGGCGTGTGAAACGGCCAACCGTAGCGAAAGTTATCACTGTCGACTGCCGTTCCAAAATATAGAAACGATTTTTCTTATTTTTTGTCTCCATTTTGCAGGATTATTACGGGAAGTCAAACGAAGTCGAAACATTACATTTTTAATACCATTTCGAAGTGATCATGATCTAGTTTCTCCCATCCGTAACGGCGTGTGAAACGGTCAACCATAGCGAAAGTTACCATTCGTCGAAGCAGGCCGTTTCAAAATATATAAACGATTTTTCTTACTTTTTGTCTCCATTTTACGGGATTATTACGGGGAAGTCAAACGAAGTCAAAATATTACATTTTTAATATCATTTCGAAGTGCTCATTACCTATTTTCTCCCATCCCTAACGGCGTGTGAAACGGCCAACCGTAGCGAAAGTTACCACTCGTCGAAGCAGGCCGTTCCAAAATATATAAACGATTTTTCTTATTTTTGTCTCCATTTTGCGTGATTATTACGGGAAGTCAAACGAAGTCGAAATATTACATCTTTAATACCATTTCGAAGTGCTCATGACGTAGTTTCTCCCATCCCTAACGGCGTGCGAAACGGCCAACTGTAGCGAAAGTTACCACTCGTCGAAGCAAGCCGTTCCAAAATATATAAACGAAATATTAAATTATATTCCATAGGGACCATTTCTGCAAATTTTCAAAAGGTTCTAACGGTTGTTTAACGGTTGTTGGATGGAAGGACCAATTCCGCAAGAAACGTTTGAAATAAGGGTACAAATGCCAATTTTAAAACGATAGGGACCATTTTAGCAAATGGTGTAAACGTTGAGGACCATTTCTGCTAATTACCCTTTATTAGGCCATTAACTTCATTGTCCCTTGCATAAAAGTTGAGCCACCTTGTACAGTGTTTTTTGCGAGGGGAAAATTTCAGGGAGCCAGGTGTTTGCTGGAAAAAAAAAAAAAAAAAAAAAAAATTTAAACCGACTAATGTAGTGTTGACATATGACAATTTTGGAAAAAAAATTGTACACGGCCCTATACATTGAGCAAGGATCCTTGCATAATTTATGAAACGTATCTCGCACGTTGCAATATAAAAGTATATGAAATATTTGTTTGTTACAAAATTATAGTTTAGCGGTAAAGATATGATTCGTTCTATTATCCCTCTAATAGCTAAAGTTTCTTTTGATCTTATTCACATTCCAATAAAAAACTTCATTTCTTAAAAGGACAATCCTTTAAGTCTCAATGAAAATTCGAGAAAAAAAAATTCTCATGATTGTTACCTATGAGTTATGTCGAGTTTAGTGTACTAAAAGTGCTGTGAAAAAAGTTTTGTCACGGGACCTAATTCTTAATAGATAAGATAAGAAAGGGATGCGTCCTCACGAATGCCAAACTTCCTAGCTCAACTTATCTAGGATGACCAAGCTTTGGGGAGGTTTTTGGTTCTGGGTTTGGAGATGAAGTCAAATTTGGTTAATGATATTTGTAAATAGATGGTTCCTATTTGGAAAAGAATCAACATAATAGCTAATAGCATAAAAACAAATCGAAGCAAAATAAAAAGGGAAAACTAATAGAGTGTCCTGATCTTTCTTTATCTCGAACCCCATACCTCTATAATAATGGTAGAGTAAAGGATGACCTCAAAGCGAAATTGATCACTGGTGGTTGGTTGAACCTCCAATAGGTAGCCACTCCATCCTGACTCATTCGATAGCTTTCATAAAAAAGGGATTCAAGTATTCAACCTAGTTGGCTTAGTTCAACTAGATTTGACTGGTTTTAACGGGCTCTCGCCCACTATATTTTTGATGCCATTATCAGTTTCTAAAAAGAGAAAATTTCATTAGTAAGACATTAAGTATGACCCATTTCAAATCTAAGAAACAAGGTTTACTTTTTCAAAAATCAAATATTAATTTAAATTTTATTTATTAGATAATTAACTAAAAAATACTTTATTAATTAAATATATTAGGGACACAAGATTATCTAATTTATGATCACAATTATGTATTAGTTACAATTACAGACGTCATAGTCACAAAAAACATATTTTATAGGTTACAATTTATTCTTCGGTCACAAATTAATAAATTAATTGGTCACATATTATTTTTTGATTATAAATTACAAATTTTATGAATCGCAACTAATTTTATAGTCACAAAATATCAAATTAATTGATCACAAATTATTTTAAGGTCACATATTATCAAATTATTGGTCACAACTTAACAAATTTTTAGGTCAAACATTATTTATAGGTCACAACTTATATATTTTATTGGTCACGCATTATTTATTAATTACACACCAACCAATTTATTATCACAATCAACAAAAAAATTTCTGCCTCCAGTAGCACCACCGTCAGCACCATAGCAATGATGATGATAACTGTCAACACCACCACTAAATACCACCAAGACGGTTGCCCGTATCAACCACCACCACCACCTCTACCTCCACCATCCCCTCAAATCCATTATGTCCTCCACCTCTATCGCCAACTGCACCTACACCTACCTCAATATACCACAATCGCCACCACCAACAAAAAAAATACCCAAGCACCACACCATCCCGCTCTCAATCACACCACACCACCACCACCACCACTGCTAACAACATCACCGTCAACACTACTTTACAATATGTAACAAACAGAAAAGAAAAAGAACCCAAAAAGGCAGGCACCGCTACCACTCAAAACCACAAAAAAAATAAAAATAATAATAATAATAATAATAATAATAATAATAATAATAATAATAATAATAATAATAATAATAATAATAATAATAATAAATATGAAAGCCTAAGATTGGCTAACCAAGAGGGGGTTATAAAAATTTTTCGTTAATCACTCAAAATTTTAATATAGTAAATATGCAAATGATGAAGAATATTCTAAATACGAGTAAACACGTAAATAGAGCAATATAAATTTGCGTGAAGTAAATGAGTTAAGTAAAAAAGATATAGAGTGCAAACGATATGTTATGGATGTTCGATCCAATGCAATGATCTATGTTATGGATGTTCGATCCAATGCAATGATCTACGTTCCCCGTTACCAAGCTCTCCGACACGAGCAATGCCTTTTCCACTATCTTGATTGACTTATGGTGCAATCCAACCCTTTACAACACTTCCGGTGACTTACAATCAAGAAGCACCGATCCTTTTACAATGTTGATCTTTCCGAGATTTCAACACGACCCACAATAAGTTTACAAATGAAATCTTCTCTTCTTAATGGATGATGATTCCAAATTTAAGTATAAGAAGAGAAGTAGATTAACACTTTGATAGATGGTAATGAATGGAGCTCAAGTGTTTGATTTGAAAAACTTTGATAGATGAGATGATATTCAAAGTTGAAATCAATCAAAGGTTTTTCAAATATGAGATGATTTGATAATAATAAATGAATGCAATTTTGGCTCACAAGAAACTCAATTGAATACCCTTAAGTTCTATTTAACAAGTGAGAATTGAGTTGGTATTTATAGAGTTGAAAAAGGTCAAAGTTTCTGTCAAGCCGGATGATCGGTCCGGTTGACCGCCAATTTTCGGATGACAAAAAATGACCATTTGTACGAAAAAATCAGAAATCAGAACGGTCAAAAAATCGGACCGTTTGAATTTCCGGTCGACCGCCTTAGCGATGACGGTCCCAAATTTTGATTTCTTTGTTTTGCATTTTGACTTTTTGAAAAATATGACTTTTTGATAAGTGTTTTCACTAACTTTTTAAGATGAAAGCTTATTTAGGAATGTTTAAAAAATTAGTTTTTGAAAATCGTTTTTCGATTTTATCAAATCATTACGTTTTAATGCACCAAAACTTTAGTGATAAAATAGTCTTGAACTTGTATCGTTTGTACCATGTATCGATGTGTTAGTACCTTTACATAGTTTGTTAAGAGGACAAGTATATGCTCTTCGTTCCAAACTTTGGCTCTTGTTTCTTGAATGTGACTTCAACCTTGACTTTCTTCATGAGTTTAGTTCTTTCGACGGCCATGATCGATATTCTTTTAATGCTAATTTGAAAAGTTATAATCACTTGAATTTAACTTGTTACTAAATAAGATCAACTTGTTTGTTATAATCAAAATTATAGGTCAACAATTTCCCCCTTTTTGATTATGACAAACAAGATGATTTGTGAGATAATAATGAACAAGTGGTAGGAATATAAGTATTTAACTATGCATGAGATTCATATATTCCCCCTATCTTTTATAAACTGATACTCAAATGATTTTAAAACATATGTTTATAAAGACAAATATCATTATCAAGTATCAAACATATATCATGTCATTATCAAGCATATCTTATCAATCATATCATTTTCCATAATTTTCCCCCTTTTGGCATAAGCAAAAAGAGGAACATCCCAACATGAAAAAAAATGTCTTAAATCATAGATCAACGACAATACTAAAAATAAACCAACATGGATAATAAAGGGCATATGCATAGAATATAGCTAAAAGTCCGGAGGAGGCGGAAGTGGAAAAAGTGCGTCAAAACGAGCATAAAAGGCATTTTGCTGAGCTAACATTGCCTCTTGTTGAGTGGAGTGATAGGTGTAGAAGGCATCTTGTTGAGCGTGCATGGCTGCTTGTTGAGCTTGCATGGCAGGCAGCCTATTGAGTTAGCATCGCCTCTTGTTGAGTATCAAACCTAGCATAGAATGCCTCTCGTTGGGTTTGTATGTTATCTTGTTACATTTGCAAATGGTGAAGCCGTTCTCCAAGCCCGTCAACGGAGGATGTGAAGGAGTCGATGCGGCCATTGAGAAGATTATACTGGTCCTCGGTAAAAGTAAAGTCGCTGGTAGGAGGTGGTGCACTTGACCCCGGAATGTCCTGAGGAGGACTAGGAGCTTGTGGAAAGTCGTCATCATGGTCGTCCCCGGCTTCTCCGAGAGGTAGAGTAGAAGGTCCGGAGTCCGGATCAAAGCCTTTAGTACGGGCCACCTATTGCCAATGTTCTTTAACAATTTTCATCCTCTTAAGAGTGTGAATGTTGATGGTGTCGGTGGAACGGAGTGACTCTTTCACTTCATCATTTAGAGGAATATCAAAGAATTTGAAAATTTTGGTGAGGAGCATGCCGTATGGTAAGGCCTTGGTGCGAGTGGCGGAAAGGATTAGGTTCATATGACCTAGAACGATCGTTGGAAAATCCAACTTTCATCCAACTAAGAAGGAGTCGAGAAGGAAGAGGTCGAAGTGGGTCACCTCATCAAGATGTCCTTTGCGAGGTAGAATGATATGCGCAATAATGATGTGCAAAACTTTACAAGGTAGAGTTAATTGGTTAGAACTAAGTTTAATTGGATGTTCAAAGTTCTTACCCGTAACTCTATGACAAGCAACAAGAGGATTATAATCGGCACATCGTGGATGAGACATATGACAAAAGATTTGATTTGAACATTCTTCTGACTCGAAAATAGTTCGGATAATTGATTTTGTAATGGTAAAACGTTTTCCTTTTAAAAGACAAGAAATTTTACCCGTACGAGGAGTGAAAACTATGTTTTTATAGAATTCTTTCATAAGATTAGGATAAGCATGCTCATTAATAGAAGCAATAGAGATCCAACCCATGCCTAAGAAATATTCTTCAATATGAAATTCGGGAGCATGAAAAGAAAAAGCACTAAAATCAACATTTTTACCTATAAGAATAGGAGAGTTGTTAAAGTGATGTTCCGATGCTTCAATCTCGTCCTCCGATGAAAAAGAAGTGGGTATCCTTGTCCTCCTCGGTTTCTTACTTGGAATCTTTACCCTTGACATGATGGAGAGTGAAGAGATTTTATAAGGAGATGGGAAGTAAGAAAAGTGAGAGAAATTCAAATGTTAGTGAGAGAAAAATGGAGATTTTGAAGTTTTTGGAGAAGAAGAAGTGATGGGTTTTGGAAATATGGAGTAGATCTTGAAGATTTATGGTAGATCTAAGGAGATTGAAGGTAGATCTATGGAGAGGAGGAGAAGGAAGAAGAGAAGAGAGTGAGAGAGAAGATGAAAAAATAAAAAAAAATAGGGGGAGGGGGGGGGGGGGGGACCAAAAGGCCGACGGGCCGATCGACCACCCGTCCGGCCCGGTCGACCGGACCCGGGGACCTTTGGCCTCGGGTTGTCCGGTCGACCAAACGTCTTCCGGTTTTTTTTTTTTAAGAGAGAAAAACAAACAAAAATAAAATCACATATAAGAGCATTTTAAACACATATTTCATTTTCATCAATTATACCTAAACCTCTTCTAAGATGTGAGAATCGATCATAAGCTAGAGACTTTGTAAATATATCGGCGAGTTGATTTTCCCTTTTTACAAATTCCAGTACAATATCACCTTTTTGGGAATGATCTCGAAGAAAGTGATGTCTTATTTCAATATGCTTAGTTCAAGAGTGCAAGACGGGATTTTTGGACAAGTTGATAGCTCTAGTGTTCTCACATAATGGGAGCATGATCGTAAAATAGGTGATAATCACTAAGAGTTTTTTTCATCTATAATACTTGTGCACAACAACTTGCGGCCGAGATATATTCGATTTCAACAGTAGATAATGCAACAGAGTTTTGTTTCTTACTAAACCATGATACAAGAGCAAAACCTAGAAAGTGACAAGTTCCGCTAGTACTTTTATGATCAATAGTACATCCAGCCCAATCGACATCCGAATAGCTAAGTAGGTCAATGTGAGTATTTTTAAAGTCCTAAATTTCGAGTGCCACTTAGATATCGAAAGATTCATTTTACGGCCTTAAGATGCGATTCTTTAGGATTTGATTGAAATCTAGCACATAGACAAACACTAAACACAATACCAGGTCTACTTGCGGTTAAATAAAGAAGGGATCCGATCATACCTCGATATTTAGCGATGTCAACGGGAATTCCTTGATCATCTTTGTCAAGCCTTATGGATGTGCTCATCGGAGTATCCATTGGTTTTAAGTCATTCATTTCGAACCTTTTCAACATGTCTAATATGTACTTACTTTGATTTATGAATGTGCCATCACATGTTTGTTTAATTTGAAGTCCGAGAAAGAACTTAAGTTCTCCCATCATACTCATTTCAAATTCCATGCTCATGTTTTCGAAAATTCTTCACAAAGATGAACATTTGTAGCTCCAAAGATAATGTCATCCACATAAATTTGAACAATAAGTATATCTCCCTTGTATGTTTTAATGATGAGAGTGGAATCCACTTTTCCAATTGAAAAACCATTTGAAAGTAAAAATTTGCTCAACCGCTCATACCAAGCTCTAGGGGCTTGTTTTAGACCGTAAAGAGCTTTTCTAAGTTTGAAAACGTGATTTGGAAATTTGTGATTTGCAAATCCGGGTGGTTGTTCTACAAACACTTCTTCTTGGATAAATCCATTTAAAAAAGCACTTTTAACATCAATTTGATAAAGGGTGAAATTTTTATGGCATGCAAATGCAAGAAGCATACGAATGGATTCTAACCTAGCAACCGGTGCAAATGTTTCTTCATAATCAATGCCTTCTTCTTGATTGTAACCTTGGGCCACTAATCTAGCCTTGTTACGCAAAATGATTCCATTTTCATCTCGTTTGTTTCTAAAAATCCATTTAGTACTAATGACGGTTTGATTATTTGGTCTAGTGACTAAATCCCAAACATTATTTCTTTCGAATTGATTTAGCTCTTCTTGCATGGCTAGAATCCAAAATTCGTCAAACTCGGCTTCTTTAAAATTTTTGGGTTCAATTTGTGAGATGAATGCACAATTACCAAGATGATTTCTAAGAGAGGTTCTAGTGGTAATACCTTTGGATGGATCCCCTATAATTAATTCCTTTGGATGAGATGGGACAAACTTCCATCCCTTTGGTAACGGGGGATCATTTTGAGCCTCGGTTAGCTTTTCTTCGCTTTCTTGAATATACGGCTCCTCCATTTGTTCTTCATTTTGCATTCCTTTGTTTTGGTCTTGAATGTTCATTTGTTCAAATGGAGCTTCCAAACCTATATCATCATCAATACCTTTCTCACGATCAAGTGAGTTAGTCTCATCAAATACAACATGTACGGATTCTTCAACTACTAGAGTTCTTTTGTTAAATACTCTATAAGCTTTGCCAGTCGATGAGTATCCTAGGAAAATTCCAACATCGACTTTTGAATCAAACTTTCCCAAATTATCTTTTGTATTCAAAGTAAAACATTTGCAACCGAAAACTTTAGAGTAACTAATATTGGGAATTCTATTTTTCCTAAGCTCGTAAGGAGTTTTAGTTTTCTTACGATTAACATAAACTCTATTTGTAATGTAGCAAGCTGTATTGACGGCTTCGGCCTAAATGTATTTTGGTAAATTATTTTCGTTTAACATGGTTCTAGCAATTTCTTGCAATGTATGATTCTTCCCTTCTACTACACCATTTTGTTGAGGAGTCCTAGGAGTGGAGAAATTATGTTTATATCCATTTTCGTTACAAAAATTTTCAAAGTCAAAATTGTCAAACTCTCCACCATGGTCACTTCTAATAGTCATAATAGTGTAGCCCTTTTCATTTTCAACCTTTTTACAAAAGTGTTTAAAAGTTTTCAAAACTTCATTTTTTACTTTTAAGAAGATGACCCATGTAAATCTTGAAAAATCATCAACAATAACGAAGACGTAATGTTTACCGCCTAAGCTAGCCGTTCTTGAAGGTCCAAAAAGATCCATGTGAAGAAGCTGCAAACATTTTGTGGTTGAAGAAAAATCTTTTGGTTTGAAAGAATTTTTTACTTGCTTTCCGAATTGACATGCATCATAAATTTTGTCATTTTCAAATTTCAAATTTGGCAATCCTTTCACAAAACAATTTTTGGAAATTTTTGAAACAAGATGCATGCTAACATGGCCTAATCTTCTATGCCATAACCATGTTTCATCATTTAGTCCAAGTAAGCAATGTTCATTATTTTCATATTCAATTTTTATGATATAAACATCTTTATTTCGGCTTCCTACAAATATCACCTCTTTTGATGTAGCATCCTTAATTAGGCATTTGGAAGAATCGAATTTAATATTGTAACCTTTATCACATAATTGGCTAATACTTAGCAAATTATGCTTTAAGTTATCTACTAGTAGCACATTTTCAATAGAAGAGGATACGTGGTTACCAATGTTGCCAATGCCAATAATCTTTCCTTTTGCGTTATCTCCAAATGTTACATTGCCTCCATCTTTCTTTTTGAAGTTTGATAGTAGTGATCGATCTCCGGTCATATGTTTTGAACATCCACTATCCAAGAACCATTTGCTCTTCGTTTTCTTTGGTACCTACAAGTATGATTTAATTTTTGACTTTTGGTATCCATGCAAACTTGGGTCATTGGTAGTTAGTTTTAAGGGATTCTCTAATCCACTTATTTTTGTTTTCGAAAAATAACTTCTTTTTAGCCAAGCAATTAAAAGCAACATGTCCACTTTTATTGCAAAAGGTACAAGTGATATTTGAAACTTTAATGAACATATTTTTGAGAGATTTTTGTTTCAAGGAAGGTTTGAATCCGATTCCCCCTTTGTCAAACACACATTTTTGATTTCCAAGAATTATATCAAAATTCTTCTTGCCTTTGGTAAATTTATAAATAATTTTCGTCAAATCATCAACTTTTTCTTGTAAAAAAGTGTTTTCTTTAACTAGTAAATTGTAGTCAACATTTTCTTTTTGTTTTTCTAAAGTTTTCTTTAATTCATTTTTCAATAAAGAGTTTTTTCTTTTTGAGAATAGAGTGACTTAAGGCAAGTTTTTCAAAATCTTCAAGCAATTCATCATAAGAACTAAATAATTCATCATAAGAATATTTTTCTTTTGAACTAACCTCATTTTCAAGTGCCATGAAGCACATGTTGGCGATTTCATCTTGACTATCGCTTTCATTTTGGTCTTCATCATCGTTATCGTCCCAAGTAGCTTGGAGTGCCTTTTTCTTGAAAAATTTCTTTTTGTTTGGGCATTCGGTTCTTTTGTGACCCGGTTTGTTACAATCCTAACAAACAATATGCTTGCTCTTTTCTTCATTTTTTTCTTCCTTCTTTTGGAATCTTCGATTGTTTCGAAAGCCTCTCCATTTTTTGACAAGAAGGACCAAGTCGTCGAGTTCTTCGTCACTCATGTCGTTGCTTGTTGTTCCTTCATCAATAGCCGGTTTTAAAGCAATTGACGTTTTGGAGCCTCTTTTGATTCCTCCTTGCTTTTTCTTGTCTTTTCCTTGATTTCGGCATAGTTGAGCTCATAGGTTATCAAGATTCCATAGAATTCTTCCAAGGGATATGTGTTCACATCCTTGGTGTTTTCTATTAACATTCGTATAGGGCTCCATTCCTCCGAGAGTGACCTGAGCATTTTGCTTACAAGTTCACCGTTAGTATATTTTCGATCAAAACCCTTTAAACCATTAACAATATCGGTAAAATTAGTAATCATATTAACGATAGATTCATTTTATCTCATAAAGAAAATTTTGAATTCTTTAACTAACATATTTATTTTAGTTTCTTTAACATTACTTGTTCCAACATGAGTAACTTCAAGAGCATGCCAAATATCATAGGCCGAATTGCATGTGATAATCCTATTAAATGCATTTATATCTAGTGCACAATAAAGTAAATTTTTGGCCTTAGCATTTAATGATAATTTTCTTCTATCTTCATCATCATATTCCTCTCTAGGTTTAGGAATATTTTGATCAGGTCTTCCATCAATTTTAATGGTTTTTGTAGGCATAGGGACCATATTCAATTATTTCCCAAATATTATAATCAATTGATTGAACATAGATCATCATCCTAGCCTTCCAATAATTATAGTGTGTGCCATCAAAGAAAGGAGATCGATTTGTGGAATGCCCTTCAAGATTTTGAAACATGGTGTTAGCCATTACTCAAGATTGAAAAATCTTTTAAAGAATAGAGTACTTTGCTCTGATACCAATTGAAAGCCCAAAATTGACTAACCAAGAAGGGGGTGAATTGGTTATTAAAAGTTTTCGTTAATCACTCAAGATTTTAATATAGTGAATATGCAAATGATGAAGAATATTCTAAATACGAGTAAACACGTAAATAGAGCAATATAAATTTGCGTGAAGTAAATGCGTTAAGTAAAAGAGATAGAGAGTGCAAACGATATGTTATGGAGGTTCGATCCAATGCAATGATCTACGTCCCCCGTTACCAAGCTCTCCGACACGAGCAAGGCCTTTTCCACTATCTTGATTGACTTATGGTGCAATCCAACCCTTTACAACACTTCCGGTGACTTACAATCAAGGAGCACCGATCCTTTTACAATGTTGATCTTTTCGGGACTTCAACACGACCCACAATAAGTTTACAAATGAAATCTTCTCTTCTTAATGGATGATGATTCCAAATTTAAGTACAAGAATAGGAGTAGGTTAACACTTTGATAGATGGTAATAAATGGAGCTCAAGTGTTTAATTTGAAAAACTTTGATAGATGAGATGATATTCAAAATTGAAATCAATCAAAGGTTTTTCAAATATGAGATGATTTGATAATAATAAATGAATGCAATTTTGGCTCACAAGAAACTCAATTGAATACCCTTAAATTCTATTTAACAAGTGAGAATTGAGTTTGTATTTATAGAGTTGAAAAACGCCAAAGTTTCTGTCAAGCCGGATGACTGGTCCAGTTGATCGCAAATTTTCGGATGACAAAAAATGACTGTTTGTACGAAAAAATCAGAAGTCAGAACGGTCAAAAAATCGGACCGTTTGAATTTCCGGTCGACCGCCGCCGGTCGACCGCCTTTTCCGGTCGGTCGACCGCCTTAGCGATGGCGGTCCCAAATTTTGATTTCTTTGCTTTGCATTTTGACTTTTTTGAAAATATGACTTTTTGATAAGCGCTTTTCACTAACTTTTTAAGATGAAAGTTTATTTAGGAATGTTTAAAAAATTAGTTTTTGAAAATCGTTTTTCCATTTTATCAAATCATTACATTTTAATGCACCAAAACTTTAGTGATAAAATAGTCTTGAGCTTGTATCATTTGTACCATGTATCGATGTGTTAGTACCTTTACATAGTTTGCTAAGAGGACAAGTATATGATCTTCGTTCCAAACTTCGGCTCTTGTTTCTTGAATGTGGCTTCAACCTTGACTTTCTTCATGAGTTTAGTTTGTGATGATAGCTCTTGTTCTTTCGACGGCCATGGTCGATATTTTTTTAATGCTAATTTGAAAAGCTATAATCACTTGAATTTAACTTGTTAGTAAATAAGATCAACTTGTTTGTTATAATCAAAATCATAGGTCAACAAAATAAACACTAGTGACACACCCAAAAGCTCCGAAGAAGCGGATCAGAGGAAGAAACCAACCCAAAACCCCCAAAACCATAGCCGTTGCACCCCACCTCCATTCACCACACCACCACCACCACTAGCATCATCACCGTGCACACCATCGCTACACCACTACAAGCATGCAGCGACCGTTGCACAACTTGCAGCGATACTACCAGCAGCGAGGCACCACTGCGCACAACGGTGTTGCTGCGCCGTGCTCGACGGTCGCACAGTACCGCTACAAGAGGAGCAAATCGGTGCAGCGGTTATGATGCGCCGCGACGAGTAGAGAGAGAAGGATGCATGAGAAAGTGAGATAAATGAGAAGGGAAATTAATTAGAGATTGTGATGAATTTTAGTGGTATTAATAACATTAAATATTTGAATTAATTTTTAAATTTTTGTATAAACAAATTTTATATCTGATTTTTTAAATTAAATCTTAAAAATTTTGGTTTGAAGTAATTACCACTTCTAATTAGAATCCCAATCTAGAGTGTGTTTGGTAGGGATTTTTGGGGGAAGAATTAATTTTTGAATAGTAATATGATAGGAAATGTGTGGTTGAATAAGAAGAAAAAAGTATTGATGTGATGGAAAATATTATTTTATTGAAAAATGTGTGGTTGAAAATGAGAATTAATTTACTGTAGAAAATGAGAATATGTACCAAACATGCCCCTACTAAGTTTTTTGGCCCATATAAGGGCCCATTTGATGTGGGTTATAAAACAAAAATCCACGTCAGACCAACCATTTCATGCTCTTACAGTCTTACATAGGAAACTTCACCCTTTTTTACGTTAAACGAATTCACCGGCGATGGATACTGGCTCCGGCGAAGGCGCTTCGTTGCCCTCCATTGGCCCTGATGCTCAGAAGCGGCGGGTATGCTATTTTTACGAGCCTGCAGTCGGTGGTTTTTATTACGGCCAAGTGCATCCGATGAAGCCTCACCGCATTAGCATGGCTCACAGCCTGATTGTGAACTACAATCTATACCGTCGAATGGAGATCATCCGTCCCTTTCCGGCAGGAGCCGCCGATATAAGTAGGTTCCACACTCCCGAGTACGTAGATTTTTTATCTTCGATCCCCAGATACCGTCAATGACGAGAACAACGCTCAAAAAGTAAAGCGCTTCAATGCCTGTGATGATTGTCCTGTATTTGAGGGGCTATTCGAGTTCTGCCAGGCCTCGGCTGGCGGTTCGATTGGTGCGGCTGCTAAACTGAACCACGAGGACTCGGATATCGAAATCAATTGGGCTGGTGGGCTTCACCATGCAAAGAAAAGTTTGGCTTCGGGTTTTTGCTATGTGAATGATATTGTTCTCGGAATCCTGGAGCTACTCAAATTCCAAAGGGTAAGTAGACAAATAATTGGTTTCTAATTTTGTTATTCAAGATGTTTTGTTTCTTTGTTGTTTTTTTGGGGATTGTTTTGTTTAGTCGTTTATTAATTTTTGAAATTGCAGAATTCTTCGTATTGATGTTTACTTTTTATAGTTAAGAAAATTTATTATGCAAGCAAAGCGATGGATCTCTCTACATGAACTAGTCTGCGAATGCTTGCATGTTTGGTATCACATGTTTGTATCTGTCCATGCTGGTGCTGAAAAGCAAAGTTCGACCCCGTTATTTCGGCTATCCAATTTGTTTGATTCTTGGAATTTATGTTTTTCCATAATTGGTTGTAGTCTTTTTCATTTATTTGTTTGTGCCATTCCAGTGATAAGAAGCACATTTAGTTGGTATGTGATATTGGTTTCTGCTTTCCAATATGTTTCATCGGTATATTATGACCTCTGGGACTATTATAGAATCCTAAGCATTAAGCTAAATACTACATTAGTTTCATCCTTAGACCAACGCTTTGATCTCCTTTAGTGAAAATAACAAAGCTGAAAACACATGTAAGTGCAACACACTGATCTTCATGTTCTTAGAATTATTACTTTTTTTTAATTTCTTCGATAAATAATTAATGGTCTGCAACTGATTTCCATCAACTCACCCAGGCTCGAGAAAACTGGGTCCCAACAAGTAATTGAAGGTATAGAATCTGTCCTAGAGGTCATGGTTCAATTGTTTAAATTCTTTATTAGGGAATAATTTGAAAGTGGTCCTCCTTTCCATTTGATTAGATATTTTGGTAAACACTTCTCTAGTTGAGGCAATTTGATGATTAGCAATATGTTCACTTCCTTCTTTTAATTATGAAGCTGGTGGAAGATGAGCCCTTAGAGTGTCACTAGATGTAGCATCAGTATGATATAGAATAAGATATTTGATGTTAGCATATTACTAATGCCCACAACACCAAGTAATTTTGAGGACATAAACATTGTAGTTGATTTTCTTAAGCACTTTGTAAGGACCAACCTTCCTTCAATGAAGCTTTATGCACCTTTAGGGTGCCGTTCTGGTGTTACGGGACCATATCAATATCACATTCTTTAAACTCAAAAAATATTTTTAAAATCTGCATATGCCTTGTAACCTTCATTGGGTGAAGTTCTCCTTCGAACATCTTTGTGTATATCATGTATATATTTAGCAAAATCTTCTGCTTCAGCATTTGGTCGAGCTTCGGTCGGTAAAGGGACCGCATTGATTGGATTTCTTGGTAACGAACCAGTAACAATCTCAAATGGGTTGTGGTTAGTTGTCCTGTTCACTGAGCTATTATAAAGAACTTCAGACATAGGAAGAATCTAATTCCAAGTTTTTATGTTTTTAACAACTAGACAATGAAATAGGTCAGCCAAACATCTATAGTACCCTCTGTTCTGCCAGTCATCACTTTGACAGTGAAAAGAAGAAGACAACCTCAGTTTGTTATTCAACATTTCCATAAAGTTCACCAAAAGTATCTCATAAGCTTTATATCTCGATTCAAAATAATGGTTTTGGATTAACCATGTAGGAGAACTATTTCTTGGAAGGAGAGTTTAGCAATGTGGACGGCATCTTAAGTCTTTGAACATGGTAGAAAATGTTCCATCTTTGAAAAATGATATATTATAACATATAGAATCGTTTCCAGGGATGGTTCTTTGCAATCCAAGAATGAAATCCATGCTTAGGTCTTGCCATGGTTCACGTGGCACAGGAAGTTGCATGTACAAACATGTATTTTTCTCTCTTCCTTTCAAAATTCAATAGGTTTGACACCATAATACAATCACATCACTTTCAAGTTTGTCATTAATACTGATCCTCCATGACAATGGTTATCTCTTTCAAAATGACCTCTTGCCCCTACAATCTACGTTGTGCATCCCGTATTACTTGTTTTGGAAGTGATGTGTTTCGTAAGCAAAGGCAGGTGCCTTTCAAATTAATAACCATCATGCATTAAAAATTCATGATGATTCCGTGTCTGACCAGCTATTGAGTTGGCATGGATAATGTTGAAACCTTTAATGGCGTGTTCGGTAGAGATTAAAATTGGATTAAAATTGAAAAATTAACCGTTATTGTTGACTTTTATAAGGCGAGCGAGACCAATAACAGCTATATTTTCAATTTTAATTGGATTTTAAGCTTAGTCAAACATGCTCTAAATAAGAACATTTCCTTTTTAGTAGCTCAAATCTCGTCATTAGTATAGTATAGCCATAGGCCCATAGAAGAAATAATGTACAACATCCTGCTAAGTGTGTCATATGATTTATTTTCCACACCAAATTTGTGATTGCTGACAAAAGAATATTCTTTCACGAAGCTCCATAACCAAAAATGAACAAATTCCTTAGCGAGGAGATAATGACTCCAATAGTGCAAAGCTTCGACAACTGTATAGAGCTCTCTGCTCTTTATAAAGGTTTAATACCTTTGGTGCGCTTTATTGAGCTTCTAATGGAAGAAGGCTATATGATGTCCTTCTTGACTTAAAACACGTCCAGTTCCAACATTAGATGCATCACGCACAACTTCAACTATTTATGAGAAATCTAGTAGTTGTAGACTATGTTGTTACGTCAACCTTTTGTTTTTTGTTCTTTCAAAATCTTGAGATGCTGCGTTTGCTCACATGAATTGAGTTCTCTTCTTAAAATCAGTAATTGGAACCATTGTACTGCTTAAACTTCTTAAGAAGCGTCGACAAAATGTTACTAACCCTTGAAAATTGCAATTTTCAATGGGAATTGGCCATGTTAAAGTTGTACTACCTCATCTGAGCTTGTTAAAGAGGATATACATTTATTTATTTAAATGTTGTCTTAAACATGAGTGTAGGGAAATTTGAGGTTTTATTATTGCACATCAAGCTTAGTTACTTCTGTAGTTCAGTCAACTTATGCTCACACTTTAAAATTGTTGCCATATTTTCCTATTGGAAGTTGTTGACTTATTACTATTATTTTCCTTGACAAACAAACTTCTCTCCCCTCTTATACTTCTGACCTTGTTTTTGGTGGATTTTTACTGTTCTGTAATACATTGTTTCTTACCTGCAGCGTGTACTTTACATTGACATTGATGTTCATCATGGAGACGGTGTTGAGGAGGCTTTTTATGTTACCGATCGAGTAATGACAGTGTCATTCCATAAATTTGGGAACAACTTTTTTCCAGGAACTGGTCACATAAAAACCAATGGGGCAGGTGATGGGAAATACTATTCTCTTAATGTCCCTTTACGTGATGGTGTGGATGATAAGAGTTTCCATAGTTTATTCCGTCCCATCATCCAAAAAGTCATGGAGGTCTACCAGCCAGATGCTGTTGTTCTTCAGTGTGGGGCAGATTCATTGGCTGGTGACAAGTTAGGGAGCTTCAACTTATCTGTGAAAGGTCATGCAGATTGCCTTCGTTTCTTGAGATCTTTCAATGTTCCCCTTATGGTTTTGGGTGGTGAAGGCTATACAATAAGGAACGTTGCTCGTTGCTGGTGCTATGAGGTCTCTCTCCCTCTTGTGTGTGCTTTCCATGCGCTTTATCTGTGCATGAGTTTATGCTTGCCTTTTTGCATTTTGTTTCTTCTTTTCCCCATGCTTAAGATGTAATGTATGAAGTTCCATCCTCCTTGTTTGTCTTGGGATATGAATTTATGTATGATTCCCTACTTTATTGTAGACAGCGGTTGCAGTTGGTGTGGAACTTGATAATAATTTGCCTCATAATGAATATTACGAGTATTTTGGCCCAAACTATACTCTTCATGTGAAACCGAAGCCCAGGAAGAATCTAAATTCAGTCAGAGATCTGGAGAAAATCAGGTGACCATTACAATTGTTTGATAATCTTAAATTTGAATAAGGCATATGATATTTATTTCCCAACAACACCATCCCTGCCTTGAACCTTGGGAAACTGTATAAATCTTTACATAAAGAATACAAATAGAAACTTAAATTGACTCGATAATAGTGCTCTCTGAAATTAATCTATGTTTGTTGTTCAGCCTTTTTATCACCCATAATTAAGCCCTATTTAGGCTCCATTAAAATGATAATTCATTTTTCTTTCTCTTCTTATCAACTACACATTCTCCAATAAAATAATATTATACGTAAACTCTTCATTTTTCTTTCTCTTCTTATCAACTACACATTCTCAAATAAAATAATATTATACGTAAACTCACAACTTTTCCTTTGTTTTTTATCACGCACTCCCCAAAAAATTACCATTCCAAAATAATTTTTTCCCAAAATCTAATTAAAATGGAGGCCAAACAAGGGTTAAGTTTTCTGTAGATATGAGCCCATCTAATTTGTACTCATGCCAGAAGCCTCAGTGTTTCTCCATATCAACATAGCTAAAATGTCTTTTTTGTACCATTTTCTATTGTATTCTATTGAAGATTTGATCTTCACGTTCCAATGGGCAAGAGTAAGAAGTACGAGTACTTGTAAAATCATTACATATCCGTATTCGATACGTATCAAAGCTTGGAACTATCCAATACCCTTGATATGTATTGGATACATATTTTTAATTATTTTTTATATTTTTTAATTTTCGATATGTATCGAATAGGCATTTTTAATTATTTTCGATACATATCCGAGATGTATCGGATATATATATTTTAATTATTTTAATAACTTATTGAATACTAATAATATTTATTGAAAATACACAATTAGAGTTTTAAATTAATCAACTGCACTTTTTATTTAAAATACACAATATTATTTAATATTTTAATACATGTGAAACCTTGTTAATAGTTGGCAAATATATTTTTGTTATTGAAAATAATTAGTAATTAGTATTAAATAATACATGTAAAATGATGTTACATTAGTTTTATTATTGAAAATAAATAATGATTTAATACATGTAAAACTGTGCTAATAAATTATAAATTAATATAGTCTAACTCCACTATATATTTAATTTCTTTAAATAAATGTAATTATAAATTATAAAAATAACTATCTTATAAAATAGTAGATAGCGTTTTAGAAAAGGGAAAACTCTTTTGAACTTAAAACATTAAAACATGTCTTTTTCTCAAGAAGAATTATCAAAACCACTTTAGAAGCATGTTACCAAAATCAGATTTCATATTCCGTTTTAATGTTTTTATATTAATGAAATTATGTTGAATTTTAGAAGACGTATTTGCGTCCTAATCTTTTTAAGAAATCACATTGGAGTATCACTGTCAAATCGTATTCGAATTACGTATCCGTTTTCGTGCTTCTAATAGAACCAAAACTTTCTTTACTTGTATTCTGAATGCAATTTTTATAAATTGAACCACCACAATGGTGGAGTATTTATTGATGCTAAAACAAAATAAATCAAAATGCAAATTTAAGAGGGGCATATAACCTGAATGGAAGTAAAAAAGCAGAAAAAATAACTAGTCCAGTAATTTAAAATCTAAACATAAAAGCCCACAATATATCTCATGGGCTCTCTTCATGCTTCGCTTTGTCATACTTCAAATTAGCTAGTTGTTAGACTCTTCTTCCTTGATCAAGTTCATGCTATATTAATTCAGAAACCAATACACTTGGTTCACAATTTTAAATTTGGATAAGGCTTATGATATTTGAGTCCAGTTAAGTAACAATAGAAAGTAGGATTGCTCAAAAAAATCGTGAAATTGCAAATTGAACCGAAATCGTTAGTTCGGGTCTACGTGAACCCACGGTTTTTTCTTTCAAACCGAATCAAACCAAACCGTTTCAAAATGCTTTGATTTGAGTTTCAATTTTCAAAAATCGCACAAACCAAACCGAATCATTTTTTAATTAAAAATTAATTTTATTAACTTACAAACTTTACAATTTTCACTTTTTCGAAAAAATATTAATTTAGCAATACAAATTACAACCATCCCATTGTAATAATCATATAAAGTAAATTAAGTTCATCATTATTGGCCCATGGTTTTATAAGTCTACAACACATGTCTTGACCCTATATCTATACTAATCTAAAATTATTCCGAAATCATATGAAATAAAAAAAAAAGAAACTTGTATTTTCAAAAATCTAAATCATAATTCAACAAAACTATGGTAACAAATCACGCCCACAGATTTAGAAGCCCTAACCTAAACTCTCATTTCTCAAACATTTGACACTTACCGCTATTGCTAAACGAAATGTGATTCTCAATCACAAATCGCCAGTCACCTTTTACTTGTTAGTCTGCTAATTTGTATCTGAATCGCCTCTTTCTCTCTTCTCTCTCGGTAAGTCTCATATTCCTATTCAAGCCATTTTTTTATTGTTCTTTCTTTTATTTGTTGTTTTGAACTTATTATACACTTGTAAGTTGTGGTTTGGATAAAAAAAGTCTGTGTGTCTAAGTGATTAATGAATTTGTTTGTGATTTGGAAAGAATGAAAGACATAGCATATTGATTGTGAGGAAATATTAAAATTCTCTAACTAGTACTACTACCTTCTACTTTTTCAAATTAGTTAGAGAATGAAATTTATCAATTCCTAATAAACCTGAACTCAATCATTCTTTGTACATCTAAATAAATCATGTTCAGTCTTTATTTTTCATCTCACTAGTAGGACGGAAAGGAGTTTTAACCAAACAATTACAACAGAATGTGACTTCGCCTTTACCATAAAAATGAAGAAAAATATATTCGTTCTATTAAAATCTTTTAGCAACCAATATTGAAAATAATTTATTCACTAGTTTCATGGAAAAAATGAATGTAATTTAACATTATTAGTTCTCGTTTAAACTTATATGTTAACTTGTTTTAAATATATTACTATAATATCGATATATTAACATCAGATTAAAACCGAACCGAACCGCAAATTATGATTTGATTTGGTTTGATTCAAAAATAAAATGGTTTGGTTTGGTTTGGTTTGAAAAGATTCCAAATTGCATGAAATGGGTTAAGTTGAAAATATAGCACAAACCGCCCAAATCGAACCGCGTTCACCCTTAGTAGAAAGAACCACATGAAGAATACATATAAAAAAGCTTAAATTGACTCGGTAATTATGCTCTCTAAAATTTTTCCTTTATTTTATCTTTTCAACCTTTTATCACTTGAAACTAAGTTATATGTGGGTAGCAATGAGCCCATCTAGAGCATGTTTGGCTAAGTTTAAAATTCAATTAAAATTGAAAATATAGCCGTTATTGGGTCCCACTCGTCTAATAAAAGTCAACAATAACGGTTAGTTTTTCAATTTTAATCCGATTTTAATCTCTTCCGAACATGTCCCTAATTTGTATTCATGTCGGAAGGCTCGGCATTCTGAATATCATTAGTCTATGCCCTTTTCAGTTGTATTGAAGATTTGATCTTTAGGGTCCAATGGGCAAGACTAATATTAGTACCAGAACTTTCCTTCATTGTATGCTAAATGCATTTTTTCAGTCAAACCACTACAAGGGTAGAGACGTAGAGTATTCTTTAATACTAATAGAAAAATAAAAAGAGTACGAAGTTATACAAAGTTAAGAGAGAGTATATAACCTAATTTCCAACCAATGAAAGTAAAAAAGCATAGAAAGTAACCAGTCTAGTACTTTGGAATCTAAAGACAAAAATCCTACATTGTATCTCCCTTGCCCCGTTCATGCTTGTTGTGTCATACTTCAAGTTAGGTGCTTTGTTGACTCTTCTTCCTTGACCAATATCTGATAGTTATTTAATTTGCCCAATTTTGTCTTGGTTTTCCAATATTTGAATCATTTGATCCTTTTTATTTTTAGCTCTTTCTGGAAAGACATTAGTATTGTCCCTTTTCAAACTTTCTCTTTCCTGAATATATCAGCATAAAACCATAAATTTTCCATTCTCATTTTTTACTAATCTAATATCTTGTTAAACTCCCACAGGCCCTTCCCTGCCATCTATTTAATACTTTGTTCAGCTGTGAAAATTTTGATATCAGGATTTAGTCTTCGCCATTTTAGTCTTAATATAGGTAAAATGTTCTTTAATGAATGTCATAACTGCAGAGATATGGTGTTCAATCAACTCTCTAATCTACAACATGTACCAAGTGTTCCATTTCAAACAATGCCTCCCACTGCAAGAGTACCAGATGGGGTAAGTAGCTTCCATTAGCTCTCTGATGTGTGTTTCTGGGTATGTTTTACATTCGTTTCCTTTCACATATTCCGATCTCCCTAGAAATCTTTCAAGTACCAGGGAGGAGAAGACATGGAAACAAGAGCAAAACCTCGAATTTGGAATGGTGAAGAATATGCATCGGACGGTGATGAGGATGCCATACTAATTGAAGATTAGATATATTATTGCCTTCTGTTCGAAAGATTAAAGAGTGTCCTTGACTTGAAAGTCTTTGGGATTTCTTGGAAGATTTGCTATAATTGGCTAAGCTTAGAAGTTACCTTTAAGTAAGTTCTTTTAACAAACTTGTTTAAACCTTTTTAGTAGTTTTTTTTTTCTTTTTTTGTTAGATTTTTATTTCAGATACTTGGTAAAAAAGTAATTTTACTTTATTTTTCTTTAAAAAAAAATTTCCTTACATGATCTATATTGAATTCAAGATATGTCAATTTGAATGAGCTGGTGATTATTTTACAATGTGCTTAACTTAATTAGTATGCAACTATATAGAGATTGTTTTGGAATTTCAATTGGACTATCCCCTCCAAAATAAAAATTGGCAATACTGACTTTCATAAACATAGCCCCTGTTTGTCTCCCTTTTTTTCAACTTTTTTTTTTTCGAACTCATTTTCAACCACACATTCACACAATAAAATATTTGCACGTAAATCCCAATCTTTTTCACTTTTTAACTACGAGCTTGTTTGGGAGGGATTAAAATCAGATTAAAATTGAAAATATAGTTGTTGGAGTTGACTTTTATTAGACGAATGAGACCCAATAACGGCTATATTTTCAATTTTAATCATTCCTAAACAAGCACTACATATTTTTCAAAAAATCACAATTCCAAGAATTATTTTTCCCCAAAAACTCTATTAAAAAGGGAGACAAAGAGGGGCTTAATTGTTACTACAACAGTGCCTAAAGTTATTCAGAAGTTAATTCTTTTTCTGTTTGTTAAGCATTAATTATACGGGGGTATTTAAGTGTGCTGTATCATCATATGTTAATCATATCCTTCAAAATGCTTCACAGGCTACATCTGGACACCTATGCTAGTAAGTTTGTAAAAATAGTGACCTTTTTTACTTGTAATGATACAATTCTTAGTTTTTTTGTTTTTTTTATCAACTAGAAATATTGTACGTCTTTTGATATTGTTATTGTCTCTAGATGTGTAAAATTGGATGCATAATTTATATAAGACCCATTTCTAATAAGATATACGGATCAAGCGCACTCAAGACACATTTTTCTTGAAAAACATGGAATGCAGCAATATAGGAAGAGATGTAAGAACTGAAATAGTATATGAAATGCTAGCCCTCTAAGGGGGTGTTTGACACCCATTTTTGTGAAAGAATGTGTTTTTGAATAGTGATTGATGGAAGAATGTGTGGTTAAAAAGTAAGGAGAATTTTTAGGTTTATGTGTAATATTATTTTATAGATAAAATGTGTGGTTGAAATGAAGAAAGAGAAAAAAATGAGAATGAGAATGAGAAAAAAATGGGTGCCAAACGGGGGCTAAATCAGATAATAAACTAGTGAATTTTTTGATGCATTTAATGCAATTCTTCCTTATGTGACATAGCACTAAATTTGTCAAATTAATTTTCGTTTGGAAAAGATAACAATAATATGAATATCGACCATTGAAAGCCTCCATTGATCCTTATTATAAACTTCCATTCTCAGAAGACAATTCTTGATATTATATGATTGATAAAAGACTGCCTATGCACACTTTGAACTTAGAACATAATTTGATACCAAGAATTTATAATTTCATTCTTACTTTTCTCAGTGGGAACTGATGTAGATTGGTAGTATATGCACAGAGCATCAATAATTTTAAAATAATCCTTCATATGTGCATCGTAGTTGCCTCCAGTAATTGACAAAAAGGAAGGAGTTTCCTGGAAGTTATATTAATTGTTGGGTTTAACTTTTAGAATTTTGTTGGCGCCAAGGGATTAGAAATAATAATTTTGGAATATGTAACGAAGTTCTTTCCTATTTAATTCTAAAATGGTTCTATGAAAACCAAGTAACTAATTAATGGCAAATTCCCTATGAGTCCATACATAAAATAAATATGTTTAATTATCCCATTCACGTTATTTTTGGAAGTGTATATACATTTGGGAAATTGTGAGAGTTTCACTCTCCAAACTTACCTTTTATACTAGATATTTATTTTGAAGCGGTACTTATGGGGTTGGTTGTGTTTACGTGCTAGATGTCGGGGTTGTCAAACCTGTACACTTTGGATACATGTTATCAAACTTGTAAACTTACCTTTTAGTACATTCTATTTGTTTCTTCTATGGTAAAAGGATATCTAATATAATCACAACAAAACATGTATTCAAATTTATTTAGATATATGTTGAACAAATTAAACACTTAAAATATACTTAATCAATGCATCTTACCTTTATAGATGTCATATTAACCACTAATTTTTTTCTTCGTGTGACAAGAAGACACAATGGAGGACTCTTGTTGTTGGAGGCCTCATTTTAACCCTTTTTTTCTATATTATTGGTGGTTTGTAATGTATACATTATATTAGTTGACCATTTAATTGCAATACGTAATGTGGCTAGAGAACTCGACATTATAGTGTCATAGCTTATTTCATTTAGAGCCTATTTGAGCCCCCTTTTTTGCCCAAAATGCATTTTGGAATAGTATTTTGATTGAGAATGTGTAGTTAAAAAATAAAGAAAAGTTTTGGGTTTGCTTGTAATATTATTTTATTGAAAAATGTGTGGTTAAAAGTAAGAGAGAAAAATGTATTTTGAAAATAATGGGGACCAAACATGGGCTTAACATTTAAATCGCTTGACATCGGTGAGATAGTGAAGTTAAATATTCATAAAATAGGTGTGTTTGGATACAGATGGTAATGGATGTGTCTACAATCATTTCTTTAGTTTTGCTGGTTGGGTGCGTTCATAATGACTATGCACACGACTAGGATTCACAAATATGTGTTTCAATATTGAGATTTAGAATTTGCTATTTATTTCTTTGCATCGGCAAAAATTGTGTTGGCAGAAACATCAAATATTTTCAATGTCTTAAAAGTTACATTTTTATTAATGTTAGACCTATGTTAGGCAAAATGAGTAACTTAAAAGTAAGTTGGACTTACTTTTAAGCATAATCAAACATTCTTTAAATACAATCTGGTTATTGTGATAATTTCTGTTTCTCTAAGTTGAAGTATCATTATTTTTGGACTCAGGGATATTTCAAAGGAAGTCAAAGTAGTCGATATGACAGATAAACCTTGTAAAAGACGAATTCCCCTTCATAAATTGGGGTCTCCGGTCAAGTGGCAATTTAATGTCATATATCAATCAATCCCACAAGACCAGGTACTTTGTACTCTCGTTGCCGATGTTTCTCTCCCCCTTAATTTCCTGCGTGATTTCCGTCCTGGATATAGTAGAGTACTCAACAAGGTCACTTTTTACACGAGAGGAGTATTCGTGCTTACAATGGGTAACAAGCTGTGAAAATATTTATGTATCTCTAGTCAAGTTTCGTATAATCTTTTTTTTCTTTCTTTTTTAATTTCTAGGAGTATAATTTTTGATATATGAAATTCTTGTTGGTTGTCCATATGGTTGTGCTCTGTAGGACTCGTGCGGTAATTTTGATTATCAAGGCATCTGTTGAGCGGTGCAAATTGTTATAAAAAATGCTTTGCAACCCTGAGTAAATTAATGCCATAAAAACCCGTCTCTCTCAAAATGTTGTTTGAGTTTGTGCATTAAAATTTGTTCCGATTATCGCAGATATCTGGAGGATGGGTGTGGTATGCTTGAATGCATTGATATTGGGCTGTCAATTTGTAATGTTAGCATCATTTTGAATGGGTCCTTTTTTGTGACAGAAAATCTGAAGTTTCTGCATATGTTTTCTTGGTGTTGGATCTCTGCTTCTTTCTTCTGGTTGATATTTTCACATTGTTGTGATCCTCTTAGGAATTTCTACTTGATTGTATATTGCATAGTTTTCTACAGTTAAGCAGCTTTCCTGAATCTAAATACGATAAATGAGATGGGGCACAAATGCTAGATGAATTATGTTTTTAAGGACATCGCTTCTCCCTCGTTGTCCAGTAACCATTCTGAGTTTGGATTGATGACTAGGTTGTCCACCGCTTTAAAGAGGAAATAATGAGGGCAACTATCATTGGTACAGGTGGGTATTCATTCTGTAAGTTGGGTTTATTTCTCCTGGATGAACTGGTTGTTATAAAAAGCTTTCAATTGTAAATGTCCTTTGTTTTATGGAATGTTTGGTATGCAATATTAGAAAGTATAGAGGATAAAATTTTAACATTTTCTTCTTTTTTAGTATTGTCCAATTCACCTTACTAAACATGTCATTGTAGAATATAGAAGAAAATGAGGAATTTTAGTTTCACTTCTATTTCTCTCCATTTACTTCATTTTTCTTGGCATTTACTTATTTGTCGACGACGGTTGAAGGAATATCATCAAATCAAGGCTTCAGCTGGCTTCGTCTTAGCAGAGTTGATGAAGTTCAGTAGAGTTGATGAAGTTTGAATAAGGCCCAGTTCATGGTTACGGCCCACTATAGCCTAGTCCATACTTAAGTCCGGTCCATAGCCTTAGAGAATAAAAACGTGTTTCACTTTCACGTTTTAGCTCACATTTTATTTCTTCATTTCGGTTATTTTGTTATCGCTTGCTGTTACCTTTTGATTGGTTGTAATTGCTTCTTCTCCATCTATATACGATGGAGATCACGCCTGGTGTTTAGTGTGAGTGAATGATTAATTCACTGAAACTTTAGTTTTACTTTGCTTTCGTTCAACGGTGTTACAGGCATAGGGTACAGATTGGGATGGACTGAGACAGCTTCGCGCATTCTAGTACCATGAATTGGTGATTCTATCACAAAGATTCATCTCCACCCTACTCACCCACCTTGCTCTCCCATCCATCAAACCCACAACCCTTGTCCTCTAAGGTCATGATGAAATAAAGATTCAACACTTCAAACCTTCATCAAATTTATCTCCAGGTACAAAATTACGTTCAAGTCTACTAGCATCTATAACATATCCTTCACCTGCAAGTTCCTTACTAACACGTATTTTAATAGACTTCTCATCTTCCCTCCCATTCTTCCTCATGCCCGCCTAGAATCCTTGGGTGTGGGGCGGGTTCGACCATTAAACTTGTACAAGAAATGCACCTTGAAACTGTAATCCGTGGCTGGGGGAGACAATCATCTCAATTTTTAGTCAAATAAGCATGTGAAGTGTTGGCCAGCTCAATTTGTTAACTTAATAAAGGATACCAAAATAATTAAAAATCTGGTTTTTATTTAACAATTATTAAGATTTGGGGGTCCATCTTAAAAGGTCAACCTTATTAAGAGGAGTAGCCCAAAATCTTTATTAATTGGTCTGTGTCAACATCTTTATTCGATGTGGGATTATATCCCTTAACACGCCCCCGCAAGATGGTGGCTCATTTGAGTAGACCAATCTTGAAATCCACGTGCTCACTTTTTGAAGTCTTACCGGGATCGAATCGCTCATTGGAGCATAATGAGCTCTGATATCCAGCCTGAGGGATCATAGCAGGAGGAGCTTGCCCATAAAACAGTTGCTGTCCCATGCCCGGAGCACCAGGAGGATACATTGGCATACGAGGAGCAATTGAAGGCGGCATTGGAACTGGACGCATTTGCGAAAACTGGGCCTGTAACCTTGCCCTTCTCTCTTCTTTTCGCTGCGCAACCGCAACATACAGTGGCTTGCTGACAACCATTTACCCATTCATCTCAGTAAGTGCTCTGATACCACTGTTAGGGAATTATTGAGAGCAATTACCCAAGGTCCAAACTCACACCACCAGACCCAAGTGAGGTTCCATCCCAAAACCAATTGGTAATGGGTGGAGTAGCCCACTTGAGTTATATGGTGGATTTATTTTCTTCCCACAACCGATGTGGGATTTGTTTGTCCCAACAATCCCTCCCTCAAACAAGGCTCACGAGGTAAATCACCACTGATCGAGATAATCCATCGTAGCCTGCACCCACTACGTTACCATGGATCCACCATCTCATGAGAATTTTTCACCACCTCGATTTATCTAGCCACACAACCTGGGCTCTGATACCATGTTAAGAATATTGGGCCTAACTCCACCTACTAAACCTGGCTTATTAGGGGATGATTGCCCTCACCTTATAAAGTGGATCATTTATATTTTCCCAAGCAATGTGGGATTCTAATACGCCCCCTCACGCACAGCGTGGACCATGCCAAACAACTGTGAACAAATCGATATTGGGTGGCACCTAACATTGCATAATTGAGCCTAGCTCTGATACCATATTAAGATTTGGGGGTCCATCTTAAAAGGTCAACCTTATTAAGAGGAGTAGCCCAAGATCTTTATTAATTGGTCTGTGTCAACATCTTTATTCGATGTGGGATTATATCCCTTAACAACAATCAACAAAAATTATCAAAGAATACGATCATAATCATTTTGGGGTTGGGAATGGCAATAGGTCCAAACGGCTTGCTTGGTCGGCTTGTTGGCTTGTGAGAGATTGGTCCATGGGCGGCTTGGCTCATTCCAACATAAGCCTATAGGTTGAGCCTAGGGCTGTCAATGGGCCGAGCCTGCTCGGCCCATACGCGGCTCGGCCCATACCCACACGAGCTCGGCTCGTGCTCGCTCCCCGAGCAGCTCGTGGGCTCGTCTAAATTTAATTTTTTTTTCTAATTTTCTTCTCCTAACATTCTATAATCCCCTCCTACATTTTTTTTAAAATAATAAGAACAAAATTTTATTTGTTGAGTTTTGTTTTTTGTTTACCCTTTTATATTTTATTAAACATAAAATATACACATTTTATAAACAATTTTTTTAAAAATAAACCCTCCTCCTTTATCCGGATTTGGGATCGGCTACTTCAATTTCGAGTAGGCGGAGTTAAAAATTGTACACGAACAACTTGTTACGTGTACAATTTTTTTTAAAACAATTATAAAGGTATGAAATAATGAAAATAAAATTTTGTTATAAATGCGGTGAAATTAGATATCACTTACTTGATTACATGCAATTTCGGCATATTTATGTTGAATTCGATAATTAGCGTCTTCCCAATCGTTTACGCACATTAACGCTTCCAAAATATCTTCTTTTAGTCGATTCCTGACCTCGGAGAGAACCCTCTTCCCTGCACTAAAAGCAGACTCCGAAACTACAGTGCTAACCGGAGGTGTTAATAGATCTTTTGCCATTGCAGAAACTATTAGCCATCGGCGTTCGTTATTTCGCCAAAATTCAATGACCTCTTCTGAACTTTTCCTAACTGATTTGTTATTAGGCAAAGTATGAATAAAGTAATTAATTAATTCAGATGGCAACGCATTTGGATTAGACGGATTACTACTCGAAGTTTGAGTACATGCAGTGGAAGTCAAACTACTGCTACTACTAGATGAACCAGATGCATATGTAGTTGAATCATATCTATATGAGTTCATGTTTTCGAACAAATTTAAAATTTTAGCATCGTCATCCGTTATATTAATGGGATGAACAGTTGGAGGTACACGAGTAATATGTGTACCCATTCGTGAAGCATATAATTCATACATTTCAGTTAACGTTTGTTCCAAATTCTTATAAGTAATAGGCATATTAAAAATTAAAGTATTTGAAATTTGATCAATTATAAATTTAGTACCCGATAAATTATATCGGGGGTCCATGATGCATGCTAAAGGAAATAACATAGGCAATTTTTCCCAATATTTTCTAAATTTTACTTCCATCGAATATATAACCGCTTCAAAATCGGGATCATTTGAAATCTCTTAAAAGCTATAGTAGTTATATAAAGACGTTCAAGAACCATACAACTAGTGGGATAATAAACACCAGACAATATATTTGTAGACTCATAAAAACTTGTCAAGAAATTTTTAATTTTAAAAACTACATTCCAATCGGATTCATTCAAGATGGTATCGTCTTCGTTTCTAACATGCCTATTGTTATAAAATTTGATAATAAACGTTTCATAACCTTCACATGATTTTAATAATAAGTAAGTTGAGTTCCATCTATGGCCTACGTCAGTAATAAATGTTTTAGTATGTGCATTTCCACATTCCTCACAAAATTCCTCAAATGTTTGTTTCCTACTGGTGTAATCGTGATATATATAAGTGCATTCCTAATTCGGTTAATTTCATTCTTCACATGTTTTAACCCGTCTTATACTATTAAATTAAAAATGTGGCACACACATCGAATATAAAATAAATAACCACCGAAATCAGGTTGAAATACTCTCTGCAATTTATCGATAACAACCTTATTTACAGTAGCGTTGTCGAACGTAAAAGAACGAATTTTATTCTCACATTTATATTCTTTAATTATGAACATAATAGCGTTAAATATTGTTTGAACGTTGTGCGGGTACTCAACAATTTTAAAAGCAATAATTTTTTTATGCATGACTCAAAGTGAGTCTATATAGTGTGCAGTTGCAGCTATATAACCCCTCTTATTAATCCCTTTCCACATATCTGAAGTTAACGATATCACACCCCCATATTTTTCTAAATCTGAAATTAATAGTTTCTTTGAATTCATAAAATATTCAATTGTATCAGATCGAAGAGTATTTCAACTTACCCCAACGTACCTCGGTTGAAGATATTGTTTGACGTAGTTGACGAAATGTTGGTTGTCAGCTATTGCTAGTGGCAACTCTACCGCGGCAACGAACTTCACCATTCCCGTTTGAGCTTCCTCCTCCGAATACATCCAAGTAGAAAGTTGCGTAGTTGTAGCACCGGCGCTTGGAGTGCCAAACTTTAGTTGCGTTTGACCAGCTGGAAGAAGCACATGTTTGGCCGCACATGTTTTGTAGTGACGGTTAAGGTGGGTGGTTCCAATGCCTCTTTGCCAAGCCAGTCGTTGTTGGCAGTATTTACATACTGCTTTGCTTTCTGAAATTCCATCAACCACACGACCAGTTTGAACCA
Organism: Fraxinus americana; assembly: GCA_035079005.1. Lineage (NCBI taxonomy): Eukaryota > Viridiplantae > Streptophyta > Magnoliopsida > Lamiales > Oleaceae > Fraxinus > Fraxinus americana. Next base: position 2,580,288 of record CM068712.1, read on the forward strand.
ATTTGAAATGGTCCCAACATTTTGCCTGCTTCTTCCCCTTTTTCTTCCCTCTTGCATCGGGAATATTTAATGTAGGTTCTTCATCTTGTTCCAAATCAATTGGAACACTAGAATCAACATCAGTGTCATCCAAATCAATTGGATTTGGATGACTACCTTCACGAACGTCGAAATCTTCAATGTTTTCTAGAATTCGTAATTCATTTAGACCGGCGAATTCATTCCCAAATTGATTTTGGGCATGTGTTTCGTCTTCCATACCGAACAAATTTTCAACAAATACTCGTGGATCCATTTGTGATAATAGAAATTGAATTGTAAAATCAAAATAATAATGTAAAAAAATGTAGAAGAGGATTATAGAATAAATGAATGAAATGGTTGATAATGATTTGTAAATTGTATAGAGTAGAAAGTAGAGTAGAGATTAGAGAATGAAATTGTGACAGTTTGGTGAGAAAAAATTATTGTAATAAGTAGGTATTTATAGGAGAAGAAAAATAAATAAAAAAAAATGTGACCAAACGGTCACTGATTTTTCAGTGACCGTTAAACGAGCCCGGGCACGAGCCGAGCCGCTCGGCTCGTCTAGTGAGCCGAGCGGGTTTGCTCGCTAGACGAGTTGAGTCGAGCAGCTCGGCTCGTCTAGCGAGCCAACCCGCTCGGCTCGTGCTCGGGCTCGTTTTTTGACAAGCCTGAGCGGCTCGTGGGCATGAATAGTACGAGCCGACGAGCCGCTCGACTCGATTGACTCCCTAGTTGAGCCAAGCTCAACGAGCCCTCCCTTGGGTTCACGGGCCCTCGTTATTTTCTTATTTCATTATATTAAGTTTCTCTGTTTTTATCCCCTATTTAATTTTTCTTTTTATTTTTTTAAAACCCTATTTAATAAAGCGAAAAGCTCACGCGATGGACCAAGTGGGTCATCACGGGAAAGGTCCATGGGCCAAGCCTCGCCCCTTGGTCAACGATCAGAGCTTAGGTTGTCAACTCAACTTTGCCCGACCATTGTCATCCCAATAGTCCATAAACAAAAAATGGCTTAGAAAGGTAAAAGATATAATGACTTTGTTCACAATTTTTAATTGGGTTTTTGTTTTGGATTCCACCTGTAAAACCTCGAATTTAATTTATATATTGCATGAGGGCAAATTTTATTAATGTAAGGTACAAAATTTTAACTACCATACTTTATGATTACATTTTTCAGATATATCAAAGTTTGAGAAACTTTTCACATTTCAGATCATAATTCAAGATTTTTTTGTATAAAAATAGATAATAATTGATTTATATAAGATAAGAATGTTACCTGAATTAGTTGTTATTAAAAGATATATTTTTGATTTTTATCTCTCATCATATTCGTTCTCTAAAAACTTGCCTGCGTTTTGCACTCCAATGGTCATCAGTTCGAGTCCCCTCAGGGCCACTGAGGTGAGTATTCGGCCGTAAACTTTAGGGTCCCGTGGAATTAGTCGAGGTGCGCGCAAGCTGGCCCGGACATCCACGATTATAATAAAAAAAAAAAAACTTGCCTGCCTTTATAATCTCCCCCATTTTAACGTCTTTGAGAACAAGCAAAGTATGAATGGGGCCCATGAATTCATAATTTCCTAACATGTTTTCCGGTGAAAATACCCTTCTACATATCAAAATAGGTCACAACCACAATTATGCTGCGTGTCACAATGAGGCATTTGGAATTCATAAAGGCATGTTTGTATTGTTTAATAATTTGTGACTACATTAATGTGACTATATATTTGTTATTCCTTGTGAACAGTATGGGAATCATACTAAAAGTTATATGTGATCATCGATATCTAAGATTGTACGCAAAATTAATGCGACCAATGATTTGCACAATGAAATTATTGTAACATTTGCGTTGTTCACAACTGTCTTAATTGTGCACATACGTGACACACGAAATTGTGACATTTGTATTATGTGATTGTATTCATTTGACATGTGAAATTGTGACTTCATAACATGTGTGAAGTAAAGATGAAATACAACGATCGTGACCTTTGTAGTCTATGTGTGACCTCTCATAATGACGGTGAAGGATAGAGTAAGGTTATCTCTTCAAATAATATTGAAACAATAAGAATCTCATTTTGTATAATTTGAATTTTAAAAATTAAAAAAGAAATATATATTACCACAATTAACAGGATTGTGGACAAAATAAAAATATATACTAAAACTATATGTAAAATATTTTTTAAACTAAAATACCTGATTTATCAATAAAAAGAGAGAGAATACATGATTTTCTACAATGGAAACTTAAACGCATGGTTTCCTCTAAAGGGAAAAAAAAAATCTTAATTGCCATATTTTAAGATAACATTTTTAGAAATATCAAAGTTTGAGAAAGTTTTGATAATTCAGGTCATAATTTAAGATTTTTTATAATGGAAATAGATAATAATTGTTAATATAAGATAAAAATACTACCTAATTAGTGGTTAGTAAAAGATAAATTGATTTTTCTCTCATCATATTCCTTCCCTAAAAATTTGCTTGCAGTTACTGTCTCCCCCATTTGAACATCTCTGAGATTAAGAAAATGATAGTGTTGCACCATGATTTCATAATTTCCTCACATGTTTTTTGGCCATAAGCACCATACTACATGTCAATAGATTACAACCAATATTTGGAATTCTTAAAGATTTGTTTGGCATTTAATAATTTGTGAATATATATGTGTTATTCCTTGTGAACGGCATGAAATTCATATTAAAAGTTATATGTGACCACCGATATTTAAACAAATACGTAAAGTTAATACGTGATCAATGATTTAGTAATTCTACGTAATGAAATTATTGTACCGTTTATATTGTTCACAAAATTCTGTCAATTGTGACTTACGTGACGTGAAATTATGACATTTGTATTAATGTGACGTGCAAAATTGTGGCTTGAAGTAAAAATGAAATAAAATATTTATGACCGCTGTAGTTTGTGTGATTTCTGCGACCTCTCACAATGACGGTATAGAAGAAAAAGAATAAACGTTTCTCTCTCCAGATTCAAATAATAATTATCATTTCAAAAATTAAAATCATGTATATATTACCACATTTAACAAGATTGGGGACAAAATAAAAATATACTAAAAATATATAAAATATTTTTCGAACAAAAATATCAATTCTGAAAAAAAATAATACCTGATTTTTTATAATGAAATTTAAAATCGTAGTTTCCACTAATTTTCTCATTCTATAATTTTGATGTTTCCCGAAATTTGCAGTTTCTCTACAATGGCTAATTAAGATGATATCTAGTTAAGAATTGATCCGATGCATGCGGATTACAATGACGAGGTCACCGCCTCACCGGATTACACACAATTCATATTACATAACAAAGAATTTTAGGCTCGTGTTGTAAAGTTTGTTATAGGTGCTAAAATTTTGTGCAAATAGGCTTGTTAGATCATCAAACGGATAAAAAAAAAAAAAAAAATCGACCTGTTGACTACTTGGATTTTCCAGCTATATGAACATATTTTCTTAATTGTAGCTCGAGGCCAATGCAGCAGGTATTTTGGAGGAGTTATTTGAATTTTGGACTGTTACTATGGACGTTGGTACTCCATTTGGAAGAGCTCTTTAAAAGTTAATCTTGACATTTGCATCCTTTAATCATATTATGCTCATTGATTCTACAGCAAATATCCAGTGAAACTTGACTGTCGGTTGATTTTAATTATCCCGAATGATCTAATATTCGTGAAGTGAATTGATGTTTCATGTGAAGATGATGAACACTGCCTATAAGTTTCTAGCAAACATTATGACTGGTGATCATCGGTGATGTTCTGTTCCATTTTCTAGTTAAATATGAGGAAGTATTTCACAACGATGCTCTGTATTCTATGATGTTTCTCAGAAGCAAGGCCAGGAGAACACCTTAGTAAAAAGTGCAGCAAGGCAAGCTTTGGCTGTTTTGTGAATTGTTCTTATCTTGAAGCATTAAAACTTGCACGAAGTTTGAGACCTATTTCATCTGAGCCACTGCTTTCTTAGTTTGTTACATGGAATTGGAATAGTTGCTTAAAATGTATATAATCTTGATACAAAATTAATTTTTGCTAATTTTGAATGAGTCCGTGGTGAAACCAACTTACTTTTGCACCAACTACTGAAAAATGCTTCAGTTTCTCAATATTGCTGAATTGTCATTTCAAATATCTATTCTTCTCTTATGTGTTATTCTTGCATCACTTGGTATTTTGTGCTTAATCCGAAGAGTTCTTTGCATTTTGGTACACTTTGTGCCTTGATGACTATGTATTTTAGATGTTTAATAGGCGTTGCACTTGGAAACTCCTGGTTTTACCTATAAAAGGTTTTGTTCATGCCATGTACTAGTGAATCCTGTTATGTGCTCTAATTTGTATACCTTTTCAAGAATTTGTTTCTATTTCTTGCTCTGGATTCTTTGCCTATTTAATAATGCAGGTAGCTCAAGAAATTGAATCTGAAGCTAACTACGAGAATGATTTTCTCAACCAGCTGGTATGCCATTAACTGTCCGGAACCTGAATCTGAATTGAGCCTCAACTGATTACTGATATTACATACACTAATTGCTGGAAAAGTAGATGAGGAATTAGCCGCAGTTGGCAACCTGTTTTCCTTCTGAATTATTGACTTAATAGACACAGTGCACATGAATAACGCTTTTATCCAATAGGCTACATGAAAGAAGAATTTGGTGTTCATTTTCAATTTGTTGAAAAAAGTCTTGCAAATTACAGGTACCATGTTGATGTAGAGGGTTTATGCCATGCTTCTATACAATCCTTTACTGTTAAAAATGTCACTTCTTATAGCACCAACAAAACCTTCAAAAATGAAAATTTAAAATTTGACGTTGAAGTCAACTGGAGGATGGAATAAAGGAGTGATGAGGAAAATGGAAAATCATGTTAAAATGAGTCTGAAGCCAGAAGTGGATCTTTTTTTATATATATTTTGTGAACTTGTACAGTTTGAGGACTGCAAGAAGGGAACAAAAATTTCCAGCATTTATGGTGGCATTATTAGGGGAAAGAAGGGAATACCCAGTTTGTTGTGCAACCCTTCTTTTGTTTGATGCATTATTCTTTTAAGCTGATTCTATTCTCTTCTATTCCTCCCCTTGATCACGCTCTAATCATATGGGAACTTAGGAATTTTTAAGGCTGTTGATTTTGGTTCAGTAAGATTCTGTTGAGTTCTCAAAAACTGAAATGGGAAGTTCTTATTTCTGTCTTTTTCCAAAGTAAGAGGTTCATGCCCCTTTTGGCCCTCATTATCGAAAACTTTAACTTGTTTTAGAAATTTGGTCCAAGTTTTTCATTTGTATTAATCCTTCAACTGTTCGACTCATTATCTTGTTTGAAATGATCTAGCTCTTGTAGATTGTTCTATTTCTTTTTACAGCAAATGACATTGATCAAATCTCAGGCAGGGGTGAAAAATAACATGAGGCTGAACAAAAGCATCATCAAGGAAGGATCAAGTCATGTCATTCATGTGGTTCTTCTTTGGTTTTTGTGGTCTACTTGTGGTTGAATTTTTCACAAAGATGAGGACAATAATACTTCTCCATTGCTTTCTCCCGGGACTGGTACATTAAGTCCACTTCAAAAAATCTGTCTATGTATATATCAAATGCATTTTCTTGCAAAACCTTGCAGGTGGCCCCTCCTTTAAGTTGTTACAAGATGCAAAAGCATGCTTGTGGCTATTCTGACCTTCTTGTAAAATGTAAATAATTATAAGGAATAGCTTGTAAATACTCTGCTGAAGCAAGAGTTAGAAGGTTATATGTACTTTTTCCATGTGTGTTGAAAAGTTTTCTTCGTGAAGATGGAAACTAGTAATATCAGTCTTTTTTTTTTTAGTTCGAGAAATTGGGATCCCAGGAAAACCCTTTAGAGACCATAAGTTTAGTAGGTACCCCTTCTAACAGGAATTGGAATCTTTGATGCTATGCTTTGTTCATCGAGCATAAAAATCCTACCCCAGCTAAGAAGCTACGACATGGAAGTACCCCAGTAAAGTGTTCCTAGAGCTATCGTGCAGGCATGTTATTGCACTTCTGTGTGACTTTTTGAGTTTATAAATTTTGGCCGTACTAGCTTATGAACTATTTATTAAATGGTTGATTGACATTTGGAATGTCAAGTAATTGAAATGATACCAGTTGTCATTTATGGTGTTAGCTAGAGATGCATTTTACAGAATAGATTCAACTTTTTGCAGTGCCTTAGGTTGTTCTCAACTCAACCCTATATATATTCACCATTCTTTACCTAATTATGCTTCTCTTCCTTTCTGTATAGGAATGTTGCGATTATAGGTGCTCGGTGTGAGCACGCTATGCTTAAAAAATGTAAGTTCTTTAAATTAACTTTTTATCTTTAAACATGTCAAAATAAGTTACTTAAAAGCATGTTTGGCTTTGCTTTAAAATGAAGCAGTTTCTTTTGGCTTTAACCTTCACTAATAAAATATTAGTTATCTTAGAACTTATTTACCAAGCATTCTCAATCAGCAAAAATTAGAGTCACCGTTTAGGAATTTTTTAGAAATCCTTGTAGGGAAAGGATTCTAAAAGCTATGGTTCACACTCTAAGAGGGTTCAAGATGTTAGGTTTTGCTTTTTAAATGGTTCTTATAGTCATACTTTTTCATGAAGTTACTTTGATATATACACTGGCTAAATATCGCTTACCGCTTTTCCTCTATACGAGGATTTTTTCACAACAAAAATTGACATGAAATGGACCCTAAACTAGATTGTTCTTGGGTTAATTTGAGTAACAAGTTGACCTACACATATTTGATCGGCTTAAAAGTACCTTTTTAAGTGTTTATTTGTTGAGGTATCAAAATGTCCCGATCCATTCTACCATGTATTGCCTGCCATATTCGAAATCGAGGCAGGGCATCATGGTCTCATCTCGAACTTGCTTCGACTCTTGTTTTTATTTTATTTTAGGTTATTTAATTTAAAAAAATATGAATCAAAATTTAAAAATGATTGAATAGAAAAATAGAACGAGAGATGGGGATAATATAGTTTAATCTCTATCTCGCCTTCCGATAGTCCTTAATGGGGAATGACCGGCCTAATCTCACCTTGTAATCATCCTACTTGTTTGAAGAATATATGTTTGTGTAGTGTTTTAAAAAGTTGGAAAAAGGAAATCAATTTTATTTAAACTTGAGCGCCATTTAAGGATTGATACCATTCGGTTAGCATTGAACGATTATAATATGATCACTCCAAATTAGCTCAAGTGGTAATTACATGAAGCCATACTTTAAGTTTTTAAACTTCTAAAATCAAATTGGAAATTTAATATTTCCAAAATCAGATATTTTATTTTAATTAAAATATTTATAAAAATAAATATGCTGCAATTAATCCTAATTCTCACCTCCTCCTTTCTCTCTCTAAATCTCGTCTCTCACCTCTCCACCCTCTCTCTCCGCACAAGCTCCGACGATGCAACCAACACTCAGCACCGACGACGCATCCACATACTTTCTCTCTCTAAATCTCATCTCTCGCATCTCTCTCCCCACACGAGATGTCGGCAATGCAGTCCCCACACAACAACGGGCGATGGCTGTTGCTGGCGATAGTGGTGGATCTATAGGTGGAGGTGAGTTGTTGGATCGAAGGGGGACGATGATGTTGGATGTTGGATCGAAGTTTTTTCAGATGATTGAGACCAAATCAAAGTACTACACAAAAAATGAGGGCAAGGAGAATATCCCATTTAATACTGTAAATCCATGGGCGATGTTGAGGCCGATCGTCTTCTGGATTTGAATTTTTATTTTGAGCGATTCTTGGTTGTTTTACGTATGCAATGCATTCGAAAAAATATGAAGTTCAAATTGGAACAGAAAGCAGTGGCATCTCTTCCGATTTCAACCCTACCTCACCTTCTCTTACCCAAAAACACCCTGCTCTTTCGCAAAATTTCCGGCAAACTCTCCACCACTAGCCGACGTCGAACAATAGCGTGACAGTGGCAGATGGTATAAACGGAAATGGAGGGTTGTGGATGAGCAGGTGGTGTGCTTTTGGACAATGGTGGCGTGGGTAAATGAGCGAGAAAGGGTAGTGGGGAAGGCGACTATTTGGGTGGTGGATTTGAGGATGGAATTGGGGAAGGAGGCTGCACCGATGGATTTTGATCTTCTTATTGATCTGGCCTGTGACTTGTGACCGGCCTGTGACTTGATTTATGACTTGTGACCTGGCATGTGACTTGATTTGTGACTTGTGACCTGGGCTGTGATTCTTGACTTATGACTTGTGACTTGAGTTAGGACTTGTGATATGGGCTGTGACTCTTGACTTGTGACTTGTGACCTGAGTTGTGATTTGTGACATGAGCTGTGACTTGTGACATGTAAAAAAACATTTTAAACGTACAAAAAAATATAGCGGAGCAGTCGCCGGAAAAATCGACGCCGGAGTAGGGCGGTGATCGGAACGGTCGTCGGAGCGGTAGAGGTGGTGAATGTGGGATAAATTAATTATATTATATTATAATTAAATATTTAATAATAAATTAATTTAATAATTTATTATTGAATAAATAAAATTTTAAATTTTTTTAATAAAAATCTGATTTTGGAAATTTCAAATTTGTTTTCTTATTTTTGAAATATGTTAAACTTATTTTATTGAGTATGTAATCTTCCCTTAGCTTAATTCGAGTAGTTTTTGGGTAAGGCCCAATTAACTATTAACAAACCTGAAATAATAATCCTTAGAATTCAAAGGTTCAATAATGAATAAACAAAGAAATAAATTTTGAAGAATGAATTCAGTAAAAAAAAAAAAAAAGTTGGGGAGACCCGGGGGTGGGGGGGCAATTACACAAATCAATAATATATTAAGTATTACATAAAGTGAAAATAAATTTTTTGACGATTTTAACTCTATTATAATTCAGTTATTTCAATAATACCTTATTTTTTGTTTTTCAATATGTAATAAATAATATAAAATCTATGTCATGTATTGATTTCGTGTTATTAATTCTCAATTAATTGATATTAATATTAATTTAGATTCAATGAATCTTGATTTACGTGGATCTAGAGTTACTATAGATGAATTTATTTCTATTCATGTATTTAGGAATTTTAATGGGTGTTTAAATTCATTTATTAGTAATTAACTCTTATATATATTAAATATAGTAAAAAAAATATTACTCATTTGTAATATTTCATTATCCAAAAAACTTGAATCATAAAAGTTGAATTTAGAAAGTACAATTTATTCTCTTAAATTTTTATCCTAAATTTTCTTTTCTTTAATTCGTTGAAAACTTATCAAATTCTCCAAACAAATTGATATCAAATATTACTTCTACAGTACATAAAATATTTCAAAAAGGTGTAATATACGTTCAACTCTGACTAGTATACTAAAAAGTAGGGGCGTTTTGAAAAATTATTATAAAAAGGAGTTTACAATATAAATACTGTTAAAAAATAATTAAAACCCATATTAATTATGGTTTTAAGGCTCATACAGTAAGATTATATAACCCTCAACCTACGAGCTATGCTATCTTCTTTAAATCTCCCATTAAATCCAAAGATAATTCTATTCAAGTAGGTTCTTCTTCAATTTTAGTAAAATTCAGAAGTTGCATTTCAAGTATAATAAAATTTATTTGATCTTTAAGTTTTCAAATGCAAATTTTTCAGATTCCAGTAATGATTTCATCTCGTATTCCAATTTCATTCTCCTATCGCAGTTACAGGCCATTTTTTGCCAAAGGATTACCGACAATCTACTTTGCCAAAAGCTATTATAATTTTATTACGGAATTGAGAAATTTGAGGTTTTGTTTGTGTTAATATATATGAAAGTTCCAACTTTGAATTCATGGCGTGAGTTAGGTCTTGTGACCACAGTGGTTGTATATTTGGTCATTACAAGTTGTGCATGACTTTTACGAGTCTTTTTGACTCTTTTGTCACTTTTAAGAGATCTATATCATTTTTTTATTGAGTGTTTGTTTAATTCTCTTTAATTTATTTTATAGTTTACTGTAGGACCATTTTTAACCACATATTCACACAATAAAATATTCTATCGTATTTCAAAAAAATTTCCATACTTTTTAATCTTAGAGTGTGTTTGGTAGAGATTAAAATCGGATTAAAATTGAAAAACTAGTCGTTATTGTTGACTTTTATTGGACGGGTGAGACCCAATAACGCTATATTTTCAATTTTAATTGGATTTTAAGTTCTCCCAAACAAGCTCTTAATTTTCCTAAAAATTACTATTCAAAACTCTTTTTTCTGCCAAAATGATTGTCGAACATGCACTTCTTATCAAGGATGTTAAGAGAAATCATTTAATTAAATAAATCATGTGATCTTATATTTATGTGAATTTATCATTTAATGACAAGTAGTTGTTATCTATCGTAATACTTAACATTACTCTTCTTTTTAACTAGGTGAATTTGATTTCTTTTATTATTTGTCAATTTTTATTTTTATTTTTATTTTTTGAGTTTTTGAGTTTTGGTAGATGAATTTGAATTCTTTTATTTGTCACTTTTTTAAGTTTTCGAAAACACATCTGAAAGATAACCTAATTCAATTTATGTATCTTTTCTGAGTTTTCGTTACTTTTAGGATATGCATATCTTTTTTTATTTATTATTTTGTGAAGAATGTTGCTAGAACTCAAGTTTTTGAGGAGGGATTATTCTTGTTGAACAGGGGGCCACGTCGGCCCTATTCATGTAGCATCGCTCTTTGAGGAATATGTGGTTGTGACTAAGTGACTAGTTCGAAGTCGATAGTTCGTGTGGATTTCTAAATAAAATTTTTAATTCTTATTTTAGTTAATGTAACCTTTTATATGTGTTTTTCACTTTTTTATGAGATGTTTATTACTTCATATTTATTTTTGTTTAGGATGTTGACACTTTTAATAAGAAATGTTACAAACTTTTTAATTTAATTTTTTTGTAATTAAATTGTTTAATATTATAATGCGCTTATAAAAATCTTTTAATTGATATTTATATCTTACTCCCTACCATTTTTTTTATTTTTTTTTTGCTTTGTATTTTGGATATTAGCCATTGTTTGACAATCATTAGTGGGGAAAATAATGTTTCAAATAATGATTTTTAGGAGACTTTATAATTAAAAATAGAGAAAATTTTGAATTTACGCACATACTATTTTATTTTGCGAATGTGTGATTAAAAATCACTATGTAGAATAAAAGTTTTCAAATAATAATTGTCAAATAAGGGCTAAAGTTGTGCATTTGAAAGTAAGATATTGTGTCACTTTTTAATTGAAAAACTCAAATACAACCACAATCGATTTGGTTTCAAATTAGTGTTCGGGAATCACAATTATGCTAATGCCTAAGTGATTGTACAAGCAACACAACATGACACATTTCTGCAGACAACAATCATACCATAAATAAATAAATGCTCATTTGATAAAGGTTTTAAGTTATACTTTCAATAGTAAGAAACTTATGAAAAAGTTTTAAAAATCAGCTTGTCACATTTGATAATAGGTCAAAGTTACAATAATACACAATTATGCTCATAGTCACAAATCATAAATCACGATCACACATTTTTTTAGATCACATATTATTTATTGATTATAAATTATCCATTTTATCGGTCATGACCACCCAAATAATTAGTTACAAACGCTTTTCATCCCACTCCACCATCACCACTACCAATCATCATTTGCAAACTGCCCCGATATACAATTGCAGCCCACAATTTCACAAATTATACTAGAGGCCCCCTGGTTTTTGAAAGAAAAAATCTAAAACCTTATTTTTTAAATGATAGGTTGAAAAGTAGGTGTGGGTTAATTTTCACTTTTCCAAAAGCTCGATGAAAATAGGCATATAGGGCTCAATTGCCCCAAAAAAGTGTGATCCCTTGATGCATATGCCATCCTTGGCCTTCTTTATTTTCAATGAAAGTAAAATCAAATCTCAATCTTCGAAAATATTTTCATTCTCTTAACTCTCTTTCTTTCTCGAGTCTTTCCTTAATAAAAGAAAGTATAATTGTACATCATTCTATAATAAACGAGATTCTTTTAACTTCTTTTTTTCTTTGCTATCATGGATACTTTTTATTCCTACCCAATATGCCATTAAAGAGGCCAATTTACTATAAACTAAACAAATTGAAAAATGCTCTAAAGTCGATTCTTAAATGGACATTTACATGTGTCATAACCTGTTGTCACCAACATATATATAATATATTCATTGATGTGTGTGTGTGTATATATATATATATATATATATATATATATATATATATATATATATATATATATATATATATATATATATATAATAATACTGCAATATGTACTAGGATTGTTGCATTACAAGGATGGTGTATGGAGAATCTCTCAAAAAATAACCACTATGGATGAGAATAATATTTTTTTTTTACCACAATTAATTAAAATACAATTTCCTCAAGAAGCATGATTGCTAAGATTAGAAAAGAATTTAACTTAGATTAGGGTAATCTTGGTTGAAAATGATTGAACATAGCTGATATACCTTATCAAAAAGGCCAAAGATATCTTCTTGTTAAAAAACTTCGAAAGTTTCAATTTTTATTCCCTTAAACCCTTAATCTTGGTTGAAAATTCATTGAACACAGCTGATATATCTTCTCAAAGAGGCAAAAGACATCTTCGTATCTTGTAAAAAAAAAAAACTTACACAAGTGTCAATTTTTATTCCCTTAATCCTTAATAAAATAATATATCATATTGATTGGAAATAGATGGAAGATTTTGACGAATAGTTTTCGCTTTATCTATAAAACATAACAAATTACATTTTTGTCCAATAAATTTGAAATAACTAAACGAAATCTCTTTTTGTCATAAGAGTGGAACTCAATCTTTTGCAATTCCAGAAAAGTGTCTTCTTCGTAAAGGGACGCATATCGAAAATCTGTGTTAGCTAAATTCAAGGTATAAGAATTGACAAGGTTTTACGCTTATTGTCAACTTACCACGACTCTCTTCCGTTACCTAGAATTGAGACGGACTATAAAAAATGGGCGAAGAGTTATTTTTAATATTTTTTTGAAAAACCAATTACTTTTAATATTGATTTACCTTATCATTTATTACTACGTTTATTTAATTCTTGATTTTTTTTTTCTGAATTTAGGTTAATTAAGACATAGTAATGTCTATCATATTTATAGTATAAGAACATTGACAACTAAGGAAATTGTCTAGTCTAATCTGTCAGCACAAAGTTTTGGTTCAACTTTATTCAGAATATTAATGGAGATTTTTGAAGTAATAATGTTCAATAGAAGAATAATTGTAGTGAACTGATTAAGTTCCTTTGCTTCATGGACCAGATAATAATTGACTAATTGTAACTATGTCCTAGGAAACACATAAGACAGATATTTTCTGGGATGCATCAGCAATTAAAAATGGGATTTTCCAACAATTAACTTTAAATTAAGATTTGTCTGTTCAAAACTTGCTTCTTCTCCTCTAGTTCTAATTCTGAAGGTAAAGCCCATTCTATCTCCCATCTGTACTCATATTTTTATCAAATAGACAGGGTTGAAGAAACAAACCTCCACATGTGTGTGTGGATTTTTTTTCTTTTAAATAGAAGGTGTTGGAAAAATGGGAACCTTATTTCATGTAACATTTGAAGATCTACCTAAAATAAATAACAATATAGTCTAGTTTCAACAAGAAAATTTTCTCACATTCTTATTAAACTGTAAATCATGTAAGAATCAGAAGATAATGTACATATTCCATATCCCATAAACTAGAACAAAATTTACAATTAAATAGCTAAAAGTTACCACAATACAACGGGGAACTACATTATTTCCTTCTCAAGGAGTGAAGCAGCAAGAACCGCATCCAACTTCGTCCACAAAAGTTACAGTATCAAAAGATAATGTACATATTCCATATCCCATAAAGTAAAATGCAATTTATAATTATAGTACCTGAAAGTTACCACAGTATTGTGCAATTTCTTCTATTAGTGACAGCAGAATAATCCTTTTACCTGCCCACTTCTTTTGACCAAGCAAAAACATTGTGCGCCTTCTAGTATATGAATTGTGCTGACTTATTTATATACTAAAAACTAAAAAACTTTCCTGGAATGCGAATATTGCATCCCAATGACTTAGTATTCTTCATTATTTTAAGGTCTATGACGAAGGGAGGATGTATATATAGATTCTTCTCAGTCTGCTCAAAAAGATATATATCTCAGTTACCTTTGCCTCTCTTTGTGATCTTGTTTGACTTCAACGCCTAATTTAAAAGTGGATATTCTCAGCAATCTGTTCCACTTAAATTACAACAAGAAGCTAGTCTTATTTTCGATAAATCTGGGGTCGATTATATAATTTATTTCTTTTATAGTTTTAATGTTTTTCTTTCTTGGCTTCAATATTTTAGGAAATCAAATGAGTTGTGTTCTTGACCTCCAATCTAATAATAGTTCATATGTACTCCTACAAGGGTCAGAAAAGGGCAGTGGACAAAAAAATACAGAACGATGAGTTGGCAATATGTACTATATTTCTATTCATTGGCCTGAAAAATCAAAATAAATAAATATAAAATAAAGAAAACATGATGAGATTTTTCTGTTGTCTCTGAGTGCATGAGAATTAAAGTAGCAAAGAGCAATAGGGTAGTAAGGCAAAATAACTGGTGACATATCCCCACAGCTACAATAAAAAAAAAATTAAAAAAATAGATGCAGTGTCATAGTCATCTTTATAGTGTACCTCCATTTATTACCATGTCTATTGCCTTCATTCGTTCATTCTCCATCCACTAAATTGTTCTCTGGCCCTTTTCTATCCCATTCTATTTTACCTTTTTTTCTATTGAATCTGCAGGCACACACTTAAACTTTTTCTCCTCCAATTAGGGTTTCCCAATTGAGAACTTGTAGCAATAAATCTGTGCAGTGTTCAGTTTGAAGAAACAAAGGAAAGTTTCTTGGAAGAAATCCTACAAGGAAAAAAAAGGTAGTTTTATGATCTTTTTTCTTCTTCTGAACAATGAAACTAGACCATAGAGGTAAATTCGTGAAAGCTCTTTACAGCTTTTCTTGGATTTGCTCACTTTGTTCTAGTGATATGTTTGTTTTGAAAAGGTAAATACTAAAATAAGTAGCTTTTTTTAAGTTATAGAGCTTGATCTAGGGTTTTCTTGCTTGTATATTGACCAACCTCTTTAATTATATCCATGTTTAACAAAATATCAGATAATATGCAAGAACTGTATGAAACTGTTAAATATTAATGACTACAAATTTAAGTAATAAAAATTTAATTATAAGAAGAGAAGAAAAGAAAGATGTGTAATACTCAATTTTTAATAAATTTTGAACATACTTGGAGGATTTTGTTTTCTTTCTGTGAGTGGAATACTCATAAATAAAAATTTGAACATGCTTGGAGGATTTTGTTTTCTTTCTGTGCGAGACTAGTGTAAGGAAACCAACAAAAAGAGGGGGTTTGGGGATCTTCCTGGTTTAGGGTACTGATACTGGTAGGGTACTAAGAAAGCACTGGTAGTGAACTGGTACTGAGAGAAATACTGCAAGAAATTTTACTGTTGACGATCTTCCAATGTTTCTCAATTTGACCCCTTTCTGGCAAATAATTTTTTTTTTTGTTGAAATGAAATATCTTGTAGCTAAGGGGGAGAGAGAGCGAGATTTGCATCTGGACCTATTGCAGTCTTCCATTCTGTCTGAGGAACATATACACAACTTGCAAAGGTCTGTGATTACCATAAAGTACCAGAAACACAGTAATTTGTAAATAAAAAGAAAAATATATATTAGATTTTAATGCAAGCTAAAAGAATTAATGGATTTACTTGTTATTTCTTGATGATGCAGTGAAAAATGGCTTCATCCAGTTCATACAACTGTCCCTGTGCAGCCTGCAAGTTCTTGAGGAGAAAATGCATGCCAGGTTGCATTTTTGCACCATACTTCCCACCAGAGGAGCCACAGAAATTTGCAAATGTGCACAAGATATTCGGCGCAAGCAACGTTACCAAGCTCCTCAATGAGCTTCTCCCTCACCAAAGGGAGGATGCAGTGAACTCCCTTGCCTATGAAGCCGAAGCCCGGGTCCGGGATCCAGTCTACGGCTGCGTTGGCGCCATCACGTTCCTCCAAAGACAAGTCGAGCGCCTTCAGAAGGAACTCGACGCAGTTAATGAAGACTTAATTCGCTACGCGTGCAATGATATTCCGACCGGTTTACCTGCCGCTCAAGGAGTTAATTCACTTCATTCCATGGCGGCAGCGCCCCGCCAGAGACCGGTAAGGACTAGCAATGAAAGTGGTAGCGGCTTCCATCAAACACCTTCAAACTTCCACTACCCATATCCTTTTCCATGGAATGATCATAACCCTTCTGGTAATATATATGGAGGAGGGGTAGATGGAAATATTTAAGGATATATCACCTATAAATCTAGGGTTTATGTCCCTCCCCTAGAGGAATGGTATGCATTTTTATCTTAGTTTATCATGGTCTCTAGCTAGCCTCACATGCATTCTTCTAGCTAGACTGAGTCCTATTACCCTCAAAAGAACATTATTTTGGGTGGTTTTAATAATTAAACAAATATTATAAGTCCTGTTTATTTAGTCTACAAGTGCTAGACCTGATAAGAATGTTCATGTGAAGGGTCTTAATTATTCTGTTGGATTGTTCATCATAAAGAATAAACTTGTGTGAAGTAATTATTAGCTGTTAAGGAAAAAAGGGTGATTGCATAGTAAAATTAAGTCTGCTGTTATCCTTCATTGACCTACATGCATTCTTAATTCCTAGATTTGTCTGTTTTGTTCTTGAGGACAACTTTCTTTATATCTGGTGTGATTGATATAGCATTTGGCCCTGCTAAAGTATTTGTTAACATACGAATTGATAGGTGCACATAGACGTCCCAAAGTTTTGCTTTCAAATCTGCACTAAAATAACTGTCAAAAAATGATTCTCAAAAGCATTGCTTTTTCTTAATTTGTCTAATAAGTCAAGTAGATGAGTAGAAATTCAGTGAAGAGGAGTCATTATCAGAAGGGTTTTTCTTGTCAAATTCAAAAGATCAGAACATAAGTAGCTTTTAAGCAAAATGTCTCCTTCAAGTCAAATTTCTTTTCAGGATGGTCGCTCACACACACACACACACATGTAAGGTCATTGTAAGTCCGTCGACAACTCTTTAGCATATGTATGCCTCTGTCAAATTTGAATCTTGTCCCCTTTCGTGCTGTGTATCTCTCATCCTGTGTATAAATCTTTACTTGCAATATCAAGAACAGTGAGAAATAGTTCTTTCTCACATTGGATCCATATATTACTAAAGATGTTGGCCTTCCTTGTGGAGAGTTTCAGCTTTTCACTACCAGCACTGCTAGAAAAACAGTAGAACCCCACCCCACCCCACCCCACCCGCACCCTGACCCACCTACCTACCCACACACCCCAACAACTTGTTATCTGAAAAATAAACCTGCAGTTATTAGGGTTAGGGTTTAAATCTTGTACACAAAAGAGAGATTTGTATGATTCATTCTGTGTACCAGAACCACACGGGTGTTCATATCAAACAGTAAAAAGCTTCCACAATGAAACATTAGCCTCTGCCATTTCTGTTTCATCCAAAATATATGTCAGTTTCTCTGCAGTTCCATCTATATCATATCCTAAATTCTTGGGTTTTTCTCGTGATCGCATTGAATCGCCTTTGATTCATCACTTGATGGGATTCTGATTTTTAGTGGATGAAAATCAGAACCTGATCGAGAAGATTGGAGCATTCATTTGTACACAAGCAGATAATATTCATCCATCATTAATTAGCTTTTCAATCATAAATTTTTTCAACAGTAGGGGCTTGAAAATTGCTTAAAAGCTGATAATGGCGCACATGCATGTACCCCAGTAACATTTATGTATTTTTTTGGCTCTAGTCAATATAAGTAAAATAAATAAACTTATAAGTTCACCCAAACACGAGCCTGTTACTACTTACGCTAAGTCGGGATCTCTACGCACTTGACACCACCTAAAAGGGATATGACCAAGCTATTTATAAATTGTTGTATAAACTCAGTCAAAATTAAATATTAATTTTAATGAGATATTCATAACGACCAATCATTATTATCAGCAATTTTCTTAAGATTCATTATTATTCTTATTATTATTCCTCTGGAAGCTTAGATTTTTAGTGGAAAACATAATCAAGTCTATGAATCTAATTTTCGTTTTCTCGATATTTCATTTTAGGATAAGAAATTAATCAAATCTTAATGAACCTGTAATTTTTTATCCTCCAATTTTATTTTATACCAGTAGGACCTATGTTGATATTCATTTTAGCCCCAGTTTGGTGGCCAGTTTTTTGGAAAGATATTTATTTTGAATATTGACTTTTTGGAGAATGTGTGGTTAAAAAGTAGCGAATTTTTTTTTATTTACGTGTAAAATATTTTATTGTGTGAATGTGGTTGAAAATATATATACAATTTTTTTTTTTGTGAAAAAATGAAACACAAACCGGAGTTAATTCTTTGTATTTTCAAAGAAATCTTTGGGGGTGGCCGATTTAGTGGAGCAGGTGAACTCGGATGCCAAAGGTCATGAGTTTGAATCCCCTGCCAACACTTCCTCGGTCGAGCCCGTCACACCAGACTTGCCTTGTGTGGTTTACCTCTTGTGTGTGATTTGCGTGCTATTGCACATGAAGCGGGGTTTACTTGGTGCGCACTCACAGTGGTCAGACCTCTGCCATTTCGGGGTGGTCGGGTGATGCAGTGAAAGATTATAGGAAAGACAAAAATCCACACGAAAAGAATTTCACCTGCTTCAAAGGGCTTACAACGTTTAAATAGCGAAACCCTAAAAAAATTCGGAAAGAAATTACCTAATAATAAAAAATATTATTATTTTTTTTCAAAAATGAAAAAAAATTGAGATAATGACGGATCTTGATTCTCCTAATCATCAGGATTATCCCCCCAACAAACGGAAATCAATTTCGAGTTTATTTGACTAAGATATTGCTAAAACAAAATACCATAAACGGCAAAAACGCTTAATTGAGAACCTAAACGATGGAATTTGCCCAAAATTTGACGCGCATCAAAGCCAAAGGTCTTGAGTTGTGATCATTGGTCCGTTTTCAATCAAATTAAACTAGCAATTCACTAAAAACGAACAAACTCGAAATTAATTGAAATTATTATTTTGCTTCATCATCGGGGCTCTGCTGGTAGGTAACGTCTCCGAGGTCCTAAGTCAACAAAAAAATAAACAGAAACTACAGTTGAAGTGAGAATATAGTAATCTCCTACAAAAAATAAAATATGCATAACAATACTTTATACCTACAAGATAAAAAGTTGCAATTAAAGACGGATTACTTTGTCGCTCGATATTAAAATTTCATTGCTTGAGGTATCAAAGATGGAAATTGTTCGTAGAAAGAAGAAAGCAAAGGCTCCAATTATAAGAATTAGATATGGTCACTTTTTAAATGATGTCTTGTTATTGACTACTTGAAATTGACATTACGAATTGTTGAAGACTAAACGGGAAAAAACTAAAAGAAACATTCAAATAGGATAGTAATTCCTTATTTATCTCTCATTTTTTGAGAACTCTTTTTTCTATATATACTCATTTTGAACCAAACGTTCACACAATAAAACATTTTATACGTAAATTTAAAAAAAAATCATACCATTTTAATCACGTATTATTCAAAAAATCATTATTTAAAACAATATTTTTCCAAAGAAATGACCACCAAACGGTCTAAATCTCAACTCATTAAGAATATGCGTGCGTGTATGGACACGCGGAGAGACATAAACTTGAAAATCCCAATGTGAACATTAGAAATTTAGAATTGACAATAAGTTTTCAATCAAGCTAGGGTGCCAGAATTTTTTTGACACCCTAGTTGACATACACACACAATAGGGGTGGGTGGGGGGTATGTTTTTACATTTTTTATTCATGTGGGGTCGGCACGGGTCCCACTCGAATGTGAGAGTAGGTCAACCAGGTGGGCAAATTTCATCTGGCAAAGGAGCTTAATTCATAAGTTTTATGAGTTAGTGTTAAGGGTAAGCTGAAGAAACACTGCAAACTCTCTTTGTCCAAGACTTTCTTTATGTTGGGTTTGATAAGTCTAATTTTTCAAGGAAAATGGAAAATGAATTCAATTTCTCACTTTTTGACTTGTTTGATTGACAAAACTTGTCATGGAATTGTCTTTCCTTACTTGTGTCACATCAACCCATTTTTCATGTTTTTAAGGAATTGGTTTTCTTGGTGGAAATCCATTTTTTAGGCAAAATGGAATTGCTTATTTTTTTTGGCAATTGAAAAAATTATAAACACAATGGTAAATAAATTTATCACTTTTATTGACAATTTCCATGTAAAACGAAGTCAAATGAATGATATTCAGTATGATAATTTTTTTTAAAAAAAAATTGGCAATTGGAACAAATTCTAGATCCAATGGTAGAAAAAAATTATCACTTTAATAGACAATTTCCATAAAAAAATGAAGCCAAACGGATACCAAACTTTCAACATTTTTCAGGTGAAAATTATGCCAATCAAAGACAATGAATTATAATTTTTAGTAAAACAATTTTTAGACAATTTAATTTCTTGGAATTCATTTTTTTTTTCACTTATTTCACGTTCGCAATCAAACGGAGCCTTAGTTTTTTTACTCTTTTTTCCTATCTACTTAAAAATTATTGAGTGACATGATTACAAATAGTTTATGCCAGAGAATACAGCCCAATTCCATGTACTTTAAAGTTATCAGCCTTCATTCATCCTATGATCATAAGGTAACAAAAATTGAGCTGAGCTGAACCCCGTGTATTTAAACATGAATAGTACAACAAATAAAATTTTAACTTTAGAATAGTGTTTGATCAGAGTGGGATGGCGGGGAAGGGGAGGGACGGCCCCGGGTGGGGGGGGGGGGTATGGGTTTTCTGAGTTTTTGTTGGATTACTTCTGAACAATTATGCAAAATCAGAATCCTTGAAACACATCAATCTTCTTCTCTGCAAAACGTGGAAAAGAAGCAAAGAACAGGGGGGAAAAATTATGAGGTGGCCCCGTTAATGCCCCCACCATAAATTCTTAGTGTTCCTTTTGGAATTTTGGATAGGATTTATTTTCTTTAGGATTTGGATGTTTTTCAACTTCAACTCTCTCTCTCTCTCTCTCTTTTGGATTTGTTTGAGCTCTATTTTTCAAAAAGTCATTCTTAATTATATATTCTTTTAATAAAATAATTTTATACGTAAATTAAAATTTTTTTTTCCATTTTTAACCGCACAATCCTCCAAAAAGTCATTATTGAAAAATATATTTTTCCAAAAAATAGGAGTCAAACAAACCCTAAATTTGCTGAAAAGTAAAAGTTCTATAATCCAAATACTAGTCCTGATGGACAAAAATTATGTAACTCAATTTTAAGTTTAAGAAATGTTTTCGAGGTTTATCGGAAGAGTTTCGATTTTCAAAACAGACGCTAGCTTTCTAGATGTTTTTGTGCAATCTAGGTTAAAAGTTCATGTGATGAAAACTCGTGTGAAGTCGATATTTTGATAAGTGAATTTTTTATCTTTTTAATACATGACTAAAAAGTAAGAAAAAGTAATGAAAATTTTTTATTTTTTTTGATTTTTTTTCAAGAATGTGACAATTTCAAAAAAAAATCAATTTCAAAAGGGCAAATGTTGAAGATGACATACGATATATGGATAAATCTAAATGTACAAAATGTTTTACCTAATTTTTTACAAACTGGACACTTGGCTCCCCCATGTTGGAGGAGCGCCTGCCACCACAGACGTCCCTCCAACAGGGGGGCGCCAAGTGTTCAGTTTGTAAAAAATTAGGTAAAACATTTTGTAAGTGTAGCATGGTCCTACGATATATAGACCATATTTATATTTTATACTATGCAAGGCCTCAAAAAGTACTTTTTCCCTAATTCTTGTTAAATATGTGTGTTCTAAGGCCTTGGTAATTCCATAGAAAATGTCACGTTCGAGAAAAATAAATTTTACTTTGACCATTTGATTGCAACGTGGAAATGGAACCGAATTCTAAGATACAACCACTTTAAGCTGCATTTTCTTTGTTTACATGGAAAACGAATTTCTATGAGTTTGGTGGATTTTTATTTTCCAATTAACATGAAATTGGAATTCCCTCCCACTTTTACCTACCAAATGAACCCTAATTGTATGTAGAATGGAATGGCAATTGAAGTTTCTTTATCGACTAAATCCTTTTGATATTATCATAAACGTAGCCCCAAGATTCTAATAGTTACATCAGAAAATGTAAATTGTACTTCTAAAAGAAACAATATCAGAAACATGTAATACCTTTCTCACGTATTTTCTCCTAATCTTCTATTCGGATGAACGAAAATCCTAATGCTTTTTTTTAGTGTTCTCCAGAAGAATATGTCGGCACATGTACACCAAACTCAAATCCTGAAAAGCAAACACAAGACAACGAAAGATGATAACTCAAGCCAAAGTTTCTGTTCTTTGTCTCTCTCGAATTTTGAGCCACACGTAAGAATAGTACTCTCTTGTGGTGGCTCATGCCGTCTGGGGTGATAAATACCCATTGGGTTGTGCTTGTTCCCTTCTCTAATTGAATCCTTCAGCTTAATCTTGTTTTATTTATGTAGTCCTTGAAGATATATATGTTTTACACCTCTTTTAAAATTTTAAACCAATTCCATCTGTGTAATGTAATGATTAAAACTTTGGCTCGAGCTTAGGCGCAATCAACTCCAAGACTTAGGGTCTGTTTGGGTCAAATTTTAATCTTATTTTAATCTAAATCAAAGTCAAACAATCAATATCAATCATATCTTTCATGGGTCTCACATCTTTTCAACCATACACTTTAAAAACTTCTATCACAATCCACTTAAAATTTGATTTTAATCTACACCAAACACCCTCTTAATAGGTTTTAATCATTATTTTTGGAGCATTGCCAAAGTCTCGAGATTGTATTTCTTACACCATATGTACTTAAACAAGCCATTATACTAATAGCTCACACATACGATCAATTGTAGCTATACCGTAAACGAGTAGAAATTGATTTTTAAATTTTAACGGAAGTAGCTCTACTAAAGCAAGCATTCGAGCTCATGAATTGTTTTAATCGGCAAAAACTCCAACTCTCGATGGAGACAATCAAGTTTTTAAACCAATTGACTCAGCATGTAACCTTATAATTAAAGTTGAATCAAAATGATCGTTTTGCCTCTCCAAATATGACTCTCTGTAAACATTATATTGAATCAAGGTTTTAATTAATTCAACATGATTGCTAGCATGATTAAAAGAAAAAAGAAAAGATACATACAATCTAAACAAATCATATACGCCGTCAAGCATATCATGACACCAAATCTTGACTTGACTTGGGAATAATCAAATCCCATGAAATTTGTTTTTGGTTTTCATTTTATGTGTACAAGTGAATTTTCCTATATAGTGTAAAAAAATAGTTTCCAAATTGATAATTACAATGTAGCCCGACTAATTATTTTGCCTATTTAGTTCAGCTAAAAATCATATTTTCAGTAGATTTTGATAGAAAATTGATGAAATATGTGATTGAAAAGTTGATGACAATTGTAAGTCCCGAAACGTGTGGTTGAAAAAAAATGAGTTTTAGAAAATGAGGATCAAATGGAGATTTGTCAAAATAACGACACATAAATCTTATTATAATCGAGTGCAAACGAGACTTGAACAGAAATCTTTTTATATAATAATTTCACGTTAACAACCTTATTTTTTTTAAAAAAAGGTTATAACTCTTACGAGGAGAGACTTAACAACCACCACTTATTATTTATAGCTAGGTTGCATGTTGACTACATCAAAATCATGGAATTGTATCTACATACGCGGCTAAAAGAAGGTTCTCTTAGGTGATTAACAATTATTATGGTAATGATTATCACAATAAGTTTAATGATAAAGATAAAATAAAGGAAAAAGCTCAAGATTATGGGTTAAAGGAATGGATACACTTTGTTGATTAAAAATGTTCTCACTCACACTCACCAAACATTACAACTAGTCACACTCGAGTTGTCATTCATTTTTTGGTTGCATTGAGGTCCCCAAGCTGTCCATTTTGTAGCTGGTAAGGACAAATGGATATAACCTTTCAACTTTTTGTCAAATAGTAATTACTTGAAAGAATGGGAAATTAGGTTATAGGTAGACAAAATTACTCCTAAAAGGATGGGTCGTGTGCTTTTCATGTGACTATTTGATGGAAAGTTGAACAATTTTTGTCCATTTATCCTCAAGTTATTTGGATTGAGTTTGAAGGAATTTGGGTTGGGGACAGTAGGTAAGAATTTCCTTTCCTGTTCTTATAAAGATCGGTGTTTTAAAATGCGTAATGTGTGGCGATGCGTGGAGGTCAAGAGGCGAGCTTATGCGAGGCATATACGTAAAAATGTGTTTTCTTATTTTAATATTATTTTAATTTTTAATCAATCAAAAAATCATTTAATAATTAAAAACAATGCATATCAAACATCTAAAACAGATTTATAGAAACTTTATACATTTTTTCAAAAGTTTCCAACAAAAAGATAAGTTTCAAATGTAAATCAACATTTAAGTTTTAGTTTAAAAGAATTGTAAAAAGAAAAAAAATTAAAAAAAAAAGGATAATAATGCGCGCCTAGGCACTCATAATCATAGCTAGGCGTGCATTAGCAGTCAATGATTGCCTTTGACCGCTAATGGCTTGGCGTTTCCGCGCCTAGGTGCGCATTAGAACACTGGTAAAGATCAAAACATGCTTGTAGATGTAATTATTTTTCTTAAGGTTACCCCAAGATTAAAGTTGGCCCATAATCTTTCATGTGAGCTCTAGAAGCCCGTTACTAATTACGCTTACATAGCCCAACAAAGTAGCTGGATGGGCTTTCTTGAAAAAAAAAACCCAATTCCACGACAAATCGAACTGTTTTGTATAAGCTATGTTGTTAGACACTTACAAAGTTCCTATCACTGGATAGGTCACTACTTCATGCTAAACATACTCTCAATATTCGTGGTTGAAGTGATGAAATTATCATGCCCTTGCTCTAATCCCGTTAGTGTAAAATAGAAAGGAAAAATAAAGGAAATTCATGGTATTTTCTCCAAGGGCCTGTTTGGTATGAATTTTGATTTTCTACAGTAAATCAATTTTCATTTTCAACCACACATTCTTCAATAAAATAATATTTTCCATCACATCAATAATTTTTTCTTCTTTTTCAACCACACATTTTCCATCATATCACTATTCAAAAATCAATTCTTCCCCCAAAAATTCCTACCAAACAGGCTTCAAGTGTCATGCTGGAAGGTGTATGAATATATTTTCTTAATATATTGGGGGTTTAATAAAAGAAAGAAATTGTAAATATAAAGAGGCTTTTACAAACTAAACGGGCTAATAATTTCAAGGCTGGCTAAAGTCAGCTCAATATTAAGTTGGTCCATTATGTTTGGAATGGGCTTTAGAAGCCTGTTACCACTTACCGCTACTAAGCCAACTTATTCGAAAGATGGGACTTTTGTGAAAAAACCCAATTTAAAGACAAACTGTGCAATTGCGAATGAAGTGGATGTGGTTGAACACTTACCAATGATTGAATAAAGTGGAAATTACATTCTACCAAAATTTAAAACTATCCATTTCAAAATTCAGATTTACAAGTTTTTATTTCAAAAATAAGATAATAATTAAAATTTTAAAATAGTAATAATTATATTTGATTGCCTAAATTTGAGGTTTTTTTTTTTTTTAAATTAAAAAAAATCCGACGAACTTATACCTAAAATGTCAAAGCTAAAAAGGGGAAATCTTTAGAACATTTGAGTAACAAATAGTTGGATTTTTTATTTTGAAATACTATCTAATAGTGTACAATCGAATTCACCAAACAATGCACGAAGGTATTTGATCGTGCACTTTAAATACCAAATTGTTATGCTAAAATGCCAAAAAGAATAGAAATCATATGAATTAATTCATGTTCTTGAAGTATTGTTCTATTTACTTTGATCCATGTGTTTAATTTTAGGTTTTTATCCAAATGAAGAAAAAAAAATTGGGAGTCGCAGCCCCGATAAAACACAAAATTTTAGCCTTTTGAACTCTTTTTTGGCCCATTCAAATTCAAAATCTATAGGGGACGTTAATGGAACGAAAAAGACAACCTAAAGGGGACTTTTTGAACAAGAATCAAGGAGGAAAAATAAGAGGAGATGACCAACAATTCAATAGAGAACTAAACATTTTGGTGAAATTAGGAAGGAATTCAATTGGATTCGGCGATTTCAACATGATTCATAGATTTAGAATTTCATTTTAAACAATTCTATGGTTTAGAACTTCTTTTCATAAAAGTGTATTGAGATTGGCTAAACTTTTATTAAATTCCTCATAGATTTAGTCACGCTTTCTTTATTGAATGATTGAAATTTCGTTTAAATTTTAATTTAATTTATCTATTTTTACTGGTGCAATTCAATACTTCTTTATGCTTTAAGTATGTGGTTGTTTTTAAATATTATTCTATTAAACAAAAGTATGAGTGATGTGGTAAGAGAGTTAATCTTTAGATTTACAATTGAATTAAATGGATTTTAATGACATTTCTTCCGATTAGAGAAACTAGGTTGAATATCTCTAATTGAGTTATAAGAATGAATCATTGAGTTGAATGACCCAATCCACTTGAAGGAATTATGGTGCTTTACTATTTCAACCTTGATTTTATTTTTATTCAAACAAATAAATTCTTTTCATTCTAACTATCTCCAAGTGGAATCGACATTCCAAAACTGTGCTACAACAAAATCGTTATTCTTTGAGCGTAATCAAATTTTTGGTGCCTCTCCAGAGAGATGGTACAAGAAACTAAGGGATTTAATTGTAAAAGGGCGACTTCATTCTTTTATTATTATTTAGTTGATTTATTTTATTTATTGTTATTCTTTATACTTACATTATTTCGTTTTTGTATTTTATGACATCGAGACGAGCAATGCAGATTTGTTGATAGAACCTACACAATATTTGAATCTCTCTAACCATATTTTCGATACTATATCTATTGACACTAACACCACATCACACAATACCATGAGTGAAAGTGAACACGAAGATCTGCCTTATAGAACTCTTCAGGATTATCTTTATCCCACACGCATATCTATACTATCATGCATTATTTTTCCACCTAATGTGCCACCTATAGACCTTAAACCAGGAATAATTCAGCTTCTTCCCACTTTTCACGGACTTAAAAATGAAAACCCATATGTGCATATTAAAGAGTTTGAGTAGGTGGTTGCAACCTTCCCCAATCAACATTGTATATTGGATGCAGTCATGCTTAAATTTTTTCCATTTTCCTTAAAGAAATAGCAAAAAACTGGTTGTACTCACTAAGACCACATTTGATTGGAACATGGGGTGAAATAACTCAAGCCTTTTTCAACAAATACTTTCTCCATCATAAGACTAATGCCCTGAATAAGAAAATTTCTTCATTTGTTCAAAAAGATAGTGAGACGTTATACCAACTATGAGAAATATACAAAGAATTACAAGCCATTTGCCCTCCCACCATGGTTATAAGAGATGGCGTATTGTGAGTTATTTTTATGAAGGACTGACCTAGGTAGAGTCAATTTGTTGAGATGATGTGTAATGGTGAGTTCTTGTAAAAAGACTCACATGAGGCCATAGAGTACTTAGATGAGCTCGCTAAAAAGCTCACACTTGGATTGAACCTAGTGTTTCTGATAGCACTAACAGGTCACGACCCGTAGGAAACTCTTCTGGAACATGTGTTTATTATCTTATGAAGGAGGAAAACCTTTGAACCAAGGTAGAAGCCCTTACTAAAGAACTTGAAAGCCTACGTGCTAAGGACTCAAACCTTTGAGCCAAGGTAGAAGCCATTGGACCTTGTTGTGTGTATGGGTGGAATTGATCATCCAGTGCAAAAGTGTACCACTCTAGCTGAGATGAAAGAGGTTTATGAAGAACAATGTAATGCTTTAGGTATGTACAAGAAGCCTATGTTCCTTTTTTTGATACCTACAATCAGGGGTGACAGAATCACCTAAATTTCAGTTGAAAATCTGAAAAATAGACCTGCCCAGCCATCTTGAGCTTACACTACACCTTCATATTAGCCCACATCTTCTAGGAACTCTTTAAAGGACACTTTACATACATTTATAGAGGCACATGTAAGATCAATCAGAAGTTTGAGACTATGATTACTCAAGTTGTTGAGGAAAATAAAGAATTGAAAAATCGTATGTCTAAATAGACCAATGCCTTAACTGTAGTGGAATCTGGGAAATTTCCAGCTTAGGCTCAACAAATCATAAGGGAAAACATATGGCATAAACCTCAGGTTCAGAAGAAAACAAACTTAAGGAAGTAAATGCTATCACCACTCGAATTGGGAAGTTTATAGAACCAATCCCCAAGTCTAGGGAAAATGAAAAGGACTCTAGTAATTTTGAAGAGAGTAGTCCTAGTGAAGAGGTAGTGGAAAATCTAGCTAGAGTGTTCTTCCCTCAAGCTTTCAAATCTACGTTTAGATTGAAAGCTACTGGTCAACATATTAAGATCCTAAAATACCTCAAGCAAGTAAAAATTAATCTACCTCTTTTGCATGTGATTGAACAGGTTTCTACATATGCTAAAATCCTCAAAGACTTGTGTACTGTGAAGAGGAAACACCATGTCAAGAAAACTCCTTTCTTGATTGAGCGAGTGTTGTGATTGAGCAAATGATCCCACCAAAATATAATGACCCTGGTTGTCCTACCATTTCTTGCATCATTAGAACCTGTAAGTTTACACAAGCCTTTCTTGATTTAGGGGCTAGTGTTAACTTCTTGCCTTATCCTATTTACCTGTTGTTAGGCTTAGGTGAGATAAAACCTGCATTTGTAGTTTTACAATTAGCTAATCGATCTAGTATAAGAACAAGAGGAGTAGTTCATGATATTTTGGTTCAAATTAATAAATTTTACTATCCTATTGATTTCTTAGTTCTAGACTTAAAGGTTGATGTAAATGTTGATTCTAAAATTCTTATCATTCTTGGTAGACCCTTTCTATCGAAGTTATCTCTTAGGAACTTCAAGAGATAACTTCGTTAGACCATTTTTCACAAATTCTAAGCAGCCTAGGGAAATGATGAGTGCTATCAAACATACATGATTGATGCACTCACTTAGAAAGAAGCACCTTCAATTGCTAATTTGACCCCTTGAACTCTTTTTTCTTAAATTCTGAAATTCCAGCAAGTTGTGCTAATAAGTAATATGCTAACATTTGTGCTGCTTTTGCAAAAATTCAGGATTATGGGACATAACCATGGCAGCTCAAGTTTGAAAAATTGCCAGAAAGGAGTGGAGGAAAACAACTATCAAACATTGAAAGTCCCAAACTAGAGTTGAAACTACTATCCCTAAGACTGAAACATGTGTTTCTTGGACCAGGTGATACTTTTCTGTAATTATCTCTTCGAAATTGAATGCATTACTAGGTAAGCAACTTTTAAATATTTTGAATGAGTATAAATCTGCATTAGATTGGACCCTAGCTGAAATTAAGGGTATTAGTCCTTTAAATTACTCACATATGATTCACCTAAATGAGGGAATAAGCCTTAAAAGATACCCACAACGTAGGTTAAACCCCACAATGAAAGAAGTGGTGAAAAATGAGGTATTAAAATTGTTAGATTCGAGTATCATTTACTTGTTTGCGGATAGTAAATGGGTTAGTTCTACACGAGTAATCCTTAAAAAGTCAGGTGTCAGAGTAGTAAAAAATGAAGTATGTGAATTGGTTCCCACAAAGACGTTGATGGATGGTGCATTTGCTTTGATTATAGGAAACTGAATGCTGCCACTCACAAAGACCATTTTCCTCTTCCCTTTTTGGACCAAATTTTAGAGCTTATGGCTGGCAATCCCTTTTACTATTTCTTAAATGGCTACTCTGGTTATTATCAAATTAAAATAGTCTTAAAAGACCAGGAAAAGACTATATTTA
The DNA here is from genome assembly GCA_035079005.1 of Fraxinus americana. NCBI lineage: Eukaryota > Viridiplantae > Streptophyta > Magnoliopsida > Lamiales > Oleaceae > Fraxinus > Fraxinus americana. Next base: position 2,610,610 of record CM068712.1, read on the forward strand.
CTTGTCCTTTTGGTACTTATGCATTCCGCAAGATGCCATTTGGACTATGTAATGCTCATGCTACATTTTAAAGATACATGATAAGCATATTTAGTGACATGGTAAAAAATTGCATGGAAGTCTTCATGGATGGCCCGACTATTTTTGGGACTTCTTTTGATGCATGCTAGCAGAATTTGGAGAGAGTTTTGAACCAATGTGAGGAAAATGGTTAGTTTTGAATTGGAATAAGTGTCAATTCATGGTACCTTCAAGCATTGTCTTAGGGCATGTAATTTCTTCTAAAAGGATAAAGGTTGGTAAATCCAAGATTGAACTAATCTCTAAATTGCCTATACCTAAGACAGTAAAAGATATTAGATCATTTCTTTGCTATGCGGGCATCCATAGGAGGTTCATACAGAATTTTTCATTTATATCTAGACCATTATGTATCCTCCTAACCAAATATGTCATTTTTAATGGACCCCAGCTTTCGAAGAGGAGTTTGAAACACTGATTGGCAAGCTAACTTCAGCACCCATAATGCAGCCACCTGATTGGATATTGCCATTTGAGATTATATGTAATGCAAGTGATTATGTGATAGGTGTTGTCCATGGACAACGAAGGGAAGGTAAGTCTTTTTTTCATTTAATAAGCTATTAGGACTCTAAACAGTGCTCAAATGAATTACTCCACTACCGAGAAAGAGTTATTAGTTGTAATCTTTGCTCTAGATAAGTTTCATTCTTATTTGATTGGTTATCCTATTATAATGTTTAAGTACCTTCTCACAAAGAGTGATGTTAAGGCACGTTTAATATAGTGAATTTTACTTTTGCAAGAATTTGACATCACCATCAAAGATAAAAAATGAGTGGAAAATGTATTAGTAGACAATTTGTCAAGGCTAACTTTTGAGGACAACACAAACCCCTTGCCAATTAGAGACGACTTTCCATATGAGCATTTATTTTCTGTTTCCTCTATACCATGGTTTTGTTCACATTGTAAATTACTTGGCTGCAGGTGAAATTCTAGGAGAGTGGAGTGCACAAAATAAGAAAAAGTTCATAGTTGATGTACGTAAGTTTTATTGAGATGACCTATTTTTATTTAAATATTGCCCTGATCAAATGTTGAGAAGCTGTGTCCTTAATGAGGAGATACCGAGCATACTCAATTTCTGTCATGTCCAAGCATGTAGATGCCATTTTTCCATGAAAAAGACTGCTACAAAAATTATGTAATGCAATTTTTACTGATCCACTTTGTTTAAAGATACTAATATGTATTGTAGATCTTGTGAGATGTGCGAAAAACTTGATGCTTTGTCTCGGTGTAATATGATGCCTCTGAATCCCATTTTAGTGATATAAATATTTTATTGTTTGGGAATAGACTTTATGGGACCCTTTCCACCTTTTTAGGTTACTTATGATCATTGTGGAAGTAGATAATGTGTATGAATGTGTAGAGGCAACAGCTTGTAGGGCCAATGATAATAAAACGATTGTTAAATTTCATAAAGAAAATGTTTTGTCTAAGTTTGTCGCACCCCAAGCTATTACTAATGAAGGAGGCACACACTTATGCAACTGTTCATTTGAAGCACTAATGAAAAAGTATGGAGTTGTCCATAAAATTTATACTTCCAAGTGTGTATTAGATATTGAACGTTTATTCGAAGAATAAAAGCAAGGAAAAAGACAAGAGTTGGCAAATGTTCAAGTGAAGCGGCCTAAAAGGTAGAAGAAAAAAAAGAGAGAAAAAGTAGGGAAAAAAAGAAAAGAAAAGAGGGTTGATTTTGAGGATTGAAATGTTGAAAAATGCATTGATTAAAGGATGTGGTCTACTGAAATGCTTGATGAGATCCTTAGTTATGTATTTCGAAGTCTTTGAATCCTTGTGCTCTCCTTTTCATGTAGCCCAACCAAAGTCTCATTACAACATTTTGCATTGACTGTTTTGATACAAAGTAAAATTGTGGAAAAAATGGATGAATTCTCATTTCATAGTGTTCCAATCATAAGATCGATGTTTGCTTGTTGCTTGTTCAGAAACCTCCAAGTTTTTGAGCGTACATTTTTTGTCAGTTACTTGAGAGAACCCTTACACTAACCATTGTAATACTCTTGAGTTATGGAGTTGAACTTTTAGCTTGAGATACACTTGATGTTACATGTGTTAAGGTAGGTGATAAAACGGCTATGGCTTGGCACACACTCACAAATTCTGTAAGTACTTTTCATATCCTGATATTGATGACACTATTAACTTTTTTTTAGAGCCGAGTTCAAAAGGCATGAATTGTGGTTAAATTGGAACTTGATTATTTAAATTAGCCCTTGTTTGACATCCATTTTTTTTTTATCTCTTGCTTCTTTCTTCATTCAACCACACATTCTATTAATAAAATAATATTACACATAAACCCAAAAACTCTCGTTACTTTTTAACCACACATTCTTCCATCAATTACTATTCCAAATCAAATTTTTCTCCAAAATGGGTGTCAAACATGAATTTATATTATGAATCATTAATTGATTGTCTTGTTTTGCATAGAACTGCAACGGACTAGCAATAAGCAAATTAGAGGGTGTAATAAGTGCACAAAACATTCTACAATTTGCCAACTAAAGCACAATCAATCTTTTCATCCAATCTTTTCTCTCCACATTATATTATGTAATCTATTATATGTATTTTTTATGTATATGTAGTAAAATCCTATCTATTTTTACCAGTATGATTCATTACTGCTTTATGTTTTAAATATATGGTTGTTTTTGAATCTTTTCCTAGTAAAAAAAGTATGAATGCTCTTAAATGATCCAATCCAATTGAGGAAATTTTGACGTTTTACCATATCAAATCTTCATTTTATTTTCATTCAAACAAATAAATTATTTTCACACACTTAAAAGAACATTCACCTTTCGAATCCTTTAAATATTTCCATTTCCCCGTGAAATCAACACCCCAAAACTATGCTACAACTACTGCGTTATTCTTTGGGCTTAATCAACATTCATGTCTACTCACTGCTCATGAGCTCATCCTTGTATACACACAGATCATGAAACATAGTGATGAATGATTTCAGAAACTACAAAATATATATAAAGATCGTGGAAAATATTTGTTTTTCCAAGTACCGTATGCCTAAACTTCTCTATGAAAATAAGCATAATCAAGGACTACGATGAACTAATACTAGACAATCTCTCAGTAAATTGATTAAACGTTTCATCACGAGGTAACATGCTGATTCTAACGTACTTTTCACTACCGCCAAAATGCTTTCCACCCCTTGTTAATATCTTGTGACCACGAAGAAAGCTTTCACAATCATCGATCTCTCCTTCACATTTGAGCCAAGCAAAAGCTAAAGCAAGGAAAAGTAAAAGTAAATGGAATAGCATAAGACAAATTTGTAGACAAAACTTTAATCCAAAAAACAAAAATAATTACCGGGTTGTGATCCAAAAGTGTGGCCACTAAAGGTGCACGAGCTAGTTGGGAAGTCCGGCAAACTAAAGAGCTTGCTCATATTCACGGCATCTCTAAGTTGTTTCCACCTCCTTGCCATGTGGCTATAGTTACGTTCAAAGAAGGCTTGACCTTCCTTGAAGTCACCTTTATATTGGTGGCTATCGGATACAACTTGCAAGATTTTTGCTGCACGAATTTGAGAGTCTTTGGACACGCCTATGGTGCTAAGCACGATAAATTCAGTCATTTTCTTCGCAATCTCTATATCTTTGACAAGAGCCCAACTGCAAGATGTATGTGATACTCGTAAATGATCCCAACCATTTTCAGCATTTTATTCGAGTTGAATAGTAAGGAATAAGTATAAGCAATGTTTCCTAGCTTCAAAAAAGTAATAGTAATTTTTTGGAAATTCTCCGAAAAAAGCAACTTTCAGAAAAGATCGAACATGTTCTGCACGAATAGTTTATTAAAAGTAACTTTTAAGCTTAGCTAAACATGCTAGAAATAAAAAAATATGCAAGTCCAACAAATCTAAAAAGCATGATCTGAAGCAACTGAATTTAACAAGTGGAGAGCAAAAATAAAAGAGAATTTTGAATATATTATCAAATTGCATAGCTTACCCGGTGCGTGATCCAGCATGGCCAGTGCTCTTAGAGACAGTAAATAACATGATATCATGATCTGCAGGAGAAGAGATTGGAATGTACTGTGGCCAGTAGTAAGCAAAATCATGAATCAGTATTCCTTGCTTTTGATTGACTACAGCTTGCCTTGGAAAGCCATCGGGATTATTTGGGGACGTCACTAGTTCAATATAAGGCTCGTCTTTGTTAAATGTGTAGGCATCGCCTGCCCATTTATGTAATCCAGACTTCAGAAAGTCTGTAATCAATGGGTATGACTGCAAGCGATTACAGTTTCAGAGTTAAAACTTCAACAGAAAAAAGGGTTCCAGAACTTCTTTCCAGTCAAAATAATAGCTTAAATTATATAAGCATTTATCATAAAATTGTATTCAATAAAATTTTTATCTGTAAACATTATGTGTAGCTTCTACAAGAATTAACCTTCCAGCAAATTATTGAAATTACACTACACTCCTCTAAAGGAGTAGTAAATGAACCCAATATAGAAACCAAAGAATGTTAAAAGTTGTTTACAATAGTGTTTGACTTGGTTCGGATTCGATAACAAGAAAGTTTGTGAGTTCCAAAATATTCTGTCGAAGAAGATCACGACGGCATCGAATTTCATTAATGCAATGAAGCAAAATCCTTTATGCATTGAATGGAGTGTGTCACACTACATTGTGAAATATCCTTGAATCGCAAGCATTGTTCTGTCCTTTTACAATATTTTTAAGTAACAATTATTCAGTTCAGAAAGTTCTGTAAAATAAGTAAGCATTGTTGTGGATAATTTAATATACCGTCTCACCGAGTAAAATGGTGCAGCAGACACCACACTGATTGGCTCGGAAGAATTCGGTGGAGAGACAGCATACAGCAAGGCCTGGAAGAGTTGTGTAGAACCCGTCCCAACAACAATGTATCGGTTTTCAGTAATAGCATTTCCGACTAATTTGTGCAACCTAATAATCGCGTTTGCAAATTCCGGCTCTAAAAACCAGCAAACTTTTCTAACATCAGAAAAATAACTTATGAATTGCCAGCCATTAATCACAACTGTAGCTTTGTCCCCCATCTGCTGCCAATATTTCTCGTACATTGTCGGATCTCCACTGCATAGGGTCATGCACATATTAATTTCATTACATAATGTCACCAAAGATGCTATGTTCTGACAATAACCATAACTTATGGTTCCAACTCTTGTCTACAATAATGGTAGGAACAAGAAAACTTATGCGCGCATTACGAATTTAAGATATCTGCAGCAAAATTAATAAAGGCATGGGCTGTAACACGATAAAGTGCATGATATAACATCACCTAATCAAGGGATGGTCCATAATCGAGGAACGTTGCATTATGATTCAACATGGGATGGAACCAGGGGCGGACCCAGCACCCGGCCAGCCCCCGCGGCCGCCCGTGCTGGGTCCTCCGGGACCTTGAAGTCCGCCGGGAAGAGTTGCAGCAGCCGGCGATCGGAAGAGGAAGAAGATGAGCAGCCAATGTTTTTTGTTTTTTTTTTTCCTTTCTAACCATTGGGGCTTTGAGCTTGGGCTTTTATTTTTAAACAATAAGGCCCAATGGCCAATTGCAACCAACCCATTTCTACAAAGTCCAAATGCAAGATCAATCCCCAAATTGATTCAAACCAAATTGACCCAAACGAGAGGAGGCGAGGCAGGAGAGACCTGAGACGAACGGCGATTGGCGAAGGCTCGAAGTCGAAGCTTACCTGTGGCTGTGGGCTGTGGCTGCACCAGCACCACCACACGAGGCTCCTGTTATTTCCAGTTCCAGGCTTCCAGTCCAGCAGCCTGCAGGCTGCAGCCAGCCTCCAGTTCCAGCATTCCGGCTCCATGGCATCGTCCGGCGACGACATCCGGCGGCGAGGCGGGCGAGCGGCCTCCGGCGGCGGGTGCGCGGCGGCACTCCAGCAGGCACGCAGGCAGCTTCTCTCAATGTCGGTCAGTCCTCTTCGCTGCTCTCTCGTTTCTTTTTCTTTTTCTTTTTGTTCCTTTAGTTAATTTCAATTTTGGTTTGAGTTTTTGTATTTTTGTTTTTGTTTATATAATATGAATGTGTAGTGTAAATTGTTTAATTGTAAATTGTAATGTGTTTGTGATTTGTGAATCTAAGAATATTTATTGCCTGCAGCCTGGGATTTCAGATTTGTGAATCTAAGAATATTGGGGATTTTGAAACTTGATGATGTTGGTAATTTAGGTTTTTAGGAAATTAGGGATAAGTGAAAAGAATTAATGAAGAAAATGTTGGGCTCAATTAAACTATGTGTAGACTATTTTTTAATCCATTTTAATTGAAAAATAAATTGGGGCATTTTGCAGATTATGGAGCGATTTTTTCAATCGAAACGAAAGTCCATACCTGATTTTTCTTTGTCTAGTTGTGCATTTAGTCCCGCCGTTGATTCTAGTCGAGCACAAGAGTTATTAAATAACACAAAGAAGTCCCGATCTCAATTCAATGGGGATGATCTTGTATCTGATCCAGGGAAACGCCCCCCCCCCCCCATCGACTCATACGATCCCAATAATTTTTAATATTATATAATTAAATATTAATAGACGACATCGTTCTTACGATAGCTGATGGTTGAAGTTGACTGGTCAACGTTGACGAGTCAACGTCCGCCGGGCTGAGTTGAGATCCTAGGTCCGCCACTGGATGGAACGTAGGCCACATGTCGGTCATTCTCCAATCTCCATCAAATGTTCAAATGATTAGACAAACGACAAGTTAGGTCCAATATTCATTTCGGAGTGTCTACAATCATTGTAGAAGTATCACAATCTAGGATGTAAATTTTCATTAACGACGGGGCAAGTAAATCATCAAACTTGGCCGTAAAACTGCAACCAAGAATTTGCCGTGCTAAGGTTCCACGTAGCGTTACATATAAAGTAAGGTCCTAATGATTAAAGTGTACATTTTGCAATCTTTATGGGATCTCAAAGGACAAAGGGGGTCCAAATGTAACAAAATCTAGATGTAATTTTCATTAACATCCGGGAAAGTAAATCATTTCACTTGACAGTAAAAATGCAACCAAGAATTTGTCGTGCTGCAGTTCCACATATTAAAAAGAATAATGCTAAGTGTACACAATTTTTTGCACAATCTTTTACACCTCTCTCACATGGAAGGGGGCCCACACATAATAAAATAATCGTGGACCCCCCTCCATGTGAGAGAGATGTAAAAGATTGTGTAAAATTGTGTGTGTACATGTAGCATTACCCTATTAAAAAAGGTACTAATTATTAAAGTGTACAGTCTGCAATCTTTAAAGGATCTCAAAGGACAAAGGGGGTCCAAATGTAGCAAATGCAAAAAGTAAAAATGACCCACAAAGATGCATTTCATATAAGTAGACTAAGGAGGTGTTTAACACCCATTTTAATAGAAAAATTAGTTTTTGAATAGTGATTGATGAAAGAATGTGTGATTAAAAAGTATGGAGAATTTTTAGATTTATGTGTAGTATTATTTTATTGATAGAATGTATGGTTGAAATGAAAAAAAAAGAAAAATAATGAGAATGAGAAAGAAATAGGTGACAAACGGGGGCTAAAAGTGACATTAAGTTAACACGGTGGCTCGCACTTTTTAATTTAACTTCTCGTGGTCCACTAATCCGCCAATTATAGAGGCCGGCGAGCTAATTCTTAAACAAAACTTTCCTTCAATACCATAAGTCACTTTAGGTTAATGCGGTGGAATCAGATTTCAAATTGACTTATAGAAATTAACTCGAAAATAAGCTTCCCAAACACAATTCCTCACACTCCACTAACATAGTGGAGCACTTAATTAACGAGTAATGCTATTCATTCTCACTGGGGTTGAGTCTCAATCTATGTGACAATTACATGATATTAAATGATAGATTCAAGTCACATGACTCATTTAATTGAGTCTACCATTTAATGTCATGTAATTGCCACATAAACTGATGCTCAACCTCAATGAGGATGAATAGCATTATTCTTAATTAACCTAGAAATGGAATTAACAATTTCCTTAATTAATTAATTAACTTTCACAAAACCCAAACAAGTGCACAACACAAGAATGACCATGCTGGTCAATGGGAGAATCAAGGAAGATCGTCCATGGTGCTATCATGCATGCTAGCAGTACAACACTACTTTGAAAATATCAAACATGAATGAATTCAATAAGCACTTATTTTTGCCTTTTACTTTAAAAATACACGGTGGGAATTCACAAGCCAGCAGAACAAGTTCCTGTCTCTGAACTGACAAAACGTAAACCCCTATGCTCACGTTAGGGAATCGTAGCAGTGGTGACTAAAGCTACCAAGATAATTCTGTTTCACCCAATTAAGTACTTAATTCTTTTATCTATTAAAATACTTAAAAGGTCACTTACAAGTACCAATTCCCCACTCAGAGAGTTGCAATTTGTGGGATAAAGCTGACCGCTTTGCACAATATGATTTCGAACTTCGAGAACACATTGACCACACATACATCCTGAATTCAAATCTATAAAGATTTGTGATTCCATCTTAAAGGTAAATTTTATCAACAGTAGCTCAAATCCTTATAAATTGATCTATATTTTTCATCTTTATTTGACGTGAGATTCTATCCTTTAACATATTCCAACAAGATAGTGCCTCGTTTGAGTAGACTAATCTTGAAATCCGTGTACTCAATTTTGTTGAGTCTTAATCGAATCGAATCACTCATTGAAACTTAAACTTAATGGGTTTTGATACCACGTTAAAATTTGGAATTCCATCTCAAAATATCAATATTATTAAGAGCAACACAAACCCTTATAAATTGGTCTATGTTTTTCATCTTTATTCGAAAATCTGTCTACGAGAAATGTAAACGTGCCCGAGTCACTCTTGCTTACGAAAAAATTAAACTTGGTGTCGCGAATGTGTGTTAAACATAGAAATATCTTAAGTTCAAATCCATCCGCAAAAAATCGTGCCATCTATAAGTTTTGAAGACCAAAGCTCGAAAACTATGAACAAGTCGAACAGACTATAAAAACCGTTTCATGTCACTTCGTTGGTCTGACTCGTTTAAAAACTCGAAGATGATTTAATACAAAGGAAACTAGAATGAAGATCAGAACGACAACCCCACATTAAGGAAAAAAAAAGATAGATGAAAGGATTAAGTGGGAAATAAATAAAATAATAGACTTACTGATCAAGATCGATAATCCCATCAAAAGCTTTTGAAGACGAAGAAGATGAAAATGGCTGTGGTGATGCTTCAAGAAGAGTCACAGAAGCATTTTTGCACTCATTTTTGGAGCCGAAAAATTCTTGATAATGGCGATTCCCCTTGCAGTAATCTCTGTACAAGAATCCCACATTCAAGGCCAAAGAAATCACCAAAAAATGCCCCAAAATCATTGTTCTCAAGTCCATTTTTAACTCACGAACCAGCTGAAATTGTCAAGAAACAAGAACCCTATTCAAATTTCAAAGTAAATATGTAAGTATATCTATTGTATAGATGAACAGAAAGACAGACATGCCATTAGAATCTTGAATACAGAAAATAGGGTAGAGAAAGCTGCTGTTTTGGCTGTCTTACTTCGTGCGATGTGTTGTATGTTCATTCACTTTTTTGTTTCTACAATTTTGTATAGAGTTGTGTGCTGTATATTCCTCTTCGCTCCATTTTCGAGAGCCTGTTTGGTAAAACTTTTCATTTTCTACAGTAAATCAATTCTCATTTTCAACCACACATTCTTCAATAAAATAATATTTTCCATCACATCAATACTTTTTTCTTCTTTTTCAACCACACATTTCCCATCATATCACTATTCAAAAATCAATTCTTCCCCCAAAAATCCCTACCAAACACACTCCGAATCTTTTTGTCGTACCTTGATTTTTCTCGCTATCTTTTTTGGGTTTCGCAATAGTTTTGGGAGATCTTGTAAAAGGTAATTAGGACAAACATCCCCCCACTTTTCATTATTATTGTAAAAAACGTTCATATCTTTCAATTTTTGACATTTTTACCATTATTTTCACATTTTATTGTGCAAAGGTCGTTTTCATTTATTTTCTCAATTAAAAATTATGAAATGACAAATATACACCCCTCTCTAAATAAAACAAAAAGAAAAAAGAAAAAAAGTTAATTGTAATCACATTCCCAAAATTTTTTTAAAAGTACAAATAAGTCATAAATAAATTATTAAAACGATAATTATCTTCTATATATTAAAAGTGGCTATGTAACGGAATTTCTTATTTTAACGGAAAAACTAACAAAAATTTCTTGTTTTAACGGAAAAACTAGCAGAATTTGTTGTTTTAACGGACTATATAACGGAATTTCTTGTTTTAAACAGGCAGCTGCACCTTCCTTCATTGTTTTTATCATAACTTTGTATTCCGATATCCGATTGAGGCGATTCAAAATGCGTTGGAAAGCTAACTCATCTGGCTAAAATTTTGATTAGATATCATTCTCCAATTCGATCACTTTCCATGCCAAAAATAGGTCTCAATATGAGACTAAAACACCGGAGCATAACTTTTCGGTTGGAAATTGATTTGTGATCATCTTTTGACTAAATTTGATCATCTTGACGTCTTCCTTTATCCAATTGACTCCGAGCACTCTCAAATCTTCATCGTGAGATTCGGCATAGCTTTTAAGTATTTACATTTTAGTCCCCGAACTTTGGATCCCTTACAATTTAGCCATTTCTCCAAATTTGTCAACTTTTGCTTATTTTCTTCAATCTCACCAACTTACATCACAACATCAAAATCACACATTTAATTATTTATCAATTACATAAACATTACATCATTAATTATTTAGATGGTGTCTGTTTCTGCTTTTCAGCAGAAATCAAGCAGTTGGCAGCACAATTCATGTCGTTAAGAGCCGCAATTTTGGACCAATTTTCTCACTGTAGGACTGTAGGTTTTTTAAAAAAAGGGTAATATAATCAATTTTTCTTCATCCTTACAGCGCGCCCAGACACGCCCTTAATTAATCAAAAAAATTATATCTTTATTGATAACAAATTAATTCTTAAACAAAACTATTAAATATAAACTAAGCAAACGTGCATTGCACGTTGCTTGCACCTAGTAGTATATAATGTCCCTATATTTCACCGTTATTACGAAAAACGTCACCACCTTTCATTTTTTTGGCATTTTCACCCGTCATTCTTTTATTCTTATTTAAATAGGATATTATATTCGTTATTTCACAACTTTTTATTGAGAAATTGGATGAAAATAAATAGAAATTGTGTTTTACACAATCAAATGTGTAATTAAGGGTGAAAATGCAAAAAAAAAAAAAAAAAAAGGAATAGTCGTTTTTCTCAATAACGGTGAAAGATAGGGACATTATATATTAATTACTCTTTTAATACTTTATTTGTGACTTATTTGTGCTTTTTAAAAAAATTTGGGCTGTGATTGCATTTATTTTTTCTTTTTGTTTTTGTTTTATTTAGAGAGAGAGATGTATATTTATCATTTCATAATTTTTAATTGAGAAAATAAGTGAAAGTGACCTTTTGCGTAATGAAATATGAAAATAAGGGTGAAAATGTCAAAAAATGAAAAGTATGAACGTTTTCACAATAACAATGAAAGGTGGGAACGTCATGTGTTAATTACCCTTTTATAAATTATTTTGAGAGGAAATATTCTCATGCTTTATTACATCTTTGGAAGTGTTAATGAACGTTTTAAATTAAGGCATATTACAAACATCTTTCTTGAAGTTTCGAATAATTTCAACTTTCAAGTATACTTTTTCATTTTTTAAAAATTATACAAATCTCTTTTATTTCAAATTTTGAACAACTCATACATCTCGTTAGATTTATGACAATTTTAAATAAATTACTTTTCGTTTCAAAAGTTATACAAAACATACCTTATTTCGAATTCTGAAATGCATTTCTTCATTGATTACTTTTCTTTCACATGTTAGCATAAATAATAATGATAATGTAAAAATATTATTACGAACGTTATTCTATCTTGTGGCTCATTAATAATAATAATGTAATACTTAAAACACTCTTTCAACACTTCTAAGTAAACTAAAAACAAAGTATTATTATTATTATTATTATTATTATTATTATTATTATTATTATTATTATTATTATTATTATTATTATTATTTTAAATACTCTTATTTGAGATACTGAAAATAATTATTAAAATCACTATGTTTGGATAGTTTATAAATATTTATAAATTGATCAAACTTCATTTTCAATAACACATTTTCGATGAATCCATAAGTACTATACATTTATCCATCATTCATTTCTATACATTTGTGTATTATACAGTCTATAAATTCTTCTCAAACATACCAAATATGTTGAAGGATTTTTGAAGAATATGATCTAAATAAAGGTTTGATGTTGATTTTTAGTTAGAAGTGTCTAAAGGGTATTGTAAGTGTCATATTAATTTTAAAGGAGCCACAAAATGGCCAAGAAAGTTCACAAATCCATCTTCAATATAATAATGTGAACTGTTGTTGTTAGCAGTGTTCTAAAATGCGTAATACGTTGCGAAACGTCGAGATCGAGAATCAAGAATCACAAGTTTAGGCGTGTCAATGCGAAGAATAAGCATCATAATGCGTTTCGTATTTTTAAGGCATTAAATATATTTTTATATATAAAAAATAGATTTTTTAATATATAAAAAAAAACAGATTTAAAAAAAAAAGGGGGAGGGGGGGGATTAGGCGGGATAATGCGCGCATTAGGCTCCCATTTTAGTTGGAAAACGCATTTTTCCCGCATTTCCCGAATTCGACGCGTTTTGGTCGCGCGTCACGCCTAAACGGCGCGTTTTCACTTTTTTAGAACATGGGTTGTTAGAGATATAACTTCATTTTAGATCCAAATATGCAAAATAACCAATAAAAACAACGAGTCACGTATTTATTGTTTCTAGATAATTAAGGTTATATGCAATTTAAACCTTAAGTTAAACAATCACAAACGTATAGATAAAAGGCATAAAAAAAAATATCAAAAATTGATGGCGGGGGAAAATTCCTTGAAGAGCTATTCATAATGATAAAAAATCTTTCAGGTAAACCTTGTCAAAAATATCCACCAGAAAAATAAACTCACAATTGGTTTATGCACTGTTATTCTATAACTAACTTTGACCGCATAACTTATAAATCACCAAAAAACTCTTTGATTGTGTGATCCGTACTTCCTAGGAACCCTGGGCTGCTTCCCAGCAAACCTTGTCAAAAAGACTCACTAGAAAAACTAACTTACAATTGGTCCAAACCCTGTTAATTTTTAACTAACTCTGACCACCCAACTTGTAAATCACTGAAAAACTCTTTGATTGTTCGACTCATACTTCCCAACAACTCTGAGCTATTTTCTATTTATGTAGATCATCAAGAACAAACTCATTTTGGAGCGCGGAACTCCAAACGCCTCTTCTTCCAATTTCAAAACTCTGAACGCTTGTAGGTGAATATAAGGATTTTTAATGTTTGGTCTAATGATCTTTGGTTGAATCAAGAGAATAATGGAGGGCGTATTTGATGTTCAAAATGATGTTCTCTTGTATGAAACAAAGGTCCAACAAATGGCGAAATAATATTCAAAATAATTATCAAGAATTAATCTTGTTATTGAATCAAGAAGTCTTTTGGAATATGTTAATGATGATCAAGAATGTGATCTCTAGTATTAAAATAATGATTCAACACACTTTAAGACGGACTTATGCTTGGATATATACATTAGGTAGTGTTTAAGGTTGAATATGATTGGAAAACAGCTTTAAAATTGTGAACGGGACTTTTCCGGATGACTATGCCGCTCGAGTGCGACCTTGTGCCTATCAAGCACCGTGACACTGTTTTAGGCCTTGTGCGTGTCATGTGCGTTCAGCGAGCAATTTTGTTTCGATTTTTTCTCCTTGGTCCATATTTGACATCTTTGAATCCTTCAAATCCTATACTACTATCAATCTACAACTATTTGGACTTTAATTACAACACAATAACACATGATTTTAGACACAGGAATAACCAATTACAATTTAGACCTAACAGTCATAAATGTTGGAAGCAAAATGGGAATGATGAGAATAGCATCTCCAATGAAATGCGAATTGCACTAATTGTGGATCCAAATGTACAAGAGAGATGACATAGAAAATGCATAGAGATATAAAAAAATTAAATGGTCACATTTTTCAATGAGTATAAATTATAAAAAATAAAATGGACGATATTTAGGACACCTTTCATAGGTAGGTGGTGTGCTAAACATCCTACACTTTTTTCCTTGTTATGTAAGCATTTTAGGGTAACGAGACACTCTACCATTTGTCGTTTAAAGCACCATCAATTTTTTCATTCAATATTTTTCTTCCACATCAATTTCGGTAATCGTTATGTACATTTTATATGTACAAGTAGTAAAATCCAATTTATAAATTATTTGATAACAGAAATAGTAGTGGTTTCAACGAAATGTGTGGATAATAATGAGTAGTTGTAGCCCTATTTGAGCCTCATTATTCTCAAAACTCATTTTTAACCGCACATTCTCCCATAAAAAAAAATTTACACGTAAATCCAAAATTTTTCCTTATTTCTAACAATATATGCTACAAAAAAATCACTGTTCCAAAATACATTATTCCTAAAAAATGGGGCTCAAATAGGGGCATGAATATGTGATTAAAATTAATGTTTTACTTTGACTTGATTTATAAATCAATTTATAAATTGTATCTAAACTATGGCCAATAATCACCAATTTATGCTGTAATGGGGCTCCACCGTTCATTGTCTTCAAATGCAGTATGTGAATTGCCATTTGGGTAGCATACAATCAGGAGAGGGAGAAATATAGAGAAACTTAGGGGTCGTTATCTTCGTGTTTCAGTTTTGTATTTTGTGTTTTGAATTTGTTTTGTGTTTTGAGTGTCTGTTTTGAAATTTCTGAAAATGCGTTCTTTTTGCCATTCTGAAAAACAGTTTCTGAAAACATAAAAATGGAAAACGCGTTTACTTTGCAATTTTGAGAATTTTTTTAATAATATTTTATTAAAAAAAACTGATTATTCAATAAATTGTAATTGTTTAATGTAAGCCCCCATTTGACACACATTTTCTTCTCATTCTCATTTTTTTTTCTTTCTTCATTTCAACCACACATTCTATTAATAAAATAATACTACACGGAAACCCAAAAATTCTCATTATTTTTTAACCACACATTCTTCCATCAATCACTATTTCAAAATTCATTTTTTCTCCAAAATGGGTGTCAACCAGGGATTAAATATAATACTAAATAACATATACATTTGAAAAAAGTGATACGTATATTTTTTTTTCAAGATATTAAAAACACAACATAAATTACATTTGATGAAACAGTTCAATCGATACAATTAGAAGTTTACGTGTCATGACAACATAAGCAGATACTGAACTACATACAAAATAAATGA
Source organism: Fraxinus americana (assembly GCA_035079005.1). NCBI lineage: Eukaryota > Viridiplantae > Streptophyta > Magnoliopsida > Lamiales > Oleaceae > Fraxinus > Fraxinus americana. The sequence goes on from CM068712.1 coordinate 2,626,258, forward strand.
ACGAAGTCATGTACGACATCTTGAGTAGTCATTCCACATTTGTGTCGCAATTTGATCTCTAACTTGTCCCATTTGAGCTGTTTGACTAGCATCAAAATGTATGGCTTCTTGTGCTTGACTTGACTCCGGTATATCATCGAACACCATATTCTCCTCTGAATACTCAGCGAACAATCTATCTAAAGCGTGCTCCTGGCGAATAAAGTTGTGTATTGCGCAACATACAGTAGGTATTTGTCTTTGTCTACTAAGAGGATAATTGGTGATCAATTTCAAAATAGGAAATCTTGCCTTTAAAACTCCAATGCAACGTTCAATAATGTTACGACACGAGGAGTGTCGATAGTTGAACAATTCTTCCTTCCCACGTAGTCTTCCCCGTCCAACATAGTCACGCAGATGATATCTTTGACCTCGATAAGGGGCAAGAAATCTCAAGGTATTTGAATGATTAGTTTTAGAACTCCACTAGTTTCTGAACACAAAAAGAATCAAACGATATATCTACAAACAGCAAGAATCAAACTCAATTCATTGTTGGGGTGAATGTATATTCAGCATGACAGTTTACACACCCACATACCCACCATCCCAACCACAACCATCACACCCACTGGTCCAGCACCACCTCCAGCCCAACCTCGGCCTCCAGCACCACCTCCAGCCCAACCTCGCCCTCCAGCTGCACCTCCACCTCTGCCCAACCTCCAGCTACACCTCCACCTCCAGCCCAACCTGGAGCTGCACCTCCACCTCTGCCCAACCTATAGCTGCACCTCCACCTCCAGCCCAACCTGCAGCTGCACCTCCACCTCCAGCCCAACCTCCAGCACGACCTCCACCTCCAGCCCAACCTCCAGCTGCACCTCCACCTCCAGCACCACCTGAATTTCCAGCGCCAGCTCCACATCGACCTCCAGCCCCAGCTCCACCAGCAGCTCCACCTCCACCTCCAGCACCAGCAATCGCCTACTGCTCCAGCACCTGCAATCGCCCCCACCTCCAGCCCCAGCTCCAGCTCCATCTTCGTTCCAGTGCCAGCTCCACCTCCACCACCAGCAATCGCCCCCAGCGAACAATTTCAGTGACTACTAACTATTCCCCAACCCGCCACAATTTCGCACCAATCAAATAAAGAAACAAACGGCAAATCGGACCCTAAACCCTAAAAATTGAATACTCACTCATACCTACAGATTACTACAAGCAAAGAAACAAAAACCTTGAGTTCGAGATTCGAAATCTGGATTCCAACTGAAACCCGTCGCTGCAGCGTGCGATTAGGCGTGACCGGAACGAAGATCTTCAAAAAAAGTGTTGATCCTGTGTAGCACCCTTCCTCCCGTCGTCAGTGCCTTCGATGTGGTTGTCTTCTTGCTGCTGGTGTTGGATTTACAGAGGGAGTTGAGGGAGGGAGTTGAGAGAGAGTTGAGCGAGGGAGTTGTGAGAGAGGGAACAGCTACAGTGACGGATTTGGGCATTTCGCGTGTTTTCATTTTGTACCTTGTTTTTCCAAAAATTTTACAAAACAATGTTTTTGTTGTTTTCCGTTTTCAGTTATATTTTTTTCTTCATTTTCCAAAACGCGTTTTCAAAAATAAGATAGAGAACTCGTTTTCGCTGTTTTGAGAAATTAAAAATAGAAAACGGCTGGAAAACGACAAAGAGAACATGGCCTTAGATTTTGACGATTCTCCTCTACGCATCTTCATAATATCTATTTTATCTTAATTCATCAACTAGACTAATTTCCACCTCGATTTTATTGGAAATAAATTTTTTAGATGTTGTCTATTTTGCTTATATGACATTTTTTATGTAATCCAAGAAAGCATCGGAGATATTTTTACTATGAAAATGCTACTTGTACATTAGAGGGTACATAAGGGTATCCATAATGGACACCCGGCACCTCCCCATTGGATGAAATGCCGACCTCACCTGCACTTCATCCAATGGGAAGGTGCCGGGTGTCCATTATGGACACCCTTATATACACCCCAATGTACTTATAGCACCTCCCTTTTTACTATCACTTGTACTAGTGGTGAATAGCATTACTATAAATAATATTATTCATAGTTAGCAGTGACATCATCAGTTCGTGAGACAATGTCCCCTAATTGATTGTTTAGAACAATAAATTGCGAACATTCAATTAGGGATCCACTATTAATTACCTAAATTGATGAATAACATTATTCAACAAAAAACAATTGATCACCGGTTGTGGATTGTGAACTTTAATACACATGAATTAGTATTGAACATCATTTATGGTAAATAATCAAGGCTCGATTTGTTCCCCATTTTTTCCCTCATTATAATGAGAAATGTGATCGTTGGAGTTGCTTTTTTGTATTGCAAAGATCATATTTCTCGTTATAATGAAGAAAAAATGGGGATCAAACACACTCTCAATAAAATAGATAAGGGGTGTCCACTCCATACAAATCCGTCTCGAGAAAATGATATTAATTAACCAGCCACACCCATTATATATCCCTCCCTATCCACAAATAGTGGGCATGGAGGATGAGGAAAGAAGATCAAATTCGATTGGCTTACTCACTATCGACAAATTCCAATGATCGCATTATTAAATAGACATGTGCGCATAAAAAAAGAGGATTAAGTTGACGTAGAGAAATAGACAAGTTAGATGGTAAGAGTGAACATAGAACCACAATTTGAATATTTCACTCACTTTTGAGTTTATTATTATTATTATTTTTTTTTCTCAAATTTTAGAAACAAAAATATTTAGTTGTACACTTGCAGTTGTTCAAAATATATACAACTTGAAGATTGCGAAACGTCTTTCGAGAAAAACTGAATAGAACTCAACGACTCATTTACATATTTTAAGGTTAATATATTTTATTTGAGTCATAATATTATTAAAATATAAATTGTGAAAGAACCCCTAGATTAGTAGTCCTTTCACTTGGGTGCCTTACATTTCCTGTCAACCGACTTTAAAATTTATGATTTTTCCATGCGAAGGGTCCATATTCATCACGAGTAGATGTTGGTCCAGTGCTCGAAATGATTAAGATATATATTACATAGTAAGTAATTCCTCAACCGTCAAGTACACGTTAAGATAAGATTGTCAAAATGAATATATTAAACAGTCCATATCTAAAAGATTTAATGGGTAAAAAAGTAACTTTTAACTATTCATGTCATGAGCAGGCCCACCTGATAATCAAGTATAAGGTTGGACCCGCCGGTGGGGTCCGTGTCCCATCTGAATTTTTAGGTGGTTTGAGTTGTGGTTGATTCGGGTCTCTTTTACGATTATTTGAAACGGTTGAGGCGAAGTTGTAAATTTAAGTACCAAAACTCCCTTAGGACTAGTCTGCTTTTCAAGTAAACAAATTGTCAATATCACATTCATCAAAGAGATGTGATTATCTCTCTAGGTTTGATAACCCTTTAGATTGTTGTTTCGAGCTTGGAAAAAAAACCACTATTACTTGGTGTACTCCGTAATTCTGTTAAGGAAACTTTTAATGTCTCCTTCGAGGAAAAAAATCTTTAATGGGGCGATCATATATGCTCATATGGTAGGATCGTCCATTTGAATCATGACATATATAACCTTGAATCGTTCAAATGCAATACATCAGTATCCGAGATAGTAAGAGAAATAACAAAGTGGGTGTATGATACCGAGATGATTTTGAGTGACTTAAGTTCTCAAATATCGAGATTTAAATGGACGACTCCACTATGTGTGCATATAAGATTGTCCTATCGAAACTTGTTTTTGATGTAGATCCCATAATATATCAAATTGTAGGTCTCTTTCACACTAGTTTCACTTCATTGCCTAGTGTTTGCCCTCTTTCGATTGAATATGAAAAGTTTTATGGCTGCCTAATTTTGTTGACATCCTAATAAAGAGACATGAGCATCTCCGTTATTAAGCCAGTGAGTCGCTCTAAATCACATGGTCCAATTGACACCTCTAAATTGGTCTTAGTAACTATCCACTCGGGTCTTACATAATTCCATAATTTCCCTCAAGATTTCTACAAAATCTAGGTGACCGAGGAAAGAATCCAAATTGCGTTGAAAGGGACGAGACATACACCTCCAATCATCCATTTTGTCTGGCACTCCAAAGCTGAAATAGGGTCTATAAAATCAGGTGTCTACTGGAAAATGTTAGAATTAGGAATTTTATGGACCACTGTCCAAAAATTTGAAAACTCAGTCATACCAATCTTTTCTATACAATTTAGCCCCAATATTAGAAAAAAGCTTCATAAGACAATCCTATATTTGTGTGTTGTAGTATCGTCAATTCGAACCAAGACACCTTGAATCTTAAACCACTCAAATCATGATACTTCGGCATTCGAGTGGGTTGGCACATCTACTCTATTTTTCTCTCTTACCACCTTGAACACCGACCAGGTATAGAGGATACTCAATCCTCTGGATTAGAGAGGTTGCGGCATACTGGACACAGGGCGACTCACTATTCTCTTCCCAATATTAAGATCACATATTATCAAGGACTTGCGAAGATTTTCGCATTTATTATGGTCACAATCTTTGACTAAGTCCAAGTAAAAAGTGGTCCTTTTTGAATAAAAAGGCAGCTGCTGTTAATTCGTAACCATTGAAAAATGGTCCTTTCTTTTGTCAAGTTGCAAAGAGGCCCAATTCTATGATTTATTCAGCCTTGAAGTTTGCTTCTGTCAGTTCAAAACTGTCGCAATTTGAGTGACTAATAGGTGGTTAGGGATGGCAAAAAAGATAGACAACTCGGACGGTTCAAGCTCAAGCTTGGCTAGAAAAAAGCGAGCCCCATTTTGGGGCATCGGTTTAAAAGCCCGGCCTGGCCCATGGCCCGGGCGAGCCTACCCCATTAAAAAAAAATTAAAATTACATTTTTAGAACTGCTAGCATTTAGCGCCCACAAAGGTAGGAGGCAGCTTGCTGCCTGCAATAGGCAAAGGCAGCCTCTGCCTGTTGCAAGCAGCTTTTGCAGGCAGCAATTCAATAAAAAAAAAAATCGAGTTGGCTCGGCCCGGCTCGACCCGCTAAGGCTCAGGTCAAAAGCTCGGGTTAAGCTTCATTTTTTTGGCTGGGCTTTGCTCGGTTCGACTAGGGCCCAAAAAACTCGAGCTTTTTTTTTTCGGCTCGGCTCGTTGTCATAGCTATAGGTGGCCAATAATATATTGAGTCCAAGGGAGTCCACTATTGGACACAAATGGTTATACATAGACATATACATATACATATACATATACATACACATACACGAGGACTGCTTAAGTAAATGAAAAAAAAAAAAATTATATGAGGATTAGACCTTTGTTCTTGAGATTTGAGTATAGCTTAATATCTTAATTTATATTGGTAACTTGGATTTGAATAAATATCCCTTAGTCGAGTACTGTTGGATATTATCAAACATACAATTTATGGTGAAGTATTTACAAACATGCTGAGTCGACATTTAATACTCTTTGAGCTAAAAAAAATTTTATGGCTCAACATGGTCCTCGAGTCTAGTCCATGACGATTTGAGGTGGCCACTTGGATCAATGATTTTTATTTATTCTTGATATAAAAAACTCAAATCCCTCAACGACGAAAACACATTTGAAGTCATTATTGTTGCCCCAATTGTTGTAGCCAATGGCGAAAGATTATTATACTTTATTCAACACAACTGTTCTACTTACTTTACACTGCTCGACTAAAAAATCTTGGAGCATGCGATCTAGAGTTCGTCTTTCCTAACAAAAGTAACTCGATTTCTATTTGGTTCATCGAATTTGATCTCATGCCCACAACGGAAGCAGTGATTCTGTCCAAGGGGGGTGTGGCAATATATGGTGTTGCTTGAAGAGGCAACGCTAGAAGTTGCCACACCCTTGCCCACTGTGGACAGGAGATCACCATTGTTTGGTTCATATGTCTAATTATATTTCCGAACTATCAACCCTAGCAACTTCTAAACATGGAAGTAGATACTAGAAATGGCAGCAAAAAAAGGTAGATTTGTCTTCGTGTTAAAAAAAAAAAACCCTTTGACTAGTTAACCTTTCCTCAGTCTCAAGTCTCAACCGGCCATGGATTTGATTTATGTCCCAGATACTTCATGAGATGAGCATATTGCAAATCTATTGAGGGAAAAAAATTCTTGATGCACTCAAAAATATGCTTCATTGCTGAATATGGCTTTAATTGTATAGTAGACTGGTCCATTGCAGTTGAAAGCAAAACTCCTCTTTACTTCTTGTTCATTGTATTGTTTGAAGGAATCCTGCATATCAAATTAATACTCTATCAGCTTCAGATATGTGGTTAATTTGTCGTATTTATTGTCAATATATTATTTCACTTTACTTGATATGAGTTTTTATTAGTGAATTTTACATTTAATAAGTTTGTGAACTATTTGTGCCCTTATAGGGATGGCAATGGGATGGATCATTTTCCCTTTACTATCCTGAGTATACGATAGGAAGGGACATTTGGCCATCACTAAGCCTTTAGCATTTATTGGAAAAGACCTTCAGAATTCAAGGAGCTAGACAAAAGACAAACTCAAAAAATCATAAAATTCAAGCTAACTTGTAATTCCTTAATCACTTCATTTAAGCTAAGTGTGTGTGTGTGTGTGATGTTGAAGAATCATTATATGATTTGTGGTTAAGGGTAAAATGTTGCTCGACCTAGAGCTAGCTGTCCCCTTTGAAATGTGTTGAGGTTGCAATAGTTCATTGGACATTTGGGGATAAAGCATTGTTTTGGTGTTGTTACAAAAGGGTACCGAATTAAACTTTGAATACTAGATATGATCCTAAAATGGCAGGAGTCCAGGTCGAGCAGTGAGGGATAATTCGTTGAGAGAAAAACTATCCGTATCACCAACTAAAACCCATAAATGATCGATCAGTATTACACGAGTTAAGAGTAAAGAACATCCAAAATGTTTGCCTAGATATAGTCACATTGAAAGAGTGTTTAATAGCCACCAATTAAAAGTATGATATGTTTGGTTAAAAAATACATAATATTAATAGATAGATAGTTGTATTGTCATCATAATTTTTATTTGATACACCACATTTTAATCAAAGTTAAGTTCCTCAATTTTTTTTTCATTGTAGCAATTACTTTCTTGACCTTTTTTTACATCAAATTCTTATCTTCAACCTTCCATTAATTAGTACGCCTCGTCCTTTATTTTAGCTTATATCAAAATATTTTATTTTCATACTTTGAAATGAGGAAAAAATATTTTTTCGCACTTTTATTTATTTATTTATTTTTAAATATTATAGAAAAATAAGATTTTTTTTTTCACATTATTTCAATGGATTTTTGAACATAAAATTGTTATCAAATACAAAATATATTAATTAATGGAAAGTTTGAGGATAAGAATGATATGAAAAATTGTTAGGGACATAAGTGAAAAATTAAGGACCTTGAATGTAATTAAAATGTGGTGTAAAAAATAAAAATTATGTGTGAATATAATTACCTTAATTGACATGCAATTTAAATAAAGATAAATTGAAATGTCTATAGAGCACACATGCGTTTCCATTGACCACCCTTATAACCAACAAGTTCTTGCCAATTAGTAGTATTTACTCCCACTCTAAATAATTAAATCAATTTATATAAGTTGTTATTTGTCTTATAGCTTTCTTGGGTATAGGTTTGGGCATGGTTTGATTTGGGTCGGTTTTGATCCTAAATTAATTGGTTTGGGGGAATTTCAACCCAAATCAATCAACTCTAACTCTTAAACCAAGTTGACCTAAACCATATCGGTTTGTTTTGGTTTGATTCAATTAGTCGATTTGGACTTTTAGTCCAAATTGATTTTTTTAAAAAAAATTGTCTGAATTTTGGGTCCACTTAAATTACAAGAACCGAAATAATTAAATAATTTTATATTATAGAACTATTGACCAAAGAATAAAATCATGTTAATAGAGACAAAATATTTATTCATCACACAATATCTAATTTATTTGTCACAATCTCAAATAATTGGTCACAAACAACCACAACTACTGCCCCCACTGCCACGATCACCACTCCAACAACCAAAATCAAAATCAAGGCCTCACTACCATCAACCACCTGTACCGTCGCCGTCGCAACGCAACGCAACGCAACCACCACCCCACCCCCACCCCCACCACCACCACCACCAAAAAAATTCCCAAACCTGCAGCCACCATCCCCATCGCACCATTACCACAACCAGTATCTACAAATCAAAACCACCACCTCCTCAAATAACCACCACTATCTTCTGCATTTCTGCCACACCACACAACTATCAACATGAGAAAATAGATGAGGAGAAAACGGAAAGAATTCAAAGTGTACCTTCGCGGTTGCCGAAAGCGAGACGTTGCTGCGAGAAGCGCCTATCCCATGTGGGCTTGCATTGCGACTGCTTTGTGCACAGCTGCACTGCGCTTTGCCGGTACTTCGTGCGGCACCAGGCGTTGACGATGTGTTAAAATATGTCCCACATGAACAAGGGAAATATGGACATTTTTTGGACTTAATGAGATAAGGTGGTTATTGGCTTTGAAAAAGGAAATGCACTGTGAGAAATAATAGGGGAAGTTATTTTCCTATGTGCCTACTTTTATGGGGAGTAGGATAATAACTATTTATTTTTGTACGTAGGAATTGTCCTCTCTCTACCCACATTTTCATTTTATCAGATTTTTCTGTATGTTCTGGTAAAGAGAAGACAAGGGATGAAGTGAGAGAAACAATTTCTACAAGCTTTCTTCAAAAAGGGAATTTCATTATGGTTGATCCCGGTATGTTTCATGAAATATTTATTTCTGCATAAGAGACGAGTATGTGATTTTCATGATATTTGAAGATTCCTATTTTAGTAAATTAAATGTTACATTTGGTATAGAGCTTGGTTGAAACTATTGTGATTTTCCTTTTTAATTTGTGTGCAATGTTTTGTGTTTGTAATGTTCGGAACTCACTATTCACTGATTTCGAAAATTCCTATGATGTTAGTCAGATTTAACGAAATCTTGATGAAAGCATATAGTGGCCGGATTTATTGGGATTTTAATGATTCCGTGAGGATATTTATTAGCATGTGTCGGTTTTGTTTCGTATGAGTTGATACCAAATTTGTTGGCTGCAAAATGATTTCATTCACTCACAATTCAAAGTGTCGAATTACTGGTATAAATGTTCCATTAATTGTTTTGAATCTTGACCTTTGCGGCCATCTTCTTTGTTTTATTAGGCTCACGATTTTGCTTAAATGATTACATTTTGGTGAGCAATTATTGGACCATATGGTTTAAGGGATAATTAGGTCCATTACTTTAAAAGAAGAAATAATTACAATAATACGTTTAAACTTAATTATATCTTTAATTATAGTATTAATTACTCAAACTCATCCGGAAACACGGGCATACAAACCCTTTCTTCCAATCTAATTTTCTGCTCTTCTTAAAAATTTTATTATCAAAATATTTTCGTTCATTGCTATATTTTATACTACAATTATCTATTTTGATCGATTCAAAAATCTATTAGAAGCTTACAATGTGATCATGACAAATATGTCATGGATGATATTTAAAAATAAAAATAATTATCTTCCACAAATTATTAAACATAAAACTATGTTTATTAAATTTGGTTTTTATTTTTTTCCTAATCGATATCAATGTAAAAATTTATGAAATTTAAACCATAATTATTAAGTTCATTTCTTGTGGTCATTTTCGACTTATAATTATGAGCTAATCATTTACTGATTTTAAATTTGAAAGATGCATTTCACAATTTGGAATGGATACTTTGATAAGATAACAAAAACTTCACCTCAAGAGTGAAGAAACATAGCTCTTGAATAAGTCAAAATGTTTGTTTTTTAAGTGACGTATGTCGCCTTTTCAAGTGTTTGTCAATTTTTTTTTTTAATGTTTGTCACTTTTTTTTAATAATTTTCTATCACCTTTTTTAGAAAACGCGCCGTTTTTTAGTGTGTCACTTTTATTAATTTCTGTAACTTTTTAAAATATTTGTTACTTTTTAATTTCTTTGTCAGTTTTTTTTTTTAATTCCTGTCACTTTTTTAATGTTTGTCACATTTTTATCTTGTCACTTGTTTTGAATTTGTATTACTTTTTTTTTTTTTTTTTGTATATGTCACTTTTTAAAATTTCTGTTACTTTTTTTAATGTTTGTCTTTTTTTTTATTATTTGCCACTTTTTTTTTTCTTTTTTTATTTCGTGTCACTTTTTGAGTATTTGTCACTTTTTTAGTGTATGCTATTACTTTTTTAAGTGTCTCACTCTCTTTGAATTTTCATCGCTTTTTTGAGTGTTTGCCATTTTTTTGTCACTTATTTTATATTTGTATCACTATTTTGAATATATCACCTTTTTTTTTTTTTTTTAAATTTCTATCACTTATTTGAGTGTTTGTTACTTTTTTAAATGTAAGTTATACCTGTAAATAATAATCTTCCAACAACAAAAGTTAATAAGTAAGTTATTTATTTAATTTACTGTCAAAATAATTAAAATTTTACTTGTAAAAATTTAAATATCAACGCTTTAAACTTGTCCTTAAAAAAATTGGAATAGTTTGTTTGGCCACAATTGTCAGAAATGTAACCATGTTGGTCAATCTGAACATTGGACAAAAAATTACCGTATTTATTATTTCTAAATAACTTTTAGCATGATTTTTCCAAATGCCTCACATTTTATGGGTATTTATGTTATTACCCCCTGGTTTATTGCAGACTACTTTTTATTGTTTGATTTCTTATGGGCCACTTACATGTTTTATGATAGTAAACTAGTAATGGTGGCTATTTTATGTGCTCATTTGTATTGGGTTAATTATTGTATTTAGGGAAAAATTCATTTCTCTTACTTTATCTTTACCCTATATATATATGGGTTGTGCTACTTGTACATTATGGCATCCATAATGGATGACATAATGTACAAGTGGCAGTACATTATTGGAGGGTGTGCTGGCCTACCGACACACCCTCCAATAGGATAATTCCACTTGTACATTATGTCATCCATTATGGATGCCATAATATACAAGTAGAATTATCCTATATATATATATATATACAGAAATGATCTAATGAGCACCGGTGCTCATCTTATCCTCAGCACCAATGAGTTGGCACATTAATTCATTGGTGGATTGGAACTCACAAAATCTTTATCTACCAATGAATTAATGTGCCAACTCATCGGTGCTTAGGATAAGATGAGCACCGGTGCTCATTAGATCATTTCTGTATATATATATATATATATATATATATATATATATATATATATATATATATATATATAACCCACCCCCACCCCCACCACTCCCGCTACCGCTCCGGTGACTATTCCGGCGACTGCTCCGGCGACCGTTCCGACTCCTGGCAACTACTCTGACGACCGTTCTGATTCCGGCGACTGTTTGGACGACTACTCCGATTCCGGTGACCGTTCCGACGACTGCTCCGATTTTGGCGACTCAAGTCATAAGTCACAGCTCAGTTCACAACTCAAGTCATAGTCCAATTCACAAGTCACAGTCCAGGTCACAACTCAAGTCACAGTCCAGGTTACAAATCAGGATTTTGTTCATAATCACGCGTTATTTTCAAATGATCACAGCACATGTTACAAAATATTTTTACACTTGGCTTAGATTAATATTTAGTCACAAATTGTAGAATTTTAATGTCACAGCATTGGTCACATAGACTATATAGCACCACCTCACCACCACCACCGTCTTACATACCCTAACCCTACTCCGCCTCTGTCACCACAATCGTCGCCGCCTCCACATCTCCACAACCAACCAACAGTCCACCCAACAATCAACCACATATCATGCACAAAGGCTAGAAACCCCAGATTCATTCAAAACTAGCCTGATTTTTCGAAGCTGACTGATAGATCGAATAAAACAAATCCCAAAAAATGAGGCAGCTAACTGATTTTTCGAAGCCTCGCTGATCCATTTGCAGCAGCGACGACCACTGCATCCAGTCTTATAGTGGACGCCACCGGATGTTGGGAACGAGAGCGTTCGAAACAGTGAGGGTGATAACACTGTTGTAAATTAGGATTGAGGGGAGAGTGAAGGAGAAGACCGTGGCAGCGATCGTGGCTGAGGATTAGGGCAGCGTCGCGACGCTGCTGCTAATTAGGGAAGGGTCAAATCCCCGGCAGCAGCGTGGAGAAGAGAGGAGAAAGGGAGGGAGAAGGAGGAGAAGGGGAGGGAGGTGTCGCGGCAGCGTGGAGAGAATCGCCAGCAGCGGCGGCGTGGAGAGGGAGAGGGAGAGGGAACGAGAATCAAAGAAGAAGGGATGATTTAGAGTTGATTTAGGGAAGGAGGGTTGGGTGTATATAAATTATTTTTTATAATATTATTATTAATATTTAATTAAATCTAAAAAAATCTGTATCTATATATAAAAAATCTGATTTTTGAAAATTAAAGTATGAAATCTGATTTTAGAATTTCAATCTCCAAATGTAGGGTGTGTGTAATTTCCACTTGTATTTATGCTTGTATGGACTGAATTGTTATGGGCCCCATTTTGCATGTAATTAAGAAAATTAAGAGAGAATGCTAGTATAAGATTTTGAACTCAGAACATAGTGTTCAAAATAATGTACCATTTGAGCTATTCTCTTTCATGACAATATTTTTTATTCTGTGATATTATTTATCTGTTTTAAACATGGACCAATTTTTGCTTGGTTATTTATCAATCAATCAATATTTATATTATGGTTAGCATGTTGTCACCAAAGTGATCTTGTTGAGAAAAGTTATAAATATTGAATTGAATTATGACTTTGCAAAATTATTTTGGAATGATTATTTGATTATTATGGTTTGACCCAAAGGTGCACCAACTTTCAAGAGTCATTAAATTAATTAGGATAATTGATAGAATGATAGTGAGATTGGAATGGATACCAAAAGGTGACAAACCAATCAAAATTTGAAGGCTCAACCTGAAATCCGACTATGCTGGACCATGTGGCAGCCACTTGTACTCATAGGCTCTTCTACATCCTCCATATACCACACTACATTCATCACGTGTACACCCTTTGCAAACCTTTGAATAAAGTTATCCAATACTATTAGTGCTAGTGTTGTGAAACAAATCACTGGATTGAGATGTTGAAATTATATGAAAAATCATAATGAAATATATGATCAAGTAAAATAATAATAAAAACAGAATATATCAAATGAATTAAGAGATTTTATTGATTCAAAATTAATGAAAAAGAGAGAAAAATTACAATACTTATAATTCTAGTAATCTATTTTCTCATACCTTAAAATTGTATAAAAGAGCCTACTATTTATAGGGAACATATAGGGGATGTCCAAACCTTACTAGTAGAGTTATTGATGAAGTGAGATACCAAAAAATCGAGTTCAAAACAAATTATAACTCCCAATGAGCTTCCAAAATAAAACTTCAACTTGACATAAGACTCCAATAGCATTCCAAATTGAATTCTTCTTGATATGCACTTCAATTAGAATTTTTCAATTACGTCAAAAAGGAATTCGAGTCACACCCAAATTCTAACAATCTCCACCTTGACACAAATTCTATCAATGAATGAACTGTCTTCTTCAACAATAACCAAAAAATTAATTTCTCCAACAAAACACAATACTCCACATCTTCCAATGAATCTAAGCACTACTCTACAGAATTACTTCAAATTCCAAAAAAATCATAATGATTTTAAATTAATCAAAATTGGTTGTAATACACCCCAAAGGAGAATCAAACACAAATGCTTTTAAAGAAGGCCCCTTACTAGATTGTACACCTTCTACTCCACTTAAAACATGCTCAACAAAATCAGCATCCCATACCCATTTCTATTGGATCTATTCCTAACAATTGAATACAATGACACCGCAGGTGATGGTGGCAAAGCGGCATTATCCATATCTCTTGAACTCCACTGAATTGTATTATTCGGATTTGACTCTTTATAAGCTCCTAAAGGTATTGTATCAAACTGAATGTCCACCACAGTCCTGAACTTGTGCTGATTGATTCTTCTAAATTCTGCACGATCTTACAAGATGTATAATTGAAACATTTTTTATCCCTCCAATACAACTTGAACACCCTTACAAACCTTTAAAGCTCCACTTCAACCTCCACCTCCATAAAAAAACTCATAACCTTTTGAATCAATTATAAACAACAAAGTGAGATTTTTCTTCAAATCTGTAACATGTCGAACCGGCTAAGTGTTCTAATTGTCCCATCAAAAAGTTTCAATCTGACCGTGCTAATTCCAGCAACCTGACAAGATTTTTTCCCATAACCACGACACCTTTGAAAACAATTTCATATGTAGCAAATAAGTCCTTATTAGGACACATATGAAACACACATGATGAATCAAGAATTCAATCATCTTTCGGTTTAGATTTAATGTCAGAAATAGCTAAGAGTTTCCCATCACTTACAATATTTTCCAAGAGGTCTGCTTCGCCTAAAGTATCTGAATATCTACTTGTAGCCATCATTTCTTTATTCTGTAATTTGTAGCAATCCTTCTTTAAGTGCCCATTTTTCTTGCAGTAGTTACAAATTTGATTACTGAACTTAGATTTCGATTTGCCGCTTCCAGAACCACCATAAGCAACCATGCATTCTTCATCTCTAGCATCAGAAACTAGATGCTTCATCTTTTCTTTTGAATACAAAGCATCATACACTTCCTCTATGGTGAGAGTATCATGACTATACAAGATCATGTCTCTAAATGAAGAAAATAAAGCGGACAACGAACACAATAGGATCAAGGCTAAATCTTCTTTATTATACTCTACTCCAAAGTTTCCAAATTAGCGACGATCTCCTTAAATACAGTTAGACGATCTTCCAATGATCCTCCTTTTGCCATTCGATGAGAATATAAACGCTGCTTGAGGTTCAACTTACTTGTTAGACTTTTAGTCATGCACAATTGCTCCAACCTCAACCATAAAGCAGCTACTGAATTCTCCTTCAAAACGTCTTGAAGAATAGTATTTGATGGATGAAGATGAATGTGAGAAACTGCCTTCTTATCCTTCCATAATTTCTCCTCCGCGGTCAAAGTTGCGGGCATCCTGTCAATTCTCAACAACGCACAATCCAAATCTAGCTGTTCGAGTACTGCACGTATCTTAACCTACCATAGTGAAAATCTAGTGCTCAAATCCAAAAGCAGAATGTCATAATTCATGGAAGTCAACACGAATAAAAAATTTTGAACAAATCAAACATTGCTCTCTTGCGGAACTGCTGAACCTGGCGCTCTGATACCAATTGTTGTGAAACAAACCACCGGATTGAGATATTGAAAGTATATGAAAAATAATAATGAAGTATATGATCAAGTAAAAGAATAATAAAGACAAGAATATGACACATGAATTAAGAGATTTTATTGACTTAAAAATAATGGAGAAGATAGAAAAATTACAATAGATCCTATAATTCTAGTAATCTATTTTCTCACATCTTAAAATTGTATAGAAGAGCCTATTAATTTATAGGAAACATGTAGGGGATGTCCAAACCCTCATAGTAGAGTTGTTGATGAGGATACCAAAAAAATCGAATCCAAAGCAAATTACAACTCACAATGGTTCCAAAATAAAACTTCAATTTGACATATGACTTCAATAGCGTTTCAAACTGAATTCTTCTTGATGTGCACTTCAATTAGAATTTTTCAATTACTTCAATAAGGAATTCGAGTTACACCTAAATTCTAACAGCTAGAGTATCAGTTTGATAATCA
The DNA here is from genome assembly GCA_035079005.1 of Fraxinus americana. Taxonomy (NCBI): domain Eukaryota; kingdom Viridiplantae; phylum Streptophyta; class Magnoliopsida; order Lamiales; family Oleaceae; genus Fraxinus; species Fraxinus americana. The sequence goes on from CM068712.1 coordinate 2,642,137, forward strand.
CACTTAATAAATTCAATAAAATGAATTATGTGATGTTTTATTTAAATGAATTAATTAATTAATGTCATATCCTTGTCAACTAGACTGATGCTTAGCACAAGCGAGATTGAATAGTATTACTCGCAAATCTTTCCATAACCGATGTGTGATATTTTCTTAATATGCCCCTATAAATAATGACTCATTATTTGGAATCGAAATACTTATTTTGAGCTTTAGACTGTCTAAATTGCTCGTGAGTTTAGTGGGCTCTGACACCATCGAGGCATGAGGTTTCACTTTAAAATGTCAACATTGTTAATATGAATATTTGTAACTCTTCTATGTTATATATCGGTTTCATCTTTAACCAATATTCGACATTACTCTCGACAGCCAGCAGCCCAGCACAATTCAACATTTGAGTTATATCTCTTCTTGATTGAAGGAACTGTAAAGCTAAAAGACCCTCTTTGTGTCAAAGCATTGTGCTATCAAAGTTTGAGTTGTTCAGTACTAGACAAAATCCTTTTTTTTTGTTTAAAATTTTTAAAATATTATTATGCTATCTTTCATTTCCTTTAATTTGAATGATTTTTGGCGATTCTGGAAAAAAAATGTTATAGTACTTCTAAAATTGAAGTCCTTTCCATAATGGTCAGCTTGGCAGAATAATTAGTTTTGTTGCTTAATTAATTGACTTTATTGAATCTTTTTAAGTGTTCGGTAGATATTAAAATCGGATTAAAATTGAAAAACTAGTCGACGAGTGAGACCCAATAACGGTTATATTTTCAATTTTAATTGGATTTTAATCACTCCCAAACATAGAAGTGTATAATTCATTTTCTCTCCATTTTTTATTTAAAGAATCTTTCATTGTCTTAGCAAGATTAAAATCGTAAATTTAAACTTCATAATTGTAATAATCTGCACTTGTGATTAAAAGAATCTTGTTTGTTGTGAGGTTTCAATCTTTGATCTATTTTATAATGTTTTGGTTAAGTGGATGACCATTTCAATAAAGAAGATAAATTTCACATGTATTGTTGATTTTCGAACCCTGGACCTGTTTAAAGTGTGCTTTCAAATTAGAAGAAAAGTCGTGTTTTGTGTTTTGACAACTTTCTTACAAGATGGTTTTAACTGGATTGCAACACGTGGCACTTGGATGGTCGTTGGATGAAGTGCTAGAAGCTTCTAATCTAAATATCACATTTGGCTGAACGATTGATCTTTCACTTGGTGGACTGCCTGACTTCTGAAAAACGCTCTCTCTCGTTCTCTCTTGAAACCCTTTCTTCTTCTTCGTGATTCTAGGGTTAGTTATACTGAAAAGTAATGAGTGAAATCTGTAATAGCCTAGATCGAAGGCTTATTGTGTTGAACTGAGTGTTCCTGTGTAAGAATCTACGTGATTCTGAGAGAGCAGTAGACTGTGTGTCTGATTGGAGTGGTTTGGGTGAGATCTGGCTGATTATCGGTGAATCTGTGTGATTCATACGAAGATAAGTATCTGTGATATGGTTCTTGTAATTTCTTGAACAATATTCTGTATCTTGGCTGCCGGTTTTGGCTTTATAGTGTAACAAGAGCTTTATCCATTTATAATGGATGCTCAACAGGGGATTAGGCGTTAGAAGCGGTCGCCGAACCTCTGGGGCTACGGCCGAAAAAATCCTTGTGTTGATTTCTTTATTTCTTGCACTTTTATGTTTATGTTTATGGTCTGAATGTTTAGGTTTCTTGGTTGTTAGACTAATCATACTTGTTCTCTCGTCCTTTCAGTGGTATCAGAGCCTGGGTTGCTGAATCTTGATACCGAACAAACGAGTTAACTGTGTATGCTAAACCTATTCAGAACCAGTGTGAACTTTTATGAAGGAACTCGAGTTTAATATACTCGCTTGGTGAGATCTTTCCTGTATTCTTAAAGTAGTTGTCTAATTTCTACTTTACCTTATTCTCTATTACACTCCTTGAAGCTTTGTCTTTGTCCAAAGGCCCCTGAGAGGCCTTAGAAATCTGAGATAAACTCAAGGCTGAGGTGTAATTGGAGGATCTTGTTTAAGAATAGGATCTGTGATTTCTGTTTAAAGTTCCTCTAATTTTCACTAGAATAGTTGTTCATTGTTTGATACATAAACCTGTGTGCATTACTACTGTCTAATTGTGTTTCAACTTAGTACTATTTGCTTGTGTGCTTATCTGATTGTAACTGGCTTTATTCGTGCCCATTACCTTGACATATATGATGGCTACCACCAAGTTTGAATTACATCAATATGATGGGAGAGGAGATTTTAATATGTGGAGTCAGAAAATGAGGGCTGTTTTAATGCAAATGAAGTGTGCTAGAGCCTTAGATGGCTCTTGGCCTGAACAGTTAGGTGATACTAAAAAGACTGAATTAGAAGAAGTAGCCTGGAGTACTATCTTCCTTTACCTTTCTGACAATGTGATCAGATCTATTGGAGAGACTGAAACTGCAGCAGATCTCTGGGCCAAACTAAAAGCCAAATATGAGCCAAAAACTGTTCTAAATAAATGTTTTTTGCTAAAACAATTCTTCTCTTTTAAAATGGATCCTTCTGTGGATTTAGAAGAAAATCTAAATAGGTTTACCAAACTGACCCAAGACCTTGCAAACTGTGATGAAAAACTTTCAGAGGAACAGTTGGCTGTGGTCATGTTAAACTTCATTAGTGACAGACATAGAGACTTAAAGAATGCTCTTGAATATGGGAGAGATAGCCTCTCTACTGATATTATTATCAATGCCCTCAGGAATAGGAATCTTGAGCTCAAGTCTGAAAATGCTAATAATCATAATGGAGAAAATCTTCTAATAAAAGGTAGATCTTTTGGGAAATCTAATTTTCATTCAAAACCCCCAAATGATTTCAGAAAGAGAGGCAGTGATAAATATAAATCCAAGAATAAGGCTAAGGGAAAAAAGTGCTATTACTGTGGTAAAATAGGCCATTTTTCAAAGGACTGTTTCAAGAAACAAAATGATTTGAAAGAAAAGAAACCAAGTGAAAGTAATGTTGTAATGACCTATGATAAATTCCAAGATGATAATGGTTTGGTTCTTGTTAATATGGAAAAGAATCTGAATCAAGAATGGATTCTTGATTCAGGTTGCTCATTCCATATGCGCCCTAACAAAAATTACTTTCTGAATTTTCAAAAAACTGAAGGAGGGCATGTTATCATGGGTAACAACATGACCTGTAAAGTTAAAGGCATTGGAACTATTAAACTCCTTTTGGAAAATGGCAGAGTTTTACTTTTAAAGGGCACCAGATTTGTTCCTGAACTTGAGAGAAATCTTGTGTCTCTAGGTATGCTAGATGACATGGAGTTTGACATTAAACTAGGTCAAGGACATATAAAAATCTTTAGGGGTAGTGATGAAATCACTTCTATCCCAAAGAGACATGGTTTATATTTTCTAAATGCTAAGCCTTTAATGGGCTTAACTGCTGCAGCTTTAGATGATAAGTTTAATCTTGCCAAATTATGGCATGATAGACTTGGTCACATTGGTCAGAAAGGTCTAAAGTCTTTACAAGACAAAGGGGTTTTTGGGAAACATAACATTGGTGAATTCTCAAACTGTGAACAATGCTTGATTGGTAAACAAGTTAAATTGCCTTTTCCCACTGGTACTCACAAAACTAAGCAAATTCTAGAATACTTGCATGCAGATCTTTGGGGTCCTGCAGCTACATCTACATTGTCAGGTTTTAAGTACTATCTACTGATAGTTGATGATTTCTCTAGAAAAATCTGGGTATTTCTTTTAAAAACAAAAGATGAAACTTTCACTGTCTTTAAGGACTGGAAAACCCAGATAGAAAACCAAACTGATTTAAAAATTAAAACCTTAAGAACTGACAATGGTCTGGAATTCTGCAACAGTGAGTTTAATGATTTCTGTAAACTGCATGGCATTTTGAGACATAAAACTGTGACTTACACTCCTCAACAAAATGGTATTGCTGAAAGAATGAATAGGACCTTATTGAATAAAGTGAGATGTATGCTTTTAAGCTCTGGTTTGCCCAAATTATTCTGGGGAGAAGCTGTTAAAACTGCTGCATATCTTGTTAATAGGAGTCCTACTAGTGCCTTAAATTTCAATGTGCCTGAATCCATTTGGACTCAAAGTCCTGTTGATTATTCCTATCTGAAAATATTTGGTTGTGCTGCTTATGCTCATCAGAATATAGGAAAACTGGAACCTAGATCACTTAAGTGTGTGTTCTTAGGTTATGCTGAAAATGTAAAAGGTTTCAGGCTGTGGGTGAAAGGGGAAAAGGGATACAAAGTCATCATTAGAAGGGATGTTGTCTTTAATGAATGTAGTATGCCATGTCTGGAGGGAAGAACTGAAAATGTGACCAAAAATGATGTTCAAATTGAGGTGGAGCCTGATCACCTGGAAAATACTGGTATTGAACCTGCAGAAGTTGGCCATACTGGTGAACCAGAAACTGAAATTACAACACAAACAAATGAAAACCAGTATGACCAACCTGACACCTCTGATGTTCCTCCTGATGAATATCAACTAACTAGAGATAGGGAGAGAAGACATATCAGACCCCCTGCCAGATTTACCAGTGATGACTTTGTGTCCCTATTCACTTTCCAGGAAGAAATAGGTTCTGAACCATATTCCTATTATGAAGCCTTAAAGGTTAAAGACTCTAAAATGTGGTTAGAAGCTATGGAAGAAGAGATGGCTTCACTGTACAAAAATAAAACTTGGGAATTGGTCAGTAAACCTAAGGATCAAAAATTAGTTGATTGTAAATGGATCTATAAACTAAAGGAAGGGGAAAGTGGGCAAAATAAAGTTAGATACAAAGCTAGACTTGTTGCCAAAGGGTTTACACAGAAAGAAGGTGTTGATTATGATGAAATTTTTTTCCCCTGTAGTTAAATATATTACTATTAGATGCATTCTTGGCCTTGTTGCCCAATTTAAATGGGAACTTGATCAACTTGATGTGAAAACTGCATTCCTTTATGGTGAATTGGATGAACTGATTTACATGAAACAACCTTTAGGTTATGTTAAAGGTGATCCTGATAAAACTGTGTGCTTGTTAAAAAAAATCTTTGTATGGGTTAAAACAAGCTCCAAGACAATGGTATAAAAGATTTGACTCTTTTATCTTGAAGCTTGGTTTTAACAGAAGCAATTATGATACTTGCTTATATAGTAAAGGTGATGGAGGAAAAAAATTCTCTGTACTTGGTCCTTTATGTTGATGACATGCTCCTTGCTAGTGCTAATAAGTCTGAAATAGATGATATCAAATGCAAATTGAAATCTGAATTTGATATGAAAGATCTTGGCCCTGCCAAGAAAATTCTTGGTATGCATATTATCAGAAATGTGGAAAATGGATATCTTTTCTTAAATCAAAATGATTATGTTAACAAGATTTTGAAAAAATTTCATCTGTTTGACTGCAAGCCTGTATCTTTGCCTCTTGCAAATCATTTTAACTCTCATCTGATTTCTGCCCTAAAACTGAAGATGAATTTAATAGAATGTCTAAAATTCCCTATGCTAATGCCATTGGATCTGTTATGTATTTGATGATCTGCACCAGACCTGATCTAGCTTATGGTATTAGTGTTCTGAGCAGATTTATGGGAAATCCTGGTAAAAGTCATTGGGAAGCTTTAAAATGGCTTATGAAATATTTAAAGGGATCATCTAGTCTAGGTTTAATGTTTAAAATGAATAAAGAGGGAGTAGTCTTAAGAGGATATACAGACTCTGATTTTGCAGGAGATAGGGACAATAGAAGATCTACTTCATCTTATTTCTTTACTTTGTGTGGTACCGTGATAAGCTGGAAATCTCAATTGCAAAAAATTGTTGCTCTGTCCTCTACTGAGGCAGAATATATAGCTGCCACTGATGCCATTAAAGAAGGCATCTGGCTGAATGGCCTTTTAAATGAACTTGGTTTTGTTAACTCTAATCCTATCTTATTTTCTGATAGTCAGAGTGCTATTCACTTATGTAAGAATCCTATGTTTCATGATAGAACGAAACACATTGATGTTAAATATCATTTTATAAGGGATGTTATTTCTAAAGGTTTACTTAAGATTGGAAAAATAGCCACATTAAACAATCCTGCTGATATGGGAACAAAAGTAATACCTTTAAACAAATTCCTAAACTGTTTAAAGTCATTATCTGTTGACTCTCTGCTTTGATTGTACAGGTACATGGAGTAAATGAAATTATAAACTGCTGATAAAGTCTCTAGTTGCACTATTGGCCTTCTTTGAAAGCAAGGTGGAGATTGTTGAGTTTCGAACCCTGGACCTGTTTAAAGTGTGCTTTCAAATTAGAAGAAAAGTCGTGTTTTGTGTTTTGACAACTTTCTTACAAGATGGTTTTAACTGGATTGCAACACGTGGCACTTGGATGGTCGTTGGATGAAGTGCTAGAAGCTTCTAATCTAAATATCACACTTGGCTGAAAGATTGATCTTTCACTTGGTGGACTGCCTGACTTTTGAAAAACGCTCTCTCTCGTTCTCTCTTGAAACCCTTTCTTCTTCTTCGTGATTCTAGGGTTAGTTATACTGAAAAGTAATGAGTGAAATCTGTAATAGCCCAGATCGAAGGCTTATTGTGTTGAACTGAGTGTTCCTGTGTAAGAATCTACGTGATTCTGAGAGAGCAGTAGACTGTGTGTCTGATTGGAGTGGTTTGGGTGAGATCTGGCTGATTATCGGTGAATCTGTGTGATTCATACGAAGATAAGTATCTGTGATATGGTTCTTGTAATTTCTTGAACAATATTCTGTATCTTGGCTGCCGGTTTTGGCTTTATAGTGTAACAAGAGCTTTATCCATTTATAATGGATGCTCAACAGGGGATTAGGCGTTAGAAGCGGTCGCCGAACCTCTGGGGCTACGGCCGAAAAAATTCTTGTGTTGATTTCTTTATTTCTTGCACTTTTATGTTTATGTTTATGGTCTGAATGTTTAGGTTCCTTGGTTGTTAGACTAATCAAACTTGTTCTCTCGTCCTTTCATGTATAGACTCCAAAGATTGGTTGGACAAGTCATTAATTTTAAGAAGGTAGAATTTTAACGTTTCTGATTTCGAAAGTTTTCTTACCAGCCTGTTATTCAATTAAAGAAATCGCAAGTTGCTCTTAATTTGGAGGTAAAAAAGTTAATATATTTTGCTGAACATCTCAACTCTCTCATTGATTACATTTTCTGTCTTTCGGCACTGTGAGAAGATACAGAAATGGCTTTTGCTGCCCTTATTTCTCTAACCAACACTATTGAGCAGAACCTACACCACCATCTGATTCCTAATAAGCAGAAAATTGATATTCTACTCCAAGAAGCTACTTTTTTACTGAATTTTCTTGAAAATTCTGTACAAAAAGATAATGAAGAAGTAGAAAGTTTGGATAGTCAAATCAGAGATGCAGCATACAAGGCTGCGGATATCGTTGAATCGCATCTGGTGGATGGACTTCTTTCAAAATCAGCAAGTTATGCTGTTGAGAGCTTCATGACGTTCAATCAGGCCGTAGAGGAAGTAATAGAAGAAATCCATTCCATTAAGCAAGAGGTGATGAAGATTGAGGGCGAGAATGACGTACTCGATCTGCAGCCAAGAACTTCGTTGGGTGCTGTCTCATCAAAACCTACTCTCAGTGGCGAGGAGATCATCAAGATGGTGGGTCTTGATGACGAACTCGAGGAGTTCAGGACTCGTCTGATTACGGGATCATCAAAACTTCAAATTCTCTCTATTCTCGGGATGGGTGGAATCGGTAAGACAACGATGGCTAGAAACATTTATGCTGATTTATCTATTAAAGATCATTTTTATATTCGTGGTTGGGTAACTGTATCTCAAGAATATAATGAGCGGAAACTTATATTAGATATTTAGATTCGATGAAAATGCTCCCTGACAATATGCGTAATGACGAGAAGAGTGACAAAGTAAAAGGGCTTCTACACAAGACTCTAAGCCGTACAAGATACCTCATTGTTCTAGATGACGTGTGGGATAAGAAGGCATGGGATGATGTGAAACGATTATTTTCAAATGACAATAATGGAAGTCGAATCATATTGACTACAAGGTTAAAGGTGGTGGCTGATCATGCCAACTCTTGTCCTCCACTTCATCATGTGCGTTTTCTGAACGACAGTGAAAGTTGGAAGTTATTTCGTGACAAGGTGTTTGGCCATGAGAGTTGTTGCCCTCCTGAACTGAATGAAATTGGGAAGAAAATTTCCCAAAATTGTCGAGGGCTTCCACTCTCAATTGTTGTGATTGGGGGGCTCCTCTCGAAGGCCATCAAAACAGAACATTACTGGAGAAAGGTTTTGGAAAATCTGAGCTCAACAATATCTTCAAATGATGAACAGTGCTTAAAAGTACTATCATTAAGTTACAAACGTTTGCCTCATCATTTGAAAGGTTGTTTACTCTATATGGGAATTTTCCCAGAAGATTCTGAGATCAGTGTATTCCAACTTGTGAATTTATGGGTTGCTGAAGGAATTCTAAAGCCAATAATATCTAAAAGCTTAGAAGATGTGGCGGAGGAGTATCTGTTGGATCTTGTAGAGAGAAATCTTGTTTTGGGTGGTAAGAAAAACTCCATGGGCAAAATCAAAACATGCAAGATTCATGATCTATTGAGGGACTTGTGTGTGAGACAATCTAAAAAGGAGATGTTTTTTCGCCCCAGTTATTCGCATAGCCTCGATCTATCGAAAGATAATGCTTCGCGTCGTATAGTTGTTCATCCTTATACGATGAAGCTTGACCATGACGCTGAAATACGTTCAAGTTTACTCCCACGGTCTTTTTTTTCTTTCTAACGGGCAAGCTCCCAAATACACTAGCAGTTTCCAATTTTAGGCTGGTCAGAGTATTTTATTCTTCCAGTTATTCCACTTATTTGCCAGTTGCAGAAGAAGAACTGGTTAGCTTGCGGTACCTCTTTTTCGTAGTATGTGATTGTTTTGAGTTTTTTGCATCCGTATGCAAATATCGGCACCTACAAACCTTAATTGTTACGCATTCGCAGAGAGGTTATCTTATGAACTCAAAAATATGGGAAATGCAAGAGTTAAGGCATGTCATGATCAAGCCTGACATACTTCTTGATCCTCCAGCTAGTGCAGAAAATGAGAGGGAGAATTCTATTATTGTGCTAGAATACCTACAAACACTCACCAAGATAGAGAAGTTCAGATGTACAGAGGAGGTCCTCAAAAGAATTCCAAATCTAAAGAAACTTGGAATCTGTTATGCAGCGCCATCGGAGGGTATAGAATACTTCTGTCTCAATAATCTCGTCCGTCTAAATAAACTTGAAGAACTCAAATTCGATTTTCTTACGGTGATAAAGTCTTCTTTGAAGAACCTCACTTTCCCCTCTTCACTCAAAAAGTTAACTTTAATTAATGGATTCCATCCTTGGGAAGAAATGACGATCGTTGGTTCGCTGCCCAATCTTCAAGTGCTCAAAATCAAAAAACAAGCGTTCTATGGCCCAAAGTTGGAACTAGATGAAGGAGGATTTCTTCAACTGAAAGTGCTGCTACTTGAAAAAACTAATATTGAGAAGTGGATAGCTGACAGTATCCACTTCCCGGAACTTCAGCGCCTAGTCATTAAGAACTGCAGAGATCTGGAAATCCCTAGTGGTATTGGAGAGACTCTTCAATCCATTGAGCTTTATCACTGTGGTACTTCAGTTATAACTTCAGCAAAGGAAATACAAGAGGAACAAGAGAACTCAGGAAATGATAGCCTTCGAGTTCTTATTATTCGTTAATACAGGTGATTGTAAACTTGTTGAGATCAGATCAGAGTTAATGTCCACTTCAATGAAGTTCTGGTGAGTTTTTCTTTTTCCTTTTTTTCTCATATTTGGTGGGAATAATAAAAATAAATTTCTATTCTGAAATGGCAGTGTTCAACTTCAAAATAAACAAAACTTTTTTATTATGATTTAATCACAATAAAGTTGTTTTACTCACGACTCTTACATTGTTTCTTTAGATTCACCTTAGCAATATCAACCCACTCCACTTCCTTTTTGCCCTTTGATTTTTCAGGTGTTCATCCCCTCTGTTGAAGATTTAGTTCTCCTTCAGGGCCCTTCTTGGTTTGCTTGTTATTCAGCCGTCTGGGCCTTCTTGCAGATTTTACCTTGAGCTTCCAAGCATTGCCTTGGAGATGGATTTCTTCGGGTATTAATAAATTACCTGTTGGGTTGTTCTTTAATTTTTAACTAATAAGCTTTTCATGTTTAGCTTTGCTTTGATGAGTACTGTGTATGATTTCCTTGTAAGGTCCAGTCTTGCCCTTACACTTGAGTTCTACTTAATTATCATGCATTAATAAATTACAATAATTTTCTTGGTTAGCTAGCTTAAATGAAAATTATTTTCTTGGTTAATTATTGTAATTAAGTGAGTCCATATCTAGAGTAGTCTATGTTCTAAAATAAGTTATCACTGCTCTAGAATAATCCGTTGTCTATAATCGTCTTGTATTATAGAATATTTAATGAATGTTAGTAGATAGTTGAAAGATATAATTTATTTTTGTTGTTGAGAGGTACGTAGAAGAGTTCATCAAGTACCATAAATATAGGTGCTCCCTTAATATTTTGTAACAAACCAATTTAGAGATTATACAGTACAAGTTCTCTCTCTAGCCTCTTCAAATTCTAAAAATTTCTCCTAAAGTACTATCCAAATAAGTCATTTTCCTAGCAAAGTCGTATTAGAGCCCATAAGATCCTTTGAAAGAGATGGAAAATGATATGTTTCCCTTTCAAGTTCTATCACTTGACAAGAGCAACTATGACACCTGGAGCATTGCTCGGATCAGAAGACCTACGAGAGATTGTAGAGAAAGGGTACAATGAGCCAACAGATTAGGATACTATACCTCAATAACACAAGGACACCTTCAAGCTTTCAAGAAAGAGAGAAGAAAACTCTTTATCTCATGTATCAATCACTTGATAATTCTATATTTGAAAATATAAGGAATGCAAGCACCTGTATTGGCTTCAAACCGCCTATAAAGGAGCGGAGAAAGTCAAGAAGGTTCATATTTAAACTTTAAAAGGTGAGTTCGAATATCTACAAATAGAAGAATTAAAATTTATTTCGTAATATTTCTCTGAGAGTATTTTCGGTGGCTAATTAATTAAAAACAAATGGAGAAAACATGGTTAATGTAATATGCTAAAAATTCTACGATATTTAGATTCAGAATTTGAGCATATTATAGCTACTGTTGAAAAAAAAAACTAACGATTTGGAGACCATGACCATTGAGGAACTCGTGGGGTTTTTTCATGCATATGAACAAAGACAAAAGGAGAAGCAAAGTACTTTGGAGCAAGTACTTCAAACATAGCTCATGTTGAAGGAAAATAATGGAGGCAACTTCAACAATGAAATAGGAAGAGGACACAATCATGATCATCTCCGAGGAAGAGGAAGTGGAAGAGAAATCCAACCATGAAAAAAGTAGACAAAAAGAGGTTGTGGAAAATGTAACAATTCAAAGCAAAGGTATGACAAATCTCAAGTCCAATGTTATAATTCTAAAAAATCTGGACATCATACTTGGAAATGTAGATCTACTAATGAAGTTAAAGAAGAAGAAATTTTTGGAGAAAATGAGAAGGAACATGACTCCAAATTGCTATTGTTATACAAAGGAGGAAAAAGAATGAAAGTCCTCGACAACGTAGCAGTAACATGTGTGGAAATAAAAACATGATTTGGAACTTGATGAAAACGTAAGATTTGGAGATGAATCTAAAATTTCGATAAAAACCAAAGGTGATATCTTTATACACTTGGAATAAGAAAATCATCAATTTATTTCAAATGTTTAACATGAAAAATAATATTTGAGCTTGGGTCAACTCTTAGTAAAGAGCTATGGAATTCGTATGAATGAAAATAACATCTCACTAAGAGATTGCAAAAGTAGTTTGATATTTTAAGGTACCAATGACAAATAATTGAACGTTCTTGACTGATATTCAAAATGTTGTTATAGAATGCTTGTATAACAGATACATCATGACTATGATATCTAAGTTTCGGGAATTTCAATTTTGGTGAGAGGATTGCCGTTCATCAATCAACGAAATTAATTTTGCAAAGGATATGTCTACATGGAGATATTCTCAAAATAGCTTTCCAAAGGAAGCAAGCACAAGAGCAAAGAAGCCATTAGAACTTATTCATATCGATGTGTGCGGACCAATATATCCTAGTTGTAACATATCCGTCTCTTCACATTCTTGTTGAAGTCTCTTCCCATTTCTTCAGCGATCATATTGATGGTCCAACATTCACGAGGTTTTCAGTTTCAACATTTAGTGAGTTTTAGTTTCACTATCAATTGGTTGGTAACCAAAGCCATAATTTGATGAGAGTTTTGGCTATATATATAGAGGTTTTGGTCTTGAAGCTCAACCACTGAAAATACAATATACACCATCTATTGAGAATGTTGAGAGTTTGGATGCTTCAAAACCCAAAATACTTAAACTTTATTAGATCACTTTAAATGGATTTAACCAAAATTGATAGCCTTTAATTTAATACACAATATTTCACATATAAACCCATATGTTCGATTAAAATCCTTACATGTGTTATTAGCATAGTTTGCTTGCAAACATGTATAAAACATTTGCATGTATAATCCATCAATAATAGTGGAGTTGATAATAAAATTTTCTGAAGATGAAACTACAGAGTTTACACAAGTTTCCTGCAGCCTTATGATAGAAAATATAAAGACATTTTTCAAATTGTAACATAAGAATGGTACTCACCCTTATAGCTGTAGCTACTAACCCTTGTAGCTAAAGCCAAGGTTCTAAAATGCTTAATGTGCGGCAATACATTTCAGTTGAGCATCAAGCATATGCATGCTTCAGCGAAGCATATGCGTAATTATGCATTTTGCACTTTTTAATATTTTTTTTAATATTTTAAACTACTAAATAAATAAAATAATATATTTTTTGAACTTTATACATATTTTTCAAATTTCAGCAAAAATATATTGCTCGAAATCATAAATACTACAATAACTTGGCAATAAATTTCTACAATTAGATTAGATACCAATATCGACTTAAAAATCATAAATCTTATATGACTGTATCAAATACCAATTCAATCTCATTTTCTTCATCTAAATCATCCAATGCAAAATATCCATCAAATTCCCTTATTTCAAGTCAAGAATTTCTATTACCTCTTGTAGATATTAATATATCATTTTCAACCTCCTCCTCATCCTCACAACCGTCAATAATACAAGATTGTATATAAATAACATCACTTGCTAGTAAAATTAGAGGAATATTGAAGAAGGAGACCCAGGCTCGACGTAGAAAGTTTAATTTTTTATTTTTCTAAACATCAAAACCTTACAGATTGTTGTATATAATTAATGGGCTTGGGTGGTTTGGGCTAATTTGATGTTTGCTGAACTCAATTTACATTTTTCTTTTTAACTTTTAACACACTTTTTAATACAAATGCGTGCACATTTTTGAATTTAAACATGCATATGCAGTCAACGAAATGGGTTGGCCGCATTATCACATGCATACCCTATATGCGATGCGTTTCGTAAACACATTGAGCATATGTGAGCATATGCGAAGCATATACGAACATTTTAGAACACATGCTATAACATGTTTGGAACATAGTACTAGATTAGATAAAACTATACTTCTTTCTTCTCTCTTTAATTCCATTTATTTAGTATTGTCTAATACACCTTACTAAACATACCATTAATGTAATATGACGACTGGTTCTTGTTTTGCTCGTACCCAATTATTATTGAGCATAACATGGTGAGGCAGTCAGTATTAATTTTACGATCTGATTGCTGGTTCTTCTTTTTGCTTGTGAATGAGACATAATTTTACTTAATCCTTTGTTATGTTACATATTTCATATACCCATTCATAATAGATAATAGCTTAATGAGGTTATATCTTTAATGAGTTATATATTGACTTCTTTTTCTTGAACAGGTATATATTATTGCTTCTTGGTGACCTTGACGATTCTGATTCTCGTTTTCGCAGTATATTTTCATTGGCTGAGCATGAAATTTTTCGAGAATGCTGAGCTTATTTTAATGAGGTTAGACTGGCTAAATGGAAAAGAATGTCTTGTGATCTTGTATGTGTTCTTTACATTTGGCTCTCAGAACTTATTTATTACTACATTCAAGAATTAGATGTGAAAATGAAAAGTTGTGACGTATTTGATGCCCACCCACTTCGGAAAAGGTACATTATTATCTTAGATATTTATCTTTTGGTTGTGCTGAATGTACATAATATATTTATATAATGATTTATATACACATGATTTGATGAAATGTGATTAAGAAATTTTTTCAACCTAATACCAAAAAAAAAAATAAAAATAATCTGCACTCTCTTTTTGACACATCATCTTTATGTAAATCATTATGTAACTGCTTATGTACAAGTAGCATTATTCTTTATCTTTAATGTTAAAATGTCATCTCGAGCTTGTTAATTGTCTTGATTTTACCTATCTAAATGTTTCAGGGTAAGTGGATGCTTCTCAATCTTTCATGATTCTACACGCGGGACAAACCCTTTATGCTACCCTCGACACTGGATACAGGGAGACGACCGTGGAATGGCAGGCAACTGAGCAGGCTCCAGAAATTTTAGCGTCGAGATAAAACTTTGGCCAGACCTGCCTAAAATCCATTTTTTTTCTCCTGTTTCTCATCGAATCCTACGAAGATAAGAAAATCCCATTAAGTTCCTAGCTGTAATGCAGCATTTCCACATAATATACAACAACTATGCAACTTGTGCTGTCATCTGGATTTTCTTGTGGGTGGACCAGAATGTACATGGGTCGAGGTTCCCACATCCTCTAGACACAATCCTGCGTCAGCCAGCCACGTGCTAGACCTTGTGCCAAACCAACCAAGTCTTGCAACTTTCTCGTGTATGCATGTCATCTATGGTATTTTGAACTAGATAGATTAAGGAGAGCAAGTAAAATACTTATTATTGTCTTGTATAGTACAGCTTACTAATTCTTGTTTTGGAAAGCTTAAAAGTTGCTATATATATAGTTGAAGTCGAAGTTAACAATTGATTTTAAATATATATTTAATGGAACCTACTATTTTTATCATGTTTAGCTTTTATCGAATCTACTAAAACTTCTATCAAACAACCCCTAACTTCACTTGCCAGTAGTGAAGTTAACAATTTACTCACTCGACCAAAATTTAAAAGCTAGTTACGCATTAATGATGATAGTTTACTCCCACGAGAAAAAAAGAATAGGCATCTTCTACTTTAGTTTTACATCCACAAGCAAAAAAGTAGCATCCATGAACCTACAAAAGATGCATTTCCTCTTCTCCACCAAAATAGAGAATTATAATTCCACGTGCAATCTCACATGTCACCCTAAACTCCGACGTGGCTGGACCATGTGGCAGCCACGTGTCTTTGGCATGAGCTCCTCTACATCCTCCATATACCACACCACATTCACCACGTGTGAACCCTATGCAAACCTTTACATAACCTTTCCATTGGCACATATATATGCATGGCATCGTTTCATATCTCCATTCAAATCAGTTCACACCATCAAATTCTATACTTTTCATTTCCCATTTTTCAGCTCAAAATTTGGATACAAAAATGTCTCTAGTTTCGAAGAGCATTAATGTGTCATTTTACGAGAGGTGTGCCGATGGCAACCCCAAACATTACAATTATAATCCTGCATTTATGGTTGAAGGTGATGGAGATAACGACAATGGAGATCATGACTATGCACGAGCTGCATTTATAGAAGGTGATGGGGATGACGACGACGATGGAGATTATGATTATGCCCCGGCTGCATAACGTATTCATTACATGGTAGCCTTTGGCCCTTTTGCTCAATAGAAAAAACATAATACTTGATAAGAGAAGGGTGACCTCAACTATTATCCAAATACGTAGAAAGGTGGATGCCACTTTTTGAAGGTCCAAGTCTTGTCTCCCACTTTTTTTAAATGTAATCTTGTAATTGCTTCCAAGTAGTGTATGTTGGGATTTCTAGTATTATATTTTAAAGGATCATCAAGATCCTCTTTGGTTATGCTTTTTGCGTTTGTTGTTTATTTATCGATCGTAGGTCTAATGGTAATATTGTTGCCAAAGATAAAAATATTATTTAAAATCATTTATTAATAATCAATTGGCCGCAATTTAGTATTATGATACGAATAACTTATTTTTTCTAACTTAACACGGTGTGAAAATTACAAGAATAAGAATAAGAGTTAAAGAAAATATCACTACGGAGAAAAAAAAAGTTCAGCATTTTCGAGGAACAAAATATTTTAATTCATAGTATCTTACGATCATATTGTAAATGAACCGAGACGACCAAATTTATAATTTACAAGAACTTGAAGTATTTAACTTAATTCTTACGTCACCTATACAAATGTATTTGTTCATTTGTTAATTTTGTAAACAAACAAGTTGTTAACAATCATATTTGAAAAATAAATATATTATTTCATAAATCAATTATATTTTCACTAATTCATGATAATATTTCTTTTAATCGGAAAGAATGCTCCCAACTAAATTAAAATATAAAAAACCCATCTTATACAATATTGTTTGAATATCCTCTTAACAATAATTTTAAAGATAAAATAGTAAGTAAAATACTTCTTTTTTGTTATCAAAAGAATCTGTAGCGAAAATAAACTTCGATTGTAGACTATGAAGTTTATATGTAAAGTGATAACTCTATTTTAAAAGTTGACCTCTATCTTTTGAAAGAAACAATTTAGTCCTCGTATTACAATAGTGACCCAATTTTTGGAGTTTCAATGTGTTGACCTCGTTTTTTGCACGATTGACGTGGATAATAGATATCAGCCCTACTTGCGTTCTCTCAAGCTCATTCCAACACGCGTGGAACGATTGTCTATTGACAATAAACATGGTATGAACGTGGGAGAAGCTTTATAATACGAGACAGAAATGTTCAGGTTCCGACGAAAGGTATGAGACAACTCATACAATAATGAACGATAAATTAAGAACAAAACTCACAATCAAGATTGTACTTCAAACACTAAAAACACTAGATTAATTAGAAAGTGAGAATATATATGGTTTGTAGTCAATACTTTTTCATTACCCCCTAAATAGCACAAATATGAGGATATTTATAGTGTTACATATGCAATAATAATCATTGGATGAGAGGACACGTGACATCATCTCCTTTATCGAAACATCACATTTTAGGTTTCAATTTTGACTCCACTAGCTTGGGTGCATTAAATGTCCAAAAAAGGCGGCCACCTCATATCCTATTCCGATAAGATTAACATTTTACTCATTACAACAATTCAATCAATCATTCTAAAATAATTTCATAAATTTAAAATCTTCAAACGTGGATCGTCATCAGTCGTAGTTGAGCCTCAGATTCTTCTTTGTTGGACATCGTCACTTCTGCAAAGCAACTTCATTTGGACCTTAGACTTGTCTTTTAATATATGGTCTTCGACGAGTCTAATTATTTGTAGACCTACTCCACGTTGGATGCCACATGGCTTCGGCACAAGGTGCTTCGGTGGACGGCTGAGCCACGTGGGAACTTAGGTGACGAGACATAACATTAGTCCTCCAAGTCCATGTATGATTATTCATGTCGTCCGATGGATTTCTATCTAGAGCCAAATTTCTTAAAAGCGCACTTCCTATCACTGTTAGGCTTTTTACCAACACAATAGTCCCCCAAATCCAACTATAGATATTTATATCATAGTTGGAGTTCGAAGTTATACCTAATGTAATGCTGAAACGTTGAAATTTACTTGTTGAATCGAAGCAGGGACACTTGCCTCTTATTCATTGATAAATTGGTGAAATTGGTAATTTGAAGAAATACATTGATAAATGCAATCCGAGCACGACCATACAAACACCCTCTTATTCATTTGTAAAAACGATAAAGGGATTAGCCCGATTTGAGATTTTTGTACACTATGAAGTTTATATGCAAAGTGACAACTCTATTCTAAAAAGTTGACCTCGATCTTTTGAAAGAAACAATTTAGTCCTCATATTACAATAGTGACCCAATTTTCGGAGTTTCAATGAATTTAAGAATACCCACTATTCATCCCATTTCATCAATTAATAATGTTGATTAGATATTTATAGAAATTACTATTATGGTCCCCCAACTTTGAGCGTAAATTTCTTTCTTACCCTTTTCTTTATTTCAAAATTTGAGTCAAATTCCCAATAATCTCCACCTTAATTCAAATTCATCAGATCTGTAATGTGTCTTGATACCGTCATCGTACCCCTTTGATGGGTAGGTGCCACTGTTCTTCAATTACACGTAATACAGATCCAATTTCAAAGAATTATCAAATTTGTCTTTGTGATTTGACTTCTTCATACTGCAATATTCAATTCTCTTGTCATTGGCCGGAAAACCCATCTTGAACACTTGCTCAAAACCTTTAAGAACAGAGGAAGACTTTACCTAATATGACTCGATTACCAGAACTCCATTTCTGCGTGACTCAATTGATGTAACTTGATCACCACAGCTCCATTTCCGTGTGACTTAATTGATGTAACTTGATCACCACAGCTCTAGACTTTGGATGACTCGATTACCATCACAACTCCACTTCAAACTTTGAACTTTCTTTCATCTTTAGTACAATCAAGAGCTTCAACCATGATTTCTGATATCACTTATAGGGAGAAATATGTATCTCCAAATGCGCAGCAAACACTCGAGTCTTGATGAAGCAACCATCAATGAGGTACTGGGCTGTAAATGTTCGTGGATGACACTCTCGTCCCCGATCACCTCTGCCCTTTTCTTATCAAACCAATTTCTTCAACTACTTTCTCCATTTCATTGCCGAAGGTCGTAAAGCTCCCCCCTTTCTCTTGCACTTCCTGAATTCGATCCACAATTCAGGATTCAATGATATCCTCAACTTGATATGCTGCATCCATGATTTGGCACTCCATACATTATATTGATTTGCTGCTTTCTTATGGAGAATTATCCAGAAAATATTGCAAGTAACTAACAATTTCGATGAGGGACTCTATTTGTTGTTTCACATCAGTAAGCAGGTATAAATCAACATATTTCAGGGCGTGGGCGTGGTATAGTGTAAGAGAAAGAAGAGCGGCTAAAGCCATTTTTCATCGCTAGTGTTGTTCACGTAGTAAAAGACAACTTGTTACAATTTCATTTTTAACTAAGAAAACTTCTACCTTCAAAACTTCGTAGACGACTATTTTTCAACGAAGCAATTCATTGACTAATGCACCATTTCACAATAGGCGCCCCAATGTCTGGCAGATATGAGTATGCTCCGACTGCATTCATGGAAGACAATGACATCAATGACGACGGATATAACAGTTATGCCCCGACTACATGATGTGCACTACATGGTAGTCACTACTTGCTAGAAGCACATTTTCCTTTGTTATAGAGAGGATGATTCCGCTATTTTAAGGCCCAGGCTTTTGTGAGTTTGGATTTCATAACCCGATACCCTGATTGAGTTGACTCAGCTTACATTTCCATCACTAGCATGCCCACCATTATGAAAATATGCCACTAATGAATGCCAAAATTTTACATAAAATAAATGGTTTATGATGATGAATTTAAGCAATAATACATGCTCATAGTACATAAAATGCGGAAGAAAAACAGTACTACTCATTGGTCTTCAGTTTTCACTTCCCCTGGTGGAACTCCCTCGTTATTGGTAATGTCATCAGAAGCTAATTCTGTCTTATCCTCTACCATTCTCTTCTGCTGCAACTCTTCCTTTAATCTTCTTATCTCATCTTCTTTCTCTTCAAGCTTCTCTTGCAAGATAACCACCTATAATAATCATAATTAGAATACAACTCGTGGGGAAGAATAATACATGTTTACTGGACTGTATTGTAAACAAGATTTCGGCTACTTTTTCTTTCTTATTATTGATCACTCCAATACAGTCATAATGGTTTTATGAGGCCTTGCTTCCACGCCCATTACTTCCTAACTATATTATTTCATGCCAGCGTATTGCAGTGAAGGGAGACTTCAATAAATGAGAACATGAATTAACTATCTAGTTACTTGAAGGAACAATAAACAAGAAAGTTCACAAATAGGCCAGGAATATGTTCTATGCATTCGGGCATTGGTGTGCATAAGCAGCGATATGTGCCTGGATAGTCTCCCAAAAAGCAAAAAAAAATTGAACTGTAGTACTTGAACATGTGAGCAAGCATATATACTTCAAAATTGGAGTGGCATTTCGAACCCAAGGGGGATTAGATTTAATTTTTATTTAGAAGAAATAATAATAATAATAATAATAATAATAATAATAATAATAATAATAATAATAATAATAATAATAATTGTTCTTGAGCTGTTTGAGATATAACATATCTAAACAAACAAGTTGGTATCTAAGTGCTTCAGTGCTTGTTTGGGAAAGCTTAAAACGTTGCTAAAAAGTTGAGGTCAAAATCAACAATCAATTTTAAAAACATTTATTGGACCCACAACTTTTATCAACTTTTTAATCGCACATTTAGCCCCCATGTTTGGTGGATATTTAAATCAGATTTTTAATAGATTTTAATAAAAGATGAAGAAATATGTGGTTAAAAAGTTGTAGGACTCATAAAATCTGTAGTTAAAATTAGTTGTTGACTTTGACTAAAATTAAAATTTGGATTTTAATTTCTACCAAACAGGAGGTTAAACAACTTTTATCAAAACCTGCTAAACCTTTCATCAAAAGCTTTTTCAAATAACCCTTAATAGTTAAATGATTGATTTTGATGCAAGGAGTTCATGGGACCAAGAACTTTATATACTGCCTTTATTTTAGGTTCCAAAGTTCATTATATTCGTTTACATTTCAAATTATCCTCTATCTGTCAATCAAAAAGGATTAAAGATTAATCCATCTCCCCAGATATACCAAGGTAACATGCCAATATGCATAAAATACTGACAATCTATAGAGATGCAAATAGGAGAATACCATTTCATTTGATCTTTCCGCGTCGTTAGTCAGTCCTTCCACTTGCTTGCATAATCCTGCAATTGCATTAAATATTGTAATGAAAAGGAAGAGTCTTTGAAGCTTATGTTTGGAGATGGCTCTTATCGAGCAGACTCGACGAACAGGATATATGTAGCCGACCCTTGGTAAGTGTTAGATTTAACTTTATTGAGTTGAGAAAATGCATAATGCTAGTAAATATGCTTCTAATATACGATGCATAAAATGGTGATATTCAACTGGCACCATAGGAATGCTTAGCATTATGACAACACTCACCTGCAAAATGACTTCTGAGTTCAGTATTCTGAGATTTTTGCAAAGCAAGTTTCATTGATAGCTCGTGCATCTACCAGAAACAACAATTAAAAAAAAAAAAGCCATTAATCAGTATGCAAAAATTTAGTTGTCATTCTACAGAGCAATTGCCAACAAATTCCATGGACAAAAATACAGTTAAATCTATGCATCATACAAAATTGTGGGTTTCAGTCTATTCTAATTTTCAGCATTAAAAGTAATGGATATAAATTTATGCGACTCTTCTCCATTGTGTTATGACTGTATCTGTATGTCACCAGCAGATCCCAGTCATATCACTAAATTCGGCATACAAGATGAGATACAATCTCAAAATGAGTTGCCAGTACCTTTCCTTCGTTAGCTTGGTTACCAATCTCATCATTTTCTTCTTGCAGAGTCCTGCATTTTGCCATTAACATGTTCCCCATTTTACTTTGTGGGGTGAAATTGACGGCAGCAATATTATCTTGCAACTCCTTTACTTTTTTATCCTTCTCTTCCACCAAGTTCTGGCATACGTTCAAAAATAGTCAGATTAATTATACAAACAGGTATGCATTTCGCCTGCATAATAAACAGGTCAAAAAGGTCCTAAAACAACTTGTTAGAGAATTATCTATAAAGAAAAGTAATGTCCATGATTATGGAATTCCACCCGGCACTCGCAAATTGAAGTGGTAAAACCGGCAACCCAATGGGTGAGAAAAATGGGGTTAAAGAATAATCAGCAAAAGTACTATAAACAAGTCAGTCTGCCTGCTTCAATTACTGAAACATTCTACAAATGCTGTGAAATATCAGTGTAGCAATAACAGGAGCGACTAGTTAGATTGTTGATGAGGTAGCAGTCAATAAAGTCCGGTCATTGCTCGTCTTAGTAGACCATCTCTTATCAGTGAGATCCTCAATAATTAAGCCAGCTAGAAATTAGATATCCAATCTCAAAGAAAGGTCGTGTTTGGTTAAGTTCACTAATAAGAAAATAAATTTTAAAATAGGTAATTTTTATTGTTGATCAAAATTGGAATAAGTTACTTGTTTTGACATTCAGGTAAGAGCTATTTTTAAGCAAGTAACTTTTCTTAATTAAAAGTTAGAAAAAAGTAATTTACCAAACATGTATTTGGAAATAAAAAATTACTTCTACTTCTTTTTAAGCTTGGCTAAATGTTCTCTGCGCTTCTCATTTTCAGTGTTAAGACAACACAACAACTGGGCAAATAAACATCATTCCTGTGCCCTACCTTACTAGCATTTACATCATAATTAGTCTCAGTTGCAACTTATGCTGTACTATCAGCAATGCCCAATTATAACCACATGAGGCTATCCTCACTTTGATTGACTGCAAAGATAACTGTCCTGCTTTTAATTTTTTAAAGTACCCAGTATAAAAATAGGTTGGTTCTCCAATAAAACCAATTTTTAAATTGCACAATCTCTAAAAATCGATAGTTTAAGCATCAAATTATTATCTGAAATACTCCATATATATAAGCAAAAATTGATTATTGCAGCTTTATAATCAAAACAATATTTCCTCCTAAATATTCATCCAGTATTGTACAGTACTTTAGTTTACAATTACAATCAAACATTTTTTTAGCAGAGAGCCAGAGACTCTATCTAAATGAACAAACCTACAAGGCAGTCCTAAAATAACAGCAGTTAGAAATTACCCATATCGGCAGTATCTTGAAACATTTCATTAGCATTGAAAGTATAAAAGGAAGTACCTTCAATCGTGTGAACTCTTCATGGATTGCTGGGTCCAGTAATAACCTCCTTGCCTGCATGTTTATCCAAGGTAAATATCATCAAAGAAGAGTAACATAGAAATTTATCTACAGGATCAGCTTTTAATCAAAAGATTTTTTAATTCCATTCTATTTGGTTTCGGGGTTACACAAGTAAAGGGGTTCATAAGATAGCATTCAAATCAGTTCTAACATTTCCACTAGAAAAACAAAGTTTTCTAAACTATTTTCAGCTGATGATTTTTTTCTCTTTTCCTTTTTTCCCTGCTAGGACTGAGCAGTACTTAACATCTTTTTGTTGCCACATCTTATAAGGATAGTTAATGTCTTCATACATATTACAGCTCATAGAATATCCTTTTATCATGGGTTAACCTACATAGAATCCACATAACGCCGAGATTATGAAACTAAACAAACCAAGCAAACAACAATAAATAGGTCGAGCTGACGATTTGTAGCACTTCACTATGGATTTGATTGGTAACATTTTTGCTGCAGGTCTTAAGAAAACCAGTTATAATGTCAAAAGATTAGAAAAATGGAAAATATTATGAAGAAAAAATTATTGATTAATCAGTAAATTACCTCTTTCTATAAAAATTTAATTGCAATGGAAGCACAACATTTAGTAAGAGGTAAGCAGAACTTTCAATTGATATTGATCAAATCATGTCAAAACCAAAAAGAAAGAAGTAGAAGAAACAACATAGAGAAACTTCGACAGTGAATGAAATCAATGGTTTTGGAGAAGTTTATCCTCATGAAAAATAAACAAGTATAAAGTTAAGAGAAACCCAAGCGTACATCTCAAATAAACAAGTATGAAGTTGAGAGAAACTTAAGTGTACATCTCAAATCTCAAACTGCAGACTGCATCATATTTTGTTTTTCTGCAAGAGTGAAAGTCATGCAATGAAATGAATTCACAGAGGACAAATTAAATCACATGCAAAGCACCTGCATTGACGGTGGTTTGAGTTGAGCTCTCAAATCTCGAACTGCAGACTGTATAGAATTCAGAGAAGAGGTTGTAAGAATGTAGGTAAAGAACAGAAAAGCCAAAATAAAAATTTAGCTCGACAATAGACTAGTCTTTATGCATCACATACCATGCAAAAAGATTAAGAAAAGCTTGGCAATTGGCGACTTCTTACCTTCAACTCAGCTATCTCTTGCTCCCGTTTCGCAAAGGTCACAATGAATGCAGCTTCTTTTTTCTTTGCTTTCTCAAGCTAATAACAAAAAGATTAAGAAAATCTCAATAAACTATTATCTAGAAACTTGTAAATCTAAATCATAAGTGTGTTCAACACAAACCTGCTCTCGGAGAGACTCCTCAGAGGATCTCAGGTTCTGAAGGTAGTTGACTACTAATTTTGGTTCTAGCACGAAAGTAGGAAACTAAATCTCTTCAGAGGAAGAAATAATTCAAAAAGTGAATGACGCTTTAGTTACAAGAGTCCAAAGCAAGAGTAATGTTATTTATCATTATAATGATGAAAAATCGGTAATGTGGCAACTTAGGTTGAATAATGGGATAGGACGGTTCAATTTTCACGAGAGAGAGTGGGATTAATCTGTCATATCCCATTATTCTACCTTAGTTAACACATCACCGATATTCCATCATTATTGTAATGATAAATAGCATTATTTCCAAGACAAATGCTACATAAAAGATAAGCTAACCAAGAGTTGCGCCTGAGGGTATGAAGTACTCATTCTGAAAAGATGAACGCCATTCTTGAATCTCAGACTTAGCCTCCTGAAGTTCTGTCTGAAACCAACATACAATAACCATTTTAGCAACATACCACAACCAGTTTACCAACAAAAAGTTTAATATCATCAAGAAAATTTAGCTAGAATCTGTTTACTGACTCATATTCGGAAAAATTAAATGCAAAATATTTCAGACTAACCAAACTAGAACATGAGAAACCAAGAGAAAGCACAGTAGCCAGAAAGATGAAGTAGCATAATCAGCATAAAAAATGAACATACCTGACAATCTTTGAGTTCAATCTTACAGGTCTGAAGACTGCAAATACATGCCACAAGAAAGATACTACATAAGTCTTGCACGTTCTATGATAAGGACATTAATTTTTATCCTTTTATGAATTTAGTCCATATTCTTTTGAAAAATATATTCTGTTATAATATGAAAAACAATACCTCTCGCGAAGAGATAAAATCATTCCTGTTGCCGAGCCTGGTGCAGTGTCTTCTACTTTCTGGTTAGCCTTTAGTGTCAACAAACAAAAAGAAGTCAGGTTTCAGAATCCAACACCCGTAACAAAGGCACTAAAGCAAGGAACAAGACTCCACAAACTTAATGGATAGATAAAGCCCCAAAAACTTAACCACCCAATATTTCCCTTTCCTTTTAAACTGAAAGGAAAAACTTACAAAAATCTGCTATATATCAACCAGCTACAATATGCATAATCCTTAACAAAGCGTCTTAATTTAAAATTCCATACCACACCGTACATAATCTTGTTCATAATCACATGTATACGTTATAATTCAGCAGTGAAGCCAAAAAACCGGGTAAATAGTGAAGGCAGAAATCTAGCAAATACAAAAGATAAGTTATAGTATATATACATGTTGGTAATGGCTGTAAAAGGTACCTTTTTTGAGCCAAAAATATCATCTTCATCATCGTCAAGCTCTCCAAAGCTTCTCTTATTAGCTAATAAACCACATTCCCAACAATAAAAATATTGAAAAAATAAGTACTTACTCAACAAGAATGCATTTTTATTAAGTTAATCGAGCAATTTGAGAACACCTGGCCGCCTCGTACTGTTGCCTCCTGAAAAATCGCCTCCAAAATCATCGTCCTGTGATCACTCAAGAAATGTAGTACTTAAAAAAAATGTAAAATACAACGAATAAATTAATACAAAACTGGTTATCAAGAGTATTGAGAGTAAGAGCGCTGACGTCGTCGAGATGATCAATTGATGCCATTGAAATCTGAATAGCAAGTGAAATTTGAAACCCTAGTTTACTCAAATTGAAGGTCTACGTTTGGCCGTTGGGGATGGCGAGGGCAAAATCAGATGTGAAAGGGGGGTATATTCCTTCAGTCCCCAACCTTTCTTAAACGTGACATCCTTATATTCAATCTTTAGTTTGCATCATCTCGCGTCCCTAACCTTTTAACATTGTGTGCACGGGATTCCAACTCGATGAAAAAATCTAAATAGTAAGAAAATGTTGAAAGGTACTACGATAGGCATGTGATAAATGTGTGGTGGATATGATTGTTCAAAAATAATCCTCGTCTACTTCGAAGCGAAGGGAGGTTATTTTTTGATAATAATACACATCAATCATTTACCACATGCCTATCGCAAGATCTTTTAACATCTACTTAGATTTTTTTCATCGAGTTGTAACATTATGAACACGATGCTAAAAGGTTGAGGATACATGATGGCATAAACTAAAGATTAGGACAAGAATGTCATACTTGATTAAGGTTAGGAACCCATATAGGAATTTACCCAATTCAAAATATAGGTACTTGACAACTTGAGTTAGGGAGAAGTGGTGATGTAGGGCAGTTGCGTTGGGCAAGGGGGCATTTTGGAGCTCAACCTATAGGCAGCTCGGACCCTAAGTGAACCAAGCTCGATTTTTGGCAAGGAGAATTGAGCTAAAACCAGCTCTTAGGCTCATACACTTCGTGAGCTAATGTGTGGTTGGCCTTACTGGCACTTGCGAGTTGGTTCAACTTGACTCGACCTTTCATGAATACATCCATTGATCTGGGGTCGGCTCACCCAATGGACCAACCAAATCGTTGCCACCAATATTGTGAGGTGAGAAGAGTAAAAAATATATTAACATGATTTTAAATTTGGACATAAACCACTAGACCCCTCAACTTTAACAACAGTCCCATCCTACTTTTATTTTTATCCATTTAGAGGCATTTTGATTGAGCCACACGACTAAAAGTGCAAAGAAGCTTACAATTCCATAGATAAATATACGAGTAGTGTGATAGATATAACATCTAGTGTTAAATTTGTAGAGTCAAATTATATTATTCATTTTCCTCTTCAACTGCAAAGATTGTTGAATTTGTGGGTAAAATTAATACTATAGATATGTATTGAGTATTATGAATTTGTCTTAGTAAGAGAAAAATATTAAGCTAATCATCTTTCAAAGTGATTGAGACATGTTTAGAATTATATTGAGGGGCTGTCTGCTAGCGCTTAAAATCAGGGAAAATTGGCTTTTTTTTTTTTACCGTTACATTACAAAAAGTGGGCCATCATCTCATAAAATTGGTCAACACTTGCGGCTCAACGTTCCAAATTCTGATTTCAAGCTAGCCCAGACAGCCCCTGATACTATTTTTCTTCTATGTTATAACAAAACATTATATCAAGAAGTAGATAAAGCACATGCATTGAGAGTGTAAATTGGCTAAGAGCCTGTTTGGTAAAACTTTTTATTTTCTACAGTAAATCAATTCTCATTTTCAACCACATATTCTTCAATAAAATAATATTTTCTATCACATCAATACTTTTTTCTTCTTTTTCAACCACACATTTCCCATCATATCACTATTCAAAAATCAATTCTTCCCCCAAAAATCCCTACCAAACACACTCTAAATCATGTTTTCTTATAGGTAATTAGCATATACCTTATCCTTCATTATTACTGTGGAAAACATCATTATATTTCATTTTTGGCATTTTCATCCATAGTTCCACCTTTCACTACGCAAAAAATCATTTTCATCTATTTTCTCAATTAAAAGGTATAAAATGACGAATATACTTTTATATTTAAATAAAACAAAAAGAAAAGAAAGAACTAATTGCAATCATAGTCCCAATTTTTTTAAAAAAGTGCAAACAAATTCTAAATAAATTATTAAAAGAGTAATCAATACATAATATCTCTACCCTTTAGTTTTTGGTATTTTCACCCTTAATTATATATTTGATTGTACAAACCGTCATTTCTATACATTTTCATCAAGTTTTTCAATTAAAAAAAAAAAAAACTCTTAAGTGGTGAACATACTCTTCTATTTAAATAAAAGAAAAAAATAAAGAAAATAATTTTTTTTAAAATTTCTAATTTTTTAATAATTTATTTGGAACTCGTTTGCACTTTTTTATTTTTTTATTTTTCATAATTTATTTGGAACTCATTTGCACTTTTTTTCAAAAAAAAATAATAATTTCTAATATTTTAATAATTTATTTGGGGATCTTTTGCACTTTTTTTAAAAAAATTTGGAACTATAGTTGCAATTAGTTCTTTATTTTTTTTATTTAAATATGAGGGTATATTCATCATTTCACAGCGTTATTAAGAAATTGGATGAAAATGGATAGAAATGATGGTTTCCACAATCATATATTTAATTAAATGTGAAAATGCCAACAAAATGAAAGGTATAGACGGTTTTCACATTAATAATGAATTGAATGGATATTATGTGATAATTACCCATTTATTAATTTACTGGGGACTCGTTTCCACTCTTTTTAAAAATTTGGGACTATGATTACAATTAACTCTTTCTTTTTATTTTTGTTTTATTTAAACATAATGATATATTCGTCATTTCATAGTTTTTAATTGAGAAAATGAATGAAAATGACATTTTGTCCAATGAAATGTTGAAATAAAGGTGAAAATGCAAAATAAAAAAAAAAGTAAAGACGTATTCCACAATAATAGTGAAAAGTAAGAACGTTATGTGCTAATTACCTTTTTTATTATCATGCTTTTTAGCTTTCTATTTGGTGCCATCTCTGTTATTGATAATATTAGATTAAACGTCTATACCATAACATAATAGACATTACTACAAGAAAAATATATTATAATCTTGTGTCATGTGTAATTAAAATCAAACTTAATTCACTATGTAGGGCCTTCCTAATAAATAAAATACATAAATGACACTGTTATTAGAGAAGCTTCATGTGATAAATAAGGAAATTTATTTATTTATGAGGGTTGTTTAGCATAAGCTAAGAGCGTCTCCCATTAATTAACGCATATTGTCTTGACGATGTTCTTCCAAAAAAAAAAAAAAAAAATGTTAGGAAGACATGAAAAGATATAACCCCTCAACTAAGAATAAAACAACAAATACAAAATTTCGATAAAATATTTGTCCCTAATTTTGAACCACACTAACAATATGAAATTTGAACTTAGTCATTAGACTTTAATTTTACGAAAGTTTTTCTATTTTCATATAACCTAGATGACAATTTGCTTAATGCATTGAAGCAATGTTACTTGGAACGTCTCTATTGCTAATGTTGATTGCTTTAAAAATTGCCACATAACTAAAATAGATAGATCGATTAAGAAAACTCATCTTCAGTGCTATTTGATAATAACCGTGATAGGCTGTTACGATAGCAGACATTGTCTAGATGCTCTTGGAGATCAATCCTCCGTGTTAATTAAGAGACAACTTATAATTACAAGTTGGCCAGATGAACTCGTGTAAGATATGATAATCCACCCATTCTAGCTTTTCATTTTTGTCAATGTAGAGACATTTTGACTGAGATACTCGAGTAGAAGTGCAAAAAGGTTTAAATCAATTTGTAGGATTTAATTATATTGTTTATTAGGTTGTTCTCACATATTTTTCTCTTCCTACATAAAGAATATTAGAGCTAATCTTTTCCAATATCGATTTTAAAAAGTGATCTAGACGAAATTTCAGAAATATTTTTATAGGAAAATGTCACTTGTACATTCTTTCTTGACATTATGGCTGACATGACATGTGTTGACAAATGTTGATTGAGTGAAAAAACTATCAAAAATTTAAATTATCTAATGATGTGTTGCCACTTGCCATGTTGTAAAATATAAAAAATAATACACATATGGCACTATTGATATTTGTAATCCTTTTCATTATGTAGTCAAACTTTGCTGCAGCAAGTAAACAAAGCAACTCATTGAAAGTGCACCCCTCCAAAAGCTTGTTTGGTAACACTAATTAAGAGTGATTAAAATTCAATTAAAATTGAAAATATAGTCATTATTGGGTCCAACTCGTCTAATAAAAGTCAACAATAACAGCTAATTTTTAAATTTTAATCCGATTTTAATCTCTACCGAACACGCCCTAAAAATCCAATTAAAATTGAAAATATAGTCGTTATTGGGTCCCACTCGTCTAATAAAAGTCAACAATAACGGATAGTTTTTCAATTTTAATCTCTACCAAACACACTCTAAATCATATTTTCTATATTTACATTTAATTTTTTTTTTTATCTTATCTTACCTTATCAATTATTATTCTTGATAATATAAATTTTTTAGATGTTTCATCCGTGACATAGTAATCCTGATTACCAAACATGTTATGATCCTAGTGTGGTGTCCAACTTTCGAGCTGATAATTTTCATGATAATTGGATTTGCTCCCCAATGGTCACCAATTCGAGTCCTCTTAGGATCATTGAGGTGAGTACCAGGCCGTAAACTTCAGGGACTCGTGGAATTAGTTGAAGTCCGCTCAAATTGGCTCGGACATCCATGGTTATCAAAAACAAAATTGTAATAAAATACTCTTAAGGCTAAACTGATTTAGGTGTCATCTCTGACATCACCGCATTAAGCTTGTTAAACAAAATAATTTGAAACAGTAAAATGTCCCTGTAACAATAATCCCCTCAGCCCACCAAAAGAAGAAAGGCACCCAATGTGAGGAGACATTAATTATTAGCAGTTGAAAACTGAAAAATTTATAACAGTGAACTTTCTCTATTGCACGCCCGAAATCTGCTACATAAATGACCCCACACGCTTCCCTATTCTCCACAAAAGTTTCGGTTTTGGATAAAAAGTTCACATTATCCCGTGACCCAACTTTCCCTCTAAACATTCAGTACGTTTACGACTCCATAGATGAGTGAAATACATTTTGAGGGTTTGTCGTGACTCGTTGTGCTTACATACTAGGATACCTTTTTTTAGAAAGCTCCAAGGGATGGCCAATCTCATTGAAACCCACGAGTCAACTTTCTCATCAGTGCATTCCGTACGCCTTTGAGTCGGCATAATTTTATCTTAGATCATCCAAGCTAGGATTCATCGTGGTTCATTGCTATGCTCGCCTTCTAGGTTACCCTTTCCCGAAATCTCCATGAGACCACCTATCTCATTCCCACCCTCACACTGAAACTTTTAGATCGAGTGATGCATTTAAATATAAATATTTACTCGAGACCACCTACCCCATTCAGAAACGTGCACCGCGATTGGTGCATGTAATATATATTCTAAGTTGATGTCTTATACATAAGTGGCTGTCCACCATTTTTGAATTCTTGAGGTTTAAGGTTCTGAATATCGTGTCTTTCATGAAGGAAACACTGAAGTACTTAGCAGGAATCAAAGGCCCCAGTGGCTATGGTTCAAAATCAACAGCTGAGCAAGTTAATCAAGATTGCATGGGTTTCTTTCCTTCTAATCTTACCGCAATTGTCACTGGTTAGTTTCTTTCCCATCTCCAATCGTCGAAACTACCTTTCAAGGACACAATTACACTGGGAAGTGGTAAGATTCTTTTTGTTGCCAAGCAAATTTATTGAGAATCAGACTTAGTTTGTTATTTGTTATATATTGATATACACGATCTCAAGAACTTCACGAATTTCGAAGGGTGCTCATGTTGGATCAAATATGTTTTGACAGTGGCGTGTCATCACTCATCGTAATTTTGTTTGAACTTTGTGCTTTTGGAAAAAGTTTTTTTTTTTATGATTAATAATTTTTGAATATCAGATTGATTTCTAGTCTAGCTATAAAAGTCTGATTTTTTCCCTTTAATTTATGGAGCTTCCGATATTGATTATTTCATGTGATAATTAAAGGCGCGACGTCTGGCATTGGGGCTGAAACTGCGAGAGTGCTGGCGAAGAGGGGCGTGAGAATAATTATTCCGGCGAGGGACCTGAGGAAGGCAGCAAAAGTGAAAGAAGGAATACTAAAGGAAAGTCCAGCCGCAGACATAATCTTGCTAGAGATTGATTTGAGCTCATTTGCTTCAATTCAGAGATTTTGTTCTGAGTTCTTATCCTTAGGACTGCCCCTTCATATTCTCATGTACGTATTCGAGTCATCTCGACTTTATTAATCTTGTCCAGTGTTGCTCCACTAGTCAACATATCCCAAAGTTTATATACATGAAACTATGGAAGAATTTATTTATTTACTATTTTGCAGAAACAATGCTGGCAAATATTCACCAAAATTAGAGTTCTCTGAAGACAAATTTGAGATCACTTTTGCCACAAATTACTTAGGTATTTTTCTTCTCATTCTCTAGACTTATATTTCAACTTATAACAATTAGATCCCTGTACTATAATTTTGTCACAATTTAGGTCACCTCTATCAAATCCGTCACGTTTAACATCAAACGCCGAAGTTGACGCGATTGTAACGTACTAATGGCTTTCCTTCATGGTTATCAAAAAATAGTTGAAAGAAATGATCCAATTGAAAATCAGGTTAGCAATTGCAAATAAAAATTAACACCCGAGAACATGCAGATGTAGTTCTTAAAACTTACCTTTTTTACAAAGTTAAGATTATATTCGTAGAAAAGCAAGTTTTCTTAGTAAAAAAAAGTAATTAAAATATTATATTTGGCAAAATAAGTAACTTAAATTAGCCCTTGTTTGGTGTCCATTATTTCAGAAAAAATAAAAAAATAAAAAAAAGAGTTTTGAATAACATTTTTAGGAGAACATGTGATTAAAAAGTAGGAAATTTTTTTTGGATTTACGTGCAAAATATTTTATTGTATGAATGTATAGTTAAAAATGTTCTCGTAACAAAGAGTTTTGAAATAATAATCAAACAGGGGCTTAATTTCATCTTGTTTTTGTTTGGGCCAGGACATTTTCTATTAACAGAAATGTTGTTGGAAAAAATGATGGAGACAGCAGCAGAAACTGGCATCCAAGGAAGAATAGTGAATGTTTCTTCTGTGATTCACAGATGGGTGAAAAGAGACAATTTTTGCTTCTGCAAAATGCTCAGGCCCAAAAGGTGAAAAAAAAAAATCAAATTCTCTCAGTATTATTGGTATTATTTCAGAGTCTAAAATAACATCCTGACCTTTTATGATATAGTTATGCTTAATAACATTGTTAAACAAGAAAGCAGAAAAAAAAATACATGTATTGAGCCACATTTTATCAGAGAATTATTTCTCCAAATCGATCAATATTGGAATATATGGCATATTTTATATCCAAGATAGGATGTATGACGACTGATATTCTTATCAAGTCAAGCGCACAATACATAAAGATACCGCCTCATATAGACATGGCTTATTGGTTATTCTTGCAGGTATAACGACACTCGTGCCTATGCCCAATCAAAACTAGCCAACATATTGCATGCCAAGGAATTATCAAGACAGCTCAAGGTAAAAATGCTTAAAAATGTCCTTTTTTCACTTAATCTCTAATCAGACCCTTAAGTAATTCTCTACATATAAGCAGTATTACTGAAACAACCTTTTCAGCCACAAATTTGTTTATCTATGAAGCATAACAAGAAAAAGAAACAATTTTTTTGGTCTCATCATAATGTTTCTGGGAATCTAACAGGCAAGAAAAGCAAATGTAACTATCAATGCAGTGCACCCAGGAATTGTAAAGACTGGAATTATCAGAGAATACAAAGGCTTTATCACAGGCATGCATTACCTTTAGAAGCTACTTTTGATCCATTTGTTTTGTTTTTTAGCATGTTTTGCAATCCAGCAGGGAAATTTAACTAAAGCCACTGCTTTATTTTCAACTTCCAGATTCTTTGTTTTTTATGGGATCCAAATTGCTGAAATCAATATCACAGGTTTGTCTCTGCATATTTGTCTCTGTAGCTAAAGATTCATTTAATAGATAAAACCGCTTTCGACCATGTTCGGTTGTGCTAAAAAGTAAGTCAAAGTTACTCTTTTTTTTTTTAACTACAAAAGTTATTTTTCTAGAAAGTAATTTTGACTTGTTAGAAAAATAACTTTTAGGCTCGTTCAAACATGCGACCCTCTTCTTTAAGTGACCTATCAGTCCCTTTCAGTTCAAAAGTGTACAATTAACCATATAATTTTATGCCAACTAGGAATGGCCTTACACACTCTCATAGTGTAATTATGTTGGCAAAATTTAAGCCTGTCATTACACAGATGTAAAAATGGCATGGACAATCCTCCTCACCTATCTCAAATAATGTAGAGTGCCAAATCACCCTGCACAGAAAAACAATTTGCACGTAAACCCTAAATTTTTTCTTACTTTTTAACCACACATTCTTAAAAAACCACTGTCGTAAAAAAATGGGGCTCAAACAAGGGCCTAATCTTATATAAGAATATTGATTTTCTACTATTGATATTCAATACATGGGCATCTTAGCCTTTATGACAATATGTGCAACTTCCATAAACTACAAGGGGGTAAAATTGCATGTACCTTGTCTCTCCTTAATTCTTCCTGATATCTGTCGTGCAACTAGCAGGGCGCGGCAACCACATGCTACATTGCATTATGCCCACTGATGGCCGGGGTGAGTGGCAAGTACTTTGCAGACTGTAATGAGAGCCGCTGCTCAGCACTGGCAAACGATAGAATTGAAGCACGGAAGCTATGGAAGAAAACAAAAGCTTTAATACACAGGCAATTGCTACAGCCAGCAGGCTAAATTTTGAAGTCTTGTTCCACAAAGAAATCTAGGTAGTTTTGGGCATGTAATAAGTAGCCACACAAATGCATATCCAAGGCAGACAGCAATTACATAAGCAGTATACTGTTAGCTTTAGTTGATCCAAATTTCATGACAATAAGACACTATCCGTACAGAATAATGCCAATTTCATATAGTTTTCCAACAATAGCAAATCATAAGCACAAATGAAGATATTTCTGCTTCTTTCAAGATGAACAAACCTATACGGTTCTAAAACTTCAGACGGCACCATAATAACTGGATGCACTAGCAGCCATTACTCTTCTGTCGGTGTCCATTGTCCGAGGGTATCCAGTTTGTAAAACATTAAACTGCCAAACAATGTAATTGCGATTTTATATCAAATCAATTTAAAGAATATGCACTACGAAGCTTGAATCGTGCATCAGTTACACATGCTGACGAACATCAATGCCATGTTTTGCTAAGAATAAAATCAAACCATTTAATAAAATTAACGTAGTACAGTACAGGACAATCCTTTACCACAAGAAAACAT
Organism: Fraxinus americana; assembly: GCA_035079005.1. Taxonomy (NCBI): domain Eukaryota; kingdom Viridiplantae; phylum Streptophyta; class Magnoliopsida; order Lamiales; family Oleaceae; genus Fraxinus; species Fraxinus americana. The sequence goes on from CM068712.1 coordinate 2,677,730, forward strand.
GTGATACATCAGCTATAGTAACTAATGAGGCCACTGCACTCAGTTTTGTGTGCTGCTCAACCACTACTGTGAACATTACATAAGCAAATAAGACTTCATTGATGCGTAAATGGTGAAGCAAGCAGGTACTGCATGTGATGAGTAGTTCTTCAGATTTAAGATCATCCTCATTTTTTAACCTGCAAATTATTCCACGTCTTCAGTTATAAACTAATTCAATGTCGAACAAAGGGACACACAAATCTACACCTTTAAAAGTCTATCATCTATATGTTATTGGTCAAATTATGGAGGCTAATTATTGTCGCTTCGCGGAACCAGTACGTATATAAACTTCCGCAATGAGGTCACCATGGGGGTTGAAGGGGGGGGGGGGGGTGCCGAGTGGGGGGAGAGCACACTAAACCAAAATTTTATTAAGGACAATTAAGAAATTAGAGTTCTCGTAAATTTCATCTTAGGAATTTGTGCTCTTTTGAATTTCGTTTTAGAAATTTGACTTCTTGTAAATTTCTATTTTGCCTAATTTATCTTATAAATAGGAAGACATCATTAGACTTTTGAATATCCATCATAAAAAAGAAAGAAAGACAAATTAGAGAACATATGTGTGCGATTTTTTCTTGTAAACTTTTTTTCATCGTAGTGAATTACTGCAATGATAGAAGATGACGTAGTCTTACATTAGGTACACCTCTATAAATCTTATTTGTTTTTTCCCTTTCTATTAGTTGATTGCTTTCGGTGCATATAATTAGGGTTTCGAATTCTCAACATTATCTACCACACAAGCTTTGTGCATGATTAATTTATCCGTTTCTATTTTGCTAATCAAATATGTGTCGATTTTGTGTAAACATAAGCTGAGTTGGATAAAAGAGTATGGTCACAGCAAGTTGACAACCAAAGTAAAATCCCATCACATCTTAAAAATGAGATGTACTTGGACCTAAATTTTCAGATACCAACATTATGCCTGAAATAGATATTTTAGTTGTTAAGAATATATTGGTTGAGCATATACATTCATATCGAGATTTACTCTTCCCGTCACCTTTAAATGTGAGGAGCGACGAACGGATGAAGCAAATTCAGGAGATAGAATTGCTTGTCCTTTGCCAACCTTTCTGGAGTTGTGGGTAGATTCACTGGGATGAATCTCTCTTTTTCCTTGATCACAGATTCACTTCTATGATCATTTGAAACTGATGCTACTGGGGCTGATGGAGAGATCATTGAAGAATCTAGATCAAGAAAGGGAACATGATTAGTGGTTCCTGTATATCCAGTATACCTATACTTAGAAACCTTATGATCACCACAAATAAAAGGACTCAAAACATCATTTTCTTTTACATAATTGTGTAACATACCGCAAGAACAAGCAATAGGAATATGTAACTTTTTCTTTCTCCACAATTTTTTACCAATCTCAAGAGTATTAAAAAGGAGACGTGCAAGATACAAGGCCATACCACGTGATACGACTTCTTGGAATTTCTCTCTCGTGGTTCTGACAAATTTGAACAGTCCGTTGATTTATTCAGCTCACCGATCAGCTCTCTTGTGTCATTCAAAGGGGGACTGCAATCAAGCACTTGAGGTCATACAGAAAGAAAATGTTAAGGCTTTCTGTTTGTTGGAAATCAGCAAATGAATGAAGTTTACATTCCTTGTAAATCTCATTCTCACGATGAATGACAAAGGAGTACTGATCACTTGGGTTCTCCAGATTAATATTTGAAAATATGAATTTCACATCAAGGGAGAGAGAGAGAGAGCATGAGGAACAGTTATTATCTTCTCTTTTTCTTCCACCCCCCCTCTCTCTCTCTTTTGTTGAAAGTAACATGTACAAGTCTTCAACAATTCCCATGAATTATTTTCCATGACGACAATCCATACAGAAACCGAAGAACCTATTGTACCATGAAATGGCCTCTTCTATTTGTTCTTTATGCTCACTGTTCAGATTGCATTTTCTTCATATGCCGCCAAAGCTTTTCTCCAAGACAGAAAATAAAATAAAAGGTCAGCAGTAGATGATTAGGTGTAGAAATATTTCATCAAGAGCATTGATTTGAAATACTTACATATAACGAACAAAGCATTAGATAAATCTAAAGGCCAACCCAGAAAGGAAGAGATTCAGATAAAGCAAAACAATATCCAGTCATTGGTATCTACCAAACAGGGGATGGAAACCAGAAACTAGAAATGGAAGAGGAGAGGAGGGAAGGGAAGGGAAGGGAAAGTAAAGAAAGAGAGAATTATTTTAATTCTAATATACTGTAATACCTTATTTCTTAATCTATAAACTTTAGTTGAGTTACTTCAGTACTTTTAGTGCTTTAGATCCTCATTCAGCACAATCTGGGATGGGAAGAAAAAATGAGTCTGGATGGGTAATGTAACCCTTTACCTTCACTTTATCACTCACATTCCATCACCAACCAAACAAGATGATTAGGATCCTTCTGTCCCATATTCAACCTAACCAACAAGATCCAATCTTCAGTCCCTTTATTTATTTCTTGTCTACTCTATTTTCTCCTTTCTTCAATAACTATCAACCGTCTCAAGGTTAATAATTAAATGTAATAAACAGGCACAGTGTGCAATCAATTCATCTACCATGTCAATCCCATTCCTCTAAGTTCTCTATACCCAAGCCAACATTGATTTCACACTAATACAGAATATAGGCAGTTCCACAATTGGAAGATAATGGCAATGTGTAAAAGTACTTTCAAATTGTTTTTTCCATAGTGTATTTACATCCCTCAGTCTCTTTCATTTTTCCTTATGCTTTGTTGCAGAAATGATCTACTAAAGTTCCAAATTTTAAGTATACATCATACAGAATCTTTGGAAAAAAAAAAAAAAGGCCACAGCCACAGGCAATACATATTAGGGAAGAATTCACCTTCAGAATGTTGAGATATTATAACAGTCTTAATCATTTCTCTTTTTTCTTTGATTTTCCACAATTTCTTTAAGTTCTTCAATTCTAGCTTTTGTACAAGATATCGAGTCCCTCATGGCCATCCTCTTTGCCTATTTGTGAGTCTTCACTGCAAAAGGGAGGGAAAGGGGGAGGAGAAGAAGTAAACATCCTCAATGAAGTTCACATCTTCATCAAATAAACGTTAACAAGTATAAACATAGAAATTTAGGAATCTCAAAAAAAAAAACAACATCTGAGCCACCTTAATCCTTTTAATTGACAATTCATGTTTAAGGATACAGTACAAAGATATATGAACGGAAAGATGAACTAAATAACTCTAATGTAGAAGATAAAACAAGGAAAAAGACAGCATCGGCAGTCAAGAAGTATTAATCGGCTTAGAAAAAATTGCAAGTTCTTTATTTCTCTTTTTAATCTATTCTAGGTAAGATAACTTTTTAACAATTGCAAGAACCAGAGCCACTCAGGTGCCCTCCAAATCAAAGTCACTAGCTTTTCCTAAAAAACAGGTTTCAGCTCCAGACATCAGAGTAAAATATATTTAACCTGTGTCATTGAGGTAATTGATAATCAACATCAAGGGTATTTTGTTATTTTCACCGATAGAATCATTCTCTCCAATCAACATATGAATCATTAAGGTGCTTGGTTCTTCACTCACGAATGCATCTTAAGACTTAAGTGCTCTGGTTTTGAAGGATATACTCAGTGTCTTATAATATTTAAAGAACAATTTTTTTTCTAGCAACCTCAAGTAAAATAATCCAACAATCAAGTGGAAATGGGGAACAATAACCATGCTAAAAATCTAAATAAGATCCAGAGAATCTGCAATAATTTCTTTTGATCATACAATAAGCCAAGACATACGTGATACGTCTTTCATCTCCCACGAGCAAAACCCATCTAAAGTTCCACAACTACAAGGTTTCTCGAAGCATTTAATATTTTGTTAGCCAAATCAAAACTTGTAGCTATCAAACTAGTGTAACAGACAGATATTTGTAATACAGTTTGAAAAACGCAAGATTCGACCCAACTACACCTAGAGGGGGGAGGATTAGGTGTAAATGCGGAATTATCAATCTAATTAACTAGCAACATGTCACAAGTTAATTATGTCTAGGTGATTAGTCAAACAATCCAATTTAGCATATCTTTGAATACCACAGTTATATCACAACAATAAATAAAGCAGTAAACAATACCAGAATTGTTCACAGAAAAACCCAACGTGGAAAAAATTTCGGGCGCTTTGCCAGTTAAAGATCCACTATAAACTGATAATACACTTACAGACCACTAGCAAAGTTGACAACACAAGCTTTCTGATCTCCTGTCTGAAGTAAGAAGCAGCCCTTCTGAAATGTGCACACGAACACCAAACCCGACTCTTCTTTGTAAAGCAGTCTTCCTGAAATGAGCACACGAACTCCAATCCTGACTCTTTACGTAGTTTATCTCCTGTAGATCCTTCCCAAGAACTCTTCATTCTTCAAACTCTTCCTTGATCTTTAATACAGTACAGTTAACGACACAAACTTGCAGCAGACCTAAGCAAAGAAACCAATTCAGTATTTGATTTGATGGCTTTGATGTTTTCTATGAAAGAAGCACATATGAATTGAACAATTGAATTTTTGATTTGATGTAGGATGTATTCTCTATGGAATAAAATGTGTTCAATCTATTCACAGATAATACGGTGCTTCAATAAATAGGTTGGACGAAATAGGTTGTATGGGCCAAGTAAAAATCTCAAAAATAGAAAATTAGGTTTCCCAAAATAATATGTTGCTCGAGCGAGGTGACTTCTTCGCTTGAGCGAAGGGTCTGTCGCTCGAGCTACAGAGATGCGAAAGTCGAGCGAGGTAGTTTCTATTTCAGTCGATCAAGCATCACTCCGAGGAGCAGCTAACAAAAATCTGGCGTGAATCCTTCTTGTTTCAAACATAAAACCCTAAACCCTAAGCTAACCTACCAACTATGAAACTTTACAATTTAGTCCCTAACTTTTATAAATGTTCAAGTTGGACAATTTGTTCACAAAATTGCCAATACAAAATATAAACCTAACAAACTCCCCATTTGGTATTCTGTGACAAAACAAAAACAAACACAACCTATCCAAACTACCCAAGTCCAACAAAACCAACTGAATGCAGCTTCCACTTTGTTAATCTTGTATCCTGAAATCAAAAACTCACATACCAGTGTAAAAGCACGTGATACCGGAAATAAGCAATAAAGTACTTAGAAGCATAGTCAGTGAAATAAGCAACCTAGTTTGAGATGCAGTATTAATGCTAACCAAGACACCATAACCACATTAATATCACAAAACATCAAGAAAAACTTAAACAGTCATGCAAGAAATGCAACACAATTGCAATGCGCACGCTCCCACTCAGTGCATGATATGCAATGCAAATGTAATGCCACTACTGCAAACTCTAAGTGTTAAAGCAGTAGAAAATGTATCTATGTCTTACCCCATCGATCCCTATAGACATATGTAACTGCTCAGATAGCTCACCCTTACAATAAAAATCTCTTTCCTTTTCTGTTACAAATGTCGAAGGAACAGAGCAAAATTACACATCTCAACAATGTAGGTATAAGCAATCACAAGTATATGTAGTGAACAGTAAAGTATCCCACAACTCCAACTTAAAGTACCTATGGAGTAAATGATATAAGTGATTCATATGCGTTAAGTATCACTAATCCTCTGACAGTAGGACTTCATACCTTAATTTTGTGAGAAATGACATGCTAAACATCACTGCTAATAAATGTATTCTTCTACTTATGAACGTCAAACCTTAAAGAACATTAGAACCTACATATTAAAGCTCACTTCAAATCAATTTTTTTCTCCCCCTGACTTACAGTATAAAGATTTTTCCTTTTATCACACTTTAAATAGGAATGCTCATATAATTTTTTCATCTTAAGTGCAGGCTTCTTTCCATTTAGCGACTAACCTGACCCCTGTAATGAACTTTAGGCTGGTTAACCCAAGTCAGATGATCATAGACACCAGGTTATGAGAAACCCTACAAGCTTAATCACCTGAGTCAAGTAGGCTTCGAAAAGTAGCATGAAAATATTGAGCCCCTTTGAATTATCTTTTTTCAACCATACATTATTCATGCAGGGATAAAATCGAGCTTAGGTCTAATTAAAATAGTCAATTCATATTCGAAGTCACTCTACTAACATGTGACTGCTATTCCAAATCTCACACACAAGGTAGAGTCCCACTGTCAAGATTATAGTGTGTACAGTGCAGATAGTATATGAAGAGACCTATATTAAATACTCCACAAGCATCCTAAGCTAGCAATGAAAATTATATTACAGCCCACCAAATAAACTCATTCTTGATTAATACCAACAAAATCAAGTGTATTGTGTATCATGCTGTAAAACTAATTTCCAAATCAAACTCTTTTTGTTCTTTATTTTTCTTTTTCTCAAAACAAAAACTTAAACTAAAGAAATAAAAGAAAATGTTTTTGTTTGTTTTTTTTTTCCCCGTATAAAAATATGAATGCACCAAGCACACAAAACATAAGAATTCAAACAAAACACAAACCATAAAATAAAATGCATGAGAACAAAACAAAAAAACATATATGATGCATGCATAAATCCATGTCACATAATGATAAAGCACGAGCATGCACCAAACCAAAATACATAATCAGTTAGGTATGCAAATGCTCTTATCTTTAAGAGCACCGTGATCTATTTCAGAATTTTTCAGATCACTCTTCTTCACCCAAACTTGCCTAGTAACAGGAATATTTCTATTCATCTGTGTCATGATTTTGGTCAATTTACTTACCTGATTAGTAAGAAGGTCAATCTGATCAACATAATCCTGATTCTTATTTCTATTTAAATTCCAGTTTCTATTTCTATTCAGGAAATGATGACACCTAGGCTTTATGTGTCCTAACTCACCACAGTGAAAACATGTAGGGATAAACCTAGGACCAATGTAATGTGAATGCTGACGTCTATTCCTAGGTCGGCGATTCCTACGCTATCTAGTAGACATTTGTCTAACAAATCCCTTATCATTGAGATTGGGGTTAGACACATGTTTGGGTTGGTCAGTGGCAGGGATAAACGTGGTCTTAGAAGTACTGGAAATGTTATCCTTAAAACCTAGACATCCCTTATTTTCAGTCGGCTTGCCCATTCCTAAAATGTTGTCTAACTTTTCAAAACCACTAGAGAAGACAAGCAGTTGAGACTTAGAATATTCTAGATCGCTCAGAAGGTTCTTAACCTGGATTTCTAAGATCTCTCTCTCAATAGTCAACTCTCTGACTTTCCTAGAGGACTTATCAAGTTCACTAGTGAGGTTCCTAACCTAAATATCTAAAGATTCATTTACGGATTTCACTTTACTCAGGATCGAGGTAGATTCCTTAATGTGTGCTACTAACTTCTCATTTTCCAACTCAAGTTCCTTATTCCTCGCACTCAAGACTTTGTTTTTAGTAAGAATCTTAAGACTCTCCTCATACATCTTATCATAAGCCTCTTGGATAATCTTCATCACTCTCAGACTCTTCATCAGAATCCTTATCACTATCTAAGTTCTATTTTTCACTCCTCCGGTCAGATTCATTCCTAGTTCTAGCAGTAAAGGCAATATATTTTCCACTTTCATCACAAGTGGACTTCTCACTCTGATTGTCTGAGTTAGACTCGTCATCAGTGAGAGTAGCATTCATAGCCTTATCCAAATTTCTCCTACTGCTAGGGCACTCACTCCTAACATGACCAAACCCTCGACAATTATGGCACCTCACATATTTAGATTTTCTCATCGATTCACTCGGGCCACCTTTGTATCTCTCTTGAGGGTTCTTTTTCTTCCTAAACATTTTTCGGAATTTATTAGCCAGGTAAGCTAACTCCTCATCATTCGGTGAATCAGAATCAGAGGATTCCATCCGGGTATTTCTCACAGATTTCAAGGCAAGAGATTTATCTGTAACAGATTTATCTAAGGTCAACTCATACGTCTGGAGGGATCCAACTAACTGTTCTACCTTAATGGAGTTTATATCCTTACTCTCCTCAATAGCAGTGATTTTAGCCCTAAATCGCTCAGGTAAGGATCTAAGGATTTTTCTAACAATCTTGGGCTCAGGGATTCTCTCTCCTAGGTTGAAACTAGAATTAACTATGTCGTTAAAACTCGCATAGAAGGTATCAAACGTCTCATCTTCTCTCATTCTAATCTCCTCAAACCTAGTGGTCAGCATTTGCAATTTTGAGTTCTTAACAACCTGAGTTCCCTCATGGGTGGTTTGTAAAATATCCAAAACTTCTTTGGCTACCTCACACATAGACACTTTCCTAAACTCTTCAAGGGACACTGCCATAAATGCCGTAAGGCTTTGCTATTCCAGTTACACTCATCTAAGTTAGTCCTAGTCCAATTAGCAATCGGAGTGGGGGTAACTATGTTTTCTACAGTAGTACTAGGATCACTCCAACAATTCACTACACTCAGCGATATACGCTCATCTATAGATTTCAAAAAAGCTCTCATTCTAACCTTCCAGTAGGCATAATTACTGTCATCAAAATATGACAGTACAGACAGTGAACTACTCATCTAGACAATCAAATAAGGGCCAGGAATCGAAATTAGGCTCTGATACCAATTGAAAAACACAGGATTTAACCCAACTACACCTAGAGGGGAGGATTAGGTTTAAATGCGGAATTATCAATCTAATTAACTAGCAATATGTCACAAGTTAATTATGTTTAGGTGATTAGTCAAACAATCCAATTTGGCCTATCTTTGAATACCACTGTTATATCACAACAATAAATAAAACAGTAAACAATACCAGAATTGTTCACGGAGAAACCCAACGTGGGAAAAACTCCGGGCACTTTGCTAGTTGTCACGCGTTTTATACAACGTGAAAATGCCGCAAGTGTACGGTGTCAAATTTTGTAATATAGTGATGAAATATGATTGTCGAACCGACAGGGATTGAAGTATGATTTCTAATTAGTACTATAATTATGCATTTTCCACTTTATTTGGACAAGCGAATTGGAATCAAGTTGTGCTTTTTGGTGCTAATGGCGATGAATTAAAATTTGCAAGTAAACGGAAACAAAATTCAAAGAAGTTATCAGTTTATAAAATTCTAGGAAATGATTTCATCGCACCGTCGACAATGTTTTTCAACCTAAATTTGTTAACTCAACCAGATTTCTCTTAATTTATAGGCAAGAACCTTAATTTAATTCTATCCCCTCTCTCGAGTGCTGACTAGAATTTATTTCTATAATTTAATTCCAATATCTCTATTCCGAATTAAATATATAGAAATATCAATGTACGTGGTTCTTAATTCAAAACAAGCCTCAAAGATCCGTACTTTCTCTCAAAATCTATGAAACCTAGGTTATGTTGTTCTATGATCAAGCCTAAATTTTCCTCTCTCGAGTGCCGAAATTCACGCATCAAATCATTCAACTATTGGCCAAGTAATTGAATGCATTAAACACAAACAATATAAATAAATAACCAGAAAAATCCAAAAGAGTTTAAATATTAAGGAATTAAAACATGTATCGAAGAGGATTACGTCAAACCCTAAATCTAAAGTGTTAGTTCATGATGAATACAATTGATAACTTGGAATTTATCATTGAAAACATGGAAAAGAAAACAAGGATTTAGAAAAACTCTTCGTTGCCGCTTGATCTCTTCTCCCAAAGTGTCAATTGCTCCTTTTTCGATAGATTTCTTCAAGAATTTTGTCTTCAGTTTCCCTTGCTCTCTCTAGCCGTCCAAGCACCCCCAATTAGGTCTTTTTCCATGTATTTATATCCTCAATAGAAAATAACAAGGTTTGGAATTGGTTTGGGCCGGATTTCCTTGAAAAAAAATCTATTTTTTAGTAAACCCGGCAGGCGGCGCCTTGGCGCCAAGCATTCTGTGGATTTCTTCTTTCCTGGGCGCCTTGGCGCCCAACATTCTGTTAATATCTTCTTTCCTGGGCACCCAGTGATAGCGCCTTGGCGCCCAGTGTTCTGCTGATTTTCTGGGGCGTCTCTTTGCTCCTCTTTTTGGCTCTTTTCCACTTCATTCCTATCTCCCCTCACTTCCATGCCATATTTCCTTCCATGATAATCATCGTATCTCCATTTCAAGCTCCAAATCACCCCATTTTCATCCAAATTGTCTAACTATAAAACAACACGAACACACGCATCAAAACGCTCAAAAGTGTTCAAGAACAAACTAAAAACTATGATTTAAAGGAACTTGTTTAATGAGTTAATTTCTCTCATCACTAGTCAAAGATTCACTATAAACTAATAATACACTTACAGACCACTAGCAAAGTTGACAACGCAAGCTTTTTGATTTCCTGTCTGAAGTAAAAAGTAGCCCTCATGGAATGTGCACACAAACACCAAACCCGGCTCTTTTTTGTAAAGCAGTCCTCCTGGAATGAGCACACGAACTTCAATCCTGACTCTTTACGCAGTTTCTCTTGTAGATCTTTCCCAAGAACTCCTCGTTCTTCAAACTCTTCCTTGATCTTTAATGCAATACAGTTGATGACACAAACTTGCAGCAGACCCAAGCGAAGAAACAAATTCAATGTTTGATTTGATGGCTTTGATGTTTTCTATGAAAAAAAGCACATATGAATGATTGAAATTTTGATATGATGTAGGATGTATTCTCTAGCGAAAATTCAACATTAATCATTCTTGTTCCAAACATAAAACCCCAAACCCTAATCTAACCTACAAACTATGGAACTTTACAATTTAGTCCCTAAACTTGTATAAATGTTCAAGTTGGTCAATTTGTTCACAAAATCGTCAATACAAAATATAAACCTAACACAGTTAAACACAAAAATGTTTTCTTTTTCTTCTAAATATGTTGCCGAAAAACCAACAATTTTGACAGTTATATAAATATGCAACGAAAAGGCACTAGAACTTGTGCACAGCCAAACACACACACACACACACACACACACACACACACAGAGTATCGGCAAGAGCTTTCACCAAAGCATCCTTAGCTTCTCTTAACTCAGTTTTAAGCTTCCCCAATCTTTCTGATAGAGTACAATACCAAATTAAGGAAAAAAATCAGAACTTTCACGTAATCAACAAAATAAGTAGATCCCACAACCTAAAGAATTCCTAATATAGCAACTACTTCTAGTTAATAAAAGCAATATTCTTTATCAATTAAGCAAGACGTATATAAACCCTAAAGAAGTAATTAAACCCCAAATACACCCAAAAATTTGTAAGTTTTAAATATGTGATTAAAAAATTCACCTTGAAGATGAATGGCTTGTTGGGCTTTGGACTTGGCAGAATCAAAGAGATTTCGATTGGAGGTAACGGGGGAATCGATCCCCTGCAGCCAAATGGGGATTTTTCTCTCGCCGGTACAGCCCCTGACGATAGGGACCCCGAATTGTTTATTGGACGTGACCGTGAGGGGCGTACAAATAGCAAAACTGTAATTGGAATTCTACCATTCGAGTTCGTACATTGTTCTCTCCTTCGCTCTGCATCTGCATTTATGTGAGAAATTTGTATTCTGCCTGCGAATTTATGGATCTCTGAAGAGAGGATTTCAATTGAATGATGAAAGATAGAATGCGTTAAGCCATTTGTACCACTTCCTTTATCACTTGGTTTACAGATGAATGATGTGGCAGATGGATGATGGTTGGATTAAATGTGTGAAATGTGGTGTGAGATTTTGTCAAGTACAAATTAGGTAAATCAAAGTATAAAGAAAGATGTACATAGAGCAAGATTGAAGATAGAATTTGTTTAGCCTGCCATTTTATTTTGCTTTGTTTTCAAATAGTTGTACATTTTTATTTTTTTCTTGTTGTGCATGTTTGTCTAAGTTTGAAAAGTACAAATATCAATATCAATTCAGCTCATGTGCCTCGTGACTCTACTAGAAAAAGTTCCAAGTCTAGTCAGCTCATGGCTCGTGTCCACCAAGTCAAGGCTTGGGCTGAGCTTCATTTTTGGACAACGGCCCAAACCTTAGTCGTGTTGGTTCGTGTGACAAGCCATTTTTTGCTTGATAAAAAAGGAGTGTTGTAACTTTATAAAATTTTTAATTAGTATAAATTGCACAAAATTTATATTATTAAAAAGAATTTAGAATTTCATGAAAAAAAAAAAATCGAACCGGTTCGATTCGGGCCAACTTGGGCTCGGTAAGGCTAGGGCCTAAAGCTCAAGCTAAGCCTCGATTTTTCATCCGAGATTTGGCCTAAGCCAAAAAAGTTCGAACCATTTTTGCACGTGTCGTGCACAAGCCGCTAGAGCAGCGAGCCTTGGCTCGTGAGCCGGCTCGATTCGACTCGTTTACATGGTTATTGAAAAGTCGCAAGTTTTGGGGGAAGTATGAAGAAAAAATAAATAAATTAGGATTTGTCAATTCACTACCATAGAATTTTGTTGAGACGTAGTGGTTTAGGTCTTTCTATAATATGAAGGTAGTGAAATCTAATTTCAAAATAGTTTGCTAAAGAATGTAAGGTCTTGAATGAGTATTAATTTTATGATCAGTTAATTACTTGTTAATATTATTTAAAGAATATAATGACGCTATGAAAGAAGTTTATTTTTGAGATAGTTTTGAATACAATATTACTTTTTGTCGAATATTCTTGTTGGCTAGATTGCATTGTATGATAGTACCTTTTGAAAAATGTGTTTCTGGATAATGTATTGAATGTGCGATGAAAATGAGAAAATTATCGTTAACAAGCTTTGTAAGCGTTATGAGTGGTAATGTCATGAGCGTCGTTATCTTAATACTGAAATCACAATGGAATCATTACGATAATTTCCTATACATTTTACATTTTTATGTATATTAAGTAGTTTTACTACGTTAAACAACCAATTAATGAACCAAGATTGTTTGCCTATCTTTCACCGATCTAGGAGTATGAACTCACGTTTTGAACTCATTGAGTCCCTTACAAATTTTTAGGTATATGCATTCATCAAACAAGCTTTAGAAAAACATTTTGAACCTTACAACACGAGTTCATTGTTACAGTATTGAAACAACAACGGAGTTGTTACAATCATTACGTGCACATTTTACACTTTATGCCTCTAGACGGTATTATTGGCTATAAATGACATTTTTAACAATAATAAGTTAATTTGGTATGATGAAAAAGTTGACATTAGATACATTTAAGTGGTTTCACTATAGTGAAGAACACAAAACAAGTGTTAATGAATGAATCAAGATTATTTGCCTATCTTTCACCATATCTACGAGTGTGAGCTGACTTTTCAAACTAATTGAGTCTCTTTACAATATTTATAGGTATGTGTATTGCTCAAATAATCCTATGCAATAGTTTTGAGCCGTAATGATGTAATGACCATTATTATAATACTAAAATGATAATATAGTTGTTACAATTATTACATGCACATTTTGGACTTTTCATGTCACTAGAAAACATTATTTACTATAAATAACATATTTAATGATCATACGTAAATCTGGTAGTATGTAAATGTTAACATTATGTACATTAAGGATTTCACTATAGTAAACAACATAGGAACAAATGACTGAATTGAGATCATTTCCTATCTTTCGTCATTTCTAGGAGCGTGAACTCACTTTTCAAACTCTTTGTAATATTTATAGGCATGGGCATTGGCCAAATAGGTCTTTTCAAGTATTTTGAGTTGTAACGACTTGGTAGTCTATCGTGATTCTGAAATGACAATGCAGTTGTTACGATCATTACACGTACATTTCGTACTTTCATGTCTCAAGACAATATTATATATTTAACATTCATAGGTTATTTTAGAATGATGTAAAAGTTCAACTATGTACATTAAGGGTCCGTTTGATTGCAAGGGTGGAAAATGGGTGGAAAGAAAATGTTTCACAGGGAATTGTAATTAATTGTGTTTGATTGGTATAATTTTCCATGGAAAATGTTGAAAGTTTGGTGTCCATTTGGCTTCGTTTTTTATGGAATTTGTCCATTAAAGTAATAATTTTTTCTATCATTGGGTCTAAAATGTGTTCCAATTGTTAAAAAAAAAAAAAAATTGAAAAAAAAAAAATTTATCATACCGAATATTCTTCGTTTGACTTTGTTTTGCATGAAAGTTGTCAATAAAAGTGAAATTTTTTTTTTACTATTGTATCTATAATTTGTTCCCATTGCAAAAAAAAAAAAAAATGTGGAAAATGTTTTCCCACCTATTAGGTGAAAAAACATTTTCCACCATTTGTGCATCAAAGGGTTGTACCTAGAAAAAGAGAGGAAAACATTTTCCGTGGAAAATTTCGCATATCAAACAGTCAAAAAAGTGGAAGTAGGAAAATCCATGGAAAACTACACGAATCAAACACACCCTAAGTAGTTTAACTAAAGTACATGACATGAAAATAACTATTAATCAATTGAATATCTTTCACCATTCTAGTAGTGTGAACTCACTTTTGAATTTATAGTCTCTTTACAACATTTTTGTGTATACATTGGTCAATAAGCCTTCGCAGGTATTTTGAGCTTTAATGACTCATATGTCAATATCGGCATACTAAAAGGACAATGCAGTTGCTGTGATCATTATCGCATATTTTATACTTTTCATGTCTCGAGAAAAAAACGTTATTTGATATTAGTAACATTTTTGAAGATCATGATATGATATGATCGATAGGTAGACAATATATATATTAAGTGGTTTTACTGTAGCAAACAACTACTGATGAATGAGTCAAGATTGTTTGCCTATCTCTCACCATTCTAGGAGTATGAACTTAGTTTTCAAACTTATCGAGTCTCTTTACAACATTCCTGTGTGTGAATTGGTCGACTAGCCTTTGCAAGCATTTTGAGTCATAACAGCGCTCATGTCGTTGTTGTAGTATTGAAAAGACAATGGCAACGTTACAATCATCACTTGTATGTTTTTCACTATTCACGTCTCGACACAATATTATTTGCTATAACTAGCATTTATAACGATCATACATTAATTTGGTATGATGAAAAAGATTGACATTATGTATATTAAGTGGTTTCACTACAGTAAACTACATGTAAACAATAATCAATAAATGAATTAAGATCATCTGTCTATCTTTCTCTATCCAAGGAGTGCAAATTCATTTTTCGAACTTATTGAGTTTCATTTTACAATATTTTCTAAGTGCATTGGTCAAATAAGCATTTGCTAGCATTTTGAGTTGTAACGACGTGGTTATAATTATATTAGTACTAATACGACAATGGAGTCATTACGATTAATATGTGCACGTTTTTGTAGTTTTCACAGTTCGTGACAATATTATTTGTTATTAATAACTCTTTTAAAGATCATATATTAATTTTGAGTGATAAAAAGTTGACATCATATATATTAAGTGGTTTCACCATAGTAAACAACATAGAAACAACTATCAATGAGTAAATCGAGATCGTTTGCCTATCTTTCACAATTCTAGAAATATGAACTAATTTTTTGAACTCGTTAAGTCTCTTTACAATATTTATAGGTAGTTCACTGACCAAAATGAATGAGAACTAATGCAAAATCTCTCGACTGGTTTTGTAACACAACCAGCATCCAAAAACCAATTGTCAAAGGTTAGAAATATGTTCCACTTAATTCAGCTAGTCATCAAGACTCGTAAGTACGCTGTGTTGCATAGCTGGGTTATGTTCCCCAAAGCGATGTTGCTCCAGTACAATATAAGTTCATTCAATCTAAAATTTACACATACAAAATATTAGAAGACTATGTTAATAGAACACTAGACCATTCTACTAAAAATGACCGTTTACTGTCATTCACGACACATTTACTGTCATAAATGACAAATAAATGTCGTGAATGATAGTAACTGCCATTACAGCTAGGTTGGTTTTTTGCTTTTTTTGGATGGGTTTTGGGTTTTGGGCTGGGTAGTCGGGTCGGGTTACGGGTTGACAACCCAAACCCGACCCGACCTGACCCGATTACATTAAAAAAAAAAGGCAAAATCACGTTAAAAACAAAACCCTAAAAGGCTAAAAGCCAAAAGGCCCAAAAGGCCCTTCGCCTCTCCAAACTCGACTCCAGCTTTCAAGCTTTCTCCGCTACTCTCTCCACTCCAGCCTTCACATTTAGCATGGCCTGACATGGTAGCAATTGCAAAAAATTGAGGAGAAACATTGAGGAGGAGAAGACATTTCTTAATCAACGAGAGTCAACTAGTAAATTTTACTTTCACTTTAATCTATCTATTTCTATATTTTTTTGCCATATCATTAGTAGGTTAGGTTAGATCTTTGAGTTTTAGATTTCTTTGTAGATCTAAAATTCATTTAATATTTTTTCCTGATTCGAAAATTCCGTCTGCTGAAATTTTGCGCAAATGAATTAAAGAATTAGGTGAATCTGGAAAGTCAGTGATGGAATGCGAATGGTGGGTCACTATTGGTTAAGGAACCCTAAGCGCGCTCCAAAAGCTATCTTGAACCTGCAAATCGAAAATATGTTAGAGCAAATCTGCGAGTTCGCTGACCAGGCCATCAGTGTCAAGGTCAGTTGTCCTTCTGAATGTATTGTCATTTCCTTTTCTGTTGATTCTGTCTTTCTTCTAATTGTTCATTTTCATATCTAATTTGATGGAGTTGTGATTATGTGTGTTTATGCGTTAAATTGACATTAAAATTTTGAAGGAGTTTTGATTCTGTCTTTGCAACCAATGGAGATTCCAGTGAGCTTTGCATCTGGAATTGCATTTCCGAGCTCCTTAAACTCGTGCATCTCATTATGAAATTTATATAAAAAAAGGTTAACGTGTATTTAATATTTACAACAGGATTTCTTGTAAATGAGGTGGTACATTTGGATTTCTTCTGTCTTCTTTTTTTCATGGTATAATATTTATTTAATATTTTCAGCAAGATTTCTTGTGGCTTGATTATGCCGTCCTTGTACAAAAAAAAAAATTGGATTATTCTTGTTGTACATAATTTTCTACATAATCTTTTACTGAATCAACAAGTGGAAGCCCCCTATTGGGGGGGGGGGCGCCTGGGCCCACAGGTGCCCCCCAATAGGGGGCCGCCACTTGTCGATTCGGTAATCTATTATGTAGAAAATTAGGTACATATAGCTTGATCCAAAAAAATTCTAATGATCATGTTAGTATAATAGAAAATTGAACGACTTTAATTTTTGTTGATAAGTTATCATAAACCGACCAACCCAACCCAACCCAACTCAACCCGACGGATACTTGATTGGGTTGGGTTTCAACCTTTGCATGGGTTGGGTTAAATTTTAATCAAACCGATCATGTTGGGTTGTGTTTGGATTAAGGCAAAACCCGACCCAACCCATGGCCACCCCTAATTACAACAAATATCTATCAAGATATTATCAGTCTAGCAAATTGTGATTTCCATTTTGATGCATTCTCCATATGAGTTGAGATCCGCTGTCCAATTTTTGTTGTCTAATTTGTTGTCCATTCAATTAATTGTTGACATATCATTTTTAAATTAATACGTCATCTCAAATTTACCCTTATTAACTTCATCACTAACCCACCAAATTGATGACATATTAATTTAAAATGATGTGTCAATCATTAATTGGGTGCACAACGAAAATTGGACGTCAGATCTCAACTCTTCTCCACATGCACATTTCAACTTCAACTTGTATTGTTTAGTGATATTTTCCAAATATTTACACTGCAAAGTTTAGAAACTGCATAACAAGGTACAATCCAGAATATGGATTAAAAATCTTCATTCTACATTAATTATAAGATTTATTTACTTTATTAATCAATAAAGGACCATATCAAAATAATTAAAGAAATTTAAGTTCGAGCAAAATGACAAATGCTTTTTGAAACATGTAACAAAAATAAAAATAAAAAGTATATCTCAAATGATTTAAGTTAACTCATTCAATTAAAAATTTCAGAATTTTATAATATTATTATGCAATCAAAGGAACACCAAAACACATGCCAAAAGTTGTTCACAGGTACACTAAACACAGCAAATGAAAAATTGCATAATTTATCCTACCGACCTTCAAATGACTTCATTCCAAAGTCAACAGACATAAAACTCATAGAGCTTTCAAACTCCACTCATCTCCTTGTTATGCAGATTTTACCGTAGCAAACAACTTGGAAACAACTACCGATGAATGAGTCAAGATTGTTTTCCTGTCTTTCACCATTCTAGGAGTATGAACTTAGTTTTCAAACTCATCGAGTCTCTTTACAACATTCCTGTGTGTGAATTGGTCAACTAGCCTTTGCAAGCATTTTGAGCCATAACAACACTCATATCGTTGTTGTTGTACTGAAAAGACAATGGAAACCTTACGATCATCACTTGTATGTTTTTCACTTTTCACGTCTCGAGACAATATTATTTGCTATAACTAGCATTTTAAACGATCATACGTTAATTTGGTATGATGAAAAAGATTGAGATTATGTATATTAAGTGGTTTCACTATAGTAAACTACATGTAAACAATAATCTATAAATGAATTAAGATCATTTGTCTATCTTTCTCTATCCAAGGAGTGCAAATTCATTTTTCAAACTCATTGAGTTTCATTTTACAATATTTTCTAAGTGCATTGGTCAAATAAGCATTTGCAAGCATTTTGAGTTGTAACGATGTGGTTATAATCATAATAGTATTAAAATGACAATGGAGTCATTACGATTAATATGTGCACGTTTTTGTAGTTTTCACATTTTGTGACAATATTATTTGTTACCAATAAATCTTTTAAAGATCATATATTAATTTTGCGTGATAAAAAGTTGACATCATATATATTAAGTGGTTTCACCGTAGTAAACAACGTAGAAACAACTATCAATAAATAAATTGAGATCGTTTGCCTATCTTTCACAATTCCAGAAATATGAACTAATTTTTTGAACTCGTTCAGTCTCTTTACAATATTTATAGGTTGTTCACCGACCAAAATGAATGAGAACTAATGAAAATCTCTCGACTGGTTTTGTAACACAACCAGCATCTAAAAACCAGTTGTAAAAGGTTGGAAATATGTTCCACTTAATCCAGCTAGTCATCAAGACTCTTTAAGTACACTGTGTTGGATAGCTGGGTTATTTTCCCCAAAGCAATGTTGCTCTAGTACAATATAATTTCATTCCATCTAAAATTTACGCACACAAAATATATAGAACACTAGACTATTCTACTAAAAATGACCGTTTACTGTCATTCACGACACAGTTACTGTCATAGATGACAAATAAATGTCGTGAATGATAGTAACTGCCATTACAACAAATATCTATCAAGATAATATCAGTCTAGCAAATTGTGATTTCCATTTTGATGCATTCTCCAATGAGTTGAGGTCTGTTGTTCAATTTTTGCTGTCTAATTTGTTGTCCATTCAATTAATTGTTAATATATTATTTTTAAATTAACATGTCATCTCAAATTTACTCTCATTAACTTCACCACTACCCACCAAATTGATGATATATTAATTTAAAATGATATGTGTTGACACCCTAAAAGTGTAGCTCAAGTTAAATAGCTCAAGGAATGAAGCCCAATTTGAAATTCCAGGATAAAGGCCCAGATAGAACTATTGATGAGTCCAGCGAAGGCCCACAAATAAAGTAACATCATCGTCCAATCTTGCAAGACGCCTAAAATTTGAGCGAATGGAGTGCCTTACGATCGCCCAAGGCGATGATCCTGTCCTCGCCCAAACTCTTAAGTTGCCCAAGAACTGAACGAATCTAACGTATTCTAGTTATCTAATTCAGCAATTATTGAAGTAGTTATTAAGCAAACTTATCACACCCCACGATCCAAGAGTTTTAGTAGTGGGCAGTTAAATGGCAAGAGTAATGACAACGATTATGGGATAACAGTTCCACGACAAGTCGGCCATCATGAAGAAAGTGGGTAGTTATAGAGCAATCAAGCAGTTCCAAGCGGTTTGTCACCAAGAAATTATCAAGTATAAAAAAGAAGAGAAGACATAGAAGCAAGGACTCCGAATCAAACACTCTCAAACAGAGAATATGTAATTTCAATTTCTTAATTTAATTTTAAAATACTTCTTTTAGTACTCGTGTGCTTGCGTCCCTTGGAAGCATTCTGTTTGTTTCCGATTGTAAATCTTCGCCAATAAAACACCTCTTTTTGGGACATTGTCTCAAGAGGTCTGTTCCTTACACAATTGTCTAATCCGTTTTTTAATTGTTAACGACAAAACACGCGAAACAATATGTTAATAATTAATGAGTGCACAACAAAAATTGGACATCAGATTTCAACTCTTCTCCACATGCACATTTCAACTTCGACTTGTATTGTTTAGTGATATTTTCCAAATATATACACCGCAAAGTTTAGAAACTGCATAACAAGGTACAATCCAAAGTATGGATTAAAAATCTTCATTCCACATTAATTATAAGATTTCTTTACTCTAGTAATCAAGAGAGGACCCTATTAAAATAATTAAAGAAGTTTAAGTTCGAGCAAAATAACAAATGCCTTTGAAGCAGGTAACAAAAAAAAAAATAATAATAATAATATCTAGATCTAATACTATAAACTACTAAAACACGCTAAGGTTTAGTTTGGTATTGCTATAAATTTCAATATAACCAGCTTTAGCTGTGCTCAACTGGTTAATTAAGTGTTTGGTAATCTTTTATGATTTATCTCAAAATTACTCTATATTCCAAAATTAGCATTTGAATGTTTGGTAAAAAAAAATAAAAATTTGCTGTATTAATGTATACATTTACTATATCGAACATTGTTTATAATAATCTACTTGCATATTATTATTGTTATAAAGTAAAAAAAAAAAATTGTAATAATACATAATATTATTAAGCACTTATTTGATATAGCCAAAAAAGTTGATAAAAATCAGAATCAAAGTCAACAATTAACTTTAATCTTGCATTTCATAGAACTTAAATTTTCATCAACTTTACTTCCATACATTTCATTGACTTTAATCAAAATCTACTAAAATTTTGATTTTGACTAAATGGCTAAGTATTTATCTAAGGCAGTATGTTAAATAGTAAATTTAAAAGGAAAAGAAGAATATAGATTAAATCGAAGAATTTATAAAATTTAAAAATAAATTTGATATTTCAATGGCCAAGAAAAAAAAGAAAATAGACGAATGTTTATGTAATTCTGAATAGTGAATACCAACAAACTTAGGTCGACGGAAAATGAATTAATTGTTTTCATGCATGGGAGTTAAAATTGACATTTTAATGATGAATAGTTAGAGAAGCTAAGCAAAATCTCATAAGCTATCTCCTAATATTTCTCAAAATCTGTTGTCATCATAATTATTTTTTCTAAGCTTATCAAACACTTAAATAACTGCAAATATTGTTTGATAATAAAATGTTTGGCTCTAAAAGAAATACCAAATGGGGCCTAAAATACTAAAATATTACGTATCACGAGTTGTAATAATGAATAACAATTATAAGTTTGAAATAAATAAAAAAATTAAACCTGATTAAAATAATAATATATTAAACAACACAAGCTAGCTTTGTAAGAATTTATTTATTTATTTGGTAAATGCCGCCTATGCATACTCAAGTAGGAATGTCAAAGTGGCTCACCGGCTCGACCTGGGAAAAGCCCGAGTTGAGCCAGCTCATGGCTTGGGCCGAACCCCATTTTGGGGCATCAGCTTGAGCCCAAGCTTGCCCGTGTCACAGGCCATCTTTGGTCTGGACAAGCCGAGTTTCATTTAAAAAAAAAAAAATTTTTAAATAAAAATAGCATGTCACGGCTGCCGCAACAGCGGGCTTGTGCTGCTTGCAAATGTATACTATATAAAAAAATAATAATAATAACGAGCCTGCTCGGTTCAAGCTCGGCCCTACTCGTCGAGCCTCAATTTTTTTGTCGAGCTTTTGCTCGGCTCAGGCCAAAAAATGCCCATACCATTTTTGCTCGAGCTCGAGTTTCGACCCGTGGTTCGGCTCGTTGACACCCCTATATTCAAAGGATGTTGAGTTTGCGGGGGGAGAAATGGTTACACACTTTGTCTTTGAGGAGGAATACATTAAAATTCCTCTGATTGCTATTGACAATGATCGGGATCATGTTTCTATCCTTGACATTGTTCAAGAAGCAACTCCAGATCAAAACAATGTCATTGTATCTCCCTCTGAAGGTCAACAACTTGATCCAGAAGAACAAATTCTACAACCTCAAGAACCAATGCCATTAAGAAGATCCACTAAAAAGAGGAGAAGTGCGATTTCGGATGATTACATCATATTTCTCTAAGAACATGAAGTCGACATTGGAGTTGTGGAAGATGGTCCGATCAACTTCTGTCATGCCATGGAAAGTTCTAACTCTCAAAAGTGGCTCGATACCATGAATGAAGAGATGAAGTCCATGAAGGACAACGACATGTGAGACCTCATTCCATTGCCTGAAGGTGAAAAACTCATTGGTTGCAAATTGATATTTAAGACCAAGAAGGATTCGAAGGGTGATGTGGAGAGGTATAATGTTCGTCTTGTCTCGAAGGGCTTTATACAGAAAGAAGATATCGATTATAAAGAGACTTTCTCTCCGATTTCTTCGAAATACTCTTACAGGATTATAACGGCATTGGTAGCGCATTTCAATTTTGAGTTACATCAGATGGATGTTAAGACAACATTTCTCAATGGTGACATTGATGAAACAATCTATATGGTGCAACTAGAAAATCATGTCGGATGATGCAAAGCAAATGATTTGTAAATTAAAGAAATCCATCTATGGACTCAAACATGCCTCTCGTCAATGATATTACAAGTTTCATCAAGTGATCATCTCGTATGGTTTTGAGATGAATTTGGTCGATGATTTTATATACCACAAGTTCAGTGGGAGTAAATATATTTTTTTGCTTTTATATGTCGATAACATATTGCTTGCCAGCAACGATATACGCTTATTGTACGAAATCAAGAGATTTCTAGTAAGGAATTTTGAGATGAAAGATATTGGTGACACCTCTTTTGTATTAGGAATTCAGATACACCGAAATCGTTCTCGGAGTATTCTTGAAGTATTACAAAAGAGTTATATCGAAAATATACTTAAAAGATATGACATGCAAGATAATATAGCAACTGATAGTCCTTATATCCAATTTCTTTTATATTTATACATTTTCCGTGCTCATTTGAAAGTTACAAACGCGCAAGTCTCAACTTGTCAACAATGGAAATTTAGCCATAACATGCTCTTAATAGTCTCATATGGTTTGTTTAATTCTTTGACATGTGCTACTGTACGGGTAATAACAAACACAAAATTAAATTAATGACTTGTACAACTGTATATACATGTTTCCAAAGATCTTTTGGACAAGAAAATGTGAGATTTATCTTTATTATTGAAAGATCAATGGTACTCCACTTATTTAAAAATAGTATAATATGAAGTAAAGATCAAGATTTTCGGGAACTCCATTTCTGGAGAAAATAAATGATGATAAACTAAGTTTGATCCGCATAAGGTTTGCAAATATTTTGGGAAAAATGTAACTTTTAAGATAAGGCATAAAAATACGTTCAAGTACTTTCTTTCAGGTTTAATGCTTAATCTAGTCTTCTTGGAAAGCTGTGACCAAGTTCAGAGTTTAATTGAAGTCAAAAGGACCAATAGTGGAGCTTGGGATAGATCAATAGATCAATTTGATTTCGATTTTTTCTGGTTCGTTCGCATGCAACTAACACAAACCAATTAGCTTATTTGTCTCATAGTATGAAAAATAAAGTATAAATTTTTCGTATGAGCTTTGAAAACAATCCGTTCTTATTGGCTATCGTTTATAAATTATTTATAATTGGCCAAATAAATTTTTATCCAAATATTTGGTTGGACTCAGAGACCTGGAGACCAATTCGTGGTCGTTCGTTATAAATGGTGAAAAAAATCTACAAGAAATCATTATAACTAGTGTCAAATGGTCCAGAGACCATATGAAATTGGTCGCTGAAATGTCCCACCAACGACCACGGAATGGTCACTGAAGGCAAATCATATTCATCGACCACATTATTTGGTTGCTCAAACAACCGAAAAAAATGAGTGGAACTAATTCCGCCAAGTGTTCCAGCGACCATTACGTGGTTGTTGATGGCAAATCATAATCAGCAACTACTTTCGTTGGTCTCTAAAACAACTGAAAGAATGTGCATGCCTTATACTGCCAAGTGTACCAATGACCATATGAAAATGGTCACTGAAGAGTCACACCAGCGACCACATTAATTGGTAGCTGAAAATGCACAACACATCCCATCAAGTGTTTTAGTGACCATTTGGTTGCTGAATCATCCCACCAGCGACTACAAAATGGTCGCCGAAAAGCTTAACAAAATTTACCATGCCAAAACCTCTACCAACGAATGTTTGGTTGGTGTTCATATCATATAGCAACCACTTTTGATTGGTCACTGAATCTTTGGTCGGTGAAGCTCAATTTTTTGTTTTTTTTTGTAGTGTATCTTATACTTGAAAGGCTGCATCATTGATTTGACTCTCTAAACATTTTATTTTTTATGCTATTTTGTGAATTTTTTTCAAGAAAATCATGTAAGGAACCAAATATAGAAGATGACGATTCAAGGTGTGCTCATGAATGTTTCGTAAGAGAGAGAGAGAAAAACTAGCACAAACCATCTCAGATTACTATTATTTATTTCCAAGATCATCTACAACTTGAACTAAGATTTCTTAGTCATCCTGATACTTGAGCCTAAGATATCATAGTCCAAAAGCCTCAATATTCGGTTATTTATTTTTATGGTGTACAATGATTTTTTACTAGATGGTCCACACGTGCTTTTCTAGAAAGAAAAGATATTATATTTGAAAATCCAATAAATAAATAGTTTTTAAAAATAAAATTTACGTTTTGAACTTATTTTCTGTATACGCAATATTATATATATGTTTTGTAGACAATCTCGAAGGAACCAAGAGAATAAGAGCTTGGAAATACAAAATAATTCTAACTTGGTGCTGGTCGGGAGTGCCATAGTTTTGCAATATGTTTCTTAGGGTATTGGTGGAGTCACCTTTGAACATAAATATATGAATAAATAAATCTCTTTGTAAGTGCCTAAAATTTTAGATGACGAGGATGTATGTCGTACTCGAGCACGAATAGATTGGGGTCAAATCACATTACCATTCATTTACAAAATTTTTACACGTAAGCACCTAAGATGGTCTAATTATAGTTTCTTCCCCATCTAAATTTTGTTTACTTGTTTTCAGAAATGTTTCAAACAGAGAATGGGGATTGGCTTTTTCCTCTCTATTGTTCTCTGGAGAATCATAAACAACACGAAGATTTATCAAATTGTAGAAATGAAATTGATACGTGCAATTCTGTTTTAAGCTAGCAAGCCACGAATATGGTAATTTTATTAATGCATGATAGTTAAGTACAACTCCTGCAGGACCAGACCTCCTGAACAAAATCACGCTTGCTTGAAGATATCACCACCGACTTTTATGGAAGTGACTAGAATTCTCTGGTTATGCTACAACACACATCCATCACCACCACCATACTAGAAGCTGCTGGAAATTATTGCTGAAGCACCGCCATTGAGGAACTTTCCAGAACCTGATTTGCAGCCCTCTTGTCACTGCCATTCATGAATAATTTGGAAGCTCCACCACCGACATACTAGATTTTGCTAGAAGGAGAAGACCACCGCCACAAGGGAAAAATCTGGAATTGGAGACCACCGACTTTACATGTGTATATATATGTATGTTAGCTGTGTGTAGTGTAAGTAGTGTGAGAGAAAGTGCAGGGAAAGAGAGAATAGTGCTAGTAATATAATATTAGAGAGGTGTACTAGTGGGGAGTGTCATCAATTTGTGTAAAATCTATTTCTTCTAAAATAAAATTCTATTTTCATTTTGGGTTTTAAACTCAACAATTTGGTATCAGAGCGAGGCGGTCGGAGACGAATTTTTGGGCTTCTTGAGTTCGTGCACAAAAGGAGATTGTGAAGCTTTATTAAAGTTTGCTTGATTACGAGGAGGTAAATCAAGTCACGATGGGCGACCTACAAGCAATAGGCGAAGTAAAGAAGCTCAATAATCAGAACTACACCACATGGCAAACTTGCATGGAGTCGTATCTCCAAGGGCAAGACCTGTGGGAAGTTGTTGGTGGAAGTGACGTGATGCCACCAGAGGAGGCCGGAGCTCTGAAGAAATGGAGAATCAAAGCGGGTAAGGCCATGTTCGTCATAAAGACAACAATTGAGGAAGAATTGTTGGAGTATATAAGAGACAAGACTACACCAAAGGAAGCATGGGACACTCTAGCCGCTCTATTTTCAAAGAAAAATGACTTGAGGTTGCAATTGTTGGAAAATGAGCTACTCTCGATCACTCAAGGAGAACAAACGGTGAGTCAATATTTTAATAAAATTAAATCTCTTTGTCGCGAAATTTCAGAATTAGATTCTTCAAGCAAGATTTCGGAGTCTAGAATGAGAAGAATAATTATACATGGTTTGAGACCCGAATTTAGAGGGTTTATTGCTGCCATCCAAGGTTGGCCTGAGCAGCCTTCATTGGTAAATCTTGAAAATTTGTTGGCCGATCAAGAAGCGTTAACTAAACAAATGTTAGGGGTCTCAATAAAGAAAGAAGATGAAGAAGCACTATATAGTTATAAAAGAAGAGGTCGACTCCGTCAACAAAATAAGGAATTAAAAGAAAATGGAGAAGGTTCTGTGGCAAGGGGAGCCAAACAAAGTCACGACAAGAGAGGTCAGCCGTTTAAGGGATATCAACGAACTAATGGCTCGTGTTTTGTATGTGGCAAACGAGGCCATTATGCTAGAGACTGTCGATTCAGGAAAAAGCCAGCAGAAAGCAATATGGCAACCTCTAATGAGCAAGAAAAATATAATAGTGAAGAAGAATGGGATGCTGTAGCATCGCTTGCACTAATGGAGGATTCTCAAGGGGAGGAATGCAGTATAGATCCTGAAGAAGAATCAGCACTAGTGGCGATGCTCCCTGGACGAATAGATTATGAAAGTGATTGGATCGTCGACTCTGGATGTTCCAACCATATGACAGGTGATAAAGAGAAGTTGCAAAATACAACGGAGTATAGGGGAGGCCGAATGGTGGTAACTGCCAATAATTCAAGATTACCAATAGCCCACATTGGTAAGACAGTTATCACGCCTCGGTTTAGTCCTAGTCAGGTGCAGCTACAAGACGTCTATCACGTCCCAGGAATGAAGAAAAATCTTCTATCAGTGGCACAACTAACATCATCAGGTAACTACGTTCTATTTGGGCCAAAAGATGTCAAGGTGTATCAAAATATAAAAACTTTGGGTACACCAATAATGGAAGGACGAAAATTAGAGTCCATCTATGTAATGTCAGCAGAGTCTGCATACGTAGAAAAGACTCGAAAGAATGAGACAGCATATTTATGGCATTCAAGACTAGGACATGTGAGTTATCACAAGTTGAAAGTGATGATGAAGAAGTCGATGCTCAAAGGTCTTCCTCAACTCGAGATCAGAGATGACATGGTATGTGCTGGCTGTTAATATGGTAAAGCACATCAGCTACCATATCAGGAGTCAAGTTATAGAGCAAAGCAACCATTGGAGATGGTACACTCTGATGTGTTTGGACCTGTCAAGCAACCATCAAATAGAGGGATGCGCTACATGGTAACATTCGTCGATGACTTCTCAAGGTACGTTTGGATTTTCTTTATGAAAGAAAAATCTGAGACATTTATAAAATTTAAGGAATTTAAAGAAAAAGTAGAAGGAGAAGTCAAAAATAAGATTCAAAGGTTTACGTACGCACGGATAATGGGGGAGAATATACATCAAGAGAATTCTCCCAGTATTTAAGAGAACATAAAATACATCATCAATTGACATGCCCAAACACGCCACAACAAAATGGTGTAGCAGAAAGAAAGAATCGACACCTTGCAGAAACGTGTCGAAGTATGCTACACGCAAAGAATGTTCCAGGAAGGTTTTGGGCAGAATGCATGAGAACAGCAGCACATGTGATCAAC
Organism: Fraxinus americana; assembly: GCA_035079005.1. Classification (NCBI taxonomy): domain Eukaryota; kingdom Viridiplantae; phylum Streptophyta; class Magnoliopsida; order Lamiales; family Oleaceae; genus Fraxinus; species Fraxinus americana. The sequence continues at coordinate 2,705,938 of CM068712.1, forward strand.
AAGCTACCACAACCAAAGCTGGGGTTCACGTCACCATTTGAGAAATTGTGGAAAAAGAAGCCAACAGTAAGTCACTTTCGTGTATTTGGTTGCGTTTGTTATGTGTTTGTGCCTGATCACTTGAGGAGCAAGTTTGATAAAAAGGCAATCAGATGCATATTTGTGGGGTATGACAATCAAAGAAAAGGATGGAGATGCTGCGATCCTACAACCGATCGTTGTTATACATCAAGAAACGTGGTGTTTGACGAAGCATCTTCATGGTGGACACCGCAGAGGGTGGAGCTACCAGATTCAAAGGAATTAGACGACAAATTGCAAGAGGAGATCACAGAAGGGCAACCAAGTCTTGAGAAAACAAAAGATGGACAAGATTCAAGTGATGAGAAGGAGCCTACTGACGCGCTACAAAATCCTTGGCAGACAGGTGTGCATCAGACAACACCAGAAGAAATAAGGCCAAGTCAACAAGAGGCGGTTGAGGTAAGAACAAGCCCACAACCACAGCTAAGAAAATCAACCAGACAGAGGAAACCAAACCCCAAATATGCTAATGCAGCAGTAGAAGAAGATGACAGTATCAAAGAGCCAGAGACCTTTGAAGAAGCAATCCAGCACAATGAGTGGAGAAATGCAATGAAAGAAGAATTCATGGCTCTAAAGCAAAACGAGACTTGGGATTTGGTGCCAATACCTAATGGGGTAAAGCCTATATCTTGCAAATGGGTATACAAAATAAAAAGACGTCCAGACGGATCAATCGAAAGATACAAAGCTCGGCTAGTAGCTCGTGGATTTTCACAGCAATATGGTCTGGACTATGATGAGACATTTAGCCCAGTGGCAAAGATCACTACGGTACGAGTACTAATAGCATTAGCAGCAAGCAAGTCTTGGAAGCTATGGCAGATGGATGTGAAAAATGCGTTTCTCCATGGAGAACTTGATCGAGACATATACATGGAGCAACCAAAGGGATTTGAGAATAGAGAAAAGCCAAGATATGTTTGCAAGCTAAAGAAGGCTCTATATGGATTAAAGCAGGCACCACGAGCGTGGTATGGTAAAATAGCCGAATTCTTAGTTCAAAGTGGATACTTGGTAGCACCGGCAGACTCAAGCTTATTCATCAAAGCACAAAGTGAAAAATTAACAATAGTGCTAGTGTACGTGGATGATCTCATCATCACTGGAGACGACGGAAATGAGGTCCAACAAATCAGAAGAAATCTATCAGTAAGATTTCAAATGAAAGAGCTTGGAGAGCTAAAACATTTTCTGGGGCTAGAGATGGAAAGAACAAAAGAAGGGTTATTCTTATGCCAGAATAAATATGCCAAAGATCTTTTACAGAAGTTTGGCATGATCGATTGCAAACCAATATCGACACCAATCGAAATTAACTCCAAGCTATGTGCAGATGAAGGCAATGATTTGGATAATGCAACCATGTATCGACAGCTGGTGGGGAGCTTAATATATTTAACGCTGACACGACCTGACATCGCATATGCAGTTGGGATAGCAAGCCGCTTTATGGAAAAGCCAAAGAAGCCACACCTTGAAGTAGTGCGCCGAATCTTAAGGTATGTAAAAGGAACTATTGATTATGGACTCTTTTACAAGAAAAATAAAGATTGCAGGATCATTGGCTTTTGTGATGCGGACTATGCTGGATGTCGAGATACACGAAGATCAACAACTGGGTACGTGTTCAGTCTAGGGTCAGCTGCAGTTTCATGGTGCAGTAAGAGACAACCAACTGTATCTTTGTCAACCGCAGAGGCAGAATATAGAGCAGCAGCAATGGCAGCCCAAGAGAACACGTGGCTAACACAATTAATGAAGGATTTACATCAACCAGTAAGCTATACACAATTATATTGTGATAATCAATCAGCTATTCGTATAGCAGAAAATCCAGTTTGCCATGCAAGAACAAAACATGTTGAAGTGCATTATCACTTCGTAAGAGAAAAGGTGCTTAAAGGGGAGATCGACTTGAAGCATATCAATACTGAAGAACAAGTTGCAGATGTTTTAACGAAAGGACTCAGCGCTTCAAAATTTGAAGAGTTTCGAGCACAACTAGGGATTATAAAAATAAATGAGTCAAAATGAAAAGTCGATGTTGAAGGGGAGAATTGAAGATATCACCACCGACTTTTATGGAAGTGACTAGAATTCTCTGGTTATGCTACAACACACATCCATCACCACCACCATACTAGAAGCTGCTGGAAATTATTGTTGAAGCACCGCCATTGAGGAACTTTCCAGAACCTGATTTGCAGCCCTCTTGTCACCGCCATTCATGAATAATTTGGAAGCTCCACCACCGACATACTAGATTTTGCTAGAAGGAGAAGACCACCGCCACAAGGGAAAAATCTGGAATTGGAGACCACCGACTTTACATGTGTATATATATGTATGTTAGTTGTGTGTAGTGTAGTGTGAGAGAAAGTGCAGGGAAAGAGAGAATAGCGCTAGTAATATAATATTAGAGAGGTGTATTAGTGGGGAGTGTTATTAATTTGTGTAAAATCTATTTCTTCTAAAATAAAATTCTATTTTCATTTTGGGTTTTAAACTCAACATTGCTTACAAGAACGTCATACGAACCCATCAAAGAAAAATAAAACATGAAAAACATAACAGTTAAGAAAAATTAAAGAACCCAGAGGTTCCTTAAAAACACAAATTAAAGAAAAAACATTAATCCCCAATGAATCCATCTGCAAGTCAATGGTTGAAAGCTCAAGGTAAAATTGCAAGAATGCCCGGATGGCTGAATACAAGCAAACTATGAATTAACAAGCCAAATTCCAATCGAAGAATGAGGTTACTGAAGGCCATGACCCAGAAAGCGAGCTAAATCTTCAACGCCTGAAAAATCAAAGGACAAAAAGGTAGTGGAGCGGGTTAAGAAAAATAATCATTTGCATCCGCGGGGTTGACACTCCCATGTGAAAGGGTGTCATCCGGGGTGTCAATTCTTGTACACACCCCAGATGTATATATAGCATTATTGAAGAAAAAAAATGCCTTTTTCATATTTTTAGCCATTTAGACAATTGTGACATATTGATATGATTGACTACATAAAATAGAGACTTGATAGAGTTTCTCATACGCAATGTAAGTCATTTCTAATATGGCGTATTATTATAGATCAAATTCAGTTGGTTCAATACAAGTGCTTGATTAACCTAATTTATTTTTATATAAAGAATAAGAGCCTATTTAAGCCTCATTTTTTATCCAAATTAAATGCATTTTGAAATATTATTTTGATGGAGAATGTTTAGTTAAAAAATAAGAAAATATTTTGGAGTTAAATTCTAATATTATTTTATTGAAAAATGTATGATTGAAAATAAAAGAGAAAAATGTATTTTGAAAATAATGACAACCAAACAAGGGCTAAGACAATTTTAAAAAAACATTAGGCATCCAAACAGATTTATAGAAGCAGTTTATTATTTGTTTGTAAAATTATTCGCATTTTCAGTTTAAAAACCATAAGATAAACCATGTTGTAAATTTTAGCTAAAATGAGCATGAATTTTGATTTTGTTAAAGTGGATCTAAACAAACAATGTAAGAATTGTGAGTAAAACAACTTTATTGTGATTATTTTGAACACTGCCAATTCAGAATAAAAATTTATATTCATTATTCCCACTAAATAAAGAGGAAAAAAGGAGAGGAACACAAACACAAAGTAAAAGAAAATCTAACCAGTAAGAGGATAGAGCTGCTGATATTCACCAATAATAAGAACTCGCAGACTATCATTTCCCAAGTTCTCTTGTTCCTCTTGTATTTGCTTTGCTGAAGTTATAACTGAAATATCACAGTGAAAAAGCTCAATGGATTGAAGAGTTGGAATTTCTCCAATACCAATAGGGATCTTCAGGTCTCTGCAGTTCTTAATGACTAGGCGCTGAAGTTCTGGGAAGTGGATACTGTCAGCTAGCAATTCCTCAAGACGAACTGTATCAAGTATCAGAACTTTCAGTTGAAGAAATCCTCCTCCTTCTAGTTCCCACATTAAGCCAGAGAACCGTCGTCCTTTGATTTTCAGCACTTGAAGATTGGGCAACGAACCAATCATCTTCATTTCTTCCCTACTGCAGGGACCATCAATTAAAGTTAACTTTTTGAGTGAAGGAGGGACAGATAGGTTCTTCCAGAAAGGCACAAACCACTTATATCTTTTGTATGTTAATTCTTCAAGTTTATGGAGAGCCACGAGATTAGTCATATCCTCAGATGGTGATGGCGATCCGTAATACACTCCGAGCTTCTTTAGATTTGGAATTCTTTTGAGGACCTCCTCTGTACATCTGAGATTCTCTATCATGGTGAGTGTTTGTAGGTTTTCTAGAACAATAATAGAATTCTCCCTGACATTTTCTGCACTAGCTGGAGTATGAAGAAGTATTTGAGGCTTAATAACTACATGCCTTAACTCTTGCATTTCCCATATTTTTGAGTTCATATGACTCCTATCCTCACCCCCTATATGCGTAACAATTAAGGTTTGTAGGTGCCGAAGTTTGCACACAGATGCAAAAACCTTAGAATTATCAAACGTTGGGAAATAGAGGTACCGCAAGCTTACCAGTTGTTCCCATGCAAATGACTTGCAAGCGGGATAATAGTATTTATGGAATACTCTAACAAGCCTAAAATTTGAACTTTCTATTGTATCTGGAAGCTTTCCCCAACTGAAAAAAAGAAAGGACCGCGGTAGAAAACTTGACAGTGTTTCAGCGTCAGGGTCAAGCTTCGTTTTATAAGGAAGAACAGTTATACGACGTGAAGTAATATCTTTTGACTTATTGAGGAGATTCCAATAAGTGGGGTGAAAAAACATCTCCTTTTTAGATTGTCTCACACACAAGTCTCTTAATAGATCATGAATCTTGCAAGTTTTGATTTTGCCCATGGAGTTTCTCTTACCACCCAAAATAAGATTTCTCTCCATAAGATCCAACAAATACTCCTCCGCCACATCTTCAAAGCTTTTAGATCTTATTGGCTTTAGAATTCCTTCAGCAACCCATAAATTCACAAGTTCGAAAACGCTAACGTCAGAATCTTCTGGGAAAATTCCCATATAGAGTAAACAACCTTTCAAATGATGAGGCAAACATTTGTAATTTAATGATAGTACTTTTAAGCACTGTTCATCACTTGAAGTTATTGTTGAGTTCAAATTTTCTAAAATATTTCGCCAATAATTTTCTGTTTTGATCGCCTTTGAGAGGAGCCCCCCAATCACAACAATTGAGAGTGGAAGCCCTCGACAATTTTGGGAAATTTGCTTCCCAATTTCATCCAGTTCAGGAGGGCAACAACCCTCCTGGCCAAACACCGTGTCACAAAATAACTTCCAACTTTCAACGTTGTTTAGAAAGCGCACTTGATGAAGTGGAGGACAAGAGTTGGCATGATCAGCCACCTTCTTTAACCTAGTAGTCAATATGATTCGACTTCCATTATTGTCATTTGAAAATAATCGTTTCACATCATCCCATGCCTTCTTATCCCACACATCATCTAGAACAATGAGGTATCTCGTACGGCTTAAAGTCTTGTGAAGAAGCCCCTTCAATTTGTCACTACTCTCTTCGCGCATGTTGTGAGGGAGCATTTTCATGGAATCTAAAATATCTAATATTATTTTTCGATCATTATATTCTTGAGATATAGTTACCCAACCACGAATATAAAAATGATCTTTAATAGATAAATCATCATAGATATTTCTGGCCATAGTTGTCTTACCGATTCCACCCATCCCAAGAATGGAGAGAATTTGAAGTTTTGATGATCCCGTGACCAGCCGAGTCCTGATCTCCTCGAGTTCATCATCAAGACCCACCATCGTGCTCTCGCCACTGAGAGTAGGTTTAGATGAGACAGCACCCAACGAAGTCCTCGGCTGCAGATCTTGCATAACAATCTCGTCCTCAATCTTCATCACCTCTTGCTTAATGAAATGTATTTCTTCAATTACTTTCTCTAAGGCCTGATTGAAGGTCGTGGAGTTCTCAACTGCATAAATTGCTGATTTTGAAAGAAGTTCATCAACAAGGTGCAATTCTACGATATCTGCAGCTCTGTATGCTACATCTCTGATTTGACTCTCCAAACGTTCTACTTTGTCGTCACATTTATGTAAAGAATTTTCGAGAAAATTCTGTAAAAAAGTAGCTTCTTGAAGAAGTGCTTCAATTTGCTGTTTATCAGGAATCAGATGGTGGTGTAGGTTCTGCTCAATAGTGTTAGCTAGAGAAATAAGGGCAGCAAAAGCCATTTCTGATATCTTCTTACAATGCTGAAAGACGGAAAATGTAAGAAATGAGAGAGTTGGTGTGTTCAGCAAAATTAGACCCGGAAAATATACTAGCATTGATTCCCCAAAACAAAAATCAACTTGCGATTTATTTAATTGAATATGAGGCTGGCAAAAAAGAATTTTTCAAGAATATTTGTTGTATGACAAAGATTTTTATAAAACAATTTAGCAGATTTTGATAAAAGTTGATGAGATATGAGTTAGAAAAGTTGATAAAATTTGTGGATCACATAAAATGTGTAATTAAAATTAAAGTTTGATAAGTAGAAAAATTCATAAAATTTATCTAAGTTTTATAAAAGTTATTTTTCATAGTTTTATAAATTTGTCGTCTTTGACCGTTTATCAATTAAACTTTGAAATTTTTTGATAAAACAATTTGTTTATCGAAGGATACAGGATTCGTCCAGATTATAAGCATTCAACATTATTTTGGTAAAATAAAGAATTATGACAGTGACAAGGATAATGAAAGAAAATTTTAAATTATTGGACTTGTTTACATCACATTTTACTAATTAATCTGATAGTGACTTTGGTGGCTCCCATTTGATATACAATTTTTTTCTTGCCTTTGGAATTTCACGCAGTATATAATCTCATTAAGTTAATTAGATATGTAATTTGAGAGTTGGGGCATTAAGCACAATTAGACCAACAAATTATATAAGCATTGTTACAGCAACTAATTAGCAACTTGCAATTTCTTAATTTAGTAACAGGCGGGAAAAGTAGCTAGACTTCAAAGAAGTCCTCTATATAAATGTGATGAAAAGTGAATTTGATGTTTAGCAATCGGCCTCCTTCCAGTGTCAAATTGTTGATGACAGAGAAATTTGTGACACCCTTTTTTTTATATCAATTTTTATTTTTATTGTTAGAATTTGGGTGTGACTTGAATTTCTTGTTGAAGTAATTGAAGAATTCTAATTGAAGTGCACATCAAGAAGAATTCAGTTTGGAATGCTATGTCAAGTTGAAATTTCATTTTGAAAGCCCATTGTGAGTTGTAATTTGTTTTGGACTCGATTTTTTGGTATCCTACTTCATCGACAACTTTACTAGGAGGGTATGAACATCTCCAACACGTTCCCTATAATTATTAGGCTTTTCTATACAATTTTATGGTGCGAGAAAATAGATTACTAGAATAAAATAATAAAGGATCAACATTCAAACAGAAGTGTCCTTCTTGTGATCATTGCGGGTTCATGTGTTGGATAATTGCCTCAAAAGTCAAAAGTTGGAAGACTCCTATTGCAAATAATAAAAGATATTTATTATATAGAAGACTTCTAATTTAAGTTGAGGACAGAATCCTGTTAGAATTTGATCTCCAAGTTATAGTCGATTTTGGAGTCATTATTTGAGTTTGAATTAAACTCTTCTACTTGGTTATTTGTTCCTATAAATAATGAAAGTATTTCATTATTTTGGTGTGTGGCTGTGTGACCTGGGAAGAATTACAAAAGTAAAAGTTTGGCTGCTGGAGCAAGAAAGGCTGCCTGGGTGTTGATAATATATTATATATATATGTGCAAGAATTGTGGCAGTGATATATACATCTTTTCTCTAGGAACAGAAAGTCAAGTTTGACGGCTGGTGATTTATATACATATAGACACGCAGGGAACTGGAGCTAGAGGGAGGTTGTAGGTTGCTGAATTATATATATACAAATATAGAACAAAGGCAGTGGATTTGCAGCAGGTTCGAGGCACACAATTGGGTGTGGTAAAACACGAGTTTATTTTACTTTGTAATACTTTGGATCTAGTTGGTGAGTGAAAAATTCTATATGATTGTAACAATTTTTCATATAGTGAAAAAGTTTTGACAGTCCGTTTAATTTGTGCGTTATATTCTTTATTTTTCTTGTTTGTTAATATTCTTCTGAACAATAAAAGATCCTGCAAGTTAAGTAGAAAAGGGGAATTGGTGTGAAATTTCCCAACAAGTGGTATCAGAGCGTCAGGTGGTTCGGCGTGGAGCAATAGAAAAATATGTCGTTGAAATATGACGTTGAGAAATTTGATGAGAGAATCAATTTTGGCTTGTGGCAAGTACAGGTCTGGGATTTATTGATTCAAGATGGACTGCACAAGGCTTTGAAAGCAAAACCAACCCAGAGTTCTGACAAGGAAGCTGAATCCAGTATGAGCGATGAAAATTGGGAGGAATTGGATTTGAAGGCTGCAAGCATGATACGTCTCTCTCTGGCTAAAAATGTTCTTGCAAATATTCATGGAATATCTGTTGCAAAGGAACTGTGGGAAAATCTAGAAGAACTATATCAAACAAAGAGCATCTCAAATCGGCTGTATTTGAAGGAGCAATTTCATTTATTGCGCATGGAGACAGGTACAAAAATCTCAGACCATCTGAGTGCTCTCAATGGGATTGTTTCAGAACTGGAAGCTATTGGAGTGGAGATAGATGATGAGGATAAGGCATTACGCCTCATCTGGTCTCTTCCGTCTACCTATGAACACATCAAGCCGATCTTGATGTATGGGAAGGAAACTGTGAGTTTCGCAGAAGTGACAAGCAAATTAATCTCAGAAGAAAGGAGATTGGCGGGTCAGAATATTCATTCTGACAATGCGGCGTTTGTGACTGAAAAGGGGAAGAGGGGAAACTTCATGAAGAAAAAGTCAACTTGTTGGAACTGCGGTTAGACTGGTCACGTGAAGAGGAATTGTCCAAAAAGTAGAGCAGGATCGGCTAACTGCTCAGGTTCGAACAATGCGTCTCTCCTGTTGGAGGAGGACGTGCTTGATGCGCTATAAAGTAAGATGAGAACGTCCCCATGGCATGTTGTCAGTTGCCATGATAGAGGATGTGTTCTTACTGGCGTGGGTCAACATATCTGCACATAGCATTGACTGACATTTGATGCAAGGTGTGTGGGTATGTGGTGGTGTTGTAGTGTCGATGGCTGATGAGCTCTCTTGGAAAGTCAGTGGGAGAGTTGCACCATAACTATCAGTAGGGTTGTTTCGACATGTAGCCGATGAAATGCTCGGAGGTTATTCTGAGTGGTTATACTCATATGGTGGAGTATGGGACCGTCAAAGTGTGGCAAATGCTTACCTGTTTTTCCCAAAGTATTGTGATTCAAAGTTGTAGAGGAGATAGCAAGATTTTGACTCGTTTTCGGCAAGGTGGAGATTGTTGGATAATTGCCTCAAAAGTCAAAAGTTGGAAGATTCCTATTGCAAATAATAAAAGGTATTTATTATATAGAAGACTTCTAATTTAAGTTGAGAACAGAATCCTGTTAGAATTTGATCTCCAAGTTATAGTCGATTTTGGAGTCATTATTTGAGTTTGAATTAAACTCTTCTACTTGGTTATTTGTTCCTATAAATAATGAAAGTATTTCATTATTTTGGTGTGTGGCTGTGTCACCTGGGAAGAATTACAAAAGTAAAAGTTTGGCTGCTGGAGCAAGAAAGGCTGCCTGGGTGTTGATAATATATTATATATATATGTGCAAGAATTGTGGCAGTGATATATACATCTTTTCTCTAGGAACAGAAAGTCAAGTTTGACGGCTGGTGATTTATATACATATAGACACGCAGGGAACTGGAGCTAGAGGGAGGTTGTAGGTTGCTGAATTATATATATACAAATATAGAACAAAGGCAGTGGATTTGCAGCAGGTTCGAGGCACACAATTGGGTGTGGTAAAACTCGAGTTTATTTTACTTTGTAATACTTTGGATCTAGTTGGTGAGTGAAAAATTCTATATGATTGTAACAATTTTTCATATAGTGAAAAAGATTTGACGGTCCGTTTAATTTGTGCGTTATATTCTTTATTTTTCTTATTTGCTAATATTCTTCTGAACAACAAAAGATCCTGCGAGTTAAGTAGAAAAGGGGAATTGGTGTGAAATTTCCCAACATCATGGTCATTCAATAGACAAGCGAAGAAGTGCTACAAAGTACATGGTTATCCTCTTGAAAGAAAATATAGAGAGACAATTTTGCTTTTTATTTTAAAAAGTTAAAATGAAGAATGTTTTGGAGCCTAATTCAAGTTTTGACTCTTTAATTAAAGAGCATTTTGCTTTTAAAGAATCTCTTGATTGTTTACAGAAAATGTAATTTTTTTCAAAAAAAAAAAATATGATTGATAAATCAAGTAACATAAATTCCTATATTACTTCATGTGCAGGCATTCAAGATTTAAATACCCAAAACCTAAATGCCCTTAACGTTTGTCTTAATCTCATTCTAGAATTGTGTCGTATGCAACCTTGTTTTCTTTAAAATATAAATGTCTCATTATATGCCGTCATCGACCATTGTACATTATAAATATCATATTTTTTGGTGCATTGCATTAATATCCATGTAGATAAATGTATTTTAACGATTGAATTACATTTTCAACTTAAATAAGATAATATACGACGTGTGAACAATATGTTTCTACAAATTCTCATCAAATCACGATTTATGAACAATACACAACTTCATAAGTACTTCTTGAAAACGTTTATGAAGTAAGTATGATCAAAAACTTGATCATGTAATGATACAAGGCTGCATGTAACCACTTGTTTGAAAGAATTTTATTGGTTAGTTAGTTCAGTTGCAGAAGGTCATTGTGACACTTAGGTCTTAGGACTTAGGCTTGTGTCATGTGCCATGTGATCTCCTTGATTAGCTGGTTTCGTGCTGCTACCATCAAAGGAAAGCACTTCCTCTACCATGTCATAATGATAGATGTCACTCACAATTTGAGTTTCGACCTCCATTCGATTGGGGTATTAGGTTAAAGTGTCGGGCTGACTTGTGTGGACTCTTCGACAAGCAAGCTCTTTTTACCAAGTTGAGGAAGCCTCAGCTTACCCGATGAGATTTCAGGTCGACAACAACAATAATATTGCATCTTCTTCTTCAAAAAAGAATCTAAAGTTGAACAATAGGGATTATCTTGGAAAAATTTACATGCTTTTATATACAAGTAGATATTCACCGCCACATATTTAAGGGGAGAAAAAAAAAAGGTCATTTTCTTGTGTTGGAGTCGTAATCGCTGAATTATGTATTTCCAATTTGTATGTTAGGTGTGAATGCAATTGCCAAAGGCTGCAGATGGAAAGTCATATATGAACATTACTAGCTATAAAATATTATTACGCTATTCGTCTTTTCGTTTAATTTAAATGTTTTTTTGCATCTAATTTCAGTTGGTGATTTCGATAATGGTCAGTTTGGCAGAATATTAATTTTGTTTCTTAGTAACATGAATTCTTAATATTGACTCTAGAGTCTTTTTAAATTATTAGGTGCAAACAACGTGCAATGCACGCTTGCTTAGTTTATATTTAATAGTTTTGTTTAAGAATTAATTTGTTATTAATAAAGATGTAATTTTTTTGGTTAATTAAATAATTAATGATGTAATGTTTATGTAATTGATAAATAATTAGATGTGTGATTTTAATGTTGTGATGTAAGTTGGTGAGATCGAAAAAAATAAGCAAAAGTTGACAAATTTGGAGAAATGACTAAATTGTAAGGGATCCAAAGTTCGGGGACTAAAATGTAAATACTTAAAAATTGTGTCAAACCTCACGATGAAGATTTGAGAGTGCTCGGAGTCAATTGGATAAAGGAAGACGTCAATGGAATCAAATTTAGTCAAAAGATGATCACAGATCAATTTCCAACCGAAAAATTATGCTCCGATGTTTTAGTCTCATATTGAGACCTATTTTTGGCATAGAAAGTGATCGAATTGGAGAATGATGTCTGAATCAAAGTTGTAGCCAGATGAGTTAGCTTTCCAACGCATTTTGAATCGCCTCAATCGGATATCGGAATACAAAGTTATGATAAAAATACTGAAAGAAGGTGCAGCTACTTGTTTAAAATAAGAAATTCCGTTACATAGTCCGTTAAAACAACAAATTCCGTTAATTTTTCCGTTAAAAACAAGAAATTCCGTTACATAGCCACTTTTAATATATAGAAGATGTGTACAACTCACGTTCTCTCCATTTTTAATTATTAATGTCTTAAACAAGTCTATTAAAATCATAAATGTAAACTTCATAATTGTAATAATCTGCACTTGTGATTAAAAAATTCTTATATGTCATGAAGTATCGATCATTAATCTTTTTTATAATGTTTTGGTTAAGTGGTTGATCATTTCAGTAAGGAAGATAAGTTTCACATGTATAATGTTGCGGAAGTGTTTTTGAAATTCTTGTAATAAGAATTATGTAATAAATAAGAAATATGTTTGAATAATCATGCATTGTATATATTGAATAATAATTTATCGTTGTTGAAAAAGTGTACAATGTCTCTATATTATTACATTTCTGATTTATGAAACACAAAGTTGCTGGGCTGCTTAGTGGGTTCATTTGGTTTTATAAATATTTGTATTTTGGAAAATTTTATGGTTTTTCGTTGTTGAAGATTTTGGATGATGTAAGTCTTAGGAATTTGTTTGGTATTGTTCATTTCGATTTTGGAATGCAAAGTAGTACTTGAAAGTGAATGAGAAATTTCGGGACTAAATTTTAAGCTGAAAAATATTTTCATGTATTTCCAAATTAAAAACTAGGTGTGAAACGATGGGCAAAGGGTGCATATTGAAAGTCAATGAGTGGTGCTGCAAGAAAACAAAATCTAAAATTATAGTCATGGTCAATTTGGCACAAGTGTTGAAAAGTTGAGATTTATGCCTACTAAAAAAAATAATTATGAAAATATTGCACTAGACACTTCTTTAATTTTAGGGACTATGTGACATCAATAGATTGGCAAACAAAATCTAAACTTGAAGTCATTTGGACATGGTCAATTTGGGACAAATGTTAAAAGGTTGAAATTTATGTGTACCACAAAAATAATCATGAAATATTGCTCTAGATGAGTGGACAAAGATGTCAATAGACTGAAAACAAAACAAAACTAGACTTGAAGTTGTATGGACAATGGAAATATTATTCAAGACGCTTCTTTCTATGGACAATGATGACATTAGACTAGAAATATAATCGAAACTTGAAGTCGTTTGGACATGGTCGATTTGGCACAAATGTTGATAAGTTGATATTTATGTGTATTAGAACCAGGGTTTTCTCCTCCTAAACTTCCTATTCTGCTGCTTGAAGTCGTACGGGCAATGGAAATATTTTTCAAGACGATTCTTTCTATGGACAATGATGACAATAGACTGAAAACAAAATCTAAACTTGAAGTCATTTGGACATGGTCGATTTGGTACAAGTGTGGATAAGTTGAGATTTATGTCTACCAGGAAAAAAAATCCATGGAAATATTGCTCTAGACGCTTCTTTCTATGGACAATCATGATGTAAATAGACTGGCAACAAAATGTAAACTTGAAGTCGTTTGGACATGATCGGTTTGTCACAGTTGTTGAAAAGTTGAGATTTATGTTTACACAAACATAATCATGAAAATATTGCTCTATACTCTTCTTTCTATGGACAATGATGTCAATAGACCGAAAATATAATCTAGAAATGAAGTCACTTGGATATAGTCGATTTGGCATAAATGTTAAAAGTTGAAATTTATTTCTTCAACAAAAATAACACACTACAAGAATTTGTTTCTCAAGACACTTCTTTCTATAGACAATGATGTCAAGTATATGGAATTATCAATACTAATTTTGTATTTAAACGAGAGACATACAAAATTATTGCAATGCTTATCTTTCATTTCATAAAAAATTAATGTTTTGATAATTTCACAGCATAGAGCCTATATTTTGTGAGTCTCTTGTAATACCATCTTTACCTTTTTCCCATATTAAAAAGGAAGTATTCCTCAATATTTGTTCTGTCCAACGAGGAGACGAAAGATTAGCTCACGAACCCTATAAAGTAATATCGGAGGGAAGTACATAATTTTCATGGATGATGTGGGGTCTTTAAGAGGGGAGTGATTTGGAGCATCAATTGGACAAAAGGATGGTGTTGGATGAAGGCCGGTATAAGCATTGAGACTCAATTACACGGCTAATTGGGAGTTTTCATAAATTGAAGTTGGTTATTTTTGCGCGGAACAATGCTATCTAGTGATTCTTGCATCTTGAAATGCTCATTTAATGAGAATTTTAAATCGACATTAATATTCTTATTAGTTTAATGAAAGGGAAAATTGCAGTCACGGTACCAAATCTTTCACATTTTTGCAGATTTTGCCCAAACTTTTGTTTTGTGACACCCACGGTACCAAATTTATAAACAATTCGCACTCGGAGTCCAAATGGACGGTTTCCATCCAGTCGACCGTAGTTGACCAAAAAAGTCAAAATTGACCAAAATCATTAAGGACAAAATGGTAACTTTGTATTTTACATTTAAAATGATTATAAAGAAAAGAAATAACAAAATTACTGTTCATCTTCTCCACCCTCTCTTCCCCCCACCCCTCCTCCACCAACACCCCAATCATCTTCTTCTACACCCTATAGCCGCTGCCGCCGCCAAATCCGTCACCGCCAATAACAACCACTACCATAAACTTTGCGTATCAAATCCACCCTCGAACCCGCGATCCAGATGCTGCACTTCCAAAGCAACTTCCTTCTCCCATTTCTCCTCTCTCCAAACTAGATCCACCACCTTCTCTCTACCCATCTTCGCCACCATATCTGCCACTATCTTTTCCACCAGTCATCCACCATCTCCGTCGCATCCAAATCATTCAAACACAGCTCCCATCTCAGATCTAAATCACTATCGAACTACGAGAATGGCTTCTTCGGAAGCTGATTCCCACTTGAACATAGTTCTAGTCCCAGCCCTCGATAAGATCATCAAGAATGCGTCCTTCCATTTTCTTTTAAGAAAAGGCGGCTTCCAGCAATCGCTGCAGCGGAACAGCAGCTCTCGAAGCAGCAGTCCAGTAATCTGAAATGACATTTGTTCCTTTGTTGAATCCGTGGATGATGGACGATTTGGGGGTAGCCATAAACGACCTGTAGCTTCGCCTTTGGTTTGTATAACAACTGATCTGTGAATTTTTTGTGGTTGATTGTCGATTTGCAAAAGCACCTTAGATTTATATAGAGACTAATATGTTGGGATTGACCAAAATAATTATGGAATAAGGAATTTTTGTTTGACAAGAAAAGGAAAAAAAAGTGGTCAAGTTAAATTAGGAGTATTTTTCTTTATGAAAATATTACCAAGTAGAAAAGGAAAAGGATATTTTTGGTATTATTATATAAGGAAAATAATTAAGAGAGTTCAATTGTAATTAGGTAACTTTTTGGCATAATTTATGGCTATATATACAATTGAAGTTGACGTGAAAAGATGAGAAAAAAGAAACAGAGAGAGAGAGAGAGAAGAATTCTGAGACGTGAAAAAGTGAGGAGAAATAGAGAGAAATATTGTGTGCATGTGAGAGAGAGTATATAAAGGAAGAAAACACGTTTATTGTTCTTTCTTTGTGTAGGGAGAAGTTGTGAGGGTGAGAAAAATATTATAACGAGTGATTTATTTTTCTTATCAATAAAAGTGTTCTTCTCCTGTGGTTGTCAGCAGTCAGCTGAGCCACGTTAAATTCTTTGTTTTCTCTTTTGTCCAATTATTTCGTGTTTTGTGTTTCATTGCGTTTGGTTGATTTGGGTGGGAAAGTTGATTTTTTTCCCAACAAGTGGTATCAGAGCTAAAGGTTCAAACTCTGGGATTATTGCGAAGATGATGACAGGTTCCAAGTTTGAGGTGGAGCGATTTGATGGGAAGAATAATTTCAATATTTGGAAAAGTACTGTTGAAGATATTCTTGTGCAACAAGGACTTTACAAAGCTTTGCAGGGTAAGAGACCAGAAGGGATGAAAGATGCAGATTGGGAAGAATTAGAAGCGAAGACAGTCAGTACAATCAGATTGGCTCTTGCACCTGAGGTAAAGTATAGTGTTTTGAACGAGAAATCCGCTTCTAAGTTATGGAAAACGTTAGAAGATTTATATATGTCTAAGTCCTTAACTAATAGGCTTTATTTGAAAAAACAATTATATGAGTTGAAGATGGATGATGATATTGATGTTAGGGACCACTTGAATAAGTTTAATAAGTGTGTGGCGAGTTGTTGAATGTGGATGTGAAAATTGAGGACGAAGATAAGGTTATTATGTTATTGTCTTCCTTGCCTAAATCATATGAGACGTTGGTGACCACGCTGTTAGTTGGTAAATCTACTTTGACAGTGAACGAGGTTTATTGCTTTGTTAGAGACAGCCAACATGAAGAAGCCAAGTGGTAATGTGAATGGTGATCAGGTTCTGTTGACTACTTCTGGTAATAGATATGGTAGAGGTGAATCGCAAGGAAGAAATTATGGTCAAAGGGATCGTTCTCAATCTCGTCCAAGGAGAGACGTGGAATGCTATTACTGTCACAAGAAGGGTCACGTTAGAAGAGATTGTGAAGAATTGACAAAACATCTTGACTCGAAGAGGAAAAGTAAAGAAATCACAGAGAATTCAGACTCTACAAATTTGGTGGAGGAGAATTATGATCTTGAAGATGCTTTATGTGTTGCAAATGATGAGAGTCTAGTTAGTAACTGGTTTCTAGATTCTGGATGCTTTTATCACATGAGTCCAAACAGAGATTGGTTTGAGAACTATAAGCCATGTGATGAGCGTTATATTTTTGTTGCTGATAATCAAAAACTTGAAGTCAAGGGTTCGGGTACTGTGAAGGTGAAAATGTTTGATGGAGTGGTGAGAAGAATAACAGACGTTTTGCATGTTCCAAGATTGAAGCGAAATTTAATATCGTTGGGAGCATTGGACACATTGGGTTATGAATATTGTGCCAAATGTGGTGTGAAGATTGTGAAGAAAAATTCTGTGCCAATAATTAGAGGTGAAAAGATTGGTAATTTGTACAAGTTAATAGGGAAGACAATTTTAGGTGGAGCTGCCAGATTGGAGTCACACCGAGGGGAGTCTTCTACTATTACTAAAGTTTGTGAGGTAGCCAAGATGGGATCTGTGGCCAATGGCGTGAAGGTTGAAGAAAGCAATTCAAAGATATCAAAACGAAAGGTGACGTTTGATGAATCTTTGAATACCGTTCATGTTTATTAAATTTTTGGTCAAGTGGAGATTGTTGGGATTGACCAAAATAATTATGGAATAAAGAATTCTTATTTGACAAGAAAAGGAAAAAAAAAGTGGTCAAGTTAAATTAGGGGTATTTTTCTTTATGGAAATATTACCAAGTAGAAAAGGAAAATGATATTTTTGGTATTATTATATAAGGAAAATAATTAAGAGAGTTCAATTGTAATTAGGTAACTTTTTGGCATAATTTATGGCTATATATACAATTGAAGTTGACGTGAAAAGAGAAGAAAAAAGAAACAGAGAGAGAGAAGAATTCTGAGACGTGAAAAAGTGAGGAGAAATAGAGAGAAATATTGTGTGCATGTGAGAGAGAGTATACAAAGGAAGAAAACACGTTTGTTGTTCTTTCTTTGTGTAGGGAGAAGTTGTGAGGGTGAGAAAAATATTGTAACGAGTAATTTATTTTTCTTATCAATAAAAGTGTTCTTCTCCTGTGGTTGTCAGCAGTCAGCTGAGCCACGTTAAATTCTTTGTTTTCTCTTTTGTCCAATTATTTCGTGTTTTATGTTTCCGCTGCGTTTGGTTGATTTGGGTGGGAAAGTTGATTTTTTTCCCAACATAATAAACCCTAAAATCCCCAAATTGCAGTGTGTATACAATGGAACGTGGATGAAGATAATGGTTTGAATGATTCTTCGTATATAATGATGAGGATTCTGTGCTATGGATCGGTGGTTTTTGGGAATCAATTCTGAAGAAGATGAATTTGGGTACACAAACAGCTCCTGCAGTGATGGATTGTTGGGGGTTTCTAATATGTTGTTGGACTGGTATATAATTTAGGGAAAAATGCAGTTGGGGTTGTGGTGGTGGGAGGAGGCGACGGCGGTCGTGGTGGTGGGAGGATGAGGCGGTGGTGCCAACATCGTGCTGGTGGTTGTGCCAGCAATTTTGGTTTTGGGTTGGGTGGGGTTGAGGTGGGGTAGTTGGAGAAGATAATAGGATTTTATGATTTATGATTTAATTATTTTATTTTAGTTCTTTTTTATTTATATGAGAAAAGGGAAAGTTACCATTTTACCCTTTTAAAATTTGGTCAAATATACTATTCTTGGTCGACTGGACAGAAACCATCCCTTTGGACTAGCGGTGGCAAAAAAGTTCGGAGGCTCGGACGGCTCGGGCTCGGGCCGAGCCCCACTTTGGGGAGTCGGCTCGAACCTGGGCGAGCCTCCTATTAAAAAAAAAAATTTTTTTTTGAAGGCAAGGCAGCTTGCTTGCAGGCAGCTATTTTTAGCTGCCTGCAAAGGCAGCTAAGAAAAAAAAAATCAAAAAATTCGAGTCGGCTCGGGCCGAGCCTCATTTTTTTGGTTAGGCTCTGCCTCTAGCTTTTTTTTTTTGGGCTCGGGCTCGACTCGGCTTGGCTTGGCTCGTTGACATCGCTAATTTGGACTGTAGGTGCGAGTTTTTTAAAGGTTTGGTACCGTGTGTGGCACAAAACAAAAGCTTGAACAAAGTCTGCAAAAATATGAAAGGTTTGGTACCGTGACTGCAATTTTTCCTTAATAAAATATCAAATTTATCCAAAATAAATATAATCTATTCAATACTATATACTAATCCTACACATGTAAATACAGTGTATCTTAAAAATTTCTTCTAGCTAAAAAATAAAAATAGAATTAGAACACTGTTTTCTTGATATAAATGCATTTGAAAAATATTGAGATTTCTAGTGCACACGCGTTTGAAAATTCCATTTTGATTGCTATAACATATATTAGTTAGTACACACAAAAGAGTAATACAATTTAAACTGCTAATGTTGTGACACGAGCTTAGGTGACACTAGATAACAATAAATGGTAAATTTAATTAAATGATGATGATCTAAAAAAGATGATCAACAAATTTATCTCATCTGATCGAGTTTTCCCCTCCTAAACTTCTTATTCTGCTGCTTGACGAAGATTAAGAGGAGAAACGGTTATTTTGGAGGAAGGTACTTCAATCTCAGCATATCGTTCTTCATTCCAAACACGCCTATATTTATAGATTTTTATTCAGGTGTTGGTGGTAAATAGGTCTTTACAATTCACAATATGTGGCAGGCATTGATTAATTAATTTCTAACTAATTCTATTATTGCTAAGCAGCTAAGGGCTCTAACCATAAGAGACCACTTTGGGTAAAGTTCCACAACATTCGTCTCTCTTTGGTTTCTTCTCTATGTCACTAGTCAGAGTCGAAAAGACCCACAAGATTTTCTTTTCTCCCGACAGGTTTTAGCGCAAGAGCAATGCGAACAGTTGATTGTCAAGCAGGGGATTTGTCGAAAACAACCAATATGTCCACTCGCTTTTAGCTCTCAACATACTCTTGCACAAACCAAACATGAGTTTAGGAGTGAAATAACCCTCGTGGCTGGAACTTATCAGTTCACATTTTATTTTCCATCTTACATTTCTTTCATTTATTGATTATGAAGTTATACTTTATTTCTCTATCCACATAGGCTTTAATAATAGTTTTTGCATATGTGAAATAATTTAATGAAAATAGTTTGTCATCTTTGGTTGAGATTGAGCTCTCGTACTTGTAAATGTTTGGTTCTGTTTCCTATTGTTTGCATACTATTTTTCATATGGTTCGCATAAGTTTGCCAATATTTCTTTACGAGTTTTTTTGGGATTCAACAAATAGTTCCTGAAGTCCGAATGTAATTATTCATATTTAGATCCAGGACTTTTCTGAATTTTGCAATTCTCAAAAACATTTTTTGAATTATTTTATTACTGCCATGGTCCAGACTTTTCATTTATTTTGACTAGTTTTGAATGAAATTTATTTTTCAACAAATGGGCCACACTTTAATCGAATCTATTATTTAATGTCATCTAAACTAATGTTGTAAGACTACAGATGCTAAATATCATTGTTCTATACAAAAATAGCCAAGAAAGAATTGGACTAAAACTGAAGTTTTGAAGAAGTTGGTGGACAAAATGAATGAGGCTGAAAAGTTAAAAAATAATTGCTCAATAAATTGAAAGAACAAGCTTCATGCTGCGAACTGAAGTTCGTGCCACGAAGCCGCTAGGTTTTGGCAGATATGCAGGTCGCAAACTGCTCGTTACCGTTCGTGGGTTCGAAGGTTCAGAATTTCAAAAACTGCATTTAGCATAGGAGAAACACATTCAGCGAAGGTCACGCGGAAATGAAAGTTCGGGCAAAATCCTTTTTTTATTATGAAACTCGTTTTGGACCCCTTTTTAGGGATTTTTCATGTCTCTATTTATATCATAAGTCTCTGAACACCTCAAAACACACCATAAACATTACGATATCCTAGAGATCAATTGAAAAACGTCATAATTAATTATCTTGGGAAGAAATTAAGAGAAGATGCAAAGAATTATTGAATATCCGAGTTTATTTGGTTCACGATAAAGTTGATTTATTACCATAAGGTTGATTTATTTTTAATCTTGTTAATGAGAATTAAATTACATGATATTTGTTACATGTTAAATCGAAAGATTACATGTTAGACACTCACTCTTATTTTTTATTAATTTGTTGTTAAATTGAAATATTTTCACTTCTGCACTTGTTGTAAGCTCACATGCATCACTTTATCAAACTATTAATCGATAAAGGTAAATTTGATATTGAAAGATAGGTTAACTAGTACTCAATATATGAGCTTGGTACTTTATGTTGGATTTATTATTTGGAAAAACCATTGAACCAAAATATGAATTGAACTTGTGTAGGGTTAATTGGTGAAATCGGGACTTTTTTAATTGATTTATACCTCGATACTTGATTTCTTCATTATTTTGTGTATTCTAGTTAGTTAGGAAAATCTAACTAAAAAAATCAAATTAAGCATAGTTTGGTACAAATTAAAATCTGATTTTAATCTCAAGTCAAAGTCAACAATTAATTTTAACCACACATTTCATGGAACCCACAACTTTTTAATCACACATTCTATCAACTTTTATCAAAATCTACTAAAAATCTGATTTTAATCTACAACAAAAAAACAAGGGCTAAATGTGTGTTCTTGTTATGATTAATCTTAATTAAGGTAAAATCAATGAAGTACTTTATTACTTGCATTTGATACCGTGGGATAACGTCGAAACATTGAAAGCAAATCAGATAGAAGTACTATATATGCAGTTGTTTGCCTCTTCAAACTTCAGATTGAAGTTTGTTTGAATCAGTATTACCAGAATGTTATTGAGCTTCCCGTCAATATCAATGTTCTTCTTAGGAAACTATACAAACAATTCCACTGTCAAACGCAGAGAGATAGAAACAATGTCAAGTGAAACCAGGAGTATAACACTTCCAATAAAACTTTTGTTGCTTCAGTTCTTTGAGGTACGCATTGCTCATCAGTTTTGGGAAGGAAATCAGGTTGCTGATTCATTGGTCATTTACACGTGGCCTTGTTCGCTTGGATTGTCTTGGAGTCTCTTATTTATGTATATAATTTTTTGTGGTGTTTATAGGCTGGTTTAGATGTTTGGATTCTTGGTAGGTTTATTTAGTGAGTTTTATTGTTTGAGTTGCTAGGCTTCATTAGATTGCTTATTTTGTTGTTTTGGTTATTGAATCTGTAACCACGATTTTCCTCCGCTACAAGTGAGGTTTTTTAATAAAATTGGAGGGGTACCGCCCTCCTTCCCTTAAGAAAAAAAACGAAATTAGGAGTGCAACATATTCACCGAAATAAAAATCTTCTGGAAAGTTCATCATACAGCGAAATAAAAGTGCAATGGTTTACTTTATTCAAACGAGTGCAAAATGACTAGGAAGAGGTGATATGGCTCCATTCATCTATACTTCACTTATTCAACATCCATGGCATTGTTATTCCTCGAATTATCTGCATGCATACATGGTTGAGTCAAACATACCAAAACAGTGCTGAAAAGCTAGTCGTTCTGCATTTTAAGTGTAGCAGATATATATGCATGATTCATATTTGAAGTTGCTGGTCACAAACTGAGAATAATATAAGTTTGTTCGTCTACTTCTTCTCTAAGTATTTGAATTTAGTTTGTATCATCCAGCTTAGTAAATGATGCAGGAGGGTTCGAGTCAGACGAAGCTGAGTTGTCAGATAACTCGTTGATGGCGCTAACGTACCATGAGTTGGCGGATCGACGTAAGAATGGAAAGTAATCGACGACATTTCCTAATTGGGGTCAATTTTGAACACGTTTTGGTATTTTGGCCATAACTTTGGCTACGGTTGTCAGAATCACGCCCGTGACCCCAATTCGGAAAGCTCGTTTCGGCGCGCACGTCGTGGGCACCAACCTATGCTCGGTGTGCATCGGATTTGAGATCAAACTCAGCTATTTTCCCGTCCGAATCATCAATTTAAGTTATTTTTTGCTATTTATGGTAATATTTCGGTTTCCCTTTTGACATAGAATAATTGCTCGATTTGAGCCGAATTTTGGTGATATTCTTTCTTTTATTAAGTATTTTATTTTGGTATGAATATTAGGATTTTGCTATTTTTGGCAAAATTCCGATTATTATTATTTTCTGGCTATTTAACCCGGCTTGTGGGTTATTTTCATTCAGTTGTTGAATAATAAAGAATTTTCTCGTTTTTCTTTGTGTTTCTCTTGCGTTCTTCTCTGTTTTTGTCAATTGAACCCAGCCTGCAGAATAATCACTATTCTGCCCGGCGTCAGTAAATGAGACGAATTAAAGCTGTTGTGGTATTGCCATATATGAAGAATTTATTAAATCTGGAAATTCAGATGAAAAGTTTGCTCCTCGAACTTATGACAGATAGAAATGGCAAAATCAAAAGAGAAAAATGTATTACCTGTGAAATTAGAATTTTGAGCTTGCACACACCGATATCATTGGCCCTGATCAGGAGGAAAAATGGAAAGCTTAAATTCCCTGCCTTTGTTGGTTTGCTGGCCTTGCATCGCTTTTTTAAGCTTCTAAATTTCCATGGCAGAAGCAGCTGCTGATTTAGTAGTACGGTGCAGGTCGATTATCTGGAGGCTTGAAACATCTGCAAGACCCAATGGTAGTGGTAGTTATGTATTTTCCCGTCGAACGATGTGGTTACTGAAGCCCATGACCCAGAAGGTCTTCAACACTGGTGATGAACACCTGAAAAGGCAAAGGGCAAAAAGGCAGTGGAGTGGGTTGAGAAAAATGTTATTTTGTTTTTTAGACAATTCAGACATACAGTGTGATTGACTAGATAAAGCTGAACATGATTTAAAAGTCGAGACGTAGATTAAAATTTCTCTTATGCAATGTGTAATTATTTTTAATCTACCGTAACAATATAGATCAAAATCAGTTTGTTCAATACATGTTGTTATGGGTCTGTGTCAGACCCCCCACCTCACCCTCCACGTGTCATCAGACGTGGCCACACACACAGTCACGTGTCGGACGAGGTGATTGCTCGTGGGATAAGCTGACTGCGTACGCCAAAGTGATCTCAACGGAACGAATTGAATAGGCTTTAGCGAATGAACCAAACTCATCTACAAATATATCATGGATGCAAAGGTCCGCACTCCGCTTCTGCAACGCTGCAACGCCTCTCCTGCCTCATCTCACCTCGCATCAGCTAAGATCTCTTGTACAAAGATCTTTCCAAAGTCGAACCACTTATTGATGGGACGTGTGACAGGACCCAAACGGTCAAATCAGTTGTCTTTGTCAAAGACATTCAATGTCAGCCAACTTATGGAGGGACGGATTGACACCTACGATGGGATGAGCCCTAAGAATCTGATAACACATGTCTCCTCATCCAACAACTCTCATCTTCCCATCCTTAGTATAAATACCCCCTCATGCTCCCAGAAGAAGGATTCGAATCCAACACACTCCAAACTACCACTAAATTGTGAAATTAAGTATTCTCCTCCCCTTGAATATTATTATTTTTCGATACACACTTTGTCAACCGCTTCCCGGCGATTGTTCCACCTCCGGTGAACTCTTCTCTGGTTGAACTTCAAACTGACTTGACCGTCGGAGTACTTGCGACCGTTTCCAATCTCTCTGGGAAAGGTCACGAGTGACTAACGACGTGCCACGTGTGCAGAAAGAGCTGACTTGAAGACATTTTCTGTTGGCCACGTGTCGGAACCATTTTTCGAGGTCAACACATGTGTTTGAGAAACCTAATTAATTTTGTTTATAAATATTAAGACAGTTTTACCTACCAAAGAAAAACAAGAGACCAAACATATTTATAGAAGCAGTTTATCATCTGTTTGTAAAATTCTTCACATTTTCAGTTTAAAAAACAATTACGAACTTTAGCTAAAATGAGAATGAATTTCGATTTTATTAAGTTGTATCTAAATAAACAATGTAAGAGTTGTGTTTAAAAAAGTTGTGTTTATTTTGAATACAAATTTATATTCATTATTCCCACCAAGATTCAAAAAAAAAAAAAATGAAGGAAAAACTCACCAGAACTTCATTGAAGTGGACATTAACTCAATAAGTTTACAATCACCTGTATTAACGAATAATAAGAACTTGAAGGCTATCATTTCCTGTGTTCTCTTGTTCCTCTTGTATTTGCTTTGCTGTAGTTATAACTGAAATACCACATTGAAAAATCTCAATGGATTGAAGAGTTAGAATTTCTCCAATACCACTAGGGATCTTCAGATCTCTGCATTTCTTTAGGACTAGGCGCTGAAGTTCCAGGAAGTGGATACTGTCAGCTATCCACTTCTCCAGATC
Source organism: Fraxinus americana (assembly GCA_035079005.1). NCBI lineage: Eukaryota > Viridiplantae > Streptophyta > Magnoliopsida > Lamiales > Oleaceae > Fraxinus > Fraxinus americana. The sequence goes on from CM068712.1 coordinate 2,731,177, forward strand.
AGTTCTTTCAAGTAGCAGAACTTTCAATTGAAGAAATCCTCCATCTAGTTCCCACTTTGGGCCACAGAACGCTTCATCTTTGAGTTTGAGCACTCGAAGATTGGGCAACGACCCAACGATCTTCATGTCATCCCAAGGACGCGAGCCACCAATTAAAGTTAACTTTTTGAGCGAACATGGTAAAGTGAGGTTCTTTAAGAAAGACTTAGACCAGCCATGAGATTGGTATTTGAACTCTTCAAGTTCATGTAGATGGACGAGATTATTGAGACAAAAATATTCCATATCCTCTGATGGACATCCGTAACATATTCCGAGCTGTTGGGAATTTACTTAACATGCACAGCGGAAATTAAACAATTTTCAATTCCCAAACGAGGATCTGCAATGTGTTTAGATAGAAACTGTGATGAGAATGATACCTTTGATGAATTCCACAAACTCTTTTGCTTTTTCTTGAACTCCAATGATCACGATCTGCAATCCAAGCTGTCCAATTGTCCAGCCTCCAATGGTGATCCACACAGAGAACAAGAATGACGGCTAGGGTTTTCTTTTCTTGTGCTAGCAAGAATAATAAAATTCTCTACCGTTTTTCAAACCCTAACAGCTTATTAATATAAGTCCAGATGGGCTGGCCCATCTATTAAACTTAACCCGGTCCAAGATTTAATTAATCAAATTAATTAAATCTGATCCATGAATTAATTAATCCAATTAATTAATTCAGGCCTATTAATAAACAACCCAATTAATTAATTATCCAATACTTGTCAATTAATTAATTGGTAAATCTCATTCTTCTGATTCTCTTTTGTGTGTGACCCATTAGGTTCCCGATCACGATGCCGAACGACGTGAATTATTATTTTTGATCTAATCAAAATCAATAAATTAAAACGCCCCTTTTAATTTATCACTAATTCATTTTCGTTGTCCCAGATTGACATCTAGCAATGTATCAGGGCAATACATGTGACGGGAAATATCACGTAGCATGATAAAACCAAACTTGTTCGTTTACCGTGAAACTATAATCCTTTCGTCAATATGATCCGATCAATTATGAGATATGGATATGTGTCAATCTCAATTATCGATTATATCTTTTATCCCACTGTTAAGTTAATGTACGTCGAAAACTCTTTTCCGACTTATGAGTTCACCTTGGCCAAGGATTTCATTATCAACTTAACTGGATAAAATGTAGATCATAATCTCTTACTATCTAAGAGTGACGAATCCTCTATTGATCGTTCACAACCTTCATATGATTCTTGACATACCCGAACGATGCTGTATTAGCGACCCTTGACAGAGCAACATCCAACATCACCAAAGTATGACTGCCCTCATATAAGGTACTATGATGACCTCAAGTCAAAGGACCAATTCCACTACCGAACGTTAGAGATTAACCACTAACACTTAGATAGTTATCCAAGTGGAATCTCTCAGCGGGTCTCCAATGTTTTGTTCTATAACAAAACATCCATGTGTTCATTCAAGTGTCACCACACTTTAGCTTGTGAGATCAGCTACTTACTTCACAAGTAAGAATGCCACACGCGATAGTCTATCCGTAATAACGATATCCGTATCTCGTTATTACTTCGACCATGAACGATTTAAGATTCAGTCATATGTAATTTGTATCTCACAATCACAACTCCTTCTGATTAACAAATCACAAAGACTTGAATTTACGGATTCTATTATTTAATTTATTAGAATATTAATTCAATTAAATAATAGATATTGCCATATATATGCATTGATTATTTATATTCAAAGTGTTTATGTCCAAAGTTGATTGGACTAGGGCATAACACTTACAAACTCCCACTTGCACTAGATCCAATCACTTATGTATCTTATACCATAAGAGTCTACATGACGATCATGTTTATACTGCGACAACTCTTTGTCAGTGGATCTGCAATTTAATAACTTGTGGGAATTCGTTCTTTATTTACGTCATTTCTTTGTATTATCTTTTCAATGAGATAACACTGCCTTAACATATGTTTAGATCATTGATGAGACCTTAGTTCCTTCGCTTGCACGATGGCTCCATTGTTATCACAATGCATAAGCGTGTGATCAACAATGTTAGGAACTACTCTAAATTCAGTAATGAACTTCCTGATCCAGACCACAACTTTTGTTGCTTTGTAAAGCAATGATATATAAGGCTTCCATTATTGAATCAACGGTTATTTGGAACATTTCCAACACACCGTTTAAGAGTAAACCAATATCCTATTTGAGATGTGCTATTATTCTAGTCTGACTAGAAGTCAGCATCATTCTATCCATGAACTCTCAGTTCATTTTCTCCATATAAAATCTTCTCGAGATTTTATTTGTATAGATTAGGATCGGTTAAGCAATCTTCTAGATCTATCTCTATAGATCAACTTGCTTCTCCCACATCCATCACGGAGAAATTATTTGACAACCATAATTTCAACAATTGAAATATAGAGACGTCGTTTCCTATAATATGTCTCATACATATAATATCAGGAATGCGACAATGCTCCCACTATCTTCTTGTAAACGCACATTTCGTCTTCATTTTTGATAAAATCAAATATTTTGACTTTTTGCATCAAATCGAAGATTTCAGCTCCAAGAGGTTTGTTTCAATCCATATTGACATTTTCTTGTAAACTCATTTACAACCTATGGGTTCTAATCCATTAGGCAAGTCGACCAGGTCAAACCTTGGTTACATACAACAAGTCCATCTCTTTAAGTCAACACTTGACTTTATTTCTATGTAATTAGTAGGTTCATTATCCTTGATTAGTAATCATGGATTCATACCTTCTAGGAGGTCAAATGATCCTACAAAACTTACACTGAGCTAACGTGTCCTCAGAAGTCTCCACTTCCTGATCAAGAGTATGTCCCTCAGCTGGTGTAGGATAAGACTCAGGTTCATCTATTCGGTCAATTATATCCGTGGACTCTTGAACTCTTTCAAGATTTATTCTACTCCCACTGTCTTTCTTAGAGTAAACACTTTCTCAAAGAGTATGACATGTCTTGAGATGAACATCTTCTTCTCAACGAGATTATAGAATTGATATCCAATTATCTCTTGGATATCCACAAATATATAATTATCGGATTTAGTCTCAAACTTATCCGATTCAGTGCGCTTCACATAAGTGTCACAACCCAAACGTTCATATGAGATATGTTGGGCCATCCCATAACTTGTATGGAGTTTTTGTCAACCGATTTAGATGGGGCACGATTTAGTGTGCAGCACGTGGCAATCAGTGCATGATCTCAAAACGATTTTTAAATGCTTGCATGGCTTGTTCTCAATTGCACTATATCTAATAGTGTACTATTCCTCATTTCAGATGCATCATTATGTTGCAATGTGTGTGGAGGAATCCACTGCATGAGAATCTAATTCTCTTTTAGATAATCTAAAATTCTCCATTATAGATATTCTTTACCTCGAACAAGTCTTAATGAAAGAATATATATTTACCTATTTGTTTATCAACTTTTAGTTTGAATCCTTTGAACATTTCAAGAGATTCATGCTTGAATTTCATCAAATATATATGATCATTTCTGAAATGATCATTAGTAAATGTGATGAGATAAGATAAACTTCACCTGACATTAATTGATATGGATCTACATACATCACTATGTATTAGACCTAATAATTGTGCAGATCATTTTCCTTTTCAAGTAAAAGGAGATTTGGTCACTGTGTCTTACAGACATGATTCACATTTGTCAAATGATTCAAAATTATTTGACCCAAATATACATCTCCATGTAAGTTTGGAATTGCATTCTCATTTATGTGACCAAATCTGCAATGCCAAATATAGGTGTTATTCAGATTATCATTTTTATGCCTTTCAATTTCTATACTCATTATAGAACATTCAACATTTAGAATATAAATGTCATTTTGTAATTTACCATAACCAGTAAGATCTTATCAAGATAAAAGGAACAACAATTGTCCTTAACATTAGAATAGTTCATGTCAAAGCATGAAATTTATTTAATGCTCTTGGTAATGGTGAAAACAAAATTAACATTTCTCTAATTCTAATATCAAACATAAAGGCAATGGCAAGAAATATGATTCTACAGGCAATGCAACAACTTTTGCTCATTTCAACGTGTAGGTCAACTTATCTCTTCTGCAGCGATCTACTTTTATTTAGTTTCTGCATATTTATACAAATATGAGATCTATATCTAGTATCTAATACCCATGAAACTAATGAAGTAGATTTAAGCCTTGCAATTTCATTTCTAATGACCCATCATTCCAAAATGATAATAAGAATCATCAGATTCGGTATTGTCCTTATTCGCTTTAACTGTCTTAGTCATTTTGGTTGCTTTCCTAAAGCATCCTTTAGACTTCCTTAGAGGAATCTATGACTAAGATTTGTCCACTACAAACACAGATGTTGGACTTAACAGTTTTAAGCATGTTCAGCAACTCAATGAGTGTGTTTCGAGTTTATTCATGTTAAATTCATAATTAGTTATGAATAACTCTCTGACAGAGATTGCAGAACCAAGTCTATACTTAGTTCATTGTTCATGACTGAACGCAATTAAGACAACTTCTCAAAGTAGTCTGCATCTTCAGCACACGAGCACCGACTGAAGATTCTTCTGCCATTATGCACCGGTATAGTTGCTGGGAAATATCATATATTTCCTCGTATGATTGTTCATCATTCAACACATTGAGATGAAAAATCATATGTTAGCATCTATACTCTTATGTTGCTTTGTAACTCAGGTGACATAGATACAAACATCACATATGTTGTAGTACTATCGTCATCACTGTGTTTATTATAGCAGCCACCTCTTCTTTTATCGAGTCATCAACAGATGTCTCTAGAAAGGACTACTCAAGGACACAACCAATTTTTCATGCCTGAGAACAATTCTCAGATTGCGGCGTCAATCAAGAAAATTTGCTTTGGTTGTTGGCATACAATATGCCTCTTACATTTATGTGGTTACTCATGATTCAATAAATGTAAACGACAAAAAGTAAAGAAATAATATATATAATGCATGAATTAATTTAATATGGTCTTTAATTAAATTAATTTTGCTCCCACAGTTTAACTCAAAATTTATGACCCTCTCACATAAATTTATGGAATCCGTACTTGATTCCCAGTGGGCTGGGATCCCATTTGTTATATTAAAACCTTGAGTGTACTCAACAAGCCCTAATAAAACATTTGGGTAGATACTATTATCAATTGTATCTCCATACAACTCCCAAATCATTAAGCCGACAACTCTTTGTTTTCACACATCTTATGTGCTAGCTTAACATGCCTCTAAGATTTATCTCCTTGAGTGTACTCAACAAGAGATAAATATTAGTTAAGTCAAACCCATCATTCAGAAATATCTAATATTTCATAGTGTCAAACATATCCCTAATGGACCAGCCTTGAGTGTACTCAACAAGCTAAGATCGATTTAGGACTCTCGTTTTTCACTATAATGATGGAAGGCAAATATAAATATGACTTAATATTTTAACATGCCTCTAAAATTTATCTTCTTGAGTGTACTCAACAAAAGATAAATATTAGTTAAGTCAAACCCATCATTCAGAAATATCTAATATTTCAAAGTGTCAAACATATCCCTAATCGACCAGCCTTGAGTGTACTCAACAAGCTTAGATCGATTGAGGACTCTCGTTTTTCACTATAATGATGGAAGGCAAATATCAAATTGACTTAATATTTTTAACGAGGGGTTTTGCATGCAAAATGTCTCATCATAATAATTATATATATTTTATTATACATCTAACATGTAAATAAACATACATATAATAGTGTGGACGATTATGGACTTATACTATCTAGTCTTCCCGAGCCATAAGGAAGACTAGTCGGTCAGTTCCTAGGGGGTATAGCATTGATTCATACAATGCTCCATCTCTATGGTCTCATCCTCTTCTTTTATCTCCATATAGTCCAGCTGCAACTTGTATCCTATACTAGTTGGCACGCAGACCTAAATAATATTGGACACGCAGGCCCATATTAATAATGACGGACTCGCAGGTCCAAAATAAATAAGAGCTCCCAAGCTCATAAAACAACGAGAATAAAACTAACCATTCAACACATCCACATGGTCGAGTCCATAATCATCCACTAATAAAACATTCATCATATAAATGCATTCCTATAATATCTAATATTATATGCAAACATGTTTCAAGTTTCTAGCAATTAAAGTCGTCTAAACTAATTTAGACAAATGGATCGAAACAATTAAATAATTAATTAATCAAATTAATTAATTAATTTAATTAGCGGACTTATTTAATTTAAAATCAAATTTCAATTAAATATCAAATTAGAGTCCAACTCTAATTCTACAAATATAAGGCGCGACTATTTAATTAAAATCAAATTTTAATTAAATACCAAATTAGAGTCCAACTCTAATTCCAATAAAATTTTAGGGTAAGACAATTTAATTAAAATCAAATTTTAATTAAATGTCAAATTAAAGTTCAACTCTAATTATAATCAAATTAATATGGTTGAATTTAATTAAAATCAAATTTTAATTAAATACAAAATAAGAGTCAAACTCTAATTCCAAGATATTAGGGCGAACTTGTTTAATTAAAATCAAATCTTAATTAAATACCAAATTAGAGTCCAACTCTAATTTCAAAAACAATTTAGGGCGAGACATTTTAATTAAAATCAAATTTTAATTAAATGTCAAAATTAGAGTCCAACTCTAATTTCAACAATATACTAGGGTGGATAATTTAATTAAAATCAAATTTTAATTAAATATTAAATTAAAGTCCAACTCTAATTTAATATGAATTAACATTTTAATTTAGGATAAAACTCCTAAATAAAATAAAATTCAATTTAGGGTCAAAGTTTAATATTTAAGTTAAAATCCAATTTTAACGAAAATATAAAAGTTGTCAATTTTTAAATAAAATTTTAAACGGGTCAATATTAAAATTTTAGGTCAAACCCATTTGAAATTCAAGTTTAAAACCATTTTAATATTTAAATTCAAAACTATTTTGAAAATTGCAAAGTTGACCCTTGGTTTAAAATTACAAACAGGGCCTTCAATTAACTTAATAGCTTGATAGGTCCCCCTTTTAAAATTTGCAAACTGACCCTTAAAATATAATTGCATACGGGGGCCTCCAATTTCAGAAATTGCACAAAGAGCCCCCGCCTCCACCCTCTCGCCGTCTGAAACTGACTGAAAAACCCAAGACCTATCGCCCCCCCTTTCGTGCGCCGACGATGGCGACGGCGGGTTCTTGCAATAACCCGCCGTCACGCGGCAGCTCCGACAATAGCTTTGAAGCTGCAGCAATGGCGGCTTTTGCATTGCGACTTCAATGCGCTCGTCGCAACTTGCGATGACGGCGAGCTGCAGCAAGCGGCCAGCCGATCATTCCGCTTCCCCCCGTGGCGGCGACGGCCTGCTGCCACGTTTTGCAGCAGGTTTGCCGCCACGGTCGGCGGCGGCGGCGGTTGCTTTTCCAGATCCAATTTTTTTTTTTTTTTTTGAACGAAAAAATTATTTTCATTTTCAAAACAGATTTTTTGAAGATGAAAAATAATTTTCTAAATTGCTAGATTCAAGAAACAAAAATAAACAATTAACTTTTAATTGTTCAATCATGCAAAACAATTTCTAACAAACACAAAGTAGGCTCTGATACCACTGTTGGGAATTTACTTAACATGCACAGCGGAAATTAAACAATTTTCAATTCCCAAACGAGGATCTGCAATGTGTTTAGATAGAAACTGTGATGAGAATGATACCTTTGATGAATTCCACAAACTCTTTTGCTTTTTCTTGAACTCCAATGATCACGATCTGCAATCCAAGCTGTCCAATTGTCCAGCCTCCAATGGTGATCCACACAGAGAACAAGAATGACGGCTAGGGTTTTCTTTTCTTGTGCTAGCAAGAATAATAAAATTCTCTACCGTTTTTCAAACCCTAACAGCTTATTAATATAAGTCCAGATGGGCTCGGCCCATCTATTAAACTTAACCCGGTCCAAGATTTAATTAATCAAATTAATTAAATCTGATCCATGAATTAATTCGGGCCTATTAATAAACAACCCAATTAATTAATTATCCAACACTTGTCAATTAATTAATTGATAAATCTCATTCTTCTGATTCTCTTTTGTGTGTGACCCATTAGGTTCCCGATCACGATGCCGAACGACGTGAATTATTATTTTTGATCTAATCAAAATCAATAAATTAAAACTCCCCTTTTAATTTATCACTAATTCATTTTCGTTGTCCCAGATTGACATCTATCAATGTATCAGGGCAATACATGTGACGGGAAATATCACGTAGCATGCTAAAACCAAACTTGTTCGTTTACCGTGAAACTATAATCCTTTCGTCAATATGATCCGATCAATTATGAGATATGGATATGTGTCAATCTCAATTATCGATTATATCTTTTATCCCACTGTTAAGTCAATGTACGTCGAAAACTCTTTTCCGACTTATGAGTTCACCTTGGCCAAGGATTTCATTATCAACTTAACTGAATAAAATGTAGATCATAATCTCTTACTATCTAAGAGTGACGAATCCTCTATTGATCATTCACAACCTTCATATGATTCTTGACATACCCGAACGATGCTGTATTAGCGACCCTTGACAGAGCAACATCCAACATCACCAAAGTATGACTGCCCTCATATAAGGTACTATGATGACCTCAAGTCAAAGGACCAATTCCACTACCGAACGTTAGAGATTAACCACTAACACTTAGATAGTTATCCAAGTGGAATCTCTCAGCGGGTCTCCAATGTTTTGTTCTATAACAAAACATCCATGTGTTCATTCAAGTGTCACCACACTTTAGCTTGTGAGATCAGCTACTTACTTCACAAGTAAGAATGCCACAGGCGATAGTCTATCCGTAATAACGATATCCGTATCTCGTTATTACTTCGACCATGAACGATTTAAGATTCAGTCATATGTAATTTGTATCTCACAATCACAACTCCTTGTGATTAACAAATCACAAAGACTTGAATCTACGGATTCTATTATTTAATTTATTAGAATATTAATTCAATTAAATAATAGATATTGCCATATATATGCATTGATTATTTATATTCAAAGTGTTTATGTCCAAAGTTGATTGGACTAGGGCATAACACTTACACGAGCTTCTTTAGATTTGGAATTCTTGTGAAGAGCTCCTCTGTACATCTGAAATTCCTTATCCTGGTCAGTGTTTGTAGGTTTTCTAGAACAATAATAGAATTCTCCCTCTCATTTTCTGCAATAGCTGGAGGATCAAGAAGTATGTCAGGCTTAATTATAACATGCCTTAACTCTTGCATTTCCCATATTTTTGAGTTCATAAAACACTCCCTCAAGTTATGTGTAATAATTAAGATTTGTAGGTGCCGAAGTTTGCATACAGTTGCAAAGGCCTCAAAATTATCAAGTATTGGGAAATAGAGGTACCTCAAGCTAACTAGTTGTTCCCATTCAATTGGCATGTATGTGAAATAATCGGAATAATAGAATACTCTGACCAGCTTAAAATTTAAAACAGCTATTGGATCTGGAAGATTTCCCCAATCGATAAAAGGAAAAGACCGTGGTAGTAAACTAGACAGTGTTTCAGCGTCATCGTCAAGCTTTTGTTTACGAGGATGAATAATTATATGACGTGAATTAATACCTTTCGACGTATCGAGAGGCCAATAAGTGGGGTAAAAGAACTTCTCCTTTTTAGATTGTCTCACACACAAGTCCTTTAATAGATCATGAATCTTGCATGTTTTGATTTTGCCCATGCAGTTTTTCTTACCACCCAAAACAAGATTTCTCTCTATAAGATCCAACAAATACTCCTCCGCCACATCTTCAAAGCTTTTAGATCTTATTGAAATCAGAATTCCTTCAGCAACCCATAAATTCACAAGTCGGAAAACACTTATGTCAGAATCTGCTCTGAAAATTCCCATATAGAGTAAACAACCTTTCAAATGATGAGGCAAACTCTTGTAACTTAATGATAGTACTTTTAAGCACTGTTCATCATTTGAAGTTATAGTTGAGCTCAGATTTTCCAAAACACTTCTCCAAATATGTTTTGTTTTTATCGCCTTTGAGAGGAGCCCCCCAATCACAACAATTGAGAGTGGAAGTCCTCGACAATTTTGGGATATATCCTTCCCAATTTCCTCCAGTTCAGAAGGGCAACAACCCTCATGGCCAAACACCGTGTCACGAAATAACTTCCAACTCTCAACATCATTTAGAAAACGCACTTGATGAAGTGGAGGACAAGAGTTGGCATGATCGGCCACCTCCCTTAACCTAGTAGTCAATATGATTCGACTTCCGTTATTGTCATTTGAAAATAATCGTTTCACACCATCCCATGCATTCTTATCCCACACATCATCTAGAACAATGAGGTATCTCGTACGGCTTAGAGTCTTGTGTAGAAGCCCTTTTAATTTGTCACTACTCTCTGCACGCATGTTGTGAGGGAGCATTTTCATGGAATCTAAAATGTCTAATATCATTTTTCGCTCATTATATTCTTGAGATACAGTTACCCAACCATGAATATAAAAATGATCTTTAATAGATAAATCATCATAAATAATTCTGGCCATAGTTGTCTTACCGATTCCACCCATCCCAAGAATGGAGAGAATTTGAAGTTTTGGTGATCCCGTAATCAGCCGAGTCACGATTTCCTTCAATTCATCATCAAGACCGACCATCATGTGCTCGCCTCTGAGGGTAGGCTTTGATGAGACAGCACCTAACGAAGTCCTTGGCTGCAGATCTTGTATGTCGATCTCGTCCTCAACCTTCATCACCTCTTCCTTAATGGAACGGATTTCTTCTGTTACTTTCTTCTATACACTTGAGAGTTCTGAAAACCTTTTGTGATTATTGGACAATTGGTTTATTTGATCGTTGTATCCTGGAGGTGATTGTCCACAGAGGTCGCAGCAGTTATCGACGGGCAATTTCGCTTTAGGACATCGTGCTGTCACGAGACTCGATCTATTGATAAGTTTTTCTGCACTTTACTGTTATTTTATCCAACAAAATAAGGGCAGCAAAAGCCATTTCTGGTATTTTCTCACAGCGGTGAAAGACAGAATATGTTAGGAATGAGAGAGTTGGCGTGTTCACCAAAATTAGACCTGCAAAATATATAAGCATTGTTATCCCAAAATGAGATATGCTGCATGTATAAGGCCACGTCGGCCTCTACATGCCGGGGGGCGACGTGACCTGTACTTGTAGCATTTTTTATCCCAAAATATATAGGATTAAACCATTTGTACATTGATTTTGTACATCATGGTTGACATGCCTTTGCAAATTCAAAAGTAAATGGGAGGGAAATTGTTTTTAATTTTCAAACTGGCCAATTACGTCGCGACACATGGAACAATGTAAAACTTCATGTCAACCACTATGTACATGTAGTATGGTTGAAATATATAAGCACTTGTTTGACCCTCTTTTCTGAATAAATGTATTTTAGAAAAGTGATTTTTATGGGGATTGTGTTGTTAAAAAATTAAAAAAAAAAAAAAAAGGTGTTTGATTTATGTGTAAAATTGTTTTATTAAAAAATATTTGATTGAAAATGAATTTTAAAAAAAATGAGCTTTCAAAAAAATGAGGCTCAAACAAGGGCTTATTTTGAATAGCTGGCAAAGAAGACTTATACAAGAATGCTCATTGTTTGACAAAGTTTAGATAAAAGTTTTAACCTACTATTTTTTTTTTCATTATTTTAAAACTCTTTTTCTACGTACTTATTTTTAATTAACATTCACACAATAAAATATTTTACACATAAATCTCATTTTTTTCCCCACTTTTTAACCTCACATTCTTAAAAAATTCCACCCTCCAAAACAATATTTTTTTTCAAAAAAATTGCCACCAAACAGGAGCTAAATTTTGATAGTTGCTTATAAAAATGTTTTAGACCTCATTAAATGAGTGATTGAAATTGGAGTTTTGACTCTTTGAAAAATTGATAAAAATTCTCATCTTCTACTACACGTGTCTGATGCTTCACTATTTTTTCTTTCCTATTTCGACAATCATTTGCAAAGTCACCTGATTTACCACAAACAAAACAATCACCAACAGTTTTATTTTTAAATTGGAGTTTAGAACGATTGTTTTTTGCTATGAATTGCTTCCCCTTGATTCTACTTTTAAAGTTTTGACTTTTGGTAAAATTCCCAACAGCTTTCTTACTACCAGAATTTCCTTCAATAAGATTGGCTTTTGTACCCAAATTTGGTCTCTCCCTACGTTCTATCATTCTATTATTATCCTCAATCCTAATTCTGATAATCAAATCATCTAATGACATTTCTTTTTTTTTATGATTCAAACTGTTTTTATACTCTTTCCAAAAATGTGGTAATTTTTCAATTATAACAGACACTTGAAAACTCTCACAAATTTTATATCCCTCAGGCCTCAACAATAATTTCGTGAATTATAACCTATAATTCTTCAACTTGGTTGACCATTGTTCTAATGTCATCCATTTTAAAATTTAAAAATTATCCCACGACAAATTTCTTAGTTTCAGCATCTTCGATGGCATATTTCTTTTCTAATGAGTTCCATAATTCTTTAATAGATTTACACGATCAGTAAACATCATATAAATCCAACATCAAGCAATTCATAATATAGTTTCCGCACATATAATCCTTATATTCCCAATTAGCTAACTCTGATATTTCCTTATCCGTAGGCTTCTCAGTAATTTCAGAAACGAGTTTATCAGATTCAATAGCATCAACAACTTTAAGAGTTGTCAAATAAAATCGCAACTTTATTTGTCATCTCTTAAAATTATTTCCATCAAATAATTCAGGCTTTTCAGAAGACTTAGGAATAGATATATTTACTATAGACATGGCAACTAATTAAAAACGTAGAATTTCCCTTTAGATTGTTAAAAATATTACTAGTTGCAATACAGTAAAGTGCAAAAATAAAAACTCATCGATTGATCGAGTCTCGTGACAGCACGTTGTGCTAAAGCGAAATTGTTCATCGATAACTGTTGCGACCTCTATGGACAATCACCTCCAAGATACAATGATCAAATAAACAAATTATGCAGCAATCACAAATGGTCTTCAAAACTCTCAAGTGTACTCCAGAAAATAAGTATAAAATTGAGTATAATATTTTACTGAAATAGGAAGATACAATTTCGTATTGTAATAATTTTCTAATGTCCAAATGTGTGTTTATATAGGCAGAAAAATGATGTAACTGCCTCTACCATGATCAAGTATTATTTGTAATTTTTATGGCTAGTGGTAATAGGTTGTTGGTACTGGACAAAAAACTGTTATATTTTACTGGCTAATTGACTCATTAAATAATTTCGAAAATGACTAAAAAATAATAATTTATTATTAGAATCAATTAAGCTCAAGGCCCCAATCAAAGATTTTTAATATAATGTGTGAGGTGTGACTCGAACTACCAACCTCCCACACAAATTTCACACTTTTCACCAATTGGGCAGTTTATCTGAATTAATTATTTATTTCACATATTATATTTATTGTATAAATATCTAACAATCCCCCACATGAAAGAAATAAGATAAATATAAATATTATTCTAGAGTACGATAAAAATCACGCAAATTTAGGTGTTTATCGACTTGAATTTTGCCTTTGTATATTCTATCGTGTGTTGGAGTCGTAATCGATGACTTATGTATTTCCAATTTGTAAGTTAGGTGTGAATGAAATTGCCAAAGGGAAAGTCATAAAGAAACATTAATAGCTATAAAATCATGCTATCCATCATTTCCTTTAATTTAAATGTATTTTGCATCTAATTTGTCGGTTGGTGATTTCGATAATGGATAGTTTGGCAGAATATTAATTTTCTTTCTTAATTAATAACGTGAATTCTTAATATTGTCTCTGTAGAGTCTTTTTAAATTACTAGTTTTAACCCGTGCAAATGCACGAGTTTTTGTTATTTTTAAGGTTATGTTAGCGTTTTACATAAATTTAATGAAAACGTATTTATTTTGTATATAAATTCAAAGAATGTTTGGGAATCACAAATTGACGCGAGAATGAATAATAACAGTGAAAAATAAATTAACAAGAAAAAATGACCACATGAATCCACTATATTTTTCACTCTCAAGATCAAAATGTGAATATTTTTCTTATGTCATTTTATTCTTCAAAATTACAATTATCAGCGTATTTGTTTGAAGTTAAATGGACAACTAAATTATCTTCTTCACCAGTGCTGAAAGAAACACTATCGCTTTTTGTCAGCTTCTTTAAATGTGGTAAGTGATGTCAAATGGTGTAGTCCGCCAAAGTACAAACAAGGTCAAGATCTTCTCTGAATGCATGTATTTGATACGAACCAAAGCATAGAATTGATTGAGAAACTCTACAAATAATTGCACCTCGTTTGTCATTTGGATTGCCACTGCATGTGAGTAAGCCCAAACTTATCAGTGTCATAGCTAATAGTTCATAGAGAGATTCAATCAGTACACATAGGCATGCAGTACTCAAGTTACTTTATCAATGGAAACTTATTCTATTCAATTCCTTGGGAACTTCTCGTCTAACTTAAAGAATAACCAAAGTTGAAGCGAAAGATGAAGTATCAAATTGGAGTATATAAAGAAATAGAATAAAAAAACATACGCGTAAAACATGTCTCGCAGCAATGAAACAACCTACAATGAATTTTTTTTTTGTGAAAATATTAACTATTTAACATAATTGAAGCCTCACTGAGAAAGCAATGTTGATTAATAAGCTTGTCACTTGTTGCAGAATTCATTGGTTCAGACACCATATTTATGATACCGCTGTAAGCAATCATAACAAGTTAACATCATCAAGATATAATGCGAAGTATAAGTGTAACAAGACAAGTACAATTTCAACATTCTATGAGCAATGTTGTAATAAGAAGGAATGTTATGTGACAACACAAGTGAAGTTTGAATAAAATTAAGTTATATATTCCTTTTTAAGTGTTAAATAAATTTTTTTTCTTGGTATGGTTTTGGTGTTTGCAGACAATAAAATGAAACAAACCACTAATTTGTTTGAGAGAGTAAATAAGCAAATATTTTTCAATATTTATGACCTCTTCAGCAAATAAGAAGAAATGAATATGTACCTGGGACGAAATGACTACTGAAAATATAAGTGCGCAGAATATCTCGAGAGCAAATTCTTCTTCTCTAGACCTTTTCATTGACAAAAGATATTAAACAGAGAGTTCTTAAACCAATGAAGTTAAAAATTGTAGAGTCCATAAGTATTATTATAAGCTTATAGACAAAATGAAGATAACTGAAATAAAAATGACTTATGGTTAATAAAAAAACTTAGAGTATACATTAATAACGATTAGGAAAAAAAAGCAATAATAATTAACCTGTTATCAAGAGTATATGCACAAGATTTTTTGAAGTTCTTTTAGTTGTGAATATTTCCATCATGCTTGTAAATTTAGAGTACCATGTTGCCATAAATCCAAGCAAGTGTGAAAGTATACACAAATATCATCAACCTGAAATATTCCAAGGCTAAATTAGTTATAGAAAAAATAAATAATAGAAATTGGCAATATAATTATAACAATGAGAGACTAAAATATGTGATAAATACTTACAAAGAAGTTATGCTTCTACAAATGAATGAATGAAAGAATTTCTCTGTAGACAACATTCTTCGTACATGTACTGTGTAAATTGTCAGTGCTTGATGGTTTTAGTAAAACCTTTAAAGATTTGCTTGTTTTAGCTCTTGACAATGCTACATAAAGCTGACCATGACAAAAAACTGGTTCAGGAAGATACAAACCAACGTAATCAAGTGTCTGGCCTTGTGCTTTATTTATCGTCATTGCAAAACAAGGTCTAATCGGAAATTGAGTTCTTTTAAAATGAATTGAAGTTTGATCATTTTTCAGAGGTATAAAAGAAATTCTTGGTAAGAAAACATGCTTCCCACAATATTCACCAGTTGTAATTTCAGCAAGAATTACATTCTTATCAAATTTCTTACAAGTAAGGCGTGTTCCATTGCATAATACTTCAGAAGGATTGATGTTCCGTAATAACATTACAGGACAATTCATCTTAAGCTTCAATTCATGCGGTTGAATACCATTTGAAGTTAAAGTATTCAAAAAATCTTCTTGTAGGTTTTGTTCTGATTTATCAATTGCTTCATCAAAGTTATAATATGTGAAAATTTCACCAGGAATCTGATCAAGCAAAATTCTGTTAATATGATCAACACATTCATTTCTAGGCGTAAGAATTACTCGATTTCCCATTGTATGTAAATTATCAACATATGCTTCGATATTTGGAAAAACATGATTTATCAAAATTTTCAGAGATGTAATTTCATCCTCAAATGGTACAATTATATTGCTTGGAAGCTGAATGCAATTACAATTGTGTTCTTCTGTTCCATTTCCAACTTTGAGCAAATAATCACAAAATGTAGGATCTAATTTTGCTCGCATGTTCTCAATCAACGACAGATATAAATATAAAGGCCATAAGTCAGAGAATACTAAGCTAGCTTTCATTATATCTTCTTTTTTTCCTCTCGGTACCACTGGTAAAACTTGTCTGAAATCTCATCCTAAAACGACCACTTTTCCACCGAAAGGTAAGTTACAATCAGTAATATCTCTGAGCATTTTATCAACAGCTTCAACGGCACAACGATTCACCATAGGTGCTTCATCCCAAAGTATTAATTTTGACATTTTTAATAAAGTCCCTAGAGCTGATTGTTTACTAACAGAATGGATAACTTCACCAACTGTTTCCAGAGGAATTTTAAATCTTGAATGAGCTGTTCGACCTCCAGGTAAAAGAGATGCAGATACTCCAAAAGATGCTGTAGCTAAAGCAATTAAATTTTAGAACCTTACACCTGTTAGGAGAGCTTTATATAAGAAAGTTTTGCCCGTTCCCCATGGACCATCGATGAAATAAATCCCACTCGATTTAGAATTTACTTTTTCCATAATTGTATTGTACGCAAACTGCTGCTCATTATTTAAGCTTGTTGTATAAGCATAACCTCCATCTATATCCAAATTTGTTGTCTCCTCTGTAACCATTATTCTCAACCTGTCATCTTCATCTATATTTACACTGAATGATACTATTTCATAGTCATTTATGTTTCTACCTGATGATTCTAAAATAGAATTTATGTCTTCTAAAGCTCGTAGTTCAGCAGCCCTTGTAGGTGTATTTTCATATACATAATCATCGATCATATAAACTTTAAATTTATCCCACAATAAATTTGGATTAGCAGGATTGCAAAGCATGAGAAGCGTAACAAAAAGACGTCTTAAAGAAGGAGGCATTTTATGAATAATAGCTTCAGATAGACATTCTTCGCAATGATTGTCTCCTCCTAACAAACCATGTAAAAATGCTCCTTCTCGATATGTATTAACAGTTACCCCGTTCAAAGTTCGTAAATCATGAAATGATGTAGGACCTCGAATATGATTGAGAACAACGTGCAGGAAATATCATTCTCCTTTGGCTGTGACAATTCGTCCTATAACAACATGTTTTTTTTCTAGGAGTCTAAATCTTCTTAGTTGAGTTCCAAACAAAATGTGCTGGAAAATCTCAATACAACAATGTACGAGCAAATTCATTTGCTTTATTTACCTCAAAAAATTCTGTTAACATTGTCCTTTTCGTATTTTCATTGTCAATAATAGTAGATAAATCATTTTCGTCGTCATATCTTACATGTTGATGATTTTCGATATGAAGTTGTAAAGAATAAACAATTGGATAAATTTCTGCCAAATTAAATGAGAAAATCCTCCACATAACTTCAGGTGGAGATATCCCATCTAGCAGATTGATAAGCTGAGATTTCGTCGGTTTCTTTTTCTGTTTCATTTTTGGAAACTGAAAAATGAATACGATCATGTCCTTTATACACATATTTGTACAAATATTTTACAACTTTAATAGAAGAACATACTTCAACATTAATGTGGCAGTCAAATTTTGCGCTTAAATAAGGATTATACGGTACGACCTATCGATTGTCTAACATTTGACCTCTAACTTTAATAGAAATACCAGTATTACGACGTTTATACAACGGATATGAGTTATCACCGAATATAGTAGTAGTACAATAATCCCTTGGATATTTATTTTTGCAGCTTTTGTTTGCTTCCATACATACATTTTTTGGATTAAGGTATCCATAAGGGCCATGCATATTGTGTTTAACAATAACAGAATGAAGATAAAGATATTTGTTTTCATCAGGAATTTCACAACAAACTATCGTATCAACATCTAGAGCAGAACAGATTTTGTGGCCAGAGTTGAAAATTAACAATAGATGTGCATGAGGAAGTCTCCTTTTTTGAAATTCAATAACATATATGTGCTCAACAACGGGGCCTAAGATATTTTTTTTGTACAAATCATTTTTCAACTTTTCTAATTTTGCTTTAAATATACGCACAATTAGATCAGGTCGATTTTGAATTTCATCATTGTGTTTTAGTTCTTGCTTAATCTCTGGCCAATTTGGATTGCATGTTATAGTCAAGAAGATATCTGATTTTTCATAACGTTGTACAATAGCCATTGCATCCATATATCTCCTTAATATATCTCTAGACCCACATGTAAAAGACTGAGGTAAAATAAATTTTCTTCCAATTTTGTACCATCTTGTCTCTCCATTTTGAACGATATCTACAATACCTTGGTAAAGTTCAGCTTGAATTTGTTTCTGGTTGTTACGAAAATAGTCTAATCGTGCAGTTTCGATCTTAACATACATATCCACAATATATTGCTGGAGTAATCTACCGCTGTGAAGTAAAATAGACTTACCAGAAGGCCTAATTTACAATTTAAATGAATAATATTCTCGACAAGAAACCTGTGATCGTTTCGTCATTCCAGTAAGTACTGCAAAAAGAAATTCATCATTAGCTTACAACATTAATACTGCAAACATAGGTAAATGTACAAACATAGATTTGCAAACCTTGATTTTCTTTTTCAATAAGTTCAGCTGTAGAGGTAACTGTATTAGGGAATTGACCAAATTCAGATAAATGTTCAGTCGTTCTGCACCTGCCAATACCTTCATGCCAACCAGATTCTCCATATGGAAAAAGTAAAGGATATTGCAAAGGATCATAACAACCGTAGTAATAATGAACTCTATGTTAATCACCAGAATGACCATATATAGTAATGTCACGAAAGCGAATATTAGCATTTTCGTCATTTTCGACCCATATAGCAGCTACTTCAGATGAGGTAGGAGTATTAAATACTCTTTGATCAAGTCCTGGATCACATCTTATATGTATTTGATGATCTCGTAAATTAGTCGTATTACTTAAAGACCGAAAGAATTTACTATATGGATTCACCTTCAGGATTTCAATTACAGTAACTAAAGTACATTTATCAAAGTTCTCTGAAATGTCCATACGATTTTGAATTTCATTATATGTATCATAAAAATATAACTGCATATAAGAAGGCTTATTGTTCTGTGGGATAAGTTCGTTTACATAATGATATACTTGTCCTTGAACTCTAAATGTGTAAATACCTCGGTATGCTTTAAAGAGTTCTTTGTCGTATTTAACACCAAATGAAGTAAAAGCAAAGTGGTTATTATATTTTTGTGCAATTTTCTTAAATTCCATATATTTAGATTCTTTAGAAGTAAATAAGTTGTACAATTCAGTGGGTGAATCAGGTATAGAGAGATGAACTTTTCCATCAGAACAACAGAAACCATTACTTTCTCTATAAATTTTTCTTGCACCACAATATTTACAGCTATTGCATGTTGGTAATACGTATGCAGTCGTTGGTATGTTCAATACAGTAAAACCACTTGGTAATGTAGAATTGGAAATATGAGGTGCCTCTTGGTTTGAAGTAGAAGCCTCAAAATCATGATGCATGATAGGTTGTTGCATTTCTACATCATTCGAATTATTATTTCCAGATGACATAGGATTACCTATCCTTCTACGACGATCATTGCAACCACTTCGAAGTCGATTTCGTCGATACCTATTCCTTTGATTTTCTTGTTGGCGATGAGACATTGTTTCAAAGTTACGATAACCACTCGAAGTGTCCATATCGAATAGTTGGAGCCCAAGGTAATAAACAAGAACTGAAAGAATTAAAGAATGTTAGTTACATATTTATACTTTGAAGTAAAATAAAATTGTCTACGTAGAACATATAATCCTAATATATTCATAGTATGTAACATACCATATATCATATCGTATAAAATAAGAGTTCATTTCAATTTTTGGAGGCAACTCATAAAAGTTAGATTCTTTTAGGAGAGAAGTGAAATGTAGAGTATTGGAGTAGAAAAAATGAGAATATTAATTTAGATATTTCATGAATTTATTATTATTATATTCTTAAATATAATTAAAAAAATAAAGACAGAGTTAATTATATGAAGAAACATAGATAAAATATGTTAGTATTGAACATGCAATATCAAGTTAAGTGTATGAAGCAGCGCCCCTCGTGGGGTTCGGGGGCAACGCCCCCGACGGGGATCGATTTGCCCGTTCAGGTCGCGGGGGTCAAGGGGGCAGCGCGTTGCCCCCGACGGGGATCGACCTTGGTCAAAAAATAAGAAAAAAAATGTCGCCGAGCTTCTCCCCGTGCTCGCACGGGGAGAAACAAACTCCCGTGCACGCACGGGGAGTTCAATTCTCCCCGTGTGCGCATGGGGAGATATGGGGAGAAGCATCTCTCCCCGTGCGCGCACGGGGAGAGATGAATTTTTTTTTTTATATTTAAAACTGGGTAAAACAGAATAGTTCTAACTAAATATTCATGCAATTACAACACTTTCTTATTCCAATTATTCTCGAAAATCTACAAGCTAACTGAGGCGAAGACTAACGACAAAAGAGGAATTCATTTCTATTTTAGATGATTTACGTATTTAGTACCTTAGTTGGCTTCCTATAAGCACATGGAAATTAATATGAGCAGAAATGTGTTAGTCTCATGATCAAGAAATTATTATGCAATAGTTAAATACATTTAATTGGAGATATGTCAAACAGAACATCACAAAAGGCTTTATTTTACAATTGAAACGTAGAATCTCATGTACACAATGATGTAGGAAAAAGAAAACTAACCCTGACAATTGTTTTTCCACTTCACACTGATACTGAGACCAAGCGAGAGGAAGCCAAATAATTTATTTGTTGTTTGAAATCAAAATATTTAATAACAGAAAGAGGAAGTCGGTTTGCAGGGAAGTCGGTTTGCAAAACTTAGGTCAGCAAATTTTTTTATTTGTTTTTTCAAATTTCAAAAAAACATTAAATAATATTCATAATCCACCTACCAAATTTACAACTACAAATACATTAAATTTGTATCGAATAACAAATAACAAGCAGCAGAAGAAAAAAAAAAAGAAATAACTTCAGATAAATATATTCTCGGAAAGATAAGATGTAACTTAATACGTAGAATTATGTAAACAATGATGTAGGAAAAATTGCCAAAAACAAGACATGAAAAAGCAAAAAAAAATAAAAATAAAAAAATAAAACAGGAACAACAAGAAGTAAGAATATACCTTTAATATCACGTTAATATGCAAATATGTCGAAGATTATAAGGTTTAATTTTGAAATATTTGAAAGGAATTATTTTGTGATGTTGCCGTAGTAAAACTGGAAGAGGGAATAAGGAGAAAGAAATGTTACAAGAGATATTTATAGATATACATATGGGAATTTATTATGGAAGGAATTGGGGTATGTTGAAGACAATACAGCCAAATGCAAATATCACATACAACCATCGCCTTTCACCGCCTACATTTTTCACCAATCAGTTTCAATTTGTTTTCACCAATCAGTTTCAAGAGGGAACTTATTATAGAAGGAAATGGGATATGTTGAAGATAATACAGTCAAATGCAAATATCCAATAAAACCACTGTAGGAGATATTACACCGATAATGTGCATATTATATTCATCAAGAGCATGCCGTTAATATGCGTGAAATCGAAACATCATTCGACTTACCGAAATCTGATTTGAGAAGATAAAATAGCGATTTACCAACTTCGAATATAATAATATGAATTCTTCACTTCCCAATATGAGTGAACGCATGTTGTTCTTCAATTCAAACCCTTCAATAAAACACATAAATAAATTAACAATATTCTGAAATCAAGCATAAATAAAATCAGAAATGAGAAAGATGAAATGCAAGTGATGCGATCGGTCGAGGCAAGTGTTTGACACTTTTTCCTTAAGATGAATTTGACAATTCAAACCCTTCAATAGGGAATCCATATATATAGTAGTTGGAACATCCATATCAAGAGACACATCTCTTGAATAATCATAATTATTGGAAGTTACTCATACCAAAAGTCATGCTCTCCAAGAGTCATGATCCATATGAAAAGACACATCTTTTCATCTACATTCTCTAGAATATTCTACACAATTCCAATAATTTCAAGTATTAACTGGTTTAAGTTTGGCTTAATTTCTCATTCACCAAACAAGGAATTTCCACTTAAATCATTTCAATTGGTCACAACCAATTTCCAATACAAAATTCCAACAATCCCCCACATGAATGAAAATTAATGCAAATGACTATGCAGACACTAGTAGAGAGAGGGCGGAAAAAACACTGCATCAGAGAAGGTAGCTTCTGGCCTTGAACCTCCCTTAGTGAAATACTATAGGACTTACTAGCTAATTGGTGAACGTGATGTCTTGAACCATTCAGCCATTGGTGTAAGCCGAGACAACAGTACTCACACAATGTCTTCCCTAAACAGTTCATGGTTCTCACGGTTGTGTCCATTTTGGCCATAGATCACTCTTGGTTTCATAAGTATTTAGAGAATTTTAGTCTCGAACAATTCTCATTGAAGCGGCCCCACTTCACACTTACATAGGTGATCTCCTATTAAGAGTATTCTACCATACTCCACTTGACTGAATCAAGCTATAGGAATCATTAAAAGAGTATCTTAACCTTCAACCATTCAGTAGAAAGCACTTTAATTATCATAGGAATGAGTAGGAATAATTTCCTAAGTGCTTTATGGAATCTTCATAACTTAATTGTCCCTTTGAACCAAAATCTTGGGATCTCCAGTCCACAAGGTAGGGTTACCATTACAAAGACTCTTACGTCGTAGGCTTTAATCTCATTCCCCTCGATATGCAGTATTTTTGATCTCTCGGTAAATCTCTAAAGGTACCACGAGTTTACACCATTGAGATCAACTCCTTAACGGTATTATGTCTACGTCTAGACTTACCATTACATGTGACTTAGTATCTCATCAAATATAGCTAACCAACGATCGATTGATTTAATAGATACAACATGTCACCACCAAGAAATCCTCTCATGAAGCTACATGCTTCTAACTAACTTTATCTAAAGCTTTATAAATTCCAAACAATAATGTTAGAGGATTTCTATCACGCACTACACTAGTCAATCACTTTTACTAGTGGATTTCAAAAACATGGGTATTCAATATCATTATTGAAATATTACAACGCATTTCAATTTTATGAATATTCTTCAAATATTCCAATTGATCTTGCATATCCAAACAAACGCCGTAATTGGATTTTATCCCATTTCATCCACTTTAAACTTAGTGTATATCATCCTTATAATTAATATAAGGATTTTCTACCTTTTCCACATTCATAGACATATTTCTATGATTATAAAGTATAGAAAATTGTAACTTTTAAACATAAGTTACGCCACAAGTCCTCAATTAGGAATGCATGTGCAACTAGTAATGTTGCATCCACAAAACTTGAACTTTTCATATAAGTTCGTAAGCATTGATGTTAACCCCCACATTTTTGGGTTGTACTCGAACTTAGAGTTCATCAACTCTTTCGTAGTTCAATTCATTTATCAAATAGATAATATCCATATCGAATGCTTCGTGAAAGTTTAAGTACTTTCAAAATAGTGGTCGCTAATCCACAATTTATTTCAATTGCGTACTTCAATCCAATTATCTTCAATTTGATCATGCAAATCAAATTAAGGTCACCACATAGACCAACAATGCTCTCAAAACATATACCAATTTAATTGGTTCCACGATTGAAATCAAATTTCAACAATGAAGAAGACTAAGTATCTTAATTCACAAGAATTGCAACTTCTCCAACATATCACATTTGTGACATTTCACAAAATAGTATTATTTCATGTTAAATAATACTTATTCACCATGTTCAAATTTAATGAACGAATCATCCATCGGTTCGATAGTTGTGTTCTCAAAAGACACAACCCAACGAGAGGACACACATCTTTGAAACGAGAGGACACACCTCTTCGAAACAAGAGGACACACCTCTTCGAATCAATCTCTATGAAGAGATACTTCCTTCGGAAAATAATTATTTTCAAGAGTCTTGACTTCTCATATGAAATGATCCTAAATTATTCCATAAATTTTCCACCACGTGATTAGGCTGCTTAATACCCATTATGACAAGAGCATATATTGTCACGCTAGAATGCAACCATGATTTGCATAAGTCAACTCAATTAATTTCATCAAATTATTTGAGGCTATCATCAACAACCAAAGTTAGTACAAATTCCAACATGAAAGCATGCATCCTCAAGTGAGCAAGTGCGAGTAATATATATTAAATATTCTCCAACCCAAGGAACATAGATATCCTCCATGCATATAAATTATTGATCATCATCAATTTTAATGAAAACAAATAATTTGCATTTTTTTTCCTTCGTTGTCTGATTTCAACAAGATCCAAATATATCTCCAAATGATGCAAAGGAACCAATGCATCCAAACTAACGTGCATGGATTCCATATTATATACTGCACGTCTACACCCAGCCAAAATTTGTATCACACTCAAATTCATAACAAGTATTCTGGCAGTTTAATTCTTCATAAATTCAACCCGGATATAGAACCAATGTCCTTAATTTTAGAGAACATATTCCAGAATATAAAATGCACACCGAACACAAATAGAAAATTCGGATTGAAGAGGTTAACGGCCAATGTTTAAAAATTTGGCAGAGCAATACACATTTCTGACAATTAAACACTAAACAGATTGTCTTTCAGGCCAAAATCATGCACCATTTCACTTTATGCATTTGTTCCAGGCATGCAAATACTAAATACAATTGGTACATTAATAAGCACATAGCAATAACACATGGGCAGAATTATAATGGAGACAACGGTTAAAATAATGAAGAACCCCTTCATGCATGTTAACCGACAGTCATGTCCTTTGGAAATAGTCTAGGCATATTTCCCCCTTTTTTTTCTCATAATTTCGTTGAACAGGACATAATTATTACAGCAATATGTACATTCATTATGTCAGTATTCTGCAGCCACCAATGCCATTAAAATGTAATTCACACCACACAGATTAATGTCCATAATCATGACTATGATAACTTTCAACAGTAAATTCAATAGAATGAATTTGAAACATAGATTTTCCATTTATAGATATACATATGGGAATTTATTATGGAAGGAATTGGGGTATGTTGAAGACAATACAGCCAAATGCAAATATCACATACAACCATCGCCTTTCACCGCCTACATTTTTCACCAATCAGTTTCAATTTGTTTTCACCAATCAGTTTCAAGAGGGAAACTTATTATAGAAGGAAATGGGATATGTTGAAGATAATACAGTCAAATGCAAATATCCAATAAAACCACTGTAGGAGATATTACACCGATAATGTGCATATTATATTCATCAAGAGCATGCCGTTAATATGCGTGAAATCGAAACATCATTCGACTTACCGAAATCTGATTTGAGAAGATAAAATAGCGATTTACCGACTTCGAATATAATAATATGAATTCTTCACTTCCCAATATGAGTGAACGCATGTTGTTCTTCAATTCAAACCCTTCAATAAAACACATAAATAAATTAACAATATTCTGAAATCAAGCATAAATAAAATCAGAAATGAGAAAGATGAAATGCAAGTGATGCGATCGGTCGAGGCAAGTGTTTGACACTTTTTCCTTAAGATGAATTTGCCCCGCATCGGTGTTAACGGTTTCTCGGCAATCATCTCCCAAGATACAATGACCACGTCAAGCCATAGGAGCACTCCAAATGACTTAGACCAACGAACTCGAACGGAGTTCCCTCTCTACCATAACCATGATTTTGATGCAAGAGAAAATCACTTCTATAAAGTGTTTTATGCAAAACTAAAGTAACCATGATATGAAATTATCAAATGAATTGTTCGTTGTGTAGTTAATCCAAACACATAGGGAATCCATATATATAGTAGTTGGAACATCCATATCAAGAGACACATCTCTTGAATAATCATAATTATTGGAAGTTACTCATACCAAAAGTCATGCTCTCCAAGAGTCATGATCCATATGAAAAGACACATCTTTTCATCTACATTCTCTAGAATATTCCAAAATATTCTACACAATTCCAATAATTTCAAGTATTAGCTGGTTTAAGTTTGGCTTAATTTCTCATTCACCAAACAAGGAATTTCCACTTAAATCATTTCAATTGGTCACAACCAATTTCCAATACAAAATTCCAACAACCACCACCTTTGACCGCCTACATTTTTCACCAATTGATTGATTCTGCTTTTTCTCCTTTCTCCCATTCTTTTTGTTTCTTATCAGTCGGCAAATTGTTTGGACATTTCACCGCCTACATTTTTTTCTCCGGAAAGAAGAAAGTGAGGGATAAAATGGGAAAAGGAAAATACGTCCTAAATGAACAGTGCACGGAGGATTGCCTCTTTTAATAGAAGAGGGATAAGCGTACAACTCATGTTCTCACCATTTTTAATTAAAGAATCTTTCATTGACATAAACAAGTTTGTTAAAATAGTAAATAAAAACTTCATAAATGTAATAATCTGCACTTGTGATTAAAAGAATCTTTGTTTTGTGAGATTTCAATCTTCAATCCATTTTATAATGTTGTGGTGAAGTGGACGAACGTTTCAATAAAGAAGATAAATTTCACATGTTCACATGTGGGTGTGAAGGGATTGGCAAACGGTGCATGTGGGAAGTCAACGATTGGTTATTCAAGAAAACAAATTCTAAGCTTGAAGTGGTTTGGACATGGTTAATTTGACAGAAATGTTGAAAAGTTGAGATTTATGTTTAGCACAAAAATAAACGTGGAAATATTGCTCTAGATGCTTTTCTCTATGGACATTGATGTCAATAGACCAGAAATAAAATCTAAATTTGAAGGCGTTTTGACATGGTCGGTTTGACACAAATGTTAAAAAGTTGAGATTTATATCTATGACAAAAATAACAATGAAAACGTTGCTCTAGAAGCTTTTTTCCAATAGACAATGATGTCAACAGTAGGTCTCGACATCTAGTGGGTTGGTCCAGGTATTTTAATACACAGAACCACCCGTCGTAAATGGAGTCATTCGAGTTCCTTGTAATTACTGGAAGCAAACTCAAATCCGATTTATCAGTTCTGGTTCGTGCTCAGTTCTATCCTCAACATTTTTAAATATACATTTAATAAACATTTTTATATAGTCCATTTCAACGCATATGCCTAATGCGTTACTAATTGACAATATTTGTGCAACAGAGAAAATTCAGCTAACAAATCTTCAAGAAGCAAAATAGTGGAGACCAAAAACTACGAAAAGATAAATCTTATTCGGTCCATAAGTGAGGTATGCTAGAATTTATAATTTAATTATGGATAATGCTTAAATTCATTTCACAATAAAAATATTTTGCATGTAAATCCAAAGTTTTTATCTACTTTTTAAACACACATTCTCCAAAAAAATATTATTTCAAAACTCATTTTTCACCAAAAAAAAAAAAACTCTTTTTAATGGACATCATGAAGGTGTTATATAGTATCAAGAAATTGCAGTACACATATTGAACCACTCTATTCGAATAAAAAAGGAAAAAATATTTAAAGATAGGTTAACAAGTACTCGAGAAATGATTTTTAGCATTTTATCTTTGATTTATTATTTGACAACACAACAATTAAACCAAACTATGAATTGAACATGAGTATGATTAATTAGTGAAATTGAGACTCCAAACTATTCTTTAATTCATTTATACCTCGATACTTGATTTCTCCATTATTATTAATTTGTGTATTCTAGTTGGTAAGTAAAATTCAACTTAAAAATCTAGTTAATATATCATCATAGGACGATATTCTACTCATCATTTTATTACTTGTTGCGGGATAACATGAAACATTTAAAGCAAATTAGATAGAAGTACTATATATTCAGTTTTTTGCCTCTTCAAACTTCAGGCTGAAGTTTGTTTGAATCAGTATTAGCAGAATATAGAATTTTCTGTCAATATCAATTGTCTTCTCAGGTAACTGTACAAACAATTCCGCTGTCTAACAGAGAGATACAGAAACAAGGTCAAGTGATATCAGGAGTATATAACACTTCCATTAAAGCGAAATCATGAGTTCAACACATTCAACGAAGTGAAATAAAAATCTTCTGGAGTTCAACGTACAATAAAATAAAGTGCAATAGTTTATTTTATTCAAACGAGTGCAAAATGACTACGAAGAGGTGATATGGCTCCATTCATCTGTGCTTCACTTATTCAACATCCATGACATTGTTATTCCTCGAATTATCTGCCTGCATACATGGTTGAGTCAAACATATCAAAACAATGCTGAAAAGTTAGTCGTTCTTCATTTAAGTGTAGCAGATATGCATGAATTTCATATTTGAAGTTTCAAGGTCACAGACTAATAATGATATATAAGTTTGTTCATCTAATTCTTCTCTAAGTATCTGATTTTAATTAGTATCATTGCAGTCCAGCTTAGTAAATGAGACAAATTAAAGCTGTTGTGGTATTGCCATATATGAAGATTGTGGGATTCGAACCCTGGTGGTGTGCTGCCAGAAAAGAAAAGGAAAGAATTAACAAAAGCGTGTTTTCTGTTATAACGTTTTATAACATTCAAATTGCTGAGATGGTGACAAGTGGACAGATCTGGGCGGTTGGCTGAAACTTCTGGATGACTCTTAACTTACCCTCACCGTTTTCTTTGGATTATTCGAGAGACTCTTCAGTGGGTGACTTTTGAGAGAAAACTTAGGGTTCTTCGTCTGGTTTTTCTTCTCTGTAAAATCTTTGATTTTAACCCGTAAAGTGTGAGAGTTTTAATCTCTGATGGTGATATTCTGTGTGAGTATCTGTGATAATTAAGGTTCTGTTGTGAGTTGTGTATTAGAAGAAAGTCTGAGGAGTTTCTTGGTGATTCGTCTTAGATATGTTCATGTATTTGTGAGATAAGTGTTTTTTCTCTATCTTTTGTACTATTTGAACGATTTGTAACCTTCGTTGCCAATTTGGGACTGTATAGTGCAACTGAGCATTATCCATATTTGTTGGATGCTCAACGGGGGATGTAGGCGTTTGATTTGGTCGTCGAACCTCCGGGACTTAGGCCAAAACAATTCTTGTGTTGATTCTTTAATTTCTGTACTCAGTATTTCATGGTTTTGGTTTAATATTGTGTGTGTCCTAGCCTTACAAAGATTAATTAAATATGGAAATTCATATGAAAGTTTGCTCCTCAAATTTACGACAAATAGAAATGCCAAGTCAAAAGAGAAAAAATTGTATTACCTGTGAAGTTGGAATTTTTGAGCTTGTACAAATGGAGATCATTGACCCTGATCAGGAGGAAAAATGGAAAGCTTAAATTCCCTGCCTTTGTTGGTTTGCTGGTCTTGCATAGCTTTTTTAAGCTTCTTAATTTCCATGGCAGAAGCAGCTGCTGATTTGGTGGTACGGTGCAGTTCAATTATCTGGAGGCTTGAAACATCTGCAAGGCCCAATGGAACTGCTCCGAGGTTACTGCAGTGTCTAAGATAAAGAGACTTGAGTCTTGGGAAGTGACGAGCAGAAGCCACCCAAGTAACTAAATTTGTCCTTCCAATTTGCAAGACTTTGAGAACACGAAAACCTCCATCCTCTGCTTGCCACCTCTCACCATCGAATGCATTGTCTTTCAACTTGAGGATCTCAAGGCTATCCAACATTCCAAGTGTAGACATGTGCTTCCAACCAAGACGAGTGTTTGCTAGTGTTAGCTTATTTAATTTTGGAGGAAATTGGTACTTTTGAGGAAACCTAGCTATTTTTCCTTCAGAAGCTGGCTTAGGATGTACATCATTCAATAGTTTCAAATTTTCAAGATAATCCAGTTTTCCCACACGATCAAATGAGTACAAAAGATTAGCTAGTGGGCCTCGAATACCCAATTTCTTTATGTTAGGAACCCTTGCAAAGATATCTTGTGTACAACTTTGAGGCGATATTGTAGAAAGTGTTCTTAGGTTTCCATTTATCAAAGAAGCTTCTGTACTCGTACTTTTATTAGCAAGAAGAGGGACTGGCAAAGATGAGGATGTATTGCTATTTGTTTTTAGATGCCTCAGTCTCATCATCTTCCATATATCTGCTTTGATTTCTAATGTTCGTGATGACGTCTGAACTATAAGAGTTTGCAGGTTCCAAAGTTTGGAAAAGGTTGCAGGAAGAATCTTAGAATGGCACGAGAGGACGAGATACCTCAAATGAATCAGTTGAGTTAGGTCATTTGGAAAACGAGGGAAATGAATTGCTTTACCATCTAAGACCCTGAGCAATTTAAATTCTCCAGGGATGGAAGAAATAAGGGAAAGAGGCAACTCAAAATCATCATAGAAGAAACATAAGAAAGACCGAACATGTGGGCCAACTGGTTTTGAAGAGAGATAGCTCAAAACACGAGAATGAATACATAGGCGACGGTACTTATTCCACTTGAGGTCAGAAGCTGTATATTTACTAGGATCAAATTGTTTAATTTCGTGGAAAAAATTTTCTTCAGCTGCTTGAGTCCTGCAAAACACAAGTATCATGTCATGAACATGACAACTTTTTATTTTGCCATTCAACCTCCTTTCTCCAACCATGACCAAATTCCTGTTGACAAGATCCTCTAAATACTCCTCTGCTCTATCCTCCAAACTTATTCCCTCGATTTCCTGTATGAATCCTTCTGCGATCCATAAACGAACTAGTTTCCACACTGGGATTTGGAAATCTTCTGGAAACATCCCAAAATAGAGGAAACATGCTTTCAAGTGATAAGGCAAGTGATTGAAACTCATTTCTATGAAATTGGCCATGGTTTTCTCCTGGTCGTTAACAATATAAGTATCCACACTTTTGGCAACTTTTTTCCACCAATGAATTTCATTATTATTATCTCGCAGAATTCCTCCAATCACCACTATTGCAAGAGGTAATCCCTTACATTCTATGGCAATATGCTCTCCATCCCCTTTCAACTCCTCGGGGCATTCCTTTGAGTGGAGTGCCTTCCATTTGAGTAGCTCCCAGCTCTCACTAGGATTTAGAAAACGCAAATCATGGTGCTCTATGTTGCGTTTAGCATGCCTAGCCACTGTCGTAAAACGAGTGGTAAGTAAGATTCTACTCTGCTTCTTGTTCCGAGGAAAAGCAATTTTGAGACCATCCCAGGCCTCTTTAGACCACACATCATCCATGAAAATTATATACTTCTCTTCCTCCAAAACTTTACGAAGTATACTGGCTAATTCTTCATCATCCATTTTATACATGTCATCGCTGGGCGGAGTGAAATGTCTTAGTATATTGAGGAACACATCCTTTCTACTATATTCTTGAGAAACAAAAACCCATACACGATTGTAGAATTCATATTGAATGGTAGAATCACGAAATATCATTTTAGCGAGTGTTGTCTTACCAAGACCAGGCATACCAACAATTGATATAACTTCTAGTTCCTCTGATTCTCCAGTGAGAAGTTTGATTACTTTTTCTGCCTCATCTTTAAAGCCCACCACGTTGTCTTCCTCTACAATGGGAGCCTATATTACAGTGAAAAGGGGTCTTATCAGAAATTGATGACTATATTCAGACTAGATGAATTGCATCTGTCAAAATCCATTAATCATATTAATTGGTGAAAATTATTTGCAAGTAGACTTTTAAAATGCTCTGTGAAACACTTATTGGTTAGTAACGAAAAGGGGAACCTAAAATTTAAATCATATTATTAAAAACTTGTATTAAACGGATAAATAATTTAAACATCAAAGGAGAAATGAATTTGGTGAGCTAAATTTTTTTTGTATATATGCGAAGTATTCTGCGTAAACAAAAATACTCATGAAATATCAGAATACATACAAGTATTACTAAACATTTATTTGTATGAAACAAGTTGTAAATTTAATTAGAATAATAATGTCGGATGTATTTTACCTCTCTCTTTTTTCTGTTTCCTGCATGTCCCTCTTCTTCTTGCTGCAGGGCCTTAACTACATACTCCTTCTTGTCGTCATGTATCTTTTTCACCTCAGCGCTGATGGACTTGATCTCTTTCCCCACACGTCGAAGCATTTTGGTATGATCAAGTATATTTAAAGCCTTCTCCATTCTACCCTGGGCCTTGCGTGCAGCTGACTCAGAAACAAATCTGTCTATAATATCTTCTGCTTCATATACAACGTCTCTGATTTGGTTCATTGTAGTTTTTAAGAAATCATTCTTGTACCGGATTTTTGCAGCATCCTTGAGTAAGGATTTGAACAAATCAAGATTGTTGTACAGCGAGTTCACTTCTTCCTTAACGTCAAGAATCAGATGAGCATTGTATAAAAGCAGGTCCTTCAGATTTTGTAGCAGAAATTCTACAGAAGCTTCCGCCATATTATGTTTTTTTCTTTTTCTTTTTTTGTAAGGAGGAAAAGTTGAAATTGGTGTTACAAGAAAATGACAAAATGGTGTGAAGATGAGAAAGTTTCAATATGTGGAATTACTTTGGGAAACCTGGGCAGGGCTTTAAATACAGAAAACCTTATAATTATAGCAGAAGACAGATGAGCATTGCAATAGTTTAATGATACACGTCTTGATTACTTATCAAATATTAAACAGGAAAAACAGAAACGGCATAAATAATACATTGAAATTGTTATTTAGACAAAGAAATATTTAAGTTTAATTTGTAGGATCGTTAAACTCTATAAATAAAAAGAAAGAAAATAACAAAAAGAAAAGAAAGTGAATAACGAAATCCGAGGCAAGTGAAAACAATTTCTCCTTAAGACAAAATTGCCCCACAATGGTACTAACGGTTTACGGCACTTGTCTTTCAAGATACATCGAATACAACTTGTGGTGGAAACACTTCAAACTACAAGCAATAACGTACTTTGGAAGAAAATTTTCCCTCTAGGAAATGTTTTTTGAAATGATTTATGGAGAGTATTTTGCAAGAGTTTTCGATGTAATGCTCAATGCAAAATGATATGGAATTTATAATGGACGTCCAAAATGTCTTATTTATAGAAGATGAGGGATTGTGAGTGAAGTGTCACGCTCCAAACTCAGCAACCTTCATGAAGTGAAGCATCACTTCTTGTTGCTAGCCAGTCGCTTAAGCGATAGGTGAGTTATGGAGTTAGGCATTTATCTCATTCATCCGGAATTGATTTTGTAATTCCATATATATCACGATGATCTACTCGATGAGTAGAACAAATTATTCAATTTATATAAATATATAATTTGACTATCGGATCAAATTCAAATATTTGATTGAAGTTGACACAGACTCATTTTTTAAGTTATATACTTAACTAAAATTTTCATTCTTAAATCAAATTCCAACAATAATAATCTATAAAAAGACTCACCAAATATAATTTTTTATCTCTTCGTTTAAATTACCTGGCTGTGGTCAACAATTGCATTAGTTTTATCTCTCAGTTCTCTCTGCTGCATTATTGCTTTAATTGGCTCATTACAAAGTTACAAATGTTGGAAATAAATGATTAATCAATAACCACTAGACATTCCCGAATCAATTTTTTATGCTTATAGAGAGTGTGAATACCCACACATCAAATCGTATAATCCACGCTAATATCGCCAAAGCATGCTCTTAATATATAGTCATATGGGACAACTCTTAACATGTGAAGTGACATTTTATCTTCTTTATTAAAATGGTATACAATTAAACAAAGTGTAAAATGGATTAAAGATAGAGACCCCGAACAAGCAAAACTTTTTTTAATCACAAGTAGAGATACTATAATTGATGAAGTTTACACTCACAACTTTAAAAGACTTAGGGGGTGTTTGGTGTAGATTAAAATCAGATTTTAAGTGAATTGTGATAAAAGTTTTTGAAATGTGTGGTTGAAAAGATGTAGGACCCATGAAAGATGTGGTTGATATTAATTGTTTGACTTTGACTTAAATTAAAATCTGACACAAACATGCCCTTAGCAAAGTCAACAATAAAATTTCAAAAAAAAAAAAAAAGACAATTATTGTGCCAAACCAACCATGTAAGAACGACTTCAATTTTAGAATGCTATAATCTCTTCTCTGAAATCACCAATTGATAAAATTAAATGCTGAAAATTTAGATTACATGAAATTACAGATAGCATATAATATTTTAAATCTACATTCATAGTACTTTCCTTATGAATCCTTTGAGAAAACATGCTACATTATTAAGGGATAGAATTCCACATCGAATAAAGATGTAAACATAAACAAATTTATAAAGGATTGGGTTACTCCTCTTAATAAGGTTGTCCTTTTAAGATGGAACCCCAAATTCTTAACATGGTATTAGAGCTCATTAAACTCTAACGAGCAATTCGATCCGATTAAGACTCCAAAAGTGAGCATACGGATTTCAAAATTGGTCTGCTCAAACAAGCCATCATCTTGCTGGGGCATATTAAGGGATACAATCCCACATCGAATAAAGATATAAACATAAACCAATTTATAAAGGATTGAGTTACTCCTCTTAATAATGTTGACCTTTTAAGATGGAACCACAATTCTTAACATACATGAAGGGGAAAAAAAATCAGCTTAATATTTAGTCCAAGGAAATTCCATTACTTAACTTTCAAATACTGCTTGGTATAGTAAGGATATATGAATAACCCATCTTGTAAGAGGCACTTCTTTTATTTGACTTCTCCCTTTAATTAAAGTAGTCTAAAATGAATTAATGATTGTGATCCCTCCAAAAGAAGTTTTAATCACAAGCAGATAATATTGCAATTGATAAAACTATTAAACATAGTGTATTCTATTATTCAATATCAAGTAAAAATTACAAAGCGACTGTATAAAGTGTATAAACCTTAAAACCGTAAACAACATAAAAGACAAACTATCAAGAAACTGAAAATCAATTATTCCTGACACTCCATCAAACTCTCTATGTTGCCGAAAGGAAATAGGAGTTAAACATAAGGTACGACTTCGTTCAATCTACTAATAGAGTAACTCATCAATGTAAAAATCGATTTAATAATGTAAAATTTCTCAACTCTTCTAGGAATAACCGTTCGGTGTGGCCCGATTTCTTTGTTAAAAATAATTGGGAGTTCTAATTAAAGTGCACATTAAGAAAAAATCTATTTAGAATGCAGTTGTTGAATCCTATTTAAGTTTACTTGACAAATTCTAATTGAAATTCTAGTTGGAAGCTCAATTGAGAATTGAAATTTATGTTGGACTTGAAGAAGACTTTGAAATGAAGAAAAAATATTTTGGAAAGTATTTGAGATGGAGACGAGACGCCTAGGCACCGACAACATAATATTGTAATAGGGAGGTGTCGGCCGTGGCGCTGCGACGCTCGGAGAGTGGCGCTTCTTGCATTTTACTTTAACTACAACTCTACTATTAAGATTTAAGCGTTCCCTATTTGTTTCCTATATATAATGGGATCTTCATTATAATTTAGTAGAAGTTAGAAGCATTGTAAATACAAATCTTTGTATTATTTCTCCGTATTATAATAAAATTTTCATTATCTATAAATTATTTTGTTCTTGTGATCAATTATTTCATATTGTGGCTATAGTCTCTTATTTTCTCCAACAATTTGGTATTGGATTAATCCGGTATCATCTCCCTTTCACAACAATAATGTTCTCCTTATACGTCAAGGTTGAGTCACTCAATACTCATCTATGCAGGGTTAAGACAAATTACATGATCTAGGGCACATGTTCTCAATTAATCTTTCGGACAAATATATCATGTGAACATGTGACAAAGTAGCATAAAATGAATTAAAAATCGAGATCCCAAAACAAATATATATATTTTTTATGTAGAGTTTACTGCTGTTGAAGACGTTTACACTTACAGTTTTAGAAGAGTCAACAAAAGTCATTTTAATTACAAATGGAGTTTTAGACTTACAATATGAAAGGACTCTGTAATGTCAATATTGAAGCCAAACTTACCATGTTAAACTACTTCAATTTTGGAAAACATGACCAAAGTAAAAAATTTAAAGCTGAAAACATGATACATGAAATAATTTTCAGCTTAAAATTCAGTTCAATGAAATTCCATTAGTTAAATTTCATAACCTACTTTACCATCTTGTAGGATGCAATTCTTAAATTTGTCCTCTCCCTTTAATAAAAAATAGTCTAAAATGAATTAATGATTAAGATCCACCACAAGTTTTAATCGCCAGTGGAAATATTGTAATTGATAAAAAATTTATACATGGATATTCCGTGATTAGTTGAAGAGCTCAATACACTCTCTATCTTTACTTTACAATAATTGCATTTGAAAATTTTAATACTCTAATTTTTAATTTATCTAATTTGAATGGATTTACCATTGACATATTAAATATATATATTAAACAAAAGTTAATAAATTATTTTAGAAAAAAGCATTCAAAAATGTAAAATAAAGAGTCAAAAATAGATATTCTTATTAAAGCACAATAGTGTTTTTATTTTAAAAAATGCATTTTTTATTCACTCCAACAAACCCTCTATTTTAGATCTTTATTATATTTTTAAAACACAATTATCACTTTTCCATATTTTAAATAATATTTTATTTTAAATTGCCAATGACCAAAAAATTTTAATAATGTTTGAATAACTCAGTGAATGGAACATCAAAATTTATGACTTTTGAAAATTCAAGCATTATAAATTACAAATAGAGAGTGAATTTCGAGATCCAAACCTACTCATTATTTTGAAAAGTTAAAATAGAGAACACATTGGAGCTTAATTTCAAATATTAACTCTCGTTGATAGATATCATCTTACATTTTAGGAGTGATACTCTTATTCGGTATTAATTTTAGTTATTTCCTACTGTAGCTACAAATAAGTGAACAATATAATTTACATACGAGGGATAAGATAGAATGTTTTAACTATTAATAGGTATTAGAGTCTCACATTGGCTGGTGATATTTACACGATCCGCTTAGTAAGGTGAGGGCAATCCTCCCCTAACAAGTCAATTTTGTTAGGTTGATTTAGACACAATATCATTTCTAATATGGTATCAGAGCAGGCCCAATTTTGCAATGTTAGGTGTACTCAATATTGATTTGTTCATAATTGTTTGGCATGATTCAGGCAGTGCATGAGGGGGCATATTAGAGTCCCAAATTGGCCGGTGATATTTACACGATCCACTTAATAAGGTGAGGGCAATCCTTCTCTAACAAGCCGATTTTGTTAGGTTGAGTTAGACTCAATATCCTTTCTAATAATAGAGTTGATATCTACTTGCATCTCAAAGCATATAATTTTTCCTCAGAAATTAGTAGTATGAAAATAGATTAAAGACTAAGATCTCACAACAAACAATATTGTTTTAATTACAAGCGGTGGTTGTTATAAATTTTGAAGTTTACACAAATGATTTTAAAAGACTCAATAAGTCAACAAATGATTAATTAACCTCAAATGGAGATTACTGTAATTGATGGAATTTATGCTGGAATGGTTTTTGAATCCAGGATTTTATCTATTCGTTTATATAATTTAAAAAGACTTTGAAAAGTCAATATTAAAAATTCATGTTATCAGATGTACACTATTTCATGTGGCAAACGTTTGTTTTTTATAGATTATAATAAATGAACTTGCATATAATATCTTCTATATATTAAAAGTGGCTATGTAACGAAATTTCTTGTTTTTAACGGAAAAACTAACGGAATTTGTTGCTTTTAACGGAAAAACTAACGGAATTTCTTGTTTTAAACAGGCAGCTGCACCATCTTTCAGTGTTTTTATCATAACTTTGTATTCCGATGTCCGATTGAGGCGATTCAAAATGCGCTGGAAAGCTAACTCATCTGACTACAACTTTGATTCAGACATCATTCTCCAATTCGATCACTTTCTATGCCAAAAATAGGTCTCAATATGAGACTAAAATATCGGAGCATAACTTTTCGGTTGGAAATTGATTTGTGATCATCTTTTGACTAAATTTGATTCCATTGACGTCTTCCTTTATCCAATTGACTCCGAGCACTCTCAAATCTTCATCGTGAGGTTTGACACAACTTTTAAGTATTTACATTTTAGTCCCCGAACTTTGGATCCCTTACAATTTAGCCATTTCTCCAAATTTGTCAACTTTTACTTATTTTCTTCGATCTCACCAACTTACATCACAACATCAAAATCACACATCTAATTATTTATCAATTACATAAACATTACATCATTAATTATTTAATTAACCAAAAAAATTACATCTTTATTAATAACAAATTAATTCTTAAACAAAACTATTAAATTTAAACTAGGCAAACGTGCATCGCACGTTGCTTGCACCTAGTATGGATAAAAGTAGGTAAGAGTTATTGGTCTTACGGAATATCATGTAGAAAACTCTAATATCCTACAAAATATGCGAATAAAAATTTTATTTGACCACTTCAAACCAACGGACAAAAGTTAGACGTTAAAAATGTTTGAATTCAAGGATAGCATTATAATCTTTTAAAGCTATATTCATCACACTTGAGTATTTGTTTGGCTAAATTTATAAATGTCAAACTTTATTATTCAATCACACATTCTAATGGATTCATAAATATTATCCACTAGTCCACCACTAATGTCTATTATAAATTAAACCCTTTACAAATTCTTCCCAAACGGAGACTAAGTTATATTTTTTCATCTTAAAAATATCCAATTACACATAAAATCTAGAGAAATTCCTATTGCTTGACCATCAGTTATGTTGGGAATTGATTTATCCACATAATCCTTGTTAGATAAAAATAACAAGACAGAAAATATAAAAAACAGAGAAAATTTATGGATGGATAAATATTTCAACTATATGAAAAATTGTTACAACCATATAGAATCACACTCTTCCAACCATCAAGTATCATAGGATAAACATGTTGGGAATTTACTTAACATGCACAGCGGAAATTAAACAATTTTCAATTCCCAAACGAGGATCTGCAATGTGTTTAGATAGAAACTGTGATGAGAATGATACCTTTTATAAATTCCACAAACTCTTTTGCTTTTTCTTGAACTCCAATGATCACGATCTGCAATCCAAGCTGTCCAATTGTTCAGCCTCCAATGGTGATCCACACAAAGAACAAGAATGACGGCTAGAGTTTTCTTTTCTTATGCTAGCAAGAATAATGAAAATTCCATGCAGTTTACAAACCCTAACAGCTTATTAATATAAGCCCAAGTGGGCTTGGCCCATCTCTAAACTTAACCCGGTCCGATATTTAACTAATCAAATTAATTAAATCCAGTCCATGAATTAATTAATCCAATTAATTAATTCGGGCCTATTAATAAACAACCCAATTAATTAATTATCCAACACTTGTCAATTAATTAATTGGTAAATCTCATTCTTCTGATTCTCTTTTGTGTGTGACCCATTAGGTTCCCGATCACGATACCGAACGACGTGAATTATTATTTTGATCTAATTAAAATCGATAAATTAAAACGCCCATTTTAATTTATCACTAATTCATTTTCGTTGTCCCAGATTGACATCTAGCAATGTATCAGGGCAATACATGTGACGGGAAATATCACGTAGCATGACAAAACCAAACTTGTTCGTTTACCGTGAAACTATAATCCTTTCGTCAATATGATCCGATCAATTATGAGATATGGATATGTGTCAATCTCAATTATCGATCATATCTTTTATCCCACTGTTAAGTCAATGTACGTCGAAAACTCTTTTCCGACTTATGAGTTCACCTTGGCCAAGGATTTCATTATTAACTTAACTGGATAAAATGTAGATTATAATCTCTTACTATCTAAGAGTGACGAATCCTCTATTGATCATTCACTACCTTCATATGATTCTTGACATACCCGAACGATGCTGTATTAGCGACCCTTGACAGAGCAACATCCAACACCACCAAAGTATGACTGCCCTCATATAAGGTACTATGATGACCTCAAGTCAAAGGACCAATTCCACTACCGAACGTTAGAGATTAACCATTAACACTTAGATAGTTATCCATGTGGAATCTCTCAGCGGGTCTCCAATGTTTTGTTCTATAACAAAACACCCACGTGTTCATTCAAGTGTCACCACACTTTAGCTTGTGAGATCAGCTACTTACTTCACAAGTAAGAATGCCACACGCGATAATCTATCCGTAATAACGATATCCGTATCTCGTTTTTACTTCGACCACGACGATTTAAGATTCAGTCATATGTAATTTGTATCTCACAATCACAACTCCTTGTGATTAACAAATCACCAAAACTTGAATCTACGAATTCTATTATTTAATTTATTAGAATATTAATTCAATTAAATAATAGATATTGCCATATATATGCATTGATTATATATATTCAAAGTGTTTATGTCCAAAGTTGATTGGACTTAGGGCATAACACTTACAAACTCCCACTTGCACTAGATCCAATCACTCATGTATCTTATATCATAAGAGTCTACATGACGATCATGTTTATGCTGCGACAACTCTTTGTCAGTGGATCTGCAATTTAATAACTTGTGGGAATTAGTTCTTTATTTACGTCATTTCATTGTATTATCTTTCCAATGAGATAATACTGTCTTAACATATGTTTGGATCATTGATGAGACCTTAGTTCCTTCGCTTGCACGATGGCTCTATTGTTATCACAATGCATAAGCGTGTGATCAACAATGTTAGGAACTACTCTAAGTTCAGTAATGAACTTCCGATCCAGACCACAACTTTTGTTGCTTTGTAAAGCAATGATGTATAAGGCTTCCATTATTGAATCAACGGTTATTTGGAACATTTCCAACACACCGCTTAAGAGTAAACCAATATCCTATTTGAGATGTGCTATTTATTCTAGTCTGACTAGAAGTTAGCATCATTCTATCCATGAACTCTCAGTTCATTTTCTCCATATAAAATCTTCTCGAGATTTTATCTGTATAGATTGGGATGAGTTAAGCAATCTTCTGGATCTATCTCTATAGATCAATTTGCTTCTCCCACATCCATCACGGAGAAATTATTTGACAACCATAATTTCAACAATTGAAATATAGAGACTTCGTTTCCTATAATATGTCTCATACATATAATATCAGAAATGCGACAATGCTCCCACTATCTTCTTGTACACGCACAATTCGTCTTCATTTTTGATAAAATCAAACATTTTGACATTTTGCATCAAATCGAAGATTCCAGCTCCAAGAGGCTTGTTTCAATCTATATCGCCCATTTCTTGTAAACTTATTTACAACCTATGGGTTCTAATCCATTAGGCAAGTCGACCAAGGTCAAATCTCGGTTACATACAACAAGTCCATCTCTTTAAGTCAACACTTGACTTTATTTCTATGTAATTAGTAGGTTCATTATCCTTGATTAGTAATCATGGATTCGTACCTTCTATGAGGTCAAATGATCCTAAAAGATTT
Source organism: Fraxinus americana (assembly GCA_035079005.1). Taxonomy (NCBI): domain Eukaryota; kingdom Viridiplantae; phylum Streptophyta; class Magnoliopsida; order Lamiales; family Oleaceae; genus Fraxinus; species Fraxinus americana. Next base: position 2,773,336 of record CM068712.1, read on the forward strand.
ACATTAAGCTAACGTGTCCTCAGAAGTCTTCACTTCCTGATCAAGAGTATGTCCCTCAGCTGGTGTGGGATAAGACTCGGGTTCATCTGTTCGGTCAATTATATCTGTGGATTCTTGAACTCTTTCAAGATTTATTTACTCCCACTGTCTCTCTTAGAGTAAACACTTTCTCTAAGAGTATGACATGTCTTAAGATGAACATCTTCTTCTCAACGAGATTATAGAATCCAACTATCTCTTGGATATCCACAAATATATAATTATCGGATTTAGTCTCAAACTTATCCGATTCAGTGAGCTTCACATGAGCGTCACAGCCCAAACATTCATATGAGATATGTTGGGCCATTCCATAACTCGTATGGAGTTTTTGTCAACCGATTTAGATGGGACACGATTTAGTGTGCAGCACGTGGCAATCAGTGCATGATCTCAAAACGATTTTTGAATGCTTGCATGGCTTGTTCTCAATTGCACTATATCTAATAGTGTACTATTCCTCATTTCAGATGCACCATTATGTTGCAATATATGTGGAGGAATCCACTGCATGAGAATCTAATTCTCTTTTAGATAATCTTTCTCCATTTTAGATATTCTTTACCTCGAACAAGTTTTAGTGTAAGAATATATTTACCTATTTGTTTCTCTGTTTCTAGCTTGAATCCCCTGAACATTTCAAGAGTTTCATGCTTGAATTTCATCAAATATACATGATCATTTCTGAAATGGTCATTAGTAAATGTGATGAGATAAGACAAACCTCACCTGACATTAATTGATATGCATCTACATACATCACTATGTATTAGACCTAATAATTGTGCAGATCATTTTCCTTTTCTAGTAAAAGGAGATTTCGTCACTGTGTCTTACAGACACGATTCGCATTCGTCAAATGGTTCAAAATCATTTGACCCAAATATACATCTCCATGTAAGCTTGGAATTGCATTCTCATTTATGTGACCAAATCTGCAATGCCAGATATAGGTGTTATTCAGATTATCATTTTTATGCCTTTCAATTTCTATACTCATTATAGAACACTCAACATTTAGAATATAAATGTCATTTTGTAATTTACCATAACCATTAACATCTTATCAAGATAAAAAGGAACAACAATTGTCCTTAACATTAGAATAATTCATGTCAAAACATGAAATTTATTTAATGCTCTTGGTAATGGTGAAAACAAAATTAATATTTCTCTAATTCTAATATCAAACATAAAGGCAATGGCAAGAAATATGCTTCTACAGGCAATGCAACAACTTTTGCTCATTTTCAACGTGTAGGTCAACTTCTCCCTTTTGCAGCGATCTACTTTTATTTAGTTTCTGCATATTTATACAAATATGAGATCCATATCTAGTATCTAATACCCATGAAACTAAGGAAGTAGATATAAGCCTTGCAATTTCATTTCTAATGACCCATCATTCCAAAATGATAATAAGGATCATCAGATTTGGTATTGTCCTTATTCGCTTTAACTGTCTTAGTCATTTTGGTTGCTTTCCTAAAGCATCCTTTAGACTTCCTTAGAGGAATCTATGACTAAGATTTGTCCACTACAAACACAGATGTTGGACTTAACAGTTTTAAGCATGTTCAGCAACTCAATGAGTGTGTTTTGAGTTTATTCATGTTAAGTTCATAATTAGTTATGAATAACTCTCTGACAGAGATTGCAGAACCAAGTCTATACTTAGTTCATTGTTCATGACTGAACGCAATTAAGACAACTTCTCAAAGTAGTTTGCATCTTCAGCACACGAGCACCGACTGAAGATTCTTCTGCCATTATGCACCGGTATAGTTGCTGGGAAATACCATATATTTCCTCGTATGATTGTTCATCATTCAACACATTGAGATGAAAATTCATGTGTTAGCATCTATACTCTTATGTTGCTCTGTAACTCAGGTGACATAGTTACAAACATCACATATGTTGTAGTACTATCGTCATCACTGTGTTTATTATAGCAGCCACCTCTTCTTTTATCGAGTCATCAACATGTGTCTCTAGAAAGGACTACTCAAGGACACAACCAATTTTTCATGCCTGAGAACAATTCTCAGATTGCGGCGTCAATCAAGAAAATTTGCTTTGGTTGTTGGCATACAATATGCCTCTTACATATGGTTACTCATGATTTAATAAATGTAAATGACGAAAAGTAAAAGAAATAATATATATAATGCACGAATTAATTTAACATGGCATTTTATTAAATTAATTTCGCTCCCACTGTTTAACTCAAATTTATGACCTTTTCACATAAATTTATGAAATTCGTACTTGATTCCCAGTTGGCTGGGATCCCATTTGTTATATTAAAACCTTGAGTGTACTCAACAAGCCCTAATAAAACATTTGGGTAGATACTATTATCAATTGTATCTCCATACAACTCTCAGATCATTAAGCCGACAACTCTTTGTCTTCACACATCTTATGTGTTAGCTTAACATGCCTCTAAGATTTATCTCCTTGAGTGTACTCAACAAGAGATAAATATCAGTTAAGTCAAACCCATCATTCAGAAAAATCTAATATTTCATAGTGTCAAACATATCCCTAATAGACCAGCCTTTAGTGTACTCAACAAGCTAAGATCGATTTAGGACTCTGGTTTTTCACTATAATGAAGGAAGGCGAAAATAAATATGACTTAATATTTTAACATGCCTCTAAAATTTATCTTCTTGAGTGTACTCAACAAAAGATAAATATTAGTTAAGTCAAACCCATCATTCGTAAAATATCTAATATTTCACGAGTTGTCAAACATATCCCTAATGGACCGACTTGAGTGTACTCAACAAGCTAAGATCGATTTAGGACTCTCGTTTTTCACTATAATGATGGAAGGCAAATAACAAATTGACTTAATATTTTTAACGAGGGGTTTTGCATGCAAAAGGTCTCATCGTAATAATTATATATATTTTATTATATATCTAACATGCAAATAAACATACATATAATAGTGTGGACGATTATGGACTTATACTATCTAGTTTTCCCGAGCCATAAGGAAGACTAGTCGGTCAGTTCCTAGGGGGTATAGCATTGATTCATACAATGCTCCATCTCTATGGTCTCCTCCTCTTCTTGTATCTCCAATTAGTCCAGCTGCAACTTGTATCCTATACTAGTTGGCACGCAGGCCTAAATAATATTGGACACGTAGGCCCAAAATAATAACAACGGACTCGCAGGTCCAAAATAAATAAGAGCTCGCAGGCCCATAAAACAACAAGATTAAAACTAACCATTCAACACATCCACATGGTCGAGTCCATAATCATCCACTAATAAAACATTCATCATATAAATGCATTCCTATAATATCTAATATTATATGAAAACATGTTTCAAATTTCTAGCAATTAAAGTCGTCTAAACTAATTTAGACAAATGGATCGGAACAATTAAATAATTAATTAATCAAATTAATTAATTAATTAAATTATCGGACTTATTTAATTAAAATCAAATTTCAATTAAATATCAAATTAGAGTCCAATTCTAATTCTACATATATAGGGCGGGACTATTTAATTAAAATCAAATTTTAATTAAATACCAAATTAGAAATAAACTCTAATTCCAATAAAATTTTAGGGCAAGACAATTTAATTAAAATCAAATTTTAATTAAATGTCAAATTAAAGTCCAACTCTAATTATAATCAAATTAATAAGGTTGAATTTAATTAAAATCAAATTTTAATTAAATACAAAATAAGAGTCAAACTCTAATTCAAAGATATTAGGGCGAACATATTTAATTAAAATCAAATCTTAATTAAATACTAAATTAGAGTCTAACTCTAATTTTAAGAAGCATTTAGGGCGAGACAATTTAATTAAAATCAAATTTCAATTAAATGTCAAATTAGAGTCCAACTCCAATTTCAACAATATACTAGGGTGGATAATTTAATTAAAATCAAATTTTAATTAAATATTAAATTAAAGTCCAACTCTAATTTAAAAATGAATTAACATTTTAATTTAGGATAAAACTCCTAAATAAAATAAAATTCAATTTAGGGTCAAAGTTTAATATTTAAGTTAAAATCCAATTTTAACGAAAATATAAAAAATCGTTAATTTTTAAATAAAATTTTAAACGGGTCAAAATTGAATTTTAAGGTTAAACCCATTTGAAATACAAGTTTAAAACCATTTTAATATTTAAATTCAAAACCATTTCAAATTTAAATTCAAAACTCATTTTCGAAAATTGCAAAGTTGACCCCAGTTTAAAATTACAAACAGAGCCTCCAAATTTCATAAATAGTGGAATGGGCCCTTTTCAAATAATTGCAAACTTGACCCCTTTTCCATTATTGCAGACGGGGGCCTGAAATTTAGAAAATTGCACAAGAGGCCCCCGCCTCCACCTCTCATTCTCCCGTCTGAAAACCCTAAGAAAATCGCCCTTCGCCGGCGCTTCTTCACGGCGAGTCACGGTCTCGCCGCTGCGGCTGACGTCAGCTGCTTGCCACAAAGAACGCCTTCGCTTTCGTCTCGTCGTTGCCCACGAGCGTTTTATGTATTCTTGTTCACGCCGGCTGCTGCCGCGAGTGCTGCCGCTTAGCGATCGCAACAAGAACACCAGTGCATCGCGGCTTCGCCCCTGCCGCCTTTGCCGGCGGCGTTTTGTTGCTGCGGCGAGTTTCAGATCCCTTTTTTTTTTTTTTTTTTTTGACGAAAAAATTATTTTCATTTTCAAAACAGATTTTTGAAGATGAAAAATAATTTTCCAAACTGCTAGATTCAAGAAACAAAAATAAACAATTAACTTTTAATTGTTCAATCATGCAAAACAATTTCTAACAAACACAAAGTAGACTCTGATACCACTGTTGGGAATTTACTTAACATGCACAGCGGAAATTAAACAATTTTCAATTCCCAAACGAGGATCTGCAATGTGTTTAGATAGAAACTGTGATGAGAATGATACCTTTTATAAATTCCACAAACTCTTTTGCTTTTTCTTGAACTTCAATGATCACGATCTGCAATCCAAGCTATCCAATTGTTCAGCCTCCAATGGTGATCCACACAGAGAACAAGAATGACGGCTAGAGTTTTCTTTTCTTGTGCTAGCAAGAATAATGAAAATTCCATGCAGTTTACAAACCCTAACAGCTTATTAATATAAGCCCAAGTGGGCTTGGCCCATCTCTAAACTTAACCCGGTCCAATATTTAACTAATCAAATTAATTAAATCCGGTCCATGAATTAATTAATCCAATTAATTAATTCGGGCCTATTAATAAACAACTCAATTAATTAATTATCCAACACTTGTCAATTAATTAATTGGTAAATCTCATTCTTCTGATTCTCTTTTGTGTGTGACCCATTAGGTTCCCGATCACGATGCCGAACGACGTGAATTATTATTTTGATCTAATTAAAATCGATAAATTAAAACGCCCATTTTAATTTATCACTAATTCATTTTCGTTGTCCCAGATTGACATCTAGCAATGTATCAGGGCAATACATGTGACGGGAAATATCACGTAGCATGACAAAATCAAACTTGTTCGTTTACCGTGAAACTATAATCCTTTCGTCAATATGATCCGATCAATTATGAGATATGGATATGTGTCAATCTCAATTATCGATCATATCTTTTATCCCACTGTTAAGTCAATGTACGTCGAAAACTCTTTTCCGACTTATGAGTTCACCTTGGCCAAGGATTTCATTATTAACTTAACTGGATAAAATGTAGATTATAATCTCTTACTATCTAAGAGTGACGAATCCTCTATTGATCATTCACTACCTTCATATGATTCTTGACATACCCGAACGATGCTGTATTAGCGACCCTTGACAGAGCAACATCCAACACCACCAAAGTATGATTGCCCTCATATAAGGTACTATGATGACCTCAAGTCAAAGGACCAATTCCACTACCGAACGTTAGAGATTAACCATTAATACTTAGATAGTTATCCATGTGGAATCTCTCAGCGGGTCTCCAATGTTTTGTTCTATAACAAAACACCAACGTGTTCATTCAAGTGTCACCACACTTTAGCTTGTGAGATCAGCTACTTACTTCACAAGTAAGAATGCCACACGCGATAGTCTATCCGTAATAACGATATCCGTATCTCGTTTTTACTTCGACCACGGACGATTTAAGATTCAGTCATATGTAATTTGTATCTCACAATCACAACTCCTTGTGATTAACAAATCACCAAGACTTGAATCTACGGATTCTATTATTTAATTTATTAGAATATTAATTCAATTAAATAATAGATATTGCCATATATATGCATTGATTATATATATTCAAAGTGTTTATGTCCAAAGTTGATTGGACCTAGGGCATAACACTTACAAAACAATGTCGTAAGATTTACTACGCCTACCAATTTTTACTCTTTGAACAACTCACAGAGAGAACAAGAAAAACATAGATGTTAAGCTGGTGATATTTCCAATTTTTGCTTCAATGTATCGCTATAACTATCAAGACTAGATTTATTACTCAAAACTTTTTCAGAGCTATCAAGTAAGTTGCACTATCTTTTTCACTTCGAATTACCTTATTATAGAACTGCCTAAAATTTATATCGACCACTAATGACATACTAGAAAACGTCTGGAGCTATATTTCCATGGTTTCGAGTGGCACAAGCTCTCCTGGTATTTTTAATGGAAGACCGTGATAATATGTGATTAATCATTAATAATCACAAATCATTCATTACATGATTTTTATCCTTATAGAAAGGGTGAAACTCAAAAAAAAATCATATTAACTAAACTAAATTAAACATACATAAAAATGTAAGTTTATTTCGTAAAATAAGACAAAAACTAGGTGCGACTACAGGCTAAGAAATGCTTCAACTTTTTTCATTTCTACTAACTTATTAGTTCGTCCTGTTTTTCCACAGTCATAACTAAAGCCATGAGGACATAAACCTACATAATTAGAGCCTGTTAACTAGGCTAAGCCTATATATAATGAGAATTGAGAAAAATCTATTTTGGAATAATAATTTTTCGAAGAAAGTATATTGGAATAAGTAGTTTGTAGAAGGTTATTTTAGTCTTTTTCATTTTACTTTGTTTTCTAGTGCTCATCCAGTTTGTATATATATCCGGTGTGAAGTTTCAGTGTGTAATTTTCATTTTCATAAGGCAACAGATTTTCCCTACCTCTTTTCTTCTTCTCTCTAGAATTCTCCCCTTGTCAATTTCACATGGTATTAGAGCCTTGATCCTTGCTGCGATGGCATCACAAGGATCGTCTGTTAGAGAGTTAATTGGTAAATAAGCCAATTCAATTACTAGTAAATCAATCACAGATCCAAGTAGCCCTTACTGCCTCCACTATGGCGATAACACAGGTATGCAGCTCATATATGTGGTGCTTACGGAGAACAATTATTTGACGTGGAATCGTGCTATAGTCCTAGCTTTAAGTGTGAAGAACAAAGAAGGATTCATTGATAGATCTATAGATGAACCGAGTTCTAATGATCTGATGTACAGTGCTTGGAGGCGATGCAATTACGTTGTATCTTCGTGGATCATCAATTCTATTCCTAATGAGCTTTATCCAAGTGCAATGCACAAGGATTCAGCTAGAGAAATATGGACTGAGCTGAAGGATCGATATAGCCAAGGTAATGGACCTCAAATTTATGAGCTGAAGAAGCATATCTATACGATTTCACAGGAAAATAGCTCAGTTAACTCATATTTTAATCAATTTAAAGGACTGTGGGAGGAACTTGATAACTACAGATCAGAGATTATTAGTGTTGATTATAAAAAGGAAGATCAAGTTATGCAATTCTTAATGACCATTATTCTGGAGTTGGAAGCCAGATCTTAATGATGGACCCCCTGCTGCCACTTAACTGTTTGCTCTCATTTTGTAAGATGAGTGGGAGAAGGAAGTTACCACTAAGAAGCAGCAAAACTTTAAAGCAGCCGTGTTTGCTAATAATATAGTATAAGGATCCAATGGAACTCGGAGAAATGTTAGGCCAAATCAATTCCAAAGAAAAGAGAGGCCTATATGTCGCTATTGTGGCATGCTTGGTCACGTGAAGGAAAAGTGTTACAAGTTAGTAGGATATCCTCCTGTACATCGATTTGCTAAAGGCAAAAATGTTGTGGCAAATGTTGTAGGACAAGCTTCTGATGGTAATCAATCTGATGTTATGGAGTCTCTTTCAAGGATCACCATCACTCCATACCAGTGTAAGCAGGTTTTGGCTATGTTAGTCCCTCAGCTGAAAGGACAAATATCTACTAGTTCTCAAACACAAAATCAGTCTCAGCATCAGGAACCACCAACTACTGACTACTCAGTACCAGATGCTTTTGCCTTCTCACGGAAACGTATATTTCCTAATACACATGATGGTGCAGCTAAATGGATAATGTACACAGGAGCTTCTTCAAAACATATGGTGTGCTCTATTTGGCATTTAACCACTATGTCACATAAGGTTAGAGCATTGGTTAGATTACCCAATGGTGATACTGAGGCTACACACGTTAGGACAGTCAAGCTGTCTGATACACTTGTTTTAACTGATGTGTTGGTGGTGCCTTGTTTCACATTTAATCTGATTTCTGCTAGCAAATTGACACACAAACATAACTATTTTCTGATATTCTTACATAGGTATTGTTTTGTCCAGGATCTTTCAACATGGACGACGATTGGGATTGGCAAACTTGAAGATGGACTGTATGCCTTTCAAAGTTCTGCTCAGCACCTCCAAGATAAGCCTACATATAAATGTCCTCAACCTAATCCTCATCATATTAATCTTCATCACAACAATTTTTCTGCTCTTTCTAATTCTTATTGCAATTCTAGTCTCAGTTTACATTGTAATAAAGCTATACATGCTACTTGCAATTCCATAAGCAATCTAAATGTGAAGACTGATATTGATTTATGGCATTGTCGCTTGGGGCATATTCCTAACTCAAAATTGTCTGTTTTACATAATCTTGTTCCTGTTATAACATTCAGTAAACATCTACATTGCACCGTTTGTCCTATAGCCAAACAGAACAGATTACCTTTTCCAAGAAGTGAAACCAAAGCCTTAAAGAAGTTTGATATCATCCATTGTGATATATGGGGACCATATTCAGTCCCCTCATTAGATGGTTCTAAATATTTTTTTACTATAGTTTATGATTACACTCGAATGATTTGGACCTACCTTATGAGGGAAAAGTCTCAAACTAGATCCATTATTCAGTCTTTTTACAATTTGGTTCAAACTCATTTTGAATGTAACTTGAAGGTTATCAGATCTGATAATGGATCAGAGTTTAACATGATTGAATTTTATCATTCTAAAGGCATTATCAATCACCTTAGCTGTGTTGAAACCCCTCAACAAAATGGTGTGGTGGAGAGAAAACATCAGCACCTTTTAAACATTGCTAGAGCTATTAAGTTTCAATCCAATATACCTCCTAGATTTTGGAGGGAAAGTCTACTTACAGCTACTCATCTTATCAATAGAACCCCTACCTTCATTTTTGACAACAAAACTACATATGAAATGCTTCACCAAACAGCACATCCTTATCAGCACCTCAGAGTTTTTGGTTGCTTATGCTATGCTTCTAGCCTAAAGAGAAATCATACTAAGTTTGATCACAAGGCTATACCGTGCATATTCATTGTATACCCCTGTGGAATGAAGGCATACAAATTGTATAACCTTTTAAACAATACTACATTTACCTCTAGAGATGTAGTTTTTCATGAAAATGTTTTTCCATTTCATCATCCTAAGTTTCTTACCTCTTTATCTAAATCCAATACTTGTTTATCACATGATTCAGACATGTTTCCCACTTCAGGTCACATTCATGATCCATTACTTGATATATCAATTCCAAGACATGACATCAGTTCTACTCCTGATATTATTGATTATCCTCATAATTGTTCATCTTTTAACTCATCTGAGTCTCTTCTTGATTCACCTCATACTACTCCAGCTCTTACTGTTGACATCAATGAAACTACTCTCACTCCTGATATTCCTATTAGACAATCCAGCAGACCTAAACGTGCTCCTGCTTATCCCCAAGATTATCACTGCAGTCTTGTATCTCAAGTGCCTGCTACCCAATCAGAATCTATGGAAAAAGTATCCTATTTCAGAGTATCTAGATTACAGAGTATCTTATTTTGGAGTATCTAGATTACAGCAACTTGTCTTTTGCTCACAGAAAGTACTGCTTAGCATTGTCAACTATGTATGAACCTCGAACATATGAAGAAGCTGCTAAATATCCTGAATGGTGGCTATGGACACAGAATATTAAGCCTTAGTTTCAAATAATACATGGACTGTGACTCATCTCCCTGAACACAAGAAGCATGTGGCTTGCAAATGGATTTTCAAAGTTAAACTTTACTCTGATGGAACAAAGGAAAGGAAAAAGGCCAGGCTTGTTGTAAAAGGATTTACACAATAAGCTGGACTCGATTATGAGGAGACTTTCTCACCTGTAGCCAAGCTTGTGACTGTGAAAGTTTTGTTGGTTGTTGCTGCTCATAGTGGTTGGCACCTTCATCAGTTAGACATCAACAATGCTTTCCTCCATGGTAAACCGGATGAAGAGGTCTATATGTTGATGCTTAAGGAATATGTGCAGCAGCGGGAGCGTGGAGAACAACTTGTTTGCAAACTCAACAAGTCCATTTATGGACTAAAACAGGCATCAAGACAGTGGAATACCAAGCCGAGTTCATACTTTGTTTCACAAGGATTCAAACAATCTAAGTCTGATTATTCATTATTCACCAAGCAAGAAAAAGGATCCTTCACCATTTTACTCATTTATGTAGATGGCATCATTATAAGAGGCAATGATTTAACTTACATTGAACAGTTTAAGAGGGAACTGAATGAGAAGTTTAAATTGAAAGACTTGGGAGTTCTGAAGTATTTCTTGGGGCTTGAGATAGCAAGAACATCAAGTGGAATTTGTATAAATCAAAGAAAATATGCACTAGATGTAATAACTGATGCAGGGTATCTTGGAGCTAAGCCTGCAAAATGTCCTTTGCCACAAAATCTGAAGCTGAGTAAGGATCAAGGGGGAGTTGTTGAAGATGCAAGTGCATATCGAAGGTTGATAGGAAAGCTTTTATATTTAACCATAACCAGGCCAGATTTATCATATGCAGTGCAGACACTTAGCCAATTTCTTCAATCACCAATGTAGCCTCATTTGGAAGCTACTCACCATGTGTTGAGATATTTAAAAGGCACACCAGCATAAGGTTTGATGTTTGAGAGCAAATCAGATTTAATTCTTAAAGGCTTTTGTGACACTGATTGGGCAGCTTGCTCAGATACTAGAAGATCAGTCACTAGCTATTCTATTTTCCTAGAAAACTCTTTGATATCATTGAAATCAAAGAAGCAACTTATCGTATCTAGATCATCTAGAACATCGTAACTAATTCTTTAATTTGTCCACATGGTCCTTGTTCAAAGAAATATTAACAAGACACAAAAATTAGATATTCCACTATAAAAAATTATTACCATCATATATATAATCTGTTGCTCACCCCAACTCCAAAAGATCCAACAATAATTTCAAACCAAGTCTCACAAATAAATAAATGTATAACTAATTCGAGAATTAGGATGAAAAATATTAGGGATTGTCTGACAAAGTTTTCGATAAAATTTAAGCAGTTTTTTATTAAAAAAAATGATGGAAAAAGTTGATAAAAATTGCAAGTCTCATTAAATGTGTAATTGAAATTAATTGTTGACATTGACTTCAACTTATTATCAACTTATTTCATTTCGAATCATCCAATATACTTGGAACATCTCAATTGTTTTGTGTAATTTTTCAATAACCTGGCGTTGTTTATATAAATAGCTATCTTTTTTCATCCCCTTTGTTTTTTTAGAGGAAAACAGAAAATCAAGCATGTTGTCCACTTGTGGCGTTTTATATATCACAAGACCAAGCTATAGATTCAAATTCTACACATAATGGTTCTGTCCAATATACTTTCAAGTGTATTAGAGACGCTACTCACGAGACCCACTTGTCACGGTTGCAATTAACCGCATACTCTATTGCATATAGTAGTCGATCCTAGGACCTGAAGACAACAAAACACCAACTTTTATCTATTGTCGATTGAGATATAAGTAGTTTCACTTTATACTTCTCTACAAAAGCAACAAACTCCGAGTGTTATCAGTGGTACTCGATGCGTGCTCAGTAAAAATACAAGAATTGTTTAAAGACAAACAAACAAATAATATTTATTTAATAAAATTAAAAAAATGTTTTAACTATTACATTGCAATCCGATTTTTGGGCATATATCCTAACATATACTTCGTTAGAAACATTTTGCAAAACACTTTGCCATTTACATGCATCTTTTTCATGGCTGCTAAGAAACGAGAATGAGCCCGACCCACTCACTAACTCAACAAGCCTGTTGAGGCCTGCATCAAGCCGAGCTCTGGACCAATGAGAGCCGTGCTCGACTCATGGATAAGACGTGTTTGGGAAGTCACTATAACGAAATTAGCTTTTTATAGCAATAGCTTAAGCGTGCATATAAGTTATGCCATGAAAATAGGCCATTTATGGAATGCCTTAAATGTGTGCCGCAATAATCCAATTACTTAATTTTCAAGCATGTCTTATAGATTGATAGAAAAAAATTTATGATTTTTCATATTTTCAAAAAAATAAATTATTTACGGCGTTAAATGTGCATTCTAAAGAATTTTATGGCATACATGTTATACGCCATAAGAATGTAAGAGAAAATAAAATTATATATATAAAAAGAAAACCGTGGGGGTTTTACAGCATACATGTTTTCACGACGTAAAAAAATTTCCTTCTTTATTATTTTTTTTTTTCCTTCTACCATATTTTCCTTTTCCTTTTTCTTTTTCTTTTACTTTCCTTTCCTTTCCTTTCCCTTTTTTTCTCCTTTTTTCCGATGGTTTGGCCAAACCCTTAGAGCCCGTTTGGTTTGTATTTCAGTTTTAAGTTTTGAATTCATTTTCAATTTTCTATTTTGAATGTCCATTTTAAGAATATTAAATTGTATTTCGTTTTTCATTTTGAAAAATTATTCCTCAAAACATAAAAATAGAAAACAAGTTTGGTTTGAAGTTTTGAAAAATTATTTTATGACATTTTATTGCACGAAATTTGATTATTTAATTAAAAATAGAATAGTTTTATGTTAATATATTTATCAAATAATTTTTTTTTTAAAACCAGGCAACTCTACCGTTACCAACATCGAGCAACTCTACCGTTCGCAACCGTCAGACGCTAGCGCTCACTGTGCTGTCATCAACACCAGTGCCGACTGTTGCAAAGTTGTGTCGCAACATACAGTGGAGCTTCAGCGAGGCAGAATCACGATGTTGCTCAGTCGACACCGTCACACGCAAGCGGCGTCATCGTCGATGCATATAGAGGTGTCAAGACGGGCGGGCCGACCATGACCCGTGAAAACCGGCCCGTGAAAACCGGGACCGCGGGCCGACCCGTGACCCGTGCGGGCGGTTCACGGGCCAAGGAGGTGTAACCCGCGGGCTTCGCGGGTTGCACCTTCACGGGCCGCGGTTAACCCGCGGCCCGTAAAAAAAATTGAAAAAAAAAATAAAACAAAAATTAAAAAAGGGGGGGGGCGGGAAGGGGGGGAGCCAAACAAAAAAAAATTGAAGGGGGGGGGGGGGGGGGGGTTGGGAGCCAAAAAAAAAAAAATTTAAAAAAAAAAAATAAAAAAATTTAATTTTTTTTTTTAATTTTAACTAATGGTAATATAAATTTTCTAATGGTAATATTATTCCCTTCATCTATAAATTCCAATTTATTCTTACAATTATTTTTACAATACCCTCTTTGCCTCTCATTAGTTATTATACATTTATATTTCATAGTTCATACTTGTTACTACCTTACTACAATTACAATTATTCAATTGCAAATATCACATCATCTTGATTATATTTCTTTCTTCTCGGTATTGGACGAAAGAAGATCTAGACTTAAAGAAATATTTTGGAAGCTCTCATATGCGTGAAAAATTGGATATTCGCGGATCGAATGATACAATATAAAATTATTGATGATATTGCTGAAAACTTCAAAAATCTTGCAATTCCTGAAGATTGATTGGAAAACAAAAATATAATTTTTGAATAACTAAATTATAGTTAAGTAGGAGTCAACCTAATTGGGATGTACTTATGTTATAAATATTTGATAATAATAATTAGACATGCATTTTGATGTAATTGTTATTTGTTCAAGTTAAATTTAAGTTTGCAAAGTTATAAATAATTCATGTAACATTAAATTTGAATTCTTTGTAAAAATTTATTGATATAATTATGAATTTATCATTTTGTTCAATTCTTAGTTTACATTTAACAAAAAAAAATATTTTTTGCTATAAATATGAAAAATTCTATATTTTTATAAATTTATTTATACAATCATACAGGCCAAATCGGAACGAACCGCGACCCGCGCGACCCGTGACCCGCATGGGCTCGACCCGCATGGGTCAGCGGGCGGGCCTGGGTTGTAGTCCAAAATTGTGGACCGACCCGTAACCGGCCCGGAACCCGCAGCGGGCGGGCTTTTTTTCGCGCGGGCCGTTACCGGGCTCACATGTTGGCGGGCCGACCCGGCCCGGACCACCCGGATTGACACCTCTAGATGCATAGCAGTGCTATGACGCAACACCACGCACAGTGGTGTGAGTACTGCTGTGAGTGTTGCTCGGTCGTGATCTTCCAATGGCGGCCTTTCAACGGCGGTAAGAATAAAGAAAGAAGGGAGAGAGGTAATCAGTCGATGTGAGAGAAGGGAGAAAGATGGAAGAGGAAGAGAGAGAAATAAAATGTTAGGATTTGGATTAAATTTGGTAATTAGGGATTATGATGAATTTTCGTGGTATTAATAATATTAAATATTTGAATTAATATCTGATTTTTGTATAAATAAACTTTATATCTGATTTTTGAAATTTGATCTTAAAAACTATAGTTTTATATAATTACCACTGTTTAGTTTTCATCACATCTAGCGCAGTCTCTACCAAAGTTTCCCCCAAAATCTCTCCACACCAAAATTTCCACTAAATATTTCAACACGGTCCATAAAGCCTATGTTCGGGTCCCATTTTTTTAAAAACTCATTTTTTCAAAACTTATTTTCAACCCACATTCTTCCATAAAATATTTTTACACGTAAATCTAAAACTTTTTTTTTCAATCACACATTTTTGAGAAAAAAACTATTACATAGGGATAATTCTATTTGTACATTAAAACCTATAGAAGCATTTGCGGCATGCTAATGTGGCGCTTTAGATTGACAAAAATATATTGACTCCAAAATCTCGCGAGAAATTGGTAAAATCCATTTGAAATTCAAACCCTACCCAAACAAAACCCATCCCAAAATCAGATAATCTCTCCCGTCTCTCCCCTCGCACATTTTAGCCCGTATTGAAGACCTCTTAGTGGCAATTCTACATCCGGCAAATCTACATCGGCCACGATGAATGTATGTTTTTTATATGAGTGGAATAAATCTTTTCTTGATTTATTTCTACAGATCTTCATTTTGGGGGTTTTTTAACGAGTAGTTTATACATTTTCTTGTTGATTTACATCCGACAACTTTTCATCCGGAAAATGTATGTTTTTGAACATATCTTCATTTTGGGCTTTTGAAATTAGTAGTTTATATATTTTCTTGCTTTATTATGTTGCTTATTTTTGAATGAAATAGATTATCCAATACTGTAGTTTGTGAGATGTAGTTGCAAAAGTATTCTTTTGATCGAATTCATCTTTCTGAGGAAATATTACTGCAAAATTGTTATTTTTTTTATTTTTTGAAGCAACTCCCCTCCATAGTAAATGTAGAAATGTAGTTGCATGACATTGTGTTAATTGTTTTTCTCAATTACGTGAGATTATATGTCAATTGGAGAAAATTGTTGCATTTACATTTAATTGTTGATTTGGAGATTATTGTGATGTGGTTAATTTTTGTAGTTCTATTAGCATTCTTCGATGGCCGGAAGGAATAAGGGGATATGTCATTCATGTAGACGGTCAGGGCACATGTTATGAGATTGCCCCGGAAAGAGAAGATGCCCAAACTGTGGCCAAAGGTATGTTAAATGGAAAGAGGTGGAAATGCAAACCGATAACAAAGGACGTTTGTTCTATTGTTGTACCCGCGACGTCCGTCATACTGGAATAAATCTCCTCTTGACGTAGCATATCCATTGCAAAATGAAGGTCAATCAAGTGGCATCACCAATGGTAGTGAACCCATTGATGATTTGTCGTGTATGTTGGAAACATGTGCAAAAATAGCTGAGAAAAAGGACATTGAGATTTCCCTCAACATCATAACAATGAGCAAAGGAAAATGAGATTCGGAAGATGTTCAATGAACTTCGATGTAATGGGATGGTGATTGAATATTTTATCTTTGGTGATTGTATGTTAATGAAAATGTAATGCTTTAATGTTAATGGCAAAATGCATTGCACAAGTGTGAGGCCAATAAAAATTCTTATCAAAATAAAGATTACTGCCAATACAATAGCTTTGAACATACAAATTTTATCAAAATAGATCCCAACATCCTGCGAATCTACAAAAGTACTGCCAATACAATAGCTTAACAAAATAATCATCCAAGAAATGTATCAATTTGAAGCTATTTTAGATCCCAAAATCATAACCGGGCACGCTCTCTTGTGTGCTGACTTGTTGATGGTTGTGATGAGTGATGTTTTTTAATTGAACATCCTACAAAATGAAATTGGTAATGTCAATTACAAACATCTCAAAACTGAACTTAAATAACTTGTTATAATTCAATGTAAAGCTCATTTGCCTGATCATTGAATGTAGTCAAATCTTTTTTTTTATGCCTTTTCAATGTACTTGACTTTGTCGGCTCCTATGCGGCATGAAAAAAAAAACTAATGATTTTATGATTACACAATAACGGTCACAAACAAATGAAAATAAAGAAAAAAATCAAATCTTTTGACAAGTTTTTTGATTTCTTTGAACTAGTTTTAAAATGTCCCTTCCGACGAAGTTTTTTTGGAGCTCCTTTGCTTTTCGAATATTTCGGGTCGAAGATGATTCCGCTAGCACACTTTCCTGCTTATCAAAGCTTTGGGAGACCTCAATACTGGACTTCAACATGGATGACTCTATGGTTTGAAATTCAATCCACTCAATAATTTTCTTCGATCGCTATTCATCATGTGCTATCAAATCAACTAACTTGGTAAATACACCGCACATTTGCTCATATCTAACTTGGTCTGGAGTATTGATCCAACCCTCGTGCTCAGTCTGTTTACATCTCTCCACCATCTCTTCAATATGTATTTTTCACGTACTAATTTCACCTGGTTTCAAGTCAAAACTACGATTGCATGCTTGCAAATAATTCCTCTAAACTCAAGTAAATGACTATTGCACTCAAATTCAAATTCATCCCTACAGAAGCGCACTTCAAACAGTTTTGTCTTCATACATTCATTCAAAATGATGTCCTCGTGTACTTCGTACATAGTATGCAAGTATAAATCATGAGTACATAAGACTTCACAATACCTTTCCGGTTAAACGTTCTTGGAACTCCTTGAACTTTGCGATTGTGTACACTAATTGAAATTGCTTCTCCATTTCGTACCTTATCGCACATGAGACCATCTGTGAAAATAATTTGAAATCAGCATGAACCTCCTTTTCAACTTTACTTCTCAATGCATGCTCATACTACTCTACAAATTGCTTTAGGGATGTTTTCAAATGAACATAGCCATCAAAAATGCATTAATGCTCTTACTTCGTTGAGTGGTAGACATACCCACCCACAATGAAGTTTTCAAATAGCATGACACCCATCGAGTTCTCTGATTGTATAGTCTAGTCAACCAAGAACGTTCTACCAATTCATAATCTTCCAGCATCTTATTCCAACCTTGCTCAAATTTCTCGCAACTGTACACATCGTACACCAACTCATGCACAACAGAAAGAATAGAACCTTTATAACCGTGGCTGCTAATTTTTCTAGTAACTTTTTCATGATATGCCACAAGCACAATCTATGTTTTGTGTTTGGAAACATGATTTCAATTGCATTTTACATAGCTCGATCTTGATATGTAATAATTCCATTTGGAGCTTAATCATGCATACACTCAAGCCAGGTTCTGAATGGCCATACAAAAAATGCTTGTATCCTCAGATGAGACCAAACCACATCCAAGTAGAGTTGATAGTCCATGATAGTTTTCCCAACAAAAGGAGCAAAAGGCATTTCATACTTGTTAGTCAAGTACGTGGTGTCAAATGTTACTACATCACCGAATTCCTTACACGCTTGTATGCATCTATTATATGCCCAAAAATGTTCCTCAAATGGGTATCCTCATCCAAGTCTATACTAAAATAGAAGCCATGACTACTTGCTTGCATCCTCAAAAAATAAGTTTGTATTGCTACAGCGTCTCCTTCGCCAAGTCTTAATCGAAGTACTATGTCAATGAAATTTCTACAATCCTTCTCAACGCATGAAATATTCCCATAACCACTTGCTTCAACTACGGCTAAGTTAAAACTTTTGTGCAATGGTATACCGGCGATGTCATTTATTCCAAGTTGTCTTTTAATTCGTACACTGATTTGGCGATTACATCGATATACCCGTGATTTCGATAGGCTTGTTATGTGATTGTGCTCCACATGAATAGTGTTAATACGCCAAATTCCATAAAGTTCAAAACATTCTATCAATCTCGCTTTGCACCCAGTTTGGATGGTTGGTTGAGGCTTCAAATCTGCATTTGTTCCACTGGTTCGATGGCCTTCCCAATTGCACGTAAAAGTTACATAACGTAAAACCCCGTCATCACCCTTCTTTGAATTTCTTTTCCTCACAGGAAAATCGATTTGGTAAGCATAGGTTTTGTAAAACTCAAACACCTCCCTCTCATACTTAAACTTCATTCCAACACTGGGCACAGTAATATGTGTTCCTTCCCATGAGATCTTATCATTCGGATTGTCATCTTCAAATGAAAGAATTTCCAAATATCCCTTCACAAAAAAATTGACAAAAACCAATTAGAATTGTTGGCACAACACCATTGAAATATAGAATTAAAACTGTAAAAAGAAATTAATTGAGAGTAATGTGCATAAATAAAGCATTCGGTTTCTATTAGGAAGATTTGGCATGGACGCTTTCTTATGTAATTCAATCTAAAATAATATCACCTTATTGTTTCCCATAATAAAAAAAAAGTAAAGCCAGGAAAAAATGTTTGGACACAAAAAAATCCCCATTAATTATCAACCTGCACGCACAAGATATGAGTCCAACACGTTATTCATTCCTCAATTTCATTGTTTTGCAGTTAATGGCATGCTGTGACAAACACAATCTAAACTATAACAAAGTTCAACCATTAATGTAAATGTCAACAGATCTATCACCATTTTTTTATAATAATAATAATAAAGAGAGAAAGAAACTTGAAAAGTAAGCTGGAAAAATAAATGTTTCGGCTGGAAGAAGAGTAAGCTGGAAAAACCTTACCCATTGTCGCTAGCGTTGAAGTTGTCGTCGTGGGAGTCGTCAGCTACTTCTCCATAAAACGATTGTTTTGCTTTGACCGCAAAATATGGGGGTAAGAATGTTGGGTTTACCATAGGGTCGACATCGGTGTCAACGTTGCCGACGTAATGGAATGAAAAAGCACGAGGTTCCATTTCTATAGAGAGGAAAGGGTTTGCAATTGGAAATGAAGAATGATGGGGTAGGGTAAAGTAAAAATGCCGCATTTCCATTACTTTTTTTAAATATATATATAATAAATTTGGCTAGATTTTGACTTTTCAAAACAAATAGCCATGTCGCCAGGCTGTAACCCATTCGGTGGATGGTGATGTACGTGAAGCACTGCCCATTCCATAATACATTTTCCTACAATAATGGGGCTCAAACAAGGGCAAAATTCACAAACAAAATCCTCAATCACAAGAAATGCTTGTCGTACATAGTAGCCTAGTAGGTGCAGTGTTGCAACTCCACTTGACCACCATAAGCTACAGACACACTAGCCTATCGCTAGACCATCGAATCACCACCAGACCCAACAAACTAAATTTGTGGTGGACTAATTTTGAGGTTGTATATTGATAAGTGTCTTTTTTGTATCTAGTCGACTTTTGGTACTGAATCTAGTCGGGTCGATTTTTGAATTATATATATATATATATAGGGCTTTTATTCATGATTGTAACAACTCGTGAGAAGGTTAGTAATATATCATCAAAATATGAGAACTCATAGGGCTTGCTTGGGAGTTATTTTTTTTTACCAGTTTTTAGTGGCACCGTTTATGAGTGGTTGAAAAAATCGGTGCTCGCTATTTTTTTAAACACCTATTTTGGGTGGTTTAAAAATCATTCAAAATCGGTATAATGTAATTTTGACTGGTTCACTCAACATACCAAATCGATAAGTTTTGGCATTTTTCTTCTAATTTTACCTACTATAAAATAATTATTTCTAACCAATATATTTTCTTCAATACTAATTTGTAAATAAAAAAATATATTATAACTAAAATATTACACTGTAATTAAAAAAATACATATAAGCAAAATATTGGTTATAAGATAAGAAAAATTACATTTTAATTAAAAAGTGCTAATAAGTAAAAAAATATAAAAAATTGCTTATAAGTAAAAAAATCACTTAAAATTATTTTAAAAGTATAAAATTAATTTATAAAGATACTTATAAGTAAACAATATTAACTTAAAAATTTAGTAAATACCTAACTTTATTTAATTTTTAAAGTTAAATATTAAATTATATGTAAAAAAGTTACTTATAAGTAAAATATCACTTATGAATAAAAAAATCATAAAATAAACTATCAACTGAATATTTTACTAAGGGACATATATGTGATTTTATTTTTTAAAAAAAAACTTTCAGAACGGTGGATAATAAACTCCCAAATATGTTGAATAGTTTTAAAAATTGTTACTAAAATCACTCAAAATCGATCCAGTCATAAACATTCAAAATCGATACTTTAAAAAACTTTTATAGCCAATGTGACGAAACTCCTAAACAAGCCCATAGAGAGCCCTTGTAATAAGTATCTAAAAATTTCTATAATGTTAAGAAAAAAAATGAACTTTACCACCCATATACCCAAAGGCAAATTTAGCTCATGTTTGTCTCTCATTTTTTTAAAACTCTTTTTGACATACTCATTTTCTATCACACATTCAAATATTCTACACGTGAATCTAAAAAAAAATCTATTTTTTAATCACATATTCTCCAAAAATTTACTGTTCAAAACATTGTTTTTCCCAACAAAAAAAAAAATGCCAACCAAACATGGGCTTAGGTGACCAATAGTGTTTTGGACAAAACTGGTGGTCCTGGGATTAAATCCTGGGTCAAACCAGGGGCACCACCCTCCAATAGGACAAGTAGCACCTCTGTGTTTTTTACCCAACGAAATACCAAAGTTCCTTTCACCATCAATACTAGTCGTTGACACGTGCGTTGCACGAATTTTGTATTTGTTGTATTTTTACTAGTGTAGAAATTGTAGTTATGAAAAAAAAAAGCAATTTAAGATTTATTGGATTATTCAAGAGTCTTGGATGCATATTATTGTTTCACTACTGCTCCATCTAACGAGGTGATTATTTCAGAAACTGATATTACTGCACAGAGAAACTTGACAAAAATAAAATTGAAAATATTACATGTATGTAGATGATAATAGAAACGTTTGACATTGATAAAGATTGTAGGTTTACAGGAGTAAGAAATATTTGATTAAATCTACTGTAAATACCAAACAACATTGAAATAAAAGAGAAACGGAGATCTCAATAAAATTCAATTCCCCAACATAATTTCATGAAAAAAGGAATTAAAAAGTATTGAAGATGAAAAATTAAACAGTTAAATATTAGAAAATGAATCAAAAGAAGAACACACAATATGGAATGAGCCAAAACAATTTATGAGAAATAAGCTTTAACGCATTAGGAAAAATAATTTAACACACTAGTTAGCATTCTCCATCACATTTTGTACCTCAAGCAGTTTAGTTTCTACCATAATAGCCAACTCTGTATGTATCTTATCAAATGAATTTTCAACCCATATAAATTGACCAGATTAGAAACTATACACATCATTAAAATAAAAAGGAAAACCTTAGAAGAAAGTACATTTTTAGCAAATTTGTCGAATATTTCAGACTATGTTCCACTTTTTTGGTATCCACAAAATCAGCCTTCTTGCCCTTAAACTTTAATTCAGCGGATTAAGCAGCAATTTTAGCTTGTAACTGAAACCCACTCCTTTTCTAGAATGAGAAGGCCCATGTGATTGATGGTCATATGGCTACGAAATAAGAATATCAACTTATAACTAAATTAGAATTTAAACAACAAACATGTAAAACATAAATAAAATGAACAACTTTGGAAGATGTCGTTAATAAAAAGTCGTTAGCAACTTCTTTTGCTAAACTTAGCTATAAGTAAATTATTAACTTTTTGACCGATATGCTAGAAAAAATAGCATATCTAAGCCTATTTAGCACAAAAAGCTTCTAAACCTTAGCTAAATATGCTTTCAATGAAGAGCTTTTTCAACCTTAGCTAAACATGTTTTCAATCAAGCGATGAAGTCATTAGAGACTCACCATAATTATCATGTGAATAAATCCTTTGAGACTTTGAGCAATGTGTTAAGACTTCCACCCATAACACAAAGAGCGAATCAAACACCAAAAATATAAACATTAAAGAAGAAAATTGCAGGTGTCGCAAGAAATAGGAAAAGTTTTGCAAACTCTAATAGTCTTAATTATATGTGTGTGTGCGCGCGCGACTATTCCAAAGGTGGACATTTGACAGGTAAGCACAAAGGACAACTGATTTCATATGTTACCTTTCTGTTTGTAACTGTACTGTGGGAGTCTCTTTAGTTGTGTTCTTTAGTATGAATCAAATGAGTGTAACAGATATTTTCAGTAATTTTTTGCACAAATATGGTTATCCAATAATAGCAGGATCAACGAGGATGTAGAAAGTATTCATTATAACAAATGTCTACCTCAATGTTTCGTCTATATATAGTCATCCTGTCTGGAGAAATTGATTCTATTGGATATCCAAAAATGAAGCATTCTATTTATTTGAGCAGAAAAAAATTGCACAGTTTGGCATGAAGAAATAGATTTACGTTTGATTAAATTAATATCATAATATAAATTTAAAGTAAGCAGAAAGTGAAATATTATAGTAAATAGTTTAAATACTCACTCATTATTTGCACAAGTGAATGTGTACTTGTACTTCCTTCTTTTATGCTTCTTTGCAATATCATGTGGCGAGTATACTCGTTTTCAAAGCCGAAATCTAGAATTGCATATTCATTTGAAACAATGGTGCAGCCGTCCTTGATAAGTCGTCTAATTTCAGGTTAAGATTCTAATAGAATAAATAGCTGTAAATTAAATATATTAAGTATGTAAAGAAATTTATTACAATGAATAAACTTTACTAACCGCAGTGTTCATATCTTGATGAGATTTTGTATTACAAAATGTTAATGACTTAGTGTATCATTGACAAAGTGTAACACTAAGGAACAGAAGTGTAAGTTATGTTAGAGTTTTTTAGAATAATGACAATACAAATAACATTTTTTTCATTGTTAAATATACCTATCTGGAAAATGAATCCATGGAATACAAATCTTAGAATCAGACCTCAGTATTCCAATTGTTATGCAAAAGTCTTTCCATCAGACTGATATGACACAATCGTAAAGCTAAAAAAATGGAGTAAAAAATAACTGACTGCATAATCACTAACTCTGATGCTAAAGTTTTACCGGGGCCATCAGAATACCACCTCGTTGAGCAAACTTCAAATTTAGCAGAAATCTATTAGTTTGGAGATAATAAATTTTTTTCATAATTTATTTATCTGTTTATTGTTGTTATACAAATGGTTTGGCGCTTCGAAACGGTGATCGACCAACTCAGTCAGGTCACGGGAGTCGAGTGGACAACGGGGGCTCGAGGGCACGCCCCCGAAAGGCAAGGGTTGAGGGGGCAGCGTCCCTCGTGGGGGTTCGGGGGCAACGTCCTCAACGAGAATCGACCTAACAGGTCAGGTCGCGGGGTCGAGAGGGCAGTGCTCTTGAAAGGAATTCTGATTTTCATGTTAGTGCTGAAGAGATATAATTAATTTATAAGCAAATCTAACTTAAATTTCAACATATCCTACTATTATAAATACAAACAATAAATAGTAAATTATTAATAAGTGAAATTGTACTTAGTTTGTGTAAAATGTAAGCAAATGGTATCGCCTAAATTTAATAACAAGAAAAAGAAGTGTCAATTTGAAAGAGTTAAAAAAAAAAAAATTCTCCACGGTGCACGGAGACTTCTCCGTGCGGAGATGTCTTCGTGCAGAGACAGCGCAGAGACAATTTTTTTATTTATTTATTATTATAAGAAGAAGAAGACACTCACTGCGCAACACTAAGGAGTGGTAATCCTCGGGGTAAAGTGAAATTTAACCTAATTTTTCTAACATAAGCATATATGGCCTTCTAACCTAAATTTTCTAACATAAAGCATATTTGCAATTCATGCTAATTTTTCTAACATAAAGCATATCTGCCCTTTAAAAACTCGTACCTTTTTTCCAGCTTGAAGTTTCTGCAAGATATATCCCATGTCTTGCGTTTTCATCAACATGAGTTCTTCTTTTGTGCACTTATTTTCCTGGATCCTTCAATTGCATCTCAACAAGTCGGATTGAATTGCATGTAAATGGAGTTAAAAGAAACGAAATAGTAGTAATTATATTTCAATTAGATAGTCATTTATCTCACTCCGGCTTATGTACTCCATCAACGGTTTTTGTTTTAATCATCTTGAAGTAAAATTCATCTTGATTCAGCCTTTTCCCTGAGTTTCTGTAAGTATCAGTAATGAAAAAATGTGACTTTTACAATGATGAAAACAAATTTTGAAACCTGAATACATTGTTATCTATTAAGCTTTAATGGCAATGTGGCTCAAAAATTTACCAGAGGAAGCATGTGTCGGACATCGTTTTTATAGTAGATTGAGGAAAAAAGATGTGAGATAAAATTGAAGAATCGGAGGTGTGAAGATTTGGAAAATGAACAGTAACATCTCAACAGTAACCCAAAACTGTCTTTTTTATTATAGTAGGAAAGAAAATTCCAAGTAAATTGTAGTTATTGCTTGTTGGCCCCTATAATCTATTTGAAAGAAAGAAGTGTCCTTAGGCCCTCAGGACATAACTCAATAGTGCAAATGATAGGAGTGGGGTAGTCTCGACTGAGCTGGCAGTCGCAGTGTGAGGGTTCGATTCATGCCTCTTACAAGGTATGAAATTGGACTTTTTGTGAGCACCAATATGACAACTCTTGTACCCTTACCTATTAAAGCATATCCCGCAATTTACTTCATCCACAATGCTCTAGAAATAGGGCTGCAAGCCCTCAATGTTGGGGTTCTAACCTTTTTTTAAGAAAGTGGTGTCCTTTTATTGTCAAAGTCCTCACGTTATCTTCCAACTCCACCTACCCACAGGCGTACACGCACTTGCATACACATGGACAGTAACGGTACAGCCAGCGACAGAAGTGTGTCAATCGAAACCCAGAAATAGTATTGAAGCCGTTAACGAAATGGCACACTGTCTGAAACTACAGACTCCGGGGCACCTTTTCAAGGCCGTTTCAATAAATTCCAAGAAGTCGAATCAAATTTTGAAGCTCAGAATTAACAGTTGTGCTGTTGAACACGAAAATGTCCACAAGGTATTTGATCAAATGTTCCTGTCTGGCAAATAGTATAGCAGCATTTCATATATACAAGATGTGGTACAGGGGTTTAAATTAAGTTGAAATATGATTTTTGGGTTCAAAATTTGAGTCTTTGATCCTGATTTTTCCTTTTCGATTTTCCCTGGTTTATTGTTGTTTGATTGCTAAGAAGACCTGGCTAAGAAGAAAGAGATGTTTAAATTTGAAGTCCGATGGATTTTTATATATGTATGAGAAGCATTAGGTGTGCAGCATAGGTTTGTTGGTTGCTAAGCAAGCACAATTGAAACAATGAAGTTTGTGTTAATTGAAGCTTTTTGGATCTTGTGGCGTTGGTTTCTTTGTTAACAATGTTTTTTCATTAATTGAACAATGAAGTCTGTTTCACATCTGCATATCATGTTTTTGGTTGGCAAGAGCAAGGGGGAGGAAAATATTATTCGTATGGGGGAAGAGTTGTAGTATACCTCATTCCTTGGTTCCGGAGAATTTGACATCCGACACGGAATCGCAACGACCTAGTTTTTCATATATTATAAAATGACTTAAAGAAGTACTAACAGATTGAGAATAATGTTGCATAGTCCAAGGTGGGAAGAACTTCTTTAACTCTATAGAGGATAATGTTGTCTCCAGAGGTGATGTTTAAGCTTTAGATTTGATTATTAACAAAGAAAGAGGAATTGAAGAGGATGTAATGCATAGGACTAGAGAAGGTTGATGAAATGGAGAACAGGAGAAGTGTTATGGCAATTTTGGGTGATAAGAAGATCTCTAAAGGTGAAAGGGCCAGTTGTACAAGACACTGATTAGACCTTCTACGCTTTTGTCAAAGGACAAAATATCCGTAAGATAAACATAGTGGAAATTAGGATACTAAAATGGACGTGTGTTAAGGATGGTCGACTTAGGTGGTTGGGACATGATTTACATAGACCTAAAGAGGTTTGAGTTGTATGAGTAACACGGTTTTGGTAGAACAAGTCAGTACTTCATCAAAATCAAGAAATTCTCCCCCACCCCACTCTATATTTTGCAATGTTATTTAATTATAGCAAAGATGCTTTATGAAGTCACTTCTTCGTGCTAGATATAGATAACTGAGATAGCACCAGACTGTAAGAATTAGAGAGAGCAGTTTTTTATTTGCAATCTGTGTGTTTGAGTTGAAAGTGCAAAGGGATCTCTAGTTCTATACAAATAGTAATTAAATAAATGAAGAACAAATGTGCAGGTAACTGATAATATCAAAACACGAATAACTAAAGAAAGATGAGAAGGCTACAAATACGTAGAAATCTTTTAGATGAGAAGCCTTTATATACATTCTTCAGAAGTTGTTTTCTACCTCGTTGCTTATGTATTTCTTAAAAAATGATAATTTTATGCATGCTTTGATAAAATCTAATGATTTGCCATAATTTAAAATGCTGTAGTTAGTGGTGGAAGTCAGAGAAAAGCTTGAAAAGGAACATAATACGCTCCCAGTGGGAAAAAATGGAAGAGACGATGAAGACATGATACTTTGGTTTCTGAAGGACCGAAACTTTTCTGTTGAAGATGCTGTCTCCAAATTGACCAAAGCAATTGTAATCATGATTACTTTTAGTATCCTATTTTATAATTTATTATTAACAGAAATTGAACCTCCCTGCTGGTGAGTTTGGAGGAAACTTTCCTTATTCATCTGTTTTTTTTCGTCGTTGACCATCTATAGAGGTGGCGCCATGAAGTTGGCGTGTCTGAATTGTCAGAAGAATCAGTCAAAAGTGTAGCGGAAACTGGAAAAGCCTATGTGCATGACTTTCTTGATATATATGGCAGACCAGTGCTAATAGTGGAAGCATCCAAACATTTTCCTGGGGTTGGTGTAATCTGTGAACTGTCTGATATCTCATTACTGTCACTCCATCAGTATTTTAATGTAGATTGAGAAATTTAAAGTTGTGCATAAAACATTTTTCTTTAAAAAGGTCCATCTAAATATTCTTCAGAAGGAGACGTCCTTTCCTTTGCAAAGTATTTGCATTCTTTTTTCTGTTTTGAAATTTTACATCTATCCTTAAATTTTATTTAAGAATCTAAGGCTAGAATTTATGATATACATACGCAGAAGCACAAATGTTCTGAAGATGAAATGCTCAGTGCATTTCTGATCGAGAAAGCTCTTAGCAAACTTCCAGCTGGGAAGCAGGAAATACTCGGAATAATTGATCTACGAGGATTTCTGGCAAAAAATACAGATATAAAGTTCTTAACATTTGTGGTAATTCCCACTACCTGTTAGCTGGAAACCTTTCCTACAGCGCCTTTCTTTGTCATTCGGGTGTAATGTCATGATGAGCAGTAGAAATCAAAAAAATGGGAATTGGCATTATCTTAATTGTTGGTCCCTCTTATTTTCATTTACATTGATTTAGTATTGATGAGTCGTAACACCATTAGTTCTATGTTGATTGCATTTCTTTTTTTTTTTTTCCTAAATTTTATTTGTGATAATCAATGCCACTAGATTTTTCTGGAGAGTATAGGCCACCGTCAGCTGACAATTTCTTCTATTTCCTTTTCCTGGTTGAATCTTCTTTACATACTGATTAATTATTTCTTCACCATTCTTTTGAAAGTTGAATACAATGGCAAAATTACCTACTAACAGAAGCATGGTTGGTTAAGCTTAAAAAATTCACTTACAAGTAAATTTTTGATATAATAATTTTTATCCGTCGAAGTTGGAAATACTGAGTTATTTTATAAGAAAGATATGAGTTGCTTTATAAAAAGTAACTCTTTTCACTCTAAAGTAAGAGAAAAGTAACGTGTAAAAAGTAAGTTTACTTAAAAGTAACTTATAATTTGAACTACCCTATGTCCATATTGAACAGATTGATGCATTCTACTGCTACTATCCAAGGCGGTTGGGTAAAGTCCTTTTCGTGGAAGCTCCCTTTGTATTCAAGCCGGTGTGGCAGCTGGTTAAGCCCTTGTTAAGATCGTCTTCCTCTCTGGTAAGCTTTTCTTACTCTACTCAGAATTTATAATTTCCCAAATGCATTTTAGTTCTATGAATTGATTATGCACGGATTTAATACAATATATCACTTCTCCAATCCATGATAAGCTGTGCCATGGAATCACTGATGACATCACCAGTTGTACAGTTGCTTTAGCGATTTCCATATGTCTTGGCTGCTAATTACCTCTGTGCCTTCGCTTATTGTGGGGGAACCACGACAAATGAATCAGAAGGAAAATACATGGACTGACATCATCATCTCCACCCGTATGAACGAAGAGACCACCCCCAAGACGACTTCTTCTTAGGAAGGACTGCAAGTACTTGAGGATTTGTGGGATATCATGCCCCCCAAGATAGTTTCCAAGTGCCCCCGAGGAGAACAGTCTAGCATATTCATGGACTTGCTCGTTTTTTATGTACTCAGTTCCAAATTAGCTCTTCCTGTATAATTTTTCGAAATTTAGGTGCTCGATACATGACTTAGATCCTTGATCTGAGGACTTCGTTATAGCTTCTTCCATGAAAATACGTGGTTAATTATCCTAGGTTGCAAATTCTCTCTTTCACTAGTACCTTGCTTTTGTTTCTCATCATTCCCGAATTGGGTTGTTGATACATAAAAAGAATGGTTCTGGATCCTCGTCTCAAAAATTTTGCAGTTAAAAATTGCTTGTAGCTCTGATTTTCAGCTCTTATGCCCTTGTTATGCTCATAATTTATAGTCTTTCGTGTATGATTTGTAGGTGAGATTTTGCTCAGTAGAAACCGTTAGAGAGGAGTATTTTACAGAAGATACTACTCCAGCTAAGTTTAGGAGCTGAAGGCCTTGTCCACAGACTCAGCAGTTATGCAGAATGTTTATGCAGGTGTTTGGTAACATGGACTAAAAAGAAGTTAAAATTGTGCAGTCTTTGTAAATGGTTTACCTATGTTTGTTCTTTCCTTCACAGCTTGGGGGCTGCTGGTCCGTATCATCTCTGCTTCTCACTGCTGTGTGAGTATTTATGGCTTGATTTTATGGGATGATTTGTCTTAATTTAATTTCTTCTCTAATCTAGTTGTGGCTAACAGTTGAAATGGACATTTAAGGGTAAACCACTGTTTGAGTGCAGGTCAAGAGAACGGTACCAAATGAAGGCAAATTCAATAAAGACTAGACATGGCGTTAAACACGGGTTAAGGTATCCATATATAAGTTTTAACCCGTGATTTTCGTTGAATCTTAACTCGGACCAATTAGATCATAAACTAGATTTGAGTTAATAAATTCTACTTAGAGATGTAAAGTGAATTGAGTGGTATTCACATCTGGACATGTCCAGTAAATGACTCGATATGTGGATTATGTTGCAATTTAGTTCAAAAAAAAAGATGAAAAAAATTGTGAGGCAAAATATTCTTGGTTGCTAGTTTTTGGTCGACGGAACTTTAATTTTTTTTAGATTTTTTATCGAAAAACTATCGATTTGTATGCTCAATTCAACCAAAATTTTGGATGTATAAAAGTGGTTAAATTTTCGGAACGATCACTAAATTTTAGACTGACTTGCAATCGAGTTACTATTTTTTAATTCGAATCAATCACACTGCAGTACTTTAATTTGTGAGCAATCAGGTTACTTGTTAGCCTTGTGTCCACCACTTAACAAATATGGTGCCATTTTATCTTACTAAGATTTTACACCTCAAAATTCAATTAAGAAGTCAAAATTGAAGTTGTAGGATGGCCAAGTCAGGTCAATAGATTTGGACCATGACCAAGCACCCAGACATGGCCATTGAGGGGGTGTTCGGGCCGCTTTCCTCCTTGACACGTCAACTCATGAGAGCTCAGCTTCTAAGCAGCTCAACTTGTTTCATCACGAGTTCATTCCATGTTTCTTATTTCCTTATTTGATTACACTTGATTTTCATGTTTTGTATACTATATTTAACTTTTTTATTTTTTCAAATTTTGTCTATAAATAAAAAAATTCGAGTCGAGTTGGCTTGGCTCATCATGAAGAGAGCACATTGGCCAAATCATGCCCGCCCAGGTGGCCAATCATTATAACCCCTAACAATTGAGCAAAAAAAGGGGGAGGCACTATGAGTTCAATTAGGATAATTCTGCAAGTGCTGGGAAGCAGTTTACAGGATTTTCACAGGCCGCTCACAAATGTATGGGTCCCACCTGAATTAAATATGAAAAAAAAATTACCCCACCCACCCTCCATGTGTGTTGCCTGTGAATGCCCTGTAAAAAAAAATTACCTTTACTTGTAGTATTGCCCGTTCAATTATTCCAATTATCACTTACATGCCGGCTCAACTCGACCCATTACCATCCATCCATAACTATTAGACACAACGAAGAGGGGGAGATTATAATTTTATTTTGTCCAACTTACTCTAGTCGATTGGTTCGACTCGATCTATCGCTATCTTTTAGTTATTGGACACAATAGAAAGGAAGGAGTTCGATCATCTTCAATAGTGATATGAATTGTATTAATTGTGGGCTGTACTTATCAAAATACGACAGAGAGAAAAAGTTGAAATAAGTTATAGAAAATAATCATTTCATCAAAATTATAAAAAGTTAAAGTCCCGAGTAAACTCGCAAGTCTCCACCAAAGCACGTTTCACGGATTTACATTCGACGACATTGTAAAGCTCACCACTGCACATTGCTCAAGAATAAAACCCCATTTATCCTTTGACTTGATCATCGATACGCCTAACAGGAAATGGAGAACCCAAAATTCTTGTTTCTGGGAATAATAACGATTTTCACAGTGACGTCCACCACTAGAATAGTTCAGTGCAAAACGTATGAATCACCACAGTACACTGTGGTGCACAAAGAATCAGATTTTGAGGTCAGATTTTACAGAGACTCGACTTGGATGACTGCACCGACTGATGAAATCTCCTTTGTGAAAGCCACCAGAGACGGATTCCACAGGTACCCTTTTCAATCTTTGTCTTCTATTTTATATTAGAATTGGCGTTAGATTCAATGGGTTTTCTAATTTTTTGTTTGGTCACCAAGAAATAGTTGAAACTGATTTAAATTGTGAGATTATGAATACAAGTTTACTGTGTTTGATTTTTAGATTCTTGTTCCTTCACTATGATTATAATGTTCGGATTATGCAATTTCTTACTTGATCTTTTTGCTTTTGCCTGGTAAGTTGGAAGAAGAGAAAATAGGGTCCTCAACCTTTTACATGGACAAGTACATTGGTCCCCCCAAATTTCAATTTTTGTAGCTGACCAAGGGATTCTGTGTATATGGGCTGAATCATCACTGGCCTCTTACATGACATAATCTTTGAAGTAGGGATTGCAGGTTAATGGGGGCGTAATTAAACTAAGAATAAATAAAATAAATAAAAAACAACACACTAATCTTAAAAATGTAATAATGCATATAGGTTAGCATGAATCTTTCATAGGGAAGAGAAATCTCCGAAGAAACCTCAAGTAGAAGATGATTGGGCTACAAAGCTAAGAAAGGGCTAGGGAACTCCATCAGGTCCATTACTAGCTTTACTCAAAGATTCAAAATACTAAATTCTTAGTGATTACGACAAACCTTGTTAGTTTTGGTCGACCTCTTTTCTAACGTTGTCACTAAAGTCAAATCACTCTATACTTTTATATTTACATTTTATTTGGTTTACGGTACCACTTCGTCAAGCAATCTAAATTTGTTAATTTCAGTATCCATGTATTGAAAGTTTGATGAACCTAAAATTATGCCAGTATTTTTTTCTCCCAACATTTTTTCACCTATTTCACATTCTTTGATTTTCTTCTTCTTCTTCGAATTATTTATGTGCTGCTTAAATTGATGACATATTGGGCATTCTTGGTCAGTGGGGGGCAAAGTCTACAAAAATGGAAAGTTGTGGGTTCAGGTGCTCGGTCATGTAAAGGTTGGTGAATTGCTTGTGCTATTTTCCATTTTAAGAATCTTAGGGTAGAAAGGAGGTTTATAGACCGTTTGGAAATTCCAGTTATCTTTTATTAGTTTTCATTTACAATTAAAACAAGGAATAATATATATTTTTACACTTCCTGCATAACTCAAATTTTAGTGATTACCTTTCTCAATGTGAAAAATGTGGCAAATATCTAAATCTTTTGTTCTTTCAACATTAAGAATAAGCATTAGTTACTATAGCTGTGGTCTGCTTTGAACTATATTATTAACATTCAAAATTGTATTTGGCAAACCGATGCAAGTTTTTTTCCTCAATTATTAGTTCTGTTATTTGAAATCGAGAAAATATGATCACAAGCGTGGTCAAGACTCTGTTTTGCTTGTAGTTTGGTAAAAACTTTTGAATCACATTAGGAATAAACTTTTCATAATCAGATGGATCAAATACAATTTTCCATTGGGACTGTTCAGAATCCTCTTATAAAGTTCATGGTGTTACTCTCGAGAAATTGGTTTGTTACATTCTGCTATTATGATATCTAAGTGGTTTGCTTAGCTAATTCACTAAGAAAAAACTTCAAAATGCCATATTATACAATTAACGTAGACAATGATAAAACGAGACTGTCTTACTTTTTTTATCGGTCTTGTATCAAGGCTTCAGCCTTCAGAAGAGTCAGTTAGTGGACCGTTGAGAAGAAAATATATTCTGACTTGGTGTGAATAAGTTCCATTTTTACGGAGCCAATAAGTTTGATATTTTGATCTCATTAAAAAAAAAAACTAGTGAATAATCGGGAGAAGGTGCAACAATCCAGTTACTTGAAATGTTTCTAACTACATTGAATTCTGTTCTTTTCAGATTATTCCAATACATAGAAGGGGCAAACTTGAATTTTTCCCGGATACCGATGACTGTTCCCGTCTTGACAAGCATCGTCCCCGGAGCTGGTCCTCTTCACTCGTCAGCATACTTTGTCAAATTTTACTTGCCAACGAAATTCTCAGCCATCCCGCCTCTCCCACTTCCTGAACTGAACCTTAGACCCGAATCATGGAAGAGTCGCTGCATTGCCATCA
Source organism: Fraxinus americana (assembly GCA_035079005.1). Classification (NCBI taxonomy): domain Eukaryota; kingdom Viridiplantae; phylum Streptophyta; class Magnoliopsida; order Lamiales; family Oleaceae; genus Fraxinus; species Fraxinus americana. Next base: position 2,807,430 of record CM068712.1, read on the forward strand.
GGAAATTCTCGGGATTTGCAAGGGATCGTAACATTGTGAAGGAGGCTGAGAAACTGGCCTCAAGCTTGAGCAAGTCTCCATGGGCAAACTCAACCTCTACTGACAGTGGATATGCCTACTCAATTGCGCAGTATAATTCCCCGTTGAAGTTTATTGGGCGTGTTAATGAAGTATGGGTGGACGTTAATGGATCCAATGAAGATGATTGCAAGTCACGTCTTGTGGCTGTGTTCTGAACCTCCGCCTAGCAAGAAAGAACCTGGTCACCTTTCCTTTGTTTGTTGTATAGAGATTGGGAGAAACTAATAGGTTGTTTTGTCGTATAATGTAAGCACCGAGCAGAGTACATCATCCATGGTATATGAGTCGCCATATTTGAATGTTTTTGGTTACTTGCATTTATGATTCTACAGTGGTTTGTAGCGTTATAATTGGAGTCCAGATGAACTTTGCCGTCTCCTTGACTATCTCACAATCACATTTTTTTAGAGCTTGGTGTATGATATTTCTTCTTACTAAATGAGAGGATGCTAATACAATTTTTTCATACCTTGACACATTACATGCGAGTATATGCTATAACAGTAACTATGATTTTGGAAAGGCATTTTAGGCCGGGAGTTTGATCAGAGTCCTCTTATGTTTGTCATGTCTCCCATTTGTTAAGAAGAGGTACTGTGCTGAGGTGTACCAAATGTAAAGAAGTGGCAGCTAAGGATACAATCAGTTCGACAACAAATCGAAGGCCCAAAACATTTTATAAACCAGTCTCGGTAAAAAACTTAAATCTTATTCTGAGTTGTAGTCGTTATAGTTCACGGTCTCTTCGATCAACAAGATTGTTTTAGTTTTGTACTTACTGTTGGGTTGATGATTTTGGCCCCCATCTCAGATGTGGAAAAGCCTGCCGATGTGTTGAGCAAGGATGTGTCTTTGGGGTCGAGATGAATGAGGATGTAACTTCTATTGGTAGAGTGATTCAACGAAATTTTCTAATGATATGAGTCAATCTGTTAAGGATCCATTTGACAGAATTTCTGTTTTTGCTTCTGCTTATTGTAAAACATCTTAGAATAGTATTTTTTTTAAGAATGTATGGATAAAAAGTAACGAGAAATTCTGGGTTTATGTGTAATATTATTTTATTGGGAGAAGGTGTGGTTGATATGAGAAAAGAGAAAAATGAATTATATTTTAATAGAGACCAAACATGGTCTCAATCAATTGACATTCAACATAACATATATTTAGTCCCTATTTGTTTTATATAAAAATTAGATTTTTAGTAGATTTTTTACACAAAGGTGTAAACCCAGATATACATGTAATAAAATTCTAAAATTAATTATTGACTTTGACAATTCAAATTTTTAGCTGGACCAAACAGGGGCTTAATACATATTTTGTCGGAGTGTCATCTACTAATGCCACGCTATATTAGATCCGAGTGGTGAAAAGTGGGTAAAAGTTGGATAGAGCATACTCCGCAAGTGACTCGACACTTCACTCTCGAAAGTGTTGAAAAGTAAGTTTAAGTTTCTAACATAAATTGAGTGGATTGACGAAAATAATTATCAACTCGTTGACTACATTAGTAATAAATACTTGATTAGTTTGTATTTATTAATTTTCCACCGAATGTAATTAATGAAACAGATGAAATGGAATCAAATACACATACCTCTCTCTCTAGAGCTGAAACAAAGAAAATGGAACCTATCACCACCTGGAGGAAAACTCTCCTTGTTCTGAACTGTATCCTACTAACTGGAGGCAACTGTGGTGGCCCTTTGATCCTCCGCCTCTACTTCATCCGGGGAGGAAAAAGAGTCTGGTTATCAAGCTGGATACAAACTGCCGGCTTCCCAATTACTCTCATCCCACTCTTTGTATCCTACATGCACCGCCGCCGGAGTGCCGCCCACGGCCACGCCACAGCCACCACCAAGCTTTTCGTAATGAAACCTTGGGTTTTAGCTGCATCTACAATTATGGGTATTGTTAACCATCTAGTCTAATAGTATAAGACATGAGAAAAAGGTCATATTTATTACTTATTTGACCATAGTTTCAGTTACAATTCTATTTTTTAAAATATTTTAAATTTGATTCAAATTCTTTACCAAATTCAATGGGATAGATGTAAAGAAATCGACGACTTCGATCGATAATGCATGATTTTTCGTCAAATTGATATGTTTTCTATCCAAATTTTTGGGAACCAATATCACAATGAACCCGGTTTGGTCATATAACAAGCCCCTTCACGTGTAGCATGGATTCATTTTTATTATTAAAAGTCTGTCGCGTGCACAATTTCATAAACAATCAACGATGAGATGTCGGCTTTGATACATAAAAAAAATTAAGCTTTTAGAGAAGAATCTCATCAATTAATTTATTTTAATTTGGTCTTCAACAGGTATTCTAACAGGCCTCGTTGACTATTCCTATAGCTATGGCATAGCACGCATACCGGTGTCAACGTCTTCTCTAATTGTTGCTACTCAGCTGGCTTTCACGGCCGGTTTTGCTTTCCTTCTCGTTAAGCAAAAATTCACGGCGTATTCTATAAATGCCGTCGTTTTGCTGACAGTTGGCGCAGCAGTTTTGGCTCTTCATACTAGCGGTGACAGACCGGAGGGCGAGTCGAACAAAGACTATGCTTTAGGGTTTGTCTTCACGCTTGCAGGGACAGCTTTGGCTGGTTTCATCATCCCATTTTTAGAGTTAACGTACTTGAAGGCAAAGCAAGTTGTTACATATACTTTGGTTATGGAGATTCAAATGGTTATGGCTTTCTTTGCTACTGCATTTTGCACTGTTGGGATGATCATTAACAAGGACTTCCAGGTTCCTCTCTTTAGCTCTCTCTATGTTTTTTTTTCTCAATCTCGTCTAAAAGTTTAAGCTTAAGATACTATTCTACGGGCCTGGCCTGACCTTAGTGAGATCAGGACTTTGGCCGAAAACTAAGAATAAGAGCTTGTTTGGTACAACTCAAAATCAAATTAAAATTGAAAATATAGTCATTATTAGGTCTCACTCGTTTAATAAAAGTCAATCATAACGGTTATTTTTCAATTTTAATCCGATTTTAATCTCTACCGAATACGTCCAAAAAAGAAAATCCTGATTGCACTTGGGGCTTTGAGGGCCAGGCTCAAAAAAGTTAGCATAATGGATCGAAAAAGCCTATCGTGTGTATATCATATCCATAATTCATTTCTTTTATGAAAAGTCTGATATGTACATAAATTCTATAAAGTTTAAAAGGGTGGTGTCGATACTACTGTCCTTCACTAAAAAAATTAAAATAATTAAAGTAAACCATGTAATTAAATCAAATTAATTAGTAAGTCGTAGAAAGCAAGATTGAAACCAACTAAACTGATCCATTACTGGTTTCTTTTACTTGTGCATTTACTTTACTGATAAAGAAAGGAACCAATATTTTGATTGAAAATCTACATTGCAATGATGGTTTATTATAGATTTCCCTTAATTTATCCATAACGCGTTGAGCTTTATAATTCGACTAACGTCCCATAATCATTGCGTGGGGCCGAGGCCGGATCTTCCTACGTGAATAAACCGGACAGCAGTGTTATAAAAACCGGACCGGCCCGGCTGGTCGGCTAGCTAAACCGGTGACCCGGGCCCTATTCCGGGCCGGGCAAGCTCATACTATGTAAATACAAGTGGTCCGGTCAAAAATCGGATTCGACCGGGTCAATTAGCCAGTTTTATATAATTATGGGCCGGTCAGTCCAGTTGATTAGTTAACCAAATTTCAAAACTTTTCTCCACTGAAATTTTAGGAGACTAAAAATTTGAACACTTAACCTCTAACTAATTAAAATATAACTTTATCACCAATGCAAGGAACACTTTGTTGCCCTTTTGTATAATAAACTATATTTAACCTATGAACAATTTGTCGTATTTTGAAAATATTTTTAATACAATTAGTCCAATATTTTCATTCATTTTGTAATATCAAATAATTATTTGTTTGAAAATTTTAATTTTAACAAAAACGAATTGAATAAATAATACGCATAAATTATTGATCAATAACTAATAAATGGTTTGTACATCACAAAAAGGGAAAATATAATATACAAAATTATAAAATCAAAATGTAACCATTATCACTAATAAATGAGTTCAAAAAATATTAATTTAAATGTATAAAAATAATTTGTTACAAATAACTTGAAAAATTTAATTGCCTCAAGAAAAAATAAATAAATTATACTTTAAAATTTTTTAGATAATTTTTAAGTAATGACCCACCGGTCCGACCACCGGTTCTCCGGTTCGACCAGTAACTCAATGATCCAATACCTTGACTGAGTCAATGTTCGGGTCAGATCTAATAACTATGTCGGGTAGTACTATACCCCGTCACGCGAGAACTTCTAGCGGTTGGCCATGGCCTGTGTCGGCCCCGAACCAAATTATATTAGAATGAGAAAATTAGAGGAAAACGTGCTTTAAAGTTTCCATTATAAAAAATCATGTATTTTTTTTTATTCATAAATTAGGTATTTTTATTTTAAAATAATCTAAATTTATTTTTACTATATGTCTTTATTTTGTCCCCCATCCCCGTTAATTGTGGTAATATATTTGAAATTGAAATTATTGTTGCCATTTTAATATCATTTGGAGAGAGAAACACTTATTCTTTTCCGCCTTCACCATTTTTGCGACTCGTTCCATTTCGTAGCTTCCGCACATAGTCACTGAGTTGGTATTTGGTGGGGATTAAAATTAGATTTTTAGTAAATTGTGATATAAGTTTTTGAAATGTGTGGTTGAAAAGTCATGGGACCCATGAAATGTGTGATTAATATTGATTGTTTGACTTTAATTAAAATCTGATTTTAATCTGAAACAAACATGGCCTAAATAAATAGTTTCTCTATAAACTTAGGGGTGGAGGGAGGGAGGGGTGGTGGTAAATTTTTTAGGTATATATATATATACACACACGTGTATGTATGTATCAGTCTAGTATAAAAAATATATATTATCTCCGTTTACTCCGCCCCCGTATAAACTCGGATTGGGACTTGTTAATATAGTACATGTTTTACAGGCAATTTCAAGGGAGGCAAAACAATATGAACTTGGAGAAACAAAATATTATTTGGTGCTAGTTGGTACTGCCATAAGTCTGCAAGGTCTCTTCTTGGGCATAGGTGGAGTAGTATTTTATGGTTCGTCTCTACTATCTGGCATTATAATCACAGTGTCACTCCCGATCACTGAATTATTAGCAGTAATTTTCTTTCATGAAAAGTTTCAAGCACAAAAGGGCGTCTCTCTTTTCCTCTCTCTATGGGGAATTGTTTCCTATTTCTTCGGTGAGACGAAGCAAAGCAAGAAGAATGTTTGTCACGACGAAGAAGAATTGGAGATGGCTCGAGCCGTTGATCCTTAATTCACTATACTGTCAAGTCTTGATGTTAATGTAAATTGTCGCTCGACAATTTTTCTTTTCTAAGTAAAAGAACATGAGTTTTAATAATTCGTGTTTGGTAAACCATAAATGATTCTTCCCTTATGGCACGACCGAGTTTGACACATAGGCTAAAAAGAAATTATTTGGGTGAATTAACTGAGTGTGAAAATTGACTTTACCCTTAGGAGGGGACTATTGTTACACCATGGTACGTGTGTTAAAAGGGCATCTAAAATCATTACTTAGTCACTCTCTAGTTCACTTAATTGTTACTAGCGTAAGACATAATGTTTATTTAAAAAAATATATATGAATTTTCGGGTCATGGGAGCAATCCAAATTATAAAGGTCTATGCGACAATCAAACCATCGTGAAAAAAAATCGTTTATTAGCTCATTTAACACCTTCATTAATTTGTTAACACGACTATACCATCTCCATTAGTTATTTTGACTGTCATTTGTAGATGCAGTTGTGTTAACTCATTGCATCACATGATTTTCGCCATTTAGATTTTACGAATAATAACCCGTCTCTATCAAGAACGTTGTTTTGATCTAATGTTAAATTGATGCAGTAGAATATATGATTAGCACTTGATCAAACACTCGTTTATTGAGTTGAATGACGAGGATATAGCTATGTCAACGAGTCGAGTCGAGTCGAGCTCGAGCCAAAAAAAAAAGCTCGGGCTCGGCTCGAACTTTTTTGGCCGAGCTTTTTTCGGGCCAGAGTCGAGCCGGCTCGATTTTTTATTTTTTTCTTCCTACATGCAACTTTTAAATTTTTTTTTAATTAATTTTAATTTTTTTATTAATTATCGGCCGACCCGTGTGGATACAGGCTGGCCGACTCGGCCAGAGCCTAGGCTCGGTTCCACAGAGCCCACTTGGGCTTTTTTCGGGCCAGCGAGCTTTTTTGTCATCCCTACAAGGATATGTCCATAAAATATTGTGAAAATTACCTAATTCCCTACTTTTGGAGATCCAAATTCCAAAATCGGATTTCATGTTTTAATGTTCAAAAATCAGATATTTTATAGATAGATACATATTTTTTATATTTAATTAAATATTAATAATAATATTATAAAAATTAATTTATATAGACCCACCCACCCCTAAAATTTAATTATCAAACCCTAACTCACCCTTCTCTCATCCCCGTCTCTCTCAACCGACGCCGACGCCGCCGCCTCCGTCATCCCTTCCCGTCGACTTCACCATCTCCAACCCAGATCCCGTCGCCGACCTCACCATCTCCCTCACTTTTGATTTTTGTTGATTTTGAGCGGCGGTGAAGTAAGGCTTCCTGAAGGGGGTTCCATCTAGCAATGTTCTGGAGAGAAATATTGACGCCCACAGCAGCAAGACAAGGAGCGGCTCCACGATCTTCGTTGTGAGTACTGCTCCAATCGATAAAAAATGGCGGTGCCCTTAGCGGTGCTGTGAACATCGACGTGGGTGTTTGTGCCCACTTGGTTAACCAGATTCACTAGTGTATTTGCACAGCCATGGGTGTTCCCTCAGCGATGGGCGCTTGCACAGAGCCTTGCACATCAACACTGTTGCTCCTATTTTTGTGGTTTTGTGTGGTGGTTGTGGTCTTTTGGTGGTGACTCAGAAGTATGTATTTGTGATCCAGATCTGATGTGAATTTCTGGGTGTGTTTTGTGGAGGTGGTGCGATGCAGGTGGTAGTGGCGGTGGTTGTTGGTGGTGTTTTTTGTAGGTAGTGTGGTCCAGGCGTTTTTGTTGTTGTTGGCGGTGGTTGTTGGTGGTGGCGGTCACAGTTGTGCATTTTTGTTTGTGGTGGTTTCCCGTGGTGTTGGTGGTGTTGTGGTGGTGGTGGGGTGAGGGTGCGCAAGTGGCAGTGGTGGTAGTGATACTGGTCGTGGTGGTTGTCTGGAGGCGGTGGTAGTGGTCGTGGTCGTGGCGATAGTGCAGAGGTGGTGGTGGTGGTGGATCTGGTCATTTTGATTTTCTGTGACCTGGATTGTGACCTGTGACCTGAGTTGTGAACTGGACTGTGACTTGTGAATTGGACTGTGACCTGAGTTATAACCTGGACTGTGACCTGAGTTATGACCTGGACTGTGACTTGTGAACTGAGTTGTGACTTGGACTGTGACTTGTGAATTGGACTGTGACTTGTGACCTGAGTCATCGGAGCCGGAGCAATGGCCGAAACGGTCACCGGAATCTAAGCGGTCGTCGGAGATATGGGGGTGGTGGAGCCGTGGAGGTGGGGGTGGGGGTGGGTTATATATATATATATATATATATATATATATATATATATATATATATATGTGTGTGTGTGTGTGTGTGTGTGTGTGTGTGTGTGTGTGTGTGTGTGTGTGTATAGGTCAAAATTTCTGATTTTTGAAATGTGAAAGTTGTTTTGTTATTTTTGAAATAGGGTAAAGATAAAGTAGGAAAACTGAATTTTTCCCTAAAATATTGGTTGATTCGCTAAAACACCGTATAATTGGGATAATTGAGGAACTCTCAAATTTTTCATTCATAAAACAATAAACGATGAAAGTAGTTAATGTTGGAACTTTAGTAAAACTTAAACTTTATGATCTTGCCAAGATCTTCATGTCAAACCATCAAGAAACTGAATTAACGCGGAACATACCTTAATCATTTGATTTCTGACTTGAACAATGAATCTTGAATCTGGATCTGTATATCTTCAGTTTGGTTGCTTCAAATCTCCATCTTAATTCCTGATTGTGGGTTTTATGGATCTTCCTCTTCATATGCTTTCTCTTGTATTCTTGTGTTGATGGGATGCCACATAGAATGAGAAAATCACACATGAATTGGGGACCATAACCCTTTATATATTTCCATATGTATTCGGCCCATCGTCAAATACAAACCCTAATGGATCCGGTCTCTACACATATAGTCCGGCCCACACTTTAATTAGATGCTTACAGCCCAATTACTTAATTCCTTATTAGATCACTTTAATTTTGGGCTTAACTTTAAGATAGCATTTATACACAGTTAATTACATATGTCGGCCCATCACGGAAAATTAAATAATTTCCCAACAATCTCCCACTTGGGCCACATATGCCACCTTATAAATGTTTATAACCTTATGAGCTCAAAACTTTTGCTATCATAACCAAAAGCATCTCCGAACAATCTCGTCCATTGATTATATCAACATAGGATTAAAGCGGTCTTCGTTATAAGTAACATAACTAAACCCATCAATGGTCACGTACATCAATACAATCAAATGACATAGATCAAGTGTGGATGTGTAGCATGGAAATTACATGTAATGTGATCTAAACATGCCTATTTCCAACTGGTCCTACCTTATTCCTTAATACCTTATGAGATCAACCATAAACTTTAATCAGAGTGGGCCAGGCTGAATACTTTATTTCTGAAATGAACTGAATGTGCACAACAGAAATTATGTGTCAAAAGACAACATCCAAAATACAAACTCCCACTAAACTGGCATATCATCAAAAGATGCAACACCCATGTGAGCACCATGCTCATGAAAGACCTCGGGTGGTAGCCATTTAGTAAATGGATCCATATTTATAGAGTTTGTCCTTATATGCTTTATAGAAACCTAATCACTCTGAATTCATTCATTAACAATTAGGAACTCAATGTCTATAAACTTTGACATCATCATGTTCCTATTGGAATACAAGACTGTTATTGTCACAAAATAACTTAAGTGGTCTTTCATTTCCATCCAAAAATATGCAGCCTAGTGACAATATTTTACAGTCAAATTCCATAATCAAAATCAGAATATCCAACGATCTCCAATTGGTCTGATTTTCCTGAATGTGATCATGTAATCCTTTGTTCTCTATAGATACCGAATAACCTGATGGCTGCTTTCCAAATTTCCATCGCAAGTTAATTAAATATCTGCATAGCATTCCAACAAAGAATACTATATCCGGATGTGTGCTATCCCGAGTATACATTAAATTCTCAATTGCCAAAGCATAGAGAATCTGATGTATATCCTTTATCTTTAAATTTATCATTGGGGCATTGATTGAGACTAAAGTTGTCTCCCTTAATTGTAAGGGTATTACTTGATTTTCATATATGCATTACAAATCTTTTAAGAACCTTATTGATACAACTCTTATGTGATTACCCAAAAATACACCAAGAACAATTCTTGTGTATCTATATCCTTAATACAAAAGATGCATCACAAAGATTTGCTTACTCCCACTGAACTTGTGATATCCACAATCATCAATTGAATGTATCTCGAAACCAAATGAGATAATTATTTGATAAAATTGTGATACCTATTCGGGAAACCAGCTTAAGCCCATAGATGGATTTCTTTAATTTGTAAACCATCTAATGCAACTTAAGACCAAAATATGTCACAGAAGCCATAATTGTCCTAAAAGAGTTTTCATAGAAACCGAAGAAAAATCTCTTTATGCATGGCATCAATCCACTCTTTAGAATTATTCCTTTGCATGGCTTGATGAAAGTTGATTGATAAGTCATTCTTTCGTCAATCCATGTCATCCTTATTTTCTTGGAGAAAGACTATAAGGTTATCCAGAATTGTCTTTCTCCTTTTATAGTGGATTTCCTTAATGACATTTGTTCTTGAGGTTGTTGAGTTTGTTTTTCTGGAACAATCTCTTGATTGTGTATGGGGGATTTTGTAATATTGTCTTGATCCGAAATTACTTCTTGAACAAGATCTGGAGCAAGAATTTGTCCCTGAACCAAATCATTGTCAATTGCAACAGAAGGAATATATAAATATTCTTCATCCAAGACAAAATCATAACCTTATAACCTTATCTCCCCTCATAAACTCTACATCCTCAAGAAATCGAACATTTCCCGTTTCGAAAATTGACCTGATAGTGGGACCTTTTTTTAAAAAATTTGTAACCCCTTAACAATTACTTTACTTGGAACTTTATTGAGAATTTAAGCTGCAATCTTTAGTGCTTATACCTAGGAGGATCCTTATGTACTGTAGGTAAATTCCACATTCCTCTAGGAATATTGCAAAAGGCCCTGGACATTGTTCTCCTGATTCGTCATATCTTTCATAGTATTTACCACTATGGTAAGATTTGACTTGTTAAATTCTTTTACTGAGTCGATTTTCGAACTCAGTCTTGTATGCCTTGAACATGTCCAGTGTTTGGGATTTCTCATAGATGAAATATAGGTAGCCATATTGAGAAAAAATCGTCTATGAACTAAATAAATAACTGTTGACCATTCCAAGAAGCCGAATGGAATGGTCCACAGATATCCGTATAAATTAGTTCTAAGACATCCGAAGTCCTATTGGCACCTAATCTCCTTATGTTTGTTTGTTTTTCCCTTTATTTACTTAAGTCTGAAAATATCAAGGGAATCAAGAATTCTTTCAGACACAAACTTTTTCATTCTCTTTTGAGAGATGTGACCTTATCGCTTGTGCCATAACAAAGCAGAATTCTCATTGGTTAATTTATGTTCAATACCACGTGAATCCATATACAAAGTTTCTTTATAAGAGGCAACCGTATTAAACACATATAGGTTATCGTAATCGAATAAAGAACTGACACCCACAATATTTGAATTAAGAAAAAGATCAAACTGGCTATTTCTAATTGAACAAGAGTAACCAAAGTTGTCCAATGTAGAAATAGAAGCCAAATTCCATCCAAAATGACGGTACCGTAAATGTCTCTTTCAAATTCAAATAATAATCAGTCTTTAATGATAACCTAAATTCCGTAAAGCCTCAACCTTAACTGATTTGCCATCGCCCCAGATAGATGAATCTTTCAGCATCAATTGGTTTGGCAGCTCAGACAACCCCGCATAAACACACTTATGTAAGTAGTGGTACCGAAATTTATCCACCAAGTGTGTCTTGGTATTGACATTAAATTTACCTCAAAACAAACCAAAGTGAGAAATGTACTTTTCTTTACACGTCAAGCGTAGCATTTAGCACAATCTCTCTTTATATATCCCAGATTTTCATAAAATTTACAACTAAATTTACTTCGCTGTTAATTTTGAACCGAACCGAATGCAGCTTTCTTGTTCTTTCTTTTCTTTAACTTGTCCTTAGAGGTACTAGCCAAGTGAGCATTTTCAGTCCTTTCTTACTTCAGCCTTTCTTCTTCTTGCATACAGTATGAAATGAGCTCATTTAGAGTCCATTTATCCCTTTGACAGTTATAACTGACCTTGAATTGTGCAGGAATAGAAATTAAAAACCAGATGCATGAGCAAATCATCAGATAGCTCAAGCTTTAGAGCCTTTAAATTTGAAGCAATATGAGATATCTCCATAATGTACTCCCGAATATTTCCTTTACTTTTATACCTTAGTGAAACTAAGTATGCCAAAAGCTACTAGTTTCAGCCTTATCGCTCTTTGCAAAGCGTTTCTTCAATTTCAGCAAGAAATTTATTGGCAGTAGTTACCTTATCGGACACAGTGTCCCTAAATGATTCTGGAATACTACGCTTCATGATCATAAGACTCATGCGGTTTGAACAATCTCACTTATTAAAGTCCTTGTTTTCATCAATAGAACTTTTATCCGTAAGTGCAGCGGGTTGTTCGGTCCTTAACGCAAGTTCTAAGTTCATGCAGCCAAGAACGGTTAGAACGTTCTCTTTCCAGTCCTTAATAGTTGGTTCCATTTAGCACAGGAATGGAGTTGATGTTGGCAGATATTGTGGAAGTTGATGGATTAACTGAATAGAGAACTAATACTTAATATACATGTTCACATAATAATCCATATTAAACAATTAATCAATTCAAATAATGGTAAACCCCATCACAAGAGACCGAGCACAACATTGATATTTAGTCTTTGGACAGAAATATCAACTTGTAAGTGGTACTCTTGGTGTAGTAATCAAATATTGACAATAAACCATGTCAAACAATAAACCTATCTTTGGACCGATTTATTGTTCACATAAAATAAAACCTTATAATTGTCACATATTTATTACCACAGGTATGTAAATAATTCGGCCAAATATTAACCTTTCTTTGGGCCGGTCAATACCCGCATGAATTACGTACACACAACCTTTCTAATATTCCAAATAAATTAATCTAGGCAAGAGAGGTCACTTTGGTGACATGTTGCTTCAATCAATTCATTTAGAAAAATTAGTAATCCAAAAGAAATACCAAAATTTGAATTATAATTATTAATCCTTAATTCTTTTATTTTATTTTGAAACTTTAGGGGCCTAGGGTTAATAATACAGAACTTTAGGGACCCAGAAATAATAATACAGAACTTTAGGGCTCAATAATTAATTATGAAAAACTTTAGGAGTCAAAAATTAATTATTCAAACTTTAAGGATCCAAAAATTAATTATTGAAAAACTTTAGGAGTCAATAATTAATTATTGAAAACTTTTAGGGATCCAAAAATAATTATCCGAAACTTTAGGAGTCAATAATTAATTATTGAAAACTTTAGGGATTCAAAAATTAATTATTTAAAACTTTTGGGGCCAATTTGGAACAAAATCAGAAACTTTGATGCTTTAATTACAAAATCAGAACTTTAAATGGCCCAAAAATAATTAATTTTAAAACTCCAGGAGCTGAATTATCAAAACCCATAACCTCAATGCCCAACTTGAATGAACTTTAAACTTTAGGGGCTGAATAACCAAAATTGCAAACTGTAGGGGCCTAAACATTAAAATTAAAACTTTAATGGTCCAAAAATAATTAATTTTGAAACTTGAGGGACTGAATTATTGAACTCGTAACTTTAAAGGCCCAATTGGATGAATTTATAACCTTAGGGGACTGAAACACCAAAACCTTAAACTTAAGGGGCTAAATCCTTAAAATGAAACCCTAATTTGAAATTGCAGTCAAGGACCTCAAAACTTCAAATTTACAACCCAAGCCCCCGCCCCCAAAAATTCATCCAAACCCTAAAATCCAACATTTAATAACCGGGGGCGGGCTCGCCGGCGCCGCCCCCCAAAATCCAGAGCAGCGCTTGCCACAGCTCCATGCAAGAAGCAATGACCGTTGCCGCAGAACTGCAGTGTTCGGCTGCTGCACATTCTGACGACGTGTTCATATTCTGACGACAATGCTATTCTTTATTCTGACGACGTGTTTCTTGTTATTCTAAGACAATGTTCTAACGTATTCTGACGACGTGTGTAACGTCTTATTCATTACAATGGTGGCCTTTCCCAAAATTTTTTTTTTTTTTTAAACCGAAATTCTGAAAATCTTTAAAATTAACCGAATAATTTTCAAATTTAATAAATCTAAATCCGAAATTATTAAATTTGAAAACCATAAAAATATACAAGAACCAAATTAAAAATACTTGATTCCCAATTATTTAACATGAATAGGCTCTGATACCACTTGTTGGAACTTTAGTAAAACTTAAACTTTATGATCTTGTCAAGATCTTCATGTCAAACCATTAAGAAACTGAATTAACGCGGAACATACCTTAATCATTTGATTTCTGACTTGAACAATGAATCTTGAATCTGGATCTGTAAATCTTCAGTTTGATTGCTTCAAATCTCCATCTTAATTCCTGATTGTGGGTTTTATGGATCTTCCTCTTCATATGCTTTCTCTTGTATTCTTGTATTGATGGGATGCCACATAGAATGAGAAAATCACACATGAATTGGGGACCATAACCTTTTATATATTTCCATCTGTATTCGGCCCATCGTCAAATACAAACCCTAATGGATCCGGTCTCTACACATATAGTCCGGTCCACACTTTAATTAGATGCTTAAAGCCCAATTACTTAATTCCTTATTAGATCACTTTAATTTTGGGCTTAACTTTAAGATAGCATTTATACACAGTTAATTACATATGTCGGCCCATCACGGGAAATTAAATAATTTCCCAACAGTTAACATATACATTGAAGAAGACAACACAGTTGAGGCCACTGTACATAAAAAGATTTTATTTGGATGGTTGATCTCTTGACATAGAACAATAATTCCAGTACCTCAACAAAAATTAAATAAACCATTGAAAGTAATTAAATACAATTTTTTATTTTAAAACCAAAGCGAACTCGTTGCATTAAATCATCCCACTCGATATGCGAAAGAAAATGGGGGTACATTTAACCCAGTTGAAACCTATTTGGGTAGTAGGATCGAAAGATGAAAGCATTGAGCTGGACATGATTCTTTAAGATAAATATTTTGACAAATTGGGATTTCTATTGGGCACTTTTGTTCTCTTACTCATAGTGGGAAGTCTTATCTTGCCCACTTTAAAGAGAATCTTATGATTTTCACATTTAGAGAGAACCGTAAATAAAGTTCTCATATCACATCAGCAAGTAGACAGTCTTGTTCTGCCCAATGCATGTGAACAATTTTTTTCTCTTCTACGACGGACAAGAAAGGGTCATCTTATCTTTCGAAGTGTATTTTATGGGGCGAGTGCTAATATGAAAAGGCTCGTGATGGCGGGTTGGTGATGGGATGTCTTTCAATATTTTGAACGATATGCGGCTAACTTGTCCGGAAAACTTCAAACCCACAAGACCTAATGCTTTAGTCCAAACAGTAAGTCATCCTTAGTGCAAACGGTGGAACCACATTAATTTGGCATTATGATATTAAAGGACCATGTACCGAAAAGAGTATATAGTTTTATTTAAGATTTTATTAATTAAATATAAAAGTAATTTTCTTTACATTAATTGTACATTAAAATATAAGTAAAATAGTCATGAAAATAGAAAAATGAATGAACATTTTATTTTCAAAAAACCAAGGTTTGATTACATTGGGGGTTTTGAAGATTTTTTTACTAGGTTTTATATTGAAATTTTAAATGCTTAGATTTATACATCCATCTATAATAGTATTTATATAATTTGCATAATCATTTTAGTTGTAAAATTATGATTTAGCTTTAAATTAATGGAATGATAATTCTTCAGCCCTCGGTTCTATATAAACCAAAATGGAAATGGAAAAGGAAAATAAAATGTGACACGACCCAACCTGCGGAAACATTATATTTGAGAAAAATAGAAAATGAAACTATATAAAAAATTATTAATTTATTTTTTGTGTATTTAATATTATTTAATAAAAACTGCATAATCAACCTAATCTAAAGTTTCAACAGATAAAGAATATTATTCATAATGAATAAATATTCAAACCAAAAATAATTCACAAGTTCTTGAACAAAGAAGAGTTGTTCCAACAAAATATTTCCACCAAAACAAATATAAAATCAAACAGTCAAGCGTTGGTTTACTCGGCAAAATTAATAGTTTGCTACATTAATTTTGGAAGAAGTATTGTATCTTTGGAGACGGACATACATTTGATCTTGTTAATATCAGTGCAGGGGGCGAAATCTGTTTTAAGAAAAATTTGCATTCGCATACCTCGTTTCATTGTATCTCCTTCGATTTTTGCATTTTCTATGTTTGAGTAAGTAGTGATTTGTTAATTATTATGCGTGTACTATGATTCGATAAGTTGTTACTCTAATATTTACATGCACGTATTTTTTAAATTCATGCATTAATTTATCCAACATTTCATACTTTATGAGGATTGCCAAATACCTAGATATTGATAAATTATTTCTTATTCAATTCATTACTACTGTTTCATCAGTATGTAACAAAAAAAATTGATAAAGATTGTGTATATGTAAAAATAGAAACTTGAAGATAACGTATTTGATATTGTTACGGGCAGACAATGAAATTGAAGTGAACACAATTGATGCCTTAAATTAAGTTATGGCGAAAAAACTCGTCGACACGGGTTCGGTTCGGAAAAACCCCGAGCCGAGGCTCAGTGCAACCGAGCCAAGGCTAGGGCCGAGCCCCATTTTGGGGCATCGGCCCGTGGCCCGGGTGAGCCTACCCATCATTAAAAAAAAAATTTAATGAAATTTTTTTAAAAGAGCTGCCTGTGCAAAGGCAGGCATTGTTGCTCCCTGCAAAGGCAGCAATTAAAAAAAAATCCAAGAAACCCGAGCCGGCTTGGCCCGAGCTCGCGTCAGCTCGGGCCGAAAGATCCGGCCGAACCTCATTTTTTTGGCCGGACTTTGTTAGACTCGGGCCCAAAAAAGCTCGGGCTCGACTCGTTGACATAGCTACCACCGATTTGATATTGTTACATGAATCTAATTATTTTTTAAAAAAAAACATGTATTACATTATCATATAAACACGAGTATCTTTTGAATTATCCAAATGCACGAACATATGTTGCATTTGATTTATCTTTCAACAAAAATGGTTCAAAAAAATGTATGAATACACTGTCAACCAATTAAATCGAAATAAAAAAGAGCACGATTAGATTAATCTAAATATAGTTTGGATAGAATCGCCCATAAAATTATTTTCGTCTCATCGAACTTTTATTATTGGTGGTCATACGATTTTTGTTTGTTGATCGAGTGACCAACACACACTATCCCAACCTTTCCGAATTATCGTACATATGTATCCAACTTCTTTCTATCGTGTTCTTATTATTAAATTTCTACTAATTAGCACATTGTGTCCACATATTTCATATTTCTAATTTTAAGTATAGTATACACCCCATGGCTACTTTTTGAGCCACATATCGTGTGGTTTATATACCTAAAATTCTCTTGTAAAGAAAAAGGTAAAAATTTCTTCAATTAATTTCGATTTAATATATTTTCTTTAGTAATAGTTTTGAATATGGCTAACATTTTGTTAGTGGAAATTTAAACTTAAAATTTGTTGAAAAAGTTGGTAAAAAATGACTTTATGTTTGTTTTGGTTAATTATAATGTTAATCCGTTATACTAATCATTACAATATTTTAAAATAATATTATAATATCCACTTTTGGTCATGTTTTGTACTTATAAGTCACTATTTTGCTAAAGTCAATATTGTGTATATAATTTGTGTATATGATTAAAATTTAAACTATATGTCAATTTATATTCTAATTATACTTCATTATGAGGAAATAGACTACACCCAATTGAGTAAACTTTTATTTTCTTCTTTAATAAAGATTTTTAGGTATATCAATCTTGTTTTAGATGATATGTAACTGAGAAAATGGCTATGGATGTATGCAAAACTCAAAATTAGAGATAAAGAAGGTTAGTGATATATTTAAAAAGGTGTGTGTGTGTGTTTCCCCTTTCTCTCTCATTTTAACTATACTAAAAACCTTGCTCGTGCAAATATTTAAAGAGATTAAATTCCTGTTTGGTAGAGATTTTTTTTAAAAATATCTTCTATATATATAAAGTGGCTATGTAACGGAATTTCTTGTTTTAACGAAAAATATTTTTTTACCGTTAGTTTTATTGTTCCAATATTTTCATTAAATAGCAATTAAGAACAAATAAATTCTTTTAACTTGATTAATAGCATTAATTCAAAATGAAATTGAAAAATGGATGTTGTCATTTACAGCATTAATTCAATTCATTTTACATGAAATTGAAAAATGGGTGTTTTTCAAGAAACTCAAATAATGGCATTAAATTCAACTTTTGATATTAAAAAAAAAAAATAATTTGATTAATAGTATTACTTCAAAATGAAATAGAGCCCTTATTTGATTTCCATAATTTTTAAAATATATTTTTCTCACTTGTTTTCAACCACATTTTTCAATATAATAATATTACACAATTTCAAAAAAAAATCCTTATTTATTTAACCACACATTTTAATTAAAAAAAAATGCTATTCCAAAACGCATTTTAATTTTTAAGGAAAAAAAAAAACCAAAAAAAAAAAAGGGACTCAAACAGGCTCTGAAAAATGTATTGTTAGTAACAGCATTATCTCAATTTATTCACCATGAAATGAAAAAACATGTATCGATTAAGAAACTCAAAGGACATGTTTTTGAAGAATATTATAATGTTCAATTGTAACATTAATATCATTTTTAACATCTATATGGTGCATAATTTGTCATTTACGTATAATACATGTATAAGTATTAAAATTTAAGGTTTACATTCATGTATTATTTCACAAAAAGAAAGAAATTATCAAAAAAAAAAAAAAACAGAACTGAAAGGTTGCATTAATATCTTTACCTTGGCACTTGAATTTATTTGGAAAAGTCTAAGTGTACATAATTGGCCACATAATTGTGTCCATAATGTGATGTGGACAAGATCGACTGTTGATATGAATAAAAGGTTGGATCCAGTGCCACGTGTAATTATGGATATCATTATGTACAAAATTATATACGTGTAGCACTTCCCAATTTATTTTTAACATTCACATCATTAGCCTATAATGTATTCATGCATTAAGTTTTCTTTTATTTTTTTAACATCCATTAGTTATTATCCTAAAAATAGTAAATTTAAATTCCTTTTGTACACATTAATTTACAAAAAAAAATTAAAAAATTAAAAGTTCGCATTAATTCGTTCATAATATGCGATGAAGCACCAATGGTCAACAAAAAATATAATAAAAATCGTTGATAGAATTTTAATAGATATCTTGAACAATTCAGAACCATTTGGTGGAAATGTTTTTGTATTTGGAGAAGATTTTCGTCAAATATTATCTGTCATCTCAAGCAACAAGACAACAAACAATTAACCTAGGTTTAGTTAGATCGTATCTTTGGAAAAAATAAAAAAGATGCAACTAAATCAAAACATGCGTGCTCAAAATGATAATGCTCATTTGTTATAATAATGTTAAAACCAATTTTAACATCTAACCCTTTCCATTTTACTTTACTGTTGAAGCGCCTTTTACACTAACATTCATTCTAATTTTTGATTATGATTTAATGTATAAAGCAAAATTCTAGACATAGGCGAAGATAAATGTGATTGAGTTTGCCCAAGTATTTTACATGTCATGCGTTGGCTGTAATAAAGGAATTGAAGATAAATACAATGAAATCTTCATTTGTATATATTGCAAAAGTCAAGGGGTCTGCAAACCACGGTATATATCTTACAATTTAATTTAAAATTGATGTCTGATTTAACACTATTCAAATTAAAATTAATATATTCAACGCATTTAAAGGGTTAGGGGATATGCTGAATTGGACGATAATACTGGAAAGCTAGCAGCTAGCCTGCTACTATGTTTGGTGAAGTAGCAAAACATACACTTGGTTGTTCAACGGTTGAATTGATGGAACATGCTGGAGAGGCATCTCTTAAATTTTTCTTCAAAACTTGAATTTTATTATAATAAGTTATTTAAAAAATAATTGGGTTTTTTTTATTAATTATGTAAACCTATTAAATATTTATTTTGTAGGAAAATCAACCATATGTTAAAAATGTTGCAGAGAAATTTTAAAAAAAAAATTGGAAGATTCAAGTTTATGTGGATCCAGAGAAACTAAAAGAGAAAATATCAGCAGTTTAATGGCCTCTCTATTGAAACAGTGCAACATGAGGAAAATGTTGAATCGTCATCTTATAATCAAAATGATCTCAAACAACTTTTATAAAAGAAAAATGCTATTCATCCCCAGTGGGGATGCATCCCCAGTCTATGTGGATGTAAATGATTGGTTAAATGATAGGTGAAATTAAATGACTTATTTAATTTCACATATCATTTAATGCCATATTAACGCCACATAGACTGGGGATGCATCCCCAATGGGGATGAATAGCATTTCTCTTTATAAAACTATGAATGATGTTTATTTATAGATCATGCTATAGATTCTATTAATACTCATTTTTTTTATTATATCACAATGTGTAATTATTTATCAATTATATAAACATTACATCATTAGTTATTTAATTAACCAAAAAAATTACATCTTTATTAATAAAAAATTAATTCTTAACAAAAAAAAAATTATATATAAACTAAGCAAACGTGCATTGCACGTTGCTTACACCTAGTTTTTTTTTAAAAATATGTGATTTAAAAGTAAGAAAAAATTTCCATTTAAGTGCAAAATTATTTTATTTGGAAGATGTATGATTGAAAATAATTTTAAGAAATGAAGACTAAATAAATGCGAAGATTAAAGGGGTGTTTAGAAAGTTGAAATCAGAGAACTTCACATGGGGAACACAAATTAAAGTTGAACGGTAACAATTGGGAGATAAATGAAAATTCCTTTCCAATAAATTAACACTAGATTTCATTTCCTAGTAAATTTCAAAATGAAGACTCATGAAGTTAAAGCTAATAAAAGAAAATTGAAATACATGCATTCCTTTGCTAAGAAAAATGAGCCGGGTTGGTTGCAATTGAAACACATGCCTTCCTTCGTCAAAAAAGGGTCTTGTTATATGTATATCAAGATTTGTATGATGGATTATATAATGTCACATAGCACTCTAACATTTGCCAATTTAAAACACAATCAACTTTTTCATCCAATATTTTCCTTTTACATCATATTATGTAATCCATTATGTACAATTTTTTATGTACAAATAGCAAAGTCCGTCAAAAAAATGCACCGTAGGCAGAGTAGGATGGGGGTGGGGAGGTGTAAGCTCCTGGTACAAGAATGTGATTCGACAAAATCGAGAGATTGGAGAATATCAGGGGAACAAAAAGGATAATATTAGGAATGTGCCATCGGTGTTGTGGAATTAATTGTTCCAATTTTCAATAAACTTAGGCAGACATCTTTAATTATTCACTGCACTTTAATTTGTCGAGTTTTGCCTACTAAAATTCTAAAAGCGTCAAATGTTATTCACTAGAGTCAATTTCGTTTTGCATCTCTAACGGAATAGTTGATTTGACAAACAATTTTCACATGTGGCACCCCATCACCGTTTGAGTGTTCAATTTCAAAGGAGGGAAAGTCCACATAAGCAGGACTTCTTTGATTGCTCACTATACTTTGGCATGAGTTTTTGATTGCTCATTGTTCTTTAAGTATGTAGAATTTCAGCTACTAAACTTCTCTTAGTGACGTCAATTTCGAGGTTGAAGATTTAATGACAATCCAGTATGAATTTTTTCAATAAACATGAAACTGAGCAGTGATTACAAAATATAAATTTTTAAATAAGACGATAATTCTAAGGCGCACGCACCCTTATTTGAATATATCTATCTACAATTGAAACCCGAGCAAATAGGATAATTATGGCAAGCAATTTAGAACTTATGCATCTAATTTCATTCATTACCTATTTAATATTTAAAATCTGATTGTCCAATATTTATGCATTCAGAGACAGCAAGGAAACTGACTCCGGACAGAAGGAGTGGCAGTCAATCCATTCGGCCAAATGAAGGACCATCTGCCTCCTCGTCAATGACAACTAGTCATAAGACACTACATTCCCCACTTTGAGGAAGCCCCAAGTGCACTGATATGTTCAACTGAAGAGAGTGCTGCTCCAGATACAGTGTTTTGGATGATAAGCTTCATTTATATAATTACTAGCTTTTCGACTGATGCAAATGTTTTAGAATGCAAGTATTGGACAATGAAGGAGTTTTTGGTGGATGTTAATTTGGTCAGTGCGCATGTTAAATTCATAATATGAACATATTTTAAATATTGAATATGTAATGAATGAAATTGGATGCATATGTTCTAAATTGCTTGCAACGATTCTCCCATTTGCTCTGATTTCCATTGTGGATATATGTATTTAAATATAGTTGTGCTATATGTAAATAATTGTTTACATAATGGTTTACATACATATAATGTAGTGGGATACGATCGAATCATATTTTCTTCAATTAAATTTTTAAAAAAAATTCATTACTCTCTTTTTGACACATCATCTGTATGTAAACAATTATGTAACTCATTATATACAAGTAGTGTTATTTATTTAAATAAGGGTGTGTATGCCTTAGAATTAATATCTCATTTAAAAAATTATATTTTATAATCACTGCTCTGTTTTACATTTTATTGAAAAAAAAAACTTATATTGAATTGCCATAAAATTTGCAACCCCAAAAACGGTCACGTTGAGAAATTTAGTGCCCAAAATTCAACTAGCTTAAAGTATGGTGAGTGATTAAAGATACTTGTTTACGTGGACTTTTTCTACTTCACGATTGGACATTCAATAGCGAAGGGACGCCACATGTGAAAATTGTCAGCCAAATTAGTTGTTCCATTTGAGACATGAATCGAAAATGATTTTAATGAGTAACGCTCGAGACTATAAGAAATTTAGTGGTTAATACTTGACATATTAAAGTATAATGAGCCATTAAAGACGCTGCATAAGTTTGGAGAGCATTGGAACAATACCTCTTGTTGTGTAGTATACTTTTTGTTCTTGTTCTTCCTTCCTTCCAAAAGTAAAAAAATTAGGTTAGGATCACATTTGTAAAATAAGTGTGATGCATTTATCAAAAATGTGTTTTTACTTGGTGTATTTATAATGAGAAATCAAACAAAAAGCGCGATGTTGGAACCCTATCATGTACCCTTTATCAAATCCATAACCCTCTTCCTTAGTGCAACTGCTCTATTCTTACCATAGGAATATTTATCTTTCTTTTTTGTTTAATATCTATACTTTCGGATACAAAAGTGGACGGCATCGTATATTGTTGGGACTTAATGGCTTCATTTATATCCACAAGTTAATGCAGTATCAATGGAAGCACATTTGCACCAGCAAAAGAAGCAAACATCAATGAAAACCAGCTGTAAATGGATTCAACTCAGCAAGAAAAATACCAGCAGAACAGAGAAACCAGCTGAACATAAACTAGTAGAAACTAAGGTAAGAAAACAATAGAAAAATAGACCAGCAAGAAGAACACTGAAGAACAGAGATCAGATTTGGAACAGGAAGACTAACTTCCTCAGTCTTTATTCATCAAAAGACTTAACATGATTTTCTTAAACAGAAATCATCAGAAAGATTTGCTAGATTTACAAGAGTTTTACCACTCTATCTTATCTCACTTTCTATTTCAGAAATATTACTTTCTATTTCTTAGGAGCTGCTCCACAGCTCCCTTTCTCCATTCTCAAGCCCTCCCTTTCTTTACACCTTAGGCAGGTATTTATAGACACAAAAAGGTATCAAAAACAGTTATTAATTAACAATTAACAAGGCTCCAGTTGGTCGAAGATTTCAATTGAATTCAGTTGATCAAACCATCAACTAACAACTCCTTCTTGCAAACAATTTTATCCTGTGGCTGAGGTATCAAGAAACTGAATCCAAGGAATCATTAAGAAAGAACTTGTTGAGATTAGTAGACAAATGTATTTATTGGTAGGGCATTTCTTCTTGAGATCGCCTTTCCTACCAAAAAGCTTACCCAACACAATATATTTATCCTAAATAAAAATAGAACTCATAGAATATGTTCTTCTACATACACAATTAATTATTTAATGACTTTAGTTTATTAAGGACATGTTCGACGTAGAACTTTTGATAGTAGATTTTGTGAAAATTGATATTTTTGAAAATGGTTAAAATGTAGAAAAAAATTATTGACCCACTAACAAAATATTTTATTGAAAGAATTAATGGTTGAAAATAAATTTGAAAAAAGTGAATTTTAAAGAATTTCTACCAAAAAGGGGCTAAGTGAAACTTCACAAAACAAAAACAAAAGAAACATTGAGCTAATAAAATGAGTAATTACCAATATTTACTTTTAATTACTACTTGCTCGCTAAAAAATAAAATGTTATAAATTATTTACTCACCTTTGCACAACTTTATCAATCAATCATCCATCTCAATTCCCCCGTCCACTTGGACAAAAAAATTACGTGATGAATGAAAATTCTATGTGATAGAGAGTTAATTGTTTCTAATTGCTCACTCACTTTTACACAAAATTACTCATCCGTCATCCATCTCAATTTCTTTCTCGTCCAATAAATTTGGTTTCAAAATTGTAGAGTCGAAGACAAGATTCTAAAAATTTAGCCGTCTGTTTGATGCCACTATTTTTTTTCCTGTGAAACAAAGATTTCTACAGTAAAATATGCATTAAAAATTGTGTGCCTCTGAAAAGCAACTGGCAGAATTGAATTTGTCATGGAAAATTTACTTATTTGCCTTTTAGCCCCCGTTTGAGCCCCATTTTTCCCCCATTTTTTTCTCATTTTTCTCGATTTTTGGACTGCTTCAACAGTTGGGTTGGACTGATTATTTGCCTGACTTCATACAGTTTTTCAGAATTTGGCAGACAAATTTTTTTATCCCGAATCTACCCTTTTTTAATTGTAAAGGAAATTTGAAAGTGTGGATAATAATAGTAGATATTTTCGTAAATAATAGATGACAAATTGGGTATATTAGTCTAACCAATTTTCAACGGTCACTCACCCAAAAATCTCTGGCACAACCGGTTGAAAATATTTGTTGTGCGACCCAGAAAAAGTAAATAATGAGAATGAAAACTTGAAAAAAATGGGGCTCAAACGGACTGTTAATCTTTCTCCCAAAAGGACAAAATTGGAAAGATACATATCATAAAATTATTAAACAATTCTTTCTTGTTGACATGAATACACCATGATGCAGATGTGGGCCCCATTATACTTGCTGCAAAAAATATATTGGGTGAATTTAAGTGCTTCAAACAAAAGCTTACGTGCCTTGTATGAAACTTTTGTTTCATTAGGGATAGCAAAAAACTCCGGTCAACCCGAAATTCGTGGGGTCTTGCTCTGAACGGAAAGAGAATTATCTATCTAATCGGGTAAACGGGCGGGATGAAACGATAGTAATTGCCCCAAAGCGGGTACGAGAATCATAGTCTCCATCCCGCTACTAGTCTCGTTTAAAGTTAATTTTAAATTTAAATTTTTTATCAAACAAAAATAATAAATTTATCATATTTTTAAAGAGAACATGAGTTGTTTCTAACAAATTAATAAAAAAGTAATAATATTTACTATGTAAAGACACAAAAAAAATAAAAAAATAAATGGGGTGATAAATGTAACAAAAATCCTTGATGGGATGGGGTGGGAATGACCAACCCGTCTCATACCCGTTACATTGTCATCCCTAATTATACTAGTGTTGCTATGCAAATAGATGAAACTCAGCACATATGAAAAATACTGACATTTTAAGGGATGACAAAAAAATTCGTTCAACTCGTAACCTGTGGGGCCATGCCCTGAACAGAGTTGGGATTACCCGCCTAATCAGGTAAACAAGACGGGTTCGGGACAATGGACATTGTCTCAAAACGGGTACAGGACGGATACGGGAATCATAGTCCCGTCCCGCTATCAGTCCCGTTTAAAGTTAAATTTAAATTTAAATTTTTTATCAAGCAAAAATAATAAATTTATCATATTTTTAAAGAGAACATAAGTTGTTTCTAATAAATTAATAAAAAAGTAATAATATTTACTATGTAAAAACGTAAAAAAAATAAAAGTAAAAAATAAATGGGGCGGGGACCTGCCCCGCCCTGTCCCACTTTTAACGGGTATGAAGATGGGATACGGTAACAAAAATACCCGATGGAACAGAGGTGGGAATGGTCGACCCGTCTCATGCCCGTTACGTTGCCATCCCTGGTCATTTTGATACGTTGAAATTCAATTAAACTTCAAATAAGGATTTGTTCGATTGCAATAATAGAATTTGGTGGAAAGAAAAACGAATTTCAAGGAATTGAATTACATATAACTTGTTTTACTCGGAATTGTCAATTAATTGTGTTTGATTGATATAATTTTTCACTTAAAAAATGTTGAAATTTAAAATTGAATAGTGTAAAGAAAAATAATGTACTTTGCAATAAGAAATGATTTTTGGGAATAGAAAATGCAAAAATTGAATAGTGTAAAGAAAAATTATGATTTAAAAATTGAATAGTGCAAATAATGTTTTCTCCCCGCCAAAAAAAAAAAGAAAAAACTAGCTCAACCATGATAATTTCAATTCCTCAATTTTATGGAATTAAGGATCATGTGAGGCCAAGTGAAAAAAATGAATTGCCAAAAAAACTTTTCCTATCAAAGCAGCTAAAAAGTGGAAATTGTGAGATAATTTCCATCTTCCATGAAAATTTTTGGCCTATCAAACATGGCCAAATATTTCTTTTGTAAAGAATTCATTTATAGCACACAAGCCACCTTCAATAAAGAAATTCAAAAAAACAAAATGAAAATGAAAAACATGAAGCGTGAAGCGTGAATTATAAATGTAACATAATTAAACTTATCTATACTATATTCAATATTACATTAAGTGAGAATCATTTTTTGGACGATTATGACCCTACTATGATCAATTATTTTAATAATATCTTATTTTTCATTTTTCAATATGTATTTAATTTAGAAACGGTAATAAATATTATAATTAATTCTCAATTAATTAACATTCATGTTCATCTAATTAATATTAATTAAAATTTCACATTCACATTTATATTCACATCCATATCCTTGTTATTAATTCTCACTTAATTAACATTCACATTCATTTCATTAATATTAATTGGAATTCCAAATTTAAGGATGCAGTTCATTATTCACGTCTATGTATGCTAATTAGCATCCGATTTCACTTAATTAGAAATTAAAATATATTCATTTAATATAAATGGTTTAACATTCATTGTCACATGTACATTTCTTGGTATTAATTCAAAATTAATTAACATTCACGTTAATTCATGTATCATATTTGCTATTCATCTTCTTTTATATTTAGTTGCAATTCCAATACTCACATTCAAGTATGGATTTCACTATTTACATGCGTACATAATAATTAATATTTATTTTTAGGGGTTTGTATTTCTCTTATATTTATATTAAAAGAGTAAATGAATGGTCAAATATTACTTTCACGACACTTTTAAAGTATTTCATAATAACGTGCAAAACACGTTCACTTTGACTATGACTAGGTAGAGTAAAAGTACATATTATCTCTAATTCTATAAAATGAGGATCACTAGAATACTTTTCTTTCAACTTTTAAGCTTTTTGGGTGTTAGATTACCCTTTTTGCTGACTTCAAAATATCATATCTTTGTTAGCTTGGATTTTCCCACTCTCCCTTGTGTTGGAGACACCATCGTGTTGGAGAAGAAACTTACCAAAATATGCAGCAACAAATCACAACCTTGAAACCAATAAATTAAACTTGAAGAATTCCACCAAAGACTTGATCACGATACTGTGATCCTCAAACAATATTTGCCCCCTTTAGGATTGATTTAATGCTTGAATGGATGATAGAAAATGGTTTGCAGGATTTAAACAAGCCTTGCAATGATTAATACTCAAACAATTAAGTATATACCTTGAAAACTCAAGAACACAAAGAAAAATGATGAATATGAATGAAAGAAAGAGTTTTAATCTTTGATTTGGAATGTAAATGAACTTCACTTGTTTTCATGTGCAATCCTTGAACACCAATGTCCTATATATAGGCCAAGTTTAGATGCATGAAATAGTGCCAAAAAACAAGTGAAGAGATACCAAGTTCAAAAACACTAACGTTCAAAAACTGCCAAAAACTGGCAGAATTTTGTACCATGCGACTGCATGGTACAATCCATACCGAGACATTAAGTTTCGGTAAATACCCATGTGACTGCATGGTCACGCATGGTTCAACATTTTTTCTTTTTACTATTTCTTCTTCCTTCTACATTCCATTTTCATTTTATTAATATTGAATAATATATATATATATATATATATATATATATATATATATATATATATATATATATATATATATATATAAAGTCTTATATTCAGAATTATATGATACTAATGCATAAGGATTAGATATCTTTCGATTTGAATCTAACCATAGTGTAATTCAAACAAAACAAAGTCGGAATCGAAGGTAGCATGAAGCTTTGAACCATTTGTTCTAAATGACAATACCAGTTCGAACACACACACACACGAGTATCACGTGTTCTCGAATTTCTCAAACTCACTTAGCGATATTATGACATTGTGCTAATCCTTTTTTTCTCTAACTCTCTATTGAGACGGCACCACCTCGAAGTTTATTTAGGTGAAGTTCTTTCAATATCTTTGTTACTTTTAAGATACTTGCACTTAATACTGAACTTTATTAAGAGTTTTAATACTCATCCATCATTTCAGTAACAACCAGTATTATAACTAGGATAGGGTTATAGCGGATATCAATAATGCTGAAATTATCCACATATCGAATGACTTGTTGTTACCCTTTGAACCCATGGATTACTTTTGAGTAATGACGAATAGGGTTGCCATCATTGGTAGACATTTTTTAGTTCAAGAGTTTCAACCACATCGTACTCGTAGTAGAATTTACTAAATCTCTATTTAGAGGTTTAGTTAGAGGGTCCGCCAAGTTCTCAATTGATTTTACATAATTTAGGGAAATTATTCCACTCTTGATTAATTTCCTTATATAATCATATCTTAAACTCATATGTCTAGACTTTCCATTGTACGCTTTTACTAACGTAGCTTGACTATCACATATGATAGGTATAGAAGATGTTATCTTCGATCCCAAAGGTATCTCGTATAAGAGATCTTTAAGCCACTCAGCCTCTTTCCCGATTTCCGATAGTGCAACAAATTTGGATTTCAAGAAACAGCCCCACCACCAAGTGTAAACACCCAATCTGAAGTGGATTTACTTTCACCTGTGCTAGATATCTAACTAGCATCCGTAAACCCTTCCAATACAACCGTATTGTAGACCTAAATTCTTGGTTTTCTTTAAATATCCAAGAACTCTTCCAATGACCTTCCAATAAGTTTACTAATTGCAAATGCTATATCCGGTCTCGTGCATTGAACAACATACATGAGACTCCCAATAGCACTTGTGTATTCTAGTTGAGCAATTTCTCTTCCATCATTGTTCATAAGCTTTGAATTTGAATCAAGTGGGGTACTACAATCTTTTATGTTCAAATGTTTGAACTTATTTATTACACTCTCTATATAGTGTGATTGACTCAAATAATAACCCCCACTATTTTTGGTAACCTTGATACCTAAAATAGTATTCATTTTTCCAATATCCTTCATCTTAAAAATGGAAGATAGAAACCTCTCCATTTCTTTTATCTCATCCATGTGATTAATCATAATCAACATGTCATCAACATATAGGCAAATAAATATCACATAATTTTCACATACTTTACAATATAAACATTTATCTACACTATTATGTTTAAAGCTAAAAGATATTATCGCTAAGTCAAACTTCTCATGCCATTTCTTAGGTGCTTGCTCCAAACCGTACAATGCCTTTTTGTTCATTTCCAGGTAAAACAAACCCTTCGGGTTGTCCCATATAGACCTCCTCATCGAGATCCCCATTCAAGAATGTCGTTTTAACATCCATTTGATGAATATGCAAGTCATATATCGAAACTAAAGCGAATAATATCTTAATATATGTTATTCTAGTTACCAGTGCTATGGCTCAAAATAATCAATTACTTCCTTTTGTCGATAACCTTTGGCTACTAATCTAACCTTAAAGGTATTAAGAGAACCACCAGTATTATACTTTCTCCTAAACACCCATTTGCATCCTATAGGTTTATATCCGGGTGGCAAATCGACAAGTTCCCATGTATTATTTGATATTATCGAATCCATTTCGTCCTTAATGGCATCTTTCCAAAAGATGTTATTGCGTGAAGTCATAGCTTCTTTATAAGGTTTAGGGTCAGTTTCCACTTGTACAAAAAAAAAGAATTGTTCTTACAACATTCACACTATTTCCCTCTACCAAATAAAAAGAAATAAGTTGAGAGTCAATCTCATCCGATACCAAGGACTTCGCAATTCGAGTTCTTTTGCTTCTTCATGGTTCACTAAATTCATTAACATGTTTAGAAAATGTTTCATCTCGTGTTCTACTTGAACTAGGGATATCATTATGAATTTCCCTCAATTCATTCTCCGAAGATAATGAATTCTCAAAGAACTTCATATCATTTGATTCGACAATCACATTGGTTTCTAAATTCAATAATCGGTAAGATTTGCTATTGTTAACATATCCTACAAAGGCACATTTAATGCGTCTTGGACCCAACTTGGTCCGGTTAAGATTTGTGTTCTTACAATAAGCAAGATGCCCCTACACTTTGAAATAACCAATGTTTGGTTTTCTTCATTTCCACAATTCGAAAGGAGAAACCTTAGTATTTTTAGAAGGAATTCTATTTAAAATCCTACATGTACTCAATAACGCTTCACCCCCTAAATTAAATGGCAACTTAGCATACATTAACATAGAATTAATCATATAAACTAAAGTTCTATTTTTTCTTTCAACTAAACCATTTTGTTCGAATGTCCTAGGTGCAGATCATTGATGTATTATGTCATGTTGTTCACAAAATGAGTTAAAATCTCTAGAAAAATATTCACCTCATCATCACTTCATAGAGTTTTTATTTTTTTACTTAGGTGATTTTCTACTTCATTTTTATATGTCCTAAACATATCAAAAGTTTCATATTTATGATTAATTAAATAAACTTAAGTATACATAGAGTAATCATCAATAAAAGTAATAAAATATATATTACCATCTCTAGTCAACATTCCATTTAATTCACATATATCGGTATGAATTAATTCTAAAATACTAAAAGTCCTATTAACACTTTGATATGGCTTCTTAATCATTTTAGATTCAATACATGTCTTACATTTATAAGCATTATTTTCATTTTATGAAATCATGTCACATTTTAACAAACGTTTCATAATACTTTTACATATGTGACCTAATCTAGCATGCGATAATGAAAATGAATCAACAACAATATAAGCAAAGTCAACTTTATTATTTAAAGACTTGTCAATAGTACAAAGTTTGACAATTCCTTCACTAGAATAGCATTTACCAACAAATTTCTCATTTAGGGATAGTACAAGTTTACCGAATTTATAAACACATTTTATGCCCGGTTTTCCTAAGAGATCTCCACTAACTAAGTTCATATCATATCAGGAACATGTAATACATTTGTTAAGACCGTCTTGCCGGAAGTGAAGATAATATCCACCTGTCCTCGTTACCCATTTGAATCTCTTGTTCTCCATTAATTTTGAAATAAGTCTTGAACAATGACTTATTATATGATACATGTATAGTTGCACACGTATCATACCACCACCTAGGAACCTTTCCCTTGATAGCATTGATTTCACTAACGGTGGCCACAATATTGTCTTCTTTGATGGAGTTTACCTTTCCTTCGGTGTTTTTCTTTTTCCGATATCGACATTCCATAATGTCCAGATTTCCCACAAACAAAACAACTACATTTGGTCTTCTTCTTGGAATTATTGAAATTCCTTAAAGGCTTTCTCTTGTTGGTTTTAGTAGACGGCTTGGGCTTCTCCATGGCATTGGCTTATGATATGCCTTCATAAGAATTATCATTATTATCTCTTGCCCTCGATTCCTCTTCAATTCGAAGATATTTTTACAATTGTTCCAAAAAGTAGTATTCGGAACTATGCATGATTTTCTTTCGATATCCTTTCCAAGTTCCGAGAAGTTTAGCAATTATAGCCCCCACTTTGAAAGCTTCCAGAATATCAATCTTTATCGCCTTCAACTTGTTCACAAGTACTTGCAATTCATGGATTTGGGGAAATAGATGAATATTTTCAAGAAACTTGAAATTAAAATACCTTGAAATTAGAAATTTCTTTGTTCCATCTTCTTCGGCTTTGTATTTATTCTCCAATGTGTTCCATATTTCCTTTGCCGATGAAGTGTTGGTATGTAGATCATATAACCGGTCCGATAGAGCATTTAGAATGTGACTGCGACATATGAGTTCATCTTCTTGGCGTTTTTGTCTTTCAGCCCTTACCGCATCTGTTTCTCCATTTGTAGGTTCCAGTAATGGTGTCAATTCCGGATCATGTATGCAGAAGATCTTCAAGGTTGTAAATAGAAACTTCAGTTTGTCTTGCCACTTTGTGAAATTTGTTCCATCGAAGCGATCCAACTGTACAAGGTCTTGATTCATCAACTTGATAGTAGCCATCGTGCTTTCGTTCTCCATTTACAAGTATTGTTTGAGATTGTTGGAGACACCACCGTGTTGGAGAAGAAACTTACCAAAATATGCAGCAACAAATCACAACATTGAAACCAAGAAATTAAACTTGAAGAATTCCACCAAAGACTTGATCACGATACCGTTGTCCTCAAACAATATTTGCCTCATTTAGGATTGATTTAATGCTTGAGGGGATGATGTCAAATGATTTGTAGGATTTAAACAAGCCTTGCAAGGATTAATACTCAAGCAATTAAGTATATTCTTTGAAAACTCAAGAACACAAAGAAAAATGATGAATATGAATGAAAGAAAGAGTTTTAATCTTTGATTTGGAATGTAAATGAGCTTCACTTGTTTTTCACGTGCAATTCATGAACACCAATGTCCTATATATAAGCTAAGTTTAGATGCACGAAATAGTGCCAAAAAACATGTGAAAAGACACCAAGTTCAAAAACACAAATGGTAAAAAATTGCCAAAAACAGCTAGAATTTTGTACCATATGACTGCATGGTACAATCCATACCGAGACATTAAGTCTCAGTAAATAGCCATGCAACTGCATGGTCAATCGCATGGTTTAAATTTTTTTCCTTTTACCGTTTCTTCCTCATTCTACATTCCATTTTCATTTTATTAATATTGAACAATAAATAAATAAATATATATATATATATATATATATATATGCTCATTTCCATCACACGGAATTTTGCCAAGATGGTCGGATGAAATTTTGATGAATGATAAATGGATAACCGTGTATAAAAGTGAGTGAACAATTACTTATTAGCCCTTGTTTTGACTTCAAAATGCATTTTTCCCATTCTTCTTTTGAACTACACATTTTTCAATAAAATAATATTATATGTAAATCTAAAACTTTTCTTTCTTTCTTAACCACGCACTCTTAAAAAAATCACAATTTCGAAATATATTTTTCCCAAAATTTGATTTTAGCAGAGCCCAAACAAGGGCTTAATTAAATAAAAAAACACCCATGCGATTACTGGTTATAATGTTAATGGAAAAAAGGGTGTTTATACTACCATTACAATTTTTATTTGATACACCACATTTTAATTACAATTAAACTCCTCAATTTTTTCTCATTTATCAATTATTTCTTTAACCTTTTTCCTGTCGAATTTTTATATTCAACCTTCCATTAATTAGTACATTTCGTCTTTGATGATTTATATCAAAATATTTTTATTTTCATGATTTGAAATGAAGGAAAAATATTTTTTTCGCACTTTTTATTTATTTATTATTTAAAAATATGATGAAAAAATAAGTTACTTTTACGTCATTTCAACGAACTTTTGGATATAGAACTATTATCAAATATAAAATGGGTTAATTAATGAATAGTTTGATGATAAGAATGACATGAAAAATCATTAGGGATATAAGTGTTATAATGAGCAAATATTAAGAATTGGTACAAAATATAAAAGCTGCGATGTTATTATAATTACCCTAAATAAAAATGGACAATTGCAACAAAAGTCTCAAACATTTGAAATATTAGTAGACTTTTTCCAAACTTTTGATTTGTTGCAATCCTCACCCCTAACATTTCTAAATGTTGCAGATGAAGCCCTTTTAGACACTTTCCATCCATAATTGTGCCAGCCGACCAAAAATTTAACTTTGACCACATTTTTACTATTTTTAAAAAGGGGCAAAAGATTAACTTTCTATTTATCCCATTAAATAATTAAATAAAAAATAAGAAAACACACACATACGATCTTCTTCTTCCTCTCAACTCTCACTCACCCCTACCTCAAACCCGAAATCCACACCTCCACCTCCACCTCCATCAAATCATTTCGAATATAATCAATTTCTCTCAAGACTATACCACCATGTCTGCGGTGGTTGCAGACACCTCAACAATGGCAGAACACACTAAATACAGAAAGCCCTGAAGCTAAAACCACATTCCCTCCTCCACCGCCGCCGCTGCCTAGAGAAAGAACTTCATAACGACAACATTCAGAGGACTGGGCCGCACTACTTCTTCAAAGGTCTTAGTTCCTGAAGTAATAAGAACATCGGCCAATTGGAATGCTAACAAGGTGAAAAAGAAGGAGGAGAACAAGAAAATCAACAATAATAACAAGAAGTTACACACTGATAATTCTGCTGCTACTGTTATTGCTACAAGTAACATAAAAAATAACAATAGCCCATCATCAAATTCATCACAGCCTTGGGCTGTATCATCAAATTGTGGGGGTTTACCTGATGTATGGTGTGGTTCTGGGATTCGATTTAACAAGTAGGATTTTGAGTGGTTCTATTAAAGAGGTGGAGGTAGAGGTGTGGATTTTGGGTTTGAGGTGATAGTGGGTGAGGGTTGAGAGGAAGAATACAATTGTGTGTGTGTTGATTTTTTTATTTAATTATTTAATGTGATAAATGAAAAGTTACTCTTTTGTCCATTTTTAAAATATTAAAAATGTGATCAAAATTAAATTTTTGGTCAACTGACAGAATTATGGATTGAAATTCACCTACAACATTTGAAAATGTTAGAGGTTACGACTGCAACAAATCAAATGTTTGAATAAAGTCTGCTAATGTTTCAAATGTTTGGGCTTTTGCTACAATTATCCCAAAAAATAATAATAATAATAATAAAATAAGAATTATTTGAAATGGAAAACCCTGATTTCACCATTTTGTCCTCCCCTACTATTCAAATTTCCTCTCTCTGAAAATTCTATCTGAAAGAAATCAAGATTGGGATAAAGTTCGCCTTACAAACCACTCCTGCAGATGCACATAAACAAATTGCTACTTAACATAAAGCGAATTCACCCCTGAATTTCTCGTGTGCTTCCCTTCATTCTTCTTGGGTAGATTCATTCATGTATGTGGGTATTTATTTGCATTTTTATTAATTTCTGCGATTTGGGTTATTGGAAATTAACCCCGTTTTTTAATGAATATGTTCTATATAATAAAATGAAATCTTGTGAGTAATATCGTTAATTTCTAGAATTCTGTTTTCGTATTTGAATTGAGCTCACTAGGAGAAATCACTTAACAATTGATAAAGATTGGTTATTTTTATTGATATTTTTTTCTCACGACATTCATGCTTGCTTTAGTAATTTTGAATTTTGGATTTTATTTAAAAATTGCTATGTTTTATGACGGCACTGGAGATGGAGTTTGATTTCGTTTCTTTTTAATTTACTTGTAAGGAATACAGATATATGGTGGAAATACAGAGTTAGTTGGCTAAATGAGCAGGCGTAGATGATGGCATTGGCTACCCATCAGTTGCAGGTATTATTAATTTTGAAGGAAGCTTACTGCATAGAGTTCGTGCATTTCCATATTTAACATTTTTATATGTTTCAAATAAAATTATAAAGTTATTTCAAGAGATTAATATGGTTATCTACAACAGCTAATGAATAGCGGGTGTTAGGGTGCATAAAAATATTATGTTCTTTGGTTTTGGACCTTTGGTTACATGCTTATAAAAAAGAAGTTTGTACTGCAGTGATGATGAGAGTAGCGATAGCATGATGTTCTTATGTTTGGTAGAGGGGAGTGGAGTGGGGTGGTTAGATGGTGTTAGAGGATAGGTTACTGGTTGATTTGCAATTTTTTGATGCTTCTGTTCTAAATGGTTGGTGTTAATGAGGTTTCGGGTGCAGCGAGTTTGTGGTGAAGAGAGTCTGGAAAGCCTAGATGTGAAAGTAATGATGTAAATGGCTTCACAAAGTCTTGGATCTTGGGAGACTGAAAGAGCTGGAAGGAGGAAAAAATTTTATATATCCTTAATTTTACTCAGTCAGAAGAGGCATTTTTCTCTTGACAAAGTGGTTAAGTTACTCCTTAAGTATTTTAAGAAAAACCATCATCTATCTGATTTCCAGCTCCATTATATTATGAGCTTTTAAGAGAATCCATGCACGTGAATTAATATGAATAGATAATTAGTCCGTTGATGAAAAAGGTCCAGCTCCATTATATATATATATTTTTTTGATAGATAATCATGAAAAATTTTATTAATCAAAGGAGAATACACAGGAAGTGTATAATCAGTTTAAACAAGAAAGAAAAGATATAAAATGAGGCAGCCCCTCTATAGGATTGCTAGTCGCTGCGTTAAACCAAGTATACAAAGTCAGATAAAATAATTCTCTAAATTGCTCTGTGTTCCGTGTTTGGTCTTCAAAACATCGGTTATTCCTTTCCCTCCATACACACCAAACAATGCATCCCGGGATAAGATTCCATACTAGCTTGCTATTCTTATCACGAAATTTCATCCTCCATGCCCGTAACACGTCCTCTATACGTCTTGGCAACACCCAATCTATATGTTGAGAAGCCAGAACGCTATTCCACAACCAATGGACACCGTCACAGTGAATGAACAAGTGGTCATGCGTCTCCCCATCACTCCCACACATATAGCACCACTCGATAACATAAAAGCCTCTTTTTCGGAGATTATCCATCGTTAATGTTTGTCCCCTCACAACCGCCCACAGTAAAAATGCCACCCATGGGGGCAATTTGCAATTCCACACCATCATCCAAGGGAATTGACTCTCTACAGGTCCCACGAGAGAACTAAAATAAGAGTGAACCGAAAAAATACCATTCCGTGCCAGCCTCCATCTGCTACTATCATCCTCTCCTACCCGAATTTGCACCTCATACAAATCCGTTAGAAACAATGCATAGTCATCCAATTCCCAATCCTGCAGACCCCTCTGAAAAGTGATATTCCATTATATTATGAGCTTTTAAGAGAATCCATGCACGTGAATTAATATGAATAGATAATTAGTCCGTTGATGAAAAAGGTCCAGCTCCATTATATTATGAGCTTTTAAGAGAACCCATGCACGTGAATTAATATGAATAGATAATTAGTCCATTGATGAAAAAGGTAAGTGTTCCAGCTTTCAGATATAAAATTTGCAAGAAATGCACGCAAATTTGTGGAAAATCCTGTGAGTGATGCCTTGGGTGTAATCTTGTTGTCCAAAACATTTGAATGTCTTGATATTCATGTTGACATGGTGATACTAAAGCCTGTCTGATACTAATATGTATCACTACATCATTTTCTATTCTCAGTTTCATCAGTTTTATTTTCTACCCTCTTTTTTTTTTACTAATAATAGCTCCGACGGGTTCTGTCTTGCAGAATGGAATATCTAATGTCTTGTTTTTTTCAGGGTTCTTGTAGCTCTTTCCTGTCAAGGCCTTCATCATGGAGCAGTGGAAGCAAGCTGAAACATTTTGTACCAGCACGCCTTGGAGTTGCACAAAAATGTAGATTTTTTTCTCTGAAATGCAAATTTTGTTTTAGGTGAGAGTTAAACTTTTGTGTGTCTAATTTGTATTAGTGCATATATATGGTATGTCTATGCATAATTACATGATTACACACCCGTTTTATATGTGACAATTCCATCTCTAAAGAGTCTAAGAGGTTGTTTGGTGGGGATTAAAATTAGATTTTTAGTAGATTGTGATAGAAGTTTTTGAAATGTGTGGTTGAAAAATTGTGGGACCCATGAAAGATGTGGTTAATATTGATTGTTTGACTTTGATTTAGATTAAAATCTGATTTTAATTAGAAACAAACAAGGCTTAAATAAGTTAAATAAAATGAGGATATCTCATTTCAGGATCTTTAAGGAGAATTTCTGTTGAATGTTATTAATCTAAGTTATTTGTGGAAAAAATTGAGAGTTGTTTCTCTCAATTTTTTGCTTTACTCTATTTCTTTGTCATGACAATAGCTTAAGTTAGTTGCAAGGAGGTATATGAAGAATATCAATTGTTCTCAAATTTCGTCTCGAATACTTGACTGGAATGGAAATTGTAGAGGATTGAATGGATATGCTAACAATGTTGTATGATTTTTTTTTTCTACTGATTGATTCCTTTGAAGGATTGGATTAAGAATCAAAGTGATATCTTAACCTGATACTTCTTTGATAGTGAAGTTAGTATTTCAGATATTTATGGCGGAGAAGAACATAAATATTTCTTTTTGGAATGCTGTTAAAAGTGAATAACAGGGTAGAAATGATTTTCCAGTTACCTCGTTTGGCCTATCAAATATCCTTCTAGCAAATTCTCTTGTTACTGCTTCTTGTTATTAAGCAGAAGGCAGAGACAGGCAGGAAAAAGATATGGTAGTTACAATGCTTTGTCTAGAGAATAGATTTTAATCCTGCAGCATTATATGTTTCGAAAAAATCTAAGTGTTCCCAACTTTTAATCATAAGGGTTATTTATCAAAAGATAATTGTGTGATAGAGACTTAAATTCTATCAATCATTTTCTGTCAATTTTCTTATATCTGCCTTTTTCGAATGTGGACGCTTTTTTTCTCATACTATCTGTATGGGCCGAAACTCGAGGAGTGAATTTCACATGACTTGCTTAAAGTCTGTTCAGTGCCATATTTTCTACAGATGCTATTTAATAACTGCAAGTGATCAAATAAATTGTTTTCAGCACAGGAGCTCTTCTTGTCCTTGGCCCAAAGGCAAAATTATGTAAAGTATCAGCTTTCAGAGATAGCAATCGACATGAGGAATCTGGAAGTAGAGCTAATGGGAAAAAGTCCCCGAAGAATCCTGTTAAAGTTTCTTATGTACAACAGGAGAGCGAAGAATCCTCAGCAGAATCATCAAAGGTTCAAAATATTGATCCTGTTCCTTACACATCAACAGCAGATGAGAAAACAGCCAAGTTGCTGGCTATTCAAACATTGTTTAAGAACTGGTTAATGTTGTTGCGGACACCGGCACAAAACCAACCAGTGGACGAAATTCTTGAAGAACCTTCATTGGCAGAAACATCAGAGACGCAGAATACAGTACAAAAGCAAGGAAAAAGTGAGACTTTAAATGCCATTTGGTGCTACTTTCTGGGTCTTGATGTTACAATAAAGTTACCTTTATTGATATTGTAAGTATAATTTTCATTATCCTCTCTCTCTCTTTCTCTCTCTCCCTCTGTGTGTACATGCTCATGGGCTGGAGGTGTGCTAGTTGCTTGTCCATAGGTGCTTTTCTTGCTTTGCAGAATCAAAGATCAGAATGTTTCTTAGAAGCGTGAAAGATTTAGTTTTGATGGAGCTTCATTTCATCTTTGGTTCTTTATTCCAATCTGTCCTACTTGTTTGCAAATATTTACAGAGTTTAGACTAAGAATCTTATGTCTATATTACAGGTTGATTTTTTTTTTCTTATTGTTTATTAATCTGGATTTTGACGGCTATTTTGTTGTGGATTTAGTAAATTTATTTTCTTTTGCCCTTCACTATGTAATTTAACTTTATCATTTGTTCGAAGATCCATAGGAATATAATTGAAATAATGGAAATTGTTTTTCATATCATTGAAAATATAGTTTTTTTCTAAACCATCTTATTATGCATTATGGTGAACATATCTGTCTTCAGTGGCTTCCTCTTCCAAAATTTGATTATAGTTATTTTTAATCTCATCCTTATTTCTAAAATATGTACCTTGTAGATAGCCCAACATGCTCGAATATGATGATGTGTAGAGCTTCTTGAGAAAATATCTCGGGTCGTCTCCCTTCACTAGATAAAGCACTCTAAAAAATTATCCAAATAGATCTAAAAGCAGTTTCTTAGCTTCAGAAATAGC
Source organism: Fraxinus americana (assembly GCA_035079005.1). NCBI lineage: Eukaryota > Viridiplantae > Streptophyta > Magnoliopsida > Lamiales > Oleaceae > Fraxinus > Fraxinus americana. The sequence goes on from CM068712.1 coordinate 2,847,652, forward strand.
TTTTAGTTGATTGAAAGTCCTGTCAAGTGGGCCCATATACACGCCCACTACCAAATAAGAATTGCTGATGATTCTATCTCTCTCTCTCTCGTATTTGCAGCGTCCCTCTGTACCTAGCAATTAGCCTGGCATATGGAGCAGAGGTTTCAAAAGAATTGACTCCTTTATGGGTTCTTGGACCATTAATCGTTGCTCTCTATGTTAAGATTATTCGGGGCATATTTGGCCTCTATGTATTCAGCTTCAAGCAGACTGTCAAGGTAATCAAGAACCTTCCTAAATACTACCTGGTCGCTTATAATTATCTTGTCTGTGGGAAGCTTAAAGAAGACATATTAGCATATACATGGAGACCTCTGGTAGATATCAAAAACATGGATTACAAAGAGGTAACCAGAAGAAAATTGAAAGATTTGAGAGGCTGGTTAATGGAAAAGTACCTGGACTATGTGGAATCCATATGGCCATATTACTGCAGAATGATCAGGTTTTTGAAGAGAGCAAATCTAATTTAGCTCTTGAGTACTAGAAATTGAGATTTTTCTTCGTGTTACGTTTTTTTAGTGAAAATCTTCAGACAGGAAAGTGATGAACCCCGTTTTGGATCAGGGTTCTTGATCCCTCGAGCATTTAGAGGACACTGAAGAACATGTAGGGGTCATCAAATTTTGTGACAATTCATTTTTTCGAATGAATTCTGAGCATTTCCATCTCCAGTTGCTGTTGTTTATTTGGATTCATGGTGATAGTTATATATCTGATTGTATTATTATCAATGAGCATACATATTTACATGTAACTTTTGTGGTGAAGAAAGGCTGTCACAGTTTTTCTCCTCTTGTTGGCTTTTACTGCTATTGTTCATTGGAAACTTTAATATATTATTTTGTTTGGTTTTGGGTGATGCTTAAATTGCAAATTTTGAAATAATTAACCATTATTTGCTACTCTAGAATTGATTTTTTTTTAATGATCTTTGTTGATGTCAAATTTTGTACATGTCGTCACGTACAGAACGATTCAAAAGTGTTGTTTCACTTTGCTTGAAAGTATATGATAGAATGCTTGATCGCCACAAGGAGTGGTAACTATAAGAACTTTATGCTTGAAGTGACTGTGTCGTCCAAATTGAGTCTTTTTAGAAAGGTAATTAAAATAATAATAGATTTTTGTTTCTTGGACCACTTGTTGGTTGCATTAAAGATTTTCAATCTTTGTTTAGTATTAGATTTATGTACTCAATTTTTTATTCTCATTTGTATATTAGCCCCTGCTTGGCCACCATTATTTTGCATTTTTGGGGGTTGAAAATTTTTGGAATAGTGATTGATAGGAGAATGTGTGGTTGAAAATTTTTTGATTTGTGTGTAATATTATTTTATTTGATGAATGTATGGTTGAAATGAAGAGAGAAAAATTTAATGTAATGTAATGTAATTTAATAGGGGCCAAACAAGGGCTTAATCTTTCAATAATTAACACAACAATTTCTGCCCATTAATTTTTTATTTGTTTTTTCTTATTTAAAAATATGTGGGACAATTAAGTATTTTTACAATCTCCTAACAAGTTTATTGGATGGGGTCGAGACAGGTCTGCTAATTAATACTCTCTCCGTCCCAATTATATAGGCTGAGTTTTCTTTTTTTCTTGTCCCAAATATATATGCATGTTTCCTAATGTAGAATATTTTATTATTTTCATTTACCAATATACTCTTATTAAATTTTCCTCACTTAATATACCAACTTCTTGAAATCATTCAAATACACACATTTTCCACTTCTTGGAAATATGGAACAACTCTCATTTCTTCTTCTTCAATTTTTTTATTAATTCCAACAACAATTTAATTTTAGATACTGAAAATTAAATAGGCGTAAACTAGGAAAGATTTTGGTAAAAATTAAATTTTCAATGACATTAAAGAAATTTTCTTAATCCGTGTGAAAAACGAAACAAGCCTATATAATTGGGACGGAGGAAGTAATAATTTAAAAATAATGATACAATAAAAAAAATTAAGAATATATGTGCGACAATTAAAATATCGAAACAACTTAAAAGGCATATATTAATATATTTCAAAATATCGAACAATTTAATGGACGAAATAAAAACCAAAATCTTGTATGGGCCGATATACAATTCGAATCAAACCCGTGAAAAACGACCCGAACTCGTATTACGTATTACACAGATATTCAATCCTAACCGTCAATTTTTCATCCGCGTATCACTATAAATTGCCATTAGGGTTTCCTTCGAAACCCAACCCAATTTGCATCTCTGCGTCAATCGTTCATATATTCTCTGAAAGCTTCGGGACTCCAATTGAGGTTCGATTTCTCTAGCTATATGTATTTAGGTGAAATCTTGCTTTATGGTTTTTGGTGAATGATTTGGTTATGGATCTGAATTTGACGTTTTAAGTAGAACTGTTGCTAAGATTTGGTTTTGGTTTTGGAGTTTTTTTCGAATGCGCGACGTATGTGATTATATTTTTTTGGTGATATTTTGGTGCAGCAGGTTGGTAATTGCTGAAATTTGAGAGATTTGAATATTACTTTAGTGGAGAATGGCGTCGAGATTTTGGACGCAGGTTTGTTTTGCTTTCTGTTTATATTACTGTTATTTTTGCTTATTTAGGATTGTTCAGTTTAAAAAGATTTATTTTTTTGTGAGACTTAAAATTTATCAAGTTTCTAAGTTTTCCAGGTCCGAGTTTCGATTCTGGATCCGTGTTTATGTGTGTCCGTCTTATTTTTTATCCTTTTTTTCTGGTAGAATTAAATTATGAATTTGGATATGGATTTGTTTTCAATTTTAATTATGCAATAGAAAAATAATTTTCTTCAATTCTAATTATGTGCCAATTTCTTCTTTAGTAAAGAAGGCATTTGAAAATAAAATACAACTAAATTTTACATCTTGGAGATAGCTTGGTGTGGTTAGTGTAGACACGTATGTGTATCTGTGTTTTTGCATTTACTTGTTGAAGGTGCATTCTTTAAAGTGTTTTTTCTGGGATTTTAGGGTGATAGTGACACCGAGGAGGAGAGTAGTGATTATGATGAGCAGGAAGAAGGACCAGTGGAGACAACTGCGGTTGCAGGTGGTGGTAGCAAGTATCTCCAGACTGAAGCTAGTGATAGTGATGACTCGGATGGGCAGAAGCGTGTTGTGCGATCAGCTAAGGACAAGCGATTCGAGGAGCTGGCTGCCACTGTTGATCAGATGAAAAATGCTATGAAAATCAATGACTGGGTGAGCCTGCAAGAGAGTTTTGACAAGATCAATAAGCAGCTGGAGAAGGTCATGAGGGTCACAGAGTCTGATAGAGTTCCTAACCTTTATATCAAGTCTCTTGTGATGTTAGAGGATTTCTTAAATCAGGCATTGGCCAATAAGGAGGCAAAGAAGAAGATGAGCAGTAGTAATGCAAAGGCCTTGAATTCAATGAAGCAGAAGCTTAAGAAGAACAATAAGCAGTATGAGGATTTCATTAACAAGTACAGGGAGAATCCAGGCCTTTTTGAGGAAAAAGAAGAGGATGAGCAAGAGGAGGATGATGAGGATGATGAGGTAGGTTCAGACCTTGATGATGAGGACCTTTTGAACCGGGAATCTGAGGAGAGTGAGGACGAAGAAGAAACGGAAATGGATGCAGCTGAGACTGGGTCTGGTTGGGAGAAGATGTTGAGTAAGAAAGATAAGCTGATGGATAAGCAGTTCAAGGATCCTAGCCAAATTACTTGGGAAACTGTCAACAAGAAGTTCAAGGAGATTGTAGCTGCCAGGGGTAGGAAGGGGACAGGAAGAATTGAGTTGGTTGAGCAGCTCACTTTCTTAACGAGGGTTGCTAAAACCCCTGCTCAGAAGCTTGAAATTCTCTTCAGTGTTGTTTCTGCACAGTTCGATGTTAATACAAGTTTGAGTGGGCATATGCCAATCAATGTTTGGAAACAGTGTGTGCAGAATATGCTTGCCATACTCGATATTTTAACTAAGTACCCAAATATTGTCGTTGATGATATGGTGGAGCCTGATGAGAATGAGACCCAAAAGGGTGCTGACTTTGATGGAACTATTCGGATTTGGGGAAATTTGGTAGCATTCCTTGAAAAGATAGATGTGGAATTTTTTAAGAGCCTTCAGGTTATTGATCCACACACACGTGAATATGTTGAGAGGCTTAGGGATGAACCCAGGTTCCTAGTTCTTGCTCAGAATGTCCAGGAATATCTGGAAGGGGTTGGGAATTATAAGGGTGCTTCAAAGGTAGCTCTTAAGCGGGTTGAGCTCGTATATTATAAACCACAGGAGGTGTATGATGCTATGAGGAAATTGGCTGAGCAATCTGATGATGGAGAAACAGAATCTGGAGAGGAAACTAAAGCTGTTGAGGAAAGTAGGGGTCCACCTGCCTTTGTTGCAACTCCCGAGTTGGTGCCCCGGAAACCTACCTTTCCAGAGAATGGCAGGGCCTTAATGGATATCCTTGTTACACTGATATACAATTATGGCGATGAGAGGACTAAGGCTCGTGCAATGCTTTGCGATATATATCATCATGCCATTTTTGATGAATTTGCGATATCTCGCGACTTGTTGCTCATGAGTCACCTACAGGATAGTATTCAGCACATGGATATTTCTACCCAAATACTTTTTAACAGGGCTATGGCACAGCTTGGTCTCTGTGCATTTAGGATGGGACTTACTGCTGAGGGCCATAGTTGCCTCGCAGAACTGTATTCTGCTGGCAGGGTGAAGGAATTGCTCGCCCAAGGCGTCTCCCAAAGCAGATATCATGAGAAGTCGCCAGAACAGGTATTACTTTTTATTTATCATACACTTCAGTTTTTCTTACCTAGTTGTATATCCAAGGTCAGTGATTTAGAATTGTCAACACGTTTGCCAATGAGATCCCTTTTGTTTATGATTTTATGATGTTATTTTACATATGCTTTGTGATTCTTTTTCATTTTCCAGAGAAACTTAGAGCCTGTTTTGCATGGCTTTTGAAAAGCCAAAAGCTGATTTTTGTCCCTCACCTATCTTGAGGTGGACTGAAGTTGGTTGACTTTACATTAGTTATAAATATTAGCATCCTTATAGACGTGTATTTGGCTTCCAGATGTCTGTAGCTTTTCAATGTGTTATCAGGAGCATTTATGGTTGTAAATGACTGCAAATTTTCAGGAACGGCTGGAGAGGAGGCGACAAATGCCGTACCACATGCATATAAATCTTGAACTTCTCGAGGCGGTCCATCTGATATGTGCCATGTTGCTGGAGGTCCCCAACATGGCAGCCAATAGCCATGATGCCAAACGTAAGGTCATAAGCAAGACTTTCCGAAGGTTGCTCGAAGTAAGTGAGAGGCAAACTTTCACTGGCCCTCCTGAAACTGTCAGGGACCATGTAATGGCAGCCACAAGGGCCCTCAGGCAGGGAGATTTCGGCAAGGCTTTTGAAGTTATAAAATCCCTTGATGTCTGGAGGCTGCTTCGGAATAAAGATAATGTTCTCGAGATGCTCAAGGCTAAAATTAAGGAAGAGGCTCTAAGGACCTACCTTTTTACATATTCATCCTCTTATGATTCCCTGAGCTTAGACCACCTTGCCAGGTTGTTTGACATATCGGATTCTCAAACTCGTAGCATTGTGAGCAAGATGATCATCAACGAGGAGCTCCATGCAAGTTGGGACCAACCAACTGGTTGCATCGTCTTCCATGCAGTCGAGCACAGTAGATTGCAGGCTTTAGCATTCCAGTTGACAGAAAAGCTCACAATTCTTGCAGAAACTAATGAGAGAGCAATCGAGTCACGGATTGGCGGTGGAGGATTGGACGGTCTTCCTCTCAGGCGCAAGGATGGGCAGGACTATGCTGGGGCAGCTGCTTCAGGCACCGGTGGTAGGTGGCAAGAATTTTCCTTCTCACAAGGCCGCCTAGGCAGCAGCGGTGGAAGAACAGGATATGGTGGTGGCCGATCATCAGCTTCTGGTCAAGCATCAGGCGGAAACTTTTCAAGGGATCGGACGGGTCAATCACGATCTGGTGGCTACCAGAACTCAAGATATCAAGATGGACCTGGCCGAACGTTCCAGTCTGGTTCTTCTGTTAGGGGAAATCAGGTGGATACGTCGACCCGGATGGTTAACCTCAACCGAGGAGTTCGTGCCTAAGTCAGAAAATCGACCAAATCAGTGTAATAGTTGGCCACTTTTATTTATGTCATATTTGTCATCTTTCCGTGCTGAGATTTTTGATGAACAGTGGATGCTATCTTGTTCCTGTTACTGAAATTCTTAAATTTTGATGACACTATGTTGATGAGCTGGTTTGTACGAATTTAATTTTAATTTTCTTTGATATGATAACATATATTCTGCAAATTTTTATTCCCAATGTAAGCTTGGCAAAAATATGGTGACTGCAAATAAATTCCAATAATAACCATCCTTAAAACGAAGCCCCACTTTTATGTTTCCATTTACCTACTAGGTTGTAAAAACAGCCTAATCAAATTGAAGACCCTGTTTGGTTTGGTTTTGTTAAAAAATTAAAAATTGAAGTTTCTTTAGTAAATCTATTTACTATATTAAAGGAGGATAGTTTTCCGCCCCTTTGCTTCAACAGTGTTCCCGCCGCTCTACCGTCGCTTGAGTAAATAGAGAATGACAAAACAATTTTTTTATATTATTTTGTCAGGATATTTCTCTGCAGCACTTTTTTTTTTCAACTCCTCCCTCCACCCCCCCTCCCCTTCCACCCAAGCAACCCCCACCCACATTTATTTTTCAAGATATTTGCAGGCTTTGATTGACATGATTGAAAAAAAGCAAAACAATACATATCTTAAGTTCTTAAGTCCAATTATCTCCTCGCAAAAAGTGTTATATCACCATTTTCAAGTTTCACTGTTTCCCATATATTTTCGTTCATCATCAACGCTCTCCTCTCATGTAAGCGACCGACCCTGTTTTTTTTAGGCGTGTTTTCGGAATCTAAGTTAAGGCCTTGTTTGGGAGAAATTTTAATCAAGATTTTAATCAAAATTCTAGCCGTTAACTATCAAATCAGCCACCATTTTTGACTTTCTCTCTCACAGGTGGGGCCCACGGGTTGACTATAACGGCTATAATTTTGATTAAAATCCCACAAAAATTGCTCCCAAACACGCTCTAAGTATGCAGGAAAATTTGAAAAATTAGCTTTATTTATTTTCATGTGCAGTGAGATGGCTCCCATCATAGATATGCTCACGGACATCGTTCCTACCAAAACCAAGTGAGCATTCCGTGTTCGCGTTGTTCGACTTTGGGAAAATCTTACGTTTGGAAAATCCGACGACATTTACAGCTTGGAGATGGTATTGATCGACAGAGATGTGAGTATATGAACTACAATTTATTCTTGATGTGGAAGCAAATCTGTTGTGATTTTGTTATGTGTGATTTTTAAATATTGGACGGTATTATTTAAATCCATTGTCATTAACAGAGCTTTCAACTTAATCCTAAGTTATGTAGATTATTCATAATGAATTCCATGTGGGATGTGTAATACTAGGGCACTAGAATTCATGCATCGGTTAAACGCAACTTGATCAAGACATTCAAGCCCATCATCCGTGAAGGACTTATATGTTATGCGTGACTTCGTCATTGGTTACAACAATTCAAAGTACAAAGCTTCGAGTCACAGATACAAGCTGAATTTCATGATGAAGACATACGTCAATGAAGTTAAGGATAGTAGCTTTCCATCCCATATTTATGATTTTATTCCGTTTGGTGATCTGTTGTCGGCTTCTGAAATAGATGAAAACAAGTTGATTGGTAATGTTCACTTTTAATGTGTCATGTCATATTTTATGGAGTTCCAGTTTAAACACAAATGGATTCACGATTTTGAATGTTAATCGTTAACGGAGAATAAATCAATATTTCTGTCTTTAGATGTAATTGAAGAAGTTGTTGGCAAGGATACAGTCCGCTCAAAGGAAATCTCTGGGAGAAGTACAAGAATGATTGATATTTTACTACAAGATATTGAGTATGTCCTTCGTTGGCAGCGAATAGTTGTTATCTTAGTTATCTAATTACGACGATTAACACTTACCGCTTCTTATGCAACAGGAATAATCGGTTGTCCTGCACCATCTGGGGTGAGCAGGCTGATGAGCTTGGCAACGTCCTGGATACTGAAAATCCAGAACCAGCCATATTATTACTTCAGATGTGTCGAGCTAAAAAGTTTAGAGGTATATTTTTTTACACTATTACATAACTGAGAGTCAGTTTCATTTTTCATGATGATTATTAATTAATATTTATGATATATTGTTGTAGGTGAGGTGAGGATATGTAACACATATCATGTGACGAAATTATGTGTCAACGCCCAGCTTGCGGAAGTTCAGGCTTTCCGAGATAAGTATGTTATCCTGTACCGTGGATAGACAATGTATTTTTGATTATTTTCATTGTACATTAGTTAATATAGCATTGAAAATCTATTCAAAGTTGTTTACTGGAAACGAGAATCTGACCCAGAGGATAAGTCAGATATCCTCGAGTTCTGTTTGTGATGTGTCAGATGACTTAGCAGGTGGAGGTTGCGATGTCAGAGTATTGATCAACTACTGGATTCGTCTGAGGTAATATTTGCGGACAAGTATATGATGTGTGTGTGTGTGTCTATATATATATATATATATATATATATATATATATATATATATATATATATATATATAATATCATATATAATACAATGATTTTTGGTAAGGATTATATTATATTATGAAAAATATTTTTTCCTATGTATTAGGTTGGTCATTGTTGGATTTATGCTACTATTGTGGCCGTTGAGAATGATCGGAATTGGTGTTATCTATCGTGTAAGAAGTGCCTGAAAAAGGTTAACCCTATAGAGACCAGATTCCATTGTGAGAAGTGTGATAGTTTCAGCTCAGATGGAATTCTTAGGTGAATAATCATTGCAGAAAATGTAGTTGACAAATCTTTTTTTCCATTTAAGGTTTAAGGTTCAATTGAGGGTAATAGATGGAACGGGTAGTGCATCTTTTCTGATGTGGGATCGTGAATGCTTACAACTTATAGGGAAGACTGCTGCTACTCTAAATGAAGATATGGTTCAGGTAAGTTGTAGTATATATAATTATTATTTCATAATTAAATATAATTACATGTGACCTTAGAAAGATTTGACCTACTAGCAGAATGCGAAAGATTTGTCTTACCCGAACGATATCGAAGCATTGGTTGACAGGAAAATACTGTTTAAAGTTCAAGTTAAACAACAAAACATCGAGCAGCGCAGTGATATATTTATTGTGATGAGGTTAACCGCTGATGATTCTTTAATATCGAAGTATGTTATATTTTCGAATGTAGAAAGCCAGGTTAGTTAAATTAATTACATGGTTTATTTAGCTTAACTACATAGCTTTTCTTTATTTTCGTAACATAATATATTCATCTCATATTGTAGGGTTCTGATATGTTTTTGAAGTCTGACAAGAATGCCAACGAGGAGCTAAATGTCTTACATTTCTCAATCCTTTTTAGATTACATTATATTACTTTTAACTGATCGTTGGTTTTTCTTTTCACTCATTTTCTGTATTACAATAGGATTCTACATCTGATACATCTGATAATGAGGTTAACACACCGACCAAGACGCATCAGAAGCCACTTTCCTTGGACAAGCTCGAACCCAGTAACAAAGCTAAGAGAACATTGGACGTATACTCATCCACGCAGTTGTCAAGCAACAAGAGCCGAAGGATAATAAAGCAGGAGAAGCCTTGAAAGGGTTGCTAAACAATTGGAACTTTTGGAAAATATTTTGAAGCTCACTGCTGAAGTGGGGTTTTAGATGGCAAATAGACTTTTTGAAAATATTTTGAAGCTTACTGCTGTGCTGAAGGGGTGATTTAGATGCTTCTGAAGGGGTGATTTAGATGCTTGAAAGGCTTTCTAAACAATTGAACTTTTTCAAAAGATTTTGAAGTTGACTGCTGCTGCTGAAGGAGTGATTTAGATACTACGTGGTCATTTTGCGAACTCAGCACTGATCTTAATATGTATTTGTCCACATTTCTCTTATATTTGCAAATATATGTAGTTGACTATACATTTCTCTTTTTAATCCTCCACCCAGTGCTAAACCATTAATAGCAACCATCGAGAGCTTTCTAGCTGCTGAGAACAAAGTCACCCATGAACAAACAAAATATAAACAAATAAAGTGATGCTGGGCCTACTTCTCTTCACACTGTTACTAGATATCAGGAACAATCTATTACTATTAACAATGTACTATCCAGCACTGCAAATCGAAATTCAATTCGTATGGATGGAAAAGAATCTCACAACCAAGAGGAATGTGGTGAGTGGAAGTTTGTCTGAAACGTTGCTTGATGAGAAAAAGTGGTCATCAGATAAGTCTCTGGACATGGATATAGAAAAGGATGTAACTTATGAACGCAGGTGTGCAAGGTTTAACCCCGTGGAATCGCCAGAACCAGCAGAATTCTCACAATCTAGGGCCTTAGACTTTATTGATCACTATCTGTCAGTTAGTGATTTGAACTTGTGTGAAAATGTTGAAACTAAAAAGACTAACAGAATAAAATCACCAGCATCTTTGAGGTCAAAAGGGACTCAAAGTTTGGCGAGGAGAGTAAATCTTGGAATCATTGATTGTGACTCTACGACTTTTGACTGGACAGGAAAGGAAAATGAGAATGGTGGGTACACCTTCCTGGGAACGACAGATGACACGATCTTTGGATGGGAAGGAAACAAATCAGGATCCACATTTGTAAATCAGGAATCTGATATTGTTGGCTCGTGCGGAGGCTTAATCCTCCGCGTGCGGAGGTTTAGAGCCTCCGCACGCGGAGGCTTCAACCTCCGCTTGCGGAGGTTGAGACCTCCGCTTGCGGAGGCCTGAATCCTCCGCAAGCGGAGGTTCTCAACCTCCGCACGTGGATGCTTAAGCCTCCGCCTTCCTGGGAACGACAGATGACACGATCTTTGGATGGGAAGGAAACAAATCAAGATCTGCATTTGTAAATCAGGAATCTGATATTGTTGGCTCGTGCGGAGGCTTCAACCTCTGCTTGCGGAGGTTTCAAGCCTCCGCTTGCGGAGGTCCTCCGCACGCGGAGGTCGAATGACTTATTTTTAAATTTTTCTTTTTTTTCTATTTTGATTCGATAAAATCGACTATACTTTTAATTCGTTTATAGCCCAATTTTTTTCCTTTATATTCACAATTTCTTATTTATTTTATATTAAAAAGTGAAATGAACAGTTACCCTTCAAATAATAATGGAATGTGGGAAAAGTAGTGAGATATTTATCGATGGATAGTTATAAATTAAATTATATATAATTTAAAATTAAAATTAAATACGTTAAATTCAACTAAATAATTCTGAAACACTAATAAATGATCACTAACAAGTCAAAGTACGGCGGCCACAAAGAGCAATACATCACATTAAATGCACCACAGACGTTCAATGTTTCTTTGAAATTTTTTACAATAGTTTTCCTTTTTTTTTTTGCTTTTCTGTGGCTACAAAATCTGCAATAAACATACCGCATTAAATGTGATAAGGTATTTCTCTGACTTATAGTAAGCAAATTTTCTACGAAAGCTAAGCAAGCTGTCCTCTCACTTATACCTTATTGCCAGAGGAGAACTGGAGATGAGAAACCATTGAAGCCATGCTTACTGTCGGAGGAAAAATGGAGATGATAATACTTTGACAAACATGATATTGAACGAGGAAGGTTAAACGTTGAAACCAACGAGGAAGGTTAAACATTGAAGCCATGGATGGACGTAATTCAAAATGTCAGAGAATGATAATAAATGGAGGTCAGTGCGTAGTTGCTTATACGTTGTTTACACCGCTAATATGCTGTTGCAGGAATTTAATGAAGCCATAATTTTTTGCTCTAAAAAGTAGTTTTCTCATATATGTTTAACAACCGGTAGCAATTAATTATTCTCAATTAATGACACTGATAATCTTACCGTCGGAGTTTGAAAAATGTCATATAGTTAATATATTGTTTTTGAGGTTGGGATTTTCAGACTTTAAATGTCAATATTTTATCTTCATGTTCATTCACGTGATTGGCCTCCATTTTTTTTCTTTATGTTTATTATTTCGAAATTTATACTCAATTTTTTTTTTACCAATCAAATGCTTCCTATAGTTACACATACAAATATAATAAACAGGAAATTCACGAAACAATGTATAAATTGAGGTTTCTAAAACCCTGTTGACTTCAATATTTTATTTTATTATATGCTTAATCAAAGTTGTGGATATTCTCAAACTAGTACATCAACAAATGAAAAAATTGGATTTCATAAAATGAATTTCGTTAATTTGTAACAAATGAATGAGTTTTTTTAAACTGAATATTGTTTTAATTGTTCATTAATTTTGGAAAGGTACAGACTTCATTAACTGGAGTCTGATTATTGAATGTGTAATCTATTAATTTTGGAAAGGTACAGATTACAGGAAAGATTGTGGACATGGCCTAGATACTACAGCTGAATGCTCAAGAACGCCATTATCGAATATTTCAAATTGTGAGATTTCATTTCCCTATTATATTCCCATTTTCATTTACAATTGTAATGAATGACCAAAAAAAATCTGAAATGAAATATGTTTTCAGTGTCCTTCACACCACTTCAAAATGGCTGAACCATAATATCACGTACATCATTGCATGTGCTGCCCTCTGGAAAGCACATAATACGTAATGGTGTCTCTGAAAGTTCTACAAACTCACAGTCAGTTTGTTCTGACGACGAAACTCTATCAGTTAATCTACAAGGGACGTCTGTGAACTTAATGAGTGGTACAAATGTTTTTCATGGTTTTGAGCTAATGTTTTCATATACAGTCAAACTACTATTTCTATCTAACGTTTTATGACAATTGTAGAATGTCTTATTTGCATACAGAAAATACTCAAGCTCAGAATAATAAGAACCGTCACACGAGTACTGCTCCAGTTCGCTCACGAACACTGTTGAGCAATGTTACGAATGGTACGATTACCTATTTCACTATACATTTTTTATTACAATCTGAATGTTGATAAATTTCAGTTATATCATTCTAACCGAATATTTCAATTACAAGAGTTAACAAATATTTATTTATGTTATAGGTTTTCGGGACATATCTAATTCTATAGCACATGCAAATAAACGTAGAAGAGTGCGTCATCTTTCTACGTTCGGAAAATACAGAATGCACGACGGTCTAATTGAGAAACTTAGTTTTGATTTGAAAGATGGTAAGTTAATTTGTTTTAATTACATATTAAATATTAATATTCATATTAATTATCAATTTAGGCTAACATGATATTATGTGAAATGTGCTCAATGTTTAATTTTTTTTTCTTTATTTGTTATAGGAGAGGATGCTGCATCTGGAAATGACTTTTCAAAGAGAGGTGATTTTCTTTCGTTTTCTTCATAATAGTGACTGAAGTGTATATTTTTATCAATTTTTTTTAATTAAAATCTCTTCTTCGCAATCTTTTGGTTTGTTCGAAATTATTGTCAATCATGTTAGTTCTATGTTGTTTGAATATATTCGAATGTATAAATTACAGCAGATGATTATCCTAATAAAACTCATCGAATCATTAGATTCACAATTGTGTACCATTACGTTTCAGGTGCCATATCATATTTTCAACTTGTGCATAAGATTAAAACATTGTAGATAGTTTATATCAATTTCATACAAACTGTATAGAGTTTTATTAGAGAGTAAACGGGATGCATTAAATCTAGGTAATTAAGTGTAGATTAAGCACTTATCGAATTTCCTGTTCTGTATAACATGCTGAAATTTTAAATTATTTCCTCTTTATTATAGGAGAGGATGTGGAATCTGAAGTTCTTTTAAATAAAGGTAACGTTCTTCCATTTTCATTATGTTTAGAGTAACTTCCAAGACTTTTCCTATACGAATTTTTACACTGATACATATTTTATGCAGAATATTGGGATATTGGAGATCCTGTTTATAAATGTGAATATTGTGGGGCTTCATTCTGGTATGATGAGAGGATTGGGAAGCATTATACAACATCGAAACCAAAGTTTTCTTTGTGCTGTATGTAAGGAAAAGTGGAGCTACCGAAGATGCGACATCCTCCGCAAACCCTTTGTGATTTACAAAATGGGGTAAGCGAGAAAAGTAAACATTTTCTTCAAAACATTCGTTTGTACAATACAATGTTTTCTTTCACTTCGTTGGGTGGAAAGATTGATTCTACTGTAAACCAAGGCAAGGGACCTCCTATTTTTCGGATGCACGGCCAAAATTATCATAGGATTGGAAGTTTGTTGCCTGCTGAAGGTTGCCCACCGAAGTTTGCTCAGCTCTATATTTATGATACAGACAATGAAATTTCAAATCGAATTCAAACTGTTTGGTAATTATCGTATTTAGTGTTCTGTAGTTAGAATACTTATTACAGTTTTATTTTATATAAATACTAAAACTCTGTATTCTTTTGTTAACCCAGCCCAAACACAGAAGTCAACAAGATTCATGCTGAGATTGTTGCTAACTTGAAGGCAATGCCTGATGAGCACAATGTGTTAGTAAAATCATTTCGAATGGTGAAGGACACAATTCGTCAAAATGTTTCGTCCGATCTGAAATTGAGGCTCATTGGAAGGAGAGAACAAGATGGTCGAAGGTACAATCTTCCATCTGTCTCTGAAGTTGCAGCACTAATTGTTGGAGACTTTGAAACATCTCCAGCTGATAGAGATGTCATAGTTGAAACAAAAACGGTGCAACTAAAGCGAATTAATGAGTTGAATGCTTCATATCTAGGTCTCCAATATCCCTTACTTTTCCCATATGGTGAGGATGGATATCGAGAGGATGTTCCTTTGAGGTATTCAAACATGACTCCTTCGACTAGAAGAAAAAAGATAACAAGGAGAGAGTTTTTAAATACAGTTGCGTGAAAGGGAATCTGAGTCTTCGAATATTTTGTGTGCAAGAAGGTTGTTCCAGGAATTTTTAGTTGATGCATATACAATGGTTGAATCTTCGCGTCTATCATACGTACGTGCTCATCAGAAAGAGTTGAGATCTGATATGTATAAAGGATTGACCGAAGCAATTCTAAGAGGGGAAACTGATCCTTCTTCTCAAGGAAAGCGTGTGATTTTGCCCTCATCTTTCACTGGTGGAGCACGATACATGGTCCAGAATTATCAAGATGCAATGACAATTTGCAAGTGGGCTGGATATCCTGACTTATTCATTACATTTACATGCAATCCCAAATGGCCAGAGATTGTGCATTTCGTCGAAAGTAGATGTTTGAAACCCGAAGATCGCCCAGATATTCTTTGTAGAATATTCAAAGTGAAATTAGATCATTTGTTGAGAGATTTTAGAGTAAACAAGATTTTTGGAAGAGTCAAAGCAGGTACTTTGCAAAATCCATAAATTTTTTTTTCCATATTTCAATAAATTAATTTCTATTTAATAATATTCATTAATAAGTAATGTTAATATAAAATTTTCATCATATTGCAGTTATATATACAGTCGAGTTCCAAAAACGCAGTTTGCCACATGCACATATTTTGCTTTTCCTGTATCAAGAAGACAAATATCCCTCTGGTGAAGATATTGACAAGATCATCTCATCTGAAATTCCTTCTGAAGCTACTGATCCTGTATACTACAATGCAGTAAAAAATTTGATGATGCATGAGCCTTGCGGCAACGTTAATAAAAATTCTCCATGTATGTTGGATGGAAGGTACTCAAAGCATTTTTCGAAAAAGTACACAGAATGTACTATTGTTGACGAAGACGGGTATCCGACTTACCGGCGGAGGGGTGATGGTAGAACAATAAAAAAGAATGGGATTGACTTGGATAATAGATATGTGGTGCCACACAACCGCTTCTTGCTTCTGAAATACGGTGCTCATATTAATGTTGAATGGTGTAACCAGTCCCGGTCTATAAAGTATCTCTTCAAATATGTCAACAAAGGACATGATCGTGTTACTGCAGCGTTTTATCGAAGTAGCGAAGATAATGATGTGCAAAGTCCGGTTGACGAAATAAATATGTACTACGATTGCCGGTACATCTCACCATGTGAAGCTGCTTGGAGAATATTTGGTTTTGATATTCATTACAGAGATCCTCCAGTTGAAAGATTGCATTTTCATCTTCCACACGAGCAGAATGTTATATTCTTAGATCATGATGCAATAGATGATGTCATGAGTAGGCCGACGGTAAATTCGTCAATGTTTTCAGCTTGGATGGAAGCCAATCGTAACTATCCAGAAGCAAGATCTTTAACATATGCAGAGTTCCCCACTAAATTTGTGTGGAAGTCTCCATTGAGGGAATGTCATCCACGTAGACGTGGATTCTCAATTGGACGAATTTTTTATGTGCCTCCTGGATCTGGTAAACAATATTATTTGAGAATTTTACTTAATATAGTTAAAGGACCAAGAAGTTATGAAGAGATAAAATGCATAAATGGTGATCAATATAATTCATTTAGAGATGCTTGCTACGCTCTTGGTTTATTGGATGATGACAAAGAGTATGTGGATGGGATTGTTGAAGCAAGCCACTGGGGATCTTCGAACTGTTTGAGAATTCTGTTTGCGACTTTGTTATATTCGGGTTCTCTTTCAAGGCCTGAATTCGTATGGGAAGAGTGCGGCGGTACTTATCAGATGACATTCTGTATAGACAGCGCACCATTTTGCAACATGAAAGTATTCAAATCCTACTTCATTGCTTATATAAAAAATAAATAAACAATTACTACAGTTACATGTTATGTCATCTTCTTAATTGTACTTCTTTATATGTTGTACCGTACAGATTTACAACTCAATGACGATGAATTAAAGGATTATACACTTGTTGAGATTGAAAAAAATTTGCGTAGTACTAGCAAAAGTTTACGTGATTTTCCAACTATGCCCTTCCCATTGATAGTTGGTCTTTCGGTTCGCCATAACAGGCTAATTCAAGATGAGTTGCGTTATGACGAGATGTCTTAGTTGACGAACATAATAGATTTTTATCGAATCTAACAGATGAGTAACGGAACGTCTATGAAACAATAATGCATGCAGTTGATAATGGTAAAAGTGGAGTATTCTTTCTTTATGGGTATGGAGGTACAGGAAAAACATTTGTATGGAAAACACTATCTGTAGCAATACGATCGAGGGGACAGATTGTACTAACCATTGCATCAAGTGGTATAGCATCTCTTCTTTTACCGGGTGGTAGAACAGCTCACTCTAGATTTGCCATTCATCTTATTCCCACCGAAGACTCAACCTGCAACATTAAACAAGGCAGTCCTCTTGCAGAGCTAATCATCAAAACTGATCTTATCATTTGGGATGAAGCTCCTATGATGAATAAGTATTGTTTTGAAGCTCTAGACAAGACTATGCGAGATATATTAAGATTTAGCAATCCATTGAGTTTGACACAAACATTCGGAGGTAAAACCACTGTTTTTGGAGGAGATTTCAGACAAATATTACCCGTCATTCCAAAGGGTACCAGGCAAGATATCGTTGTTGTAACTATTAATTCTTCCTACTTATGGCAACATTGCAAAGTTTTGAAATTCACTAAGAACATGAGGCTCCAAAGTCCAAACTCAAACATTGATCTACGAGAGTTAAAGGCGTTTTCAGACTGGATTTCAAATATTGGAGATGGTACAATTGGTGGGCCAAATGATGGGCACGTTTCGATTGAAATACCTGATGATTTACTGATAAAAGAGAAAGAAGATTTAGTTGAATCAATAGTGGATAGTACATATCCAAATTTATCAGAAAGAGTTAGCGATCCTTTATATTTGCAAGAAAGAGCCATCTTGGCTCCAACACTGGATGTTGTTGAAACAATCAACGAGTATATAGTCTCTCTTAATGAAACGGAGGGAACAACTTATCTAAGTTCTGATACAGCTTCCAAATCAGATTCCAATATTGATTTACTAGATGATCTACACACTCCGGAATTCTTGAATGGAATAAGATGCTCGGGTGTACCTAATCATGAGCTGAAGTTGAAAGTTGGCACTCCTGTTATGTTATTAAGAAACATTGATCACTCTGCTGGACTGTACAATGGGACTAGATTGGTTATCACAACACTTGGAAAACATGTTTTGGAAGCTAAGGTCATTACTGGAAGAAATGCAGGACATAAAGTGTTCATTCCAAGAATGACGTTAACTCCATCAGATTCAAGACTACCTTTTAAGTTTCAAAGAAGACAATATCCTTTGATAGTGTCATATGCTATGACTATTAACAAAAGTCAAGGCCAATCACTATCGCATGTAGGACTTTATTTGAAAAAGCCTGTTTTCAGTCATGGCCAACTTTATGTTGCAGTGTCCAGAGTTACAAACCGTTTAGGATTGAAAATTCTTTGTTGTGATAGAGATGGAGAACCATCCAATTCAAGAACAAATGTCGTTTTCAAAGAAGTTTTTCAAAATTTGAATTAGTTATGTAGTGTATATATACTTTCAAGTTTATTTTATGAAGTGTTTTGCATCTAATTGGATTCGAAAATGAATTATAATAAGTTGTTCGTGTTAAAATTACAATTGCAATTATCTACTGATACCATGTACAATGCCGATCAACAATTGGTATCTTTATCTCGTGGATATACGTGAGTGGAAATTTCAAATATATGATTGTAACCACAGCAGCCACACACTAGACGAAGTAAAACTAAATGCAAGAGCAACATTCGCTTTAGTTCAAGGGTTATTGATGTCTTCTAACTTATTGTCTAGCAGACATGAGTTAAGAAAACATAAAAACAAAAAAATGGAGATGAACATTATGCCTTATATCCTTTGCAGAAACAGTGGGTAAGCATTTAACATACTAATTACCATAGTGTTAAATTTATTGTTCAATTTACTTTCATAGTAACGATACTAATATAGTCTAATATTATGTTGTTTCAGGCCTAATTGTGGAGTTTTTGTGCTGAATTACATAGAATGCTTCATTTTAGGACGACCAATAGAATTAGTTTCCTCAAACAACATGTGTGGATACCGAAAAAAAATATTAGTCGATGTTGCTTTCAATCAATATTTCCTACGTTCCAGTTAAATGTTTTTAGAGTTCGTACTGATAAGTGTCCATGTAACTTATTAAATTATCCAGAATAGTATTAATTTATAGTATGTGCATCTCACCGTGCATCGCACGGGTGAAATACTAGTTCATATAAAAGTCGATGAAATATGTTATTGTAAGTTGATAAAAGTTGTGGGTATCATAAAATGTGTGATTGATACTGCATTTAAAGAAAAATTTGATTTAAAAAATCGGGATCAAATGGGGTGAAATCGTAGTTTTGGAAAACCGGTACTAGAATGCAATAAAACAGTCCATGAAGTAGCTTCATTTGCCTTATTTTAGCTATTGAGTTTATTTATTGAACCGATTGTATTTTATTTTTTTATTTGTGGCGCCAATTATTTGACATGACACTTCCAAAAAAATAAATTATTTAGATCAAGTGATCTGACTTGGTACCAAAATTCAACAAGCTCAAATGAGCAAATCAATTCTTTTAAAATTCAAACAAGGAATTATATCCAAGATTAGTGACTTATATCATTAGTTGTATGAAGTAATTCATAATTATGCAGATTGTTAGTCCACATAATTTGTCATGTTTTGTTGCTTGTATGTTTAAATGTGCATTAACATAATTCTCATTTTTAACTCATTTGAATTATTTAAACTAGGAGGGGACATTTTAATCAAAAATTTAAAAAAAAAACAAAAACAAAAACAAAAACAAAAATGGAGATTCCAGAACTAACTGGACAGATCGATTCTTGATTCTTGAATTGAAACTGCGAGTACCCAACTTTGAAATCAAAATTTATCATTTTTTTTTAGTTTTTTCACTCTGATCCAATGATCCCAACTCAACAAGTAGCAAATTTGTAAAGCCCATTGTTGCATAGCCTAAGTAGTAATCAATCAGATTCAATCATTTGAATATTTGAATAATTTCACTTTAGTTTATAGCCACTTTTGATCGTATTTTACGCACTGATTGCTCTATAAGCCTTTGAATACTATTTTGTGGCGTATCTATAATAAATTAAGAAAATATTGAAATATATATTTGGTAACATATTTTCTCTTCTAATTCTGCTAAATATTGGGAAGATAATTAATATTATCAGCTAAACTTTTCTTTCATTTTTTTTTTTCAAAAAATGATACAGATGAATCAAATTCAAACCAAAACCGACGGTTTGAGTTTAAATTTGGTTCTAGTAATTATATGGACCTGAACGATTGCATTTACAAAAGGGCAACTTACAAATATACTCCCAAAATTAGAGGTCTTTTGAAAAATCATATAAAAAATATTTTGAAAGTAAAAAATAGTGTGTAGAATTAAGTGTAAAAAGTGACACAATATCACTCTTTTTATTAAAAAAAAAAAAAAAGTGACGATACGTCACTTTTTAAAGTTAAGTATCACTTTTATTAAAAAGTAATGTTTGTTACTAAAAAAAGTGACAAAAATCTCAAGAAAGTGATAGAAAAAAAAAGTAAAAGTTCTGTATAAAATTAAGTGACACAATGTCACTTTTTTATTATAAAAAAAAAAAAGGGAAAAATTCACAAGTAAGAGGATAAGTATCCCCTATTTCAAAATTAAGAGTATCGCCAGTCAAGCCTCCAACACTCACAGCCAGTCAAGCCTCCAACTCCACCAGTTGAACCACACAAAACCAACCATCACAGTGCCTCGCCGGAAGGTTAAAATCACCACCTGACTGCACACACTGCCCCACTACTCAACCAGCGAACCACACCAAATCGACCATCACAAATCGCACACAACTCCACAGATCTGTGCGAAGAAATCAAATTAAGAAAAAAAAAATTGATTCGCTCCGCCTCCGCCGTGAACCAACACCACCATCCCTTCTCCTACTCGATCTGCAGCGTCGGAGACGACGGGCGCTTGTGGCGTAGTGTCGGCCGGAGCAGCTCTATCGCCGTGACAACTTCCTCGTCGTGGCTGCCGGTGGGTAAGGAAGGAGAGAGAGGACGGTAGAGAGAGGAGCTCCATCGCCGTGACACTGCACCCAACTGCCGGACAGAGAGAGAGTCCGATGGAAGAGCTTCTGCAGTGGCTGAATCCTCTGAGAGAGAGAGAGAGTCCTCATCGCCGCCGCCTTCTTCGTCGTGGAGATGGTAGAGAGAGAGAGAGAGGCGTGGAGATGGTAGAGAGAGAGGCGGCGGGGTTGGGATAGAAATGGAGAGAGAGAGGGGTTAGGGTTGGTAAATATAATTATTTTATAAAAATATTAATTAAAATAAAACTTCTGATTTTTGAAAGAAAAAGTATCTCACCTAATTTTAAAATTGATATCTCCAAAGATAGGATGGAGTGTAATTTCCACAAAAAAAAAAAAGTGATACGATGTCACTCATTTAAATTAAGTGTCACTTTTTTTAAAATGACATACAATATCAATAGTATTCAATATAATGTTAATACGTCAATACAATGAACATTCTTTTATCTTGTTGGATACATAACTTGAAAGAAAAATTACGAAATTTCAACAAATGTACCATGGTACATTTCAAATGACTTAAATATACACTCCACAATCATTCACAAAAAACAAAAACTTTAGAGCTATGGACAAACCTTTGTGCCATAACCCATCATCCATCCTCTGCAACACCTCCTCTACTAACCTATCTATATCAGCTATGGACAAACCTTTGTGCCATAACCAGGGTAAAAAAGTGCTATAAGCAATGGGTGTCATTTTGAACAAGGAAGGAAATCATATTTGTTGATTCTTGTGTTACCATCCACGTCACATAAACTATGAAACCCAGAGATCTAAAAGTTTTAAATCAAGAAAGTTTAAGCAAGGGTGGGAGAAGAAGATTGAAAACTATAGAAATTATACACTACTCATTTCACAATCCAAAGAAAGTTTTCTAATGCATTCATACGAAGAAAGAACTTTAACCTCTGAATTGGACCCATAAACTTCCATGGATTCTAGGTTTAGACATTGATGATCTCATTGGAACCAAATCATCGGATATGATCTGATTAAATGGAAGTTTATGGGTCCAATTCAGAGGTTAGACATTGATTCTGGGTTTAGACATTGATGATTTGGTTCGGGTTAGAAAATCAAATTTTAGGTTGGGTTGAGTTGGATTCTGGGTTATCTATTAAATTTCAATCAAACCCAATCCTACTAAATAAACAAAAAGATATTAAAAATAAAATTAGTACTTAAAACCAAAAACCAAAACCTAATGATCAAAATTCTCCTCTGTCTCACGTCTCATCTGCCTCTTGTCTATTTTGTCTCTCATTGCTGCTCGTGCATCGGCTTCTCAACTCGATTTGATTTTTTGACGTGATGTTTGACTAAACACTTGGATTGAATGAGAAGATTTACATTTTTAGTATTTAGGTTGAATTCATTTTATTTAATAGGTATAATATGCATGTATTTAGATTGATTTAATATTTATTTAATTTGATCATGGTATAATTTATTTAATAGGTTTTACAATATTTTTAATTTATATTGTTCTATTGGAATGAAACTTAACCCCAAGGACCATTGATCCAACTTCAATCGACTTAAGGTCTTTCAAATCTCCTTTTTTTTTTTCAAGAGGAAATTGCACATATACCTGAAATTAGATTTCCAATTTCATAAATAAGATAACAAGTTTAACATTTCAAAAATCAGGTTTTAATTAATAATTTAAAAACATTTTTTTATTTTTATTTTTATATAATTATATCTAATCAAACCCTAATATTAATATGAAGAAACCGGCATAAGACACCCATTTCCACCCTCTCACTGTCTCGTCGTCTCCACTCTCTCCACCCCTCTCTATCTTTCTACCTACCAATCAACACAACCCCAAAGCAGGGCCCTCCGCCACCAACAACTCGGGGCAAGCCTTGCCCCTAAACGATCGTCGCCCAACCGCACATCTCCTCCCCGGCAAGAGCTCCCTCCAGATCTCACATCTCTCCCATTCTCTCACAGATCTTGGGTGTGCGTGCGACTGCGGTGGAGGTGATTGGATTTTTTTGTGCTGTGGTCAGATCTGCACCACTGTGATCCGGTATGGATCGACGTCGGCCTCGTGAATTTGAAGTAGATAGCGGCGCCGTGAATGTGTGACGCTCACGACGCCGCGAATGTGTGACGCTTACGACGCCGATGCAGATCTGATTTTTCCTTTTTTATTTTTTTTAGCTTCGATTTTGATTGGATGGGTATGGTGATTTTAATGGTTGATGTTTGTCAGTGGTTGCTGTGGTGGTTTTTCAGTCAAAGGGTGGTTGCATGGTTGATGTTTGTTGTTGGCTATGGTGGATCTGGCGGCGATTTTGTTGTTCCGTGTGTTGGTGTGTGTTGGTGTAGTTGGGGGGTTTTTGGATTGTCGAAATCGCCCATTTTGTGGTGAGATCGTGGTTTTTGTCGTCGTTGGAGTGGTAGTGGCAGTCGTGGTTCCGTGTTTGGGTGGTGTTGGCGGTGGTTGTGTGTTCTGCGTGTGATTTGTGACTTAGTGGTGGTCACAAACGATTTTGGTGGTGGTCACAAATAATTTGATTGTTTGTGACCACTAATTATTAATTGTGATCAAAAAATTATTAATCGTGACCAAAAAATTATTAATTGTGACCTAAAAATTATTAATTTGTGACTTAAAAATTATTAATTGTGACCAATAAATTGATAAATTGTGACCTAAATAAGTATTGTGACTTATAAATTTTGGGATCTGTGACCGATGAACAAATTGTGACTTTTAAATTTCTAAGTTGTGACCAATAAACAAATTGTGACCTATGAAAATTTTGAATTGTGACCTAAATTTTTTTGAATTGTGACCAAATTGTATAGATCTGTGACCTTAACATATTCGTCGAAATTGGATCACTCGTCGGAAAAGTCGTTGGAACGGTCGTCGGAGAAGAGTAGTGACCGGAACGGTCGCCGAAATAGCCCCGGAGTTGTAGGGGTGGTAGAGGTGGAGGTGGAGGTGGGTTAATTATTTTATAATAGAATTAAATATTAATAATAAATTAATTTAATAGTTATTATTTCATAATTAAAAATTTAAAGAAACCTGATTTTTGAAATTTAAAACATGTTTTGGTATTTTTGAAATGGGTAAAAGTAAATGCCTTATTTATGTATTCTTCCCTTTTTTTTATGGGACAAATCTCCATTTTTAATGTAATTGAAATTAGTCCAAATCAAAATGGTATCAAACTTTCAAAAAAATGTTCAAATTCAACAAAAAAAGTCCCACCATTGGGCCCATAAAAAAATTGTCCAACAAAAGAATAATTGTGGTCCAACTTGAATTGGACTCAAGTCCAAACCAATCAACCCATCCCAAACCAACCCGAGTTTGATCGATTTGGGTTTCAACCGTGAATGGATTAGTTTCGATTTGAATTATTATCAAACCGAACATGTTGGGTTGACTTAGATTTAGGTTGGATTCAAAACCAATCCAACGCACTCCCAGCCCTGATTTCGAATATTGGAATACAAGGACCAACCCATCCAACACCAAGCTTATTTTAAATGAATTGATTTAAGTTTGAATTTTCCTTAAAACAGTTCGATTAAAAACGCCAAATTGGTCCGCTAAGGATGGCAATGGAGCGAAGCAAGACAGGGTATGGCCGTGACAACCCTCCCCATTGGATTACCAAGAGGTGGGGCAGGAACAAAAGGGGTTAGGATGGAACGCGGATTAAGATATCCCCATTCTCCATCTCGTTTTCTTATTATTATTATTTTTTATTTTTCGTATATACAATTTAAATTTAAAAATATAAAATAATTATCAGGACCGGAACCATATTCCCCATCCCCACCACATTCGGACGGGGCATTGCAAGGGACGACATGGCAATGGCTAGATTGGTTCCGACATTTTGCCATCCCTACAATCCAATTACACCGACCCTATTATGATAAGAAAGAGATATTTTCAGTTCGTTTGAACCTATTGGAAACCCGAGTACCAAAAAAAAAAAAAAAAGAACACGAGTGTTTTCTCAGCAGAATTTCCTTGATAGGAGAGGTAACCAAAAACAGCATTTCAAGCGAGGAAAACACAATCATTTACAAAGGATAAGAAGCAAGACTAATCTAAGTTACTGCTTTATTTTCTCGTTTAACTTTCTCCAATAATTTCGACTCAACTAGTAATCGGGCATACTCGTGTTGTGCATCCTTTATCTCCTTCCTAAGACGATTCACCTGTAGAAACAATCACAAAATGTTGAGGGTTTCAAGTGGTATAAAACAATACTTCCACTAAACATATATCGACTAAGTCAGGTATAGTGATTAGAAATTAATGTGGCCTAGATAAGCACCCCTCTTTATCTTATTATAAGATGCTCTGAGGCATTCATTGAATCGATAACTTCTCAAAATTTGTCTAAACTAAAATACAAAATCCGTGTATTCTAGCATGGTCAGTGGTTTGAAATACCTTCTCATTGAGTTCTTCCTCCCTCTTTTCGTACTCCTGGCATCTGAAATGCAGACGAAAGATAGCAGTGTAAGGACTAATAGAAGTCTCAGTCCATAACATAGGTTAGACAAATTCAGGTTGGATATGTGAAGAGTTGCTTTTGAAAAACTTATAAAAATGAAAGTTATCCAAACATGTTTGGAGAGAAAAAGTCACTTGCATTTAGGCTTAGCCAAAAGTGCTTAGCATGCTGTTAAGCATGACCAGTGAGTACAGCGCATCTATGATATACTTACTTAGCATGGAGTGTTTGGTTATCTTCCATTATGATTGCAGCTTCTTGATCTACCATCTGATTTGCATGGCCAACAGCATACTACGAGAAAGCAAAAGTATCAGTGGGAGATTCTTTACATCACAGCTAGCTTCCACGTGAGAGAAAATGCGAAGAAAAAAATCATCTAATGCAAGAGGGCAATGTTCGTGAAACAGCAAAAAAAAAAAAAAAAAAAGAATGGACCAAAAAGAGAACATAGTGCACAGTATGCAATAGCAAATGATTAAAACCTTCACCCAATCTTCACTACTTCAAGGTAGAAATGGTAATCGAATTCAAAATGTGAAGTTGTATTTCAAACAAAACATTATAGCTTTTCGTCTATTTACTATAAGAGGAAATTGATTGCTTCCACAAGGGAAAAAATTTGCAGCCAGCAAGATTGAGGAACCATATCCACGTTTGTAGATTGTGTATTCAAAAAGAAAATATATTTGAGGAATATAAGCCATTTAAGGTGTTGTTTTTCTTTCTTATGATTGATAAGTCAATTTAAATGGAGAAAGACAGCTCTCATGGACAAATCTTCCCATGCAAGTATATGAATCCCCATCCTCCTCAACTTCAGGAATGGCCATTCTAGGTACCTCCCAGAATCATCTCGTATTCTCAACCGTACCTTTAGTTGCTGCAAATTGTCACCATTCACCTGACATCACCACCAAAATCCCCCATTGCCAACTTCGGCCCATCATTCTCTCCCCCGTCACCCATCTAAATTTGAGTGCCTTTCGGCCAACTTTTGCTAGATCCAACCTCAAAGGTTAATTATGCCATTTTCATCATTCCGGCCAACATCCCCCACCATCCATAATCCCACCTCACTCTTCTACTCACTAACATCGTGTGTCATCATCCCTATTAACCCTACATATCTTCTCCTTTAGACTCCACTGCAAATTCCTTACGGTCACATCAAAAGCTGCCATCATCAGATGCTGCCTCCACGGTCCAAAAAACCAAATATCAATTTTGTCCTCCTGATGGTTGCATGTTAACTTCGATATTATATTAAAGAAAATGATTGTTCACATATTATCAACATCATTTAATCGATAATTTGTTTTTATTTCGGTGTAACTAGTAATTTGCTTGTGTTTCCCTTGGATGTGACTGGTAGGACCCAGAAGTGGAGTTTTTATAAGATCAAATCAAAAATAGCAAGTGTTTGATTATTCTTAGTGGATGTGATTTTATATTAACATCAGTTAATTTAGAATATATAACCACTAAAATGAGAGGAGGTGATGGTTGTGTGGCCAGGTGAGAGGTATTGGCGTGAAGAAACAAAGGGATTGATTACAAGTACAATACCTGTACATCTTGCTTGTGTGCAGTGGCAGTTCTGGACTCAACTCCCTTCCGTTTCACCCTTCCAGGCTCTACTGTATGATCACGTTCTTTCCTTTTTATAGGTTCACCTGTACAATATGATTTAGGATATCAAAGTAGAAAATTTTTAAGGATGTAAATTTAGGTGTCAGCATCTTATGAGTTTTTACCTAGTGAATTTTGATGAAATGAACCGGAGGAGTCCCTACTCAACAAAACGGGTTGAAACATACCACGATCTTGTCTAGAATTAAAAGAACCATTTGAAGTCATTGTTGCAGGGGGATTTTTTTTAACTTGATGATAACCAATGAGTCCACAATGATAATCCCTGTCAGGCTTCAATATTGCTTATCAGCATAATGTCAAATCATCTAAAGCATAAAGTAAACAAATAACGGAAGTCCTCAACGCAAGGATACAGCCTCAAGTACACCAAATTTACTCCAAATGGAATGCACAATATTACTTGTGAAGGAGACAAAGGGGAATAATCCTACTTCCTTGCTCATGAAAAAAATTAAAAAAAAATGAATGATACAAAAATCAGATAAATATCTTACAAATTTCGTATCATTGCTTGCCCAAGAGTCACATTGATTAGTCAAGAAGTTACTCCATGTAAACAAATCACTTACCAGTATTCTTGTGTCATTTCTTTCAGACGAGTTTCAAGCTTCTGGAAAACTGGTGTCTTCTCAAAGTCTTGTTTACTGTGAGTCGGCTCGATAAAATTTGCTTCCAGAACCCCTGTCATGCCCAGTAGCAACTCACTTAACACCAACTAAAGACAATTCAGGATAAAAATATCAAATGCAACATTATAAGGATTTCTTACCCACAACCCCTTTGCCTCTGTTGCTTGAATAGCTTACAACGTGCCAAAATGGCTGCAAAGTGACCAGAACAGAGATGTAAGATGTGGTTGTAGAAAACATAAAATGGTGAAAGATATTGTTTCTTTGGTTTTAGAGAGGGGGTGTTGGCAGGGAGGGGGAGAGACCGAAGAGGGAAAGAAGACATTTTTTGACAATTTCAGGATGAGTTAACTGCAAGAAACTTGCAAAGATTATCATTATCCACATTATGTCATTATTAAAATTATCTTTACCTTCAAAACAACATTATGTTAAAAGTATAATAAGGTCCGTGATTTCACACGGCATGTAACATAAAGAACTAACAAAAGTTTCACATAACAACGAGAAGTCCTTTCTAGCTATTTATCGTACAGAAACCAGTGCTCGCTTGAGTGAAAGCATGCAAGAAAAATTAATGTCTAAAGTAAACATAGCTTGCATATCTAGGGGGACAAATAAATCTATTCAACGTCAAGGAAATATAACAAATGGATTCACGAGTCATAAAACAATCTTCATGATTATTGATTATCACACTGCTATCATTACTACCAGTTTAGTGGGTTGTGGGATGGATAGTAAACAAAGCATTTAAGGCAAAGTGAGAGCATTTAGTTGGAATACAGATTGACATATCTGGACTGACTGGAAATTTTACAATTTTATAGTTACATCAAGACACTTTCTTTAACATCTAACAGTATCACTTGGACAGAGCAAGAAAAACTATCAGAAGTGAACAAATATTAAAGTTTCATCTGCTACCAAAGTACAGAAGTCTAACGAATTCAGTAAAAGTAGTCACCAGTATTAATCGATTCTTGTGGTAGATATTAAAACCATGAATATTCACATGTGGAGCTTCCTTTAGAAATCCAATCGTCGTAATTACAGAACCCTGCAATCAGCAAAATGAAAATGATATTCTCAAAATTTGCATTGCATAATAGGCTAACAGCTAGTGGAAAGGGTTGACATAGTAATCAGGTAAAAGAAATTGGCAGTTAATTAGACATGAAATTTTTAGGTTACACTACTGTATATGTGCATCAGTGATAGCAAGTCACTTTGCGCAAGGGAGTATCTCTGTCATTGTGTATATAAAAATGTAAGCTTATCTATTATCTATGTCATGTATCCAACATAAGAGTGCTAAAACTTCTCTCAACCTCCACATTCTGAGGTCTGTATAGTATAAACTCTGGAAATTTGAGATCCTTAGCAATGTTATGATACTCAACAACTCGTCCACGTAAAAGTATGCAGAAGTTCTCTGGAACTCGCAAGTACAAAACAGATAAATATGCCTGCAGAATACAAGGAACAAACAGTTAACAAAGCTCTAATATATCTTTACGTTTATATAAGAGGTGAAATAATAAACCTCCAAACTTACACGGAGTGAATAGGGAAGACGGTTAGCAAGGTGCTGTTCGTTAATGGCCTTGCGAGTGCCCACTTTTTCAGTATTTTTCGCCTTCCCAGAAATACAAATATCCTGAGTCAATTGGTTCACTCGAAAAACATCATCAGAAACTGGTACTGCAGTACATCCTATCATCAAAGCTCTATAAAGAGTAAATACAAACCTCAGGATCTGACTCAAAATCAAGCTCCATTTTCCCTTCATCATTATGCCATAAATTGTAGACCAATATCTTGGTGCCATGATGGCCAACATCATCACACTGCACAGCAGAGGAGAGAGTGGGTATTAGAAGATGATAATATAAACTTAGGTGGAACAATTTTTTCACAGCACCTAGTAAATCACAGGGTTCATGGAAAAGTAATACGTCCATACAAGAACAGGAAAAGAGGGAAAAAACTAGCTCCCGAAAGTTATACATACTTGCTTCAGAAGTTCTGCTTCTGAAGAAAATGGAGACCACAGCAACAATATGGAAAGGTTATTCTTAAGATGTTGTTCACTGTGTAATGAATTCCATGTGCCAGTTTGTTTGTTGAATTCGTAGTCAACCTGCAAGAATATGAACATAAGCTGAGACCTTAAAGAGGGTGCCCGGCACGTGCATTGATCTAAAAGCAAAAGATCTACAAACCGTGACATCCTACATATTAATGATACTACTAAAAAATTGAGAGAATGAAGTTGTTTATCATGATTCACAGAAAAAATATTGAAAAAATTTGAACTCACTTGATTCAGAGCTTGTTTAGGAGAGATTTTTTTAAAAAGTGCCCAAAATCATTTTCAACCACACATTCTATGAAATCGATAACATTCCCAACTTTTTAACCACACATCTTCCAAAAAGTCATTTTTCAATTGGAAAAATCTCTCCCAAACGTAGGCTCAATTAAATAATTAAAATTATTATTGCATTTCCAAAGCAGGGAACTCAAAGACATAAACGTTGAGCAGCTTCTGCACGTTAAGTGCATTCTGGGAATGCAGTACCAGATAAAAACTGGATACTGTAATGAACAAAATTTTAGCATCTTTTTCTGCTGTTAAGTACTATGTAATCTGCCCTACGAAACATGCTATAATTTAACATCACGTTCTACTGGACAGTCAAGTTAGAAAAAACGTGTCTCCTGGCACCATGAAGTTGATACACAATCACGTCAAAATGCCCACATGAAGTGCAAATGAAGCATGAGCACAAGTAAATGTTGAATAGACTTGAGTATACTGGAAACTCCACAGACAAACTAAGAGATTAAAAGGTTAGAAAATCTTCCGGTTCTATTCAACTGAGCCAGGCTTTACTACCAGAGAAAACCACTGCAGCTAAAAGAACAAAAGCACGTGAAAGCATGTAGATCTAACTACAGAATTAGACCTGAAAACTCAGAACTCACCATAGGGACCACTATTCTGTCGTACTTTGCTTGCATTAAAAATGTATATGATAGAAGACCTACACTTTGTGTCAATTTCCTGGTCGAAAAGAAAACAAATTATATTATCAATAAGGTCTTGTTAAAAGTGAGAAGGGAATGAAGAATGACATTCATTGGGGAAAATGAATTAAGAATGGCAGATAGAAGCATATAATCTCATTTGTAATTATTATTCACTAAACTATTTTAAAATAGAAAAATAAAATACAAAATGTAGTAGCAAAATACTAATGACAATGAGAAATATCTATGCATATTATGTGGAGCATATAATGAAACATTAAGAATTTGCTTTTGATAAGTGTACAATATATTGCAGACAGAGATGATTATTCACATGCTACTTTCATAAGAATATAACAATCAAGCTACATGGAGGAGACAGAGAAACAGGTTCTGTAATAAATCAACTATAGACTAAGTTCCCCTCTAAATAAAATTCCATCAAGTTTCAAGTCTTTTATGCAATTGCATTGAGCAAATAGCTTACTGACTAATGTTTCCACTGTAACTTGTGCTTCTGAAAAATGGAACAAAGATCATATTAATTTCTTTATCTAGAATTTCAAAAGCTTCAGTATTCTTCAATCAAAACTTTAAGCTTTCCAATCTGATTGGAGCAAATGATGTGAATCCTAAACCTTTGCTCTTGGACGAAAAGGGATTACAACCAGTCCATGGATTCTTTTGATGTCTTATATATATCTTCCAAAGGAAAGAAACATAGTTATCAGAGCCAGACTGGACCAGCTGGTACAGCCAGGGAACGCGAACCGGTCATGGAATCAGGTATGGATGAGTTATTGGACTGTTTTACAAATGGATGGTCAAAACCCAGGTGATTAGGCGGGTTTTTGCATAAACCGATTGGCTTTGAACAGGTGAGCCAATTCTGAGCCATATATTTAATATTCTAAAATGATATGACATGGCATTCAATAACATGGTTTCGAACCTAGGACCTTAAATTTGAAAGGGCATAATTGTTTCCACTTGGCTGCCTTAATGATGCTATGCTCTGGAATATATATCAATATATAAAACAAATTGTATAATTCTAAGAAAACATTATTAAAAAATAGATTTACTTATTAAAAGAGAGAATTTTTTAACATTTCAATTGCTAAATGAATTTTTAGATTAAGATCCATTCCTCCACATAAACTTTCAAAGTTCCTGTTAAATGACTCTTTTTAGTTTAAAATTTTATTTTGTTTAAATGTTCGATCTCAAATTGAATCGCCAGTTGAAATAGTGAACCGCCAATTGAACTGTTGACCCGCTAACCCTATGCCTGGGGTCCATGACCAGGCCTACTTAATGGAATCCAATAACAGGACTTCAAACTTGTCTCAGCAGTTTCTTTTACCATTATCATCATTTGTTGGAGGGCGTACATCCCACAGCCTGGGAGTCCCGTTTGGCATGTGTACTAAAGTATAAAAAAAGAAAAAAGAAAAAGGCACCTTTGCAGCTCTTTTATATCATATTCGCTTATTAGCTTATTGTAAAATAATAAGCCCAATTTTTTGGCTTCTTGTGGCTTATCATGACAGTAGGTATTGACCTACAAAAATGAAAAAAGTTGGGCTTACTATTTAGCAATAAGCTAAGCGAAACATGCTCTAATTATTACTGCATTGTGCAGGCCCTAACAAATACCTGGCCAGAGTCAAAAAATGTGTACAGTGACACTTCCAAAAGATTTTGAGAGGAGAGATGGAGTTTGGTGTTTTTAATGCAATGGAATCATGACTGGAAAAACAAAATGTTAAAGGAAAAATAACCAAGTAGACGATATCAATTTTATGTTACTAGCCTTGTCTAATTTGATTTTTTATTTTCTGAGAACTAACGACGTAACAAAATTTGACTTAACATTTCACCTATGCACTCTCACATTTGGGAACGGGATGAACTACATTGAAACTTCAGTACCTATGTGTATATCTCAGACTTGCTTCATTAAGTATGCATAAAGGGACAGCCACATGTTTTTACAGAATTACACAAAAGAGCTTAAAAAGTACTGCCAATCAAGCTAGCAAGCATTAACAGTGAAAAAAAAAAAAAGGAAAAAAACCTGTTCTTTTTGCGGCGGCTGAAGACAACAACATCTGCCCCAAGTCTCATAGAACTGGTCTTAAACCCATTTCCATCTGAAAGGTTACAAGTAAACTCCTCACCAACAAATGTAAAAACTAAAGAAAGTGAAAAATAATATTTTTATTCTTACACTGTCCAATAGCAGTCTTCGAGTTCTTATCAGAAAATCCAAAACTCAGGCAACGCCGCATTGCTTCTGGGTCCATTCCACCACCATCATCTAACAACAAATCATCAAATTTAAGAACCAGCTAACAGCTCGCAGGAAGTATTGAATGCCAACCAGAAGCATAATTAAATGGGTAAAATCTATATTATCAATGACTGTTTTGGTGAAAAGATGGAATACCTTGAATTAATAAAGCTGGATTTCCATCCCTTGGATTTAATGCTTTATCTATAATGACAAAGGTTGCTCCATTTTGAATCTACCAATATATAAAAGATGAAATAAAAAATATTAATTTTTGATAACAAAAT
The DNA here is from genome assembly GCA_035079005.1 of Fraxinus americana. Lineage (NCBI taxonomy): Eukaryota > Viridiplantae > Streptophyta > Magnoliopsida > Lamiales > Oleaceae > Fraxinus > Fraxinus americana. Next base: position 2,881,352 of record CM068712.1, read on the forward strand.
AAAAAATAATAAAAAATATTAATTTCAAACATATAATGACTTGAGTGCCATATACACGAGTATCTGAACATTTCTAGCTACCATTACGCTTATAACCTTCGATATGCCCCCATCAAGACTATTTACGTGAAAATTAAACTCGACTCACGACCTAAAATGACTCTAACGTACAGTACTTTTTTATTGAATGACATATACATCTAGAGCTAACAAAGTGAGTGGATGATTGCCAGATTTTTTCATACTCGTCTTCTTACTTCTCATTCAGTGTCATTTGCAGATAGACCCTCCTTTCCCACCTTAACAAAGAGATTTCAACCAAAACAAGTAAAAATAAATCAAGATGAATTCAAACAAAGAATAACAAAGAGACACGTTTTCTGATTTTGAAAGCAAACTAAAGAAGCTAAAAGTCACATTTTACATTACATATTTACTTCATGAGTGGTTATACAGAAGAGCAAGAATGAAGCTATGCACCAATAATTTCATCAGTGATGAAACGAACAAATTAGGCCCAGATAAAATGATGGGAAAACAAGAATGATCTAACATGTTCACAGATACGACCCTTTCCTTTCAGAACAAAGAAAAAAACGAAGGGACCAAAAATTACCTCGTCCATAGCGTTATCAAGCAGCTCAGCAATGGCTGGTAAAAAGGGACAAGAAGTAGAATTAGAATCTGTTGGGTGTATTTGCAGCAATATGCTATATGTAGATGTCAGAGATAAGCCAGATAGAATAGAATACAACAAGACTACGCCTCCGTTTGGCAAACTTTATACATCAATTTATACATGGTCAAACTTCATTTTTAATCATACATTCCAATTGACCTATAAGCACTATCCACTACTCTTTTGTATTTATTTATGAACTGAACCGTTTATAAATTCTTTCCAATGGAGGCTAAAATAATTAAAAACATGAGCTGTACATACCACCGAAGGCCCATTTATGCGAAGTGGCATTTGAATGGAGAAATTTGGGATGAATGTGAAGATAACTTGTGCCATCTGTCAATCAAAGAGCATATTGTCGGATACAATAAACAGCAGCAACAATCTACAATAATTGTCTGTCAATTAAGAGACTAATTGGCTTTATGGTGGTCAACTTGCAAGTTAAACTTTCAATTGATTTTTGAAACACATAAATTTGAAGTTAAAAAGAAAATGCCAAGATGATAAAAAGGCATCTGCATTTTCAATAGAGAAAAACATTTATTATTTGAGAGCACAATACTTTGAAGGGTTGACTTAGAAGCGGGCCTGTCATCGTAGTTTCCAGCTTTCCAGAACTGCCGACAGAGGGGTGCTGGACATATAGGTGAGGTGGAGCAAAGGCTTGAATCATCATCTAGAGACAGCTCTGGATCCAAGACACTTGTGCCACTATATGGAGTACTTAGAACCCTCGAATTTCTAATCTCTTCAGATTCATGCCCCATAAAACTTCTATTCGATCCCTGATAAGGAGATAAATCAGTTTTGGGGTACTGCTGTTGCATTGATTTTCCAATCAAATCTGGCTCCAACTTCACATGCATCTCTCCAAGACCATCATTGCTGCTAATGTTGATTTTGGTAGAACTCATTTCAGGAACTGGACTGAAAAGTAATTAAAGGAAGAGCCAATGAGTAATCAAAGTTATCCAAGAAAAGTTGCATCTTTACTTCATGATAATCAAAAATGATAAACATGAAGCGAGCAAGATTTTAGAGGGAGGGGGATAGAATCACTAAACAACAGGACAATGCATTCCCGATTTCAGATGTAGACCAAAATGGAATATATATCCAGATTGGGAAAGTAATAAAAACATAGTGTAGAACTACCTCATCTAAAAACTAGAGTCGTGAAAGAGGAGAGAATTTTTTTTATTTTTAATTTCATCATTAATATACTTGAGAAATTCATTTCTCCATCAAAGGGCTAACATGTGGAATTTTCATAAATGAGGGATTGTTAGACTTGGACATAGCACCATTGCCAGCTTAGTATCAGATTGAACCACAGCATCAAAAACCTTGTGTTGTTAGAGAGGACAAGAATTTATCGATATCTTTATAGTTATATCTTGAACACACCTTGTCAGCTTCATATCTTTGCCAAAGGCCTAACATATAGAATTTACATAAAAAGGTAGCAATGAGACTTCAACCCAGAACCTTGCCAGCTTTGTTTTGTATTAAATGACCTCATCTAAACTCTTAAAGTTAAAGACTTGAAAAATGTATGTATTAATGTACTTATAATTCAACTTCAACACAATAAAAAATGTTTCTTTATTTCATTAGAAAATTGGGAAAGTGAGCAACCACGAATCGAAACACGTATCTTTTTATTGTTAAAAAACAAGAAGTAAATATTCAAGAATAAATAAAATTCAATAAAGTTTTTCCACATCCACCCATTGTTGTGCATTCTTGTTCTTTATTTATCCATTCATATATAACTGGTCCAATGGTTGAAGAGCTTAAGTCCAACCATAATAGGGTACTGAGGCATTTTCCTTTGTAAGGCAAGGTGTAAGTCCCGAGGCATAAGCCTCAACATCAGCTATCAAAAATAATTAAAATGCAAAAAATGCATATAATAAATCATGAAAATATTCGAAATTTATAATAAAAAAATTTAAAACAATGCAAACAAACAAAAGAAAAATATATAAAGTGACAAAACTATTATTTTAGTTGGTGGGGTGGTGGACTATTCCCAAAGTCAGTCAATAAGAAATACAATTTTACTAATGTTTTAGTGGGCTAGTAGGTTGTTTCCAAAGTCGGTGAATTAGAATTTTTAATGTTTTGTGGGTCCACATTTTGTGTTGAACGGACATTTCAATTAGGATAACATGTCCATATCAGACATGTGTCAAACGACACTCATCGAACACTATCATGGTCATTGTTCTCTCTTTACCATAAATATTCATATTTTAATTTAAATTTATTATTAAGAAACGAATAGGCACTCTTAATTAAAAGATTACAACAAAAAAAATTAATTAAAAAGTATAAAACTAAATTTATACTGTATAAATGAAAAAATTTTAAAATTTTAACATGTCAACGACGTGCCATGTTAGTACTTTTCTAAAAAATCGAATGTCATGTCCAACATTTGTTATGTCGGACACATGTATTCATGTCGGTGCATTATAGTCCACACCTAAAGCAAGGTAAGTAAGTCTGAAAAATTAAAGCACACATGCCTCACGAGCATTAAGGTGGTGCTACGAGGTGTATGCGTGAATCAACTAAGTTGTACAACTCCAAAAACTAAATCACTATCAGTGCTATAAGGTGTTTTTGTTCGCCTCACTCTAAGGTTGGGATTTGTAAGACCAAGTTTATAACTTTCCTGCTTTCGTTATTTTTAATCAAATAAATAGGATCTTTCACTTTGTATTCAACAAATAAAAGTGCCACACAAATTATTCGTTCTTTTTTGTATTTCTGCCCCAATTAATATAACATATATAACTTGATTGGACCAATGCTTAAAATAGTGTAACAAGGTACTGATGCATTTTTTCATGAGGAGAAGCATAAGCCTCGAGGCATTTTGAGGTGTAAGCTTCATTGTAAACAAAAAAAAAAGTCAAAGAATTATTAAAATGCAGAATACCTCGTGTTAATTCACAAAAAATCTTCAAAATTCATAACATAATAATTCAAAGTGTGCAAACAAATAAGAGAAAATCTATAAAGTAACATAAAAGAAATTATTATTCGAGCTGGCAGGGCAGTCGACTATTTCCAAAGTGGATATATGAGAAAAACAAAATTTTAATGTTTAAGTGGGCAGAATTTTTATGTTTTTGTGGACCCAAACCTAAAACAAAGCAAAAATCTCTAGTAAATTAAGAAGGGCGCGCCTCAATGGAGCATGCATCTTGCTTTGCGCTGACACTGAAATTTTGCCTTGATGTATTTTTCCCCACCTTACCCCATCCCACCCAGCCGTTTGAATACCTTCTGACTAAACCTAAAGGGAGGATAGTATAGGACCAGACACGAGTTTGGCATTAGGAACTAGGGGCGGAGCCACCAGGGGTCTAGTGGTGGCAACTGTCCCCACTGGATTTTGGTCCTGGGCATTTCACCTTAGGGCAGCCAGTTTTGAAGGCAATGGAAAACCATAAACAACCGCATCAAAACTCTAAGAGAAATATTGTTGAAAAAATCAATGTTGCTGGAGGAAGATTACGATCAAGAAACAACAATTCTGGAAAAAAGAAGTAAGAAGTTGAGTTCAAATTAAATCATTCTCAACAAACAAATTGAGTCGATTTCAACATATAAAGCCCGTTTTAACACTAATAAAATCCGATACTACTACCTTCCAAGTTCGGTGATGAGGAAGTTGAGTAGAAATCACTGCAACACAAGACAAATTGTTCCCGTTTCTAGTGTAATACCGAGAAAGAAAGCTTAGGCCGCTCTCCCCTTGGCTCTAGGAATATGACCAAGCACCTGTTTGGGATTGTTTGATAGATTTTGGGAAGAAATGTAGCTTGGAATATTAATTTTTAGAGGAGAATGTCGATTAAGAAATAAAAATTAAAAAATTAAATTATAAGTGTAATATTATTTTATTAAAAAATATGGATAATTCATATTTAAGGTGTATTCTTTACCTCAATTCAAAAATAAGGTAAATAGTTTAAAAATTCAAAAATCAGGTATGGATTTAATTAATTAAAAATATTTATTAAATAAAGATAATAAAGTCACATTTTGTGATTAATGGTCACATATTCATAATTTTAAGTTACAGATTTATTTACTGGTCACATATCGTCAAATTTTTTGATCCCAAATTATTTCGAGGTCACATATCAAAAAATTTATACGTCACAAATTATTTCGAGGTCACAGATTTTTAAATTAGTTGGTCACATATTATTTCGAGGTCACAGATTTTTAAAGAGTCACGTATTATTATATTTTTAGGTCACATTTTGAGTAATTGGTCACAGATATTAACAAACATTTGGTCACAGACTACCGCTGCTTGGTCACACGTCACAGATCGACCAAATGCTTGGTCACAGATTACTAAACATTTGGTCACGGACTACCGTCGCTTGGTCACAGGTCGCAGCAGCTACAAACCACCACACCCGCAGACACAGAACACATGCAACAGCAGATCCGCCACCACCATCAATAGATCCGCCCACACCATCAATAGATCCGCCACCAACGACAGATCCGCCAACAACCAATCCGCCACCTCACAGATCCGCCACCCCACAGATCCGCCAACAACCAATCCGCCACACCCAATACTCCGTCGCAAAATCACAACCCCAAACCAATACTCCGCCGCCCAATACTCCAATCGAATCAGCACACCCAATACTCCACCGCAAACCACCACCCACAGCAGCCACCCACCACAGCAGCGTTGGGGTCATCGCAGCAGCGTGCGCTGCTGTGGTCATCGCAGCAGCGTGAGTCGCTGCTGCGATTCGCAGCAGCGACGTGCTGCTGATTCGCAGCAGCACTCTGCTGCGAAGAGCAGCAGCAGAGGGGGGAATGGGGAGGGGAGGCGACTGGCGAGAGAGAGAGAGAGAGGGGAAGGGGAAGGGTAGGGAGTGAAAAATTAGGGTTTGAGTTTTTATATATCACCTGATTTTTGAAGAATTAAATTTGGTCCCTGATTTTTGAATTTGAAACTTTAAACACCTGAGTTTTTATAATTTCCCTAAAAAAATATACGGTTAAAAGTAAGAAAAAAATGCAATTTTTCTAAAAGAAGTCCAAAGAAGAGCTAAACAGTCATGGGTTATAGTTTGATAGGCCTACCTTTTAATTGGGCTTTTAAAAATACTTTTCCTTGGGAAAAATTAAGGGAAAAATTCATAAATAAGGTGTTTAGTTTACACCAATTCAAAAATCATGTTTATAGTTTGAAAATTCAAAAATCATGTTTTTTTTTTAAATTCTAATATAATAAAACGCACCCCACATGCACCACCCCTACCGCTCTGGAGACTATTCTGGCTACCATTCCGACTACCACTCTTCTCCGGAGACCATTCCGGCGACCACTCTTCTCCGACGACTGCTCCGATTCCGGCGATTATTCCGACGACCATTCCGACGATTATTCCGGTCACAAATTTATAATTTAATTAGTCACATATTATTTTTTAGTCACAAATAATAATTTTTATACGTCACAGATTATTTTATGGTCACAGTTCAAAAATTTTATAGGTCACATTTAATTCGTTGGTCACAGATTTCAAAATTAGTTGGTCACAGATCAAAATTTATAAGTCACACGGTCACAGATTTCCAAATTAATTGGTCACAAATTATATAATTTTTAGGTCACAGATAACAAAATGGTTAGTCACAGATAATATTTTTAGTCACATATTACCTAATTTTAAGGTCACATATTATATTTTTTGTCACAAAACCAAAATCATCAGATCCGCCAGATCCACCACCACCACCTCTGCAGTGTCGCCACGACCATTACCACCGCCTCCACGACAACCGCCACGACCAACATCACCACCACCCAAACACCACGAACCAACTAGTAGTAACACCGTCAAGTCCTCCAGTACCAGCCACGACAACCAGCCAAGTCCTCCAGTACCAGGCTACCAGCATATAGCAACAAACCACGTTACAAAAACAGACGCTGGAACAATTTACAAACTGATTTTAAGATCCATTAGTTGGCAGTGGAGATTCTTCGATTTCAATGTCTTTAACCCCATCAGTTAAAGATGATAAATCGCACCTTCTGTCTTCGGCCCAGTCCTCAAGCTCGTCTTCAACGAGCGAGCCCTTTCTACGATGTTCTTTAACCTGATGGAATGAATCTTTTGTCCAAAAACCTCCACCCCCGTCGCCACTACCTCCACCACCGCCAGAACCTCCACCCCCGTCGCCACTACCTAGATCCACCGCACCAGATTTACGACCACACCATATCGCACTTGACTGGAGTCGATGTCACAGCAGCCCTCGCCGTCGCCTTCGCCGTAGTGAGCAGAGAGAAGGATGTCATGAATCGCCCGATCTGTGTACCGGTGAAACCATAGATCTATATGTAGAGGCGCCGGGGTTTGTTAGATCTGGTGGTGGCATTGCCGGCGCCGACCTTCTTTCCGATGAGCGATTTCGGAGAGAGAGAGGAGGGAGAGAGATTGGGTGAGTAGTGAGAGAAAATGAGATTGAAAATGAATTAGGGTTTATTTGAAATATTAGTATTATAATATTATTTAAATTGACAAAATATCCAATTAATACCTGATTTTTGATTAAATAAATTTCATACCTGAATTTTGAATTTGGAAGTTTAAGTACGAGGTTTTATGTAATTTTCCCAAAAATTACATTCAAATCTACAATTAAAGACTAATTATCATAAATTAGGGGAATAAATTTAAAATTCATATATAATGTGATAATTAGATTTTAATAATCGAATCATTGCACTGGCTCATAATAATTTGGCCAAGGATAATTCTTTATCTATAAAAAAGCCAGAATGCTGCTTCAGAAATATATCCTATTCGCCAAGAAAATTCAGAAAGTGGTAAAAGCATAAATATATTTTTGCACAAAAGAATGTTTAAACAAAAACGTCGAAACGTTGAAATCAATAAACATAAAATCTCACCACCACCACGTCCATTAGACCGCGCCTGCCTCCACCGTAAGCCACAACTAATTGATACCAGTGCCTAGAATAATATCACACTTCTTGTTTCAGGCTCCGACTTTTCTATTTTCTTTTGATTATAATCTAATTCTATGATTTATAAGTTCTTCTATTCATACATGTTTAATTTGTTTTAACAGTGTAGCATTGACGTTCTTCTTGAACGCATTATCAAGCATATGAAATTAATAAATTCGTCAGTAAATCATCGCAAACACACATAAACATAGTAAATTAAGCAAATAATCTTAGAATAGCACTAGATTCAAATTCATCAAACCCACTAAATTCATGAAACCCACAATAAAAGTTACTCCTTAATTTTTCAAATTCTTCTTCACATATTGCTACGTCGGTATGTGTTTGCTCTAACGGCGTCTTTTCCATTGTTTACTAAAATCTTTGTCTAATGAGGGTACCGGAGTGTTTTGAACGTATCAGGTAATTTCTTCTAGTTTATTAGGATTTTAGTTAAACACAAATTCTAAAAGAATATACAAAGATTTAAGAAAATTTAATGAAAATAAAAATTAGTGGATGAATATAGAGTTATATATTTTTATTTAATTTTATATATGTCTTATTAAGTGCTTGTTTGGGAGGAATTTTTTGGGGGAAGAATTGATTTTGAATAGTGATATGATGGGAAATGTTTGGTTGAAAAAGAAGAAAAAAATATTGATGTGATGGAAAATATTATTTTATTGAAAAATGTGTGATTGAAAATGAGAATTGATTTACAGTAGAATTTTGAGAATCCCTCCCAAACAGGGCCTAAGTAAATTTATATAAGATTAAAAATATAATTATAATATATATTATTTCAAGAAAGTTACATACAAGTGGAAGACAAAGAGACAAGTGGGAGACAAAGACAAAAGCTCTTCAAATCAAGCAACTATTCAAAATTCTTCAAATAACTTCAAGATTGTTTCAAGTCCAAATTCTTCAATCTATAAATAAAGGAATAATTCATTGGTTTTCCACAAGCGTGAAAATTGCAAGAAATATTCATCTTCAAGAAAGTTTAGAATCCTTGTAATATCGAATATAAATGAATAATTTGAAAGAAAGATAAAATTACAAGGATTCTAAATTTTTTTGAAGGTGAATATTTCTCGCAATTTTCACGCTTGTGGAAAACCAATGAATTCTTTCTTTGTTTATAGCTTGAAGAATTCGGACTTGAAACAATCTTGAAGTTATTTGAAGAATCTTGAATAGTTACTTGATTTGAAGAGTTTTTGTCTTTGTCTCCCACGTTTCTTTGTCTTCCACTTGTCTGTAACTTTCTTGAAATAATTGTCCATCCTTCTCAGCTTTTGAAATTTGAGGCATCTTTAAAAGTATATTTAGTAAAGCAGCTTTAATAAAGTTATCTTTTGAGTGTCTGGAAAAAATAACTTATTTGCTGGTAGACACATTTGGAAGAGAAATTTTTTTTATTTTTGATCCCTGTATTCTTCAAGTTCATCAAGAAAACTGGGTTCATATAGTCATTTTGAATTTCTTTGAGTTTCTTCTTCGATAAGGTCATCAATATTATAACCAAAGCACATGTCTTCATTGCTTCGTTCATAATCTTTTTGATGTCGAGGAAAAAACATTTTGAACTTGATTTCTTTGATGATACTTCTGCAAGAGCAGCAATTTTGTTTGAAACGGCTTGAAGATCTTTCGGGGTAGAACACTGATTGAACATTGTGATTAATTTTGATTTTTCAATGAGAAAATAGGCTTTTTTATCAGCTTCTTTTTTAGATAATTTTGGAATATCAAAATTTCTCTGTTCTTGAATCCATGAATTAACCACTTTTGGACAACAATTTGTCTCATGGAATTTTGACCACCATTTAATTTTGAATCTTCTAACAAATCTTTTGACATTGTATTCTTTGAATTTCAGAGGATTTTGACTTTGTATAATATTGAAATCCCAGAGCAGAAAATCCATGAAACTTTGATATTAAGAGCAAACTGGAAAAAAAGATTTTCTCGAGCCTTCAAAAATGGTTTTGCCTCATGTTTGAAGTGTTCAAATCCTTGACGAGTAAGACTGGGTAAAATAATCTCGTCAATACCAAAATATTCAAACCAATTTTGAAACCATTTTGAAAAATTTGATGGGCAATTTTGATGAAAAAGTATAAATCGGGAATGGGAAACTAGTCTAAAAAAGAAAATATTGAACCGCGCCTCTTTGTAGTCCAAGTAATTGAATCTTGATTCGAATGAATCTGTTTTTGAAGTATTCATTCTTTTGTCTTCCCAAGGATGCAATCCCCAACCTTCGTAAGACCATACCCTTTGGATAGATATTTTTGAAAAGTCGATGTGTTTGGAATCTTTGCAATTTGGAGTGTGAGTAATAATTGCATATCCCGTTTTGATAAGAATCGCTTCATAAAACTCACGTGTCTTTTTGATATTTGAAGGAAGGAAATGGAAATTTGGAGGAAAGAAATTTTTTAAATGTTCTTCTAAGAAAGAGTATCTTTGAATCCATGAGGTTTCCATTTCAAAGACGGACAATTGAATCGTTTTTGTAAAATATGGATTTTTGAGGGTTGATGTCAAGAAGTTTTCCTGTTCCAATTTTAAGGGCTTTTCGAAAATTTGAGGGTTTATTTTCCGGGGTTGCTTGAGTAGGTTTTTGGAAGAATTTTGAAGCAAGTGTAGTATTTTGAGAACTAGAGGAGGCATTGATGGATCCTCCATGAGAATTTTTGATGTAATCGTCGATTGAGTTGAGAGGAATTTGTATCTTCTTTTTATTCTCTTATCAGAAGAATTCATGTTTCACTCTCTTTCTGGAGAAACTCTCTTGTATGGAAGTGTGCAAGAAAGTTTGATGAACCTTGTATATATAGAATTTGAAAATCAAAACAAGAAACAATGACTTGCTATCTTGCAAAAATTTGTTTTGAAACAAGGGTTTTTACGACCTCTTGCAAGACATGTTTTGAAGCTTTGCAATCAGTTTTGAGAATAAAATTTTTATTAATTTAGTCATCTTGAAATTTTGAAATGACAAGAACGATAGCAAAAATCTCTTTTTGATAGTGGAGTAATTCTTTTAAGACCCTGTCCAGACTCCTGAATAATACCTGACAAATTGTTCTTGACTTGAATTTAAAGAGACCTGCTTGAGGACACCCACATACCCATATCAGACACATCAGTTTCAACAATAATGGAGGCATTGGGATTAATGATTGAAAGGCATGCGATGCATTTGATAGCCTTTTTGATCTTTTGAACTGCTTTAGTACACTCGTGACTCCACGAGTCTGGGTGTTTTTGTAATCTTTTGAATAGAGGTGCATATAAGATCCTTTTGATAAAGTCTCTCACATAATTGACACAATCAAGGAATCTTTGAAGGCTATTTTTGTCTAGGATTTCATCGGAAATTTATCAGTAAATTCTAGATTTCTTTGAATTGGTGTAAGTGTTCCTAAATGAATGGTATGTCCAAGGAACCTTATCTTAGTTTGACATAAAACAAATTTCTTAACTGAAACAGCAAGACCGTTTTGTTTAACAATATGAACAAAATGTATACAAATGTTTGAAATGTTGCTCTAAACTTTCAGAGAAGATTAAAATATCATCAATGTAAACAATGATAAAATTTTGAAAATGATTGAAAATATCATTCATAATTTTTTGAAATTCAAAAGGAGCATTTTTTAGACCAAATGGTATAACATTCCATTTGTATTGACCAAAAGGAACATTGAAATCAGTTTTATATCTGTCTTCTTCTTTGATTCGAATCTGCCAAAATCCTGACTTCATATCAAATTTTGAGAAGATAACAGTTTTGAATAATCTATTTAATAGATCTTTCTTTTGAGGTAAAGGATATCTAATCCAATGGAGAGCAGAATTAAGAGGTTTATACTTGATAACTAAACGAGGAACTCCTCGCTCAATTTTAGCAGAATTATTGACATAAAAAGCAACACAGCTCCAAGGTGATTTACTTGGTCTGATAAGCTTTTTATCAAGAAGATCTTGTATTTCTTTCATACAATGATCAAGAAGATCTTTGTTCATTTGAATGAGACGAGATTTTGTTGGAATATTATATTCTTGAACATCTGAAGTATAAAGAAGAGAAACAACATGTTTCTTTCTATCCCAAAATGCATTTTTCAATGGTAGAACATATTTCTTTATCAATGCGGCTTTGAAAATCAGCAATTTTTTGAATAATTGAAGGTTCTAATAATCTCTCCCCAATTTTTTGAAATCGAATTTATTCTTTGAGAAATTGAATATGATTTTTTTCTTGAAATTAATATTGTTAATAATTTTTTATATGGAAACATCTTTTAAAGTATTAACATCCTTAAAAGATGGCGGATTGGTAAATTTGAAAGTAATTTCTTTTCCAAAATTTTTTATAGTTAATCCTTTTGTATTTGCTGTAAAAGGATAAATTTGAACAATAAACACTGTACCAAGAATCACTTCTTGGTCAAGATCTTTTACTAAATAAAAGATATTTTTAAAACAAATATTTGAATTACAAACATGTGCTTTTGAAAGTTTATATTTAATATCTAGTTTTTTACCACTAGCACCATAAAGCCTTTCAGTGGTTTTTTTCAAAATAATTAGTATGAATAAGTCATTCACTAATACAATTTTGATCTGCACCGGAATCAATTAAAACTTTATTATGCAATTTAAATTCTTTGTTGACTATAATAGTCATATTGCAATACCATTTTTGAAATTGAATTCTGAAAATAACATTAACCTTTTCTTCCTCAGTAAGGGGATGAAAAGAGGATTTTGAAGATTTATGAGACTTTGAATCAGAATTAGAGTGATAGGCATGAGAGGTTTCATTATCTGAAGATGAAGAAGATTCTTTAAAAATATTCTTCTTGAGATTGTTGACTTGAAGATGAACAACTTCCATTTTAACATCTTTCATTTGTTTTTCAAGATTGGCAATTTGAGATTTCATAACATTAACTTCTGATCTTAAGTCAGAACTAGATGCTTTAGATTTCTCATTTTGGAATCGTTTCAAAACATCTTGAAGATTGAAGGCTTCAGGTATTGAAGTAGAAGGCAAAAGAGTATTAAACTTATTTTTCAATTTTTGATCAGGTATTTGATCAATAATTTCTTTAATAAGTTCTTCTTCTTTTGAGAGAACTTTTATGGTTTTACAACCACAAATAATTTTGCTTTGAAAGGAGGATGAGAATGATTTTGAATTTTTATCAGAATCAGATTCTTCTTGATTCTGATGAATTTGTTCAATATCAGAATTTGAAGAATCGGAATCAGAATTAACAAGATTGAGTAGCTCAAGCTTAGTTTCTTCATCACACTGAAGATTACTAATCTTGCCTTTAAGAGGACATTTATTTGAATAATGACCAGACTTATTACATTTCCGGCATGTAATATTTGAATTTCTTTTCTTAAAAAACCTTTTTTTAGAAGAGTTTTTTGGAGGAAAATTTCGAGAATCTCTTCTTTTAAAAGATTGTTTTTGAAAATATTTTTTCTTAGAATGAGAAAACACATTTCCATTTTTTTTGTTTTTGAAGGTGGTGTAATTTTGTCAAATCCATATTGTTCACAGAATGATTCAAGTTCTTTGAAACATGCAAATCTTTCTGTTTTCAATTTGGCTTTAAGTTTGAGATCATTACAGAGAGATAATCTTTCTTGATTAACAAAATTGATTATTTCTCCATAGGTAAGGTCATCAAAAGAGATTGAATGTTCTTGATGATTTCTTTTGATAGCATTTCTAACCCTTTCAGCAAAAAGTTTAGGAAGTCCAGAAATAAATCTTTCTTTCCAAAAGGATTGATCACAATCGCTACAAATAAAGACACGAGTTAAAAACATGTCGTCATACCAACGGAAATCTTGAAGAGTAGGACAATTGAGGTTCATAAGACTCTGTGAATGTCTTTCTTGAACATCAATTGGAATTCCAACAAAATGTTTGATGATACTCTAGACCAAGTTTGCAAAACTATCATTAGTCTCATCACTTTTGACAGCATTTGCAATTTCGGTTCTATCATCTGCAAGAAGATAATTGCACCACCAACTTTTAAGTCGACCTGCAAAGCCATAAATAATATTGTTGGTAGCCATGTGTTTTTCAATTCCTTTACACAACTAGGCATTAAAACATATGCCCATTTTTTCAAGTAATTGAAGAATTTGATACTCAGAAAATCCATAGATGTTCCATTCAACGATAGAATTTCCATCATAAGCAAAGGATTTTTTGACTTCTTCCTCGAAGAGAAAATCTGGAAGAGTAGGACGAGGATAATATGTTAGAAGATTTGGACTTTGAAATTTTTGTCCTCTTAACCTATTGACTTGTAAGTTAGCTTCTTCAAAAAACTGAGATTCGATTTCGTCAAAAATGTTGATATTTTTTGAAGAAGTTGATAATTTTGCAAATTGAGAAGCAAGCTCTTTAAGAACTTTTTCTTTAGAATCAAGTTTCTTTGGATGAGGAATATCATGAAAATGACAAAAAGAAGGTACAAACAATTCCATTGTCTTTTTCTTCTTTCCTTTATCAGATGTTTGAATTTCAAATTCAGAATTTGTTTCAATTTTGTTGAGTTGAGTATAGAATGAAGAGCATTATTTGAAAAATTATTTTGAGACATGACCCTTTTGATATCTCTAGCAATAATATGAGAATCATCCAATCTTTCAATTTTTTTAAAAATGGAGGCACAAACATCAGTAGTACATGTTGAACTATGATTTCTTGTAAGGGAGGATGAATAGATTGAAAAGTTTCACCTGAAGGTGTTTTCTAGGTTTTCTTTAATGAAGAAGTATTTTGAATGATTTGTTTTTTATTCTTTTTAGGAAATTTTTTGAAAACTTTGAAATACGTCCATTCATAAAAGCTAATGTCTTCTTGGACTTTATCAAACTTGTCCCAATAAGAATTAATCTGTCCTTTGGTGAGTGATTTTTTGAATAAATGTCTAAATTTTTTGATTTCAGGAGTTTGATCAGTTTTGAAGAAATAACATTACATTGACGATCAAGTTTTTCATATTGAGGAGGAATCATATCTAAAAGAGTTGGAGAAGTAAGAGATTCTACTTCTTCATCGTCCTTTTTAGATTCATTTTGATAGAATAGTTTAGGGATTTTTGAATTAAAATTGACTCCTTTTAAAGAGGAAGTTGAAAACTTGGTTGTTTGAAGAGAGTCTAATCTAGATCCATCATTAAATCTAGAAAAGAAAGATCTTCGAAGAGTATTAGAAGAAGATGGTTTATCAAAGATAACTTTGACAAATCTATCAGGAAAATTAATAATTTATTTTGGATTTCTTCGAACAAGGGTTGGAACTAGATTTTGTACATTTTCAAAATCCCATTCTAAACCGCTTGCTTGAAGACCCCAATAAATCCTTTTAGGAATCATGATATTTGAATGAAGTGGATTTACCTCAACCAAAAGTCTTTCGTCTCTCGGAGAAGATTTAAGGGCACACATATTGACTTGAGTGTTTAAGAACTTATAATATACTCTGTATATTAATGTAAATGCTCTTGATCGATCATCAACATCGAAATTTTTGGTTTGAATACGTAAATTGAGAGTATTGAGAATAGTTCCATCTTAAAGACTAACGGAAAAATTTGGATAACAGTTTGAAAAGACTGGACCACTTTCGATATTAGACTCAAGCATAATAATGAGTGTTCAAACCTTAAGAGTCTCTTATCTCTTAAAGTTATGAGAACAAGAATATCAAGACCAAGTAGAAACAATGGTCTAACAGCAATTTGGACAAGACCAATATGAAGATATTGAAATTTCTTTCTATGAGCTTGTATAGCTTCTTTCGAAAGTAAATTGATAGAAATAATCTGATCCTTTATAGGAATAGTTTATTCTAAAGTTTTGATAACATAATTTTGAGTAAAATCAAATTTTTCTATTTCATAGATAGAACTCTTGTCTACCTTTGGAATAGTCCAACTTTGAAGTTTTTGTTCAATTTGAGCAATTTGAGCTTCTTTTGAATTGAAATCATTTGATGCAGATGCAGATGCACAAGTATTTTGATCAATTTCATCTTTATCATCTCGAAAATATCTTGACATATTATTATCATCTTTTGAACTTCCACCAGTATTAAACCAGTTAGACATAAAAGACATAATTAAATGATGTAAAGATAACAGTATTCTTCCCACTGCAGACACAATGTTACATGTTAAACCGACAATTCACCAAAGCCTACTACGGGGACCACCCTAAACGTCTACCTTGGCAAACACGGACTGACCAAACTGTTATTCAGCAGACATCCATTACTACACACCAATATAACCTTTGACACAATAATATCAGTAGTATGACACGGTTAACTCACAACACTCTTATATGGCTCTGATACTAAAACGGCCCAAGACTAGGGGTTGTTGTGAAGAAGATATAAGAGTACGTCAAAAATAGATCAAGATTTTTGAAATATATTGAATATAAATATTGAAATATAAAAGTTACTAAATTATTTGAAAGAAAGATAAAATTACAAGGATTCTAAACTTTCTTGAAGATGAATATTTCTCTCAATTTTCACGCTTGAAGAAAACCAATGAATTCTTCCTTTATTTATAGCTTGAAGAATTCAGACTTGAAACAATCTTGAAGTTATTTGAAGAATCTCGAATAGTTGCTTGATTTGAAGAGCTTTTGTCTTTGTCTCCCACTTGTCTATTTGTCTTCCACTTGTCTGTAACTTTCTTGAAATAATTGAAATATATATAATTACAATGATTCTAAACTTTCTTGAATGTGAATATTTTCGCAATTTTCACGCTTGAGGAAAACCAATGAATTCTTCATTTATTTATAGCTTGAAGAATTCGGACTTGAAACAATCTTGAAGTTAATATTACTCCTAATTTTTCTCATCCTTTAAGTAGATTCACTAATTCTAAAACAAGAATTTGCAATATCACGTCTGAAATGTACATCATCTCCACAAATTCTTTAGATGCATGAAATCCATACACTGAGGCTAATATGTATATCCACACCACATTTATATAGATAAACCACACATCCATACTCAAAACAATACAAGAAAAAAAAATTGTATTTTTATATTTGCATTTTTATAATTTATTCATTTATATGCTTATGTTTGAATATATAGAAAATTCGTTTTAAAATCAATTCTTTCAAATTTTCATAATAATTTTGTTCACTTGCTCTAGAATCAGGAGAAGAATTAGGGATCTACGCTAAATGATTTCCCGCGTCATGTTGCATTTCAAAGGAAGCATTAACTTAAATAATACGTTCTTGCGTAATTTTCTGTGCCGTTTATGTTTGAAGAGTTGACATATGTCTGCACTCGTAAAATCTTCAAAATAATGGATTACTTGGTTAGAATTTGTTTGAAAGTTTAGTTTTTAAATTTGGTTTAGGAGTTTGACATTTTCAGTAGATTAAAATTTCAGAATCTCTGATATGGTTGGTCATTCGGGATATAAGAACACTCAGTAGGTGTTTGGCAATCACTTATGGTCTCACCAGGTAAACGTTCTAGGGTTGTCAAATACTCGAATGTGCAGAAATTAGTGGAGGATGTAAAAAATTTTGAATGCTACCTTTGTTATTATAGTTGAAGAAGAAAACCAAGTTTGAAAAAATACAGAGAATCGTGGAGGTAGAAGACTCGCAAAAAAAAAAAAAAAGGAGCTTAAGTTTATCTTTTGTACTGGACCAATAATTTATTTTATTAAAAAGTATATGAAAATTCTAATTATGTAATTTTACTCTAAGCTATTTTAAGTAAATAAAAAATACTAAAAATTGTGGTGCAGTTAATAAAATGATAAAATTACACCCCATGTCACTTTGTGGATTGGCGTTTACAAAAAGAACAATGTTACTATTACAGGGAAAAAATTCTGTAAAAATAACAAAACATACACATGGGGGGTGGGTCTCATTTTTATAATAATATTTTATTCACATGGGGCCCACACCCATGTGAGTATTCTGGCATTTTTACAGATGAAATAGTTATGTACAAATGGTTTAATTATTACAAAAATGTCACATTTCAATAATTTTGACAAATATGCCATTTTTTGACTTTTTTATCTTTCTAAAAATTTTAAATACCTTGTATATTCTTCATTAATTTTTTATTTGACTAGTTGAAAAAAATGTACCAAAAAGTTAAAAACATCACACCAAACCCATCCCTACCCCACTCCCACGTACTAAACCCACAACCCACTTCCATTGCTCAAATTCTTCTTCTTTACATCATCTTTCATTGCTTTTTTTCATTCGAGAGATGCTGTAGTTACAGAAATTTCTTTTTGTAAAAATGATAGAATACACACTGGGGGTGGACCCCATTTTTATAATAATATTTGACTCACATGGAGCCCACTCCCATGATAGTATTGTGTCGTTTTTACAGAAGAAACAGTTATGTACAAGTGGATAGTTCCTTTTCATTTTTTGACAACGGGTGTTCCACCAACAACTGAGACGATGAATTTTTTTCCAAATAATGGAGAAATCTAAAATTGCGACCCATGAAAAACTCAACATGCCCATTATCCCTCAAGAGAAAACTGATCACAAGTTTAATTTGTTGTTTACTATCAGCCTTCAATTTTTGGCTTGATTATTTTAATTCTTTAGCTTTTAACTTTATATGGCAATGGGACAAAATCAGAGCCAGAAACTGAAAAAGCAAAAGAAATCATGATTTTGGCTAGCAAGTCAAGTTCACAAAATCATTCCCTCATGGCCACCGCCTTAGCTCCACCTAGTGTGGTCCAATGTCCAGCTGAATCTACCACCAATGTCCTAGTTGCTGCCCTTGTTTCAAAGGTTGTTTCTGTTGGAATATTCTAACAATATTTGGGGCCACACGTAACAAATTAAAATGTGTGGTGCTATTATTTAAAGTATAGTCATTAAAGTGATCCACAAAAGACTAATTTTTGACTAATGGGTATTAAAGTTTCATGGAATTAAAGTGTAGAGACCGGATGTTTGTTTTATATTGTTGAGGGGCCGATTTAAAACAAATGAAAGATAATGAATAGTCATTATCTTATGAATATATAGGTTATGGTCCCCAATTGTTAGTGGTGCTTCTAGATTCTCTATGTTCCCCATCAATGGAGATCAAAAGGTTGTAGAGGAGACCATGAATCAATTGGAAGATCTAACCCGTTCATGCAAAGAATCAGAATTTATGGATCTAAGGTATGTTTCCGATTTCATTTTGATGTTCTCATTGATTTCAACATGGATGGTTAATTCGGTAATGTTTGATTATTGATGTTTTGAATCGATAATCACTTATAAGTTTTCTATCAAGTGGTATCAGAGCCGATCCATTGTTGAATCATTGAGAAATTGAATTTTGAAATTCTGAATTCTATGGATTTTTGATTTTATATTATGAATCTAGAATTTGGAAATCATCATATGGAATTAGCATGTAATATTTGGATTGTTATTACATAAATTTGGCATATTATGTTATGGATCTAGAGTTTTGGTATATTACTTCATGAAATTGGCATGTTATTTTTATGGATCTAAGCATGATATTATGGATTCAAGCATATTATGTTATAGATCTAATATTTGGATTAATATTACATGTTTTTTGAGCATGTTATAATATGATTTTTGGAGATAATTATATAGATCTATGATTTCCTTCAAAATTCGGATTTGAAATAAAGATTGGATTTTTGGATTTGTTGGAATTAAGGTTTCAGTTTAAAAAAAAAAAAAAAAAAAAATTTTTTTTTTTTTTTTTTTTTTTTCCGCCGCTCCGATCTGGCGCGACTTCTTTCGTTGTTCCGGCGGCAATTCTTGAGACGACGGCGTCTTCTGCTTCTGCAATGACGTCTTTAAACTATTCTTTGATCGCGTGACGTGTTCCAACTGTTCTTGAAACAAGACGTCTTTGGAGCTCTTCTTGATCACAACAGCGCCAGAATATTCTTTATGTGGCCAGTCGCTTCTTGCCGTGGGGAGAAGCCGTCCGGCAGCCCCACTTTAGGGAGATGGAAGGGCATTTTTTTTTTCCCCATTAAAGTATTCCATTAATGCCATTAATTTTTTCAGTTTTTTGGGAAGTTTTGGAGGCGGGACTTGGGTTGAAAATTTGAGGTTTTGAAACCCTTGGATGCAATTTAAGGATTAGGGTTAAAATTTATGTTTTAGCCCTTAAGGTTTTAAGTTAGTTCAAGTTGGGCCTTAAGGTTATGGGTTTTAATTACTCAGTCCCTAAGGTTTAAAGTTCATCCTATTGGGCCTTTTAAAGTTCTGGGTTTAATAATTCAACCCCTGAAGTTCTGAAATTAATTAATTTGGGCCATTTAAGTTCTGAATTTTGTAATTAAGTCCCTGAATGTTCATAATTGGTTTAGTTTGGCCCCTAAAGTTCTGCATAATTGATTTTTTGAATCCTAAACTTTCAAATTATTAACATTTAGTCCCTAAAGTTTTCAATAATTAATTATTGGTCCCTAAAGTTTTGAATTAATTAATTTTGACCCATAAAGTATTGAATTATTAACCCTTAGGCCCTTAAAGTTTCAAGATAAATACAATTAAGTATTCCGCTTTTCAAATTTTGGTATAAAAGACTCATTTGAGTATATATAATATTCAAAAGTGAATTGATTGAAGCAATATGTTGCCAAAGCAACCTCTCTTGTGGAAATTAATTAACTTAGAATATTAGAAGGAATTCGTGTGTATGCTTGTTCATGCGGATATTAGCCGGCCCAAAGGAAGGTTAATATTTGGCCGAATTGTATGCACACTTGTGGTGGTAAATGTGTGACAATTATAAGGTTTCCATGTGAATAATAAATCAATCCAAAGATGGGTTTATTATTTGACAGGAGTTATTGTCAATGTTTGATCACTACACCAAGAGTACCACTTACAGTTAATATTACTGTCCAAAGACTTGATATTAATGATGTGCTAGGTATCTTGAGATAGGACGTACCATTATTTGAATAACTTAATTGTTTATACGGATTCCAATGTAAACATGTTAATTGGGAATAAGTTCTCTATTCAGTTAATCCATCCACTTCTGCTATATCTATCAACATCAACTCCATTCCAATGCTAATTAGAACAAACTTCAAGTATTGGAAAGAGAACATATTAATTGTTCTTGGCTGCAAAGATCTAGATCATGCGCTCCGGATTGAGCAACCCGCTTTTCTTACGGAAGAAAGTTCATCTAATGGAAAAGGGAACTTTGAGAAGTGGGATCGCTCAAATCGCATGAGTCTAATGATCATTAAGCGCGGCATTCCGGAAGCCTTTGGAGGCACAATATCTGAAGAGGTAACTAATGCCAGTGATTTCTTGCCGAAATGAGAAACGTTTTGCGAAAAACGATAAGACTGAAACAAGCACGCTTTTGCAAAGCTTGATTCCAATAAAGTATAAAGGTAAATCAAATATAAGGGAGTACATCATGAAGATGTCTCACATTGCTTCTAAGCTTAAGGCACTGAAGCTCGAGCTGTCTGATGACTTGCTCTTGCATTTGGTATTGATTACGCTTCTTGCACAATTCTGTTGATTAAGGGCAGTTACAACTGTCATAAGGGGAAAGTGGACTCTTAATGAGTTCATTTCCATATTATGTGCAATAAGAAGAAATGCTAAAGCAAACATAAAACTGGCATTACTCACTTGGCAAGTACTTCTAAGGATAATAAAGAATAACAAAGCTGCATTCGGTTCGGTTTAAAATAAACAGCACAAGCCTGAAAATGATAAATTAAGTTGTAACTTTTGTGAAAATCTGGGATATATAAAGAGAGACTGTACTAAATATCACGCTTGGCGTGTGAAGAAAAGTACACTTCTCATTTTGGTTTGTTTTGAGGTAAATTTAATGTCAATACCTAGACACACACTTGGTGACTATATTTCGGTACTACTATTCAAATAAGTGTGTATATGCGGGGTTGTCTGATCTGCCAAAACCAATTGATGCTGAAAGATTCATCTGTGTGGGGTAATGGCAAATCAGTTAAGGTAGAGGCTATATGGACTTTAGGTTATCATTAAAGGCTGGTTATTATTTGAATTTGAAAGAGACATTTGCGGTACCGTCTTTTGGACGGAATTTGGTTTCTATTTCTACATTGGACAAATTTGGTTACTCTTGTTCAATTTGAAATAGTCAGGATGATCTCTTTCTTACCTCAAATATTGTGGGCACCAGTTCTTTATTCGATAACTTATATCAGCTTAATACAGTTGCCTCTTATAAAGAAATCTTGTATATGAATTCGCATGGTATTGAACATAAATTAACCAATGAAAATTCTACTTTGTTTTGGCACAAGCAATAAGGTCACTTCTCTCAAAAGAGAATGAAAAATCTTGTGTTAGAAGGAAATCAAAACAAACATAAGGAGATTAAGTGCCATATGACTTCGGACGTCTTAGAACTAATTCATACGGTTATCTGTAGACCATTTCCTTCGGTTTCTTGGAATGGTCAACAGTCATTTATTAAGTTCATAGACGAATTTTCTCAATATGGCTGCATATATCTCATTCCCAAACATTGGACATGTTCAAGGCATACAAGACTGAGATTGAAAATCAACTCAGTAAAAGAATTCCTTAAGTCAGATCTTACCTTAGTGGTGAATACTATGAAAGATATGACGAATCAGGAGAACAACGTCCAAGGCCTTTTGCTAAAATTTTTAGAGGAATGTGGAATTATTCCACATTGCATCGAGATCTTTCTAGTAAAGATCGGTGAAGGCTAACGACTCCAAATAAAGCAAATTTTTAAGGGGTTACAATATTTTTAAAGATCCTACTATCAAGTCAATTTTCAAATGGGAAATGTTCGGTTCCTTGAGGATGTAGAGTTTGTGGGGGGAGATAAGGTTATAAGGTTTGTCTTGAATGAATTATATGTATATAATTCTTCTGTTGCAATTGACAATGATCAGGTTCAAGGGCAAATTCTTGCTCCAGATCTTGTTCGAGAAGCAATTTCGGATCAAGACAACATTATCAAATCCCCAATAAACAATCAAGAGATTGTTCCGTGAATTCAAACTCAACAACCTCAAGTACAAAGTCATTACGGAAATCCACTATAAAAGGGAGAAAGACAATTTTGGATGACTTTATAGTCTTTTCCAAGAAAATAAGGATGGCATGGATTAGTGAAAGAAGATCTGATAAATCAACTTTCATCAAATCATGCAAAGGAATTACTCTCCAAAGTGGATTGATGTCATGAATAAGGAGTATTAGTCTATGCAAGACAATAAAGTTTAGGATCTTGTCCCATTACCAGAAGGTGCGAACCCATTGGTTGCAAATGGATATTTAAAACCAAAAGGGATTCGATTGGTAATGTGGAAAGATATAAGGCTCGTCTTGTAGCTAAAGGCTTTATACAAAAGGAAGACATTGACTATAAAGAGGCTTTCCTTCCTTCCGGTTTCAATGAAAGACTCTTTCAGGACAATTATGGCACTTGTTGCACATTTTGATCTTGAGCTACTACAGATGGATGTTAAGGCAACGTTTTTTAATGGTGACATTGATGAAACGATCCATTTGATACAACCAGAAAACTTTGTGTCAGGAGACCCAAAGAACATGGTTTGCAAATTAAAGAAATCCATTTATGGGCTCAAACAAGTTTCCCGTCAATGGTACCACAAGTTTCATCAAGTAATTATCTCATTTGGTTTCGAGATGAATGTTGTTGGTGATTGTGTGTATCACAAGTTCAGTGGGAGTAAACAAATATTTCTGATTTTATATGTTGATGACATACTGCTTCCCACCAATGATATATGCATGTTGCACGAAACTAAGAGATTTTCATCAAGGAGTTTTGAGATGAAAGATCTTGGTGACGTCTCTTTTGTATTAAGGATTTGGATACATCGGGATTACTTTCGAGGTATTCATGGATTGTCACAAAAGAGCTATATCGATAAAGTGTTTAGAAGGTTTGGCATGCAGGACTGTAAATCAAGTGACACCCATATTGCTAAGGGAGACAAGTTTAGTCTCAATTAAAGTTTCAGATATAAATTTAAAGAAAAGGAAATACGAGAAATTCTCTATGCTTCAGCAATTGAGAATTTAATGTATACTCAGGTTTATACAGATCCGGATATAGCATTCATTGGAATGCTTGGGATGGAAATTTGGAAAGCAGCAATGAGGTTATTCAATATCTATAGAGAACTAAGAATTACATGATCACATTCAAAAATCGGACCAATTGGAGATCATTGGATATTCGATTACGATCATGGAATATGACCGCAAAATATTGTCACTGGCTGCATATTTTGAATGGAATTGAAAGACCATTTAAGTTAAGTTATTATGTGACAATAATGATCTTGTATTTCAACGGGAACATGACGATGTCAAAGTCTAAAGACATTAAATTCCTAGTTGTTAAGGAAAGAAATCAGAGTGGTTAGATTTCAATAAAGCATATAAAGACAAACTCCATAATCATGGATCCATTTACTAAATGGCTACCACCCAAGGTCTTTCATGAGCATAATGCTCACACGGGTGTTGCATCTTTTGATGATATGCCAGTTTAGTGGGAGTTTGTATTTGGATGTTGTCTATTTTAGACACATATTTTTGTCCATGGATATTCGGTTTATTTCAGAAATAAAGTATTCAGTTCAGTTTCACTCTGATTGAAGTTTATGGTTGATCTCACTTAAGAAATAAGGTGGACCAGTTGGAAATAGACATGTTTGGATCACATAACATGTAATTTC
The DNA here is from genome assembly GCA_035079005.1 of Fraxinus americana. Classification (NCBI taxonomy): domain Eukaryota; kingdom Viridiplantae; phylum Streptophyta; class Magnoliopsida; order Lamiales; family Oleaceae; genus Fraxinus; species Fraxinus americana. Next base: position 2,905,920 of record CM068712.1, read on the forward strand.
CGTGCTACACTCCATGATTGATCTATGTCATTTGGTTGTATGGGTATACGTGACCATTGATGGGTTTAGTCACGCTAAATGTGACGAAAATCGCTTTGATCCTATATCAATATGACTGATGGACGAGGTTGTTTGGAAATACCCATAATAACGATAGCAAAATTTCGAGCTCATAAGGTTATGCACATTTGAAAGGTTACATGTATGGCCCAGTGGGAGATTGTTGGAATATTCTAACAATATTTGGGGCCACACGTAACAAATTAAAATGTGTGGTGCTATTATTTAAAGTATAGTCATTAAAGTGATCCACAAAAGACTAATTTTTGACTAATGGGTATTAAAGTTTCATGGAATTAAAGTGTAGAGACCGGATGTTTGTTTTATATTGTTGAGGGGCCGATTTAAAACAAATGAAAGATAATGAATAGTCATTATCTTATGAATATATAGGTTATGGTCCCCAATTGTTAGTGGTGCTTCTAGATTCTCTATGTTCCCCATCAATGGAGATCAAAAGGTTGTAGAGGAGACCATGAATCAATTGGAAGATCTAACCCGTTCATGCAAAGAATCAGAATTTATGGATCTAAGGTATGTTTCCGATTTCATTTTGATGTTCTCATTGATTTCAACATGGATGGTTAATTCGGTAATGTTTGATTATTGATGTTTTGAATCGATAATCACTTATAAGTTTTCTATCAGTTTCCACTTTGGTCCATAATCATCCCTCCCTTGTTTCTGATAATTAAACTGCTTAAAATCTTATTTTAATTTTTCAATAATTTTTTTGATTTTATGCTTTTGAATTTTGTAATTTACATGTAATTTCTTTCTATCTGCAGATTTATGTAACGTATAGCAAGCGGAACTGTTGAGAAAGTCAAAGAAAAGCTGTCAAGATCTACATTTGAACTTTCTAGACTTAATACTATGTATTATTTTCTGCATATAAATGAATAATTTTCTAAATAATCTAATGGTCATGGTAGTTTTTTGGATCATTGTGGATGTGTGTAGGCAGTGTAGCTTATGTTCATTTATGAAAAATCAGTTTTATTTTGTAGTACATATGAGTTCGAAAGTTGATTCTCACGTAATGTGGAGCACTTCGAATTATCGATGAACATAAAATCAAATTGCCAAGACAAGCACTACAACTATCGGGCATGCAATGTTTTGTATAAATTTAATATATCGAACTTTAAATACATACACAATGCACCTACGAATAAATTATACTTACCAATTGCAAACTTGTTAGTTGAAAACTTACAATGTCTATCCTGAAAGTCTAGAAATGTGGAGATTCATATTTGAACCTTTTATCTTGACAGTTAGTATCTGACGAGATTGCATTTAAGGTGTATGAAAGTATGTTCATCAACGTTTAACAACCAAATGATCAAATCTTTACAAAGAATTTACACAATCCTATATTAAATAAGGAATATTCCAAAACTTCATAGAGAAAATTGTTAAATTTATCTGAGTTCTCATGTACAATGGGTCACCCCAATATTACCAATGATAAGCATTCGACACATTAATATATCAGACTTTAATAGTATGCAAGTGACAACTACGAATAGATAATAACAAAAAGTAGCAAACCGATAAGACTAATAGTTAAATTATCATTCACGACATTTACAAAATGTCAAATTCGACATTTTAACTGTATATCTTCACAATCTAGTCCAACAATTGAACTGTCGATATTTACGGTTCACAACTAGCGGGAATCATATAATGTGTGCGATTGGAATACACTCTTCATAACATTAAGTGTATTCATTAATGTTCAACTACCAAATAAAAAAATCTTCACAAAGAATTTACACAATGTTGGAATCCCAACAAGATTTTATGGAAGATATTGTCATTCAAAGAAATTTGCAAAACCAATCCAAATGAATGAATAATAATTTGAAAATAAATATGAGCATGTTTTATTTAACAATTCCATACTAATAAGTTATAAGGAAAAATATTAAACAGTTTATAAATGCTAACCTTCACATTTGAAGACGAACCCAAAATTACTTTCTTCTTGCTTTTACCATGGAGAAGACTCAAAAAGACTTTTTTTTTTTTTTTTAGAGAAATTATCACTAATCTACGTTGCAAAATGTTATGAAATAATTTTAATTATTTATTTTTGGTTAACAATTTTATAACCCATTGTATATTAGATATATTCATATGATTTTTTTACATTAATGAACAATAAATGCACTCAAAAGATACATAGAAGGGTATTTTGGACATCTTGCAACTAAAAAAAAAATACATTTTGAGCATTTTTTAAAAAAAAGGAGAACACGTCGTTAAATCACCATAATTTTGGAAACAATATCAAAAATAATAAAAATAAATAAATTTTGAAACTTTTGAATTAATTAAATTCCTAAATATCTGATCCAACCATTTTTTTTATTAATCACCTATACGTCATAAGTAAAAGTTTACTATATATGTATGTATGTATTAAATTTATTACTTAATTGATTAAGGACCATCTGAGAAAAGGATTAAAATTCGATAGGAGCCCATTATGTTACATTTTCCATTAGCAAAAAGTGAAAATTACACCCAATACAACTTTTTTTCAATCAAAACATATTACAATATATATAGTAAAAATGATAATCAACAAATATCATCACTCATCTTACTAATCAAATTGAATGCTAAAGTCACTCCACCACGTACGCCATATCACCCACCCCACCCCACCCCCAATCATGCCAAAAATTCTCAATTTACCACTTCTTCTTTAATGTAAGGATTAACGATACCTCATCATCTTCTAGTTCCAAATCGATCTTCAATCATATCTTGTTCTCATTTTTCTATATTTGCTGTCCGAAAATCCTTTCATCATGTCTGCATCCGAAATATAAAAAAATAAATTAGAAAGACCACGTTTATAATATGGAAGTGAATATATTATGCCGAAAAAAATAATCGAACAATGGTAATTTTGGTATTTTTCTTGGGTTATGTAGTCATTTATGTTTATAAATTAGTATAATAGTATAAAATGAAATATTTTGTATTTGTAAGGTATACATAATTTTTTGGGAACAATACATAACTAATATACTATGACTATTACATTTCAAAACTAAAAAACTTGTCAAAGTATTTCAAAATTCATGTGTTAATTCCAATTAATAATATATATTTAAAATATATAATTAATTGGATTAATTGAAATTAATTATCCCCATCCCCACCAAATTAATAATATTTCGATTAACAATATCCTCCCACCTCACCTGTAAAAAAATATCAAAAATCGATTATTTTTTTTAATTTTTTTTTTAGATTACATTCCACCATAGAACCATTCCCACTGACCCTTATCCTTACCCTGCCCCACCCACCACCCAACCCCAACCCCAACCCCAACCCCTAGAAAATTTTTAGAAATTATAATGTTTTTATGGAAATTACACCCGACCCCCATCAGTAGAAAATTTTCAGAAATTTAAAGCGTTTTATGAAGATTACAACACACCTACGGACTAATTGTGTTTTTTGTGACCAAATTTATTGTTTGTGACCGTACCTGTGACCAGATTTGTCTTCAATGTGATTGTCTGTGACCGTCTAACTTATGATTGTACGTAACCAAGTCACATGTGTTATCAGTGACTACTTGTGACCAAATTTGTCTTCAGTGTGATTGTATGTGACAAAGTCAATCTTAATTATGACGGTATGTGATCAAGCCACAACCGATCACAATTAACACATAATTGGTCACAACTGGTCACAACAAACACATATTCGGTCACATGGATCACCATAAACAAATCTGCACACATTGCATACCAACACCACAATCCACCACTTTCATTATCACCACCTTCAACTCAAAATCACGACTATACATACTACCTTCACTGAGTTATGTTATCTATGACTAACTGTGATCAAATTTATCTTCAGCGTGACTGTCTGTAATCATGTTAGTCTAATTTGTGACTGTACATAACCAAATCACATACAATCACAATTAACGTAGATGTGGTCACAGACTGTCACAATAAATATAGACTTGGTCATACCCGGTTGTGTCGCTGCCACCACTCCCAACAACGTCGAGAACCATAAGCGCACCACCTCACCACGACCATATGCACCACCAGTAGTAGCAAAAACATCGCCACCTACACCACCACCAACATAACCACCAACGACAACAAAACCAATCCACATATCAGGAAATCACCTACACCATTTGCAAAACACTAACAACCATCCCAAAATTCTAGCTAAATAACAGATTTGATCAAACCACCACCCACCAAATCTGATCAAACAACTACCTACACCACCACATCAAATCAATTTCAAGCCGTTTAACAAAAATGTCGACACTCACCCTTGAAGCAATGGCGATTCGTTGCGAGCAAAGCTCACTGCTAGCTATTGCACACAATGGTTCGTCCCTGTGTTGGAAAATTGGGGGGAGGGGGGTTGAAAGGGAGTGTGGGCAGGGCCTCCAGTAGTAGCTACGACTTACGACAAGTAGAAATCGTCACTGCACCGTAGTGGTTCGTTGCTGCACCGAAAAATGGGGATTAGAAAGGAAGTAGGTGGGTGGGATGATAAGTCGTCGCTGCTACGAGTAGCACTCATCGCTGCCTACAGCAACAATGACGGCTCACGACAATCAAAAATCTCAGCTGCGTACGACGGAGCAAAGTAAAAAAATTGTGACGTTAGAAAGGGACTGAGTGACTTTTCTCTCTTTATCACTCACTTTATTACACATCCACCCATGTGGATGGGTAATAAAGAGAGGAAGAGGAGAGTGAGAACGTTTGAAAATGAAATTGATTGGAACGGGTAGCGATGAAGTAGATTATGTTTAATTAATTTTTTATCAATTATCTAACACTATGCTATTAATGTAGGATACATCAACACACAACTATGATGTTCAAAATGTATTATTTGTTGATTATACCGATATATGTTTACTACAAATATGGTGAGTAATGATATTTATTTAATATGATCATCTATTTATATACAATTGTTTGGTGACACACAGATGTTTACAAGTAAAGAGGCATTGGCTGATTGTAAAACTACTAGTAAGAGACATAACATGATTTTTGTGATGAAAAAGTCCGACTTAGGCCAAGTTGGGAGAAAACCAAGAATTCATTTCGCATGTGAAAGACATGGTTCATATAGGTAGAATACCAATAAAGAAAATGAAAAAAGGAAGAGATGTAGAGCTAGTGGAACAAAAAAGTGTGGATGTCTGTTCTATTCGAATGGAAGAAAATTGATAAATGGTGATTATTGACTATTGAAAGTGAAATGTGGTAGACATAATCATGATATTGCCCAAAACCTTGAAGAACATTCATATGTTGGGAGACTAACTGAGAAAGGGACTTCAATTTTAGCAGACATGTCAAAGAATCACATGAGACCGAAGGAAATATTATACACATTGAAACAAAATGATGACACTAATGCCAGTACATTGAGGCATGTTACAATGCATGCCAGAGATTTAGGCTCAAAGAACAAGCTGAAAGGACCCAAATGCAACAACTAATGAATAGGCTTGTTGAGAATAAGTACATAGAGTGGCACCGTATCTCTAAGGAGACAAATATAGTTAGAGATTTGTTCTTGGTACATCCATATTCAGTAAATTTGTTACCTGCTTTTCCTCGTGTGATTATTATGGATTGCACGTATAAGATCGCCTATTATTGTTGGAGATAGTAGGTGTCACTTCTACTGATTTAATATTTTCGATTGCTTTTGCATACTTGGGAAAAGAACGGGAAAATTACACATGGGCTTCGGATGTGTTATACGACAAACGCATGGATTACCGTGTGCCCATGAGATTTCAAAGTACAAGATAGAATCTCGACCCATTCTTTTATCAAGAGTACACTCTTACTGGAAGAAACTTGATCTAGTTTCTGTTGACAAAGGTAACTCATCTGAGATTAATTGTGCACCATTATTTGAGATGATTGAATAACATTACCGAAATAATAATGATCATGTGAAGGTAGAAATCCTACAAAAATTGAAAGAGATTGCTAGTTCGAGTTCTACATCATTACTTGAGCCACAAGTCAAAATTAAGACAAAGGGTCGTCCGTCTTCAAAGATAGTATATCACCTCGTCGAGACCCATCGTATTTTGAGTTGGTGCTATCTGGACAAGACAATATGTTACAACAATTGGATAGTTCGATTACGCCTTTAAGTCAGCCTACACTATCCAGCCAATCTCCAATTCGACAAAAACAAAAGGTGTATCGAGCACATGGATCAAAGTCCATAAATTTTTTTTTTGACTCATTTCCTATTCGTTTGAGACCTTACATGGTGGGAAAGATGTAGCCTTATATGGAAATTGTGGTTTTCGGGGTGTGGGTAATATTATAGATATAGGCGAAGAGAATTAGCCTTTGGTCATAAAAGACCTAATAAAATAGCTTGAATCCCACTTTGATGATTATTCTAGACTCTATGTGTTGATATGGTCCATGAGTTGATTCATTCTAAGAATGTCAATGTGGCTCACCGACTCCAGTGGTCGGTGGCTTGGCTTTGCCTAGCTCGGGCACGGGCACGGGCATGGGCTCAGCTCATGTGGCTCGACGAGCCACACAGGCTAGCACATCGAGCCGAGCCTAAAAAATAAAAAATAAAAAGTAACTTACAAAACATAAAAGAAAAAACAGAAACAGGCAGATGCCACAAGCCGGGCTCACTAAGGCTTGAGCCAAAAGCTCGGGTCGAGCCTAATTTTTTTGGCCAAGCTTTTGTTCGGCTAAATTTCAAAGTAAACGCGTTTTCCATTTTTATGTTTTAAGAAACAATTTTCAGACTGACAAAAAAAATGCATTTTCAGCAATTTCAAAACAGACACTCAAAACACAAAATACAAAATGATTTCAAAACTCAAAACTGAAATACGGAGAGAACAGCTACTTAGCTTCTTCATTCTTTTCATTTGATTACTGTCTCATATAGTTGCTTCATCCTACCAATATCCAGCTTTCAGATTGTGCAAAATGGCTGTAGTTTATAGAATCTGGATAAGATAGCTCTTGTCCAGGAAATGATTTGGCCACTGGGGATGACTTTCAAAACGTCTGGATTAAGCAACTCATAGTAAGATCAATTTTTAGATATGAATAACCTCTTTTTCAGTAAACCCAGCTATGCTGGAGTATTTTGAATTTATTCTCTGTACATATATGTTTACTGTTGTCAAGACTGATAATAGTTTAGAAACTCCAAAAATATCTCTAAGACTACTCGACCTTTTCTATTATTAGTAACTACATCTCTATTTTTTCATTGCTCTTCATATTAGTGTTCTCTAATTGAATATTTTATGTGAGAAATTGGGCATTTTGTGTGGTGGGGTTAGCATGGGATGAAGAGTGTTTGTGGCCAATTATTTGGGTAATTGTGTCAATAAATTGGTTAATTTGTGACCATTAAATAAAATGTGAACAACTAATAAATAATACGTTAACTAAAAAAAATTGAGATTGTGACTCACAATTTGTTAAGTTGAGACCAGTTATTTGATAATTTATGACCTAGAATAACTTGTGACCAATTAATTTGATAATTTATGACTGTGAAATAAGTTGTAACATATAAAATTGTCATTTGTGGCTACGAAATAAGTTGTGACTAGCTAATTTGATAATCTGTGATTGTGGAATAAGTTGTAACCTATATAATTTATGATTTCAGATTTGTGATCAAGAAATAAGTTGTAACATATGAAATATGTCTTTGATTAATATAAGTTGAGACAATGTGTCTTTGATTATATAAGTTGAGACAATAGGTCACAATCAGATAATAACAGGTCACAATGAAAGCATTACAAGGCATAAACATTTACAGTGAAAACAGATCTTGTTACAAAAAGTCACAAATAACACAAACTTGGTTACAAAGAATCACAGTTAGCACATAAAATGTCACAAACAGTCTCTATTGACTAAAAATTGGTCTCAAAAAGTCATTATTCACATATTAGATCAAGAAATACTGTTAACATAAATATAGTCACATATAGTTACAATTAAGAGGCACTAGTCACATATAGTCAAAATTAAGACAAAGTTCACAGACAATTGAATTTAAAAAAGACTTGGTCATAGATAATCACATTTAAAAAAGATATTTTTACAGACAGTCACATTTAAGAAAGATCTGGTCTTAGATAATCATATTTAAAAAACACATGGTCACATAAAATCAAAATTTAGATAAACTTGGTTATAGACAATCACACTGAAGATAAACTTGGTTATAGACAATAACATCTTAAACAGATCTAATCACAAACAATAATAGGTCACACATAACTGATCACACACACTCAATGTTATAACAAATATATAATCAATTATCAGTTCACAATCACAAATTGAATTCTACTACCTTCCAAGTGCAAGAATGGGACAAGTAATTGTATAAAATGCTATTGATAGATATTGCCAACAAGCAAGAATGATGAAGTTTAATACACTGGGGAATTCACTCATATCGAGCCAAAACCATAAAAAGTACATTTTTTCCACGCTCTCACCTGAATTTGGCATTTCAACATCAATTATCTTCTGATTTTTATCATCTAAAATTTTTATCTCCTAAATTTGCTCATATCGGTCGCCCCATGAAGACGGGGCATCAATTGTCCTCATATTTGCAGGCAATCGATGGTTTAGATAGAGAAATAAGAGAGAGAGAGAGTGAGTGGCGGAAACGGTTTTGGAAGTTACATTTTTGTGGAATATGCTTTATGTTTGATATTGGGTACCGCTATTTTCATCCACATTTTTTATATATTCATTCCACTCTAAGTTCATCCACTACAAAAATTTTAAATTTAAAAAAAAATACTATTTACATCCACGTCATATTCCAATTTTATCCTTATTAAATTAAATTAGATCATCACCATGAATCACACAATTTTATGTAAAGAGCAATACCCAGCAAGTTTTTTCAAGTATTTGTACCCCACCGTGTGAATATTCCAACTTCCTCTCTATCCCATGTGAAAATTCTCATAAATTATACCAGTGTGGTAAAAGATCCTCCAAGTTCAACATCAAATGCCTATACCTACAATCACACCAACCGCCAAAGAAAAAAAAAACAGAAATCGTTAACATTAATTTGGCAATAAAATTTGTTAGTTTATGCACAAATTCAGACCAAAACTTTCTCTTTATTTCTAAAACCTACAGAATCCTTTTGGCCCTTTTCATCTTCCCCGTTGTTTTTCCATCCCGTAAGTGTTCTTTTCATCTTTTGGGCCTTTCTTCCGCAGTTTCATCGATCAAACTTGCTTTGCCACCATCGCCTATAATTATATTCATGTAAATTTCTTTGATCTATTAGGACTCTAGTTAAACATAATCTCTAATAGAATATAAAAAGATTTAGGTTAATCTGATGCAAAAAAAAACTAGTGGATCAATTTAGAGTTATGTATTTTTATTTAATTTTGTTTATGTCTATTTAAGTAAATTTACATAGGACTTAAAATATAATAAAATTTAAATTTTAAAAGTGGATGTATATATAAAAAGTGTGGATGAAAATAGCGGTACCCTTGATATTTTGGAAGTCAAAGGATTCTAGAGAGAGAGAGATTATTTGATCGTGGGTGGAGAGAGATAAATTGTTGAAATTCCCTTTTTTGGGATTAGTTTTAAATTATATTTTATCCAAAAATCGACTATATTATCTATATATTATATACAGAACGGATCTAGAACCAGATTACAGGTCGGACTAATACATAAAAAAAAAAATTTCTACCTAAAAAAAATCCAGCCCCCCCCCCCCCTCCCACCCCACGCACATCCGTCCCCGATTATATATCTTTTTAAATGTTATTATATTTCATTTACCACCTGATTTTTGAAACTAATTTGCAAGATCGTTAGTTAAGAAATGTTCTTCTTAGAGTCTAGTAGTTATGTATTTTTCCTTATTACTAAACCGGCATCAAAGGTTGTGGTCACTCAAGAAGGGGTTGGCTACGTCATCAACAAACGAGTCCCAAACCCTAAAGTGAGAGAGTTTTGGTTTACCTCGTTAATTTTTAATTTACAACTTTTAAGTTACTCGATTGGATTGGATTCGACCATGTTGAATTAGATATAACAATAAACAAGATTTTAAATCCTTATTTTTATTAATAAAAATACTATCCCCTTCTTTACTGTACACCCAACCAAACTAGCTATAAGTATACAAGTGCATGACGAAAAGTTTCATTCATTGAAGTGCAGTGTGATTCTTGATTGAGAACTCAAAACGCTTGCAAAGTCCTCACTTCCAGTCGATACAATATCCTGAGTCGAACGCCAATTCGAAGAAAAACTATTCGATCCTGAAGACTTGGTTGTGTCATCTGAGGCTAACAGGCTAGAATTCTGAAATGGTGGTTGTTTAGCTTTAGGAATCACAATCTTGTCATCCCTTAGCATCCGAACTACTTCCGATATGGAAGGCCGTAATGACCTATGCGTTTGCGTGCATAGAAGCCCTATTTGAAGCACGCGTGATGCTTCCTCTTCATGAAAATCGCCCTTCAACCGCGAATCAATTGTTCGAGTAATTGTTTTCGATTTGTAGTTCTCCCATACCTGAGAGCAGAAATTTATGCCTTAGCTAAGAATAAGTAACTTATTTTTTTACTTAAAATAAGAAAAAGTAAGTTATTCAAACATGTTTCGTTTATTTATATTGTATCGAATGATTTAAGGCTCACGGATTGTAAAACGGAATCATTCACGAAGATGCTGTTTTTTCTGCCACACGCTATTTCTATAGACAGCACGCCGAATGCGTATACGTCGGCCTTCTCATTTAAGCAACCTTGAACGAGATATTCAGGAGCAAGGTAACCTCTTCAAAAAAGGAAAAATTACATTTTTGTTCATTTCAGTATCGTATATAAATGAAAACCACAACAAAAAACATATGTTCATAGCTGGACACTTACACGGTTCCTGCAACTCCGGTACTGATATGGGATTTATCAGTACTAACACGTCGAGCTAGTCCAAAATCAGCTATTTTTGGCTCGAGATTCTCATCGAGCAGAATGTTACTGCTTTTAATGTCCCTGTGGATAATCTTAGCTTGACAGCCTTCATGAAGATGCTTAAGCCCCTTAGCTATTCCACAAATTATATTTAATCGCTTATGCCAACTTATCGGTTGAGCTATTTTCCTATCTTCACGAAACATTAATCATAAAAACTCGAAGCAATCTAAAACTCGAAGAAAATATCAAAACTCACACATACCAAAGAGTATTTGATCAAGATTTTTGTTAGGCACGAATTCGTACACGAGAAGACTATCTGGCCCTTCGACGCTACAACCGTAAAATTTTATAAGATTCTTGTGCTGAATCCCGCTAATCAAGTTGACCTCATTGAAAACTTTATCGGCCCATTGTGGTGTATTGAAGAACAATCTTTTCACAGCAACCACTGTTCCATTAGGAAGGGTCCCTTTATACACAGTGCCAGCTCCTCCTTGGCCAAGTTTGTTCGAGGGGTGAAAAAAATCCGTTGCTTTCTCGAGTATTTCGTACTTGAAGTTAAATTCCGATGATTGAAACGAACTTGGCATAACAACAACCTTCTTGCACTCTATGTACACGTTACACAATGATCAAATCATAAATACATTTGAATACAGGTCGAAAATGAATCACACAGTTTTCAGATGAAAATTTACCTTGCTTTGTGTTTGAATATCTTATGTATCCAAGGTACGCTCCAAGAGCACAGAAAAGCACTAAGAGTACTGATACTGGGATCAATACAATGGTTAATGTAGATTCAGCATTGCCTATACATAAATACCAGAAGATGAAAGAACGAAAAAATAGTACGTACGTACAACACTAACTAAAAAACGACAAACTAAGTCTTGTTCCTAATAATGAATGCAATTATCAAATTCTTTGTCGATGAATATATCAAGAATTTTTGAGATCTTTTTTCCTCACCTCCATCATTTTCCAATTTTGCAGTAGCATTATCGAAGAAATTATGAGTCGAGTACCTCAAATAGCAACCGGCATTCAAGACTTGTCCTTCGGCGCCAGGCAAACACACATCTATCTCGACCCCGGCCTCATTCAAACACTGCGTGCATTTTTGCGCATCCAAAGTGTTCCAGCACTGACCTAATGCATACACATTGATCAATCCCCGTTTCACCTCGGTCGTCCCATATCCCTTGTTCGATGCAGCCGATAGAGTCACATTCATTACTGCTGCATTAACTATGCTAGTAAAATCTGCTTTGATGTACTTATCTCTCGTTATATCAGTCGAATTACCGCACTTATTTTCCAATTTTCCGACCTTTTCGACACTTTCTCCCCAAAAATTATACTGTTCATACCTAACAAAACAACCTTCTAAATAAATCGATCCTCCAATGGCCGGAAGACATTGGTCGAGTTTCTTTTTCGCTTCTGTAAAACAAATATTGCAATCTTCTTGAGATAAATCCTGATGGCATTGGGCTAACCCAAAAATTTCCGGCCTCGGAGAGGAAATCGAATGTACTCCAAATCGATTTTTTTCAATTAAACCGGTTAGGGTTCGCATAAGGTTCACGTAATTGAAAACGAAATTCCCATCGGCACGAACATTGGAGCCTTTGCATAAAAACCCGGATACTGATGCTCGTGGATCCGAAAGGGAAGGTGAGAAAAAGAAGAAACATAATGAAATTATGATCAAAACCATTTTGAGAAATATATATGAAAAATGCATTGAATCAAAGTCTAGATTGGTAAGCTATACAATTATAAACACAATTGTAGGATACAAAAGGGGGAAATTCAGAAACAAAATTTTGGGTGCAAATCAAGAAAAAATTAAAATCCCAAATGGGTTTGTGTTTATCACTTTTCTTCCCTTTTTTTCCTCTGTAAATTTTTGTTTTAAAACAGAGCAAACAGAGGATGGTGCTCTGTTCTAAAACAGAAAATAATATAAAATGTGTTTTAGAAAATAGATTTTTATGAATGCATATTAATGAGTTTGTTTTGAGGAGTAGAGGAAGAAAAGAGAGGAAAAAATGAATTGGAAGTTTTGATCTTGTTTTTGCATGCATGCCTGCATGGAGATGATGATGTTTCATGTTTATCATATAGAGTTAATTTCACAAATGGTCATTGGAGTTTAAGTAAATATTTCGAGTTGATCCTTAAAAGTATTTATCTAACCCTCTTGGTCGCAAAAATTACTATGTCCTTGTTTGGCGTAACTAAAAATCAGATTTTTAGTAAATTTTGATAAAAAGGTGATGAAATATATGATTGAAAAGTTGGTAAAAACTATGAATCTCATTAAATCTGTGGTTAAAATTAATTATTGAATTTGACTTAGATTTTTATCAGATGTTTTAGCTACACAAAACATGGGCTTAACGTGTAATATGAACGGTTACACGGGTAATGAAAGCAATGCTATTGTCCAATCTTATGTGCGCCCATTTTCAATACATTAGTTACGATTGATGGGTACTCAAACTGGATCAGTGTAAAAATTTCCTAAATTCATATGTAAGGATTGGAAGTCACTTTCACTAATAAGGTGACTATTTGTTTGAGGTTAACTAACTTCAGTGATTAAATTTATTAATATAAATGCTTTAAAGACCAACTTGAACTTTTTCACAAACTTCATCGACTATTTGAGAAATTACTCTATGTAATAGCTATTCATTTATGTTCCAACACTTCAGCCGTTTGACCTTTTTCTTCTTGTTTTTGATTGTACTCGACTGGATTGTCAAGGTTAAATATCATGGCTCACATTTGTTCTTGTTTGTGTCATTAAATGTGATTTGTCTTGCGACTCTGCAATTTTCGTTTTTTTTTCTGGAGCACTCAATTCGATACCACTGGTTGGAAACACTAAATGGGTTTATTCTATATAAATAAGATAGTCGAATGTTTACAGAAGAGATAGGAATCAAAAATCAATAGCTTCACACGCCTTTTCCGCTATTTCTTTTCTTTCTTTTGTTCCTCGATCTCGAGATCTCTCATACATATTTTGTTACATTCCAGAATCCTTGTACCTAGGTCCCAGGCTGCCTCATAATAGGTACTGCAAACAGCCGTGTTGGTTGGTTAGACGATCATGCAAGTAGAGGATCAAAAACTAGCATTCTGGGAAAGCAAGAAAAATTTCCTAGAGATGGAATTCATAGTTACCAATCTATATATCAATTATATGACATTAAATTGCAAAGCCACATGATCTATTTAATTAGGCCTATTGAGTGTGACCATCTAGATTGATATTCTAGCATCTTTGATATTATATGACATTATTCTTTTTATATTAAAGCTTGTGAAGCCACGAGCCTCAAGTACTCGACTCACATTTACACTTCTAGTCACACTTAACGGTCACATTGTAAACATTTAAAAGTAATTATGATATTTTTGGATTTGAGGATATTAATTTTTAAGGGTTTTAATATAATCAATAGAGACCGTTAGATTAGTATAAATTTAAGGGTTCAAATTATTTGTCAAAATTGTACGTCAAATATGTTGGTAGGGGGAACACTTCCCTTAATATTGTGTGCTAAATTTGTTAGGATTTATGTTGCAATATTAATCAACGATAATTTTTAACTCCACATTATTCACTTATTCACTCTCTTCCAGGTGATTTGAGGGTCGAACTAGTAACTTTCAAAAGTGATTGTAGAAGTGATTTATTGCACTCAACGGTGACATGTATCCATTTCAAATGTCATTTTGCAATTACTGCATCTATTTAAGGCCTGCAAAATCTTTTTGTTCATGGCCAAGCCTGGCATTTACTCAGCTCCATTATTTATCAAACTTTTGGTGAAATTTTAATACTTTCGTGTGGGCTAGGTTACATATTTATGACTTTCAGGTTTTTTTATTTATGGTGCAATCAAAATTATGAAAAAATAATAATATGAAAATCAGTCTGGGCCAACACTTTAGCTAGAAAAATGGACATCAATCGGATTATACGACAAAAACATATAAAAATCGATATGAAACTCAATCAACTACTTGGTTCAATCAGGAACCTAATGAACCAGTCAAGGGTAGCCCAAATTTTCTAGTTGTTTTTCATCAAAAAAATGAGTCATCATTGATATCGAGACATTTGAGGTCGTCAAATTTTCGAGAGCTCCTATATTGAATAAGTTTCCTTCTCCTTGTTGGATATCTTGTTCGTACACATCTTCTCGTTGTTCTCCAAGCCTTTTGTAAGTTACGCACGGAGTTTGAAAATGTCAAATATTTGATGATTCCATCATTTATGATTGAGATGCTAAAACAAAAAATGTGAATATTTTCGTTATTAACCGATTCAGTCTTGACATTAATCATACTATATTGTTATGAATATTTCTATCATAGGATCTTAATGTTTGGTTATTGATATGATATTTTCTTTTATATAGAGATAAAAGTTAACTTGTATATGGTAATGTACCGTGGTAAGTATATAATTATATTAATGCTCCGATGCCGGTATAACATTTGACTCTTAGAGTCCGTTTGATTGCAAAAATGAAATTTAGGTGAAAAGAAAATGAATTCTATGGAATTGAATTGTCTATATCTGGTTTTATTGAGAAATGTCAATTAATTGTGTTTGATTGATATAATTTTTCATCTAAAAATATTGAAATTTTGGATCTTTTGGTGTTCGTTTGACTTTATTTTTCATGAAAATTATCCATTAAATGGATATAATTTGTTTCCATTGTCCAAAAAAAAAAGAGAGCTGCCTAGAAAATCAATTCCCACCAAAGTGGTGGAAATTGATTTACCACAAAAAGTAAGAAAATGTGGCAAACCAAGAAAATATGGAAAACCAATTACCTGAAAAATGTTTCTTATCAAACATTCTAAAAAGTGGAAAATGGCGAAAGTTTTCCATCTTCCATGGAAAACTTGCCCTATCAAACGGGGCCTTTGTAGTATAATTGTTTCAATATCGAATATCAGATTTACAGACTGGATATCGTATAATAAACTGTACATATAACAAATTCAATGATTTGTTGATTGCAACAAAAAATAAAAAGTAATTTAAATAATTACAAAAAGAATAATATGCAAATCGAGTGAGAACAAATAAAATAGTATAACACTTTTAACCCGAGACCTGTGTCAAACACAGTTTCCTTAAAACAGATTCGCCCCCTCACCGTACGTGCTTGAGGATAATACGAGCGTCTGCTTCCCAAGATATAACGGAGGAACCAATAAAATCCGAGCACAACAGACTCTACTCTGACGAACTGACTTTGTGTCTGAAATATATCACCACCAGACTCGAACAAGAACGAAAAATGCAGAGAAACAGGAACAGTGTGCATATGAATTTTTTCGTGTATTGGACAGTGGAAAAACGAGACATATATAAAGGCTAACTCTTGTAACTTGCCCATTAACAAATGGCAATTAACATAGGAGTTTCAGGAGTTTTAGAAAACCAAAAGTCCGTTGAAAATTAACAAAAATGTAGTAAAACGTGGACACTCCCAAGGGGCCAATTTTGCTCCTTTCGGTCCGACATTCGTGTACGCTGGTCGCACCCGCACACAAGTTCAAGGTCCGAAACCTATTTCGGTCCAAAATTTGCACCCCCTGCGCGCGCACATGGAGAGATCTTTTATGCTACACATGATTACACCACTCTAAAGTATAATCCTTTATAAAGTGGTTTAAGTTTTCATCCACTTCCTATGTGGGACAAACCTTAACTTTTTTTTTTTTTTTTTTTAGTTTTCCCACCAACAAACTCCTTTCACATGGCATATTTTGAGTTTCAATTTCTCATTCACCCGAGTATCATTTTTGACAAGTAAGCATATGATTTCGATGTACTCACGGAGGAGAACACAAATCAACTTCCATCTTTCAAAATAGTCAATTGGGTCCCGCCCAAAATTAGTGCCAAAACTAGCCACACAACTTAGTTTATCCAACAATCCCCCGCATGAATGAGAATTGGGAGCGACACATGAATGTGACACATGACAACTTGGTAATATAGTTCAACAGTTGAAACCTGCATAGGATAGGTAGGTGTGACCCTTTAAACCTTCCCTTGTGAAAGGATATTTACTTTACTGGCTGACCAGTAGACGCGATGTCTTTGAATTATTCTGCCGTTTATGTAAACGATGATATACTCCACACAGGATTCTCCCTAACACATTTCAGTTCTCATTATTATGTTCATTTTGGCCATGAACATACGCCTGGTTTGTGAGAGTTCATAAGAATTTTGCCCCACACAATTCCCTTAGAAGCGACCCCACTTCTCTCTCACATAGGTGATTTCTTACTACAAGTAACTCGCATTACTTGGCTCGATATCCGACGCATAAGAATAATTAAAAGCCTTTGCTTATCCTTTATCTTTACGGGCATTACTGTTATATCATAGGAATGGGCATGAGGTAATATCCCCCACAGTGGTTCTATCAAGTTTTTACAATTAGGTTGTCCATTTGAACCTAGATCTTGGGATCTCCAGTTAACTAGGTTGGGTTTTCCTTTGTATTAACTTATCCATTCAAGGGCTTAAGTCCCAGTCCCCTCAATGATTTTTCAACTAACTCTCTATTTAACCCTTTGGTTAGCGGATCCGCAATGTTATCCTTTAATTTTACATAATCAAAAGTGATAACTCCAGTTGAGAGTAGTTGCCTTATGGTATTGTATCTACGACGTATATCTCTAGACTTACCATTATACATGTTACTCTGTGCCCTTCCAATTGCCGATTGTCTATCACAATATATGCAAATTGCTGGCACAGGTTTTGACCATCTTGGAATATCCTCTAAGAAGTTGCGCAACCACTCAGCTTCTTCACCACTTTTATCTAGAGCTATAAACTCAGATTCCATAGTGGATCTGGCTATCACTGTTTATTTAGAGGATTTCCAGGATATAGCTGCACCTGCCAATGTGAACACAAATCCACTTGTGGACTTTGAGTCTTTTATATCAGATATCCAATTAGCATCAGTATATCCTTCAATGACCACTGGATATCTTGTATAGTACAGTCCAAAATTACGAGTATATCTCAAGTACCTTAGTATTCTTACTATTCCTTTCAAGTGATCAGCTCCTGGATTACTCGTATATCTACTCAGTTTACTTATTGTATATGCTATGTCTAGTCTTGTACAACTCATCAAGTACATCAGACTCCCAATAACTCTCGAGTATTCTTCTTGAGATACACTTTCACCTTTGTTTTTCGATAGATGTTGATTTGTATCTATCGGTGTTCTAACTATTTCAGTATCATTTCCGTTTGAAAATCCACTTGTAGCCTAGTGGTTTACTTCCTGGAGGAAGATCCACAGGCTCCCATGCATGATTTTGCAAAATAGAATTTATTTCACTTTTAATTGCCTCTTTCCATTGAGGTCCTTCTGAGGAGTTCATGGCTTCTTGATAGCTTTGAGGTTCACTTTCTAGCATATACGTCAGAAAATCTGGACCATAAGATTTTTCTATTCTTTCCCTTTTGCTACGTCTTGGTTCAACCTCAACCTCCTCTTTTAATACTTGGTCCGACTATTTTCAGTCATAGTCTCATATGTCCGTTTAGAAGAGCTCACTTCTTCTTTGGACCTATATGGAAATACATGTTCAAAGAACGAAGCATTTCTCAATTCCATTATCGTGTTTTTGTGTATATCTGAAATCTTAGATTCATACACAAGAAATCGATAAGCACTACTGTTTTAAGCATATCCAATGAAAATACAATCTACAGTTTTCGGGCCTATCTTCACCTTCTTTGGTGTTGGGACAGCCACTTTAGCAAGACGCCCCCACACTCGTAAGTATTTATAGGAAGACTTTCTTCCTTTCCATAATTCATAAGGGGTCTTTTCCATTTTCTTTCGGGGTACTTTATTTAAAAGGTAATTTGTTGATAACATAGCATCCCCCCACATGTTCTGAGGTAACCCAGAACTTACCAACATGGCATTCATCATTTCTTTTAAGGTGCGATTTTTCCTTTCAGCAACACCATTTGTTGCGGTGAATAAGGTGCGGTGGTTTCATGTATGATTCCGTGTTGTGCACAGAATTCAGCAAAAGGTGCTTCATACTCACCCCCTCGATCGCTTCTTATCACCTTAACTTTCTTATTAAGTTGGTTCTCAACTTCATTCTTGTAGAGAATAAATTTCTCTATCGCTTCATCCTTACTTTTTAGCAAGTACACATAACAATATTTTGTGCTATCGTCAACAAAAGTAATAAAATACTTGTTGCTACCTCTTGTTTGTACAAATTTTAAATCACATATATCACTATGAATTAAATCAAGTGATTCTGTATTCCATTCAATTGATTTAAATGATGATCTTGTCAACTTTGCCTCAACACAAGTTTCACACTTATGTGTTTGAATCAATATGAAATGCGGGTATGCAATTCAAGTTAACTAAATCATAGTTAACATATCC
This sequence comes from Fraxinus americana, assembly GCA_035079005.1. Taxonomy (NCBI): domain Eukaryota; kingdom Viridiplantae; phylum Streptophyta; class Magnoliopsida; order Lamiales; family Oleaceae; genus Fraxinus; species Fraxinus americana. Next base: position 2,925,522 of record CM068712.1, read on the forward strand.
TAGTCTACCATGCCACATATTAGAAGACTCAAGCAAGTAAGCGGAAGAGTTCACTTTATTCATTTTGGTTTAACAACCATTACATTGAGTTTAAACATACCATCGGAAACATAACCTTTTCTGACAAACATTCCACTTTTTGACAAAATGACTTTGTCCGACTCAAATACAATACGAAAACTATGCTTATTCAAAAGTGACCCGGACACAAGGTTCTTGCGAATTTCTGGCACATATAGCACATTGTTAAGAGTCAGTTCTTTCCCCGAAGTCATTTTCGGAACCACCTTGCCTTGTCCCTTGATTTCAGAAGTTGCTGAATTTCCCATGAACAACTTTTCTCCATTTTCAATTGCTTTGAAAGCAACAAACAGTTCTTTATCAGAACACACATGCCTCGTAGCTCCGATGTCAATCCACCATTCTTTTGGGTTAGAGCCCACCATGTTCACTTCAGAAATGACGGCTGCTAGATTCATCTCCGCCACATCATGCGCCATGTAGTCAACCACATTTGCTTCTTTCTTCTTCTTTGGCAATCTGCACTCCGAAGACTTGTGACCCACCTTGTCACAATTGAAGCATTTTCCTTGAAACTTCCTTTTAGAAATTCCACCTTTAGGTCCTAGTTTGGTCCCTTTACCACCGGATGACCCAGCCTTATTTTTTTAGGCCTTACTGCTTTGACCATGCTCTACAATGTTGGCTTTAGCAACACTAGGATTGAACAACTTTTTCTCGGAACTCTTGTTGTCTTCTTCAATTCGAAGTCTAACAATTAATTTTTCGACGTTTATTTCCTTTTGTTTGTGCTTTAGGTAATTCTTAAAATCTTTCCATGCGAGGGGCAATTTTTCAATAATTGCAGCCACTTGGAAAGTTTCACTCAACACCATCCATTCGACATGAATTTCGTGAAGAATTACTTGGAGTTCTTGCACTTGACTGATTATAGTTTTGGAGTCCACCATTTTATAATCTAAGAATTTGCCGGCAATGAACTTTTTAGCCCCGGCATCTTCAGTTTTATATTTTCGGTTCAAAGACTCCCACAACTCCTTAGCAGTTTTCATAGTGCTATACACGTTGTATAGCGCGTCTGCTAAGCTGTTCATAATATAGTTTCGGCGTAGAAAATCCGAATGGTTCCAAGCATCAAGTGCACTGATCGCTTGAACATTTCCCTCACCCTCGTTGAGTTTTGGAGCAGTTTCAGTCAAGAACCTCGGAAGATTCAAGGTGGTCAGATAAAATAACATTTTCTGCTGCCACCTCTTGAAATTCAAGCCATTGAATTTCTCCGATTTTTCATTATGATTAACCGGAATAGTAGCCACAGGTTAGCTCACAACATGACTTGGCAATCTAGCTACAGGCTGAGCCACAACAGAACTAGAGCCCACAGCCTGATTTCCAATAGCCACAGCTTGGGTTACATTCATGTTAGTTTGTTCGGTTGCCATTTTTGAAAATGAAACAAAAATATTAGTTTCCAATAAACTAATATAATTATCAAGATATCGAATGAAACAACTTATCAAAAGAATCTGTTTTAAGTTTGTAGTATAATTGTTTCAATATCGAATATCAGATTTACAGACTGGATATCGTATAATAAACTGTACATATAACAAATCCAACGATTTGTTGATTGCAGCAAAAAATAACAAGTAATTTAAATAATTACAAAAAGAATAATATGCAAATCGAGTTAGAACAAATAAAACAGTATAACACTTTTAACCCGAGGCCTGTGTCAAACACAGTTTCCTTAAAACAGATTCGCCCCCTCACCGTACGTGCTTGAGGATAGTATGAGCGTCTGCTTCTCAAGATACAATGGAGGAACCAGTAAAATCCGAGTACAACAAACTCTATTCTGGCGAACTGACTTTGTGTCTAAAATATATCACCAACAGACTCGAACAAGAACGAAAAATGCAGAGAAACAGGAACAGTGTGCAGATGAATATGCAGATGAATTTTTTCATGTATTGGACAGTGGAAAAACGAGACATATAAAAAGGCTAACTCTTGTAACCTGCCCATTAACAAATGACAATTAACATAGGAGTTTCAGGAGTTTTGGAAAATCAAAAATCAGTTGAAAATTAACAAAAATGTGGACACTCCTAAGGGGCCAATTTTGCTCCTTTCGATCTGACATTTGTGTACGCAGGTCGCGCTCACATACAAGTTCAAGGTCCAAAGCCTATTTCGGTCCAAGATTTGCACCCCCCTGCGCGTGCACGTGGAAAGAGTCTCTATGCTATACATGATTACACAACTCTAAAGTGTAATCCTTTATAAAGTGGTTTTAGTTTTCATTCACTTCCTATGTGGGACAAACCTTAACTTTTTTTTTTTTAGTTTTCCCATCAACAAACTCCTTTCACATGGCATATTTTGAGCTTCAATTTCTCATTCACCGAGCATCATTTTTGACAAGTAAGCAAATGATTTCGATGTACTCACGGAGGAGAACACAAATCAACTTCCATCTTTCAAAATAGTCAATCGGGTCCCGCTCAAAATTAGTGCCAAAACTAGCCACACAACTTAGTTTTTCCAATAGCCTTAATCATTTATTTTTTTCAATTTAACGTTCAAACCGATGTAAAGTTATCAAAAAAAATTGAAAAAGATGTATGAAGAATATTAATCTCCTAATAGTGACATTTGGGGTGGTGTTAATTGAAACCTTCAAGATTGGTTGGCCTCAAATACATTATCACTTTAGCCATGCCTTTTATCTCCTTGGCCATATGGTGTGTCGATTTTTCCACATAAAAACAAAAAGAGAAAAGGACTCAAAAAGAACAAAACATGCACCATTTTTCAGTGTTTGGACTTGTTTGGAAAAGAGAATCTGATTTTTTCAATTTTTAACAAATGGATTTGATTTTTTTTTTTTAAGTGTAAATATATATGATGTAGATTAAAGAATTATTAGTTTCAAAGTTCGAATTGGAAGAATCAAGTAATGGGCAGTGACGGTTAAAAATGAGAGTTATAAAGAGCTATATTTTTCCCTTTATTCGGAGACTTCAACGGGGTTACAAACTTTTAAAATCGAGTTTCGCCAAACAAGAGTTTCCTTGACCATTATAATAAAATCTTGTCTTAGACGAGTCACATTGTCCATTTACTAGCGAAAATTCTGCTACTCTCGACTATTTGATTTACAGAATATTAATAATTGACAAAATACTAAGGGTCTGTTCTCTTTATTATTTTTAAGCCGTTTTCTGTTTTCGATTTTCCAAAATAGTGAAAAATCGTTTTTTTCCTATTTTCGAAAACGCGTTTTTGAAAATAAATTAAAAATTTGTCGTTTTTGGTGTTTTCAGTTATAATCAAGCCAAAATTTTCAAAACGCGTTTTGGGTGTTTTCAAAATAATTTTTTAAAATGCCAAAAAGAACACATTTTTAACAATTTCAAAATAAACACTCAAAATACAAAACATAAAATGAATTCAAAACTGAAACACAAAGAGAACCGTCCTTTAAGTTATTCAAGTTATTTTCACGCTCTGAAAAAACCTGAATAATATATATATTTTAGCCTAATAAATAGACTGAAATCATAAATATATTTCCAATCTCCATGGCTGTCCTCTGCAAGAAGCTGTCTATGCATGTGATACTGTCCTTTTTTAGATAAAAATAGGATGAAGAAAACACAGGGTATTATAGTACGGAGGATGCTACATGTACAAAATCTTGTACAAAATGGATTACAAAGTGGCCAAGTGGCGCCCCACTATTGGAGGGGCGCCTGCGACAGGCGCCCCTCCAATAGTGGGGCGCCACTTGGCCACTTTGTAATCCATTTTGTACAAGATTTTGTACATATAGAGAAATCCTTATAGTACTATATACAAACAAACAAAAGGCATCTGCCTGTGAATTTAACAGAGACCTGTCTTGAAATTGAAAAGAGACATTTAACAACAGTTGTTGTGTACATTATTTGTACATCTTTTTGGCAAATATATGATATATCCTGCCAGTGAACTTATATTGGAATATACTTGATCCTTGTTCTTATTGGTTGAAAATATTAAAAAATATATTAATTAATTTCACCATGTTTGACAATTTATTTTTAATGTGAAATGATTCAAATAAATTACAAAAAGTAAATGTTTAAGTCTCATCTTCATGGGGTTGTGAAAATTCAACCTTGAAGCCTTTGACAAAAAAAGTTAAATTGGGCATTGAAGATGAAACTAAAAATAAATGTCATTCTCTCCTTTTTCTAGAGAAAGTTGTAAGTAATAGGATAATTGTTATCCACAATGCATGTAAAGATTGGTCGTCAGTTCCCAACTGGGATATTTTAGAAGTTCATAAAGGTTCATTTTCACGTCAAGATCAACAGTTTCAACTTTAAGATGAAGTGACAAGATAAATAACCACAAACTTTGTAATAATCAATTTCTTAATAGTTTTAGTATTTTGTTCATTATATTATACTAACATAACCAAAAAAATGTATGAATAAATGTAAAATTAATTAAGGTCCCCTTATCCTAGTCCTTTGTCTTCTTGAATGTGTCATTGTCCTGAAATTTGCTGAACCTCTCTCCTATTCATGGTCAAGAATCATAAGTGATCTCTCTCTCTCTCTCTCAACCTATTGAGCACTTAGAGATTTATTTAAATATTGTTGTTAACCCACCCTTCAAATTTCATTTTTTATGAAAGAACTCGTGAACAATTTTTTAATGAGCGTCAACCATACTTGAATACAGACCTTTTGTTTAACTCTAACTTATTAATATTATTTAAATATTATCTTCAACACCTTAAAAGTATATATCGAATTTTATTTTATTCTCTACCAAAGAACACGTGCGCAATTTTTTTGTTTGGCGTCGGCTATGTTAAAAGATATATATCCTACATCGATAAATGATGTTGACACAAATCAATTAATAAAGATCTTGAGCTACTCTTCTTAACAAGGTTGACATTTTAAGATGCAACCCCAAATCTTAACATGGTATCAGAGCCCATTATACTCTAACGAACGATTCGATCCTGTTAAAACTCTAAAATAAGCACGTGAATTTCAAGATTGGTCTGCTCAAATGAGCCACCATCTTGTCGGGGCGTGTTAAGGGATATATATCCAACATCGATAAATGATGTTGACACAGACCAATTAATAAAGATCTCAAGTTACTCCTTTTAATAAGGTTGATTTTTTAATATCGAACCCCAAATCTTAACGGCCATACTTGAATACAAACCTTTAGTCTAGCATTAATACGACATTTCTTTAAATATTATCTTTAATACACCATTCACCTATATAAATCATGCACAATTTTTTAAATGGGAAACACGGGCAAGTAATATAGACGATTTATTTGAAGGACAATGTTACATGTGCATCCTCTTTTTTACTTAATCTTTTATCTACACTAACAATAGGGTGTGGGGGTCAAATATTTGATAGTTTTTCATTCAACAAGCGTTGTGCGCATATGAGAAGGTGTAACACTTTCAGCACGCGATAATGTAGTACAAATAGAATTATCCTTGAGAGCTTAAGCCCCGTCTGTTTTTAAAGTATCTGTCTTCAAAACTCTCTCTTTTCTCCCTTATCTATACTGTGTTACACTCACTATACTGTGTTGCACTGTCAGTCTCATGTGCCGTATCCTCACAGAACCTTCACCAAACCAATCACTTCAATTATTTTTTTCTAATCTTTAACTCTGTATCACATACAAACACACCCACGCGCATTGTTCATTTCTAGCTGTGCAGTGTCCTACAATACGGTTCAAAATTTTCCCGTTTCTTAGCCAATAACATGATTGGTGTGAAGTAATATACTTTTTCTACCAATTCTGGTGAAATGGCCTGGAAGAATTTTATATTCTTGATTCTTCATTGTTGGGTTTTTCTGGGTTCAAGTTTGAGGGCGCAATCTGATAATGGTTCAGAACTTGCTATAAAGTTATTGAGGACCCCTCCTGCATTTTCCAATAAAAATTCAGCTGAATTTTCTTTTAAAGTGTTTGTGGGTAGAAATGGGGACATCTGTGCTGATTGTTCTACCAATTGCAAGGTTAGTCTTAGTTGCATGCTAAACACGGATCGAGAATATTGAACCATCCCTTCTAAAGGCTCGAGCTATTAGAGAGAATCATGTGTATTTATTCAAATCGTTCCTTCAAAACCTCCTCCATCAAATACATTTTTTTCTGATAAATGTTTATGTTAATCACTTTGTTTAAAAATTTAAGCGTTATAACGAGCTGTATGTATTCACTTAAATTTTGTATTCGACGGCAATGTAAGATTTTAGGTGGATTTTTTTTTTTTTGCTTAAATATGGTATAAAATTGGCTGTTGTATGTATATATTATACTAGAATTTCTAGATTTCTTAGCCACTTGTAGAAAAAGAACATTTGGAAATAAATAAGAATAAAATGAAGAAATAAATTATGAATCATTATAGTTTTACAATTTATTCCCAGATGCCAAGTTGTATGATTTACATAAATTAAATACTGGGACTTATTTTGTTTTTGCTTTCAGCTAATTGAATTTTGACATTTTCATATTTTTGCTGACTAATTTTCATACATGCTGCAAAACAGCTGGATAATAGCGTATCTTCAACTTGTGAAGGTGGGAAAATTTCTTACACACTGTTGGTGGACGGGTATCATTCCTTTGAGGCGTGCGCCAATGGCTCGACTGGAGTTGCCTGCGCTAGTTATAACTGGACCATTGGTCGAGCCACCCCTCTTAATCCTATCAAGTTTTGGTTCATATTATTTGAAAATTTTATGAAATCGAGTCCATCACGAACTTTGTTTTATATCAGTATTCATATATCAGTTCTTGTCATTTTCTTACATGATTTAATAGTTATTACTGATATTGTTATTAAGATTATAATAGGGGAGAATATTGCATTTTGATTTATGAGCTGGAAAAGATAGTGCAATTGTACATTGTTCTTAAATCAATTAATATATGTTTGGTAATTATTTTTAGCTATAGCATAATTCAGTTGTACCTGTTTTTGCAGACACAGTTCGCCCTACAGCATATTTAAACGCTGAATCAACATTTACAAATGCTTCTCGGGTTTCTGTGAACATATCGTTCAGTGAACCCTGTGCTGGTGGAGGCGGTTTCACATGTTCTTCCGTAAATGCCTGCAATGTGAGTAGGTGGTCAGCTAAAACTTAAGCTGCAACTCGATAGATTTCCCTTTTTGACATCTGTGCTTTTTCAGTTGTAAAATAAGAATAGTTAAACTAGGCAAGTTTCTCAGACAAATGATGATTATAAAATCGCTAATTTACAAATTTGTTCTTCTTTACAGCTTCTTGTTTATGGTGCTGGTCAAGTTGTGCCAAATACCCTCAATGTCGTCCAGCCAAACCGTGAATTTTCTGTTGTAGTGAGTTTATCGTCTAACGTCCAGTATGGACATGCGATATTGGTAATGGACAAAAAATTCTGTACAGATTCTGCTGGAAACAAATTCACTAGGACAGATAATTCGAGTCTATTCATACATTTTGGTGAGTATTTTGCGTACTGCATTATTCTACTAGCTCCTTCTATTGGAAAGCTGTAGAGGGTAGTAGGGGCAGTATATATGATGAAAAAATAAGTTGAAAGCTCGTCCATTGTACTTTTGAGTCCTATCCATTTACTATTATGGTTATTAAGAATCAATATAAGTTATGGTCATTAAGAATCAATATAAACTCCAACAACATTCAGAAAAAATGTGGTTCCTCGAATTACTTGTATAATATTTGAACACTGACTGACTTTATTTGTTCGATTTCAGATAGAAGAAGTGTATTTGCCAATTTAAGGACTCATGTTTCTGAAAGGTTGCTTCAAATCGACAAACAAACTAGAACTGTGTTGGCAACTAATAGAAATAAGAATCTAAAGCTCTACCTGTATTTTACCGAACCTGTAGTCAACTCATCAGCTGAAATTATGAATTCAATCAGAACAAATCAAGGTTCACTCATTCCTATTAATGGGAGTAGCCTTGGCGAACGCAGATTTGGTTATCAGGTCAGTTTTCGGATTTATTAGGCGTAGCTAAATGTTATATTATGGAGCTTAGTTCATAACATAATGCTAATTTATTAATTTAATCCTTGCAGCTCAAAGATTTACCAGAGATGGCTGTTATCACGGTGAGTTTGGATTCGTACTTAGTACAAAGCAGACAGGGGACCCCCATTTCTCCTGTACTTCCAGTCACTTTCCTCTACGGTATGTACAGAATTCATGAAAGAAATTGCGAAAATATTGTTTTCTCACAAGACAGGATGAATATAGAATGACACATTGCTACAGTATTCAACGATATAGGGAAAACGAAGTTAAAATATTTGGAAAGTATCATATTGCAGATTTCTAATTAATTCAATTACAAACATCTATTCATTTTTACAAAATCTGATTGACAGAGTGAGTAAAAAAGGAATAACCTGAATTCTGTTTTATTTTTTCTATGCCCACTGCAATTTTTGATATGTGGTTTCGTTTTCTTGTAATCGGGCTGTAGATTCGCAGAGGCCAGCTGTCAGGTTGAGCACAACATCAAATATACGGACAAAAGAAAAGAGCATTCCTATAATGATTAAATTCATGAAGCCCGTATTTGAATTCAACTCTTCTCATATATCCATATCCGGAGGATATTTGCTCAGGTGAGAAGTTTTGTGGATTGTATTTTTTGGGATAAGTCAATAACAAAATATGCGTTTTAGCATTTATTGATATATCCTTTATGAATTCATCAGCTTCGACCAAATGAGTAGAACGCTCTATGCTGTTCATATACGACCAGTTAATAAAGTCGTATCAGTCAGTGTGCCTGAAAATATAACTGCAGATGTTTGTGGAAATAGAAACAAAGCATCTAATTCTCTTCAAGTGAAACACTGTAAGTATTAATACGTCTTTTTCAGATTTTTAGTTTCGTCTTCTGAATATTATTCTTATTTTGACGTCAATCTCTTAAACAAACTTCTTACAGATTCTGTACCTGTTGTGTCTTCGATTCTTTCGTCCATTGCAACTGCTGCTTTTGCTGTGACATCTTTAGTGGCAGGGTTTCTAACAGTTTCAACTGCAAGCCAACTGTCCATTGGAGCATTTTCAAGACCAAATTCATTTTTGACATCTGACCCCACGAGGAATCTTTTTGTAAGTTCCCGTCTCTTTTCAACATTTTCAACACTTTTTACTTAATCAGAGAAATCTGTCATCCTGACTGAAAGACCTGTTTGTAATAGATTCTGCTTCTGCTCTTTTGCTTCACGAGGAAGTCATCTTGAGCCAGCTTCCTCTAACTAAAAGCTTTTCAAAAGCCATGCCAAACAGGCTCTTAGGAGCAGCAAATTCCATTATCATACTATATTTTATTCTTCTGATCTGTGCTAAATAGACAGATAAAAAAAAAAAAAAAATCCTTTTCTCTAACTAGGAGGCATGTAATCTCTCCTCCCTCCCTAAATTTTTCAAAAGTCCGAGGTAGTGCATTGTTAAGGTTCAAGTTTTAGTTTTCGTAGTTACTTCTCTATGACATACAACTGAATGAGAAGACATAGCACGGTATAATACAAGGAACATATCCATAATTAATCAAATTCATATTCTTGATTGAGAACCTTTTGTTTTCTCTTTTGCACAGAGAATTGCTTGCCACATACAGATTTTTGCACTGTCTAGATGGTTGGCAGTACCCTTACCAGTCGAATATTATGAACTTGCAAGAGGCTTACAATGGAGTATTCCCTACTTCAACCTCCCTTGGGAAACAGGAAATGTCCAGCCAGTAATGGTGGGATCGACTTCCCCTTGGAGCATGCGTCCATATAGATCTGAAGTCCACAAATCAATAGGTTTGGAGGGCGTCCAACCAGAAGTCACAAATGATTCTGATGCAAAAGCTTATGGATTGCCCCTCACTCCCATGGAATACAGAACATATTTTGAGGTCAGATATCAAAACTTATCCTAGAACCTGCTACTTAGTTATATTAAAGAATGGGATTTTATTCTTCATGGCAGAGCCAAAATTTCAAGCCAGAAGCTGAGTACATTTTGGATCCACAGTACTCACATGGGTAAGTATTCGCCAAATTTACCTTGTATGTGCATCTTACTTCTTAGTTCCAAGCCTGGATTCTTGCAGTTTCTGAAAAAATAAACTGTCTTTTAAAGAATAAAAAATGAAAATCTGATGTAAATGAATTCAATATGGCCAATAAGGTAAAATGCCTCAACTCATCAGTTAAGCTCTTGTTCGAAAGTTAATATGGGCCGTTTGGCTTGACTTTTAAAAAGCCAAAAGCTGCTTTTGGGTCTGTTTAGATAATTTTGTTGAAATGCTTTGTGAGATAGAAGAACTTTTAGAGAAAGTTCTACAAATGTGACTTCTTAAGAAAGCTCTTCCGCAAGAAGAAGTTGTTATACCAAACAGGCCTAAAATCTTTTCGATATGCATTACTACAAATTTGTGCAAAAGGATTAGTAATGGCAGGAAAATGAATACATTTTTAAAATTTATATTCCACAACTTTTTTCTGATTTTTTTCTCTCAATTTATTGATTTGTTCTTCTAGGTGGAGGGATTTTAGTAGAAGCATGTTCTGGTTAGCAGTAATTGGTGGCAGCTTGATATTATTGCATGCTTTATTGCTTTTTATTCTTAAATCCCGAAAGAAGAACGAGAGAAAATGGAGTTATGGAGCATTGATATTTCCAAGATTTGAGATCTTTCTTCTAATACTTGCATTGCCTTGCTTATGTGAAGCCTCAACAGCTTTAGTTAAAGGTACTCCAAAACTACGATTTCTACATTTCTCATTTTCATGCATTAGGTCTTGACATAAAAAATTTAAATGGTCGATTTAATAGTTTCTGCTGAGATCTGTTTATGTTCTGATTCCAATATGCTGCATTATGTAGAGCCTAGTTATAGTGTTCACATTACCCCCCCTCTACCGTGAGTCGATCTAGGGGTATATTGGACATTCATCTATTGTTGAGTTTAAACACAAAATAATTTTATTGACGAAATAAACTTACAGATTTTGAACACAACAAAAACACTAACTAATTGTATTTAGCAATGTAACACTCAATTTGTTCTCTCTTTTCACTCTCTGTTTCTCACGTAGTCACTTACTCACGCACACACTCTCACTTCACTCATACTCTGCAATTTCACACATAAATTCACACAAAATGTAACTGAGCACACAAATATATAGGCATTGAAGTCGGTGGCTTCTTCTATACAAAAGTTGGTGATTCTAGATAATTCCATAAATTAATTATAAGGAATTCTCATAGACTCTAGAATAGTGGTGGTGTATGGATTCTTCTAGGTTTCTCTAGGTGGTTGCATAAGGAAAAATCTGGAAATGATCTTAGAGTCAAAGTCGGTGATGTCTTCTTCGTCTATTTATATTAGGTCACCTAGCTTCCTACCCTCAAAAAAGGAATCCATTTTTCAGAATTTGAGAGACAAAATGCTGAGATAAGTGAGATCTTGGTCATAAACTCTAGTTAAAATCTGAAGCGGCCATACAGAGGGTGAACCACTATAAATCTGTGTATTCTATAATCGTTTTATAATCTCTCTTTTGCTTATCATTGCTCTCGGAGTTGTAATAGATTATGATTACTTTTGCTGATTTTATATTTTAAGGAGGATCGTCTTCTGGATTAATTGTCGGTGTTTTGCTGTTGGGTTTGGTATCTTTTTTGCTGCTGGTGTTGTTCTTATTCCTTTCTGTTGGAATCACGTGTGGGAAGCTACTTCAATACCAAGAATTACACAAAGAAGGCCAAAAGTTTCACTGGTATGGAGAGCTCATTCGGGCGACCCTAGGTCCAGGTAAAAGAGGCCAATGGACATGGAAGAACCAGTCAAGTTCCAAGTATTTAACCACATTGGGTCCTCTATTTGAGGATCTGAGGGGTCCCCCGAAGTACATGCTTTCTCAGATCACTATAGGCAATCTAAATAAACCAAGCAATAAAATCATTGCCTCGGATGATGAAACAGAAGACGCGGAAGCACCTTTCATTCAAAAGGTATTTGGAATTCTTAGAATATACTACACACTGCTCGAATGTGTGAAACGTGTTGCACTGGGAGTTATGGCCGGTGCCTATTCAAAGAAGTGGTCGTATAGAACCCCGACTATCACCCTACTTTGCATAACCTCGTTTCAACTCTTCTTCATGGTTCTTAAGAAGCCTTTCATAAAGAAAAAGGTCCAATTGGTTGAGATAATTTCAGTCGCTGGTGAAGTTGCTATTTTCACTTTCTGCATAGTTCTCTTGGAGAAAGATTTTTCGACTGAAGACGAGAGGAAAATCGGGATCTCACTGGTTTCGATCTTCATGTTCTCATTTCTAGTCGAAATGGTGAATGAATGGTATGCATTATACAGACAGACAAAGCAACTGGATCCTACAAACAGCTCTTTCTTGCATGGTTTGGGAATAGCTACACTTGGCTTCCTCTCATTATTCTGTCCTCAAAATTTTATCAAGAACAGTAGATTGGAGGTAAATAACCCGTGTGAAACAGTAGAAACTACTTCTTCGACAGACAGAAATTTGACCTCAGGTAGTGGAAGCTCGGGAGATAAGCCATGGCTAAGGCATATAAGAGAACTAGCAAAGGCAAGCTTTAGCAAAGAAGGAAGCCAGGATAATCCGAAGGATCCTTCCACGAGCAAGAACAAATGGAGTGGATTTTTGAAAAAGAGTGGAAGCTCGTCTGCTTCTACATCAGCAGATTTCAAGGCAAAACCGAAGGGATTGTACAGAGAGTTGGAAGCCATTTTTGCATCAAAGTAAGAAACCTGATACAATGATAGCAAAATTCTCAGCCATTTGTTTGCTCGACTATCATTTTAGAGTAATGAGATCAGTAGCCATTTAAGCAGCTAACAGAAGCACACTGCATAGTATATGTTATGCCATGTTTGTACAGCGGACAGACTCTGATATAATCACATTTTGATTTTGTATATTAATATATGAAGCAAACTAGCATAGGCTACTTTGATTCTCCATTGTCGTATTTGCTGAAATCGCTGGTTAGGGTCGGCTGCATAAATCCTATTGAACGGGAACGAGATAATATACACATCTTAATTCTTAGGTACACATGGCCGTACTACGCATGATCATTTGATGGAAGAGTACTACACGCGCATACATGTGATTTATAACAAGGGCACATGACCCTCGATTTGATCCTTGGCATAGGTGCGTTCGTTGTAGAATGAACCCCAACTGAAAATGGCCAGGTTGAGCACCTATCCCTTGCGGGAATCATACAAGTGTCTTCAACAGGAAAAGACGATGTCCTAACCGTATGTATGATTAGAGTAAGTAGTTTCTCTTTGTGAAAATAACAAATAAACACAAAGTCACATAGCTGAAGGCCTTAATTGAACTTTCCAGAGTGATTTATATACGTTAAGCATCTACAACATCTGACTGATTTACATATAGCACGCAAGTTTCTACAAAATCTGAGAAAGCCTCTCTTTGTCTGATATAATGAGTCTTTTTTACCGGATCATCTGCTTCATGCACCACAAAATACAAAAAGGAGATTGAGAACAATAAATTTCAAACATCAGAAAGACTTGAAACTTCAATGTCATCCGCCTGGCAAATCAAGTGTACTGTTTATCCAGTTGTGCACCATGAATGATGAATTTGCACGACTCTGACCATTAAAAGTTGTTTGCTCTTGACATTTATGCAGAGATTGGAGTACCTGTCAGTGCTTCTTCTTTGACCTTCTCAAAGAGACAACAGTAGATATTACCTTCAGTTAATGTTTGGCTACGTTTTTCCACACAAAAAAAATATAAGTTACTTTAGTTTTTGGTTTCCAAAACCACAAAAGAAGCTCTTAGTCTCTTACTAAGATCATTCTCTTACATTTGAGATATCTTTCCACAAATTCAAGGTCCTGATTGCTTTGCCCGATAGATGTGTTTTACGAGCCAGATCCACTCCTTCTCCCAGATTGTTTACATGTCCACTAACCAAGAGGGCTGCTGCTGCATTTAGCACCTGTGGAGCGTATTTAGGAAGAGCAGTGATAGAATCAAGAATGGACTAAAAGGAAAGTTTCATATTGAAATCCAGATCTATTATTTGTAAATATCAAGGTAACCAGTGCAGTTCCTAAAAAGAAAACATTTTGATGCCTCCAATTCATCAACCGTATCTTACAACCAACAAATAGACCAGATTACGGTGGACGAAAACTAAGATGGCCTGTTGTAACTTGTAATTGCTAAGGAACTAGTTGGTTTGAGGTTTTCCAACGAATCCAGCATTGAACCGAAGAGAGTGAAGAAAAATGATTCATGTAGCCAACTCCACATTTATGGGGAACAAGGCTATGTTTGATATTGTAGAAAGGAAAAGAAAAAATATTACCAAGGCATCAGCAGTCGACCCTTTTTCTCCTGATAGTACACGCTTTAGTACATCAGCGTTGTACTCGGGACCTCCACCTTGCAGATCATCCAGAGTGCATCGTGGCATCCCAAAGTCCACTAACAGAAAACAGACTACGTCAGCATAAAATTCTGCTATAAGCCTATAACTTTTAACGCCTACAAAAATGATAAGAACATTGCAATAGATAATTTATGATTTCCTAATACCCAAACAAACAATTGATAATTATTTGTATGACAATGAAATTGAAGACTCGAGTACATAAAAATTAATAAAACGAAATCACGATTTCGTCATTTTAGGAGGAAGATACTTACATGGATCAACCGAGAAACTTTCTATCTTGTCTGACGTGACATCAAGGACTAGTCCAGGCCCTGTTTACATTCATCAAGGGAATTAGAGCACCAAAGATAGTATTGGATGGATCAGATTCATTATGAAAATGACATGCAGTCATTTACAATGTTGCATGCTTGTAATTTGCTACAACAGAATGGGTATCTTACCAAGGGGACTCATCTCATCCAGTCCCTCAGAGTGAACTACTAATGCCCTTTTCATGCCAAACCTTTGGAGTGCTTTAGCCATTTTATGAACCTAGCACCATGGACAGAAAAATTTACTTGCAGACACAAGGAAATAGACTATAGCACCAATGAAACATATCAGAGCACTACCCATTATTTAGCAGAAAGAAAGAAAAGAATCTGGATATCAATACGTGACAAATGCAAGCAAAAACTTGCATGAATTTGTTAAAGAATATACTTTTTGAAAGAGATACGGTGAATAAATTAGAAGCTCAAATTAATAGGATAGGCAAAACATGCAGTACTAAAGCTTAAAAATGCTCAAAGACGTCCTGAAAGTAATAAGAAAATAGGTTTTATCAACATATTCAAGTCGCAAAATAAAATTCTATAATTATACAACTAAGAAAATGTACTCACTAGATCTTCTTTGTACACCCCAACTACAGCAAAAGGAGCTCGCGCTGGATTCAACATGGGGCCCAAGATGTTGAATACAGTCTTTACTTTTAGCTTTTTCCTGACTGGTCTAACAATCTGCATTGCAGGATGATAAATTGGAGACATCATGAAGCCAATCCCTGCTTCATGCACGCACCTTTTTACCCCCTAAAAACAAAAGCAAGAGGCAAGATTGGATAGATGGATTGAAAAATAAAAAAACTACACAGCTTGGGAAATTACTACAGCAGACTTAGCTGCAGGTTAGTTTAACTTCCTTGCATCTTACAATGTAAAGTGATATAGTTCACTAACAAAATCATTTAACTTTGACCATACTCGTATAAACATACCATTATGGTACTTAAACCTCCATTGAAACCAAAATATGAAATGAAAGAAAACTAAAGATGATTATTGATGTACTCGTTACGAGGATGCCATGTTTTTGACAGGAAAATAATATAAATCTGTTTTAAAAGTTAACCAACCTGTTTATTCAATTTCCATTATGTACTAACACCAAGACAAACTGTGTTCCTAACAGTACTTCTTTCCAGATATTTCAAATTTTGCCATAGCATATACGAGGAGAACAAGTTAAATCGGATTGAGATTACATTATTAAAATTTCCCACAGTATCCTGATGATTTGACCAGATAGTTTTGGGGATCAGAAAGCATAAGCAGCATCAACACATAACCGTGAAATTTATGATACTGTAACTGCACAAACAAACCTCAGGGTCCAAGTTAATAGCAACCCCCAATGCTTCAAGTACATCAGCACTACCACAGGCAGATGAACTCGACCTATTACCTTGCTGTAATGAAACAACTTGACTTTAATGTCGTTTTCATCCCATTATCTTAAATAGTCAATGATATGAAGGAAAATCTAGAATAACCACTTTCCTGGAAGAAAAATGTTTACCTTAGCAACTTTTGCACCACAAGCCGCAGCAAGAATTGAAGCTCCAGTAGAAATGTTCACCGTGTTCGCACCATCACCACCAGTCCCAACAATGTCAACTGCATCACTTAGCCCTTCCACTTTCCTACAGCACTTAATCATTGCTCTTGCAAATCCAACTACCTATTTAACAGTTAATTATTAGGAATTATTTCCTTGTGTTGTACCATGGGATATTTCCATGTATTTGAACCATAATACACATTCTCATACCAGCATCAGTACAGCACCAATCAGTTACACTCGAGCCCATGTGATAAAAGACAATGTATAGTATCTATTCATAATATTGCTCTCAATGCTCTGGATGACATTATATCCATAATAAGGTGATGGCCGGCAACAAAAAGATGGGAATCAATCCAACAAAATTCAACATAGGTCCGTAACAAATATATATGCCACATCATGGTGCATTATTGCCTAACAGTTTCAAATTGATCATCGTAAACTTTCCTATCAGACAGATAAATCATGTTTTACACGGACACATTTAATTTTTAAATTTCCAATAAATTCGTAACTACCTCTAAGAATTATATATAAATATAAATTATAATTGTGTTTCCTCTCAAACAACTTAAACTTTTAGATTGAGGTAGTTTAGGGTGTGTTTGAATCTAATTTTGAGGAGAATAGAAATTTTAGAATAGTGATTGATGTGAGAATGTGTGGTGAAAAAGTGATGAAAAGTTTTTGATTTGTGTGTAATATTATTTTATTTGGAGAATGTGAGGTTGAAATGAAGAATGAGAATGAGAATGGAAATGAGAATGAGAAATTAATGGGTGCCAAACGGGGGCTTAATATGATATCAGAACATGCAAAGATTTTGTGTTCAAGTATCACAGCCGCTCTTTATGAAAATTGTCGACATTCCAGAGCCATTGATGAAAATTGAACGTGGAGTGTCAAAGACTAAATTTAAATTAATATCATGTCACTCTCTAACAGCTTGAACACTTTGAAAAGAATGTCTAGCTGAACTTCATTTAAGAAACTGGACCATCCAAATCAAAGTTTATACGCAAGACTGTGACATTGCTCTTTGAATGCTATGTTTCTCACTCAGAAGTATCTAAAAAGATTACAATTTGCAATGTTGAAGAATAATTGACATTCCAAGGCATAACAAAAACCAGATTCAGAGACATTTGCTTATGATGCACATAAAGAGAAGCACTTACTTCTTCATAAGTTTCTCCTTTAGCTCTCAAAAGCACCAGAAATGCACTAATCAATGCCTCATCAGCACCATCCAACAAGAAATCGAGAGACGCCTCGGCTTCAGCTTCCGATAAATCTACACCATTTATCAAACTCTCGACCAACTACACCACATACTTAAAAATAACTAACTAAAAAAATCAAAAACAGAACAGACAAAGAAAGAAAATAACAATTATCCGTTTCGTAATCACCCACAAGACAAACAATTGAAAAAATTGAAAACAGTAGAAAGCGAAGATTATCGTTTACCTGAGTAAAAGAAGATACGGCAGGTGCATGGTTACAATTTGGCAAAGCAAATGGCACAAAAGTTGGGCACTTAAATGAATTTCCCAGCTTGTGTTGTGATATGGGGTGGCGAGCAATTGATAAACACGAATGCAGAGGAGCCAAAACATAAAGATGGCGATGAAAAACAGCCATATTGCAGTGTGCCCAGAAACGAAAAATACATAATTCAACAGTTAATGTATTTTCTGCTAATCCAGTTTAAATGTGGTGAATTGTCTGCATTGATTACTAAAGTTGGCCACCAATTGGCCTAATTTTAAATGCTGTGTAAATTGTAATGCAGAAGAGGTAGGTAGCATTAATTAGGGTTCCAGAATTTTTGCAGCCCAATTGGGCATTGTCATGTCAACGCAATGCTGATGAAGATTGAATTCGTGAAATGCCAACATCAAGAAACGATTGCAAAACACAGTTGCAAAATGATTATGACATATTTGTCATGTAGATAAAAATTCCCTAATCGACAATCAAATTTACATTCAAGTTTAGCCCTAATTCTATTTTACCTTGTACAGTGAAAAATGGTGCAGTCGGGTTGAAATTGTATGTTAACTTTAATAAAGAGTTTGGTCAACATAGATTCTAGCCCAGAGCACGGAAACACGCGAGGACGAGGTTTTAGAAGGGTTTAAAGTCGGCAATTCAAGAATTCCCATTTCAGTACCAAATCAAAATCTCCCATTTGCTAAGGATCGATTTCATGAATTATTTTTGAAGAAACACAATCCAACTACACCAATATTCAAGAATAATTTTATTTTGTTATTACTAAAAAGATGAAAATTCATATAGAAGCATTATTCTAGAAAAATATTGGATTGTTATTTCAAGGAAAGACTTTATCATATTTTTATTTTAGAAAAAAATATTATTTATATACTCTTGAAAATGTATAATTGTATACAAATTAGTATTCTAATATCTCTCGGGAATATGACAGTGTTCTTGAAGAAACGCAATATCACGTCAAGTGATTATCTAATTCTTTGTCAACTTTTTTGTATAAAAAAGACACAACTTTATACATCAATATTTATAAAATTAATATATTTTTCCTACGATAAAGCAAAAATTTCTAAATATTAAATATTTTTGAAGAAAATTATATGATTGATCTCATGATGAGATATATCTAAATATGAATTTATAAATAAATATTTATCCTTGAAGGGAAGTAGACAACAACTTTATGCTAATAAATATGCACATATATTTGACACATTATATTATATTGATTTTGCATCACAATTTTTTTACCAAAATTTATGGGCCTTTTGTTATTTTATTTATTTATTTTTTAATCATGGATGTAGTTAAGTTATTGATAAAGTAACATTATACAATATTATTTACTCCTTTATTAATTATGGTAAAGTGATACCAACCACTTCATTAAAATTTGTAAGAAACTCCCGAATGAGAAAAGAAAGACTTAGGCCCCGTTCGGGAGGGATTAAAATTCAATTAAAATTGAAAATATGGCCGTTATTGGGTCCCACTCGTCTAATAAAAGTCAACAATAACGACTATATTTTCAATTTTAATCCGATTTTAATCCCTCCCATACAAGGTCTTAATATTAGTCAATTGAAGCAAATATTATATTAACCAAGAATTTCAATAACTTTAGAGCATGTTTGAACCCCATTTTTGCAAAAAAAAAAAAAAAAAAAAGCATTTTGGAATAGTTATTTGATTGAGAATGTGAGGTTAAAAAGTAAGAAAAAATGAAAATTCAAATAATTATATCGAAGAACTAGGAAATTTTTCTATCTCCAATGAATTCATATATGATACTTGTTCTCAAACCCTATGATCTTAAAAATTAATGAAGATAATATATGAATCATATCACCCTTCACGTCGACCATCTTGATACCATTATATATAATAGATACATGTACTGGATGATTGCACAATATTATTATATATCCACAACTTGAAAATTGCAAGATTTTTATCTGCTACATCACTTATATGCATCATGTCAACATCAAAGTTCTAAAGAATATTTCGTTAGTCTATGGTCAGAGCCTAATACTTCTTATCTAACAATTTTCTGATAGTTCAATATATTTATAATTGTTACACGGCATTCAATGAATTGGACACTAGACAATGTTGAGAGTATATGTTTAATTTGAATACTTATAAAATATCTTAAGCACGAACTTTTATTTTTTAATCACAATTTGCTAATTGTTAATTTAATTGGACAATTTTCTCATCATTAAAGAATGAATTAAGAAGTTGGAGTTAGTAAACATAAGGGATAATTGTAGCAGAAGTTCAAAGCCTTTCCAAAATTTGCAAATTAATCCAAACTTTTAAATTATAAGAGCGGAAATCCCAAACATTTTAAAATTATGTGACGGAAGTACCTCTTGATAATTTTTGTTAAAAATTATTAGTTGTCTAAAACTCAGCATTTGACCAATCTAAAATGGGCAAGAGGTTTTTTAACCGGCAATTAATTAAATATGAGAATTTGCATTAGAGGTTTCAAACCTTTTGAAAATGTGCAATGAGGTCCTAAACTTTTAATAAATGTGCGCATGAAGGACTAAGTTCCATCTAAAAATCTGTCATTTGCTAAAAAATATTCATCTTCCCGATCACCCCCTCAACGCTTACTCCACCTATGGAACAAATCTTATCTGCATTCATTTGTGAACCTCACAACGATAAGCTACAGTACAAAGGAGAGTGTGAAAGTTGCCCGAAAATGAGAATGGTAGTGAAATCCGTTGTCAATGGAGTAGGTGATCGAATGTCCAACTTTCTCACTTTTGATAAAACTTTTAAGCACTCTAACTGCCATTTGGTTCCCAAGCCCTCGGCATTATGATATTTACAATGATCACAAAAGTCTTAAACACTTCTTTACCCTAAAGGAGTTAAACACGAGATTGTAAATGTGGTTATAGTACCATCATTGAAGGCGTTTCAGTCAGCAAACTCGTGATAAAAATCTGTAGAATTCTGAAAAAAAAAAAAGCTCGTGATAATGGAAGATTGAAACTATCTCGAACAAGGGAATATACTAGTGGTGCCGTGCTGTTGGATTTTGCAAGAACTTTGAGAATGCAATGCAATATCGAGCAAGTTATCTCTGTTAACTGTGCAGTACAAATCTCATTTTCTTTAGTTTTTAGAATTCTTAAGGTTAATATTATGTACGAAAAAAACTTGCAGAGAATACAATAATCAAGAGAAGCAAATATTCCAATTCTACATGGTTGAAGCTTTGATTATGAATTTTTAGAGTTTTCACACTCAGAATACACAGAGATACTTGGTGCCTTTTACAAATTATTTGCCTAAACGATTGAAGTCAGCCTCTATCTTACATGTTTTCGCTGAACTACAATGGACTTTGCTATTACAGGGCATTTAAAAATGAAACTTAGGTGATCCTAATTTCCGTGCTCCATTAGTACAAGCCATTTTTCAATATAAGCTGATTTCTCCAGATTCAAACTACGTTCTTGATGCTGCTGAAGAATATGGAGAATTTCTTCAGTTTCACCTAACAGGAGAGCTGCTTGACGGACACTCTGCTCCCTCTCTTCTATGGCATTCTGCTGACATTTCATGGTTATAACACGCGTTAAATTGGTAAGACATGCTGCCAGTACATCTGCTATCATTGTGGATAATTGGTTGAATAAGCCTTCATCCGTTAGGGGATCCTCGCTTTCAAGTACTAGTAAAATAGTTCTTGTAATTTTGTACATTGAATTAGCAGCTATAACCTTGACCGGCCAATCAAGAGGGTTTTTCATACGGCAATCACTCACATTTCTCTTGAACTCCATTACTGTCTTTTCCGCTTGATCAGAGAGTTCTTGTATTATCTCCTTGGAGTTTCGGCCTTTATGAGACATTTCATGGAGATCTTTGCATTGCCATTTTTGATATAGTTCGACTGCTACCCACACGACATCTGCTGCATTTCGGATGTTTAATCGAACCCCATTTCTATCCAGGCATTTCTCGATAAGTTTTACATAGACGATGCCTTCGTTAACACAGGTAAGTAACCACTTAGTGCTGTGTACTGGGATGTTTGGAAGTGCTATTGCAATACTCGTTAAGGTCACCAGATGTAAAGACCAGCAATTAGGAGGTTCCTGAGAACGCAGATTAGGTACTTGATAATCATAAATTCCTGTCAAGCTGCTGAAGTTTTCAATTTTAAGTAAAAGGTTTTTCAGGTTCTCCGGTTGCTGGTTTTTACCTATCTCGATCACTTTATCAACCTTGTTGCACATGTTTCTAAGAGTCTTTGGAGGCTGCTCTACTTCACCTTCTAGTAGCAGAACATAACGGGTAAGATCCTGTTCTGTATTAACTCCTGATTCCGATTCTGAAAACCCATGAATGCCGGATGTGCTAGAGGTGGATCTATTCTTCAACATCTTGATGCAGTGGAAACACAACATAATTCGACTCATGAAACATACAGAGATAAGTTGGACTAATTTGCTGTATAGGACGATCAAGATCTGAACTTTAATAACAAAATTCAGAACTAGTCCTTTTATACCATGAAGAATTTTTCTCCACTTCCTGTCTCTAATTTCCAATGGCAAAGGGCTTTCCTTCCACTCCACCAGCCTCTGTGTCCAGTAACTCTCGATTTTGAATGCAGTCTTAAAGCTCATCAGGCCTTTAGCAGAGTATGTAAAATTTACTGCAGTCAACCATCTGAATGCAGGGGCAATAGTACCCACAATCACTCCAGCAGATTGTGCAAGTACTATCCAAGCTGTCGACCAAGCATAGCTAGAAGCTGTTTTGCCGAATGTTTTATGTTTAATGGCCATGCGAGCCTGAGCTTCTGCAAAAATGAAAGCAATCACCAGACAAAGGAAGCTTGAAGTCGAACAGGTCACAGAGCGTACAATCACGAATTGAGGGCTACTAGTTTCTGCCATCACCCAGTATTTCTTGATCATTGCTTGCAGTTTGTCTGTTGTGAGTTTCTCAAAATCCACGGACTGCTCGAGTTCTTCCTCTGAAGCCAGTTTCACCATTTCGTGGTACTTCAATTGGAGATATTTTTTGGTGGTTGGGACCATTATGGCCGAAGCAGATAACATAACAAGCAAAAGGAGGATGAAGAAATTAGCTATAATTTCCTCAGCTAACATTTCTCGACCGCCCAGGAAATGCCTCATTTGGATGATTTGAATACAGACATTAACAATAACTGTGATAGCAAGAATGCCTAAAGCAATTACATTTAACAGAATCTCTTTATCATTCATGGATCCCAAAGACGTCATGAAGTTTCCCATAGCAGTTGACAGGAAAATTAGGCTACTGACCTTTGCAAGCCTATCAGTAACAGCCCACATACGAGTCGTAAGATCAACGGGAAGCTTCATCGCCACTGCTAATAATGACAAAGAAGTAGCATTGATCGCGAAATACTTCGATGGAAACCATAACTTTTTGGTTCTGAATCCATGGAACACATCGGCTGCCATTGCCAGAGAGCAGACTAAAGAGGCTGCTGCAACATACATGCCTATCCATGGCAAGGGAGCCTCAAGTTGCCTTTCCACATCTCCATCATTGTTGTTGCCTGTCAGTGGCATCGCCTTTTCTGATAGATTTTCTTGAAGATCTAGGGGAAGATTTGATTCATTATAGTACTAATGAACTCATTGTTTGATGACTTTGATTAACGAGACTACAGAAGTTTTTCACTATTATTATGCCCTGGATTTCCTGTTTGATTTGTCCCTCAAATGTAATGGAGACAAGAGAAAAATACAAAAAAATGAATAAAAATTTAATGCATGAAAAGCTTCAGCCACGACTCCAGCTCATAGATGTCTCTGCACAAAAATATATATTATGACCACATCGATATTAGATTTGTCATTTTTTGATAAAGTTATGCACATTCTTTTTCTTTACTAACTAAGAGATGCCTTTTCCTTTTAATTTATTGAAATGAGGATGCCGCTCGGCTACCAACCCTAAAGGCATGTGAATCCATTCCAAATCCATTCTATTAGACCTATCTTTGAAGGATACCTTATGAAGTCTCACTCATTTTCAAGCATGCTCGTAAATACATACACCCATCAATGGAAATGCTCAATCGAACATGGGATATCGAGCTCTGATAGCAGCTGATATAAAGAAATGCAACAAGTTCGTCCAAAAGTTATTGATTATTAGGGAGGTACAATTCATTATGTCACACAGAATCAGACCCGATAACTCATTTCGAGCCCACTTCGTCTGAGCCTGACTTCTAAGAATACCATATAAAAGGTGCCATTGGATTGTAACCAAATATCGATCATTATGATATACCCACCACATTTCAAGCATACTCATGTATTATTTACTTTCTCCTTTTCTTACATGATTTGAGAACACATTGTTAGAACTGTACGAAGTGTCATCATTTTGTATGTTTTCTCTCCAATTATTCCTCGACTAAATTGGGCTTATATTGAATAAACAGTATTCGTATTAAAGTTTCCCAAACATCCCTACAAATATACAAGGAATTGGTAGATGGTCGTTCTTTACCTACGTCGAGAGAGAGCGAGAGAAAAAAAAAAGTGTGTTTGTTAGTTTCTCCAATACACTATGAATCCATAAAAAAGTGGATCTGTAAATCTTATGTTGTATGTGAATTACTCCAACTCTGTTAAAACTGTGTTTTTCTTTCGAACTTGTGCATTATAAAATAGTTGTTCATAATTTTTCTCTCGAAACTTGTGCATTATTTTTCTTTTAACTACTTTGGTTCTGTCATTACTTATATAATAGCAAGTTGGTCATAATTATATATATATATATACATATATATATATATATACATATATATATATATATATATATATATTATTTCCACTTTATCCTTAAGAATATAGATTAATCTATTCAAATAATATAAAGGAAATATAACCCACAGTCCCCAAACATTACAGCTTGTTGCACTCGAATCTCCACTCAATTTTTCGACATTTAGGTCTTCAAGATGTCATTTTTGGTCCACGTTTAAAAATGTCCTGAAATCGTTAAATAATGGGAGGTTACTCAGGGGTCGGGGCTTGGCTCGACTCGAGTAAAAATGACACAGTCTTTTTTTGGTTCGAGTTGAGCCAAGCCAAAGCTTGGCAGGAAAATAGAAGCTTGGTTTAGGCTTTCAGCTCTGGCCTAGTCGAGCTGAGGTAGCTCATTTTTTTTTTTTAAATTCGTGATATCTTAAATTTTTTTTAAAATATCTGCAATTTGACATCGTATTTACAGTAAAAATTATCTCCTACACTAATTGTTTCTATATGTCCATATTTGCACCTGCTTCTAGTACGTTTCCACATCAAAACAATAATGAAAGAATAATGCTAAAAGATGTGACATAATAGTTACATAATAGGATTTACCACAACACGCACAAACACCCAGTGAAGTAGTTGCCTGTTTGACTGTTTCGTGGCTGCCTCACTTGTTTTATTTGTTTCTTTTAAATTAATTTTTTTATATGACATAGGCCATTTTTTGGCCCATTTGGCTCGACGAGCCACACAACACCAGTCAGCTCGAGCCGACGCCCATCAAAATTTGGCTCGAACAGCTCAGTTTCTCCTTTTCTTACATGATTTGAGAACACATTGTGAGAGTTGTACGAAGTATTCATATTAACTCCACGTTTGGTACAAATTAAAATTTTATTTTAATCTCAAATCAAAGTCAACAACTAATTTTAACCACACATTTTATGGGACCCACACTTTTTCAACCATACATTCTATTAATTTTTATCAAAATTTATTAAAAATCTAATTTTAGTTTACAACAAACAGGGGGTAAAGTTTCCCAAACATCTCTACAAATATACAAGGAGTTGGTAGATAGTCGTTCTTTACCTACATCGAGAGAAAAAGGAAAAAAAAAAGTTTATTTGTTAGTTTCTTCAATACACTATGAATCTATAAAAAAAAGTGGATCTGTAAATAGGGATGGCAACGGGACGAGTATGGAACGGGTTGACCGTTCCCACCCCCGTCCCGTCGGGTATTTTTGTTACCTTACCCCACCCCCATACCCGATTAAAGCGGGACGGGGCGGGATCGGGGTGGAGCGGGGCAGGGCAGGTCCCATGCCTCATTTATTTTTCTTATTATTATTAGTATTATTATTATTATTTTAATGTCTTTAGCTAGTAAATATTATTACTGTTTTACCAATTTGTTAAAAATAACTTGTGTTCCCTTTAAAAATGATGATAAATCTATTATTTTTGTTTGATAAAAAACTTAAATTTGAAATTAACTTTAAACGGGCGGGTAGTCGGGCGGGGACTATGTTTCCCGTACCCGTCCCGTACCCGTCCCATACCCGCTTCGGGGCAATGACCCACGTCCAGTCTCCGCCCCGCCCCGCCCCGTTTATCCGGTTAGACGGGTTATCCTC
Source organism: Fraxinus americana (assembly GCA_035079005.1). Classification (NCBI taxonomy): domain Eukaryota; kingdom Viridiplantae; phylum Streptophyta; class Magnoliopsida; order Lamiales; family Oleaceae; genus Fraxinus; species Fraxinus americana. The sequence goes on from CM068712.1 coordinate 2,951,964, forward strand.
ATCTCATTTGGGACGGGGCCCCATGGGTATCGGGTTGAACGAGTGTTTTTGCCATCACTATCTGTAAATCTTATATTGTATGTGAATTACTCTAACTCTGTTAAAACTCTGTTTTTTTTCTTTCGAACTTGTGCATTATAAAATAGTTGTTCATAATTTTTCTGTCGAATCTAATGCATTACTACTCTAACTACTTTAGTTCTGTCATTGCTTATATAAAATAGCGAGTTGGTCATAATTATATATATATTTTTATTATTTTCACTTTATCCTTAAGAATATAGATTAATCTATTCAAATAATATAAAGGAAATATAACCCACAGTCCCTAAACATTACAGCTTGTTGCACTCGAATCCCCATTCAATTTTTCGCCACGTTTAGGTCTTCAAGATGTCATTTTTGGTCCATGTTAAAAAATGTCCTGAAATCGTTTAATAATGGGAGCTCACTTGAGGCTCAGGGCTCGGCTCGGCTCGGCTCGAGTGACAATTACTCAGGCTTTTTTTTGTCCGAGCTAAGCCAAGCCAAAGCTTGGTTCGGGCTTTCGGCTCTGGCCTAACCGAGTTGAGTCGGCTCATTTTTGTTTTAATTCGTGATATTTTAAAATTTTTAAAACAATTTAAAATATCTGCAATTTGACATTTAAATACTAAAAAAATATGTCCGATTCTACAAAATTTGAATTTCAAAGGATGTTACAATTGCCTTTTTGCCTTCTATTTTTGTGTTACATAGCTGTCTAAACACTAAATGATCGATGTTTCATCCCATGCCAATCCTTAAAAGTACCCCGTGCTTGCATTTAATCATATGCACCCCCACACTACCCTATCCTACCCTACCCCCATCCTTCTTTCTCTGCATATACACACACTAATTGTTTCTATATGTCCATATTTGCACCTGCTTCTAGTACGTTTCCACATCAAAACAATAATGAAAGAATAATGCTAAAAGGTGTGACACAATAGTTACATAATAGGATTTATCACAACACGCTTCATAGCTTCATTTAAGTTGCTTTCTGCGAGTTCAGATTGGGGAAGAAGAGTAATAAAGCAAGAAAATATGATAATGTGGAGAAAAAGAGGAGTGTAATTGAGGGGAAATTATTATACATATGCGAAATGTCTTGCTGGATTTGATGAATTATTTATACTTCATTTTTGGGATATTCGAACTTCATTTTCATGACAGCTGACTCGCCTGTTTGATTGCTTTTTCTTTTTCATGGAAGATGAAAATTAAAATTCATTTTCACATTTTTGCATGTTTGATTAACTAAACTTTCCATGGAAATGATTTTCCACATTTTCTTGGTTTTTGATGAAAAGTTTTTCCCATGGGTTTGGTGGGAAAAGCTTTTCTAAGCACTTTTTTTTTTTTTTTTTTTTTTTTTTTTTGTAATGGAAACAAATTTTATTTCCAATTGTAACAAATTCTATCTCTTTAATGGACAATTTTCATGAAAACAAAGTCAAACGAAAAGATCCAAAATTTTAATATTTTTCATGTGGAAAATTATACTAATCAAACACAATTAATTGACAATTCCCAATAAAACAAATTTTAGGCAATTCAATTCCTTGGAATTCATTTTATTTCCACCCAAATTTCATTTTTGCAATCAAATGGACCCTTAGCTTTGATTCGCACGGCTAATTTCAAGTTCTTCTGTCTAATACCAGTGGTGCTGTTGGATTTCAGCATCAGGCGAGAATTTTGATAATGCAATATCGAGTGTTGAATTAAATTGTGTATCATAGGGTTAATTTAGTCTTTATACATTCCATCTTCATTCTGTTAGAGGCGTCAATGTATATATATAGCCAGCTGGTATACTTTAGCAATTCAATTGAATGAAACAGATTTTTCCCGCCATCTTCTTTTCTCTCCCATTTCTTCTTTCATTACATTTTGACATGGTATCGGAGCATCGAAGCTTCCACACGCTAATGGCGAAAGATTCTGATATTCAAGCAGAGATCGATGTTAATTCTCCAGTCGATCGAATTGCTGGAGAAACAGCTACTGAAAATATGATTTCGATGATGAATAAATTGGTCAATGATCCAAATAGTCCATTCTACTTACATTACGGTGACAACACTGGAATGCAGCTCATTTCAGTCATGCTTGCTGAGGATAATTACGCCACATGGAGCCGTGCGTCATCATGGCGCTGAGTGTGAAGAACAAGGAGGGGTTTATTGATGGATCAATTGTAGAACCGCCTCAGGAGGATGTCTTTATCGTGCTTGGAGGAGATGTAACCATGTGGTTTCTTCATGGATTATTAATTCAATTCCAAAAGAATTATATCCAAGTGTGATGCACAAAGACTCAACAAGACAGATCTAGATCGAGTTGAAAGATCGATATAGCCAAGGTAATGGCCCGAGAATATATGAAATTAAGAAGCAAATTGCTTCTATTTCTTAGACAAACAGTTCTGTAAATTCATATTTCAATAGATTGAAAGGACTTTGGGAAGAACTTGAAAACTATAGACCTAGTGTTAATAAGGTTGATTACAAATCTGAGGATCAGGTCATGCACTTTTTGATGGGATTAGATGATCAATTTTCGAACGCTAGGAGTCAGATCTTACTGATGGATCCACTTCCTCCAATCAATAAAGTTTTTGCTCTAATTTTACAAGATGAAAGACAGAAGGAAGTAGTTGCTAAGAAACAGCAGAATTTTGATGCTGCTGCCTTTGCTGGTAGAATGATTCCAAACTCATTTACCAATCAAAGGGCTTACTCATTTAATCCGTCACAGAAGAAGGAGAAGCCTATATGCAATTACTGTAGAATGATTGGACACCTTAGGAGCAAATGCTACAAAATAATTGTCTATCCTCCTGGTCACAGGCTAGCAAAAAGAAAGGATCCAGTTGCTAATGCAGTTGGTTCAGCATCTCACAATTCTAAATCTGATGTTGTGAATCCCTTATCAAACCTTACCATCACTCCAGCGCAGTGTCAACAGATCTTAGCCATGCTTGCCCCACATCTAAAGGAACAAATATCTACTGGCAGTCAACAGCAAGTGATTTCATCATCACCTCAAGTACCGGAAGCCTTTGCTTTCTCAGGTAATCGTATGTGTCTTAATGATTCCATAGCTGCATAAAAATGGATATTGGACACAGGCGGTTCAGAGCATATGGTTTGCTCTATCAAACACCCGATTACTATGAATGCAAAAATTAATGCCTCTGTGAGACTACCAGATGGTTCCATTGCCACAGCTACACATATTGGGACAATGAAGTTGTTTAATGATCTGATATTGACGAATGTTTTAGTTGTACCATCTTTTCAATTCAACTTGATCTCTGCTAGCAAATTGATACTTCACCACAATTGCTTCATCATATTCATTCGTAATCATTGTTTTATTCAGGATCTTTCAACATGGAGGGTGATTGGGGTAGACAGGCTTGAGAATGGGCTTTACAACCTTCAACAGTTTGAGTATCAGTGCAATGATTAGTCATCAATGTCTCTTCCATTCCTGTTGTTTCTTCCAATATCAGTTCACATTTGAAATGTAATAATTCTGCATCTATTGTTTGTAATTCTATTGACAATGTTGCTATTCAAAACAAGATTGATGTCTGGCATTGCTGTTTAGGGCATTTACCTATCTCAAAATTATCTTCCATACATAGAGTTGTTCCAAATATTACTCTTAATAAGCATTTGCATTGCTCAATTTGCCCCTTAGCCAAACAACACAAACTGCCCTTTCCCAATAGTGAGACAAAATCATCTAAAATCTTTGATCTCATTCATTGCAATATCTGGGGGGTCGTATTCTGTCCCTTCTCTAGATGGATCAAAATACTTCCTAACGATTGTCGATTATTACAGCAGAATGACCTGGACTTATCTCTTACGTGAGAAGTCCCAAACTAAATCTATTATTTAGTTCTTCTACCACTTGGTTTTAACACACTTTCAATGTAATATCAAAAACCTTCGATCTGACAACGGATTAGAGTTCATCATGCCTGGTTTTTATCGTGATAAAGGCATCATTCATCAACTGAGTTGTGTGGAGACACCACAGCAAAACAGGGTAGTTGAGCGAAAACATCAACACCTTTTCAACATTGTCAGGGCTCTCAAGTTTCAGGCGAGTTTACCTCACCAATTTTGGGGAGATTGATTCTTACTGCCACACATTTGATCAATATGATACCCACTTCTGTCATGGGAAACAAATCCCCTTATGAAATTCTTTATCAAGTCACTCCATCTTACAATCATCTTAAGGTCATTGGTTGTCTCTGCTATGCTTCTACCCTTAAGAGAAATCGTACAAAATTCGATCCTAGGGCCACTCCTTGTGTTTTCCTTGGTTACCCCTATGGCATGAAGGCTTACAAACTTTATAACCTTCAAACACGTGTGACATTTACCTCACGAGATGTGTCTTTCCATGAGACCATTTTTCCTTATCAACATCCTGCCTTTCTTAATTCTTTGTCCACCTCACATATGTCCTATTATAGGGATCAGAATCTCTTTTCTACCTTGCCTCATTCCTTTCATGATATATTTTATTTACCTTCTTCTCCACATATCTCTGGTGAGGAAGTTTCTCCGGTCACTTCTTCTCTTATTCATCATTTTCCTGATTCTTCTCAACCTGCATCTCAATTCTCTTCAGATAGTACTTCATCATCTCACACTCCCTCTCCTGACACATCTTCTACTGCCATATCTTCTCTTCCACTTCCTCTCATCACTCGAAGATCCAACAGATCCAAAAAGACTCCCTCTTATCTATATGACTATCATTGTAGACTGGTATCTCAGACATCTCCTCCCTAATCAAATCCCATGGTGGATCATCCTGTCTCTGGGCTTCAGTATCTTGTTGCAGATTACTTGGACTATAGTATGTTGTCTCCTTCTCACAGACATTATGATGTAGCCTTGTCCACAATCAATGAACCTCAGTCTTTTGTTGATGCTACTAAGGATCCAGATTGGCGCAAGGCCATGGATGCAGAGTATCATGCTCTAGTATCCAATAATACTTGGTCTGTTGTTTCTATGTTTGCTCATAAAACTCTTGTTGCCTGCAAGTGGGTTTACAAGGTCAAATTAAATTCTGATGGTATTGAAGAGAGAAAGAAGGCGAGGCTTGTGGCCAAGGGGTTCACCCAACAGGCTGGCTTAGACTATGAGGAGACGTTTTCACCAGTTGCCAAGGTAGTTACAGTGAAAACCTTGCTTGCTGTTCCTGCACAAAGAAAGTGGTACCTCTATCAACTTGACATTAATAATGCCTTCTTACATGGCAACTTGAATGAGGAAGTGTACATGGTGATGCCACAAAGCTATGAACAGTAGGGGGTGAATGGTGAGAAATTGGTTTGCAAGTTAAACAAATCCACTTATGGCCTTAAACAGGCGTTACGGCAATGGAACGCCAAGTTGTCTTCTTACATTACTTCTCAAGGCTTCCGCAGTCGAAATATGATTACTCTTTATTCAGTAAACAAGAAGGCTGCTCATTCACCACACTTCTCATTTATGTTGATGACAGGTAATGACCTTACTTACATTGAAAAATTCAAACAAGGTTTCAATGAACAATTCAAACTAAAAGATCTAGGTGTCCTAAAATACTTCTTAGGCCTTGAGGTGGCAAGAAATTCTGATGGCATATCCATTTGCCAAATGAAATATGCTTTGGAAATATTAACAGACTCAAGATATCTTGGTCAAAACCAGCTAGCAATCCATTACCACGGAATCTGAGGTTGAGTAAGGATGATGGTGAAGATGTTGTGGATGCAAGCATGTATAGGAGATTGGTGTGGAGGCTTCTATACTTGACTATCATGAGGCCTGACTTATCATGTGTTGTCCAGGTCCTCAGTCAATTTCTTCAAACACCAAGGTAGCCTCATCTGGAGGCAGCATATTATGTATTGCGATACCTAAAGGGAACACCTGGGCAAGGGATGTTCTTTGCTCAGAAATCTGACTTGCATCTTAAGGGCTACTGTGATGCTGATTAGGCGGCATGCTCCGACACTAGGAGGTCTGTTACCGGTTATTGCATCTTCTTGGGGAACTCACTAGTGTCATGGAAATCCAAGAAACAACACACAGTTTCGAGGTCCTCAGCTGAGGCAGAGTATCGGTCTATGGCTGTGGCTATTTGTGAGTTCAGTTGGTTGAGGAACATACTTAAAGATTTGGGAGTGCAACACACTAAGGCATCTTTGTTGTTTTGTGATAATCAGTCAGCTATACATATAGCTAGTAATCCCGTATTTCATGAACGCACAAAACATATAGAAATTGATTGTCATTTGGTGTGTGATAAAGTCCAAGCAGGTGAAGTGAAGACACTACATATTGCCTCACAGGAGCAGTTGGCAGATTTATTAACGAAACCATTAGGAGGAGCCAAGTTCAAGTCTTAAGATGGGAATTTTGAATATTCATTCTCCATCTTGAGGGGGCGTGTTAAATTACATTGTGTATCATAGGGTTAATTTAGTCTTTGTACATTCCATCTTCGTTCTGTTAGAGGCGTCAATGTATATATATAGCCAGCTGGTATACTTCAGCAATTCAATTGAATGAAACAGATTTTTCCCACCATCTTCTTTTCTCTCCCATTTCTTCTTTCTCTACATTTTGACATCGAGCAAGTTATCTAAAACACTAATCTCTTTTCCATTACTTTTAATAAATTAGATTTAGAATTGTTAAGCCAAGCATGAAGCTTTGATTATGAATTTTATGAGTTTTCGCACTCTGAAGACACTGAGATACTTTGTGTCAAGCAGCGTCCATTTCTTCGTTACTGAATCTGTTTGTTATCAAGTGAATTCACGGAAAATTTGATATAAAGTTCTGAAGATAAACAGAGCAAATTTTACAAAATAAAGTTCCTGAAGATGAACGGAGCAAATTTTACGAACTATTTTAGGCACTTGCCCATATGATTGAAGTCAGCCTCCAACCTACATGCTTTTCGCTGAACTGAGACTAGAATCTTCAGTTACCGGGAGTCGAATATGAACTTGGTTGATTAATTTCCTTGCGCCATTAGTATAAGCCATTTTTCAATGTATGCAGACTTATCCATATTCAAGCTTCGTGCTTTATGCTGCTGTAGAATTTTAAGAATTTCTTCAGTTTCACCCAACAGGAGAGCTGCTTGATGGACACTTCTCTCCCTTTCTTCAATGGAAATTTGGTGACATTTCATGGCTATAACTCGTGTTAAATTGGTAAGACATGATGCAAGTACATCTGCAATCATCGTGGACAAGTGGTTGAACAATCCCTCACCTGTTAGGGGATCATCACTTTCATATACTAGCAAAAGAATTGTCGTGATTCGGTACATTGAGTTGGCAGCTATAACCTTAACTGGCCAATGAAGAGGGTTTTCCATAAGGAAATCTTTCACATTTCGCTTAAACTCCGTTACTATCTTTTCAGCTTCATCAGAGAGTTCTTGCAATATCTCCTTGGAATTTCTGCCTTTACGAGATGTTTCATGGAGATCCTTGTCTTGCCACTTTCTATATAGTTCGAGTGCTACCCAAATGATGTCTGCTGCATTTCTGATGTTTAGTCGAACCCCGTTTCTGTCCAGGCTTTTCTCTATAAGTTTTACGTATAAGAGGCCTTCATCAACGCTGCTCAGTAACCAATTAGAACTATCGATTGGGGTGTTTGGAAGTGCAATGGCGATACTTGTTAGAGTCACCAGAGTTAAAGACCAGCAATTCGGAGGTTCCTGAGAATTGAGACTAGGGACTTGATATTCGTCAATTTCCCTTGTGCTGCTGTAGTTTACAATTTTAAGAAGAAGATTTTTCAGGTTCTCCGGTTGCTGTTTTTTACCTATCTCGATCACTTTATCCACCTCTTTGCAGATGTTTTTGAGGGTCTTTTGAGGAATCCCGGCTTCACCTTCAAGTAGCAGAACATAACGGATAAAATCCTGCTCCATATTAACTCCTGTTTCTGATTCCGAAATCCCATGAATACGTGATGTGCCAGAGGTGAACATATTCTTTAACCTTTGGATGCAGCGAAAACAAAAGATTATTAGACTCACAAAGCAGACAGAGATAAACTGGACTAGTTTGCTGTACAGAACTATAAAGATTTGGACTCTAATGACAAGATTCAGAAATATTCTTCTTGCATCATGAAGAACTTTTCTCCATTTCCTGTCTCTAATTTGCAACGGTAAGGAGCTTTCTTTCCATTCCACCAGCCTCTGCGTCCAATAACTCTCAATTTTGAATGCAGTCTTAAAGCTCATTGGGCTTTTCTCCGAGCATACGAAATTTACAGTAGTTAACCATCTGGATGCAGGAGCAATGGTACCAACAATCACTCCAGCAGATTGAGCAAGTACAATCCACTTTGTCGACCAGTCATACTTAGAAGCTGTTTTGCTGAATGTTCTATACTTTAAGGCCATTCGAGCCTGAGCTTCTGCCAGAATGAAAGCAATCGCCAGAGAAATAACACCTGAAGTCAAACAGTCGCGTAACGTACAATCACGAATTGAGGGTCGCTAGTTTCGCCATCACCCAATATTTCTTGATAATTGCTCTCGGTTTATCCGTGGTAAGTTTCTCTTCAAACCCCACGGATCGCACCAACTCTTCATCGGAAGCCAATTTCAAAGCATTTCTTGATATTTCAATTCAAGATATCTTTTGGTAATCGGGACCATTATAGTGAAGCGAGATAACATAAAAAGCAAAAGGAGGATGGAGAAACTAGCTATAATTTCCTCTGCGAACATTTCTCGACCGCCCAGAAATTGCCTCACTTGGATGATTTGGATACAATCATTTGCTATGACTGTGATTACAAGAATTCCTATAGCAATTAAATTCAAGAGAATCTCTTTATCATTCATGGATCCCAAAGATATCATGAAATTTCCCATGGCAGTCGACATAAAGATTAGGCTGCTGACCTTTGCAAGTCTATCTGTAACAGCCCACATACGAGTCGTAAGATCAACTGGCAACTTCATTACCACTGCCAATAATGATAAAGAAGCAGCATTGATCGAGAAATACTTCGATGGAAACCATAATTTTTTGGTTTGGAATCCATGGAACACATCAGCTGCCATTGCCAGAGAGCAAACCAAAGAGGCTGCAGCAACATACATGCCTATCCATGGCATGGGAGCGTCAAGTTGCCTTTCCACATCCCCGCTGTTGTCTTTGCCGGTCAGAGACATGGCCTGCAGCTTCTTCAATTTTATTTTCTTGGTTGTTTACTTGTTTTTCTGATCGATCTTCTAGTAGATCTAGCAATTAACTAGATGTTGCACCAACCCCAAAAAATTTTGTGACTGCTGCTGTTGTTGGGCTGGAGTGGGGTGGGAGGGGGGTTCTGCTATGTATACTCTCTGAGACAAGGCTTTTGTTCTTCTGAAGGGGAAGAATTTGAGCAGAAATAATGCATGTAAACAGGGTAATGCAATGTATAGCTTGGAAATTGGAATATCTTGATTAGTTGACTCATAATAGGCTTAATTACATGGGAGGTCACTGAACTTTCACCCTAGTTGCAATCTGGTCAGTGAACTTCAATTTGGAGCAATCGAGCCACTAAATTTGAAACTAATCAGGCCACTCCGTTTGGAGTCTGTGCCTACCAGAATTCGTTGACATATCCATTAAAACTAATGAAATGCCAACCTGTCAAGGTGCACGAGCAAATTAATAACAATAGAGGTCCCAAACTCACCTCACTAAACCTCAATTTACAATTAGGGTAAAAGTTCAATGACCTCCAATGTTATTATATTAGCTTGATGGACATGTTAGCAAATTGCAGGAGCACATTAATTGAACTCAAATGGAGTGATTCGATTGTCTCTAAATTAAAGTTTTATGACTTGATTACTCTAAATTGAAGTTCAATGGACATCTTTGTTATTAGGGTGAAAGTTCAATGACCTCCAGTGTAATTTACCTTAATGAACTAATTGTGATGAACAAGAAGAGTGCAAAAAAATATTATTTTATCTGCTTTCCTTATCTTTATAGCCAGAAAAGACTTGTTACAGATTTGGTCCCTCAAATGAAAATAGGACAATAATTCAAAGAATTAAAATTATTAGCTAGTCAAAATATTCAGGCCATGCGATTTATATTTTCAATAAAGTTGGAGTCAATTGCGTAAGTTGTATCTATCATAATTCATACATATTTCAATATTCAATCGATGAAAAATATACTTTTTAACATGTCTTTGTAGAGTGATGGTTCGTTTAACTTAAAAAATCCATAATATTTCTATAACGAAATCTAGAGACTGCATTATAAAAATTTAAATTGACTTGTTGACATGACCTACCTAACAAATTCTTTTGACATGGTTTCATCATTACCTATTTAAAAATAGCAAGTTGGATCCAAAACACCATTATTTCTTTGGTCCTGAGGCCACACATAATTTCTTTTAAATCCTGTTGCTGTCAACTGCAAGTCATGTTTGATGCTTGTCCAATGCTGCATTTGAATGAGTAACATGTTCACACACTTTTTAAAGATTATATTCTTTTACATATACAGACTGGAAAATATAAATCTAGTAGACAAGTCAAGATTCAATTATAGACTAATTATTTTTGAGATTGATCTCACATTCCATTTTGGGACTGGAAACTTTAATATCTTCTCATCTGTAATCGCTCAATTATATGAGGAAATCTATTAAGAATAATGCTATCTAGCACAAGTTGTGCTAGAACACCATTTTATATGACTACACTTTATTTAAATGAATCTATCATTTAATGTCATGTAATTATCGTGTGCTCAACACCAGTGGTAATGAATAACTTTATTCATCCATTAGTGATCTCCCACTATAGCTGCAGTAGTGTCAACATGAACCGGCCGCCTTAGTTGGGACGACCCACCCAGCTAAAAATTGGATAAAAACAGCCCCGCTCCAGTTCAGGACGATACACATGTTGAATGGATTGTGTTAGACTTGATTACGTTCATCACAATCTCCTCATCATCCATAAATCCGAAGATGTCATGAAGTACACCATAATAGTACACAACAAAATTAGGCTGCCAAACTTTGAACCTTATCTGAAAAGCCTCGAGTTCAAGTACACAGATGGGAGCCACAATTTTTTGCTTTTCGAAACCATAAAAGGCATAGGCAGCCATTGCAAAGGGCACAATCCCGAGAGTCTACAGCAATATGCAAGCCTATCCTTGGCATGGGCTTAACAAGGTCCTTTTGCACCTCGTCATGATATGACAATGCCACTCACATCACATTCGATCAAATCATGTTTTGGGAGAAAATTTTATACATCCAAACTCACCTGTTCGCCTTTCTAATTTCTACAAGGGAACTCAGCTATAAATGCTTTAAAGCTAAAATATGAAAGTTGCAAGGCATTATACCTTCACTGTCAAAGGCCATGCCAGCACGTCCATATCTTATATACTATAGATTCATGCATTAAGACGGAAGAACAATAAGTATATTAAAGCACTAGTTGGAAAATATATCGCAATACAAAGCCGTATTAAGGCAATCAACGTCGTATTTCAGGCATAAGAAAAAGCTTTAAGATTCTACATTTTTCCATTCCTATGTTTCAACAACACTTTTAGCTTTTTCCCTTTCTTCTTTGTGTTTGCCCCCTGGAGAACATACAATAGGAGAAGTTCAAAAGTCGAAAAACCAAAGCTTTGACCCCTTTGGTGGGAGTATTATTAGAAGAAATTAGCCTTTTACCTGGATGTCCCGAAAGTAACATGGCCAAGGTGAGAAACGGTTCTTAAAAGAATTTCTTTAATGAACTCATAACTCTTCTTTGCCTGTAATTTCATGAAGCATTAGCAGTTAGCAACTCGATTCTTAGCTACCAAAGAAAAATGAATGATGGATGAAATTGTAAGTTACCAGAAGCATTAGCAGTTAGCAACTCGATTCTTAGCTATCAACTTTTGCAATCTAGTTTGAGCTTTTGACCTTTGACACTTCCTTTTCCTAGTGGTGTTAACGAGTCGAGCCGAGCCGAGCCGAGCCAAAAAAATAATGAGGCTCGGCCCTGGCTTTATTTTATTTTATTTTTTTAAATATAAATTGCAAAAGTACTTAATAAAGGTTATTGTAACTTGTAAATGTGTAATTTTATGAAAAAGTGACTAGATTTTAGAGGAACACGTTAGAAGTTGATAAATATTTATATTCTCATTAAGACTAGACAAAGTTATATGCTTAGTTATTTGTTATTTCAAAAAATATGTCATTACTTCAATACTCATAATTTAAAAAAAAAAAAATTGTACATTTTATGCATGTTATAAATTAAAGAAAATATAAAATATAAAATTTCAAATTTTAAATTTAAAAATTTTTTTATATAAAAATTGCTTGACACGAGCCGGCCCCACCGAGCCCGAGCCTCCGAGCTTTTTTGCCACCGCTACCTTTTCCGAGTCATTGCTCGATCTGAATTTGAAAATATAGGTTTTTTCTCTAGCAAAATTATTCATCTATGTTTCTTGATTATAACATACACTTGAACATCTAGCAAAGATTGGTGAATGAATTAAAGAATTTTTTTATTCTCCGGCAAATTCTTGTTCCAGTTTCCAATAGTACCATCATTGAAGGCGTTTCAGTCAGCAAACTCGTGATGAAAATCTGTAGAATTCTGGGAAAAAAAAAAAAAAAAAACTCGTGATAATGGAAGATTGAAACTATCTCGAACAAGGGAATATTCTAGCGGTGCCGTGCTCAGGGGCGGACCCACATGGGGTTAGATGACCCCACAGTTTTTTTTTGCCTTTTTTTTTTTTTTGAGTTTTTTTTTTTTAAATTAACACTTACCATAGTTACCAAAGCAACCCAATCCACTGGCCCAGTTTCACTAACCCAATGACACTAGCCCAATCCAATAAATCAAAAACACGGTCATGGACTCACAGCTACAGGTCATCCAGCGAGAAGCGATTCCAGCCGCCTCCATCGAAATTCATTTTCCTCTCGACGACTCGACCTCCGCCTCCGCCCCTCTACCTCTGCGTGCGTGTTGTTCCTTCCTCTCGACCTCCGCCTCCGACTCACAGGTCATCCAGCAGCTGCAGCTGCAGCTCCAGCCTCCAGTTCCGCAGAGTCGAGCCCTAGACCAGTTATCCTCCACCTGCTTCGCCTCTGTGTCAGCGATTCTTCTTCATCCTTCGACAATCGGCAGCAGTAACCTACTGTAAGTCTGTAACTAGCTTGGGTCTTTTCGATTATTAGTTATTGCGGTAGTATGCTGCGTGAACCCGGAATGCATATTTGTGATTTTTTGTTATAAGTTGCACATATTCAGGTTCAATTGTGTAGATTAGAATTTAGAATAGTAGATTGAAATCATTGAACTGAAATTATTGAATTTTACAGCCTGGTTAATTGAGATTGAATTGAGTTTGTGTAGAAGAACAGTGGTGAGTCGATTGAATTGAATCTGGAGTCAGAACATCAAACAGTAGAATAGTTTGGTTGCATGAAAACGATGTACTAAACAATATTGATAACGATGTAATTATACGACGTTTTCAGAGTATGAAAATGCGTAGGCTATTGTTGTAATAGGGCGTTGACTTATTTTTGTTAATGATATGTTGTTCTAAATATTTTTGAAATCTCATTTTTGACCCCACAAGACAAATGCTCTGGGTCCGCCCCTGGCCGTGCTGTTGGATTTTGCAAGAACTTTGAGAATGCAATGCAATATTGAGCAAGTTATCTCTGTTAACTGTGCAGTACAAATCTCATTTTCTTTAGTTTTTAGAATTCTTAAGCTTAATATTATGTACGAAAAAAAACTTGCAGAGAATAGAATAATCAAGAGAAGCAAATATTCCAATTCTCCATGGTTGAAGCTTTGATTATGAATTTTTAGAGTTTTCAAACTCAGAATACACTGAGATACTTGGTGCCTTTTACAAATTATTTGCCTAGACGATTGAAGTCAGCCTCTATCTTACATGTTTTCGCTGAACTACAATGGACTTTGCTATTACAGGGCATTTAAAAATGAAACTTAGGTGATCCTAATTTCCGTGCTCCATTAGTACAAGCCATTTTTCAATATAAGCTGATTTCTCCAGATTCAAACTACGTTCTTCATGCTGCTGAAGAATATGGAGAATTTCTTCAGTTTCACCTAACAGGAGAGCTGCTTGACGGACAATCTGCTCCCTCTCTTCTATGGCATGCTGCTGACATTTCATGGTTATAACGCGCGTTAAATTGGTAAGACATGCTGCCAGTACATCTGCTATCATTGTGGATAATTGGTTGAATAAGCCTTCATCCGTTAGGGGATCCTCGCTTTCAAGTACTAGTAAAATAGTTCTTGTAATTCTGTACATTGAATTAGCAGCTATAACCTTGACCGGCCAATCAAGAGGGTTTTTCATACGGCAATCACTCACATTTCTCTTGAACTCCATTACTGTCTTTTCCGCTTGATCAGAGAGTTCTTGTATTATCTCCTTGGAGTTTTGGCCTTTATGAGACATTTCATGGAGATCTTTGCATTGCCATTTTTGGTATAGTTCGACTGCTACCCACACGACATCTGCTGCATTTCGGATGTTTAATCGAACCCCATTTCTATCCAGGCATTTCTCGATAAGTTTTACATAGACGATGCCTTCATCAACACAGGTAAGTAACCACTTAGTACTGTGTACTGGGATGTTTGGAAGTGCTATTGCAATACTCGTTAAGGTCACCAGATGTAAAGACCAGCAATTAGGAGGTTCCTGAGAATGCAGACTAGGTACTTGATAATCATAAATTCTTGTCAAGCTGCTGAAGTTTTCAATTTTAAGTAAAAGGTTTTTCAGGTTCTTCGGTTGCTGGTTTTTACCTATCTCGATCACTTTATCAACCTTGTTGCATATGTTTTTAAGAGTCTTTGGAGGCTGCTCTACTTCGCCTTCTAGTAGCAGAACATAACGGGTAAGATCCTGTTCTGTATTAACTCCTGATTCCGATTCTGAAAACCCATGAATGCCGGATGTGCTAGAGGTGGATCTATTCTTCAACATTTTGATGCAGTGGAAACACAAGATAATTCGACTCATGAAACATACAGAGATAAGTTGGACTAATTTGCTGTATAGGACGATCAAGATCTGAACTTTAATAACAAAATTCAGAACTAGTCCCTTTACACCATGAAGAACTTTTCTCCACTTCCTGTCTCTAATTTCCAACGGCAAAGAGCTTTCCTTCCACTCCACCAGCCTCTGTGTCCAGTAACTCTCGATTTTGAATGCAGTCTTAAAGCTTATCGGGCCTTTAGCAGAGTATGTGAAATTTACTGCAGTCAACCATCTGAACGCAGGGGCAATAGTACCCACAGTCACTCCAGCAGATTGTGCAAGTACTATCCAAGTTGTCGACCAAGCATAGCTAGAAGCTGTTTTGCAGAATGTTTTATGTTTCATGGCCATGCGAGCCTGAGCTTCTGCAAAAATGAAAGCAATCGCCAGACAAAGGACGCTTGAAGTCGAACAAGTCACAGAACGTACAATCACGAATTGAGGGCTACTAGTTTCTGCCATCACCCAGTATTTCTTGATCATTGCTTGCAGTTTGTCTGTTGTGAGTTTATCAAAATCCACGGACTGCTCGAGTTCTTCCTCTGAAGCCAGTTTCACCATTTCGTGGTACTTCAATTGGAGATATTTTTTGGTGGTTGGGACCATTATGGCCGAAGCAGATAACATAACAAGCAAGAGGAGGATGAAGAAATTAGCTATAATTTCCTCAGCGAACATTTCTCGACCGCCCAGGAAATGCCTCATTTGGATGATTTGAATACAGACATTAACAATAACTGTGATAGCTAGAATGCCTAAAGCAATTACATTTAACAGAATCTCTTTATCATTCATGGATCCCAAAGACGTCATGAAGTTTCCCGTAGCAGTGGACAGGAAAATTAGGCTACTGAGCTTCGCAAGCCTATCAGTAACAGCCCACATACGAGTCGTAAGATCAACGGGAAGCTTCATCGCCACTGCTAATAATGACAAAGAAGTAGCATTGATCGCGAAATACTTCGATGGAAACCATAACTTTTTGGTTCTGAATCCATGGAACACATCGGCTGCCATTGCCAGAGAGCAGACTAAAGAGGCTGCTGCAACATACATGCCTATCCATGGCAAGGGAGCCTCAAGTTGCCTTTCCACATCTCCATCATTGTTGTTGCCTGTCAGTGGCATCGCCTTTTCTGATCGATTTTCTTGAAGATCTAGGGGAAGATTTGATTCATAATAGTACTAATGAACTCATTGTTTGATGACTTTGATTAACGAGACTGCAGAAGTTTTTTACTATTATTCTGCCTTGGATTTCCTGTTTGATTTGTCCCTCAAATGTAATGGAGACTAGAGAAAAATACGAAAAATTGAATAAAAATTCAAAGCATGAAAATCTTCAGCCACGACTCCAGCCACAGTAGTCTCTGCACAAAAATATATAGAGCTTGTTTGGGAGGGATTTTCGGGGGAAGAATTGATTTTGAATAGTGATATGATGAGAGATGTGTAGTTGAATAAGAAGAAAAAATTATTGATGTGATAGAAAATATTATTTTATTGAAAAATGTGTGGTTGAAAATGAGAATTGATTTAATGTAGAAAAATCTAAATCTCTTCAAAACAGAGCCATATTATGACCACATCGATATTAGATTTATCATTTTTTATAAACTTATGCACATTCTTTTTCTTTACTAAGAGGTGCCTTTTCCTTTTAATTTATTGAAATGAGGATGCCGCTCGGCTACCAACCCTACAGGCACGTGAATCCATTCTATTAGACCTATCTTTGAAGGACACCTTATGAAGTCTCACTCATTTTCAAGCATGCTCGTAAATACATACACCCATCAATGGAAATGCTCAATCGAACATGGGATATCGAGCTCTAATAGCAACTGATATAAAGAAATGCAACAAGTTCGTCCAAAAGTTATTGATTATTAGGGAGGTACAATTCATTATATGTCACACAGAATCAGACCCGATAACTCATTTCAAGCCACTTCGTCTGAGCCTGACTTCTAAGAAAATCATATGAAAGGTGACATTGGATTGTAACCAAATATCGATCATTATGATATATCCACCACGTTTCAAGCACACTTCAGTATTATTTACTTTCTCATTTTCTTACATGATATGAGAACGCGTTGTTAGAATTGTGCGAAGTGTCATCATTTTGTATGTTTTCTTTCAGATTATTCATCAACTAAATTGGGCTTATATTGAATACACAGTATTCGTATTAAAGTTTCCCAAACATCCCTACAAATATACAAGGAATTGGTAGATGGTCGTTCTTTACCTACGTCGAGAGACAGAGAAAAAAAAAGTGTGTTTGTTAGTTTCTTCAATACACTATGAATCCATAAAAAAGTGGATCTGTAAATCTTATGTTGTATGTGAATTACTCTAACTCTGCTAAAACTGTGTTTTTTTCTTTTGAACCTGTGCATTATAAAATGGTTGTTCATAATTTTTCTCTCGAATCTAATGCATTATTATACTCTAACTACTTTAGTTCTGTCACTGCTTATATAAAATAGCAAGTTGGTCATGATTATATATATATATTTTTTATTATTTCCACTTTATCCTTAAGAATATAGATTAATCTATTCAAATAATATAAAGGAAATATAACTCACAGTCTTCAAACATTACAGCTTGTTGCACTCGAATCCCCACTCAATTTTTCGACATTTGGTTCTTCAAGATGTCATTTTTGGTCCACGTTTAAAAATGTCCTGAAATCGTTAAATAATGGGAGCTTACTCGAGGGTCGGGGCTTGACTCGACTCGAGTAAAAATGACTCTGTCTTTTTTTGGTTCGAGGTGGCTTGGCTGGAAATTTGAAGCTTGGTTCGGGCTTTCGGCTCAGGTCTAGTCGAGCTGAGCCTGCTCTTTTTTTTTTTTAAATTCGTGATATCTTAAAAAATTTTAAAAAAATTTAAAATATCTGCAGTTTGACATCGTATTTATAGTAAAAATTATCTCCTAAACTAATTGTTTCTATATGTCCATATTTCCACCTGCTTCTAGTACGTTTCCACATCAAAACAATAATGAAAGAATAATGCTAAAAGATGTGACATAGTAGTTACATAATAGGATTTACCACGACACGCACAAATACCCAGTGAAGTAGTTGCGTGTTTCGTGGCTGCCTCACTTGTTTTATTTGTTTCTTTTAAATTATTTTTTTATATGACATATGCCATTTTTTGGCCGGTTTGGCTCGACGAGCCACACGACACCAGTCAGCTCGAGCCGACGCCCATCAAAATGTGGCTGGAACAGCTCAGTTTCTCCTTTTCTTACATGATTTGAGAACACATTGTGAGAGTTGTACGAAGTGTCATCATTTTGTATGGTTTCTCTCCGATTATTCATCGAAGTATTCTTATTAACTCCATGTTTGGTACAAATTAAAATTTTATTTTAATCTCAAATTAAAGTCAACAACTAATTCCAATCACATATTTTATGGGATTCACAACTTTTCAACCATACATTCCATTAATTTTTATCAAAATTTATTAAAAATCTAATTTTAGTTTACAACAAACAGGGGGTAAAGTTTCCAATACACTATGAATCGATAAAAAAGTGGATCTATGAATAGAGATGGCAACGAAACGAGTATGGGACGGGTCGACCATTCCCACCCTCGTCCTGTCGGATATTTTTGTTACCTTATCCCACCCCCATACCCGATTAAAGCGGGGCGGGGCAGGGCCCATGCCCCATTTATTTTTTATTTATTTTATTTTTTGCTTTCATTTTTTTTATGTCTTTAGCTAGTAAATATTATTACTTTTTTACCAATTTGTTAAAAATAACTTATGTTCCTTTAAAAATGATGATAAATCTATTATTTTTGTTTGATAAAAAACTTAAATTTGAAATTAACTTTAAACGGTGGGAGGGGGGGCGGTGACTATGTTTCCCGTACCCGTCTCATACCCGCTTCGGGGCAATGACCCTCGTCCCGTCCCCTCGGTTAGGCGGGTAATCCCCATCTCATTCGGGGCGGGGCCCCACGAGTATCAGGTTGAACGAATTTTTATGACATCCCTATCTGTAAATCTTATATTGTATGTGAATTACTCTAACTCTGCTAAAACTGTGTTTTTTTTCTTTCAAACCTGTGCATTATAAAATAGTTGTTCATAATTTTTCTCTCGAATCTAATGCATTATTATACTCTAACTACTTTAGTTCTGTCATTGCTTATATAAAATAGCGAGTTGGTCATGATTATATATATATTTTTATTATTTTCACTTTATCCTTAGAATATAGATTAATCTATTCAAATAATATAAAGGAAATATAACCCACAGTCCCTAAACATTACAGCTTGTTGCACTCGAATCCCCATTCAATTTTTCGCCACATTTAGGTCTTCAAGATGTCATTTTTGGTCCACGTGTAAAAATGTCCTGAAATCATTTAATAATGGGAGCTCACTTGAGGCTTAGGGCTCGGCTCGGCTAGCTCGAGTAACAATTACTCAGGCTTTTTTTTGTCCGAGCTAAAGCCAAGCCAAAGCTTGGTTCAGGCTTTCGGCTCGGGCCTAGCTGAGCTGAGTCGGCTCATTTTTTTTTTTAATTAGTGATATTTTAAAAATTTTTAAAGCAATTTAAAATATCTGCAATTTGACATTTAAATACTAAAAAAATGTCCCATTCTACAAAATTTGAATTTCAAAGGATGTTACAATTGCTTTTTTTGCCTTCTATTTTTGTGTTACATTGCTGTCTAAACACTAAATGATTGATGTTTAATCCCACGCCAATCCTTAAAAGTCCCCCGTGCTTGCATTTAATCATATGCACCCCCACACTACCCTATCCTATCCTACCCTACCCCTATCCTTCTTTCTCTGCGTATACACACACTAATTGTTTCTATATGTCCATATTTCCACCTGCTTCTAGTACGTTTCCACATCAAAACAATAATGAAAGAAGAAAAATGTTATTCATCCCCAGTGGGTATGTATCCCCAATCTATATGGATGTAAATGATTGGTTAAATGATAGGTAAAATTAAATGACTTATTTAATTTCACATATTATTTAATGTCACATTAACGCCACATAGATTGGAAATACATCCCAGTAAAGATGAATAGCATTTCTCATGAAAGAATAATGCTAAAAGATGTGACATAATAGGATTTATCACAACACGCTTCATAGCTTCATTAAAGTTGCTTTCTGCGAGTTCAGATTGGGGAAGGGTAATAAAGCGAGAAAATATGATAATGCGGAGAAAAAGAGGAGTGTAATTGAGGGGAAATTATTATACATATGCGAAATGTCTTGCTGGATTTGATGAATCATTTATACTTCATTTTTGGGATATTCGAACTTCATTTTCATGATAGCTGACTCGCTTGTTTGATTGATCTTTCTTTTCTATGGAAGATGAAAATTAAAATTTATTTTCACATTTTTACATGTTTGATTGACTAAATTTTCCATAGAATTGGTTTTCTACATTTTCTTGATTTTTGAGGAAAAGTTTTTCCCATGTGTTTGGTGGGAAAAGTTTTTCTAGGCAATTTTTTTTTAAATTTTTCTTTTGGCAATGGAAACAAATTATATTCCAAATTGTAACAAATTCTATCCATTTAATAGACAATTTCCATGGAAAGCAAAGTCAAACAAACGCCAAAAGATTCAAAATTTTAATATTTTTCAGGTGTAAAATTATATCAATCAAATATAATTAATTAACAATTTTCAGTAAAATAAGTTCTATGCAATTCAATTCTCTATAATTCATTTTCTTTCCACTCAAATTCTATTCTTGTAATCAAACGCACCCTTAACTTTGATTTGCACGGCTACTTTCAAGTTCTTTTGTCTAATACCAGTGGGGCTGTTGGATTTCAGCATCAGGCGAGAATTTGGATAATGCAATATCGAGCAAGTTATCTAAAATACTAATCTCATTTCCATTACTTTTAATAAATTAGATTTAGAATTGTTAAGCCAAGCATGAAGCTTTGATTATGAATTTTATGAGTTTTCGCACTCCGAAGATACTGAGATACTTTGTGCCAAGCAGCGTCCATTCCTCCGGTACTGAATCTGTTTGTTATCAAGTGAATTCACGGAAATTTTGATATAGTTCTGACGATAAACAGAGCAAATTTTACAAAATAAAGTTCCTGAAGATGAACGGAGCAAATTTTACTTACTATTTTAGGCACTTGCCTATATGATTGAAGTCAGCCTCCAACCTACGTGCTTTTCGCTGAACTGTGACTAGAATTTTCAGTTACCAGGAGTCGAATATGAACTTGGTTGATTCTAATTTCCATGCGCCATTAGTATAAGCCACTTTTCAATGTACGCAGACTTATCCATATTCAAGCTTCGTGCTTTATGCAGCTGTAGAATTTTAAGAATTTCTTCAGTTTCACCCAACAGGAGAGCTGCTTGATGGACACTTCTCTCCCTTTCTTCAATGGCAATTTGGTGACATTTCATGGCTATAACTCGTGTTAAATTGGTAAGACATGATGCAAGTACATCTGCAATCATCGTGGACAAGTGGTTGAATAATCTCTCACCTGTTAGGGGATCATCACTTTCATATACTAGCAAAAGAATTGTCGTGATTCGGTACATTGAGTTGGCAGCTATAACCTTAACTGGCCAATGAAGAGGGTTTTCCATAAGGAAATCTTTCACATTTCGCTTAAACTCCGTTACTATCTTTTCAGCTTCATCAGAGAGTTCTTGCAATATCTCCTTGGAATTTCTGCCTTTACGAGATGTTTCATGGAGATCCTTGTCTTGCCACTTTCTATATAGTTCGAGTGCTACCCAAATGATGTCTGCTGCATTTCTGATGTTTAGTCGAACCCCGTTTCTGTCCAGGCTTTTCTCTATAAGTTTTACGTAAAAGAGGCCTTCATCAACGCTGCTCAGTAACCAATTAGTACTATCGATTGGGGTGTTTGGAAGTGCAATGGCGATACTTGTTAGAGTCACCAGAGTTAAAGACCAGCAATTCGGAGGTTCCTGAGAATTGAGACTCGGGACTTGATATTCGTCAATTTCCCTGATGCTGCTGAAGTTTACAATTTTAAGTAGCAGATTTTTCAGGTTCTCTGGTTGCTGTTTTTTACCTATCTCGATCACTTTATCCACCTCGTTGCAGATGTTTTTGAGGGTCTTTTGAGGAATCCCGGCTTCACCTTCAAGTAGCAGAACATAACGAGTAAAATCCTGCTCCATATTAACTCCTGATTCTGATTCTGATTCCGAAATCCCATGAATACGTGATGCACTAGAGGTGAACACATTCTTTAACCTTTTGATGCAGCGAAAACAAAAGATTATTTGACTCACAAAGCAGACAGAGATAAACTGGACTAGTTTGCTGTACAGAACTATAAAGATTTGGACTCTAATAACAAGATTCAGAATTATTCTTCTTGCATCATGAAGAACTTTTCTCCATTTCCTGTCTCTAATTTGCAATGGTAAGGAGCTTTCTTTCCATTCCACCAGCCTCTGCGTCCAATAACTCTCAATTTTGAATGCAGTCTTAAAGCTCATTGGGCTTCTATCCGAGCATACGAAATTTACAGTAGTCAAACATCTGAATGCAGGAGCAATGGTACCAATAATCACTCCAGCAGATTGAGCAAGTACAATCCACTTTGTCGACCAGTCATACTTAGAAGCTGTTTTGCTGAATGTTCTATACTTTAAGGCCATTCGAGCCTGAGCTTCTGCCAGAATGAAAGCAATCGCCAGAGAAATAACACCTGAAGTCAAACAGGTCACAGAACGTACAATCACGAATTGAGGGCTGCTAGTTTCTGCCATCACCCAATATTTCTTGATAATTGCTCTCAGTTTATCCGTGGTAAGTTTCTCTTCAAACTCCACGGACTGCACCAACTCTTCATCCGAAGCCAATTTCAGCATTTCTTGATATTTCAATTCAAGATATCTTTTGGTAACTGGGACCATTATAGCTGAAGCAGATAACATAAAAAGCAAAAGGAGGATGGAGAAACTAGCTATAATTTCCTCTGCGAACATTTCTCGACCGCCCAGAAATTGCCTCACTTGGATGATTTGGATACAATCATTTGCTATGACTGTGATTACAAGAATTCCTATAGCAATTACATTCAAGAGAATCTCTTTATCATTCATGGATCCCAAAGATATCATGAAATTTCCCATGGCAGTCGACATAAAAATTAGGCTGCTGACCTTTGCAAGTCTATCTGTAACAGCCCACATACGAGTCGTAAGATCAACTGGCAACTTCATTACCACTGCCAATAATGATAAAGAAGCAGCATTGATCGAGAAATACTTCGATGGAAACCATAATTTTTTGGTTTGGAATCCATGGAACACATCAGCTGCCATTGCCAGAGAGCAAACCAAAGAGGCTGCAGCAACATACATGCCTATCCATGGCATGGGAGCGTCAAGTTGCCTTTCCACATCCCCGCTGTTGTCCTTGCCGGTCAGGGGCATGGCTGCAGGTTCTTCAATTTTATTTTCTTGGTTGTTTACTTGTTTTTCTGATCGATCTTCCAGTAGATCTAGCAATTAACTAGATGTAGGACCAACCCCAAAAAAATTTGTGACTGCTGCTGTTGTTGGGCTAGGGTGGGGTGGGATGGGGGTTCTGCTAGGTATACTGTCTGAGATAAGGCTTTTGTTCTTCGCAAGGGGAAGAATTTGAGCAGAAATAATGCATGTAACCAGGGTAATGCAATGTATAGCTTGGAAAGTGTTGGAAATTGGAATATCTTGATTAGTTGACTCATAATAGGCTTAATTACATGGGAGGTCACTGAACTTTCACCCTAGTTGCAATCTGGTCAGTGAACTTCAATTTGGAGCAATCGAGCCACTAAATTTGAAACTAATCAGGCCACTCCGTTTGGAGTCTGTGCCTACCAGAATTCGTTGACATATCCATTAAAACTAATGAAATGCCAACCTGTCAAGGTGCACGAGCAAATTAATAACAATAGAGGTCCCAAACTCACCTCACTAAACCTCAATTTACAATTAGGGTAAAAGTTCAATGACCTCCAATGTTATTATGTTAGCTTGATGGACATGTTAGCAAATTGCAGGAGACACATTAATTGAACTCAAATGGAGTGATTCGATTGTATCCAAATTAAAGTTTTGTGACTTGATTACTCTAAATCGAAGTTCAATGGATATCTTTGTTATTAGGGTGAAAGTTCAATGACCTCCAGTGTTATATACCTTAATGAACTAATTGTGATGAACAAGAAGAGTGCTTTCCTTATCTTTAGCCAGAAAAGACTTGGAGCCCGCTTGGTAGAGATTAAAATCAGATTAAAATTGAAAAATTAGCCGTTATTATTGACTTTTATTAGACGAGTGGGACCCAATAACGACTATATTTTCAATTTTAATTGAATTTTAATCGGTACCAAACGGGCTCTTGAAAAGTTGTTACAGAGTTGGTCCCTCAAATGAAAATAGGACCGGAGAAAAGAACAATAATTCAAATAATTAAAATTATTAGCTAGTCAAAATATTCAGGCCATGCAATTTATTTTCAATAAAGTTGGAGTCAATTACGTAAGTTGTTTTTATCATAATTCATCCATATTTCAGTATTCAATCGATGAAAGATATATTTTTTAACATGTCTTCGTAAAGTGATGGTTCGTTTAACTTAAAAAATCCATAATATTTCTATAACGAAATCTAGAGACTGCATTATAAAAATTTAAATTGACTTGTAGACATGACCTACCTAACAAATTCTTTTGACATGGTTTCATCATTACCCATTTAAAAATAGCAAGTTGGATCCAAAACACCATTATTTCTTTGGTCCTGAGGCCACACATAATATCTTTTAAATCCTGTTGCTGTCAACTACAAGTCATGTTTGATGCTTGTCCAATGCTGCATTTGAATGAGTAACATGTTCACACACTTTTTAAAGATTATATTCTTTTACATATACAGACTGGAAAATATAAATCAAGTAGACAAGTCAAGATTCAATTATAGACTAATTATTTTTGAGATTGATCTCACATTCCATTTTGGGACTGGAAACTTTAATATCTTCTCATCTGTAATCGCTCAATTATATGAGGAAATCTATTAAGAATAATGCTATCTAGCACAAGTTGTGCTAGAACACCATTTTATGTGGCTACACTTTATTTAAATGAATCTATCATTTAATGTCATGTAATTATCGTGTGCTCAACACCAGTGGTAATGAATAACTTTATTCATCCATTAGTGATCTCCCACTATAGCTGCAGTAGTGTCAACATGAACCGGCCACCTTAGTTGGGACGACCCACCCAGCTAAAAATTGGATAAAAACAGCCCCGCTCCAGTTCAGGACGATACACGTTGAATGGATTGTGTTAGACTTGATTACGTTCATCACAATCTCCTCATCATCCATAAATCCGAAGATGTCATGAAGTACACCATAACAGTACACAACAAAATTAGGCTGCCAAACTTTGAACCTTATCTGAAAAGCCTCGAGTTCAAGTACACAGATGGGAGCCACAATTTTTTGCTTTTCGAAACCATAAAAGACATAGGCAGCCATTGCAAAGGGCACAATCCCGAGAGTCTACAGCAATATGCAAGCCTATCCTTGGCATGGGCTTAACAAGGTCCTTTTGCACCTCGTCATGATATGACAATGCCACTCACATCACATCCGATCAAATCATGTTGTGGGAGAAAATTTTATACATCCAAACTCACCTGTTCGCCTTTCTAATTTCTACAAGGGAACTCAGCTATAAATGCTTTAAAGCTAAAATATGAAAGTTGCAACGCATTATACCTTCACTGTCAAAGGCCATGCCAGCACGTCCATATCCTATATACTATAGATTCATGCATTAAGACGGAAGAACAATAAGTATATTAAATTAATTATTAGAGCACTAGTTGGAAAATATATCGCAATACAAAGCCGTATTAAGGCAATCAACGTCGTATTTCACGCATAAGAAAAAGCTTTAAGATTCTACATTTTTTCCGTTCCTATGTTTCAACAACGCTTTTAGCTTTTTCCCTTTCTTCTTTGTGTTTGCCCCCTGGAGAACGTACAATAGGAGAAGTTCAAAAGTCGAAAAACCAAATCTTTGACCCCTTTGGTGAGAGTATTATTAGATGAAATTAGCCTTTTACCTGGATGTCCCGAAAGTAACATGGCCAAGGTGAGGAACGCTTCTTAAAAGAATTTCTTTAATGAACTCATAACTCTTCTTTGCCTGTAATTTCATGAAGCATTAGCAATTAGCAACTCGATTCTTAGCTACCAAAGAAAAATGAAGGAGGATGCTACAAGTACAAAATGGATTACAAAATGGATTACAAAATCGCCAAGGGGCGCCCCACTATTGGATTACAAAATGGATTACAAAATTGCCAAGTGGCGCCCCACTATCTCCAATAGTGGGGAGCCACTTGGCGATTTTGTAATCCATTTTGTACAAGGTTTTGTACATCTAGAAAAATCCAAAAATGAATGATGGATGAAATTGTAAAGTTACCAGAGGCACTGTTCGACACTAAGTTTTGTTGAACCTTTCTTGCCATCCGTTTTGTAGCCTCAGCTGCAATTTTGCCACCCCAAAGCAAGTATTTTTCAATCAACACAAATTAGATAAAATATTTTTCAAAGCATGAAGCTTAGTGGAAACTTAGCCTCTATACGGCCTCCATTTTTAAAAACTCATGTTTTCTAGGTTTCAATCACATTTTCTCAATAAAATAATTTTACATGTGGACCCATAACTTTCCCATAATTTTTTAATCACACATTTAAAAAAAAAAAAAAAAATCACTATTCACAAAATGTATTCTCAAAAAATCTCTACCAAACTGGGGTTTAATGTTTTTGTTAAGTATGTATTGGTCCAGAGTATATTACTGAGCATAATAATTTATAACATCCCCACTCATTTAAATGTTCATTTACGAATTTCTATGTTAATTTACAACTTAATTAATATTTCACCTTTGAATTTTCTTTTCTTGCTTGACCTTCTCCTCTTCCTCTCTTCCTTGGTTAGCTCTGTTTCTTCTTTAACGATTCCTTTGCCAGCAAACACTTCCTCAGGAGCAAGCATTGCTGCATCAGAGACTGCCAGAGGAGCAATCTACCAAAGAAATTATGTTAATTTTCAACTATAGAAGCATTTACTTGTATAATGGAAGTGCCCAAAAAATCAGAAAAGATGGATGATTTACCTCTTCCATTGCCAGGGCAGGAACATTTGCTTGTATGGACATGTCCTCAATGACCTTTTCAAGTAAATTAAATACAAATGTGATTGAAAAAACCTTCTCCAGAAGTCAATAAAACTTTGGTAAAGAAGTAAAGGATGAGTCATATTAAAATAAACAAGATGCATACCGGTTTTGGAGTGAAGTGGAAATGAGATAAAGCATCCAATTTTAAGCACAGTTTCTTAAATAACAAACTTGCCTGAAAAGGAAAACAAAAGAGTGAGCGACTCACTAATCAGTAAAAATGTTAACAAAATTACCTAATAATCAACGAAAACAATAAGAAAAAAAACATTATTTTTAGTCGCAACAGAAAACAGAAACAACGAATACAAGCTTCTCGAGTTACTATATCATTATTGCATAATATAGATTAAATACAAAATGGTAAATAATACAAGAAAAGTGTAACTAACGCACTTCTTTCTTTTGCTCATCTTTAAAAGACGTTGCTGTTGAAACTAGGCCAGTCTTCTGAACATATTCATCCTGCAAGGAAAAATGTTCCATATCATTGTGATGGGGGAAAAAAAGATACAAAGAAAGACTTTCACATTGTCAAAAGAGTTCATATAATATTACAATATGAATGTGTATATCACAAAAAATATACCAAAATTACCCACTGGAAAGATACTAACCTCATAAAGTGCAGCAAGGCCCTTTCCACTCTTATTCTCATCCTGTAAATTTACAGTTACTACAATTAGGAAAGAAATAAACTCCAAGGAGAAAGATTTGAAGAAAATGAAATACATACCAATTCAATTTTTTCTCTTGGTGACTTGGATGGTAAAGTAGGGGGCTTCTGGACATCTTCAAAACGCCCCTATATATGGTAACATGGATAATGATGATTCAGTGAGAAACAATAACCAGAACTCACAATTTAACAGGCATAAATCTTAGAAATACGCATCAGGAAAAATAAAAAGATTTCTCTTTCACTAATCGTCTTGATCTTCCTTTTTCTAACCACCATTTCTTTTACACCACAACATAGAGTCAGCATAAATAGTTTCTTAAAACTGCACCCTCAACCCCTAAAAAGGAAAAAACTCCCCTCCAGCTTCCCTTGAACCAAAATTCTTCAGCATGTGCATTTCTTAAAGGAGCAAGGCAGGGAGGGGAAATACACTCTTTTTCTTTGTGATTGTTTGGCATATCTATTATCTCAATCATTCAAATTAATATACCAAAAGAACATGTAAGAAGTCTTTAAATACTAGAGCTAATTATAATGGAGAAGGGAAAGAATAACTTATTCATACATATAAACACCGACATTCCAAATCATGGAAGGATGTCAAATTTCACCTCAATGATGCGTTTTTGAATCAACTCCTCAAGGGATGCAGTGACCTCTTCCGTGATTACAGGGGCAGGTCTAACATTGTGCTCAAATTCCAGATCAACTTCCAATGCACTATTCTTTGGTCTTTTAGCAGCAGTTACCTGACATTATTCAACAAACAAACAAAAAATCACACTTTTCTCATATGCATAAGCTGATAGCTATGAAAAATAAAAAAATTGAAAATTGAAAAATATTACCTCACCCTGCATCATCCAGGTTTTTTGCTCTAAATTCGCTTTCTCCATTGCCTCTATCTCAGAACGGAGCTTCTCTAGCTCTTTTTCATGGGTAGAAAGATTGTTTTTCTTCTGTAATAGTTAAAAACAAAAATACTTTTTGAGTACATTACTTGGTACCAATGGTGGGCAACAATTCCTCAACAACTCCATATAGATTATCACATTATTATTTTGGTCTAAACCACATACAGATATGGAGGGTGGGTCAGATGCAAAGAAACTAATTTACCTGATTATTGTTGCCATCATCATCTGATCCACTTAATACTTTAGATTTCTTCCCCTGACCAGTTTTTTTACCACCAAAAAAGTCCTCATACCTGAATGGCACAGACAAAAAGCCATCTTTAAGATGTGTGGGTATATATACTTGTAAAAGCAACACCAATGAGAGACCTTCGATCCAGTTGTTTATTTGGGAGAATTATTTGAAGTGATAAAAGATTTCTTTTTTGAGAATGTGAGGAAGTATGGAAAAGTTATGGGTCCATGTCCAAGATTATTTTATTGGGAGAATGTACAAAATGAGTGAGGAAAATTGAATTTCAAACAAGCTATGCCGATACTTCAACCCTTATATTCAAACACAAGACAGGTTTTCATTACATCTTTTCTTTAAATCTTAAAAATGACAACTATATAAATGGAATAAAAAGAGCAAAAGAACGGGCAGGGAAAAATCAAACCTTGCATTTTCCATCTTGTTGCCATCTTCTTCTTCATCCTCATCATCAAGCCCCATCAATCCAAGCTGCAAAAAAATGTAAATCAAAGTATTAGCTCAATGATTTTTCAAACCTAATTAAACTAACACTTCAATCCCATAATTTACTAAACCGAGAAAAAGCATAGTTTAAAAAAACTCAAAAATTGCCTAGAAATTCCATAATCCTACCTCATTGTAATCATCTTCATCGTCCTCCTCTTCATCTTCATCCTCATTCGTAATTTCATGCATCTTCCTCTTCTTCTTCTCTTTATTCAATCCATATTCCTTCTCCTCATCGTCCACCAAATACTCCTCCAATTCCTTTATCTTCAAAAACTTATCTTCCACCCCATTTTCATTTCCCTTGTCCTCGTCTTCCATTTCACCATCATTGTCATCATCATCACCATCCTCCTCCTCTTCGTCTTCATCAAAGCCCTCGCTCTCATTCTCTAAATCATTTATATCCTCACCTTCTCCACTCACTAATTTATCATCTTCATCCCCATTCCCATCTTCAGTCTCTTCTTTTCGATTTTCACTAAACCTATTTCCCCCCAAATCGAATTGTTTCTCAATCTTTTTAGGGTTTTTCTCGAAGTGTTTGACGTGGCGGCGGAGGGAGAGGAGCAGGGGCTGGGATTGTAGGTCAATTTGCTGCCAAATCTGCTCGGCGTCAAATCCTTCGGTCAACAGGTGACTGAACGGAGATTTGGGAGTGAATGGATTGAGAGATGAGAATAGGTACTCCGAGGCTATTCGAGCAGCCTGTGAGAGGTCCGGTGACGGCGAGAGGAAGAACGGTGGTTCTGTCGATTTCAGTTTGTGGAGAGAGTCGAGTCCCGCCGATTTGGTGCCACCGTCGGGGGTGGAAGCCATGACGATCGTGGTGGAGCTTCTCGGAGAAATGACTAATTGGGGTTTAGGGTTTTAAGACTTGCAGCGACACTATTAGACAAGTTTCACGTCAACGTCTTTTAAATTTGGCCTCCCTACTTATTTTCCAAGAATTAAGCTATTTGTATATTCTCCATTACGTTACTTTTGACATAATTTTATCTTTTTATTGATATATTATTTATTATACTCTTATATTTAAGTTTTAACTATTTTCCGCAATTTCACCCATGACTGGTATCGGAGCCTAATAACGAAACTAAAGAATTTTTTTAAAAATGAATAGAAAAGATAAAATGATTTTAGAATAATTACAAAATATTAATATTTTAACTAATACTAATCGAATTAAATTACAAAAATTAATAACAAATTTAAGTATTAAATATAAATCTCTAAGTGAAAAAATAAAACAAGTAAATAATCCTCAACATTTAGCAAAAATAAAAAATAAAGGATTACAAATATTAGTAGATGAATTTTCTGAAAATGAAAAAGAAGATATCATTATAAATCAATTTTTAGAGCAATATGAGAATTTTGCTCAACCTTTAGGAGAAACGGATATTTTAAACCAAGATGTTTTAATGCATATAAAAAATATCGAGTCTAATTTGGAAATTGTGAATGACAATATTAAAATAGGACAAAAAATCCTATATAAACAAATTGAATCTAAATTTAAAGATTCAAAATTTAAGGATTCTTATATATCACTTGAACCACCTTTACCGACATATGTTATAGAAGAATTAGAAACTAAATTCTATGAAGCCATAGGAGAAGAATTAGAAGCTTATAAACAAAATCTAGAACAATTAGCTATTTCAATTGAGAATATTTATATGAATGATACACCCAAAGAAGAAACCACTGAAATTAATACTCCACCTTTAAATCAACAAGTTGAAACACAAACATTAGTTGGAGAAACAAGTAGAACTAATGATTAGACTCAAGTTGAATCTGATGACTAGAATTTTGAATGGATGAAAGAACATGGATTAACAGAAAAACGAGAAAATTACAATTTTAGAAAATGAGTTAGAACTACGTCAACCAAGCCTATACACCTTAGGGATAATATTCCAGTTAAATATTTTACTGAACAAATTTCTACAACAAGAATATAGATAGATGTTGATGATAGTAATAATAAAAGTGAAATTATTGACTCATGGGCAAAAGCTACTGATTTAGCGGTTGCTTTTCATAAATGGAATACCACTCAAGCATACAACTTTATAATCCACACCTTTAGAGGAATCACTTCAGATATATGGAGAAGAACTTCTGAAGAAACTAAAAATCAAATTA
This sequence comes from Fraxinus americana, assembly GCA_035079005.1. Lineage (NCBI taxonomy): Eukaryota > Viridiplantae > Streptophyta > Magnoliopsida > Lamiales > Oleaceae > Fraxinus > Fraxinus americana. The sequence goes on from CM068712.1 coordinate 2,983,927, forward strand.
ACTATGGAGAAAAATCTACAACTACTATAGATAGTAATGAAAGTTTAGATGCTGAAAACTTTAAGGAAATTTTAAAACGAATGGAAAATTTCTTTAGACACTTACTCTTAGGAGAAGTTATACCAGAAACTAAAATAGATATGATCACTCAAGAAGCCTTACAAGTAGAAAGAGAAATAGAATTATTAAAAATCTGTGATATGTGTAAATTAAACGAATATACTAAGAAATTTGAAAAGATATACATCAAATCATCTAAATCCATAAAAGAATGGAATCTATCAGAAGAAGATAAAAAATTACTTGATAGATATTTTCTTAAACTACATTGGCCATGGGGTCAGAAATTATTTGAAAATTACCAAACTTATTGGAATAAAATAGAATGAGGAGATCCTAATCATACAACTGATACCTAGGAATGAGAACTTCATTCGCTAAAAGAAAAATATCAGAATGGTGTAGAAAATCTATGTATCAACACCTATTTAGGAAATATGGTAAGAAAGTAAATTTATATTGTTATGGAGAGATAGCAGCAATACCACAATTTGGTTGTCACAAACCATCTAGAAAACCATACTATAAGAAAAAATTTTAAAAATATCTTAAACCTTGGAAGAGAAATAAAGGATTTAAGAGCCACAAAAAATATTTCACGAAGAAAAAGCCTTGGAAAAAGGAATATAATCAACATAAAAAATCTCAAAAGAAATCTAAAGAAGCATTTTATAAAAAATGTAAATGTTTTACATGTAATGAAATAGAGCATATATCTCCCGACTGTTCTAATAGAAATAAAAGAGAAAATGTTAAAGCCATTAGATTAATGGAAGAAATAGAATCTGACACAGATTATGAAATAATCGAAGACTTAGACGGATTATCTGAAACAGACTCAATCTATGAGCTTGATATAGAAGAAATTGAAGAACCAGAGTTTGAAAAAATTTACATGAATCAAGAAATTATGGAAACCATTGAGAATACTTTAGATAATGAAGAAGGAACTCCACAAACAGTTATGTTTGATGAAGAAAGATATGGAGTCATAAAAGAAAAACAAATATCTTTAAAAGATAAAGATGTTTTTCTAAGACCAATATTACCTTGATTTAACAAAACCATATATATTGCCAAATATGATGAAGTACTTATTAACATCGAAAATGTTAAAGGTAACACTACTATACCTCTAATAACCAGAGAATAGATTAATAAAGAATTAGTTAAGATAAAACCCTCAACTAGAGAAAGATTAAAAAATATTGTGATTGGAGGAGTACAAATCATGGTTAAAGGATATTTTAGAGAAGGAATGGATATTCCTATACAAATGTACTTGATGGATAACAGAATACTTCATGATTCTATGGATGTTTTATTAGGAGTTGTATATGGAAATCTAGTATATAAGAAAATTATATTTACTATAAGACCTGGATTTGCCATGTCTTTATTAGATGAAAACTTAAGTTTAGGATTAAATCTATATCATAAAATAGATAGATTAATTATGCCACCAAGAAGTAAAGCAGTAACTTTACACTGTAAAACTTTATATGCTTTTACTACTACGCACCAAAAAGTAATCAATAAAGTCTCAGGAGACTTCATACAAATCCATGAAGACTTTAAAGATCTAGCGCAATTTACACCGTCAAGAATGTTAAGTAATAATAACATTTCATTACCACAAGACATATTGCTTGATTTTCATCAGCAATCTAGAAGAATAGACAATAATGTAGGAAATCAAGGATTAGTCACCTTAAATACCTCTGGACAACTTCTTGTTAGAATGCCTAGCAGAAGAATAGAAAGAAATCTCAGTACTAGAGAACTCTCAAGCTTTAGCAGATCATCTACAAGTAGAAATTATCCAATAATGCCTAGAAATAGTATTGATATTGACCTTAGAAGGTGTGAGAAAAATAATTTCCTTATCCTAACAGAATATATCAATAATCAAAATAAATACGAATAAATTATAGCCCTTGTTAATACATGAGTTAGTACTAGTCACATAAGAGCAGACTTAGTAGAACATTTAACAGAAGAGAATTTACCACAAGGAATAACTCTTACCGATTATCACGGAATTAAATAGAAATTAAAACATTTGTTAATTTCGAACTAAGTTTCACAGATATAGAAGGAGAACAATTTAAATTAAATCTTAAAATTCATAAAGATTATAGAAAAGGAAAAGATACTAGTCCAATATTACTTGGAATGAACTTTCTTGAGAAAGTTTTACCATTTCATATACAAAAGAATACTCTACAAATAACTATAGAAAACAAATAAAAAATGATTCCTAGAATTATTAAAAACAAAGAATCAATTTATATGATACAAGGAATCGGATCAATTAAAACTAGTATACTTAGTCCATATATTGAGATAACTCTCAATTTACCAGACTATTGCATGATAAAGTTTCATGTCATAATTGATAATGGATCAGGTATTTGCCTATATAAAAGAAATGTGTTCCCCATAACATTATTATAAAAGAGATTATAAGAAAACAACTTATGGTCAAACAACAAGCGATATTGTAGAAATCTATAGAGATTTTGTAGAAAATGTTCCTATCATTATAGGAAATAGAGAATGTTTTATTCCTAAATATATGTAACAGATAAAATTGGATGTGATATCCTTTTAGGAGAAAATTTTATCTATACATATAGCTCATTTACACAATATAGAGATAGTTTTGAATTTACTACACCTTGTAATCACAAAATTAAAACACCAAAAATATATAAAGTTATTGGAATTGCACATCAACCTATTCGCCATAGACCTAGACATCAGAGTTCTGCAGGTAATCGTGGTGGATGTTATACAGAAATTAATCAAAAACAAAAAATTCAATTATTAAGAATTGAAAATTTAGAAGAAGAATTAGAAAATGTTAAATTAGAACTAAAAGAATGTTATCATGAACATCCTCTAGCAACCATTGAACTAAAAATCTCAGATGCTAAGATATCAGGGAAACAATTTTCTTATAGCGAAGAAGATAAAAAAGAATTTGAAATACAAATTAAAAAATTCTTACAATTAAGAGTGATAAGAGAATCAACTAGTCCATATAATAGTCCAAGATTTATGGTTAGAAATCATAGTGAAATCAAAAGAGGAAAAGCTAGAATGATAATTGATTATAGAGAATTAAATTCTAAAACAATACCAAATAGTTATAAACTATCAATAAAAGATTTGTTAATAAAACAAATATAAGGAAGTAAAATATATTCTAAATTTGATTGTAAATCAGGATATTGGCAAATAAAATTAGATGAAGCCTCAAAGCCTTTAAGTAATTTTACTACCCTTAATCCATTAGAACAATTCGAATGGAATGTTATGCCATTTGGATTAATGAATGTACCTGCAATATTCCAACAAAAAATGGATAAGATTATTAGACCAATAAAGAATTTTTACATTGTTTATGTAGATGATATTCTTATTTATAGTAAAAATTTAAAAGAACATATTGAACATCTTAAGAAATTCAACTATATTGTTAATAAGTATGGATTAGCCTTATCAGAAAGAAAAGCAGAAATAGTTAAAATTGAAATTGAATTCTTAGGATATGTTTTTACAGAAGAAAAAATATTTCAACAACCTCATATTGGTAAGAAGATTATAGAATTTCTAGAAGTGATTAGAGATAAAAAAGAACTGCAAAACTATATCGGATTATTAAATTATTCTGAAAAATTTATAAAAAAATTGTGCTAAATATAAAGTCCACTTTACCAAAAAACTTAAAAAATGAGTTGTATGAGAATGGACACAAGAAGATGTAGAAATGGTAAACAAAATTAAGAAAATTTGTGAAAATCTACCTGAATTAAATATTCCAAATGAAGAAGATTTCTTTATTTTAGAAATTGATGTCTCTCTATTACACTGGGGAGCAATACTTAAAAGAAAAGAGAACCATAAAGAGTTTCTTTGCAATCCATTGTGTAAATGCCCAGAAGAGCTTGTTGCTTATACTTCAAGCACATTCAAAGATGTCGAGACCGGGTATGATATTAATCGTAAAGAATGTTTAGCAGTTAAAAAATGAGTAGCAAAATTTGAACCATACTTACTACCTAGAAAAATTCTCTTTAGAACAGATAATACTCAGGTAAAACCATTATTAACAAATAATCTTGGAACAAGTGCAGCTGAAAGACCACTTATTAGAATGCAAATATGGTTTGCACCATTTAAATTTGATATTATCCATATTAAAGGAAAAGATAATTTTATTCCAGATTTTTTAACCAGGAATGGAGCAAATCAAGAAAGAACTCGAAGCATTGAAGGTCGAGACGAACATATAGATTGCTGCAATAGAGTCCAAGATAACCTTGATGGAAATGGCTGCTGTAAAGCCGATATCTGAGAAAGCCAACAATGCTATATTATCTGAAGGCCTTAGTGCCAATAATTCTGAAGGCTTTTGTGCCAATATTGAACCAGAAGCATTGAAGCTTCATAAACTTTCAATTAGAGAGAATACTACTTTGTCTCCCTCACAGGAGAAAATATTTACAAAAGATAGTATCTCTATACCAGAGCTTAATAGCTCAAATATCATCAAAGCCTGTAACACTCATGGTGTTATGGACATCAAAAATAAAGACGGTTTTATGCTTGCATATGTATTGTTCAATCTAGCCTGCTGCTGGTTCATCAGTCTAGGAGGATGGATGAAAACGTTAACATATGGAACCTACAACAAAGTTAACCTTTATCCAGGAGCCCCAGCTTACTGGGTTCGTCCTCTTTACGAAATGGAAAATATAATTTGTATTTATCCATCGGAATCTTTAAAAGAAATCTCTTTGTTACCAAAAAAAGTAGTCCGAGCTATTGAAAGGTATTGCCAGGTTCTTAAACATAAGAACATATATATCAGGTTTTTCTCTGTCTGTCCCGAATGGGATAATGAAGAAGATAGGCTACTGCCAATTAGCCTTGTCATAAGGATTGCCACTACTTCCAAGTATCTTCAGCCTGAGAAGAGTGAAGTCCATGAAACTACACCAGAAGATGTTATCAAGATGACAACCTTCCGTAGAGCCAGGGATATAAGGAGCAATTTGAGCATATCCAGAAAGTTATTGAAGAAAATCAGAATATTTGGGTGTATGAATCACAAAACCACTTGATTTACAGTAAGGCTGTGGCACTCACTAAACAAGAAGATTGACACTATCTTGATTTATGGTGTGATCATATTTTTGGAGGTGACGCTAGTGGAACACAGAAGACAAAAAATGAGCAGTGTAAACATATTTAGTGTTATCCAAACCATAAGTGCGAGTGTTGTAGCAATAAAGAAGATGGATCACCAATCTCACTAGATCCAGAGAAATTGCCGGATGAATGGTTTGAATCTCATATGAAAAAGTAAAGGACCCCCTTTATCACTACTTTATCAGAATTACTTTGATAAAGAAAAACTGTGGGGTTTCACTTCAAATAATTTTCCATGCTAAGACAAAGAACTTTAGACCACAGTAAGAATCTCATTATCTTACACAGTAACACCACAATAATGAAGGACAGCTGGAGAACTTTTTGAGTCTATAAATTGAAGACTAATTTTCAAAAGAAGGCATCCCATCCTTAAGCAAAAAACTATCTTTCTCTCTAGTTTTTCGAATATTGTAACCATTTCAGTTTCTCTCTTTCATTTGAAATTTATAATAAGGTAATCTCTATGGAGTTTTAATCTCTTTAGAGAAAGTACTAAGAGTGTAGCCGAAATATGTATGTATACTCTTATGTAAGAGATATTAGTGTGATGTGTTTATGAAATCCAAGTTGTTTGAAAATACTGTCTTTCTATTCTTGTTGTTTTCTCAAAAACTCTTATCTTACTTATACTTCAACGGTGATAACCTTAAGGGTTGTGCAAGTATCTTGTTGTCATTTAGCCGTGTATTGGTGTTCGGGCGTTGTTAGAGAAAGCCATTAGAACCCTGTTACCTTTCAAGGCGATATTTTAATAAGGAGTTGAAAGGAAAACTGTAATTCCATGTGATCCATTGTGAGATATGCAAAAGAGTCGAGAGAAAAATAATAAGAGTGCGGAAGTCGTGTTGGACCATAACTCACTTTCTTAAACTCAAATAACATCGATCACTTATATATGAGTATACAAACATACGGGAGCAAGTTCGAGGGAAATCTCGTTGATATTATTCTATCTTTACCTTCTGCTTCAATACTGTAAGATCTTTTTTATTTATGTTGAATACTTGCATTAATATTTGCACTTATGCTATTTATGAAGTTTTAGTTACTATCATTCAATGTTTAGAAATTGATTGTGAAAGGAAAAGAGAAAAAATTAAATCATTTTATACTGTGCTTGATTATTTTCTGAAAAATAGTATAAATATACTCGTGCCTTTATATTTTTGCAGAAAATATAGTCAGAATTAATAAAAAAATTAATAAGTTAGAAAATAAAATTAGAATATTAAACGATTGTTTTGATAAAAAATATATTGATAAATACGAGCATAATTGGCTTTTCTATTTATTAGGAGAAATACATTAAAGTTACCCTATATCAGGAATAGAGAACCTTGATTTGATTAAAGAATAAGAAGAATGATATTTATGTCTTTTTATCAGAGAATGTCATCCATAATGTCAAACTAAGTGTACATGTAGCAAAATCGATTTTCCAAACCCATTTTTGTACGAAATCGTTTTCAACGGTACATTAACACAATAAAATATTCTATACATAAATACAAAACTTTTAATAAATTTTTTAGCCACACATCTTTCAAAAATTCACTATTCAAAATATTACTTTCCCTCGTTCGACCATATTTGATTGTTCATTTTTTCTAATTAATGCTCGTGCTTATAATAATACTACTTTAAATCACACATTTTTATATTAGTTGTGTTGGCATTTATATTCTCCCTTACTGTTCAAGGCTAAAATTTCAAACCGTCAAAATCACATAGAATACTTGAGTTTAGGGTAACATATTTAAGGATGTCTATGAGCCGAGTCGGCTTGCAAGCCGAAATCGAAACTCGAGGCTCGGGCTCCAAAAATGGGGCTCGGCCCAAGTTGCGAGCCAGACCAGTTCGGACTTTTCCTGGGTCGAGCCACGAGCCGCTTGAGCCGACAAGCCAAATTAATACTCCTAAACACATTCAAGGGTCTATTCTTAAATACGTGGAAGATGCAACCAAGTGCACACGTTATTTTCTTAAATTTCCCAAAGGAACCAAGTTTCTTGAAACTCAATCATCAATGCCTTGTTTAAACAATGAGGGTCGGGAATTGGCTATAGAAGCTTTTGGGTTAATGAGGATGGAGAAAATCAAGCCTAACTCATTTACTTTTCTTGTAGTAATTGGAATAGGCGATAAACTTGAAGAATTTGAAAGCAAGTTCATCGGTGTAGTTTGAGAGTGGATGATAGAAGACGTGTAAAAAAGATACTTTGATGGCAATGTCAATTTGCTCCAATTAGGAAGAGTTGATGACGCCAAGTCTATATTTGAGTGGTTTACAAACTAAGATAATGTTTCTTGAAATACGATCATTAGTTCATTTTCATGAAAAAAATAGATTCTATGAGACATTAGAGTGTTTAAATGTTTAATAGTCGAAGGATTTTGGCCTCATGGGGTCACGATTTCATGTGTGCTTTCTGGAAATTCCCATTTGAGGTTATTGGATGTTGGGAGAGAAATTCATACTTATGTATTGACGAACAATGATTTTAAAGGAAATTCTTTTTTGGCTAGTTCTTTGGTAGACATGTTCAACTGTAAGCAAGTTTATGGATGTAGAGTATTTGGAAATATGGTGGTGATCTTGTGTTCTTTTCCAAATCCAACCTTGATGGCTAGTGTTTTGCAAGCTTGCATCCACTGTGAAGCTTTTGCGGATAAAGAAGTTATTCATGGGTATGTTACTGTAAGTGTTATACCCTAGGTCCAATCAACTTTGGACATAAACACTTTGAATATATATAATCAATGCATATGTATGGCAATATCTATTACTTAATTGAATTAATATTCTAATAAATTAAATAATAGAATCCGTAGATTCAAGTCTTGGTGATTTGTTAATCACAAGGAGTTGTGATTGTGAGATACAAATTACATATGACTGAATCTTAAATCGTCCGTGGTCGAGGTAATAACGAGATACGGATATCGTTATTACGGATAGACTATCGCGTGTGGCATTCTTACTTGTGAAGTAAGTAGCTGATCTCACAAGCTAAAGTGTGGTGACACTTGAATGAACACGTGGATGTTTTGTTATAGAACAAAACATTGGAGACCAAGAGAGATTCCACATGGATAACTATCTAAGTGTTAGTGGTTAATCTCTAACGTTCGGTAGTGGAATTGGTCCTTTGACTTGAGGTCATCATAGTACCTTATATGAGGGCAGTCATACTTTGGTGATGTTGGATGTTGCTCTGTCAAGGGTCGCTAATACAGCATCGTTCGGGTATGTCAAGAACCATATGAAGGTTGTGAATGATCAATAAAGGATTCGTCACTCTTAGATAGTAAGAGATCATGATCTACATTTTATCCAGTTAAGTTGATAATGAAATCCTTGGCCGAGGTGAACTCATAAGTCGGAAAAGAGTTTTCGACGTACATTGACTTAACAGTGGGATAAAAGATATGATCGATAATTGAGATTGACACATATCCATATCTCATAATTGATCGGATCATATTGACGAAAGGATTATAGTTTCACTAAGAACGAACAAGTTTGGTTTTGTCATGCTACGTGATATTTCCCGTCACATGTATTGCCCTGATACATTGCTAGATGTCAATCTGGGACAACGAAAATGAATTGGTGATAAATTAAAAGGGGCGTTTTAATTTATTGATTTTGATTAGATCAAAATAATAATTCACGTCGTTCGGCATCGTGATCGGGAACCTAATGGGTCACACACAAAAGAGAATCAGAAGAATGAGATTTACCAATTAATTAATTGACAAGTGTTGGATAATTAATTAATTGGGTTGTTTATTAATATGCCCGAATTAATTAATTGGATTAATTAATTCATGGACCAGATTTAATTAATTTGATTAATTAAATATTGGACCGGGTTTAAGTTTAATAGATGGACCGAGCCCATCAGGACTTATATTAATAGACTACTAGGGTTTGTACACTGTAGTGAATTTTCATTATTCTTGCTAGCACAAGAAAAGAAAACCCTAGCCGTCATTCTTATTCTCTGTGTGGATCACCATTGGAGGTCAGACAATTGACAAATTTTGGATTGTAGATCGTGATCATTGGAGTTCAAGAAAAAGCAAAAGAGTTTGTGGAATTCATCAAAGGTATCATTCTCATCACAGTTTCTATCTAAACACATTGCAGATCCTCGTTTGGGAATTGAAAATTGTTTAATTTCCGCTGTGCATGTTAAGTAAATTCCCAACAGTTACGAAGTTGCGACTTGGAAGGGGGATATGTACATCGAGAATGCATTGTTGTACTTCAGGATAGCGATGACAAATACTATGATAATTGGTTATGTTGTTTGTTAATTACTTTAATTCGCACTTACTTTACCACGTGAAACGCAAATAACAGAAGCAAAAGATAGACGGGAGAATGATCTTGACAATAATGTCATGATTATCCTTCTTAGTTGGGTCACTATCAAAAAGTAAAGAGATTCATGCTTGTCCTATCATAAATAAGTTGGAATTAGATGTTGTAGCAGGAAGTGCATTGGTTGATTAATTCTAGCACGTTGAGTTTTTTACATTAATGTAGTTTTTGTAGTAGAAGGTTGATGAAGGCAAAAAGTTGTTTTAGGAAATGAAACAGTAACGTGCGCTTGAATCTAATGGATATCAGTACGCTTGTATTGTAGACTACTATTTGGATAGCCCAGAAACTTAACTTTACTCCAAGTTTGTCAAATAGGTAGATCATTTTGGGGCATGTTAAAAGGTTTCATCATTTCAGGATGAAACTTGCTCATGTAGGGATTATTGGTGACCTTGCTTGTCCCATCACAACAATAGATATTGTCGAAATTTGGGGCTCCAATCAACCACAAACTGGGCTCAGCTTCACCAAACCAACACCACAATCGACACCAAGAAATCCCAATCAAACCTTCCCAACCGGTTGCTTCTTGACTGCCCACAAAGGGCAGGGTGTAGAGTATAATAGCCTCAATAATCAGCCACCAAGGCTAGGAGAAGAAGGAGAAGACAAGCACACCATGAAAACCGGGAGCACAAAGCAACAGGCGCCTCTATCTCTCAATCTCTCGGCTACTACATTTCTTCCACACCCCTCACACAGTAGAAAACGGGTAGCACATATATGGGAATGATGGGCTTTTAGGTTAACACAATTAGATGCCCAATAGGTAACAAATTAGTGGGCTATCCACCAAAAAGCCTTCCAAGGTATCGGGTTGGGTCATGAGCAACTCTAACTAATTAGATTGCTTCCAATGACCCAAATAAGGTTGTGGGTTCGGTCCGAATGATTGTGGTGTCAATATTCACTTCACTCATCGGCCGAAGCCTATGAAATATAATTCCAACAAAACGGTTTAACATCATAGCCATGATTTATTGGGTATCAAAAACCCAACAGATATTACTGCACTTAATTTGAGATCTTGTTGCAATCACATAAAACATATAGAGTGAGAAAATGTATTGGCATACAACACTTTAAATTACTTAAAGAATTTCAACTTACAACTACTACTTATATCATACAAAACTCGAGTAATGAGCTTGATCATCTCGGTGCAATGAGACTAGAAATTGGTATTTTCCAAATTTCCTGCTCAACTAGTGACAAATTATAGCTATAGAAATATTTGTAACCATTCATCATATCCTCTAGACTTACAGGAAAATCGTTGTTGTGAAATTCGAGCAGACTAAAATGTAAGACGTCATAGGTTCCATCTTTTGTAGTGGGTCAAGTGGCTTTCTCAACAACCTTATAACCATCAATCATATCGCCTACATTAAAAGCACATTGTTTCAAATCATCGATGCATTGTATTCAATATCATTGAGAAAAAACTTCAAGATCAAACAACCTCCTTTATTGAGTGTTGTGTCTCGCGAGTGCCGTTCTTCTTCATAATACAAAGATGTAATTTTTATATTCGTTTTTTACTTACAAAACTCTTGAGTATTCATTTTGAAATACAATATAGGTCGAACTAAAAACTAAAGTAGCAAATGTTGGGAAAATATTTAATTTGTCATGTGGGCCGACCTATGTTATTAATTGTGTATAAAAGATATCTTAGAGTTAAGCCCAAAATTAAAGTGATCTAATAAAGAATTAAGAAATTGAGTTTTGAACTTCTAAATAAAGTATGGACTAGGTTATATGTGTGGAGATTGGATCCATTAGAGCTATGTTCGACGATCGACCAAATATATATATAAACTATATATAAGGTTATGGTCTCCAATTTATATATAATTTATCATTCTTTGTGTCATCTCATCAACACAAAAATAAGAGAAAACATATTGAAGGGGGAAATCGAAAACCTACAATCAATAACAGGTAATCTACAATTAAAAATTAAGAAGAATGGATCAAAAGGCAAAACCAAGATCAAGAACTCAAGAATCAAGACTATGAATCAAGAAACAAAACCAAGATTCAGAACTCAAGAATCAAAAGACTCAATATTCAAGATTCAAGATTCGAAATCAAGATATTAAAGAATTATTCCCAACGAATTAAGGTATGTTTCACATTTAATAATTCTTCTTGATAATTTGATATGGAGGATTTTGGCAATTAAGTAATTAAATTTTCAATTTCTTGAGGTTTAAGGTTTCATAAAATTCTAGCAAATAATATCAGAGTTAACTTCATGTTAAAACATTGAGATTTAAGAAAGAATTTTAAAGTAGAAATTTATACTTTGAATTTTAGAATTCTTTAATTTGGTATATGAATTTTTAGCCATAAATTTCGAAATTAAGCCCATGTTTGATCTACATTATTATCTCATTAAAATAAAAAATATGACCGTTATCCATCACATCAGCATTTAAATTCAAAATTTCTATATCTTATATGGCCCAATAACGGCTATATTTTTCATTTTCATTCTACAATAATTTAGCTCAAATAGGGCCAAGAGTTTTTTCAAGCAAGAGTTTTTGGGTTGAATTTCATACTTTGCATTCTTCAATTTTTGAGATGAAAATTTTAACCCTAATATTCAAAAATTTGAATTTTTGGGAAATTTTCGGGAAAAAAGAATGAATAGGGGCAATCGGAGCGCTGAGGCGCCACGTCTGGACTCTACAGCTCTCGGGGGCTGCCCTGTTACAGCATGACAACGTCACTACGTTGGTTTTCCAGCGTTGCAGCACTGCCCGAGCACTGTAGCGCCCAGGTTCTGTCCAAATTTTTAATTTTTTGGCAACAAAAGAAAAAAAATAAAAATAAAATATAAAGGGCAATCAATTTTAATTATTGGTACTTAATATTTATTTCTTTCAGATTACTAATTTTCTAAAATAGATTAGTTGGAACAACATGTTAGTAATGTAAGATCTCTCACCTAAATTAATTTATTTAAAATATTAGGAATGTTGTGTGTAAGTAATTCATGCGGATATTCACCGGCCAAGATGAAAGTCAATATTTAGTCGAATTAATTGTACATTTGTGGTAATAAGTATGTGATAATTGTAAAGTTTTTCATTATGTGAGCATTGACTTGGTCCAGAGATGGACTTGATGTTTTACCAGATTTACTGTCAATATTTGATTATTACACAAAGAGTATTACTTACAGGTTGATATTTACTCCAAAAACTAAATATCAATGTTGTACTTGATCTCTTGTGATAGGACCCACCATTATTAAAAATTATTGATTGTCCAATACAGATTCTCATGTGAACATGTTATTTAGATTTAAGATATTCATTCAGTTGATCCATCAACTTCTGCAATATATGTCCACATCAATTCAATTCATATACTTCAACTAAAGTTTGAGGGCCGGAAAGAAAACGTTTGTATCATTCTTAGTGGCATGGATTTAGAACTTACATTAACGATTGAACAATCCACTACTCATACGGATAAGAGTTGTGCTAATAAAAAGGGACTCAGATAAGTGAGATCATTCAAACTACTCAAGTCTTATAATCATGAAACGTGGAATTTCAGCAACATTCAGTGGTGCTGTGCCCGATAAGGTAATCACTATTAGGGAATTTCTTAAAGAAATTGAAAACGTTTTGCAAAAGAGGATAAGATCGAAACTAGTACTCTTCTAGCAAACTTAGTTTTACTAAGTATAAAGGTAAAGAAAACATAAGGGAGTACATCATGGATATGTCCCATCTTGCTTCAAAACTAAACGCATTAAAGTTTAAGCTATTTGATGACTTGTTCGTGCATTTGATTTTGGTTTCTCTTTTTTTCACAATTCAGTTAATTCAGTTACATTGTCACACAAAAAGTGGACTCTTGATAAACTCATTTCATATTTTGTGCAGTAGTCATATGAAAAGTTATAGAGACAGAAAATCCACTTAACTGATATGGTATATTTGTTTGTTACGTGAGTTCAAGCTAATTTTTTGTTCTACTATGCGCAACCATAGTAATATGTAGCATATAAATTTCAATCCACAATTTTTGCCGAACAAATCTTCACAACTATTTGTTTACGTCGTCCGAATTATGAAAACGTTATTGCTATAGAAATTAGTCCTACATTGAGGCGAGTCGATCTGTAAAAATCAATTTTCTACATTCTACTGTGCAGGGGTAATCAATCAAATAATTTTCAACATCTAATTTCTTTGCTGCATAGCAATCGAAATAGGCCTTCGATCACGAAAAGTGCATAATCCTTATACTCATCTTTCGAACGATACATTATATTGTCAACAAGAACATATTCCTTCATACGCCAATAACCATCACGACGACCTAATTCTTCTTTGTTCTCCTATTCGTAACTCCTCATAAATGCAACCAATTGTTTTAGTTGTAAGGAACTTTCTTTCTTTTTTTGGGGCCTTAATATCCTTCTTTTCGAGTTTAGTGGAGAATTAAAGCTTCTCTTCCTTCTAGTCACCAAAAATCTCCCATGGTTCTTCGTTGCCATAAAGATCAACCATGTCAATATATATTGATGGTATGGTAGATGACCCCTTACTTTGTGAACAAGGTAACAAATAAATTCCTTTTCAGAGCACATTGCCATTGTTGTTCGGGTATACCATAATAATAATAATAAAAGTAGTGATATGAAAACAATTTCATGAAGAGAATAAGGGAAAAAAATTGTTAATTTGTATAGAAGAAGAATAAAGAAGGAAATATATGAAAAAAAAAAAAAAACTCATTTGGTAAATTTATAAATAGGAATCGTTAGAGGATTAACAGTTGCGTCACAAAGTATATGAATAATAATAAATACTAGTTAAGAGTATTTAGTTGACATTAATATTTGACTTTGAATGAATTTATAAATTATTTATAAATAGGAATCGTTAGAGGATTAACAGTTGCGTCACGAAGTATATGAATAATAATAAATACTAGTTAAGAGTATTTAGTTGACATTAATATTTGACTTTGAATGAATTTATAAATTATTCATCTGTTCATGTTTGATACACATTATTTAAATTCATTTTTTTTTTCAAACTCATTTTTTTTCAAACTTATTTTTGATCACAGACTCTTCTAATAAAATAATTTTGCATGTGAATCCATAATTTTTTCCTAATTTTAACTATACATTCTTCAAATTTATCCATTTTCACAAATTCTATTACAAAAAAATATACACAACCTTAAATGTTTTGTAAAAGTTCTACATTCTTATGATAAATTTGCTTCATTAAGAGTTGGATCTTAACTTTTATTATTTTATTATTTTTATAATAGCACCGTCATCAATATTTTTTATTTTGCAATATTGTTGCTGTTTGAGCTCCGTTAAAATGAGATTTGGAAAAAAATATGTTTTGAAATAATGTTTTTTTAGAATGTATGGTTAAAAAATAAAGTGAAAAATTGACTTTAAGTATAACATTATTTTATGGGAGAATATACAATTGAAAATACATATTTGAAAAAATGAAGTCGAATCAAAACAGCGTTATCCCCTATGAGTTCCAATTATTTCATTAATTCATTTTAGAACTCTAAAATCCAATTCATGAAATAATTTGATCGTTCACTCTTTTTCTTGAAATAAAGAATATATCAACATGGCATTAACATTCTTGAAATTTATGAAATATTGAGTTATTTTAGTGTTAGTAAAAATTAATTCAACCCACTTTACACTCAATTAAAGTGCTTAATTTAAAAAAATTTAAAAAATTAATTTTATTAACACCATTTTTGATACTCATTCTTGTAAAAATATATTTTTTTCTCTCTTATTTTTAATTATATATAAATTTAAAACTTCTTAAATTTTTAATTACATATTTTTCATCAGATCACTATTTAAAATGCAAAAATGTGCAGAGGCTAGAAGTTAATAATGGAGGCTATTTTTCATTTTGACCCTCCAATTTTATCCTTATTGACAAAATTCCTTAATTGTAAATCGCTTCTTTGTTGTATATAATCCAGTAATGACCAACGTACTCTGTTCTCACAAGTTTTTATTTTCATTAATAATCTACTTATAATCAAGTTCTCTTCCATTTCAACACATCAATTAATTTTTCTATACTTTTTTTAGGATATTAAAACTATTTAATTCAATAATAGCTGTAATAAATCAGCCGTTCTGATCCCCTAAATTTCATATTTTTTTCAAAAAAAATGAGCTTTAATTTTCGACCTATTTTGCTAATATTTTGCCGAATTTTGTTCCATGTTTCGGCATAGATTTTATGATTTTGTTTTTTAGTTTGATTATTCAGTTTGGGTGCAAAATACTGTACTGTTGAATCATTTTCCATTTGTTTAATTAGTTTTGAGCTTAAGGAGATGATAAACGGAGAGGGGACTGGAGAGAAATTATCCTCCGTCTTCATCTCGCCTTGTGATCCGCCGCAAGATCGAGGATCGGACGGTGAGGATGTGTTGTCGCAATACTCGTCCTGTGACGGTGAATCAGAATTTGAGCGATACTGTAGTGCCAACTCAGCAATGGGAACGCCTAGTTTCCGTGGTAGTTCGTTTCAAGATTCTGATTTTGGGTCATTGAAAAGCTTCAAACTTGGGGATGAAGTTGGTAGTTTCAAGAATTTTGGCTCAAAAAGGGTATTATCTGGTTTTCATGAATCCGAGCGTGACAGTGGTTCTAATAGAGGAAATGAATTCTCTTCTGATGAGAAAAGTAATGGGCTGTTGAATTTGGGTGGAAGCATTGAGGGTTTTGCGGCTAGTGATGTTGATCTGATGACTAAGTTTGATTTAGATGGTAAATGGGGAAATGAGGTTGTAAATGAGATTTCGAATATGAGAAATAGTGAGGGAAATACTAGAATTTTGGATGATTTTCGAGATACTGAAGATGGTTCAGATTGTCATAGGGATGTGGAGGAGGGAAATGATGAGGGTGAGGACAGGAAAAGCTTGGATGAAGATGAAGCTTTGTCAAGGTATGGGCATTCAGAGGGTGAGGATTCAATGTTTGGATGTTATAGTGATGACGAGAGGAAGCTTGATATATATTCTCGGAAGAATGTGCAATTTCAGGATGAGGGGCCTCCGAAAAATGAATATCAGTTTGTCATGAATTCGGCAGTGGCTTTTGGTTCAGATGATTGGGATGATTTTGTGCAAGAAAGTGTGGATCATAATCATGTTTCAGTGGTTTGGCATGAATTTCAGGGTGGAAAGCAGCCAAGTACCGAAAGGGACATCGACTCTTTGAATTCCACTTCTGCTAACTCTGTTAGGTGTCCAACTGTTATTTTGGCCGAGCAACATAATGAGACAAGAAGTATTCCTGAATTCCACGATCAAGTCCAAGTTGCTACTGAATTAGCAGAGACGAACACGAATAATTCTTCCACAGACTTGACAAGCCATATGAAACTCAATGCACAAGAGCCTGTGGATGATGTGGAAGGAGTGCTTTCAAGCAATCTAGACAGTGGTGTTGATGAAGTCTCAGAATATCTTGAATCCCTTCCTGTTCTCAATATATTCGAGACAAACCTAGATCCACTGCCAAAAGATGCCCCAGTAAATGAGGGATTGAAAAGTGGAGGAACTGAATTAGAAATGAAACATCAAGACACAAATACCGGAGATGTCACAGGCATTCATGATGGTATAGTTTCTAGAAATGTATTCTTAGAGAAAACAAGCGTAGAGTTAAATCCTCCTTCAGAGTCTTTGGGTAATCAACACCATCTGTTTTCCAGGGAATTTGAGGAAGTTGGGAAGGTTGAAATCTTTGAAGATACCAATTCAGTTTCATTGTCACAATTGGCTGATAACAATACGAGTGGAATGAAGACGAATTCTCCTTTCTCATTCGATCGCTATGAAGATCATTTTGCTCCAGTTAAGGTGAGTTATAGTTTTCCTCTCCCATTTTGAACAATAAGTTTCCATTTTTTCATTACTTGAATATTTGCTATATATGTTTCTTCTTTACCAATATCTTTGCTGGAAATGCCAATATCAGAAGAGAGGAATTGTAGTTCATTTAACCACACATTTTTTGCATGCAACTACACTGCTCCCAGTCTCTTTACAAATGCTTAGTGGTTGTTTGACAATGATTTGGTAGATCTTTGTTTGTTAACCCATTATGCTTGCGATGATTTGGTAGTTCTTTTGGGGATTTTCTCTGCTATTGTGCTGCTTCTTGTACATACCTGCTTATTCCTTTTCTTCGGAGGATCTTTTAATTTTTATTCTGGTGGGTATTTTGTCTCGTTGATATAAAGCTCTTTATGAGTCTTATTTAGGGGTTTTTAAATATTTTGCAGGCAAAGGACTTTGGGTTGAATGATTTTTATGATGAGGTTGTTAATGACATGGAAGAAATACTACTTGACTCAGGCGAGTCCTCTCAGTCCAGGTTCACCCAGGGTACTAGTGTATATAAATCCCAGTTACCTCGACCTTTAAGAGATGGTGGATCAGCTGCATCTACTTCGGGCACAGATAATGCTGATTATTTGTTTCAGCAGCCTCAAAGAATTGATAGAATTCAGGTCGTAGGTGCAAGGCAAGAGAAAGGGGATGTTTCACTGACTGAACGGCTTGTTGGGGTGAAAGAATACACTGTTTATAGAATAAGAGTGTGGAGTGGAGAAAATCACTGGGAGGTGGAGCGACGATACCGTGATTTCAATGCTTTATACCGTCGATTGAAGAAACAATTTACTGATCAAGGCTGGAGAATTCCTTCACCCTGGTCCTCTGTTGAGGGGGAATCCAGAAAGATATTTGGTAATTCTTCTCCCGATGTCATTGCAGATCGAAGTGTTCTCATTCAAGAATGTTTACGCTCTATTCTGAAACCTAAATATTCTTCCAGCTCCCTCAGTGCTTTGATTTCTTTCCTTTCTCCATCAGAAGTTGTTCCTGGTTCACCCGCATCTGATACAAGAGCACCTCAGTCCCCATTATCTAATAGAGGCTCACACATGGAAAATGTTTCTACATTGGGAAAGACCATTTCACTAGTTGTTCAGATCCGTCCTTCCAAAACGATTAAACAGATGCTTGATGCACAACATTATACGTGTGCAGGCTGCCACAAAAATTTTGATGATGGAAGAACAAGGGTGCAAGAATTTGTACACACATTAGGATGGGGCAAACCTCGTCTTTGTGAATACAGTGGCCAGTTATTCTGCTCTTCATGCCACAACAATGATGCCGCTGTCTTGCCAGCCAGAGTTCTGCATCTTTGGGATTTTACTCGATACCCCGTTTCCCAGCTGGCTAAATCATACCTCGATTCTATTTATGACCAGGTAATAGATAATGTGACAATAAGCATTAGATCTTATCTCCTGGTCATCTAAAATGTTTCTAATAGCAGGTAAAAAATATAAAAGTTGGCATCAGTAAATAAACTATGAGCCTGCTTGACGTATATTTTTTTGAGAATAGATTTTATTAGGAGTGATATTTTTGGAGAATTTGTGGTGAAAAAGTAGGAAAGTTATGGGCCCACCTGCAAAATTCTTTGATGGAGAGAATGTGTGGTTGAAAATGAATTTGAGAAAAAATGATAAAGAATTTGTACCAAACAGGGGCAATATTGTGAAGCAATTTTCTCATGTTCAATCCTCTGTCCCTTCTTCCCGCTCTCCTTCAAACCCACCCCTTCTTTCTCATAATAGAGTAACGAGAAGCATATGGCTTACTCAGACGATGCACAATTAAACAAAGCACAAAATGTTATAGAAGCATTGCTCCATGGATATGAGAGATTATAAAAAAAAAATTTACTTGTGCTTTTGTTTTCTTCTTGCAGCCAATGCTTTGTGTCAGTGCTGTTAATCCTTTCCTATTTTCAAAAGTTCCAGCATTGCAGCATGTTGCGAATACCCGAAAAAGAGTAAGAGGTATGCTTCCATACGTTCGCTGCCCATTTCGTGCATCTATCTTTAAAGGTCTCAGATCTCGGAGATATCTTCTTGAAAGCAATGACTTCTTTTCTCTTAAAGACCTCATTGATTTATCCAAGGGGGTGTTTTCAGGTTAGTGGCTTCCATTAATTTATGTTCTCTTTTTGAATTTGTGAGAAGGGACAATGGAACCAAGTGTACAGTCTATTTGAAAGGCATTAGTGTAGACCTAACATTTTCAGCTGTATGATTTTACTTTAAGTTTCAAGAGTGAATACTATTTGATATATGCTGCTGCTGACCTTCGACAGTACTTGTT
This sequence comes from Fraxinus americana, assembly GCA_035079005.1. Lineage (NCBI taxonomy): Eukaryota > Viridiplantae > Streptophyta > Magnoliopsida > Lamiales > Oleaceae > Fraxinus > Fraxinus americana. The sequence continues at coordinate 3,003,854 of CM068712.1, forward strand.
TTTTTCTATTTCCATGTCTAACTCTTCTTATTCTGGATTATGTCATACTTCAACTATTTATGGTTGATCACCAGAAAAATGATTTTTACCTGTTTCTGTTCAATTATTTTCTAGTTAAGCTTATCTGATTGCCTTGATTAAGAAAGCTTTGCAATTCTTTGCCTCTTGAGCTCAAAATGTTATTGGGTTTTGTTGTGTGGATCTTGTGAGTATATTTTTCTATATGGTCCTTGCTTGGGCATGTGCCATGACAATTATTATGAAAGAATATTGATATGGTGTGCAACAGTAGTTTTTTGCATTCTAGGAGAGCAATGAGTTCAGATTCCAACGTTGATATATTCCTGTGTTTGGCTGGTTATGATGAGGGGTGATAGGGATGGCTCTATGGTTTTGGTTTTGAAGTATAATTATGGCGGCAAAGTAAAAGTTTGAAGGTGCTTGCTGGGATTTCTGAAGGCGCTATTTGTAGTTCTTGGGTTGGTATCTATCCCCGTGGGAAGGTTGGTGATGTTTATGATGGTTGTTATATCCTAATGCCGGATTGCCTAGGTGTCCGCAGCAATGACGTCCTTCTCTTAATCGTGGAGGAATTGTTAGGCAGAAACGTTTACAAATGGAGGTGATGGCTGTCTCTGTGAGTTGTGTGGTAGTGGCGGCAGTAGCAGTTGTTATCGTGGGTGCTGTTCGCTCACATTGACGGGAAGGTTTTGCATCTCGATGTTGGCTCTTTGCCACCTGGGGCTATAAGAGATAGGTCATTTTTATGTGTTTCCTCCTACTAAAGAGTAATCAAGAATAATCAGCTGCATCAAATGTGAGGGAAAGAACAAGTAATGGTCATAGTTTGCTTTGGACTTGAATAAAAGCATCACATCTCCATCTGGTCTGATCTGGTCCTTGAGCTTATACCTGGAGCAGTTTCTCCATATTATTTTATATGACATAATTTCAGATTCTTAGGGTTTGTTTTTACTACTGTTTTTATTTTTTATTGGCTAGCCTTTTGGTTTAGTTTTAGAGATGCTTTTCAAATGCTTTGCCATCATTTTTAATTTTTCTCATTGCAGCATTGCCGGTGATGGTTGAAACTGTCTCTAGAAAGATCCAGGAACACATCACAGAACAATGCCTCGTGTGCTATGATGCGGGTACTCCCTGCAGTGCTCGACTTGCTTGTAACAATCCATCATCGCTCATTTTTCCTTTTCAGGCAAGATTCTACAACTACTTTTAAAACTCTAGCTCTTGTTAACCTGCTCTATATGTGTAAACTATCAGAAAAGTAGATATTTGACAAAGCCAAGAATCTCAACTAAAATCTACATAATTGTAAGTCTTGAATACACTTATGGTGTGCTTTCTGACGTAGATTAGATGGTATAAGACATTGTTAAGGGCTTGTTTGAGCCTCATTTTTAGTTTAAAATGCATTTTGTTATAATAGATTGATGGAGAATGTGTGGTTAAAAATGGAAGAATTTTTTTTGGGTTGCGTGTAATATTATTTTATTGAAGAATGTGTGGTTGAAAAGGAGAGAATAATGTATTTTGAAAAAGTACATACAATCTAATATTGCTTGCCAAACATGTACCGAAGAGTCTTTCCACCATATAACTATTGCTTAATTGCAACACTTCTGTCCAATAATATTTAGAAATGGTTGTTGATTGCTACAATTCTGTTCTTTAACAGGAAGGAGAAGTTGAAAAGTGTAAATCTTGTGAATCAGTTTTCCACAAGAACTGCTTCAGAAAAATGCCTACTTGTCCATGCGGTGCTCGTTTGAACCCGCAGGAGGTCGAACAAAGTACAGCAGAGAGAACCCATGAAATAGTCAGTGAGACAAATATCAGCTCAGATCTAATACAAAGTAAGGCAGAATCCAGTTCAGGACTTCTTGCCGGATTGTTCTCGAAGTTGGTGCCTCAAAAGTCTCGTGGTCTCACACAACAGAGACTTGATGGCGTTGATAATGTCATTTTAATGGGTTCATTATCAAACACCTCCCTCTGAACATTTGCATCTAGTAGATTTTGTACTCGTGGTGAACTAGTCGTTATTGTGGTGCAGATTTGTAAAGGATGGTTGATTCTTTACTTCTTTGTAGTCACTCAGACTCTATATTCATTGTATCATAATTTTTGGTAGGGCCATTCAGTTTGTTTCACTACCATTTGTATCAACTGTACTTGCCACTTTGTGAATTGTGTTACCAAGTTCTTGTGTTTGTCATCTTGAGTCGGAACAAGTTGATAACATTCCCTTTCTTAGGCCCTCATTTTACTCTAATAGAAAGGTTTCCTTAACTTTTAACTATGATTGTTTGATAAAACTTCGCCAAATTTTTATGACTTTCTAGTGGGTCAAACTTCAATTTTAACAATATATTTTGTTGGATTCACAATTTTTATTAACTTTCTGATTATAAATTTTATCAACTTTTATCAAAATTGATCAAAATATTTTATAAAACTAATTTTAATATGTAGACCCTAACGTTACGAAAGATTGGTGCTGTGTTGTGAACTATCCAACTAAGGATTAATCTACTTGTACATTACCGTGTACATAAGCGTGTACATAATATGAGTGTGGTGGAGCTCACGACACTGTAGCGTAGGCTCCACCTCCACTCACATTATGTACACTCTTATGGACATGCTAATGTACAAGTAGCATTGTCCATCCAACTATGCTTTACATTTTTGTTGCTAGTTGCCACAATGCAGTTGGGCAGATGGTTCAGTTTTGAATAGATTTCGTGCAGTTCGTTATGACATGTTTGGTAGAAGGATTTAATAGCATTCAACACAAAAATACAAAATAAAAAAGTTAAAATTTTGTATATTATACTGTTCAGCATTGTCCATCGTAGTAATATATGTAAAAAGAACAAGAAGGGCCAAAAATATAGATACTAAATTCAGTGTGTAATTCTTTGAGATCTATTTAGATACAAGTATGGACTCAAACTAATGATCTTACAACAATCTCTTATCAGCTGTATATCCCTCAAAATGCAATTAATTGTTAAGGTTTTTTTTCATAAAAAATTGCAAAATATTGTCATATCTTTTGTTGCTGGTCACTGAACAAAAATCTTTCTTCATTTCTTTACGATAAGCGTATCGGTCGAGCAAAGAAAGCGCCAGTTTCCCTGAGGTGGAGCTCAAAACCTCGAATTGCATTATTGCATACATCTATAAGACTGAGGAAACCATTTTGACAGCAAATAGTGTTTCATCTTCATTATCAAAACAAATATGCCATAGCACGGTATGTGCATCAGTGCCACGATCAAGTACCTGAAAATGAAGTCAAACACATTAATAACAAATCAAATTTACATTGTATTAGTAAATCTGATAGAAATCGAAAAGTACATACCATAATGGAGAAAATGATGACGACAAATCAAGAAACGGATAAGCCCACCTATTTCAAAAAATACGCCGTTACAAAGAGCGCACATACATTTTTAGTTAACTAAAGATAGGGAAGAGGACATTTTACCAAAGCGCGATGCAAGCATGGACGACCCATTGAACAACGACATAAACAGCCGTCCACAAAAAAAAGTACCCAATTCGAAACCCCGGAAATCGCTGGAATAATGATAAAAACAAAATAAGAAATCATAGTAAGGAGCTAAAAATAAGAATTATGTAGAAATTAATTGGCAATATGGACTTACCAAGCAGTTCAATGCAGTGTCACCAATCAGAAAAACGGCATTGATCGAATGCATGTTTATAATCAACTGCAAGATTATACTGTTACTGTTCAAGAATTCGCAATTGGAAATGCGAGTTGATAGAATTTGTAATGGATACTTACAAAATTTAGACTGTAATCTTTAATGGCAAGATATGGTACGATTATGAACCAAAATACTGCATCCGTCAGTATCACAGCTCCTGCATTCATCTGTCGAGAAAAAGGCCGGTAAAAATGTAAAAACTCATCCTGAATAAGGATGCAACCGTCTCTAACAGAAATTATTTACTGGGATTTACCTGAAAAATGATTTGGAAGACATAACCCCAAAAGCCAGCGATTCGGCGAACAGGATGTTCTTGATTGAGGTCCATGCCTTTTGTAGTACTCGATGCATTAGAATTTCGTGCACTTGCAGAGTATCTACGAGAGCCATGCTCGGCATCAAAATGCTCGTTATCAAATTCATCTCCACCCATTTTATGATACCGGCGACATCCATTTATAGACAGCAAGGATCCAAGCTACAATAGATCACACTGTCATAAGAAAAAGAAGACTTGAAATACCTGTTTTATCCACAAATGAAATATTAAGTGATTTCTTACCCCGAAATAAATGATAATCAATGTAAAAGTCCACCTGTTGAGTATTCAGCACGACAAATTAATCACGGAAATTACATAGAGTCATTCAATCTGAATCCTATGTGAAGAACATAAGCTAGGTACTCTCCATTGTGTGAAATTGGTTTAGAAATGGTACTTACTGAGTATAGTAGTAAAACACCTCTCCTCCATCAACGGCAACGTTTAGCATTAGCATTAACAGAAGCACGGTGAAAGCACAGACTCTAAAAGCAAGTAGCCAAGCGGGATGTATACTTCGAAGACACGGCTTCCAAACTTCGTCTTCATACAAGACTCCAGCTGAGTCTTGTTCGTTTTCTGTAGTTCCTTCTTTCACATTGCGTGGACCTTCGAATTTGGAGATAAGAATCGATGCAAATACCATCGACATTAGAATCAAAATGGAACAGAGCAAAACCCGCCAGTTAAGCCAGTAAGATGATGTTGTAGTGTCGACAGTCATGGCCGGTTGCCAAGAATTTGTCGTAGAACCTGTTATAAATGTAAACACACTCATGACATGAATTTCTACTTTCTCCAACTATTTTGTCTAATCTCAGCAGCAATATAAGAATCCCTCAACTGTAAAATACGAGTCGAGGCCTTTTAAAATTTAGGCAAAAATTCTGGGAAGAAACAACGAATCTGAACGAAGACTCAACAAGATATGAAAGAATTGAATAGATTTTAAGAATAAGTGAATAGAACTGTGTTCAGCAACTATTCTGATGCTATATCAATCACAAAGATTCGAAATGATTTGACGAAACAAGTCTACATGTAAAGAAAACTGCAATTTCTAATATCAATTCCCAAAACCAGAATCAGAGGTTTTTAACAACATTTAGGATAAAACTCAAAAGCAAAAAAGAAAGACTGAAGATGTTCAAAGAAAACTTATATGGAATTAAATTGCATTAACATCTGAAAGTAATCAGAGATTCCAAACTTTTCAGGATATAATTTGAATTCTGAAATAAAAAATTTAAATAAAAGATGGCAAAAAAAGAACACCTGGTTCTGAATTGTAAGCAAAGAAAAGTGGGAATTCTTGCAAAGGAAGGTAACACAATGTGGTGGCGGTGTGTAAGAAGAGATTCTTTGCTTCATTTCTTTGCAGTTAAAAACCAAATCAAAAGTAGAGAGTGAGAGAGACAGGTGGAGCCAGAATTTTCACTTAGGAGCGTTAAATGTTGAGGAAGCAAAATATAAGTGTATAATGTATATATTTAAAAAAAAAAATCAAAATTTCTACATAAATTTATTTATTTATTTTATATTATCCCAATAAAATTAAGATCCTGTAATAGAGATTGGACTAAAAGCTAATATTCTTATTCAAAACATGAGAATTTCCAAAAACAATGCGATAATTGTAGGATTTGTCACCTTTTCTTGTACAGAGACAGCCTTGCGCTTTGAGTCTTTTCTAGTTTATTATGATATTCTATAGAAAAGGGTGGGGTGGGGTGGGGTGGGGGCTCCATTAGTGTTGTTCTAAATGGATTTTGTGTTGATTGATTGAAATTTTTATCTTTTTTGAATAAAATAAATTAATGCATGTTGTCAGCAACTCCCAATAAAGAAATAAAGATGTAAAAAGTGAATAGGATGATGAAAACTCAAGCATGATTCACCATATATTGAAATTGGAGCCTTATTTAGAGTTGGTTCGAGCAGATGATTTTCACCTTTTTATCAAATAATATCTCCTTTTCATGTCGTTAGTTAACTTTAAATGGTTGAATATGAGATCTGAACTAACGAAATTTAAGCTAAAGAATTGTGACGCCACATATTGGAGTTGTAGTGGTGGTGTGAGCCATTTCTTCTCGCCCTTTGGATGATAATATCTCCTACTTTGCGACACAAGGTTTAAAAGTCGAAACTTATTTTAATTTTTTTTTGACTTGTCGACGTAAGAATAAGATAGGTCTAAACATGTTTAACCGATCGAACTTTGAATTTAGCATTTCAGAACACAAAAAAATTAGTGTCATATTCAATGTCTTAGTTAACTTCAACTAGTCAAACACAAAATTTAAACTTATAAATTAACAAAATTTGAACTCAGAATCTCTTTTAATATTTTCGAGGAGTAATTGACTTGACCGTAGCTAAAAGGAAAAAATAAAATCAACTAGAAATGGGGAAACTTTTACATGGCCAATTTTATGTTAATGCCATTCTTGCGTTGCAAGAGAAGGAGAGTGGGCCAAGTCACCCGGGTCCCACAGAAAAAAATGGACCGAGATTTTGTGGAAAAATAACATGTCATAAATTAGAAAAATATTGTAATTTTTTTTTTTTTATAACCGTGAATGTTTGGGCAAACTTGCACGCACCTCAACTAATTCCATGGGACTCTGAAATTTACGACCGGGTACTCATCTCAATGATTCTGAGAAAACTCGAACTGATAATCATTGAAAAGCAAATCCAAAATCTGACCAATTGAACAACCTCCCAGGATTGACATATATTGTAAATTTAATGATCCAACAACAACAAATTATGAGATCGGATCATGAGTTCATGACACCGACAATGTATCTCGTTATCATGACTTCAGGAAGAAGGTATTCCATTTTATTTGTCAATTGTGCAATGGAATTCTCACACAAAATGGGTGGACCAAAGTAGAGTCCAGCATTTGTCAAGGCGTGACCCCAAAGCAACGGCTTTAGACATTTTGCTTAATTACACGCAACAAATCCCTTGTTCATATTAACATTTACCATTTCATGTTCACGAATCTTCTAGTAGACTTAACCTACTTAACGATCGCATTTAAAAGCTTAGACGGTAAGATGTAAACATAAATTCATTTATTTAAATTCTGCCGGCCAAATTCGTTATTTTCTTTTATTAAAGGCTACACCAGTGCACAATTTTTTGTAAATGGATGGTAGAGTCGAACTTCGTCATCTGAAAGTACAAGTTGTTGCATAGTTAACAATTGTCTGATCACGGAAGTGCTCCTGTCTAAGTAATTAGAATAAAATGATGTCCTAAATCATCATTTTGGCATGAGAAGGTGATCTTATTGGTGGCTAGATTGACCAAAAGATGTAAAGCAATTTACATGTTCGTAAATACGAGTCATAAAACTTGTAGAATATGCAATATGATGCCTTCAATCTTGGCATATAATAAGGTTGATGTAGACGACACAGTCCCATGAATTAAAGGAAAAGAAAATATTCTAAAGTAAAGAACAAAGAAGGCATGAACATGCTACCATACTGTAAAATTTCTAATGAAGTTAGGCCTAGAGAAATTACATCAAAGGCAAATGCACATGTTCTTGTCGTAATGAATTCAGAACATGGTATTTGCCATAAACAAACAATGATTATTCAATCAATATCCAAAGATTCAACAAAAACCTTCGACCAACTTCGTATTAAGGTAGCAGTTAATTTGTGGATAAGGAAATGTTAAGAATACTATATACAGTGAGAAAGAAGCATAAACAAACAAGAGAACGAACATATAAAGGACGGGCCAGAGAGCATACCAATTTCCGATAGAAATGACTTCATAACTCAGCCAGAATCCAACTTCACTTCTGAAAATTTAAGATGGAGAAAAACAAGCAAGGAGCTCTGTATGTTAATGCCACAAGCAAAAAGATACTTATAAGCATAACTAATTTCATTATGAAAGGTACCTTACTTAAGAATGGCAGAATTTATGGGGCATGCACTTTTTCATATCAAACGGTTAGGCCAACTTAGAGAGATTTAAGAGAAATGCTAACATGTATCTCTAATCTAAAAACCATTTGCGAGAACAAAAGGCACTTTCACATGCTCCCCTCCTTTTATTTATTTAAAAGAAATGCTAAAATGTCTGGGGGAGGTCAATAATTGTGTACCTTACCCGATAAGAGATAATGCAGGTATCCATAATACATTTACATTTATAACTTCATAATACAAACAGGCAAAATTCTGTTTTGACATGTATTTATCAGTCTCTAGCATACATTCTCTAACGGGGATGATTAAATATTTTACACTTGCAAAGGCAAAATATACAGATTTTGATATGTCACAAGAACTACACTATTGCTATGATTTAACAATCTGATACCAAACAGTACATGCGAGGTAATCCATCTCCATTTGGCATATCCACAGTACTCCTCAAAAAGCATCAGTTCCATCTCCGAACATAGAGAGAGAAAAAGGGGCAATAGCCACATTGAAGGTCCGAGCACCTACTTTATCAATATGCTTCATCTCAAACTCACCCTCCTATAAGACAATGAAAACAACGAAAAATGAAATCTATCTAAAAAAATATGTTTCTGCTATTATATACAGTAAAAGAAGGTTTCTCTCCGTAAATGAGATATAAGGAAGAGCAAATGGGCCAGTTCATGATGAATTTTGTTTATGTCCAGCAAATTTTATTTTGTCGACCTATCTCCATATGTGATGAATGCTTGTAGGGCTCAATGTTAGGAGGATTTATTGATCCAAGGGGACAGAAGTGATAAAAATTGAATGTTTATACCATACATAACTGGAGCAACTACAAAAATTCAATGCCAGTCATTAAGGTACTAGATGATTAAATTATGCTTAAACAGGCTATCTTCATGCAGTCGGGTTTTCATGGTGGGGAGGATGTCAAATGACAAAAAAAATTATTCACCCTTCTCACCATTCTGCCACTAGGTGTGCTCAATGGGCAGGCTGATGAATATTCAAACCCCGTATTGGGAAGTATAACTGGTTGTTCACCTATAACTCCAATTCCCCTGCTTACAAAGTAGGCAGATACGTTACCAGCAAAAATGATTAGTAAGCCCCTAAATGATTGCAACATTGGTGATGTTGATTATATGAAAGTCCAGAAGGGCATAAAAGATCAAGACACTATTGCTCCTCTTCCTCTTTGCATGAGAATGGCAGAACTAACAACTTACCAGACATGCTCGGTTTTCTCATTGGCATCAGTGATGATCCAGTGCCTTCCCAAAAGTTGTACTGGTCGATCTGAGTTGTTGCTGATTCTGATTCTATATGCAAAAAAATAATGACCTTTCAAAGGCTGACTTCGGCTTTCTATATAAACACTCCTTACTTGAACCCTAACATCCTGAAGAAGAAGGAAGAGTTAAAAACTGATACAGATATACAAGGAGTCATACATGCTTTAACTACTTGTTGACCCCCCACCCCCCTAAAGGGCTCTTGTTTAAGTGTCAAATAAGAGAAGGCCCATCTTTACTTAATGAAGCACAAAACTTCAAGTATAGACGTATTAGAAAGGGCATAAACCAACTCAACTCTATCAAGTTGATTCAATTTTCCAGAATTTGGAGGAGCTTAAGCTTACTGGTAGAATCCTAGTCCAAAATGAAACTGAAACAGGATCAACTAGAAGGTTACTATCGAGATTAGGATGTGCCAATTTCTTTCACAATGAGAGCTGGGGTCATCTTTGTTCAGCAAGTGAATCACTCAGGCGATATAATAGAGACACTTCTAGGATTAAACCCTGTTTCCAAGAGATTTACCCACAAATTGGCCATTTCCAGTCTTAATTTTTCAAATGACGATGAATTTCTTATTTGCACCATGAGTCATGACTAGTGGAGATGGTAGATGTAAAGGTGGATTCTGCCTATCCCCAGTTTGTTTCTGGGGACTGCTTTTCTGTTTCTGCAGAACAGAAGTTCCCTATTTAAGAAACCAAGGTTCCGATCAGTGAAAGATAAGAAAAATGAATATACGAAGCTTAAAACTGACAGGAGTAGAAAGAAAAATCCAACATGAATAATAGTGACTCAGCTCGTTAAAATAAGCTCCTAATATGAAGCCTTGTGATCCAGCATCAACAATCAGACAAATTTGTTATGTGACAACTGTTGGGGATGATTGCCCGGGATAATGAAAAATAACAAAACTTGGACAAAGATTTTACTCAAGAAATAAAGCGGCTTTACTATAAAATAGGAATAGAGGATTACAACATGAGTTTCAAATAGGAGTTACAAAGTATCTCAAACTATATTTCTCTCAATAACAAACTCTGGCTTTCTCAAATCCTCATTTAGTGCTCAATTACTTTTGGCACTCACTCATTGAACACACATCCCAAGATCTATTTATAGATTTTGTAACGCGGTTTATCATTCGACAAATACAACTTGAATTCCTCATTTAGAAGTTGAAAAATCAAACATGAACTCGATCAACCAATAAACTTTCTTTCCTTGCTTGACTTGGTAGATTTAATTGTTCGAATTTTCTTCTTAGTAGCGAGGTAAAATTCAACTTTGTTTCCACCTCTATCATCTTCCAACCTTATCTCTAAAAAGTAAAATCAAAATTTGTCTCCACCTCTAACAATAGGCAGGGTGTATTTTGGAAACATTGAGATTTGCGACATAGTTGGCAAATGTGATGTTCAGGTAAATCAACCTAATGGAACAGTCCTAAGAATCAAGGATGTCAGACACGTGCCATGTTTGCAAAAGAATCTAGTTTTAGTAGGTCAACTTACTGACTCCGGTATTGCAACCACGTTTGTTGATGACACTTGGAAGATGACCAAATGAGCTATGGTGGCAGCTCGTGGCAAAAAGGAATGTACTCTCTATGTTACTTCTGGTACTCACAGTTCCATTGCCATCACATCATTAGAAGTCGAAGCGAGCACATGGCATCGTAAACTTGGACATATGAGCGAGAAAGGGATGAAGCATCTGATTTCAAATGGGAAACTACTAGGTTCGAAGTCTCTAGACTTGGATTTATGTGAAGATTGCATATTTGGAAAGCGGAAAAATTAGTTTCGCAAAAGTTCAAAGAACACGTAAGTCAGAACGGCCGGAGTTGGTGCATACAGATGTATGGGGACCATCTTAGGTATCATTTCTTGGTGACTCTTGCTACTTTGTTACTTTTATTGATGGTGCTACTAGGAAGCTATGGGTTTACTTCATGAAAAATAAATCCAATTTATTTGATGTCGTCAAAAAGTGGAAAGTCCTAGTTGAGAATGAGATAGGTTTAAAGTTGAAATGTCTCAAGTCAGACAATGGAGGAGAGTACGTAAATGGTTGAATGAAGAAATGTTGGGTAGAAAATGGAATTTAAAAAATACTGACAATTCTAAGAAAACCGCGACAGAACGACATTGCAGAACGCATTAACAAAATAATCCTGGAATGTAATAGAAGTATTAAAATTAATTATGATTTACCAAAGCAGTTTTGGACATCAAGTAAGCACAGCTGCTCACTTGATCAATAGAGGTCCTTCAGTTCCCTTGAATTGCATAATCCCAGAGGAGGCGTGGACAAGAAAAGAGGTGAACTTATTGCATTTAAGAATATTTGGTTTCATCTCTTATGTTCACATTGAGCCTGAGAATAGGAATAAGCTTGATCCTAAGTTTCGTAAATGCAACTTTATTGGTTATGGAATCGATACTTATGGTTATCGATTTTGGGATTATGAAAATCGAAAAATGATTAGGAGCATGAATGTGGTGTTCAATGAGTGTGTCATGTACAAGGATAGACTTGATGATAAGACTAAGGAATCTGAGACAGTGGAGCTCGAGGAAATCTCTAGTAGAGATTTGTCAAAACCTCAATATACAAATGTCCGGTTGACACCACTTATAGAGATGCCAACCCTAGATCCTAATAGGAGGTCTACAAGAACTATTAGGCTTGTAGTTCGCTATTCGCCTTCCTTGCACTATTTATTGTTGACTAACAATGATGAACCTGAGTATTATGAGGAAGCATTATAGATTGAGATGAGGGAAAAGTGGGAGCTGACAATAAATGATGAGATGGAATCTCTATTGACAAATCAGATGTGGAACTAGTTTTATTGTCCAAAGGAAAATCTGTTTTACACAATATATGGGTTTATCGCTTGAAAGAAGAACTCGATGGCATCCAATGATATAAGACCAAGTTGATTGTAAAAGGTTTCCAACAGAAGGCAAGTATCAATTACACCAAGATTTTCTCTCATGTTAAAATTTTTACTATCAAAACTGTGCTTAGCATTGTAGTTGTTGAGGATTTGCATTTGGAGCAGTTAGATGTTAAAACTACATTCCTTCACGGTGATTTGGAGAAGGATATTTATATGCATCAACCCTAGGGCTATGTGGTTACAGGAAAGGAGAGTATAATGTGTAAATACAAGAAGAGTTTGTATGGGCTAAAATAGGTGCCTAGGCTTGGTATAAGAAATTTTATAGCTTCATGACAAGTGCAGGCTTCTATAGGTGCCATGGTGATCATTGTTGTTATTACAAAAAGATTAACACTTCGTATTTTAATACTTCTTTTGTACGTAGACGATATGCTTGCTGCACGTTCAAGCATGGATGAAATTATTAAGCCCAATGAGCAGTTGTCTAAAGAATTCGCAATGACGGATTTTGGGTACGGCAAAACAAATTCTTAGAATACAAATTAGTAGAGATATGGAGAACAAGAGATTAAAACTATCACAGGCAGAATATGTTAGTAAAGTCTTCAAGAGATTCAACATGGAGAGTGCTAAGCCTGTTAGCGCCCTAATAGTAGGTCACTTCAGATTGACGAAAGAACAAGGAGCAATAACACACAAAGAGAAAGAGCACATGGCTAAGGTCTCTCATGCCTAATCCATAGGCAACTTGATGTATGCTATGGTCTTTACAAGATCAGTTATTACTCATGCAGTGGGGGTTGTTAGTAGATTCAAGAATAATCCTGGCAAGGAGCATTGGGAAGCTGTCAAGTGGATATTGCGATATCTGAGAGGTATTCGGGACATGGCTCTGTGTTATGATGGCTCAAAGATAGGTTTGCATAGGTATGTTGATTCTGCAGCACAACTGGAGATGTGTTTACTCTTAGAAGTGCTACAATTAGTTGGGTCTCTCAGTTACAAAAGATTATAACCATTTCTACTACAGAAGCAGAGTATGTAGCAATGACAGAAGCTTGCAAGGAAATTGTATGGTTTCAAAATTTCTTGAGTGAAATAGGCAAGAATCTTGATGACTGCAAGTTGTATAATGATAGTTAAAGTGTTATACATCTCGCAAAGAATTCTGAATTTCACTCAAGAACGAAACATATTGACATTACATACCATTTCGTTCGTTCGCTCTTAGAAGATGGTAAAATAAGTTTGGACAAGTCCACACTACAGAAAATCCTGCAGATATATTAAAAAAGGTAGGTACTACCGAGAAACTGAAGTACTGTTTAACTTCAGTTGGTCTTAGTACTTGAGGATGAAGGAGGAGTTCCACCGTGGCCTGATATTTGTCTCCAAGTGGGAGATTGTTAGAGGTGCGACAAATTTTGATTTTATTTCTTAAAGATAAGGTTGAAAGATGATAGAGGTGAAAGCAAATTTGAATTTTATCTCCTTAAATGATAAGTTGTAGTTATCAAATTTGATCTTTACTACTAAGAAGAAAATTCAAACAATTAAATCTACCAAGTCAAGCAAGAAAAGAAAGCTTATTGGTTGTTCAAGTTCATGTTTGATTTTTCAACTTCTAAAGGAGGAATTCAAGTTGTATTTATCAAATGATAAACCGTGCTACAAAATCTATTAATAGACCTTAGGATATGTTCATCATAGACATGTGTTCAATGAGTGAGTGCCAAAAACAATTGAGCACTAAGTGAGGATTTGAGAAAGGTAGAGTTTGTTATTGAGAGAAATAGAGAGTTTGAGATACTTTATAACTTCTATTTGAAACTCTTCTTGTAATCCTTTCTTCCTATTTTATATTAAAGCTGTATTATTTCTTGAGTAAAATCTTTGTCCGAGATTTGCTATTTTTCATTATCCTGGGCAATCATCCCCAACAACAACCAAAATTATCTAAGACTCTTTCCATGTATTAGATACGTTTTAAAACACCTAGAATCTTGGGAGTTACATGCAAGTGATTATAATCAAATCTCATAACATCAAGCTGTAATTTATCCTATCAACTCAGCTAGTTAATCTAAAAGTCCACCTAGCCCAAGAATAAAATACAAAAAATAAATGCAGCGCTATGGAATAACTGACCATATCATGCACGGATAGAAAGAAAGACGGATTAGGTTCAAGGAAACATCTAAAAGTTGAATTTTCTAAAGGCTAGCCAACAACAAGCACTGGTCTATGGTTAAAAAGGAGGGGAAGTAAAATGGATTTTGCGAATTTCAAGCTCCACAAGTGTACATTGCAGAGTATATCTTTCATATATTTGATTTTTTCCAAAAAAAAAAGTTTACTTAAAAAAAACTCCAACATAAGTGAAAGTTCCAGCTGAACGAGTTGTTGGACCGTTAAAAAAGACACGATAGCATCAAGCCACAGGGATGAGTCAAGAGAACCGTATTAAAGTTACAAAAAGCTCAATCAATTCAATATCTGATGTGTATCATACCAAAGTTGATGCATCACTAGAGCACTTCAAGAGAGAGTGTGGAGCAATTTCCTTCAGCTCATCAAGGTACCTAGCTGCATCCTGGGGGTACAGACAGAGAGAAGAAAAGACATCAATAAATAGAGGGTTTGATGATGGAAAGAAACCCATTTGAAAAATTGCTATCATATATTGGCTGATCCATATAAAGCCAAAAATTCAAATTTCATGTTTACCAACCAAACTTTATTACAAGTAAATTTGAGTTTGGCCATATTTCACATATTAAGCAAGCAAAAATCTCTATGCTATCAAGACATTTTGCACTACCATCATATATGCTTCATTTAGAATCTAGATGCAATTTCAATATTTTATGAGTTGGAAATTGTTAATACTATAGCTTCCACAAGATTTCAAGCCGAGTCAACAGTTGAATCAAGATTCGAGACACTTCAAAAATTAATAGACAAATTGTCTATAGGGACGAGGATACTTAATTTCACATGCTTACATCGAATTAAGAAAATCCTTTGTCAACTTAAAGGAAAGAGAAGCAGTAACATTTTTACAGCCTATAGTAAAAGGAAAATGAAAAGCAAGAATTAAGTAGCACTTGACCATGATCCAAATTTTTTTTTCCCCACTCAAATTGAAATCTAAATGATATGATATAGATTAGACTTGTCTGTCACTTCATATATATTAAATTTTTATCCTCCAGTATAAGCAAACGTGAGTACGGATGACCCAACTCAAAATCACTCAATTTCTCAATGAAGCATTCTCTTCTATTTGATTGAGTAGGTTTGCACATAAAGAATCGTATGCAATTGGTTAATTTCTCATAACTTTCAAATGAAATGTGCCGGAAAAGCAGCAATTATATAATGGGAAAGGCCTACCTCAAACTTCTCCTCTGCAACGGCCTCTTTCAACAACCTCTTAAGACGCAATACTGGCTCCGCTTCCTCGAACATTTTCAAAGAATCACGAAGTCTAGCAGCTTCTTTATAATCCTAATTCCGCATGATTATTACGATTAATTAGCTCATAAACACAAATTACAAAGAAGATAAATCTGTACCTACCTCGGATTTTGCAGCGACTTCCAATTGTTGCTTCAACAAAGCATAGGTTTGGGTCCGAGAAAGAACCGAATTCTGATCCCGACCGGTACCCGAATCCGAAACCGGAGTCGAATTCTCCGATTTACTACAAGCAACAATCTTGAATAACCTTACATTCTGATTCTTACAATTCAACCATTGCCTTCTGGTACCTGCAGTATCCGAGCCAACGCCGAGTCGACTCTGCCATGACCGCGCGTTGAAATCAGTAACTACCTTCAGATTCAAAGAATGCATTTTTCTTGAAATAAAAATCTTTAATTCTTACAATACTTTATGCAATTATCCGAATTCTAAAGAGGGTGAGGACGAGAATTACTTTTTTATTCCTGAGGAACGGGTGATGGTAGAGTGAGGGTAATATGGGGAATTCAGGGAGAGATAATAGCTGTTAACGAAGGGAGAGTGACACGGTGTCAGTTATTTTATGATTTTTGTGAACGCTCAAGACTCCGCTTCGTAAATTTATGAAAAAAATGGTTTACAAAGACGAGCATTTAAGAGAATAGCATTGAGATTCACGAAATGCGTCGATAATAAAGATTAGTAGTTGTGAATGTGTATTTCCTATTAATATTTAATTCTGAGTGAATTTAAATATTATTCATAAATATATATTAAAACAATGGCTTAATGAGGAGACGAAAACTTTTTAGGCAAATCAGACGAAGATTATCTGATTCCTATATTTCATTTAGAATAATGCTATTTATCACGACTAGAGATGTGTTACTAGTTTGGTGATAGAGAGTTTTCAATTCATTATCCAATGAAGTTGTGATGCACTTTAATGCATCTGATAATAAATTGGGAATCCAGCATCATCTAATCAATGATGATAGAGTATAACAATTCACATGCCAAATCAACTAGTCTCGAAAATGGATGGTGTTGAGCGCTCGACACATATGAGGCTGTCGAGGCAATCACCATGCTTTGATGAGTAGGAGGGTGCGATGGCCATTGCAAAACCTTAGACCTAAGTCCGGCTGGAGCAACCATTAGTGCATACTTGGTGATAGTAACAACTATTCAAGGGAAACTTCAACGACCGAAGAGCATATAGCATTACTATGTGTATATAGGGTTAATGTCACTAGCGATCACTAATTTTTTTTAAAAATTTTTAAAAATGGTAGTTGAATAAGACACTCAATTTTCTAATAGTTACATTATGGTCACTCAATTCAAAATCTTAACATGAAAGATGAAACCCAATATTTACAACTTGTTTGAGCCTCATTTTAACAAAAGAGTTTTGTAATAGTGATTTTTTTAGGAATGTTTGTTTAAAAAGTAAAGAAAAGTTTTAAGTTTATGTGTAAAATTATTATATTGAAAGAATGTGTAGATCTAAATAAATTTGAAAAAAAAAATTATATACTGGGATTCAAAACATAAACTTAGCCCTATTTGATAACTATTAGTTGAAAATTCTTTTTTCTACATAATCATTTTCAACAATACATTTAAACAATAAAATATTCTGCATATTCTTCTAAAAATCTTTATTCAAAACATATTTTTGATCAAATAATGACCATCAAACAAGGGCTTAATGTTAAACTCCAATATAAAAATAAACAACCGAAAATTCCAACATATAGTTTCTAAATTTTAATTTTTGTAGAAAAGAAGACTTCATCTCAAACATCATAAAATTTGATGAAAAGATTTAAATTTCGAGTTGTGCTGTATGTATAGAGGAATTTGTGCATACTGCTTGATAGGATGCCATTCTTTCTTTGGACAATATCCAAAAAATGCAGTACAATGCCGCCAACAATACATCTAGCACTTGTACAAGGTGATTCACCTTATACAAGTAGTAAAATCCTTAAATTTTCGTGTAAAAATAGTTTATGTCACGAGTTTGATAGTCAAATAATTAAACATTATATTCGTTTGGGTCCAAAAAATATCATGGCCCAGCACATCATTGTGAGCAAATGAAAAAATAATGTTAAAAATATGAGAATATTATTCACCTCGACGAATAGAATCGTAGGTTAACATAGGTGGAATCCCATAAATAACATAGGTGGATAAATCTCTTGTAGATGTTATAAGAAAGTGAACCATAAATACACACTAAATGGAAACATTTGTCATTTAGTAAGTTAGTACAAATCAAGTGATAAATTGGCATAAAAATTATATAAAATTTAGAGAGCGATGCTCTAATTTATTTAATTTTATATTCGGCAAGTCTCTTCTAGAATTTATGAGCGCACAAATATATGCGTATAAAACCCATATAAGAAAAGTAAACAATTTTTTGCTTCTTCTGCAGCTGATACTGGAGGCATTTGAAATCCATTATCATCCACGATGAAATCTGGCATATCATTAGAATCAGACTGCACAGAGAGATGAAAACAGAAAAACACAACACAAAACCTTGTTCCATCTGCACTTGACACTACATCAATGGAGCCATATGAAATGTTTCATCATCCATGTTGATTTCATCATCCAGGACGAATTCCAGGTCCTGATCAAAGCTATAACATGGCACCAAATGGTCTCCAGGGGAAAACTCAATCAACTCTAGACTTTTTCCAGCATCCTGAAATGAATTATTGATAAGAATTCCACGATGAGCACTTGGAGACTCTGCATTTCTTCTGTTGTCTGTTTTTTCCAGGTTTAGACTCTGAATATAATCCTGCAGGAGAGTACTTGACTTTGGCCATTTGGTTCGGGCTTTTCGCTTTGAAAATTGCCTTCTTTTGGTAGCATTCCAGTGATTCTTGATGGAATTTTCCGTTCTTCTAGGGAGTTTTTTCGCGATTTCTGACCATTTATTTCCCACTTCTGCATGAGCCTCAATGAGAATTTTATCTTCTTCCTCACTCCATACGTCCTTCTGTGCAAGAAAAATGATGAAATAGTTTATAATTTCACCAGTATCCCCGTTTTAATATATCAAAAAAGAACTAAATGAGGTACTATATAAGAAGAAAAGGACAATTAATTTCATTTTCAAATTGGATTTTGCAGATATAAAAACATATCAAACGCTGCATTAATTTAATATGTAGTAAACCAAATTTATTTGTTGCCTATATACTCTCTTCTTTTAACTTAAAAAAAAAAATAGAATGAAAATAAGAATTAAGAGAGAAAAAACATGATTTTGTGTATAGGGAGGAGAATTGAGCTGTACTTTAATGTCTGGCCTGAGATGGTTGTGCCATCTTTCTCTGCACTGCTTCCCAATTCTCCCCTTCAGCATTTGCGCGATATGTGACCATTTTCGCTGCCCGAATTTCTCCACCAGTTGAATCAAAACTCTGAAAATCATCCAAAGATTTGAACAAAACTCAATGCAAAAGATATGGGGAAAAAATTAATCAAGTAATTATTTTTACCTATCTTCTTCGACTGTCCATTGTGATTTGGCCCATTTAGACTTGTTAGTGCTTCTCCCAGCTAATGCAAATTGACTCTCATCTATGTTACTATTACATTTTTCCTTCTTTTCTGTGTCACTTTTTTTGTCGTGGCCATTTTCAACTGTCACACATGAAGACCTATTAGTTACAGAAAAGTTCACGGGCTTTGGAATTTTCAGGTCAATATTTTCAGAAGTTAATTCCATTTCTGATAATGAATTTTTTGTATTCGTATGATTTAAGAATCCAGTTGCACCCTGGAAATTCTGCATGACAGCACCATCATCATCAGTCCCCTCGAATGCCTTAAACTTATCAAAGTCGAAATCTTTTGACCAAGAGGCATGGAGAAAAGGATCAAAAGGATCGTAGCCATCAAGATCGAACGATGAGAAGTTACGATCAAGGTGATGGAAATCTTGGAGGTACCCTCTTAATGAAAAGCTTTCCATGCAAAATTCATCACCTTCTGATCTAATTTCATGTTCAATCGAGTAGTTGTACGACAAACCAATTGGCGTAGGAGGGGCATTCTGGTCACTTTCACACCTTGTTTGAGACTCCATGGATGGAGAAGGAACTTGGGGGTTAAGGAATTAAGGAAGAAAATGTAAATCTTTGTCTGAGTTAATGGCAATGCAATTAAGTTCATATTTATGAAGGAAGTAAAGGGCATTCAATGGGGTGAAAAGTCATCTGGACCGTCGATTTGTTCTTCAGTTGAACGGTTAAGATAAAAGTCAAATTTAATCAAGAAATTGTATAAATTACTTACCATAGTTAAGCAGTTTATGATAGCACTTACCATGCCAATCTCATTTTCTTGGAATTATGCAATCAAACTGCAGATAGTAGCGAATCTGATACAATTGTCATATGTTCACTAATGGTTTATATTTTAAATTTTTACTAGTGCATTAATAAATATTTATTTTTAATTCCCGACAATTGCTCGGAAAATTATACCTACAATATACATTCTACACTTGAACTTGTGTTCAACTATTTTTGACATATGAGTGCCCAATTAAAATTTTTTTTTTTATGGCATTTGAGTCGTGGTAACTGATATCATCAAGTTTCCACATTAATTGCACGTATGTCGCTTGTGACACATTTTTCGTCGAGTTAGGAGTCAAATGTTATATATGCATATAGCAAGGGGATTAAAATGTTTAAAAAGATTAAATAAGAACTTAAACTCTTATTCACATAAATAAAATGAAGACCTTAAATTTAAAATGAGTAAGGTGAGAACTCTTGCATATTTCACTTGCCATATCTGACTAAAATAACAATTGCATATTAGATTTTCAAATCATTCTAATATTACAAAAATCGCATTTTGATACTAGACATGTATATTCTTCTAATCTCTATATTTTATTTTATTTTGTGGAAATTGAGTCATGGTACCGAATTCCATCAAGTTTACATGTTAACTACATGTGTCTCATACGAGTCACATTTTCGTTGAATCACGAGTTAAATTTATCAATATTAAAAAAAATGGATTATAATGTTTAAAAAGATTAAGTAAGACATTCACATATATAAAACGAAGATATTAATTTTAAAATGAGTGCAGGTAATCGTATATTTTCACTTACCATATTTGACTACGAATACATTTGATTTTAAAACAAAATTCAAATTTTGATACTAGATGCATATACTCACAATCTCAAATTTTATTCTAAAATTGCACACTTCTTGCATGTCCCAAAGTGCTAATATAGTGAAATTTATACAATTGTCATATGCACTGTTGTACATTTTCACTTTCTATATTGGGCACCAGTAGGACAGTTCTTGTACTCTAACCTGCTGAGGCACATCCCACAATTTACCTCCTACACGATACTCTAGGGGCGGGGCGGGGCGGGGCGGGGCGGGGTTCAACCTTTTTTTATATAATTGGATTTTGTAACTGTAATACAAAACATCTTTTTATCCATCTTCATTAATTAAAAATTTACAAAGTTTTATTTAAAGTGAATATTAATGCCAAAATTAGGTTAATTACACTAATGGTGGGTGAAGTTTTGAGCATTTACGCCAATTATCACTGAAGTTATTTTCTTATAATATAGTGATTCAAGTTTCTAATAATTACACCTCTCATTAAAAATAATTGGGGCTCAAACGAGCTCTAACGTATGCTTTCTTTTCATAATTGTGCTCGCAGGTACAGATTAATGACGTAACAAGCTACAGATATGTGACATTAGTCTATGCACATCTTTTTTTACTTTTTTGAAAAAAACATTTCACTCCACTTCAAAATAGCAAGTTTCGGATACAAGAATGAGTTTTCTCCAACACTATTATCTCCTCGGAGAGTTTGAGTGCTTCTTTTGCTAATGTATGAGTGACCACTTTAACCTTTCTAGGTACATGATTTACAGACCAGAATTGAAAAAAATCAAGCATTCTCTTCGTGTCCTAGATCAGTAATCCTGGGTAGTTCCAAAATTTCGAGTCTCCATTTAGGCCCTTCACGACATTCAACGCATCTCCATCCAAAATGATCGACCGCGGCTCAAGATGTTTACACAGTAACACAGCTTTCATGACTACAATGGACTCAGCCAAAAAGGCATTCGGAGCAGAGCATAGCTAGGAAAGATGAACTTCTTTGCTTATGAGCCTATTCGACTGGGAATTCACCTCTCTATAATCCAATTCAATCTGTTGAGCCACATTAGATAATACTGCTGGGCCATCGAATTTATTCTCAAACACAAAGGAGTTTCGCCTCTTCCAGATCAGATAAATTGTGGTAATGAAGACCTCCATTTCTTCCTCAAACAGCACATTAAACAGATGGCTCACCAATTCTTTGAAGTGGAGTGGCATAAATGACATTTTCTGCAATTTCCGTAAGCTTGAGCTCCAAACATCTTGGGCAGAAGCACATGACCACAATGCATGCTCCACGGACTCCACTTCCAATTTACAAATAAGACATAATGGAGACTCCCTAATTTTCCTTTTGTTCAAGTTCAAATTAGTAGGTAATGAATCATGAGTCGCACTCCACAATAGCATTTTACTAGCATTTGGGGCCTTAATACTCCATATTTTGCTCCACACTTCATCCCGAAAAATACCGGTTGAACATTGGCCCAATGACTCTTGCTTCAACTGACAGAGAAGATGATAAGCGCTTTTGAGTGTAAATTTTCCCTCCTTCGTGCCCCTCCAAATGAGCTTGTCCGGGCTACCACAAAAACTGATTGGGATCTTGCTGATGAGAGTAGCTTCCGACTCAGAAAAGATATCAAATACTAAGTCCCATGATCCATGTTTTGGTGTCGGCATTAATAAGCTCGCCACTCTTCCATTCTTATGACGGTCATGTAGTGGAGATTGAACTTGAAAGGTGGATGCTTGGGGGAGACATTTATCCTTGCCAATAACCACTGATTCCCCGTTTCCAATACGCCATAATAGTCCATCTCTCAACACTTCTTTGGCTTCTGAAAAACTCCTCCAAAGGTAAGAACTGTTGCTACCAATTTTGCTGTTCAAGAAATCTATTTTGCTATAATATTTCACTTTAACCACCTTCGAAGCCAATGAGACTGGGTTTTGAATAAGTCGCCATCCCTGCTTCGCAAGTAATGCCACGTTGAAAAGCTCAAAATCTTTGTAGCCAAGCCCTCCAACAGTTTTTGACTTCCCCAACAAGTTCCATGAGAGCCATTGCGTCTTTACTTTATCTCCTCTACTACCCCACCAAAAGTTTTTAACTTGCCGATAATTGCTTTGAGAATGGTTCTAGGAAGCTTAAAAACGTTCATACAGTACATTGGTACAACTTGGATTATGGCCATGAGAATAACTTCTTTACCGACTTGAGAGATAAATTTCACTTTCCAGTTGTTCATTATACTTCTAATCGAGTCAAGAACCGGTTTGAACGTTTCCATTTTATTCCAACCAACATAAGCCGGCAAGCCTAAATATTTATCAAAATATTTCGCTTCTCTTACATTGCCTGCATGGAGTACTACATTCTTGATCTCCAATCTTGTGTTGTTGCTAAAATAAATAGAGGTCTTGTCCATATTTAGCCGCTGCTTTAGATGAGCCTAAGAGGTTAGAGAGCCGCCACCATTCCAGAACACTTGCCTTGCAGAAAATCAAACTATCATATGTAAAGAATAAATGGTTAACTAACATATTACCTCTTGCAAAAGGAAAACCAGAAATGAGCCCTTTCGCCTCCGCTTTATCCAGTAAGGTTCCGAGAACTTTTGAGCACAGAATGAAAAGGTAAAGAGATAGCGGATCCCTTTGCCTTAATCCTCTTGTAGGTTGGAACTTACTTTGCGACTTTCCATTGATAATCAAGGAATATTTCACTGTTTGGACACAATGCACAGTAAGCTCTACCCACTTCTCGCTAAAGCCAATCTTTAGCAAAACAGCTTCTAAAAAACTCCACTCTAATGCCTTGCTCATGTCCAGCTTTAGTGCCATACAACCTTCTTTCTTTCCGCTGACTCAATACTTCATAGAGTACATTGCTTTATTGGCCACAATAATATTATCAAATATTAAACGTCCTGGAACAAAAGCACTTCGAGCTGGTGAAATTATGAAAGACAAGATGGATTTAAGTCTGTTGGTCAGTACTTTCGACACAACCTTTTGTAAAGGACGTTGCAAAGACTAATGGGTCGAAAGTCTGAGACAGATTCTGGACTCTTCTTCTTAGGAATTAAAACAAGAAAAGTATCATTAATCCTATTATAGCCATGATGCATTAAAAAAAGATCTTTAACTGCTGCACAAACGCGGTCTCCAATAGATTCCCAATTGTCTTAATAAAAGCCTGCTGAGAAGTCGTCGGGACCAGGAGAGTTCAATTGATCCATTGCAAAGATTGCTTGTCTCACTTCCTCACCAGTGCATGCTTTCTGTAATTGATCGTTCATGTTAGGAGTTGCTTTGGCCTCAAGATCTTGAACAACTTCTTCAATTCCACACGGGATGGAGGTCGAGAACAAGTGCTTATAGAAGAGTTGGAACATGTTGCTTATCTCGTTCTGTTTGGTGGATACATTGCCCCTTTCATTCACATTTCTCTTGATAGTATTTTGTTTCTTTCGTTGAGAAGCACATTTATGGAAATAGGATGTGTTCTTATCCCCACTCTTGAGCCACAATTGTTTAGAGCATTGCCTCCATTTGGTCTCCTCATCTGCTAGCAACGTATCCATTTGCTTTTGAGTCTCATTAATTATTTCATTCAAATCCTCTTGGTTAATGCTTTGCAACAACCGAAGCTTTCCCATATTAGCTTTTATCGCTTTCCTAGAATTTCTTGCATTAGACTTGGCCCAAGATTGGAGTTTCTCCCTGCAATGCGCTAGGCCCTCTTTGAAATCACGTAGCGAACTACTCTGTTCCCCAGGGAATAACTAAGCACTTTTGATCATATCTTTGCACTCCTGCTTTCGAGACCAAGCAACTTCAAATCGGAACAACTTAGGACAGTGGGAATTCATTATGGTATAACTCTTAGTGCAAGTTATTAGTAGTGGATTATGATCCGAATTGACGACCGGAAGCACATGCACCTCACAATTGCAAAAAAGAGAAGGGAAAAAAGGATTAGCAAAAGCTCTGTCCGGCCTCTCTTTTGTAAATTGTCTCCCCTCCCTCTTGTTGTTCTTCGTGTATTTGGATCCAACATAACCCATGTCGCTAAGCTCGCAATCTTCCAGCACCTTACAAAAACTGTCCATTTGAGAAAAAAAAGTCTCGTGGCCTTTCCAAACTTCTCGGTGAGATTGAGGATTTCATTAATGTATCCCATAATCAAACATGGAGACGGGCTATTGGGATTCGGCCTTCTCATGATCTACCAGCTGTCCTTCCTTCTTTAAGTGACTTGGTTGCCATAAAAACCAAATAAAACCCACGATAAGCTTGCATTATCATTCTTGATATTCAATGAAATATGACTTCTAGAAAAATTGATTAAAGTTGTGCTAACAACTTCCATCCAAAGTATCGCCAAACCTCCACTTCAACCCACACAATCCACAACAAAACAATTATCAAACTTATCCATCTTGTCTCTTTAAAGTTTTATCTCATAAAGGAAGACAACACTTGGGGACTTTACCTTCACCATCTGGTAAAGCTCCCGAACTGTCCGAGGGTTCCCAAGCCCTCGGCAATTCCAACATAAGAGCCTTATGGTGAGCGACATGGCTGCCCAGTAGCCTCTACCATATCCAGATCAATTCCTTCGTCAATCAATTATCGAAGTCGTTTTAGGGGAATTAGTTCATGAGCCTCATTATCCTTACATTTCTGAGCTTTATTTTCCACCTTATGTCCGTCAGATTCAGCAATTTGGGTACTTGGCAAAGGTGGACCTTCTTGAGCTCTCTTCTTCTAGGTCTTTCCTTGGGCCAAGCCCTTTTTACGCATCAAATTATTCGAGCTCGTGCGGTTCTCTAGTTGGGCCTCTTCTTGACTAAAGTCTAGTGGAAGTAAAAGAAAATCCACACGTGGGCTGGATTCTTGTAGGACTCCAACATTTTCCTTAATTATGGCCTGGACGTTCAAACCTTCCTTCTTAGCATCCGCTGAGCTCTTCATGTAATCATGTTTTGTCACACTAGCCTGAAATCCAGAAATATCTTCCGTGAAATTAGGGGATAATTCTACAGCTGATCCCAGATTTTTTTGCAGCCAGAATATGCTTTCTATTATGCTCTACGCTACTCTGAACACGGCCGAAATACTCTCGACGATTAGACTTCGATTGCTCATCCAGAACTAGAGCACTTTCCGCATGTGAAAAAGCCAGGCTGGTGTTTTAGTTGTCTACAATGATAACAGAAATTCGAAAGCATTTCATATTTGAATGGAATCCAGTATTTGGTCCCACCTATGTTGAGAAATCGTCCCCTAGAAAGGGGCTTGGATATATCGATTAACACTTTAATTCGTAGAAACTTTCTCAAACAAATTCCACTATTGTCCGTGTCTACACAAAGGACCTTCCCCAAACGCGAACCAATGTCAGTACCCACTTTCTGGTTCATCCCAGCAAATGGTAGATCATGGCATTGAACACAAAAGCTTCTTCTTGAAACAGAATGTCTTTGATAGAAACGACACCCTCACAATCCTGTAAACAAAGCAGTTGTTTTATCAAATAACTATGGTCTGCCCTTCATGATTCTCTTCTTATCATCAGTCCTTTTCAATTCAATCAAGAATTTGTTACATCCCACATCCTTAATGACAGCTTTCCCTTCCACTTGCCAGACCTTCAGCATTGTGTTCTTCAAAGCTCCTTTATTAACCTCGCAGTCTGAGATCACACTGAAAGCTATACATTGCTTGCTTTTCTCTACGGATAAAAGAATTTCTTCTTCCCCAACCTCTACCTTTTGCTTCTCGTCCTCAGTTAGCCTCAAGTTGTCATACAGTTTGGGCAAACCCCTCTCCATCCCTGCCACCTCTACAGACTAGAAATCCAAGAGGAGAAAACTAGGCCTTCGAGGAAAACCTAGAGACAACCTTACCTTCGCTCACGAAAGAATGATCTTGTCTATGCACATCTAGGCTTTACCTCGTACATGTAAATACACAGCCTAAGGTAATGCCCAAAAGCAACGCAATCTAACATGGTGTTGAACATCGATCTAGATACCACAGTGTATCATTAGTCCTATTCAATGGGTCATTATCTTTATATTTAATTGAACATGTAATTTAATGTCATTAATGTTGCCACATAAACTGGTGTTAAACACTAGTGGTAATTCTTTCCTTCCAACATTTTCAAGTGGATTATATCCCCACCTTTTAAATTCGTCCCAGAATACAGAATTTCTTGTCCGTATTTTGCTTTCATCCAATATAGAAAGTTCATTATAATATTTTAAATGTGCCTTTTCGTTTAATAGGGGAGATCCAACCCCCTTAAGAATGATGTCATCCTCTGGAGGTGTAGATACATATTCGCCCTCAGGCATGAGCCTTCATCAGATTTGTCAATTGCTTATTTTCGACATCTTAAATATTGTTTAAACAGTAGAAGTTTGGACATAAATGGATTAGTGCATGTATACAAACATTGTCCAGTATAATGCATCCCATTACACAGCTTACAATTTATGTCTTCTACAAATATATCTCATTATCTATATTGAGATTACTTGTTGCAAAAAATTTACTCCATTGCCATCAATAGAGTTCTGCATATACTGTTGAATAGTATCTAAAAGAATATCAAGCACAAGATATCAGGCTGGGTAGTCAAAAATTTTAAAATTAAAATAAAAAAATAAATTCAAATCCTATATAAACTAATAAACTCAAATTAAATACTTCATTCCCTCGACAACGGTGCCAAAAATTTGTTCGTGCAAAATCCGGAAGCGTACGGAATCGTTGACAAGTAATAGAATTGTGAGTTAAGAGTATCATCACATAGGGAATAAATTCAATTCAAATTTACTAATTTTTTATGTGATTTGAATTATGTAAACAAATGAGAGTTTGGTTTTATTTTATATTTAATTAATCTAAGAATGTTGTAAAAAAGTTGTTTTTTTATCAGTGTATTGATGATTGTATTGGATCTCGAATCTGCCAATTGCTATCATTTTCAATTCTTAATTTGTAATCTAGTTCCGTTCATGTGTTCTTAACAATCGATAAAATTATGATATATAATTTTTTTAAGACAAATTAAATTTATCCTAACTGCGACCCGAATATATTCCTAGCCTAAATTCGAATAATTAGAATGCATTAAAGTTTAGATTATCTATATGATTGCATACGTGATAAATATTATTCCTAACATATATTGTACATATATTACTTTTGCCGCGTTTTAAACTTATTGTGAGTCTCTCAACACTACAATAAGCAACTAATTATCTAATTGGTGGCAATTAATTAAATAATGCAATGAGCATGCAAAATTAATCAAAAAATACAAGAAATAAACTGAACTACTAATCATGAATTAAAACAAATAAATAATTGGGTTCATCTTCATCCAATACAAAAATAAATCTTGCCTAACTTGTTAATATATAAATTACAAAAAAAATAATAGAAAAATATCACCCAGATCATGAAATAAATCAAAAGAAGTTAATTTTCAAATCCAATGTTGAATTTTTCAAAATATTGATATAATTGACTTTCAATTCCTTGCTATAACTTGATCACCTCTATCAAAATATAGCAATTCGCCTCTTGTTCTTGATAAATTTGATGATACTATTGTGCATGAAGAGGAAATAGAGGTTCTTTCAACGTGTATCCTTCGTTCTCTATTTATAAGAGCTGCGTCCAATTTGTTTTTTAAAAGAGTTTGAACTGCGAAAGGAAACTAAAGATTCATCTGCAGAAATGGCCCCGGTACGTGCACCGGTATAACTATCGTGCGTGCGCCATAGAATCAAATGACTCTCGGGTTGGGGAAAATAAGGTGTCGTGCGTGCGCAGGTGGCTTCTGTTCATCTTTGAGCATCTCTCAGTATTTTGGCAATAACTTTCTTTACAGAAATCCAATTAAGTTGATTCAAATTGCATTGAAAAGGTAATTCAAAGGGACAAAATCCTTCTAGAAATGTAATTTTTCCATGTTGAACGTTTGCTATCCAAAAAATGAGTCTCAAGTTGAGGCTAAAAATCCATAGCATAATTTATTTAGTTGGAAATTGATTTGTGAAAATACTTATACTATATTTCACTCATTTGACCTCCAATTACATCCAGTTCATCCTATATGATCTTCATTATCATTTTATGCTCCAAATCAACTATTGAATGTTTACACTTTGATCCCCAAATTTTGGATTTCCTTTGTTTTGGCGTTCATTCCTTCCAAATCCATCAATTTGCATTGAGTTCAACCTAACAAACATAATTAACACAAAATTAAGCTATAACTCATTCAAATAACTAGCAAATACTCTAATTTAATGGTCTATATAAATATACAAAATACACTTATCATTTCCCATAGTAGCATTTGAATCATCTGTTGGAGGGAAAACCTCAACATGACCGGAAAATCTCACTTTTGTATTACTATTTTTTGTTATAGGACTATTCAAATCGTTTTTTTCGACTAATTTAGGCTTTTTCTTCTCTCCTTGATTCCCATTTTCTGCTTCATTAACAGCCGGACCACCTTTAACAGTCGACCCACCTATTTTATTACTAAATTGGTTGTTGGGTTGGAATGTCGGCAGCCGGTTGGCTAACATTTTTTGTATTTATGATTATTTTCTAATTAAATTATATTTGTATTCTTTAAATTTAAAAATTTTATTTTATTCTAATTTTTATATAAAAAATGAAATAAATAATTTTAAATTGATAATTACGAAAATAAAATATTATTTTTTCACGTGTTAATAAATTCTTATTTTTTCCCTTTAATATTTTAATTAATTTAAAATTCTTTAATTAAATATAATTTGTAAACTAATCTTTCAGTTTTCAAATATAATTAAATAAATATATATTGTTTACTTAATTTAAGAATTTCCTTTTGTTTTAATTTTTGGATAAAAAATGAAATAAATAATTTTAAATTGATAATTACGAAAATGAAATATTATTTTTTAACCTGTTAGCAAATTCTTATTTTTTTTCCTTTTAATATTTTCAGTAATATAAAATTCTTTAATTAAATATAATTTGTAAATTAATCTTTCATTTTTCAAATGTAATTAAATAAATATAGATTATTTACTTAATTAAAAAAAACTCCTTTTGTTTTAATTTTGATATAAATAATTTTAAATTGATAATTACAAAAATGAAATATTATTTTTTAACGTGTTAGCAAATTCTTTTTTTTTCCCCATTCAGTATTTTAATTGATTTAAAATTCTTTAATTAAATATAATTTGTAAACTAATCTTTCATTTTTCAAATGGAATTAAATAAATATATATTTTTTACATAATTTAAAATTTTCTTTTTATTTTTATTTTTGTATAAAGAATGAAATAAATAAATTTAAATTGATAAATGCATAATATTTATTTTTTCATTTTAATTTTTTAATTTAAAAATTTTTAATTAAATACTCATTGTAAACAAATCTTTACCTTTTTCAATTTTAATTAAATAATATTTATTTTCCTTATTTAATTTTAATAATTTGCTTTTATTAAATAAAGAATTTGAAATTGATAATTACTAAAATGAATTATTATTTTTTGACGAATTAGATCATTCTTCTTTTTTTTTTTTTCGTTTTAATTTTTTAATTTAAAACTCTTTAATTAAATATTAACTGTAAACAAATCTTTACTTTTTTTCAATTTTAATTAAATAATATTTATTTTCTTTATTTAATTTTAATAATTTCCTTTTATTAAATAAAGAATTTAAAATTGATAATTACTAAAATGAAATATTATTTTTTTGACGAATTAGCTAATTATTTTTTTTCTTTTTAATTTAAAATTCTTTAATTAAATATTCATTGTAAAAATATCTTTACTCTTTAAAATTTTGAATAAATAATATTCATATTCTTTATTTAATTTTAATAATTTCCTTAAACGCCTACCCTAGCAAACACTGGCTGACCAACGCTCTCAACAGACATCCATGGTTATACACCAGTTTGACCCTTGACGCAGTAAGGACAGTGGTTTGACACAGTTTTCTCACAACATTCACTTATGGCTCTGATACCAAAAGAGACCCAAGTTGCGGCGGAGGTTTGCGGAGAAGAAAAGTAAAGGACAAATTTGAAAGCAATCTCAAAATATATTGATAAAGATTTTGATATTACAATTTCTTGATAGAAAGCAGAAAAAATTACAGAGAATTTTTAAGACTTTCTTGAAGTGGAATATATCCCGCTATTCTCAATCTGAGGGAAACAAATGAAGTGCTCTCCCATTTATAGCAAAAGAAATCCGGACTTGAAAATGATTTGAAGCAAATTAAAGAATCTTGTCTTTCAGTGATTTGAATTCTGCTTTTGTCTTTTGTCTGACACTAATTTGAATTTGATAATTACTAAAATAAAATATTATTTTTTTACGAATTAGCAAATCCTATTTTTTCCCCCTTAATTTTAATTAATTTCAAATTCTTTAATTAAATATTCATTGTAAACAAATCTTTTATTTTTTCAATTTTAATTAAATAGTATTTATATTCTTTATTTAATTTTAATAATATCATGTCGTTTGATTTTTTAATATATATAATTAAATAAAGAATCTGAATTTGATAATTACTAAAATGAAATATTATTTTTTGACGAATTTGCATTCTATTTTTTCCTTTAATTTATTAATTTAAAATTCTTTAATTAAATAGTCATTGTAAACAAATCATTCATTTTTTCAAATTTAATTAAATAGTATTTATATTCTTTATTTAATTTTAATAATATCCTTTCGTTTGATTTTTTAATATATATAATTAAATAAAGAATTTGAATTTGATAATTACTAAGATGAAATATTATTTTTTGACGAATTAGGAAATTCTATTTTTTTCCTTTAATTTTAATTAATTTAAAATTCTTTAATTAAATAGTCATTGTAAACAAATCATTCATTTTTTCAAATGTAATTAAATAGTATTTATATTATTTATTTAATTTTAATAATATCCTTTCGTTTGAATTTTATATATATATATAATTAAATAAAGAATTTAAATTTGACAATTACTAAAATGAAATATTATTTTGTAACGAATTAGCAAATTCTTTTTTTTTTCCTTTAATTTTAATTAATTTAAAATTCTTTAATTAAATAGTCATTGTAGACAAATCTTTCAAATTTACATTCTTCATTTAATTTTAATAATTTCCTTTTGTTTGAATTATATATATATAGAATTTGAATTTGATAATTACTAAAATGAAATATTATTTTTTGACGAATTAGCATATTCTATTTTTTTCCTTTTAATTTTTTAATTAAATATTCATTGTAAACGAGTCTTTAATATATATATATATATATATTGAAATTGATAATTACTAAAATAAAATATTATTTTTTGACGAATTAGCAAATTCTATTTTTTTCCTTTAATTTTTTAATTTAAAATTCTTTAATTAAATATTCATTGTAAACAAATCTTTTATCTTTTCAATTTTAATTAAATAATATTTATATTCTTTATTTAATTTTAAATTTTTTTTGGTAGCATAGAGTATCACTTGGATGTGACATTGAGACGGTTGCTCAACATGCAGATCTTCGTCATCAGGAGCTACACGTGAAGAATTAGATGACGGTCCGCTCGTTCCGGCCCCTGAGCTCCCATCCCGTTCATGTCTTTGACGGGATAAAGCAATTATATCATAATTTGTAAATTTATTTACATTCTCGCTGTCCTGAACTACCGATTGAATTTTGTGCGTCATAGTGATGTCACAATGAGGAACAATTGTCTCGGAAATATTAGCGTCATCCTGGCGAGCTATCTCCACTGTATCCCAAAAATCATTTGTATTATCATCAGCTCCATCTGAATGTTCATTTCTACCTTCTGCATCGTTCTTCCTCACTACTAAAGTCACGCAAATTAGTGTCACTTGCGTTTTGTTCAACTTAAACAAATAATTCACTTCAATATCAGATGTAACCTTCATGTGGAATTGAAAATGGCAAATGCTCATTGAATTAAATTCTCAATACCATATTTTATCGAGATGAATCAACGTTCAGCTTGTTCTGTATATTCAAGTACTCAAAAGTCGTGTCGAAACTCATGATGAAGATTTGAGAAGGCGTCAAATGGATACAATTAAAGATCAAAAGGAGTGAAAACAAATCAATTTTCAACCGCACAAGGATGTCCAAATTTTTAGTTGGAGATCGAGATCCATTTTTGGTTCAGTAAACGTTCGAATTGAAAAAGCGTTATTTCTAGCAAAATTGTATCCCTTTGAATTATCTTTCCAACGCATTTTGAATCGCCTTAATTGGATATCGGGAGAATAATTCATGATAAGAATACTGAAATAGATGCTGAATAACAGCCCAAAAATAGGATGTTAACATGATTTTTTGGCTGTTAATAGCCGAATTTTTTGGCTGTTAATTTCGGCTGTTAATAGCCAAAAAATTGGTTGTTAACAACAGATTTTATTCAGCTGTTAACAGCCAAAAAATCGATTGTTCCTGTTTTTTCGTAACAACCGTTAAGGCCGTTAATCGGAAAGTTATACAGAAGAATTTTTTTTTTCGTTCATGCTTAAAAAAATTTATCTCGTTGTTACCTTTATTGAATCTTAATTTATCGAGTAAAAACGTATCTACATTTAACGAAAATAAGCATACGTAAATATACTTATCGATTCGAAGTAATTGACAGAAAATAATTTTTTTCTTCAACTATCGATATTTTTGAGATTTTCAGAGTGTAAAAAATGAGACAGTTTTTATCTGTGTTGAAGCTGATTTTGTAATTTTAAGTATGGAGTGTTTGGTTTTTATTTGTTAACTAAAAGGGTAGTATTTTTTTTTTAACCAAACTATATTTTGTAATTGTTTTTTCATTTAAGAGTTTTTTTTATCTTTTGAACTCAAATAGGCCCCTTTGGAAATACAGAAGAAAAGAAGAGTCAATGTGGAATTTAAGTGCTTTGACTAGGCTATTTTAAAGGTACCCTTATGTACTGAAGAAGATGGTTCGCAAGAAGTAATGGCAAATGGGAAAAGTTCATGGGTCAGGTGTTTACTATTCCAAAATTAAAAATTAGGCCCAATAGTTTAATATTACAAAAATCAGGTTTTTCTTAAATTAATTAATTACATTTCATAATTATTATATTAAATTAAATATTTAACTGTAATATAATAAAATCACCCCACCCCACCCCACCTACACCGCCACCATTGCTCCGGCTACTACTCCGGCAACCGGTGACTGCACCGATCCGGCGACCGACGACTGCTCCGATCCGACGACTTTTTCGAGGTCACAGATCAAGAAATTTGTAGGTCACGGGTAATTTCGAGGTCACAGATAAAAAAATTTGTAGATTTCAGATTATTTCGAGGTCACAGATTTAAAATTTTATAGGTCACAGATTATTTCGAGGTCACAGGTGAAAAAAATTAAGGTCACAGATTCCCTTTTTAAGTTACAAATTAACAATTTCAAAGTCACAGGTCAATAGTAAGGTCACAGACACCAAAAAGAACCACAATAGCTAGGTCACAGTCACCTAAACTTTATTTCAACGAGTCACAGACACAATTCCTAGGTCACAGGCACATACCTAGGTCACAGAGACTCGCGATCGTCACCTCCAACGCCTTCGACACGTCACAACAACACAGAACCATCGCTACAACAGTTCCAACACCACCAAAACGTAAAAATAATCACCACCTCACCATTTTCAAAAAAACCCAATATCACCATAACTCAAAAACCCAAGATCTGGTAGTAGGAAGAAGGAAAGAAAAAAAAAAATAATAATAATGCAGACTGCTGCAGCGTCGCGACGCTGCTGCTGCACGTTGCAGCAGCAGCGCCTGAGACGCTGCTGCTGCAACGTGCAGCAGATCGGCTAACTTCTTGATCGCAGCAGCAAGCTGTCGCGCCGCTTCTTCTTTGCGATTTGCGACGATCTGCTGCAAATCGCAAAGAAGAAGATCGTCAGTAAATCGCAGCTAGCCGTCGCCGTCACTGCTGCGATTTGCGATGGCGATGCGAGGGAGGGGGAGAAACGGCGGGGCAGGGGAGGGGAGGGGAGGGGAGGGGAAGGGGGGGAAGAAAGGGGAGAGGCGGCG
This sequence comes from Fraxinus americana, assembly GCA_035079005.1. Lineage (NCBI taxonomy): Eukaryota > Viridiplantae > Streptophyta > Magnoliopsida > Lamiales > Oleaceae > Fraxinus > Fraxinus americana. Next base: position 3,038,936 of record CM068712.1, read on the forward strand.
GGCATTGGCGGTGGAGGCGGCCGGCGGTGGCGGTGGAGGCGAGAGAATTGAAAGAATGAAATGGTTTAGGGTTTTGTTAGGATTTTATACTTAAAATAAATTTGGAGAGTAGATAGTAGGGTGGGTATGTAGATTATTTTAATTTAAAATATCATTATTAATATTAATGATAAAAATTAAAACCTGATTTTTGATTAAATAAAGTATAAACCTGATTTTTTAAAAGTCAAAACTAAATACCTTGTTTAGTGTAATTTCCTCTAATGGCAAATGGGATTGGATTAGAACGGGCCCAAAAGGCCCAATTGTAAGAAAATGAAAAAAGAAATCTCAGCCCAAAAGACAAAACGGAGGAACTAAGGTATCGGCCGAAACCTTTCTTCACAATAAGGATTACAAAATTTCCAGCACTGCGTGAGGCGGAGACGGAAATTATGATCTCGTCCCAAATCCTATTTTTTATTTTATATGTTATTAAATTTAAATTGTATTTTAAAAGTAAATAAATAAACAAATGGATGGTAGCACACATATTTTTAATTCTCGTCTCGCCTCTCAAAAACTCTCGACGAGGTAGGATCCCATTCTGTCGTCACCCTATCTATCAAAGTGACGAAATATCAATCTTTTAAATTATTTTCGAAAATATAAGTATTTTTTTTTTTTTTTAACAAAAATTGTATCAATTCATATCCACACATTGTGAAAAAAATATATTCATTACTTTCACCTAACTAGACAAACACCAAAATATCAGTAATTAAGTACAAACATTATATTTTCAATGAAACTAATAAAAAAGAATGGATTGAAATGATCGGTGAAAAGAATTTATACCAATCTCCATCTTCACTCGAATTAAAATTTATTTATTGTTGACGTTCTCGATTCAATAAAAAGACAAGATGATTGACATTTCAGCAAAATTGGGACATTTTCTGTGCAAAGTTACACGTATTTGCACTCGTAATTATCACATTATTCCAGTCGAAATGTCAAAGTAGGGAGTAGAATAAAACTAACATGCTTCACGGGACCATTAGGAATCTAGTTATTTTGAATCTTCCAATTGATGTAACAATAAATCAAACAAAGTGACAAATATGCAATCATAATATGTTAAATTTCCCAAACTAGTGTCCAGTTTCAATTGATTTAAGCTCATACCAAAGATGTACAAAACCATAACCATAATCATCCTAACAAATGCCAGCCATATGGTTCTTTCCATGTAGTTTTCAATGAATGGAGACACAATTAAAATTCTCATCTTGCATTTTGAGTAAGAATATATCACATCAATTTGTATTATACTTGCTTCAGTTGACCTAAAATTAGTGTTATTTTGACAATTTGTGTGCACTATTTTTTGTTATGTATAAATATCTTATTTTAATTGAACGGTGCTGACATGGGAAACGTGTCACCATAATCAGGCTTGAACTTTTCACTTTACCAACAAGACGTTAGCTAATGATCGTTGGTCATGGCTACTACAAAAAAGCCCTAGTCAAGATAAATTATTCCTCAAAATAGTATTATTTTTGTGATTTTGGTATCCCAATTTTTATTATATAGAAATATATTAATTTAATTGAACCCGTCCCCCCTTCGTTGGCCGATGCTTATGTGGGGAATTTGTCACCATAAATTAGGCTTGAGCCTAACACTTTACCAACGAGACATCGGCTAATGGTTGTTGGTCATGGCTACTACCAAAAAGCTCTAATGAAGATGAACTATTACTCAAAATAATATTATTTTGACAATTTTGGTACACCAATATTTATTATATGGAAATATATTCATTTAATTATATTATTGTCTATTGATGTAGTTTTATGTGTAAAGTCACAAAAAATACATCCCACTTTTTTATTTTAATTTTTTTTGTTCAACTTTGGTCTAGAATGAGAAACAAATAAAGTTACTTTAAAAATTTAGACTTCTGAAAACTAATAACACCGTGTATTGGTTATGACGCATTTCAAAACACACATTTAAGTGGGAGTGTATCGACTTCTTATTAGGAAACAAAATCCTTTACATATTCCTTACGTTTCCCAGGAATATGCTATTCATCTCTAACGGAGATGATTAGTATGATAGTGGGGTTATTGTCACATTATCCAAGAAATGTAAATATATTTCAATAGACCGAAGATCATCTCCATTAGAGAGCTTTAAAACGTTTAATTGAGAGCTTATCGAGCTATCAAAGTTGAGGTTGATTTAATAAGCTAAAAGAGAGGGGGAAAAAGTATCATGTTACTATTTTATACCTGAAAAAAATTATTCGAAGTAACCTATTAATTAACCAACAAAACTTAAATAATCTATTGCTCGATTTGACTCGACTCGTTTATAATATATTTTTTTTTAACTTGGTTCCTTTAATAGTCAAGGTAGAAAACATTCTCTTTCTTGAAATAGCAATTCAAGGTGGTTAGTTTAAAATGAAGATGTAATACTGAATATCTTTAGTATATGCATTTAACAAAAATAGCAAAAGGAATTTGGTTTATGTCATGAAAAGTGATTGACACTAAGAACGAACCAATGAAGTGTACACTGCAATTTGCACATGACAGACAACAACAAAATATTGAATGTTTGGATATACTTAAAAGATTTGCTTATAAGTAAATAAATTTGTTTTGAAATATATATTTATTATCGGTAAAAGTTGAAAATTTACATTGACAGTGAGTAAGAGTTATTTCAAAATTAAATGTCTAAATATTTTGGGAGATACAAAGTTACTTAAAAGTTTACTTCTTATTGAGCTTTAACATAAACGCACTCAACTAAAAATTACTTTTCTAGAAGGTAAGAGCATATTCTCTTTACCATTTTCAAATCGTTTTTTGTTTTTGATTTTTCAAAACAGTTATTTTTCCTATTTTCAAATACGCGTTTTTGAAAAAAAGTTAAAAAATTACAAAGAAATCCCGAAACGATAAATTTGTTGTTTTGAGTGTTTTTTAGTTATAATCGAGTTAAAATTTTCAAAACGCGTTTTGGGTGTTTTCAAAACAATTTTTCAAAATACTAAAAAGAACACATTTTCAACAATCGCAAAATAGACACTTAAAGCACAAAACACAAAATGAATTCAAAACTCAAAACACAAGACTGAAACGCAAAGAAAACGTTTTGTAAAATGACTAACGTAAAATTACATTTGAAGAATAATGACTAACGTAAAATTAAATTTCACTTGCTTTTAAACAGAATGAACGTTTTGTAATATCGTTAGAGGGATAGAGAAATGTATTTCATTTTTTTATTGTAAATTTGACAAAATAAAAAAATAAAAAATCCTATTTCTATCTTCTCAAAACTCATCACATAAAATGAAATTAAAAACCAGAGAGTCATTCCAATACGATAAGATAGATTTTTCAAATCTATTATTACAAGTGACAATGGACATTTGGAAAATTACAAGGAGAATCCAAACAAATTAGAAAAGAGGGAAGGTGAAAAAGATTGAAGATAAGAGTAGTCGAAAGGAATAGACACGAAGGGCCCTAGTGTCGAAGAAGAAATCTTCCAATACAAAACAAACTTGAATGCTAGAGAAAAATGACGTCTGAGGGAACCTTCAACTCAATTTTCACGACTTCCAAATTTTATTGAGAATAAAATTTAGAGCATTTTCGACTAATTTAAAAGAGTTTACTTATAAATAAGTAAGTTTCGAAATAAATGTTCTCTTATTAATCAAATTATCAAAATTAGAAATAAGTAAATTTCTTCATTAAAATAAGTATTACTTAAAATATTTGTATATAAATTTTTTTTATCAAAAGCAATAAACTTAGGGGGTGTTTGACATCCATTTTTGTGAAAGAATGTGTTTTTGTATAGTGATTGATGGAAGAATGTATGGTTAAAAAGTAAGGAGAATTTTTAGGTTTATGTGTAATATTATTTTATTGATAGAATATGTGGTTGAAATGAAGAAAGAGAAAAAAAATGAGAATGAGAATGAGAAAAAAATGGGTGCCAAACGGGGGCTAAGTCAACCATGCTCTAATTCCCATGACTACTCATTAAGAAAAAGCCTAGCTTTTGAAAAGGTTGAACAAGTAATTATTAGAGTATCTCCACCAAGACTCTTTATAAAGAATATGTTTTCAAAGAATATCTTAAAAAAAATTAAAATTTTAAAATTGTCTATTAATATATAGTGATAGTAGTGCATACTTCAATTAATATAAAGTGTTTACTGGAGTTTTCAATGTAAAAAGGTTTTTTGGAGATACTCTTATATGTAAAGATATTTATTCTTATTTAAGAAAAATTGCAGGATTATTTCCAAATTATGGCATTTGTCAACTTGGTTTGCAATTTCTTTATTAGCATTATCTCCAATTGTTCAATTTTTTAGAGACGTCGTCCACTTATTTATTAAAAACTCACTTTTGTTGAAAAGACTATTACACCCTTATTTCTAATCGAAAATTAAAGAGATAAAGAGCAAAAAAGGGGAAGAAAAAACAATATGGACCCCCTACCTTTAGCGTGCAAGTATAGGGTGGCCGAACCAAGTTGGAAAGGGCGCAAACCGGGTGTGAGGGTTGTGGAGACTCTAACTAGTTCGGAGCTTGGGGCTAAAGCAGGGGTATGCAGGTCGAGATGGACGAGGCTTAGGGTGTTGTCTAGGGGAAGAAATCAAATCCACTAGGATTAACAATCACTACAAAATTGAGAGTTTATGAATAGAAAGGTTGAGAATGATACGGAAATCAATTGAAGATCAACGTGGGACAAGGACCATAGATTCAAGACTAATGCAATGTTTCCTCTTACGATAATAACAAGTGGGGACCGAAAGAGCCTTAAGTCTATACTAGCGACCTCCTAAAAGATGACAATCGCAATCATTAATTATAAGTGATTTTCTTTGTTATGTATATATATTATTTTATCCCATTTGATTCCCATACCTAATTTTAGCGATCAATCAATGTACACAACCAAATCAAGGGACCCCACCTCCATTCTATAATGGCTGAGGTGATCACTCAAAAGGGCCATCTACTGCAAAACTAGCCTTGTACTTTCATATATATAAATGGTCGTTTGACAAAAATTTTGATAAAAATTTTAATAAAAGTTGATGAAATATATAATATATAAATTAATAAAAATTGCGAATCTCATAAAATGAAAAAAATTAATCAATTTTATAATAATTTCTAGATTTTTTACGAAAGAGCATTAAATGTACATTTTCCATTAACATATATTATTTTATAATGTGATGTACCATCATGACTAATTGAATTCTACTCATCAACAAGTTGCAACTTTTTTTTTTTTTAAAAATAAACTTATGTGTCATGCAAATACAGCTTGGTAGGGGGCTAGGGGATGGTACATAAATATAATACTACTTATTTTTTCTTAAATAGGAAAACCAATGTGACAAATGTAGTCCAATTCAAACACATGGTGTTCTATTTGCAGGGCTAAAAATGAGTGTTTAGAGCATAGTTGGTATATAGGACAAACCTAATATCTAGACTCTAAAGTAAATATCTCATTTTTGTATTTTACAGACGAAAATATTTCTATTTGCTTTACTACCAATCCACGAGTCTAATGAGTGAAACTGGTGACCTAAATTGAGATAAAATCCAAATATAGCAACCAAATTGACATAAATTTGAAGTATAACGACTCAGTTGACACAAATTGAAGTATTATATTTGCACGCCTCTCAAGCGTTTTTGACATATTTGACTAATGTTTCTCACGCTTCTCTTTTTTACTAAACCTATATATCCCTGATTGATCTTTATTTTTTAAATAAATTTTGTAGAAAGTGATTTTTTAGAGAATGTACAGTTAAAAAAAATATGATTTTTTTAAAGATTTATTTGAAAAATTATTTTAATGTAATTAAAAATGGGTTTGAAAAAATTAATTTTGGAGAAAGGAGCTCCGACAAGAGCTTTTAATAATCAATATTGGACTCTTAAAGTAAACAAAACCTAATATCTCCTTTTATCAAATGGGCATTGTGCAATCCATGTCACAACTTGTTTCATCTCATTCAATGATATTTGTACACGTCTTTTTAAGTAGTGGTGTCAATTTCCTACAAATAATTAGATACATTGATACAACATCGTACTCAAGAAACCTAATTGACACATTTTTTTTCCCAACTTTTTAGCTTATTTGGTAGTGCGCCAACAAACTTACGTAATAGAGATAGTATCTTTACATTCTTTCGAGTATATTTGGATGTTAGGTATAGCCTCCTTAATGGTTGTATCAAATTTTAAAATTCTATAGAGAGTCGTAGACTTCAAACCCCTAACCCTAAAAGACCCGACTAAATTGAGTGGTGTGTTTGCTATAAAAAAAATAAATTAATCTCTATTAGTATTATAAATTATGGTCTTCAACTTTATCACTTTCAAATCCATCCAAAAGAAAGCAACCTTGAAATTAGTATATAATATAAAGATAAGATTTTCTTCAAGAGAATATAAAGAGAGAGCTTAAAAGAATCTATATTATCTCTACCTTCCCATGAAATGTTTGGTGAACTTTCATTTTTAAATATATGTTACTAGGTTGTTTTATGATGAAAGTCAAAAGACAAGCCATATGTACTATATAATGTATCAGCTATCAAGCATGGATGATGATAACAGCCTGCAACTTTTAAGTAATAATTTTTCAAATAAAGTAATGGAAAGGATAACCGTCCTTCCATGACTTTTTTTGGTAAAGATTGTAATAGAATATTCAATAGCATAAAAAAAAAATAATAAGTTCAAAATTTGATCTAAATTTATATATACTTAGGGGGTGTCTGGGTGCGATTAAAAATTGATTATAAGTAACTTTTTTACCGTTGAGGCTTGCAACGATAAAAAATTGGATAAATTGACTGAATGTTGTGTCAGAGCAAAATTCCAAATGAAGCCCACCATTACATTATGTGTCAGAAAATTTCAGGCCATCACATAAAAGTGAGGGCAAAATGGTCATTCACCCATGTAAATTTATTTGACTAACCACAATCTGCTTACACGTGGTCAATCACAAATGGTTCCAAAATCGATTTTCATTAAGTGAGAATCGCGCCCAGATATGTCCTTAATGTTTTTTAGTATTTCAATTTATATTTAGGGATCCAACTGAACAAAGAACATGGTTGTAAAATAAAAGAAGTGACCTTAACCAACCACAAGAGAGGTAGGTCAAAATTGATCAGCCTAAAAAGAGGGATGGCTGATCGATCAACCATATGTATGTAGCCGATTGACTTGACAAGCCTATGAGTGAGGGTTGAGCCATCCCTCACTCACTCAAGCCACCACCCACGTCTTAATGACTTTGAACTACCTTTGAAATTCGCTCCACATTTTCAAAATGGATAAAGACATGCTTCCCCCTACATAGTGTGGTAAAAAATAATCCACGATTCTAAAGATTCTTGTGCTATATCAATGAGGTAAACACCTATATATAAGAATTGGAAGGATGGAGGTATTCTCTCTTAGATTCATTACCAAAGTATTAAAGCTTTCTCATAATTTTTCTCTCTACATTATACTAATTCTCACATTGAAAGAAAAGTTTTTCAGGTTGTGCTATGTGTACACAATGGTTTACACCCCCCTCACATGGAGGGGGGCCCGCACACAATAAAATATGTGTGGACCCCCTTCCATGTAAGAGGGGTATAAACCATTGTGTACACCATTGGGTGTACACATAGCTTAATTCAAGTTTTTCAACCCCTTTATTTCAAAGCTTCGGAAAGCACATTTGAGCAACTCCATTTGCATAAGTAACATCATCAATTATCTAATCAAGTCACAAAATATAATTTTACACAAAAAGCTCTCAGGAATCAGTGTTAATACCATGATCACGTTGACCTATTTATGTAGCTGAGAGTTTTCAACGTCCAAGTACAACAACACAATTATAAACGAGACATTCAACCACTAATCTAATAGTCCATCGTACAAACCACCAAATAGTGAGTAGCATTGTGCTAAAAGGGAGATATACATTTTTCCTCTTTTTTTAATGTCCCCATGCTTCATTTTGTCCCTATGACAATATAAAAATGTTGATTATTATTTTTATATTTACTGTAGTGTAAGAGACCTTATAAAAAATAAAAATAAATAAAAAGGAAAAAGAAAATTTCATTTATAAATAGTAAAATAATAACTTATAAAAAAACTGTATCTACACAATTTCTAACCCCAGGTTAAAAATTTCCTCTCATCGTCTGCTCCAATCCCCCTCCATGCGTCTGCAAGTATTAGGGGTGGGCGCTGGTCGGTTCGGTTCGGTTCGATTTTTTTTCGGTTCCAGAAATTTTCGGGTATTTAGTAAATGGAACCGTCGGTTCCAATTATAATTTTGGAACCGTTCGGGTTCGGTTCGGTTCGGTTCGGTTCCGTACTATAATTAAATTTTTTAACATTTAAAATAATACTACATAAATACACCTGAAAGTAGATACTACTATTAATAACAAAAAGTAGATATAAATACCAAGTTCAATCTTAAATTTTACAAATTAACGTAATCTAATTTAATAACATATAAATAATAAATTGTCAAATACAAATACGAAAAAGTAAATATTACTAATAAAATTTCGATAATTCATATCAATAATTCATTTGCTTCAAACATTCAAGTCTACATAAAAATGAAATATAAATTAGAAGTAATAAAGAAAAAATATTTTAAAGTATTATAATACTTACCAACTATTTAATGTAATAATCAGTTGTTTGACTTTCCATACTAACTACTAAGAGACTATACAAGAAAAAATTGAAAAAAACACAACTAACAAACATAAATAAACTCTAAATTGTTCAATTAATAAGATTTAATAAGAAAAAAATTATTAATTTATTTAGAAAAAATAAAAAAAATTGATTTATCCAATATAAAAAAAAAATTTCGGTTCTTATTCGGTTCTGGGTCTAGAATCGAGAACCGAACCAAACCATTCGGTTCTCCATTCGGATACCCGTTCGGGTATTTCATTTAAAAAAATTCGCTCGATTCGGTTCGATTCGATTCGATTCGATTCCGATTCGATTCGGACATTTTGCCCAACCCTAGCAAGTATATTCTTTGTAGCAATTCCGTAGAGTACAAAAATTTAAAATTACCGACATTTTCTTCCTAAATATAACTAGAATACTACCATTTATCGTCTTCAATTTTTAATATTTTTTTTTCTTGTCTTTTTCGGGTACCAGAAAGGTTATTTATGCTCACTCACCACACCACTATCACAACAATTGTCCCTCCCATCTGCTGAGTTTGTTTCTCTGAAAAAAAAATTACTTGTAATTGTAAAACTTTCTTCAACTCTCTCGTGTTTCTTCTGGTACATTGCAATTGACGTACTATATTTCCCAGCTCTGTTTGTCAAAAGTGTCTTTTTCTGAATATAATGTAACCGTAAAACAACTGCAATCTTAATGCCGATTTGCTCAAAACTGATTTAAATCACTCCATTGCACATTTCGAGTTATGGGTTGTCGCTAATTTTTCGGGTTACTTGTCCTTTTTCTTGTTTTTGTCATGCCCATTTTCTTGAACTTGTACTGAAGCAGTGAAAATTAGTTTTTGAAAATAAATGGGTACTCGCTAAGTTTTTGTTTTTTAATCTCCGAAGTTTGAAATTTCTAAAGTATATGTTGCATAAATTTCGACCATGTAATTGATCTTAAGGCATTAGTTTTGCATTTTGTTCGGGTTTGATCGCATTTTGGTGAAAAGTAGTTATTTAGGAGGGATTTTTTGTTAAGTCATGAATCCGAGCTTTATTGAAGTCAGCCGTTAGTTTACAATCTCTCCAAATGGCAAGAATCTCTTTATTTCGTTGATTATGATTCTTGATCAGTACGATATTCTTTTATAAAAAATTAATAGTGTTTCACATATGGAATATAAGTAGCCAAGTAAATTTTTGTGTGGAATTCAGTTAAGAATTCTATCCTTACCCTGTTTGTGATTCATTGCTAACCAATTCTATTGTTCTTTTTAAAGAGCTTTTTCTATATTCGATTAAAATGTAAAATTCTTGAAACGATTTTCTTCTAGGGCCTCTTCAAAAGTTTATGATGAGTATAGAAAATGAATCAATGCTTAGTTCATGAGTAGTCTTTGCTTAAGCAAATCTAGTTATAGGATTGTTGCCCTGTCAAATCTCATCAAATTCACGCCCAAGTTAGCGCCACTTTAAATACTCAAAAAATAAAAACTGCTCTGTTTTGGTATATTTGGGTTATCATGGAAGAAACATTTGTTCCTTTTCGTGGAATAAAAAATGATCTGAAAGGGAGGCTTCTATGCTATAAACAAGACTGGAGTGGTGGACTACGTGCAGGTATCAGGTTTGTGATTTTCACACACTTCATATGTAATCACATATTCATGGTTTTGATTGTCACAAATAAGGAAATAATATGAGATGGTTTTGCCCTTCGCTTGGAGAACTCGAATTATGATAACTGTTGAATTCAATGTTCTTGCTCACTGTATCATCCAAAAATGTGTCTTAGCATTTATTGTCTTGAAGGATCTTGGCTCCAACAACATACATATTCTTTGCATCGGCAATTCCAGTTATATCTTTTGGAGAGCAACTGGAAAGAAATACTAGTAAGTTTCTTATTTTGTTTTGAATTTTGCTCATGTTTTTGTGTCTCTTCTCAAATTATGTTATCTAAGATGTGCTGACAAATGATCCATTTATTGCAGATGGAACCTTGACAGCTGTGCAAACGCTTGCATCAACAGCACTTTGTGGTGTGATCCACTCGATCATTGGTGGACAACCACTTCTCATACTTGGCGTTGCTGAGCCAACAGTGTTGATGTACACATTCATGTTCAATTTTGCTAAAGATCGAAAAGATTTGGGGGAGAAATTATTTTTAGCCTGGACAGGATGGTAATTTCTTTACACTCGTGGAACATGAACTGAAGCATTTGGTGTTGATTGTAGAATTTAACACTGTTATACTTAGGGTGTGCGTATGGACGGCCCTTTTACTTTTCTTGCTGAGCATCTTGGGTGCATGCTCTATTATCAACCGATTTACGCGCTTGGCTGGCGAATTGTTTGGTCTTTTGATTGCAATGCTCTTTATGCAGCAGGCAATTCGTGTAAGTATGAATAAAAATCGTAGTCCCTTTCCTTCTGTTTACTTTTTTCTGTAGAACCAGTTCACTTCAAATATTTGATTGCCCTACAGATTCTCATTATCCTGCAAAAATAAACTAACTTTATGCACACACAGTTTTCCAAAAAAATTATAAAATGATTGGCTTCCCTGAAATTTTTTCGAAACCTTGTGCTCTTGAATCATCTAGCTGATAAAAGAACTATTGAATCAGTCACCAGGTCAAAGGAATAATGGCTTTGCATTTTCCATCTTTATGACTAAGAGTCCTAATTCCAGAATTTTTTTCACAACCTTTATGCTCTTGAAGCTTTTAGCTGATAAAAGAATTTACTTAATCAATCACCAGGTCGAAGGAATAATTGCTTTGCATTTGCTATCTTTATGACTTAAGAGTCCTAATTAATACCCTTTCCGTTTGTTTAAATATTAGTTTCTATATATGGTCCATATCTATCGGTTTCTCCTAGGTTCTTTGGTTTTATTAAAATCTTGGCAGGTCTATGTCTCATTATATAAAGTTCTTTTCGGCTATCTGAACTATTGAGCAACTCTAAAATTAGTTGAGTCTTTGATAGGGAGTTGTGGAGGAGTTTGGAATTCCAAAAAGAGAAAATCCGAAAGAGACTGCATTTCAACCTTCCTGGCGCTTTGGAAATGGAATGTTTGCATTAGTTCTGTCCTTTGGCCTTCTTCTTACTGCACTGAAGAGCCGTAAAGCTAGATCATGGCGATATGGAACAGGTGCTATGGACATATATGCAAAGCACACACAAAGCACTAATGGGCACGTGCCTGGACCTCTAGTTAGAAACAAGAAAAAAGCAATTACGACAGGAAGAAGAGAAATAGTTCTCATTTATCAAATTCATAATATGGTTAAATAATTTTCATATTCTCGTATATTATCAAGGTTAGAACTCAACATATTTTCATATTTATTTGCTCAATTTCCCTACTGTTGATTGTAATTTGAAGGATGGCTTCGGGGATTTATTGCTGACTACGGTGTCCCACTCATGGTGCTTGTGTGGACTGCTGTATCTTATATACCGGCTAATGATGTTCCACGAGGGATACCAAGGCGGCTATATAGCCCAAATCCATGGTCTACTGGTGCATACTCAAATTGGACAGTCATTAAGGTGCTCCTACATCATATTCTCATAATGTCGGAAAAGGGATTTCTCATTCTCCTTTTTCTTCTTTGCATTTTACTTCAACATTTTGTGTAAATGTTGAATACTGTGATAAATGACTTGACAGGAAATGCTGAATGTGCCTCTACTATATATTATTGGAGCTTTTATTCCCGCCACAATGATTGCCGTCCTTTACTATTTTGACCATAGTGTTGCATCTCAACTTGCCCAGCAAAATGAATTCAATCTAAAGAAGCCTTCTTCTTATCACTATGACCTTCTTCTATTGGGTTTCTTGGTAACTTATTTAATTCAGTTGTAAATTTGCGTAAATCACTGAACCTGTGTACTCTAACACGTAAATGCAATACAATAAGCTAATAAATGCTTACTGCAACTTATAAAAATTGTTTTCTGTTCTGATCAGGTCATACTATGTGGTCTTATCGGCATCCCTCCATCCAATGGAGTTATTCCACAATCTCCTATGCATACAAAAAGTTTGGCCACTCTGAAACATCAGGTAATATGCATGAATGCTGGATTTCGAGGTTTTGATTATCATATTGCTTCCACGACACAAAAAACCACTCCTATGAGTGATTGTGCTGAAAAAAATTAATTGTTTTTGTATTTCACCTAATGATTATTGCCATTCTTCCAATCGACCAGTGCTATTTATTTTATGATGGCCTACCTTTCACGACGCGTTGATCACAAATTAGACCACCCTTTTCTTTTTATTATTGGCTTTTGAAAAACGATATTATCATTTATTTTCTTCTTTCTCAAACAGCTTTTGCGAAATAAGCTTGTATCAACAGCTCGAAGCAGCATGCAGAAAAATGCAAATTTATCTCAGTTGTATAGGAGCATGCAAGAAGCTTACAACGAAATGCAAACTCCTCTTGTCTATCAAACTCCACAAGCTCTGGTATTTTCTGATTTAGCATAGTAGCCCATGAATATTTTCTTTTTTTGACTGATCACTTTTCTGTGTAAACTCACATGCTTCTTATTTTATTGCTTTTATAAGGGTCTGAAGGGGTTGAAAGACTCCACGGTCCAACGAGCCTCTAGTAGCAGATACATAGATGCACCAGTCGATGAGGCTGTTTTTGATGTCAATAAGGATATTGATGATCTTTTACCTGTGGAAGTTAAAGAACAACGACTCAGCAATCTGCTTCAGGCATTAATGGCTGGGAGTTGTGTTGCTGCTATGCCTCTTTTAAAAAAAATTCCAACTTCAGTCCTCTGGGGGTACTTTGCTTTCATGGCAATTGAAAGTTTGCCTGGAAGTCAATTCTGGGAGAGAATATTATTGCTTTTTACTGCTCCAAGTCGAAGAAACAAGTATGTCAATTCTCGTATTCATGGCTGAAAGTTGCGTTTTAACTGACTTTCTTACTGTTTCGGTTCTCAGATATTTATAAGATGCAAGGAAAAAAAAGGTGGCTGGTTTTTATCAGATGCTACATGCACCTAATATTAAACAAACTACTTTAAGCTCAGAAAGCATCATCCCACCCCCAAATCCTGAAATGGCAGTTTTTGTTCATTGCTTATTTTGAAGCATTAAGTGCTTGCTCGGGATAAGCTTGTAAGTGCTTATAAGAAGTGGGATCCAAGGACTATGCTGTTAAAAAGTAGATAAAAGTTGTGGTTCCCAAGGAATGTGTGGTTAAAAATAATGTTTGTCTAGCTTATAAGAATGAAAAATCTTTGCCAAACATGCTTTAATTGTGATTTATTTGATCTAGAGTAAAGGAAGAATATTTTTTGCTTAGTTTTCTCTTATTTTTCTTTTCGTTTTCATTATTACTATATGTTAAACGCCTGAAGGTCTTCAACTCTTCAATATTTTCAGGGTGCTAGATGATTATCACGCTACCTTTGTCGAGACGGTACCTTTTAAAACAATTGCCCTTTTCACCATATTTCAAACAACCTACTTGCTCTTGTGCTTTGGCATAACATGGATTCCATTAGCTGGCGTCCTTTTCCCACTGTTGATTATGCTTCTCGTCCCAGCGAGACAGTATTTACTTCCCAAGTTTTTCAAAGGAGCACATTTACAAGACTTGGATGCAGCTGAATATGAAGAAGCCCCTGCTATAACTTATAACTTATCCTTTGAAGTAAGTCAATATTAATTTGTTTTCTAAAATTTCTTCTAAGCTCATTAATAGAGGATCTATTATTTTATTTCAAAAACCGCAATATTTGGCATGTTTCAAAAATCTTAATACAGTCTTAGGAGGGGCGCTCGGCCTGACCTTCAAGTAAAAGCGCATGAAAATGGACTTGCCCTCTCCTAGGACGGGGAGTATGATGTATATATATGTTAAAAGAAACTACACTTCATTAAATGGGATCTATCTAAATGAACTTTTGTCGTGTTTTCATATTATAAACTTTTTATAAATCTGCAGGATCAAAGCGCACAGGCACGAGTCACCAATATTGACAGTGGTGAGGTTCTCGATGCTATCATAACAAGAAGTCGTGGTGAGATACGACAACCCTGCAGCCCAAAAGTAACAAGTTCCACACAGTCGCCCCACGAGGAAATGAATTCTCTTTATAGCCTACCTTTGTCTCAAAGGGAAAACAGCCCTCGACTGAAGGAAATAAGGACCCAAAGAAACACTATATCTGGTGGAAAAGGACTTGAAATAAAGCAAACTCCAAGTCCTCGGCCATCTTTACTTAGCCAAAGCAGTCGTGGTTCACCTCCACCTGATACCGTATGAACCGCTCTCTTAGTACTCGTGTTATTGTGGTTACTGATATTTTAGAGGTCATTTGTGCATTTTCAATTTTTATCAAGTATTTGGTTGTCTAACTTTTCGAAGTAGTATATTTTGCTTATGTCGCGTATTTCTTGTATCAATACGTTATGCGGAAGATTATTTTATAATAATGCAAATATGTTAATTAACGCATATCCGCTATATTATGGTTTCTCTTTGTTCTCCTAATTTATTTTGTACAATACCAGGAATAAGCTAAGATTCAATAATCACATTCTCCACTCTGTAAAAGCAATTCATAATGAGGGTTCTTAGGCCAACTTATCTGAAATTGAATTGCCCTAACCTAGTATGTTAATATAAAAGTTGTGTTCAAGGAGGGAGACGTAAAACCTTACTTTTGTAGAGTTACAATCAATTAAATATATATGGTTCGGCGATATATTAGGTCTTCTAAGCTCGTTGTCCCTACTCATACGGACGTATGTTGTATGTAAGTTAGACTGAACATGAGTAAATAAGAATAAAGAAAAAGATTCTCCATGTCTCTTTCTTCATTTTCATCCACATATTTTTCAATAAAATAATATTTCACGTTAATTAAAAAAGTTTCCTTACATTTGAACCATACATTCTCTAAAAAATTATTAGTCTGAAATAAACTTTCCCAAAATCTTATTAAAATGGAGCCCAAACAAAAGTTTTTAGTCTTAGAAATCACTTTTGACTTTTCAAAAGCCATAAGAAACCTATAGACATTGTACTTGAAGGATTCTTCTGTCAACCGGACATTTATTTGTATTGGATTTCAAATTTCAACGAGTGCTTATCTCAAATCTTAGGTAGATGATGGGTTTAATTGCAAGCTATTGGTTATTCTAACAATGAATATCTTTGATGCTAAATGATTTTATGAGGTCTAACCGGTATATTCAAATTGCACAAAGTCACGATCCTAATAGACTATGTTATAAGATAGAGTGCGAATTTGGAATTAACACAACTTGATGTGGTTATGAATGATCTGATAGCGCTGGATCGTTTAATAAATGTAGTGATGCTACGAAAATAGAGAAAATAGTGATATTTTTTTTTTTGTTAAAGGAGGGCGGTACCTCCAGAATTTTATTAAAAAACCCTCACTTGTGGCGGAGGAAAACCGTGGTTACATGTGAAAACAAAGAACATGGTAAATAAGGAAGTACTACTTCCCTTACAATACTTATCCTTAGACTATACTTATTTTTATAATCAAAATGATACTTCATCGTCTAAAATGAGGTAATTCCCAATGGTCAGTACATAAAATACCTCTAAGGAGGGTCGGGATTTCATCGCCGAAAAATATCTTTGTGGAAGAACCTCCACAAGCCGTTTTAGTAAGAAAATCTGCTACCATATTTGCCTCTCGATATACATGATGAACCTGGGCGTTAAGTAGAGAAAATAGTGATATCACATTGTAATAAAGTTTAGTTTATTATTGTGACTTTGGGTACTTGGGGATGTAATATAGGCTTTCAATAATGGGATTGAATCATGCAATATGAATAGTAATTTATTTATTATTAATTTATTTTTGATATAGCACAAACATAGGAATCCTCCACTTGAGCTTTTCCTGTTCCTGTCGAATAACCGGAAAATGCCAGTCGAGTCCCTTCCTTTTACCTGCAGCCTTCGCCTTTCTCCCTTCATTTCTTCACCTATACATTGGCTTTGTTTTCTCACAAACATGTTGAAGTCGAAAGACATGATGTTCAGTATGCTATAATTTTATTAGACATTCGGTACAATTATCTTTAGAGGTCCTTTATTAAGCAACCCTACGCCGTTTAAGACGTGTTATTTTATGCATTTTCGTAATGGAAAATGCTATTTGTACATACCATTTTACATAATGTGCCGCACCCTCCCAATAGGGGGCCGTCATTTGTCAATTAAGGCACCCATTATGGCACTCATTATGTACGCTTAGTCCATTCGTAATTAAGAGTTCTGTCGGACAGAGTATTATTAGATATTTTCATACACTTTATGTTATGTTCATTCGTAATAAAGAATTAGGCACCGTTTGGTAACCATTATTCTAAAAAAAAATGTATTCTTTGTGTCAAATCATACATTTTTTGTGATTGAAAATGAAGGAAAAGGTATTGATGTGATGGAAAATATTATTTTATTGATGAATGTGTGGTTGAAAATTAGTTGAAGAATGAGAATGAAAAAAAGAATGGTTACCAAACGGTGCCTTAATATATATAAAGCTTCTCTCGAGTACCGTCTAAAATGAGTGCTATTTTCTAAGTCTACTAAAGGTCAAAGTCACAAAGCAATACCAAATATTTCCGCACAATCTAGATTTTCTCATCATGGTTTGTGCAAATGGACTCAAATTTGGTGGTGGAATGCATACAAGAAGAGCACAATTATAAGATAATGCAACCTTACAAAGTAATTGTGACCCAACCAATATTATTATCCTTAAAAAAACTGATCCCTACATTTTCTTACCTAAATGGCTTTTACCAATTAACAAATTACAGACTTAAATAAATGGAGCCTATTGTTTCTTTTCCATACCAGATTTTTTATTCATCACAATCAGTGCCGACGTTAAAATTTTGGGTGCTTTATAAAAAAGTAATGATATTTAGAGAGTTACAACATCAGTCTAGGTGACGTTAATGTGATATTAAATGATACATGAAATTAAATTTCACCTTTCATTTAGCCTCTCATTTAGAGCCATCTAAACTTGGGTTACAACCTCAATGGAGCTACATAGCATTACTCTTTATAAAAAGATTTAAATGAGTGTCATTTTTCTTTGTCAAGTCACTTAATCCTTCATTCATTGATCGGTTTTCTTTTTGAAAACCTCTTTTAAATAACTTGTAAAAAACAATAGAGCCCTATCAAGATCATTTGAATACACTAGCCTTGGCTTATCACGTTTCTCACTATTTTATAAATAACGAGTATAAAATTTGAAGAGATACATCTAGAAAATTATTTTTTTTTGACCCGTTTCTAATGAAATATCTCTTTATCATTAACAAGTCTCTAAATTTATGTCAAGATTATTGCAAGTTCTTTGACTCGAAATTTATAAGCTCGATAAAATTTATCTCGTTTCTTCAAAAACCTGTGCACCACCAACCTACAGAAAAATATATAGAGAATTCAATGATGTCAAATAATCGAAGATTTATTTCACTTTATACAATTAAATACCTAATTAACAATTTCGATGACAAACTAATTGATTACCATAGATCCGTCCCATAAATCTATTTTGAAGAACCAACATAATCGAAGTAAACATATAAGTTCAAATATATGTACATGCATCCAGGGGCGGATTCAGCATTTTCGTTCAGCTAGGGCAGACCTTTGACCGATCAACGATCGTAATAGCTGAAAATAAAATTCAATACATAAGTAAATGCACTAAAACGTAAAAAGTATATATATGAAAATATAATTCAATACAACCCAAAATACTAAAAAAAAAAAAAAACAACCATACTCTATAACAGTAAACTTAGACAACTGCATTCTACGGGGTCTCATTTTTTGAAAACGTTGCAATATTGCCTCATTCTCAATTTGTATAAAAATATCTTTTTCCACGTAAACCGTCAAATTGTCATTCAACCAATCATCTCCCATTTTGTTGCGCAAGTCACTCTTGATAATATTCATAGCAGAAAATACCCTTTCAACAGTTGCAGTTGCCACAGGTAATATCAAAATCAAGGTGATCAATCTATAAACCAACGGAAAATAACAGTAATTTCCAATTTCAACCATCTTCTGAGCTACACAAGATATGCTATTGAGGTTAAAAAAAGTTTCGTCCATTCTCACAAGCATAAGAAACTTGTCAAGTTGAGGTCTAAGTAATAAAAGCTCATCACTATTAAAGTCCAAATGATAGAATTGAGCAAGACGTAACAATTTAGCCTGATTAAAAGCTGCAAATGAATTTCTTGGACTTAAACACGAAATGCAATTAAAGAGCTTGGTAGTTGTTTATGAAAAACGATCATTCAACTCTTGCAAGATTGAGTCTATCACATGACAATACAAATCAACATAAAAGTGATGATAATAAGTCACATGCTGAGCTCCACGCCTAGATCGACCTTTCACTACTACAATATCCTCCAAATTGGGCACTAAAATATGTCTATCAATACAAAACTCAAAAAACCTACTCAACAAAGTATCTCAACCATTGTCTCTCATGTTCTGCACTGCACACTTACACAAATTCAATAACCTCATAACATTCTGAATATCCTGATCCTTTTTTCTGTAAAGCTTGTGAAATGTCATCTGTAATTGCAAAAATTTCAAACATAAAGTGGAGACTAAACACAAACTTAAAATCTTGCATAGTGTCCATCTGTTTTATGGCCATTGATTTTTTTAATCTAAATTTATGCCATCTTCTGATATATTCTCAAGAACGTCTATGATAGCATTAAACATATTAATGAAACGAGTTATTGTCAATAGATGTGAGCCCCATCTAGTATCACCCGGGCAGGCCAAACTCATTTCTTGAAATTGACCACTTCCACTAGAAAGTTCTCCAATATGAAGCTTCTCCAGAATATTAGAATGATAATTTGATCGAAGAGCATCTACACGCTTACATGATGCACCAACCAAATTCACAATAATAGCAAGGATGTTAAAAAAATCACCAAGCATAAAATCCCCTGATTCGCCTCTCCCTCCTCCTCCAGGTGATTTTGTTGTGGCTTGTGGGTAATGAGTATTGGGTTAATGGTAAAGGAAATTGGAATTTAATGGGCAAGGTGTTTGTGCTCATAATTGGGCCTTATTTTTTAAAATAAAGGCCCAAACAATTAAAACCAACAAGGAGGGAAAAATAAAAAAATTTCAAGCGTGCCAGCAGCAGATCTTCTTCTTCTTCTTTTTCTTCTTCACCTTCTTGGTGGTTGAATGGCGAGGCAGGGATTCCCGGGGATCCAGCACGGGCGGCCACGGGGGCTGGCCAGGTGCTGGATCCGCCCCCTGCATGCATCATGAATTGTATAACTATTAAAATAAATTATCACTTATTACTTATATGGAGAAAAGAGGAGTCAACGTGACTTTGACATTTTAATTCAATTTATCGCTGCTGCATCAATCTGTAAAATAAAAATAATAAAAAATATGTAAATGGTGATATACAACAAACATTTTCCTTAAAATGAAGATGGAGTCATCATTTGGCCATTTTTGTTTTTCAATAATATATCAAATTGAAAATATCAATATATTTTTAATTCTTTGTGCCTTTTTATACCATAGATACTGTGCTCTTTAACGTGAAAAAAAAAAATCGAACTAAAAGAAGTTATATATAACTAGGGTTTACTTATTAATTTTGGAGTCTCATGCAATTGTACCACTTGCACACCTTCAGGGATACCGCCGATCATATCATAATCAATTCTAATGACGCAATATTCGGGGACGGATCCAGGATCGGATTACAGGTCGGGCTAATACGTAAAAAAAATAAAATTACACAAGAAATTTTTTTTTTTACATCAATTTTTTTTTCTACTAAAAAAATTCGATGGGCTGGGTGCCCCCGATCAGTCAGTGGCAATATTAAGCCTTTCGAAACTTACGTGGGCACTTTTCACATAAGAGGGTGGCCGAACTCCACGCTCACATTTGAGGCCGACAACCTTAAGAGCAACCTCGCGCGTGTTCTAATATTATTACTATTTTTCATGTGTAGACATGATCACCCCTTTGTTGTGCTCTCGGGTTAATTGTACACACAATCAAGTTAACTATCATCAGTATACAAAATGTGCGTTCCTTCTTTAATCAATTAGAGCATGAAGCGATACGGTGTACAAAGTGATATATGAGTGTTTGTCACTCTTCACATAACTTTTATGATATGTATAATATATTGGATTGGTTATGACTTTCGTTTACTTAATTGGTTACAGCGTGAATCTATATAGTACAACTTTCACAACATAGATGACACATTGATTGTTTAGAGCATGAATTAAAAGTTGCATAGAGTGAGATACAAGCTTTTCTCGATCTTTGTATAACTTATTATGATATAATATTTAATACGTTAGATTGAACAAAATACGCATTTCTTCTGTATATATATATATATATATATATATATATATATATATATATATATATATATATATCATATGTATTAGATTAAGTTATTCTAAGATATTGTGGGATCCAAAGATACATTTGTATTTCAAACTTCTACTTGCTATGCATGTTGGATGGTGCTCTAAACAAGTTGCATTAGTGATTATCAAATGGAAAAATCTGGAATTTTTATTTCAATGCAAATTGCCATTTTGCTTGTGTTCAACACTCTCTTGAAGTCATCGATACCAATACCGTGTTTGGTATATTATATGAAATCATGAGAATAGAATTAGAGAGATTGTATTAAGGTGGGTTCATGGTTTATTGTTATTATACGGTGTTGATCCGAATAATTGGAAAAAATAAAATAAAAAAAATACAGTATTATTTTTGTTTATGAAATAAAGTTACTTAAAATTAACTGATTTCATGAGAAAGTTATTATTTTTAATTAATTCTTACATTTTTGTAAAATAAATAAGTATTTTTACCTTTGACTAATTTAAAAATGATTTTTTTTATAAAAAGAATATATATTTACTTCTTGTCTATAATACATTAATATGTTTAGACGAGTGTATTATTTGCTTCAAATTTGGACTAAATTCAATTATTTTCTGGTCTAATACACGCGCCGAAAATCATTTGCGGCCTTTCAAATACACTTTATCCATTGCCCAAGCCTGGTCATTCAGCCTGCCAAATATGGGTCCGATTCTCGTACCAAAATGGGGATGGCATATAAGACCTGAAAATCAGGCCCAAATTTGAATTTTTTGGGCACATTTTTTTATTATCCATTGTGGAAATTACACCTAGTCCTATATTTTTACTTATCATTTCAAAAATCAAGTATACACTCTCTACTCCACTCCTTAACCCTAATTCATTTTCTATCCAAACAAAAGGTCACATAATTCCTATATATGTATATATATATATATATATATATATATATATATATATATATATATCGATACTCTGTGATCCGATAAAAAAATTATCAAAATGGTGATCAGTCATTCAGATTTGTTAAAGTCAAGATTTATACATAAAAGCGAAAGGAATTCACCATAGCCGAGGATAAAATAATGCATTATCAAAGCCAGTTGTGTATACCAGAATTTGAGGATTTGAGAAGAGAAATTCTAGAAGAAGCTCACACCACTCTTTATTTAGTACACCGAGGAGGTACAAAAATGTAGTGTTACCTAAAGCTGTATTTTGGTAGAAGAATATGATAAAGAACATAGCGAGTTTGTTGAGAAATGCTTAATATGACAACAAGAGAAAATCGAGCTTCAACGACCTTCGAGGTTGCTACAACCATTACATATTCCAAAATAGAAACGGGGAGCATGGAATGATGGATTTTGTCATTGGTTTTTCAAAATCAATAAACGGCCATGAGGCTATTTGAATAATCATCGATAGACTGACCAACTCATTTCTTGTTCCAATTGGATGGACAATCTAAGTGAACAATTCAAAATCTAGATGATATGCTTCTAATCTATGTCCTAGAGTAGTTTGGAGGACATTGAGAGAAATATCTACCGTTGACCGAGTTTGCTTAAAACAATAACTATTATGCTTCTATCAGTATGGCATCTTATGAAGCCCTGTATGGAAGGAAGTGTATATCACTCGTTCACTAGGATGAAGTTGGTGAATGTAAAATATTAGGACATGAAATTGTGGAATAAATAGTCAGGCTATAAAAAGATTCGAGCCCGTATGAAGACCACACATGACAGACATAAAAGTTATGCACATAGAGGCGAGAAGAACAAAAAAATTCATAATTTTTATTTTTTTGATATTTTCACCCTTACTTACACATTTAATTGCGCAAACCATCAAATTTCTCAATAAAAAACTGTGCAATGACGAATATACACTCCTTTTTAAATAAAAAAAAAGCTAAAGAATTAATTGTAACCATAGTTCCAAATTTTTTTTTAAAAAAACGTGCAAACGAGTCACAATTAAATTTATTTAAAAATTCAAAAAAAAAATTAAAAAGTGTAAACGAGTCCCAAATAAACTATTAAAGAATTAGAAATTAAAAAAAAAAAATATATATATATATATATTGAAAATGATGGTTTGCATAATCAAATGTGTAATTAAAGGTGAAAGTGACAAAAAAATGAAAGGTATTAATCTTTTTCGAAATAACGGTGAAAGATATGGGCATTATGTACTAATTATCCTTTTAATAATTTATTGAGATGCATTTGCATGTTTTTTTAAAAATGGACTATGATTGTAATTAATTTTTTCTTTTTGTTTTATTTAAAGAGAATGGTATATTTGTCATTCCACAATTTTTAATTTAGAAACTAGATGAAAACGACATTTTGCGCAATGGAAGGTGATAAGACTGAAAATGTAAAAAAAATGAAAGATATGAACGTTTTACACAATAACAATGAAAAATATGGACGTTATGTGCTAATTATCCAATTATTAATTCAACTACATTAATTGTCCGTCCAACTATAAATGAAACACGCCCATTGCACGCATGTCTAAGTTACTAGTATTGTTGATATGTGATATCATTAAAAATCTCCATATATTTAGAGCATCTTCAATGTATTTCAATGATTGCAATTTAAGTGGCGTAGACTTTTGATTTATTCAAAATTAATATTTAATGAATAGACGATTTAATTCAAATTTCATCTCCAATAAGTTCCAAAAATATTTCACCTTTTTTTTTGCTATCTGTATTGTTTTTAAATACAGTCAAATGATATGTTATCGTAATCTATCAGGATATGAAAACAACATCTACATCATTTATATGAATAAACTCTCCTTGTTAATGGTCGATCGATTTGAGAAGATGAATTTCTAGAAAATACAAATTTATTGCAAAGAAAGTAAGAACATTGTCAAAAGCACAAATCTTTTACAAAGTAACGATAAATTATTGAACATGAACACCACAAGCAAGCCAAAGAGAACACACTAAAATTACACGAAACCCTTGAAAAACACGATTACCACTACATCGTGTCACACTGCGACACCCATTATTGACGCAATGAGAAAGAACTCTAATGTTCAGACTCAATTTTGCTGAGCAGAATGAGGAAGCTCAGGAAGTCCACCTTAACACACTTCCTCTTGTTGGCAATATGAAGAAAACAACTTTATTCTGCTATCCCTGAAAAACATGACAGAGAAACAAAATTGAATGTATCAAAAGTCGTAGTATCGTGACACTAATCGTTAATGAATGCTACCAATGTGAACTCGTACAGATACATGAAACGTTAATAAACATAGTAGATATGTATACCAATATAAAAATATTCTGGATACATACTCGTGCAAAATAATCCTTACATCATGAATTAAGTTTGACTTAGGTTCAAAAACTCTTGTAACATGTTTTATATTTGGTAAACTTGGTTGGATATAACAACTAACAAAATAATTGGCACCATCTCCCTCAATTAAGGTTTGAGTTTGAGTTATGAATTTGAATGCAAGAATATTTTGGATTATTTTAAATTCACATCTAAACAATATTGTACTGAAAAAACAAATTCAAGGAAGGAAGGAAGAAACAGTATAGACCATAATAAGAACTAGAAAAAGCACACTAACCTCTTTGATACAAGTCTGGCTTCACGGTTCCTCGAGTATTTTATGTAGTCTGTCGGGAACATTGAGTAATATAGAGTATTACACAAACTTGTAAAGCTTTGGCATCCCCGTTTGATCCACAATCAACTCCGGAACTTTTCCAAATCCCTTAAAAATTGCCAACACTTGAAGCTCTGGAAAGCTGTTTTCTCCTGAGAAATCCAACGTGATCGACCCGGCAAATTCACAATTTTTCAAATTAAGGATCTCTAATTTGGGTAGTTCCTTTAGTACTTTCATTGGGTCCTCAGTAAATTTCAAATGATGAAGGGTAATTTTAGCAAGGTTTGGAGGGAATTCAATGGTTTCAAGCCTGAATGGAAAATTAGGTGTACCGCACAGATGCAACTTGGCAAGATGGTCATAGTGGGACAAGTTTAATCTCTTAAGCTCCTTATCGAATCCCAACCGCAAGTCTTCGAGCTTCTTCGATATGGGTGTTGTACCACATGTTACTTCAACATGTTGATCATTTAACCAATCTATCCTCAGCTTTTTCAAGTTGGTGAGTTTTTTTAATGAGCGTGCTTTGAAAATGTAACCAGGGAACCCATCCAAAGTTTCTATATTCAGCAAATACACCTCATTTCCGACATACAAATTTGTGCACATGTTAGTCAAATATGAACGGCAGAAGAGTAAATGCTTCAAATACTTCATCCTGAAAATATTTCTTGGAAAAACACCAAAAGTCGCTCGTTTAATATCCAATGTCACCAATTTCTTGAGATTCATTATGCTTGAAGGCATCCTTTTAAAACTCCCACTCAACTTAATGTAAGTCAAGCTACTCAGGTTTCCTATCTCATTAGGAATCAAAGACAATTCTTCTCCTGAGTTACAGAAACAGAGCAGGGTATGAAGTTTTGGAGTTTCAGATTTTGAAAAAGAATATTGACTAGTGTCGTCAATGGTAAGTCTACGAAGGGTTGAAAAAGAATTAGAGCGTAGATTATGGAGTGTACAAAAGAAGTTTTTCTCCTTGGCCTTTTCTATGCAAAGAACATGTAGAAGATCATGAATGCGACAACTTTTTACTCTTCCATCCAAGTTTCTCTTAGAAACTTGGATTAAATTTCTGTCACTTAACATTTGTGCAGCTCCAATATCATCAGGATTTCGAATTCCGTCAACCTGGATCCATTTCTCGGCAACCCAAGCCTTGACCAACTCAGACACAAAAATTTCTTGATCTTCTGGGAAGAGACCAAAGTAAAGCAAGAAAGGCCTAAAGTCTTGAGGTAAATCTTTGTAACTTAAGGACAAGATTTCTGAACAACTATTTTCAGCACTTGAGCTCAAGATATCAAGCACCTCATTCCATTCACATTTATCTCTTCTTCTCCGCCGCAACATACCTGCTGCAACAGTAGTTGCTAGTGGCAAGCCGCCACATCTTTTTACTATCTTCCTACCGATATCTTCCAGTTCCATTGGAGGAAATATCTCATTCGTATTTTCTGAAAAAGATTTGATCAGCTTGCAGAAGAGTTCCCAGCTCTTTTCTTCATCTAAGAGTTCCACTTTAATCAAAGAGCCTTCACCACCAATATATCTGCCCACATCAGTATACCGAGAAGTAATGATAACTCTGCTCTGATTTCTCGAGTTGATGGGGATAACCTTTTTTAACTCATTTCATGCTGTATTTGTCCAAATATCATCAATAAAAATTAAGAACCTTTCTTCATTGAGCAGAGAATGCAAGTTTACCTCCAAATTTTCCTTCCACTTTTCCTCTTCAAGGCCAACTTGCTTTGCTATTTCAATTAGAAGCTCTTGGACTCTAGGCTCATTTGAGACATAGACTAAAGCTGACGAAGTAAAATCATTTTGCATTTCTTTATATATTTTTTTAACAACAGTAGTCTTGCCAACACCTGCATCCCCTACAACACATATCATTTTACACTCTGAGTTTGAGCTCGTCAATTTTTCCTCGAGTTCCTGCAATGTATCTTCACGACCGACAAATATTGAATCTGTGACATCTAAGAATTTTTTTCTTCGATCCCATACATCCTTATCTCCATTACCTGTTAAATTTTATGTTGCTCATATTTATAAGATATTTATTTTAGTAATTATAACAAAATAAAGAAATAATTATTTGGATAATACCATAGAAGACACAATTACTTGAATAACTACCATAGAAGCTCTTTTATACTAATTGAACAAAGAGAAGTAGCCATCTCTCTATCTCTCCCTATAGAAGACCATGGAAGGCTATCAAATTAAAAGTGCAATTTAAAGATCTTGATATTTCACATCTTGGCCAAAAAAAACATAAAATTTCACTTACAGAGATTTATATTGATGTAAGTGAATAAAATTAACATTACCTTCATCCCTATCAGCATATACTTGACAT
This sequence comes from Fraxinus americana, assembly GCA_035079005.1. Classification (NCBI taxonomy): domain Eukaryota; kingdom Viridiplantae; phylum Streptophyta; class Magnoliopsida; order Lamiales; family Oleaceae; genus Fraxinus; species Fraxinus americana. The sequence goes on from CM068712.1 coordinate 3,066,246, forward strand.
CTTTCTCTAGCAGCTTCAATTTCTTGGGCCCGTCTCTTGATTTTCTCAATTTCCAGGGCAAAGGTATTGGCAGTGGCACCATAACATAGTATACAAGCAGCATGCTTAATGAATCGAACTGGCCCCTTTTTCTCGTGTGATGCAATCTCTGGAAGGTAAGTATCCAAAATTTCCTCGATGTCAAGTGCAAGATTTCTCATGTCAATTATCAAGTTAGCTACTTCGTGCCTTCCATCTTGCTTCGACTCGGCATCATTGAGACATGATTTGAAGTGTCTCATCTGCCTTTCAATCCACTCTGTGTTCTCCTTCAAGTGATACAAGCGTGAGCCTGTTTCCACAATCAGATTGGCGCCTATCTCTACTGCTTGGTTAATGACTGCTGTAAATGCTGCTGCATCCGCCATCTGATCTTGTTTTCTTTCAAAGATAGTATGTGGAATTAACTTATCGATCAAGTGAAACTCAAGCCTGTATTGAGAAGAGGGAGATGAGAATGCAATGAATATCTATAGCCCTGCATCCATTAAAATGAGATTTTTGGGGAAGATAGTTTTGAAATATTGATAATTTCGATGTGCGGTTAGAAAGTAGAATTTTTTTGGATTATATGTAAAATACTTTATTGTGTGAATATATGGAGCTAATTAATCGCTATAGATATTCATTGCATTCTCAACTCCCTCTTCTCAATACAAGCTTGAGTCTCATTTGATTCATAAGTTAATTCCACATACTATCTTCTAAAGAAAACAAGATTAGATGGCGGATGCAGCAGCATTTACAGCAGTCATTAACCAAGCAGTAGAGATAAGCGCCAATCTAATTGTGGATCAGTTTGAAGGAGAAAATGAATTTGAGACAGTAAGATTAAGCATGGAAGTCTTTCTTTAATGATTTAATTAAACAAATATTAATAAAATAAAGAAATAATATAGTAAGATTCCAAGTCCAATAAAGTCAAGATAAATAAAAAAATCAAATAATCTATCAACATGACCTAGGTCTACTATCTTAAAAAATTCATTCAGAACGCCAAATTTGAAATATTGTACCACTAATTGGCACAAGGAGTAGGGGTGGACATTTTTTTTCTCTGAATCGATGGAACCGGAGCAGAATCAAATAGAATCGATCGTTTTCTCCGGTTCCTCTACTACATTGGTCAATTTTGGGATCGTACGTCGAAGAACTGGTCGATTTCGATCCTATTCTTGGTACTTTATTGAAAACCAACAGTAAATTCGGTCTCCCAAATTTCTCTTTTTGCTTGCACCAAGATACTCTAAATCTTTAAACAATAGGTCCAAAATTATATCACATTAAAATTTCATTTTCCATACGCTTCTTCTTCTTTCCTATAATGGGTAATCAAAATTAAAATCTAAATAATTTTATAAATACTTTACAAATTCATTGTTTGAATGCAACCCGATATAAAAATATGTATTTTTACTTTTTAGTTCAATATTTTTTAAGAATTCAATATTTTCATTGTTTTCAAAGTGATTGACCATTAAGAATCAAGATCCTTGATGATTACTAAAGATGATCAAGTCATTGTTATATGAATTTTCGATCGAAATTTTACCGTTTATGATGTGTTCCATATTTTATTCTTTTTTTTTTTTGGCCTTTATGAGTTGATCTTGAATTTTAGAGTGAATTTTTTATTTTTTATTGGTTTTTGTATTATTAGATTACAAGAATGACAAGTGATTCATACTCTTTTTTTTTTTTTTTTTTGTTTATCTATTTTCAATCTCACGAGTAATTTTATATTTTATTTTTATAATTTTCTCAATATGAAAAACAAGACCGGACCGAATTGGAACCGGTTGGTTCGATTTCGGTTTTGTTCTATAGCCGGATATAAAATCAATGGTTCCATTTTTCATATTCCCATTGGTATTTGGTTCGATTTGGCTCTCTTTAAAGGCGAACCAAACCATATCGCACCAACTCTTAACAAGGAGACAATAAACAAAATTTGATTATTTTACTGAATTTATAATTAATCTGTTCAACATATGCAGTGGGAACAATATGAACCGAGTGCAAAAAATATTGTTGAAGGGATCGACTGAATTGTACTTTATCAGGGAAAAAAAAAATAGTGAAATTTTACTCGAATTTAATTTTTCAATAGACAAAACGTCGTCGTTTGCAAGAAAGAAAATCAATAATATTAAAAAACGACTTTGTTTCATGGAGATATAAGTAAATTTTGGACCCATCCTATACGCCACCGTTTCAACAATACATGAGCCCACGGGATGCCGTTTTCAGATATAACGACTTCATTTCCAGAAATAATTAATTGAGACATTAACAACCACAAGACTTGCATGTATAACGACAAAAAGTGAAAATAATTGGAAATTCAGAAACAGAAATAAGGCCTTGTATGGGAGGGATTAAAATTGAAAATATAGTCGTTATTGTTGACTTTTATTAGACGGGTGGGACCCAATAACGGTCATATTTTCAATTTTAATTGGATTTTAATCACAACCGAACGGGGCCTAAATAAAAGCCAATAATTCATCAACCTAACCTAAGATCTTTAATTAATCTTAACAAACTTGTTTGTCACGCCACATTTGAATTTATGCACCAATAATTTACAAATTGGAAACGGTATACAAAATTCGATATTATTGAAATATTAGTTTTGTCCAAACTGACGACGAGATAAGATAAGAGTACTACAATAAAAATAAAATATTAAGTAGGTAATGAATATTACCAATATTATCATTGCATTAAATAATAGTATTCCACTTGCACTTTAGAGAGAGGAGGGGGGGGGGGGGGGGGGGTTAAATTTTTAATCCTCAAATAAAAAATAATAAAATATTGAAATGCTTTTTAACTATTGATCCTTGGTATTCATTACGAATCAATGAGCAAATTGATCCCGTGTCCCACTTAGGCCCTCTTTGATTGGCGAAATTTTTCAGGGAACTAGGAATTTTTTTTCCGTTTTTCATCCTTTACGCTATTTGACAGCCTAAATTTTCCACGGAAAATGTTTTCCCACCCCACCCGCCACGTAAGCATTTTCCATGTTTTCCATGCCGGCTGCTTTTTTTTTTTTTTGGAATGGAAACAAATGCCATAACCAATTGTAAATTTTTTTTTCATTTTAATAAACAATTTCCATGTCAAACGAACACTAAAATTTAATGAAAAAAATAATTTTTTAGGGAACAATTTTTTTTTTTACTTTTTGTCAATGGAAACAAATTTTATAACCAATTATGGAAAAAAATATCACTTTAATGGACAATTTCCATGTAAAACAAAGCCAAACGAACAAAAAATTAAAAATTTTTCGAATGGAAAATTATACCATCAAACACACTTGAAATCATTTTCCCTATAAAACATTTTCTAAGCAAATCTTTTCTCTATAAAACATTTTCTTCCTACCTATTTTCTATCTCTGCAATCAAACGCACCCTTAGAGCAATTCCAATTTCCACCCCAATACCAGTTTGGCGTAAAAAGGCATTTTGGTAATTGGCCTCTAACCCAACTTCAAATATTGGCACCAAATTAGTATAATGAATAGTGTTGCATCAAATTTGACGGAACACTTTTCATTAGCTGTAGTATATAGTTTTTCTTATTCTCCTTTGTACTACAATAAATTTTAATTCCTTTTGTATCCTTTTATTACTTATTTTAATTTTATAAATATTTTTCGTATTTTTATTTTTATTTTTATTATTGACGTTGTAAATTGTATGAACAAAATTCAAACCAACTTAGGATGTAAACAAGAGTTTCATTGATTGTAAGTTATACGTTACAAGAATCATATATTAATAATCCTTTCTCTCTTTGAAGGAGATATTTGAAATGTGAAATGTGAGAGTATTTTGCAGTGGAAGTGTGTTGTTTCCTTTTCTTCCCCTCCTTCCTCTTATAGAGAAAAATCTGCATGTATCCTTCATTTCCCATCTTATCAGCTATTGTACCGAACTGAGAATGTACATTGCTGGCATGTTTGGATTGGTTAACGAGCTCGACTTATCAAGTTATCATGAGTTTAACCTTACAAGTGGTCCCCAACAATTAATGAATTATTTAGGGAAGGAAGCTAAAACATATGATTGGAAGACTTGGCAAGCGCTGATGTAAGATCGTTCATATACCACTTACTGATTGACTGCAAGTACAATGTGTAAGAAATCTTTAATCATTATGTTCCATTCAACCTCGATAGACTACATAATCCGAGCTGACCGCATATATCGATCTCACATTAGCACAAACTTATTGCATACACCAAACTGCACTTATAGACCTCGGAGGTCGGATGCCAACAATTATCATTTATAATAAATTGTAATTAAGTACGTAATAAATAATAACTACATAATACATTAAAATATAATCACATTAAAATTTAAAAGTTACAAATTTGATAATTAAAAATTAAGAAGAAATGAGCGCTACAACAAATGTAATTTGGTGAAAATTTTAATATTATGTGTAATTTTTAATTATTTTTTACGTAATTGGTACTGTTCAAAAGTTTTTATGTTTCTTTTATGAAAGTTTTTTGTATTTTATGTAATTTTTTATGTTGCAATGATAAATATAATATTTTTAATTGTGGTATTAAATGTAATGTTTTTTTAATTTATTAATAAATGTAATATTTTAGTTAATTAAATATACTTTTAAATTTAGTAATTTTATTGTAATAGAATTTGTAATTAAACAATTTTAAATAAATTAATCGTTGAAATTAAAAGTAAGGAAATAAAAGAAACATTATTGATTTGGTGTAACAATTGGGAGATAACGTGAGAATTTTTGCAATAAAAGGACAAAGCTTTCTTTTAAATTGATTACATAGGCCAACGAGCAACAACTACAATTGATTAAAACTTGCTTGTGGGTAGATGGGCGCAGAGCCAAGCATTTTGAGTTTGTTTCCCAATATTAAAGTACAAATAATTTTGAAGCATCATACAATTTTAAATACTTATTACAAGCGTTATCTACAGGTTCTCACAATCCTAACTAAAAGATTAACTTATTTATATGCGCACAAAAGATCGACCATACCAGACTAGATTCAATACAAAAAGTCAACCATCTGTACACAAACTCAAAATAAATCGATCACAAATTTAGATAGTTGGGTCTGGTGGTCTAGCAATCGGCTAGTGGGACGTGGCCCATGGGGGTCTGGTGGAGTCGTAGCGCTGCACCTAATATGTTACTACCTAGGGCAAGAGTTATTTGCAAAGAGAAAAAATCCTACCAATTTTGAAAGAACGTATTGTCAACCTTTTTTAGATATCCATATCACAATGAGCTGAAACCAGACTCTTATGTTAGAATTTCATTTAGTTCGGTTCCAAAATAAAGTATGATTGATATTAACAATCTATGCTAGCTATCCGAAAAATTAGTTGAGAATTCATGTCTTGGATCATTTAACTTGTGTTAGCCCTGAGGAATGTTGAGTGTCCCAACCTTGATGAATAAGGAGAGCACAATTTGTACATTATTAAATCAGTTTTTACTATGACGAGTTACTCTATTACAAGATTGAACAAAGTTATACAATTTTTTTCACTTTTATTTCCCCTTGGCAACATTTAGAGTTAGATGAGGTGTTAGGTATAATTGTTATTTAGTTTCTTTATTATTGATAGTTTGATCTTTTACGTTGTTTAGGATTTTTTAAATTTATACGCTTTATATAGTCTCTTTATAATCTTTACATGATGTTGAATAATAGAATGTGCCATGCTTAAAAGTTTTATCAATTGCAGTACTAGTGGCGATCCTGATTATGTAGGGTAGCGACGTCTTGGTGAGGATCTCAAATTATGTAAGGTTAATTGATTGGTTGAAGAAAAATGAAAATTATATCTACAAATTTCTTTAAATTAATATTAATTAGAATTTCACATTCACATTCATGTTCATATTATTAATTATTAATTAACATTTAATTAATTAATTAATTAACATTCACATTTATTTAGTTAATTAATTAACATTCACATTTATGTAATTAATATTAATTAGAATTTCATATTCACATTCATTTTGAATGATTACATCTATTTCAATAATACCTGACTTTTCATTTTCCAATATGTATTTAATTTACAAACTGTAATGAAAACTACAAAATCCTTATTCATGCATGTATTCATTTCTCAATTAATTAACATTCACATTCATTTAATTAGTATTAATAAGAATTTCAAATTCACATTCACATTCGCTTAATTAATAGTAATTAGAATTTCACATTCATATTTATGTACACGTCCTTGTTATTAATTCTCAATTAATAACATTTACATTTATTTAATTAATATTAATTAGAATTTCATATTCAAGACCAAAGTTCGTTATTCATGTCCACGTATTCTAACTTGTACACATTTTCAATTAATTGAAAATCTTACTACAATTCAATTATTTCAACAATATTTGACTTTTTGTTTTTCAATATGTATTTAATTTATGAACGATAATAAATATTACAAAATCCTTATTCATGCATGTATTCAATTAATTAATATTCACGTTCATTTAATTACTATTGATTAGAATTTCACATTCACATTCACGTACATGTTCATATTATTAATTCTTAATTAATTAATATTCACATTTATTTAATTAATATTTTCATATTCACATTCATTTTGGACTATTTTAGCCCTGTTACAATTCAATTATTTTAATAATACATGATTTTTCTTTTTTCAATATGTATTTAATTTACGAATTATAATGAAAACTACAAAAATCGTGTTCATGCATGTATTCACTTCTCAATTGATTAACATTCACATTCATTTAATTATTATTAAGTAGAATTTCAAATTCATACTCACAAGTTCTTGTTATTAATTCTCAACTAATTAATATTCACATTCATTTAATTAATAGTTATTAGAATTTCACATTCATATTTATGTCCACGTCCTTGTTATTAATTTTCAATCAATTAACATTCACATTTATTTAATTAATATTAATTAAAATTTCACATTCAAGAATGAAGTTCGTTATTCATGTCCATGCATTCTAATTAGCACCCAGTTTCACTTAATTGAAAAGTAAATTTTATTCATTTAGTATAAATAAATTAACATGTATTGTAAGGTATATATTCCTTGATATTAATTCTAAATTAATTAACATTCACAATAATTCATATTTGACATTTATCTTCATTTATACATTTAGTTGTAATTCTAATACTCACGTTCAAATATGCATTTTCATTATTTGCGTGTATGTATAATAAACAACATTTATTTTCAAGTGCTTGCACTTCTCTCATATTTAGATCAAAATAGTAAATGAAAGATCAAATATTATTTTTTCACAGCACTTATAATATATTTCAAAATAATGTACATTGCACGTTCAACTTTGACTAGTATATATTAAATATTTATAGGGGCGTCATATTTAAAGTTGGCATGAGGCCTCCAAAATATGAGGGTAGACGCCGTGCATTATTTTCCCATTCCATTACCAATCACTTCTCAACCATTTTCATATGTGTCGTCTCATAAAAAGATCCTGAATTACCTTGCATTAAGCTGAAAATTATGAGTCATGCTCGATGTATAGTTTTGTTCACAATTTTGTTTATATAATTCCATCACGTGGCATTATATCATTGGACTATTTTAATAAAAAAAATATTTTTGTAGTCAACAATTTTTTGTCAACACACCATATTATTAACAAAGTTGTCATGAATGATTGTACAAACAGCAAAATTCGAAAATTATTTTCATGTATCATGTTTTGCGAAAGGGTCCATACGAAAGGTACAATGAACATTGCTTTAAAATATTATACGTTTACCTGTCACAATAGTTGGCGATTTAGGAAAAGGATTATAGTATTCAAACATTCACGTTTGTACATGGCCAGTCTGGCATACATACATACATATATATATATTTGCTAAGATAACAACATTAATATTTTTAATATTTACATTATTGAGTCTTTTATAAGCTTATTAAAACTCCAATTGTAATTAAATAATACTTTACCTAATCTTTCAAATTGCAAGCATATATGTCATAAGTTGAAGTTATGTCCATTTGTAATTAGAAGAATCTCCACTTGTGATATAAAATATCTAGCGTGTTCTAAGATTTGGATCTTTAACGCATCTTATACTATTTTAAATAAATGAATTACCATAATTTTTTTAATAACGAAGATAAATATCACTTGTTCACATGCTATAGTTGTCCGAAAGAATAGTTGAGAATCTCTTAAGAGACTTTCTATTTATAAAAAATATCTTATGTATCATAAAAAACATTTTTAATTTTAGATAATAAAATACTTTATACACGTCAACAATATCCTTTATTTTAACTTTTAGTTTTATTTTCTTTTAAAAACATTTATTAATTTCTTTTATATCTTATTTAACATACTTTTTATATGTCAATAGCCAATCAATTGAAATGAAATTTGAATAATTTAAGATATGGAGAAATTTGGAGTTTGCAATTTATTAATGCAAGCATTATAAAGTAAAATAGAGGGTGAGTTTGACTCTCCAAATTCAGAGCGCAAAACTCACTCTATTTTTAAAAAGTTCTAATAGATAGTATGTTTGAGGGTATTTTAAACATTGATTATTTAAGAGCATCTTTTGTTTGGAAAATTTATTGAAGATGCTCTTAACTCTGCATGGAGCACGGCGATAGTCGAGTGACTAAGCCTTAATATATATACAAAGGAGCGTATAATTCATACAAGATAAGACAGGTAACACATTACTAAATCAATTTTTACTTTGATGAGTTACTCTATTAGTAGATTGAAGGAAGTCGTACACGTTTTTTCACTTTTATTTTCCTTTCGGCAATGTGGAGAGTTTACAGGGAGTGTTGGGTATAATTGTCATTTATTTTCTTTATTATTGATAGTTTGGTCTTTTATGTTGTTTAGCATTTTAATGTTTATATAATTTATAGAGTCTTCTTTTAATTAACATGATATTGAATATGCCGTGTTTAGAAGTCTTTCACTTGTGGTTAAAACTTTTTGTGGAGGGACTCATTCTTTAATTCATTTTAGACTACATCCATTAGAGGGAGATTACAAATTAAGAAGCGCCTCTTACAAAATGGATTGTTCACATAGCCTTTGTATGCTACGTGGTATTCGAAAGTTAAGTAATGGGACATTCTTGGACTTTGGAACACGTAACTTGTCTGAGAGCATCTCTGAGAAGACTCTATTTATAAAGAATACCTTATGCATAATAGAGAACACTTTTAAATTAAGAGAAAAATATTTTATACAAGCCAACAATACCCTCCATTTTGGCTCTTAATTTTATTTTCATTTAGAAACACTTATTAGTTTCTTTTCATCTGTTATTTGACATATTTTCTATATGTCAACAGCCAACCAATTCAAATAAAATTTCAATAATTTATGAGTTGGAGAGTCAAACTCACTTTATTTTTAAAACGTTCAAATAGATAGTATGTTAGAGCTTACTTTAAACATTGATTATCTAAGAGCATCTTTTGTTTATAAAGTTTGTTAAAGATGCTCTTAACCCAGCATGGAGAGTATCGGATGACTGGGCCTTGATTTACAAGGAGGTGTAAATCACACAAGATGAGACAAATAATATATTACTAGTTTCTACTTTGATGAGTTACTCTATTAGTATATTGAGGAAAGTCGGACACGTTTTTTTTTTTTTTTTACTTTTATTTTCCTTTCGGCAACATGGAGAGTTTGATGGGAGTGTTATGTATATTTATTATCAATAGTTTGGTCTTTTATGTTGTTTAGGATTTTAAGTTTGTATACTTTATATAGAGGTTTTTGAATTTTATATGATATTGAACAATAAAATATGTCGTGTTTAGAAGTTTTTCACTTGTTGTTAAAACTTCTTGTGGAGGGATCACATTCTTTAATTCATTTTAGACGACTTCTATTCAAGGGAAATGACAAATCAAGAAGCAACTCTTACAAAATGGATTATTCACGTACCCTTTGCATGCTACGCGGTATTCAAAAGTTAGGCAATGAGATATCTTTAGACTTTGGATCTAGCAACCTATCTTAGAGCATCTCTTAAGAGATTCTCTATTTATAAAAAATATCACGACTCTTACAAAATGGATTATTCACATACCCTTGTATGCTACGTTGTTTTCAAAACTTAGGTGATGGGGTATCTTTAGACTTTGAATCTCGTAACCTGTCTTAAAACATCTCTTAAGAGACTCTCCATTTATAAAGAATATTGTGACTCTTTCAAAATGGATTATTCACATACTCTTTGCATGCTACGTGGTGTTCAAAAGTTAGGTAATGGGATATCTTTAGACTTTGGATCTCGTAACTTGTCTTAGAGCATCCCTTAAGAGACTATTTATAAAGAATAGTGTATGCATCATAGAGAAAGAATTTTAAACTTAGAGAGAAACATTTTATACAAGCCAACAATACACATTATTTTGGCTCTTAATTTTATTTTCTTCTAAGAAACATTTATTATTATTTTTCCATTTCTTATTTAATATGTCAACCGCCAATCAATTCAAATAAAATTTGAATAATTTAAGAAAGAGTGCAATTTGAAATTTGTAACTTATTAAATGCATGCATTATAAAAATAAAAATAGAGTGAGTTTGACTTTCTAAATTTGGATAGCAAAACTCGCTCTATTTTGACAAAGTTCGAAAAGAGAATTTGTTGGAGTTTATTTTAAACATTGATTATTTAAGAGCATTTTTTGTTTAGAAAGTTCGTTGAAGATGCTCTTAACCTTGCATGGAGAGAATCGAGTGACTGAGCCTTGATATACAATGAGTGTGTAATTCATACAAGATAAGACCAATAACATATTACTAAATCAGTTTTACTTTGAAGAGTTACTCTATTATTAGATTGACGGCAGTGGTACACGTTTTTCAACTTTTATTTTCCTTTCGGCAATGTGGAGAGTTTGATGGGAGTGTTAGGTATAATTGTTGTCTTGTTTCTTTATTATTGATAGTTTGGTCTTTTATGTTGTTTAGGATTTTAAGTTTATGTACTTTCTATAGTTGTTTTTAATTTTACATGATATTGAATGCTAGAATATCACTACAACAAAAAGAGTCATTCGCAACATTAAAAAGGCAATATTTGTTGATAAATGTTGTTAAAAGGATCTTTTGGCAACATTTTAGGAAGTGAATGTTGCCATTGATTAGTATAAATGAGTTTTAGCAACGTTTTTTAGAAAACTGTTGCAATAGACCCATTTTCGCAACGTTTGCTGAGTATTGCGAAAAGTCTCACTTTTCGCAACACTTGTTGCGAAAAGTGAGACTTTTCGCAACGTTTGAACAAACGTTGCGAAAAGTTCAAACGTTGTGAAAAGTCTCACTTTTCAATTCAAACCCAACAACCTACAAACAAGGCCCAATCCATAACCCGCCACCGACCCATTTCAATTAATCGACCCGTAAACAAATACCCACCAAAAATGCCCAAAACCCACACCAAATTCTTCCCAAATCGTCAAGAGGGCAGTTCACAAAACCCATTCCACCACCATAACGCGACAGTAAGCAAAACCCATTCCACCACCAACGCGAAGTCGCGAACCTCCATCCTTCGTCTGCAGTTCACTCCTCCTCCAGCGACCTGTAGTGACGCCTGACGAGTGAGAAACCACCGTGAAGCCAACCGTGGGCAGAGAGGCGACAGCAAACAAAACCCATTCCACCACCATAACGCGAAGTCGTGAACCTCCGTCCCTGTCTGCAGTGACCTCTCTGTTCTCTCCTCCCCCCAGATCAGGTATTTTCTTAATTTCTTTAGCAATTGGATTATTGGTGATAGTAGCTTGAGTCTTGAGATGAAATTGGTCCTTTTTCTATTTTCAGTTATTGCTCCTTTTTCTATGTTGTCTGTTATGGAATTGAAATTGGAATGGTATTGCTGAATGGTGAATGCTGACTGCTGAGGCCTGAATAGATATGGCTGAAATTCTTGAGTTGAAATTGGTGAAGTTTGAGTATTGACATATTGTTGAATTGGTTGAAATTGTTGGGCAGAGAGGCGACAACAAACAAAAATTGTTGAGTTGAAATTGGTGAAGTTTGGCTGAAATTGTTGAATTGAAATTGGTGAAGTTTGGGTATTGTTGAGTTGAAATTGATGAAGTTTGGGTATTGTTGAATTGGAATGCTAATCAAATTGATTTGTCAATTTTTTTTCAAGAAATTTGTGTAGTCTATAGTCTCTGTCTCATGTTAACTAATCTTTGGGCATTGTTGATTTTGAATGCTGGGTTTGCAGTGGTGACTACTGACTATGTTATTGAGGGTGGGGGGTTAAGGTGTTAGGCTCCCCTTGAAACTTAAACAAATCATGGGAAAGCCAATTTCTTGAAAGGTGTTGTCTTTTTGACATTACAATCAATTATATCATCAAGTCTCCTTTTTCAATTCTGTAATTCCTAGATCATGTCTATTCAATTTCTACTATTACTACTCCTCTATCCGTTGGAGAGGAATAAGTTGGAATAATTTTGTTACTTATTCCATTATTAGGTTTGCTTAAGGGTAGATCATTCAAGGTTTTAGGTTTTGGTATTTTACAATAATTGGTGTTCAGTTAATCCTATTATGTGTCTTTTCCCGTGTCCTTCATGCCCACTGAGATGGAGAAGACACATAATTATCTTGTCTGATCCAAATGCTGGCCACTTCTTTACTGCTGTTCCCTTTTTTAACCAGATTTTGGCTATTTGAACTATTCTTCGGCATAATTAAAGTCAAGTAACGGGGTCCGGATGACTACTCTAATAAGCACAAAAGTTCATTAGAGTTTGGTGAACTTAATTGAGAGTATTTGACTTCATTTTACTTGCTTTCGGTATTAAGTTATTGTACAATGGTAGTATGAAAACTCGCAAACAACAAGTATAATTTATAAACTATACCATTTTTAGTATTGTCATAAAGTTGTTTTATTTTTTTATCTTACCCTGAACCAATTTCCTAGCTCCGCCCCTGATTTTGGGGATCAAGTCATATGCATTATAAATTGAAGTGCTTGACTTGAAATAAAAAGAACGTGGGCTGCACAAATAATTTTGCATAAAAGATATTAGTTTTGTTGATTTAACTATTATTTGATGAACATCTCCTTCTCAATTGCCTTCTAACTTGTATTTCGATAAATCTTTTGGCTACTGGAAGTCTGGAAGTGATAATAAAAGTGGTTACTTTTAATTGGGAATGCTGGAGGAAGGAAATGGCTAATGATGCTATTATTTTTTGCCTTTTGCCTAATTATGTATCACTCCTTCCCTTCATTCTTACTTGTTAATTTCCCCACAAATACTAGACCTTTATTTATTTATTTATTTTTGGATTTCAGCTGCAATAAACAATTTTCAACAATTCTGACTTGGGAAAAAGATCTAGGACTCGTTCGGTTTTAATAGTATCTTTGCATACAATGGACAAAGAATTGCTACACTTATCAAGGTTATCATCTAAAATTAAATATTACAGATCTACATATCAATCGAACAAAATTTGCCATGTATAATGATCATAAAGTTTAACTTGTAGGTTTTCAGAACAATATAGAGATAAAGCCCAGAAGTTTGTTGAACGAGCTCGTCAAAATTGCAATTCAGAAATGATAGTATGCCCTTAGATTAGGTGTATGAACCCAATGCATCACCATTATGACATAGTCTACGAACATTTGATAATTAAGGGCATGGATCCTTCATACAGTGTTTGAGTATTTCATGGAGAACAAACAAGTGAAGCAAATTTGCTCGATGTTGAAATGCCCGAGTCACATAAGATGTTTAATGACTTTTATGCACAATATGGTGTGGATCCTAAAAACCCTCCTGATGGAAGAGCGAAAGAGATTGAAAGTTTAGTTGATGAGGCTGAAACGCCTTTATATCCTGGTTGTAGGGCGTTCACGAAGATGTCAGCTTCAGTTGGTATGTTTAAGCTTAAAGCTTCACATGGTATCTCTGACAATGGTTTTGATGAACTTGTAACGCTTGTTGGAGAAATGTTGCCAGAGAATAATACACTTCCAAACTCATTTTATGAGATGAAAAAACTTGTCAATACATTTGATCTTGGCTATGAGAAAATACATGCTTGCGTGAATGATTGTTGTCTATATAGGAAGGAGCTCGAAAAATCTGAGTTATGCCCAAAATGTGGTTGCTTAAGATGGAAAGTTAACCAACGGACTGAAAAAATTCAGAAAAACACTCCAACAAAAGTGTTGCGTTATTTTCCTATAATACCAAGACGTAAGAGGATGTTCGGAATAGAAGAGATGGCAACACAACTAAGATGGCACTCAAATAATAAAAGTTCAGACTGTAAAATTAGGCATCCGGTTGATTCATTGAGTTGGGAAATGATTAACAGAAGGTGGCCACATTTTGCATTAGATCCTCGAAATATTAGATTAGGTCTTGCTACTGATGGGTTTAATCCTTTCAAAGATCTTAGTTCAAAATATAGTTGTTGGCCCGTAATTTTAACTATATATAACTTGCCTCCCTCATTATGCATGTCAAAGGAAAGTTTGATGCTAAGTTTATTGATTCCGGGACCAAAGCAACTAGGTAATGACATTGATGTTTATTTGGTACTACTTGTAGACGACTTAATGTTATTATGGAGTGATGGAGTTGAGATGTATGATGCAGTTACAAAGTCTACATTCAATTTAAAAGCTATTTTGATGTGGACTATTCATGACTTTCTTACATATGGAAATATATCTTGATGGCCTGTCAAGGGAAAAAGTGCATGCCCTATTTGTCGTGAAGACACATGTTCACTATGGTTGAAGCATGGTAGAAAGTTTTCGTATCTGGGACATAGAAGATTTCTCGCCTTTAATCATCCATTTCGTACGAAAAGAAGCTGGTTTAGTGGACATATTGAAACTGGTATTAAGCCGAAGATAAAAAATGGTGAAGAAGATTCTGTTGAAGTTGATAAAATTACAAATGATTGGGGAAAACATGGTAAGCGAAAGAGGAAGAAGAATACAACTCAATCTACCGTAACGTGGAAGAAGAAGTCTATATTTTACGATCTACCATATTGGAAGGTAACTGCTGTAATATTTAATACTTCTACTTGCATCTAGTTACCATGGTTAAAATTGATGTTTGATTTGCAGATTTTACTCATACGTCATAATTTGAATGTGATGCATGTGGAGAAGAATATCTGTGACAGTATCATTAGTACACTTTTGGATGTCAAAGGAAAATCAAAAGACGGCATTAACTCTCGTAAGGACTTGGAAGCTATGAACATTAAGCATAATTTACATCCTGAGAGTAGAGGAAATAAATTCTACCTACCTACTGCTCCTCACACCTTATCACGTGCAGAAAGACAAACGTTTTGTAAAAGGCTTGCTAACTTGAGATTACCTGATGGTTATAGATCTAATATTGGAAATTGCGTTTCAGTAGAAGAATATAAGATAGTTGGACTCAAGTCTCATGATTGTCACATTTTAATGCAACAATTATTGCCAGTTATGCTGAGAGGAATTCTACCTATAGGTCCAAGGAATTCCATTTTTAAATTGTGTAGATTTTTCAATGAAATATGTCAAGGAGTTGTAGATAGAAATAAGATCGAACAATTAGAGGTGGACGTTGCTGAAACTTTATGCACGTTGGAAAGGTATTTCCCGCCTTCCTTTTTTGATATAATGGTACATTTAACAATTCATATTAGGAGAGAAGTTCGTTTATGTGGACCAGTACAATATCGTTGGATGTACCCATTTGAAAGGTATATGAAATTGTTGAAAGGGTATGTCATGAATCGTGCACGACCTGAAGGGTGCATGGCTGAACGATATATTGTGGAAGAAAATGCGAAGTTTTGTAGCAAATACATAACACAAACATAGGAAATAGGCTCTAAGCTTGTATATGAAGCTTAAAACTTTTATAATTCGACTTAATAGTATACTTTTTGTTTTCTTAATAGGAAAAAAGCAACAAGTTTAGCATTTTGAGAAGTAATCAGAAGCTTCTCCACACTATGGGTCGAAAGGGTTATCCACGTATGGCTCATGAAATGGTACAATTACAAACACATTTAATCTTCTTACTTGAAAATTCAACCATACACTATATGCTAATTACTAGATTTGCATTGTAGAAAAAACAAAATCCAGATATCAAAGGATTAAGAACTAGAGTATGGACTCATTGACATCTTAGGAATGATGGAAAACCAATAAATGAACAGTTGTCGAGACTTTGATATGTGTATTTTTTCAAATTTCGTATTATATCACATTAAAAATGGTTGTATTATATCACTTGTTAGTATAAAATCAATTTCTAATACATCAGCAAAAGATTCCATCTGCGACAATGCTGTTGCTCGAGTGTTGGGCCCTGAACGTCATGGAAGAGTTCGAGGACTTGGATTTGAAGTTGCACCATCAAAAGTGGATGGACAAATTCAAAGTAATGGGAGAGTTGGAGAACTTAAAAGTCAATTACAAACTCAATCGGAAAAGATGGGAGCACTAGAAGAAAATGTTGAAGCACTTCTCAAGTTAAGTCAACAGGTTAGAACTTTAGACCATTATTTATACTGTGATAATATAACTTAATACATCCAAGTATATGTAGAATAACTTTTATAATCTTTGTATCATTTTTCAGAATCTGGAGGATGGGAATTCAAATGCGTTTATTCCTCAGTTTTTTGTATCTTACATTATTATAAGTTATATCCTTTATAAATTTTGACTGAAGTATACTAATATAAAAAACATATTTTCTATTTACTATGAATTTGTAGTCACACCAAGGAAGTGGTGTCCAAGGAGGTATTGCACATGTGGAAAATGCTAGGTGTCAACTACTTCATTGGTACATGTTTGAGGAGGAAGAAGTTATAGCAAAAGGGAGAATTGCAACAACAGACCCAAGTTCAAAGGTGCATCACTTGCCACTCGGAAGAGACTGTTGGAAGGTTTGGGTTGAAGAAGTGTATATGGACCAATTGACCTTGTACAGACCTACGGATGAAATTTGAACTCTTCGTGAAGCCATGGGAAGTACCGTTGCTTGGCCAAAGAGTAGTATTAGACTTCTTTGATGAAGGTATGTGAATCTATTTCTATTTCAAAAAATTGCATTTTCTCATTTTTAATGTTCATGAGCAATATATATGAAGTGTACAAGTTGTGACTAGCATATTGTAGAAGTAAGTTGTGGTTTACAGTTGGTATTTGTTGATGTTCATTAGCTAGCATGTTTTTGTTGGATATTGATGTTCTTTAGTTAGAATGTACTTTTGAGGGGCTGGTGTACCCTATTTTAAATTATATGTTCTTGGTTTGATGGTATTGACTATTGTTCAGGTGGTTTTAGTCTAGAATACAGGGGAACTCTGTCAAAATTTTCATAAGAGTCAGTCACAGTTATGACAAGTCAAAGTTACCTTGTTGATGTTAGTTAGCTAGCATATTGTTGGATGTTGATGTTTAGCTAACATATTGTAGAAGTAAGTTGTGGCTGAGATTTGATATTTGTTGATATTCTTTAGCTAGCATGTTTTTGTTAGATGTTGATGTTCTTTAGCTAGAATGTACTTTTGAGAGGCTGGTGTACCTTATTTTAAATTATATGTTCTTGGTTTGATGGTATTGGCTATTGTTCAGGTGGTTTTAGTCTGCATTACAGGGGAACTCCGTCAAAGTTTTCATAAAAGTCAGTCACAGTTAGGAAAGGTTAAAGTTGCCTTGTTGATGTTATTTAGCTAGCATATTGTTGGATGTTGATGTTTAGCTAGTATATTGTAGAAGTAAGTTGTGGCTGAGATTTGGTATTTGTTGATATTCTTTAGCTAGCATGTTTTTGTTGGATGTTGATGTTCTTTAACTAGAATGTACTTTTGAGGGGTTGGTGTACCCTATTTTAAATTATATATTCTTGGTTTGATGGTATTGGCTATTGTTCAGGTGGTTTTAGTTTGCATTACAGGGGAACCCTGTCCAAATTTTCATAAAAGTCAGTCACAGTTAGGAAAGATCAAAGTTGCCTGTTGATGGTATTTAGCTAGCATATTGTAGAAGTAAGTTGTGGCTGAGATTTGACATTTGTTGTTCTTTAGCTAGCATGTTTTTGTTGGATGTTGATGATCTTTAGTTAGAATGTACTTTTGAATGGCTGGTGTACCCTATGTTAAATTATATGAACTGGTTTGATGGTATTGGCTAAAGTTCAGGTGGTTTTAGTCTACATTACAGAGGAACTCTGTTAAAATTTTCATAAAACTTAGTCACAGTTAGGACATGTCAAAGTTGTCTTGTTGATGTTTTTTAGCTAACATGTTGTTGGATGTTGATGTTTTTTAGCTAGCATATTGTAGAAGTTATGCCTGAGAGTTGATATTTTTTGACATTGCATATTGTTAGTAGTTGATTTACATGCTAATTATACCTTTATTACTTTTGTTATATGCAGGGTGTTAAATTAATTTTGGGACAACTTGCAGTCACAGAAGCAAATTCAGATATGAATCGAATATTTTGTAATATTTTTTTGTTGGTTAACTGTGATTGCAATTTTTTTGAATAGGGTAATGATGTTAACTTTTTGAGTATGCTAATGATGTTAGCATATTGTATTAAATCATATCCCTTATTTTTGTTTATTAGAATTATGTAACATTTGATTACATACGACTAATTTGTAAACATTTGTTTCAGTAGGTTTGTTGGAAATCAAATAAATTAATTATGCAAATTTTTTAAAAAAATTGTAAAATGATTGACCGCAACGTTTGGCAAAGGTAGAGGTCTACCATAACGTTTTCCAAATATTGCATTAGAGGGATACCGCAACGTTTGGGAAACGTTGCGGTATCCAAACGTTGCGGTAGACCTCCCACTCTACGACAACACCTGAATTTGCAACACACGTTCAAACGTTGCCGTAGGCCTACGGTAACGTTTTCTATACTTTGCCGTATGCTGTTTTTGTTGTAGTGTATGTCATGTTTAGAAGTTTTTCACTTGTGGTTAAAACTTCTTGTGGGACCTAATTCTTTAATTCATTTTTGACTACTTCCATTCAAGGGAAATGACAAATCAAGAAGCGCCTCTTACAAAATGGATTACTTGTAAATCATACAAGATATGAAAAATTAACGCATTACTAAATTAGTTTTTACTTTGATGAGTTACTCTATTATAAGATTGAGGGAAGTCTTACACGTTTTTTTACTTTTATTTTCCTTTCGGCAACACGGAGAGTTTGCTGGGAGTGTTAGTTGTAATTATTAATTAGTTTCCTTATTATTGATAGTTTGGTCTTTTATGTTGTTTAGGATTTTAAGTTTATATACCCTTTTTTAACTTTATATGATATTGAACAATAAAATAAGCCGTTTTTAGAAGATTTTCACTTTTGGTAAAACTTCTCGTGGAGGAATCGCATTCTTTAATTCATTTTAGACTACTTCCATTCAAGGGAAATGACAAAGCAAGAAGCGCATCTTAAGAAGTGGATTATTCACGTACCCTTTGTATGCTACGTGGTATTCGAAAGTTATGTAGTGGGATATCTTTAGACTTTGGATCACGTAACCTCTCTTAGAGCATCTCTCAAGAGACTCTATTTATAAAGAATATCTTATGCATCGTAGAGAGCACATTTAAATATAAATAGAAATATTTTATACAAGCCAACAACACCCTCTATTTTGACTTTTAATTTTATTTTCTTTTAAGAAACATTTATTTTTTTACATCTCTTATCTAACATATTTTTTATATATCAATGGCCAATCAATTCAAATAAAATTTGACTAATTTAAGAAATAGTGCAATTCGAGATTTGTAACTTACTAAATGCATGCATTATAAAATAAAAATAAAGTAAGGTTGAGTCTCCAAATTCGGATAGCAAAACTGACTCTCTATTTTTAAGAAGTTTTAGTAGAGAATTTGCTGGAGTATGTTTTAACCATTGATTTTTTAAGAGCATTTTTTTTTTTGGAAAGGTTGTTAAAGATTCTCTTAACCTTGTATGGAGAGTGTTGTGTGATTGAGCCTTGATATTAGTCTTTAGTTCATTTTAGACTGCTTCCACTCATGGGAGATGACAAATTAAGATGCGCCTCTTACAAAATGGAATGGATTATTAACATATCCTTTGTAGTCTATGTGATAGTCGAAAGTTATGTAATGGGGTATCCTTGGACTAAATTATAAGCAGAAAATTATTTTCTTCCATCATGTTTTGCCAAAAGGTCTCTTTGAAAAGTATTATGACTATAGCTTTAAAATATTTTATGTTGTCTGTCATTTCCTTTAATCTAAATAATTTCGGCATTTAATTTTCTTCGTCGGTGACTTTGACATTACAGTGACACTACAGTCTTTTTATATTACTGGTCTATTGCTCGTGTAATGCACGGGTTATGTTATTTTGAAGGTAATGTTAGCGGTAAGTTTGTATCTATACTTTGTTATTTAGCAATAGCGATGTGTATAGAATGATCCCAGTTTTCAATAACATCAAAACAAATTAACAATATTACATAGTTGAACTGAAAAATTGTTAGATATCTTTTCATAATTTATTTATTTATTTGTTGTTGTTGTTATGCAAATGGTTTGCCGCTTCGAAATGGGAGTCAAGGCGGCATCGCCCCTTGTGGGGGCTCAGGGGCGATGCCTCCGAAAGAGAATTCTGATTTTCATGTATGTGTTGAAGAGTTATGTCTGTTGAAAGTTAACAATTTTTCTCCAATAGACATACTCATTCATTCCAACAGACACTTTTTCCCTTATATATTGAGTATGTGGCCCATTTGCAAATACAAAGAATCTGATATCCATACTGTGCGAAGCAAGCACTGGTCTTTGCTCTGTGCGAAGACTCCCATCCGCGCAGCGAGGACACTGGTCTCCGTGCTCGTGGAGAGATTTTCTGTGCACACGGAGGGGTCTCAGCCCTGAGCTGTTGTCTTGATCCCACTGCCCTCAAAACCACACTTGTAGTAATATATTATCCCAATGATTTCAAAGATAGATTGGAATGTGCAGTGTGTATTTCTGAGGTCTCACAAGGGGAAAAAACCAGGTTTTTGCAAAAATGCAAGCATGGGTTTCATATGGATTGCATTGATATGCGGTTTCAATCTCATTCCACTTGTCCTCTTTGTCGAGACCTTATTAGGAATGCAAATGAATCCTCATCGAATCCTAGTAGTCCTAAAGAGACTGTAATTCAAACCCCAATTGAAGAAAATTCAAGCCAGCCACCAAATTTTCCCACCATTGTGTTGTTCTGGGGTAACGAGACTCAAGTTAGTACATTTGGACCTTGTTTAGAGGATAGTCATCAAGGCATTGCAACTGCTGCTCCATTTCAACCCACTAGCTCGTCATCATTAGCATCGACAAGTAATAGGCCGAATGCTTGTGATTGACATTTAAATACATGTTAACGAAGAGGAAGATGAAAAATCGTCTGTACCTTCGCGTTTGAGGTCTTTGAAAAGGCTTCTAAGTGGTAATATAAAATTCAACCCTTGGAGTCCTAAAAATGCGGATATGGTACAAGGAAGTAGCCGTCAGAGTTGATATCCCCATCCAATGTCTTGTATGTAATTATGCAAAAAAAATTCAGCAAGTGTGATGCTACAGTCGAAGTTCATCAAGTTCAATGGCCATGATAGATAAGGATGTCAATATCCCCCACTTCACATATTTATTTGTTCTATGTTTTTTGTTCTTGGTGAAGATGAAACATATACAATTTAGAAAACATACGATTTTGTATATACCTAGTTGGTTTCTCTGTTTGAGAGCTCCGTTTTTTTGTATAGGTTTAGTTTGTGTTCGAAGAAGCAGGAATACAATTAAGCTTAGAATTGACTACTAATAGTAAATGGTTGTTTCCATTGTTTCTTTCTCCTTTATTCTCAGAGACATAAGAAGACTCAACATTATGAAAAACTCAATATTACCATTTTGTTTTAAAACTTCGTGAATGGATAGTGGAGGTTGGATATGAATAAGATGTGGATAAAAAAAGTTTCATAAATGAACAGTAAATGGTGGATTGCCTCTTTTAAGATAGTAGGAACAAGTGTAAAACTCCATTTGTAAATAAATAATATTTTATTGTCTTTAATGATATCTTTTACATTGTAAGGTCCAGTTTGATAAGGGTGAAATTCCATGGAAAATGGATTTTCCATTTTCCAACTTTATAGGTGTTTGATATGCTTCATTTTCTTGGCAAAATGTTTTTTAGTCTTGGTCTCATGTGCACCATTTCAGGGGAATTGTTGAAAACCTTTTCCCACCAAAAATGGTGGGAAAAGTTTTTCCAGTTTTTTTTTTTTTTTTTCTTTTTTGGTTGCAATTGAAAAAAATTTCATAACCAATTGTAAAAAAAAAATTCACTTTAATAGACAATTTCCATATAAAACAAAACCAAACAAACACTAAACTTTGATGAATTTTTTTTTTTTTTCTTTTTAGCAATGGAAACAAATTTTATAACCAATTGTGGAAAAAATTATCACTTTAATGGACAATTTTCATGTAAAACAAAGTCAAACGAACACAAAATTTAAAAAATTTCGAGTGAAAAATTATATAAATCAAACACACTTAATTGACAATTCCCTACAAAACAATTTCTAGGCAATTACTTTTTCTGAAATTCATTTTCTGTCCACTTATTTTCTACCCTTACAATCAAACGGACCATAAGAGTAAACATCATCAATTTCTTTAGGAAAATGATTATAGTATTCAAACATTATGACTTTTACGCATGACTTTTAAATATTACCATTTGGTGAACTCTAAGAAATCCACCATATTAGGATAAACAAGTTATTGTTTTATTAAGTTAGATCTACACCATTAAATTAGAAGATAATTGCAGCAAAAACTTCAAATCTTTGAAGTATTAGCAAACTTTTCTCAAACCTTTGATTTGTTACAGTCGTCACCCGTAACATTTCCAAATGTTGCAGGTGAAGTCCATTTGGACAGTTTCCGTCCATAATTTTGTTAGTTGACCAAAAATTTAACTTTGACCACATTTTTAATATTTTAAAAATGAAAAAAAAAATAACTTTCCATTTATCACATTAAATAATTAAATAAAAAAAGAAAAATAACACACGCGCGCGCACAACCGTCTTCTTCCTCTCAACCCTCACTCATCCCCACGTCAGACCCAAAATCCACACCCGCCACCGCCACCTCCACCCGTCGGGAGCAACACAGTTCTATCTGCTGCCAATAATTGCGCTCTTTCTCTTCTTGATTTTTCCTTTTACAAGATTTCTTGGACTTAAAAGTTTTGAAAAATTCATTGTTTTTGTTGATTTTTGTGCCCACTTTTTCTAAGCTGCTTAGAGCCTGTTTGTCTACTATTATTGGTAGAAAAATGGAGTAAGGAATAGTATTTTTTGGAGAATGTGTGGTTGAAATTTAAATTAACTTTATTGGTTTGTGTGTATAATATTTTATTGAGTGAATATATGGTTAAGATTGTTTACTGTAGAAAACAATGTTTGTAAAAATGATAGACAAACAAGGGCATATTTTGTTGTAAATATTAGAAAGATTCTTCTTACACGATTACACTCCATTTTAAGACCACATATCATTCACACAATTTACTGGGTTCTGTTTAGTTTACATTTGTAGAATCGAATCTTGGATTAAAGCTTGATTTGATCAATTTGTTTCATTTTTTTCCTGCGTATCTTAAATTTCATGTTGCAGATTTGTCTGTATGTTTAATTTTCGACCTTGAAAATTGAAAGATGAAGATAAAGATGAGAAAATTAGTTCTTTTCTTGCCGATGATTGCGGTTCTTACTTCTATTGTTCTTTACACTAAGAATCAGATGGAGGTGAAGGTGGTTGGTGGAGATTTTGGATTTGAAGTAGGGGTAGGTGAGGGCTGAGGGGAAGAAGTCGACTGTGTGTGTGTGTTTTTTTATTTTTTATTTAATTATTTAATGTTACTCTTTTGCCCATTTTCAAAGTATTAAAAATGAGGTTAAAGTTAAATTTTTGGTCAACTGACAGGATTATAGACGGAAACTGTCCAAAAGGACTTTACCTACAACATTTGAAAATGTTAAGGGTGACGGCTGTAACAAATCAAAGGTTTGGGAAAAGTTTACTAGCGTTTCAAAGGTTTGGGGCATTTGCTACAATTATTCCTTAAATTAGATTAATTTAAGGGTTAAGATTATTTGTAAAATACTTTTGTCAAAAACTTTTGTCCATTGAATGCTCCCCTATATACATGTTTTGCTTATATAACAACAATAATATTTTTAATATTGACATTATTGAGTCTTTTATAAGCTTATTAAATCTCCAATTGTAATTAAATAATACTTTACCTAACCTTTAAAATTTTAAGCATATACGTCGTAAGTTGAAGCTGTCTCCTTGTAATTGAAAGAATCTCCACTTGTAATTTAAATTATCTTGCCTGTTCTAATATTTCGATTTTTAATGCATCTTATTCTATTTTAGATTAAATAAATGAATGAATTATCATTATTATTTTAATAACGAAGATAAATATCAATTGTTCACATGATATAGTTGCCCGAAAGATTAATTAAGAATATTTGCATTGGATCACGTAACTTATCTTAGAGCATTTCTTAAAAGACTATTTATAAAGAGTATCTTTTGTATTATAGAGAAAAATTTTAAATTTAAAAAGTAAAATAGTTTATACAAGCCAACAATGCCCTCTATTTTGGATTTTAATTTTATTTTCTTTTAAGAAATATTCATTTATTTATTTTCTTCTCTTATTTAACATATTTTTCATATGTCGATAGCCAATTAATTCAAATAAAATTTAAATAAGTTAAAAAAAATAGAACAATTTGAAATTCGTAACCTACTAATCGCAAGCATTATAAAGTAAAAATAGAGAATGAGTTTGACTTTCCAAATTTTGAAAGCAAAACTCGCTCTATTTTTAAAAAGTTCGAATAGACAGTATATTAAAGATGCTCTTAACCCTGCATGGAGAGTGTCAAGTGATTGAGCATTGATTTACAAGGAGTGTGTAATTCATACAAGATAAGACAAATAACGCATTACTAAATTAGTTTTTACTTTGATGAGTTACTCTATTGGTAGATTGAGGAATGCCGTACAATCTTTTCACTTTTATTTTCCTTTCGGCAATGTGGAGAGTTTGATGGGAGTGTTAGGTGTGATGGTTATTTAGTTTTTTTTATTATTATTGATAGTACGTTGTTTAGCATTTTAAAGTTTATATACTTTATATAGTTGTCTTTTAATTTACATGCTATTGAGCCCATATTTGTCTATCATTATTTCAAAAAATTGTTTACTACAATAAGATTTTCTACCACACATTCACCCAATAAAATATTCTACACACAAACCAATAAAACTACTTTAAATTTCAACCACATATTCTCTAAAAATTACTATTCATTACTCTATTTTTCTCTCAATAAGCGGAGACAAACACACCCTGAATATTCCACATTTAGAAGTTTTTCACTTGTGGTTGAAACTTCTTGTAGAGGGTTCTCATTCTTTCGTTCATTTTAGACTACGTCGATTGAAGAGAGAAGACAAATTAAAGAAGCGCTTCTTACAAAATGGATTATTCACATATCCTTCGTATGCTAAGTGGTATTCGAAAGTTAAGTAATGGGATATCCTTGGAGTAAATTATAAGCTGAACGTTTTTCTCCATCACAAAGTACCAACTTTCCTCATTTTAAAAGATAATGTTTCAAAAAAAAATTTCTGGGGCGCTGCCCTCGAACCCCCTCCCCTTCAACTCCGGGACCCCCTAGTTTGAAGAGGTAGCTCCGCCCCTGGTTTCGCCGAAGGGTCCATATGCAAAGGATGATAGTATTCAAACATTATGGTGTTTGCACAAGGCCGGTTTGGCACAATATTACTTTTGCTTAGATAACAACTTTAATTTTTTCTAATATTGACATTGTCGTTTCTTTTTAAATTATATATAAGTAATACTTTGCTGACTTTACCCAGTCTTTTAAAACGGAAAACGTAAACATCATCAATTGAAATAATCTTCATTTGTAATTTAAAAAGTCTCAACTTGTGATTAAAAAATTTTGCTTGTTACGATATCTCGATCTTTAATCCATTTTGTGCTACTTCCAATAAATGGAATACCATTACTTTTTCAATAACGAAGATAAATGTCGCACATTCACATGCTATAGCTATCCGAAAGATTAGTTGAGAACATGTGCCCTCAATCATGTAACTTGTGTTAGCCCTGCAAGGAGGAGTGTCGATTGATCCAGGAGAGCATAATTCGTATATTATTAAACCAGTTTTTAGTTTGATGAGTTACTCTATTACTAGATTCAACATAGACATACACTTTTTTTTTATCAGTTTTATTTCCTTTGGCAACATTGATAGTTTGATCTTTTAAGTTGTTTAGAACGTAAATGTTATACACTTTAGACAAACACTTTGTAATCTTTACATGATATTGAATAATAGAATACGTTACATTTAAAAAATTTATCGATTACAATATTTTCCACTTGTGATTAATACTTCTTGGGATGGGACCTCAATAATAAATTTATTTTTACACTAGTTTGATTAAAGGGAGAAGACAAATTAAAGAATTACACCTCTTACAAGATGGGTCATTCACATATCCTTTTGTATTTCAAGTGTTATTTGAAAAGTTAAGATGGAATTTCCTTGGACTAAATTTTAAGCTGAAAATTATTTTCATGTATCATGTTTTGCTGTAGGGTTCATATAGAAAGTACTATAAACATTGATTTGTATGTTCTCTGTCATCTCCTTTAGTCTAAATGTTTTAATGAATATTTAATTTTGTCCATTGGTGGTTTAGGAAAATGATTGTAATATTCTAGATTATGTCATTTGGAAATGGCCGGTTTGGCATTGTCAAGGAGATTGAATAAGATTACAAAGATCGTCAAAAATTTCGACTATTATAGATAAATTATTTTTACCATTAATTAATATTGTAATTGATTGCTTCCATATTTAGTTGTTATTTTGGTTCTATATGATGATAGAATCTCTCACGTAGAAGGGCATCAAGTCTTTTATGGAGTATATTTGACATGGTATCAGAGTCGTTCCGATCCTAGACAAATTAACTCTTGAATTTCGTTTTGGGCGGGCGGCCTTGTGCTGCTCGCCCAATCAATTTTTTTAAAGCCTTTCGGCAGGTTTTCCCTTAAAGTTATGTTCAAGCTCCCGATACTCTGCCTCTCCATTATTGAGGTTAGAAAGAGCTCGGTTACTCATGACATTCTCAAAATGTTTCTTCTCCGCTTCTGCATCAGGTAGATATTCATCATTAGCATGCGCTCTGCTTCCGCTAATGCATCAAATTCAGTTTTGCCGACTCACACAAATTTTCAAATGAAAGTTTAAGATCTTTAGCCAAAGACGTCATTGCTACAATTGATTGTGTACCCACAGTAGTTTGGACTTCAGTTGAATATTAAATTCATCTATTGGTGCATATTGGGACTATCAATTGAGGGATGTCCAAATTGCATTCGGGCATGGGACGAAAACGGGAGCTGAGCAATCATGTATTGGACTGTTTTGGATGAAGTTAGTCCATGGAATCGGTCACCCTGATGAGGTGAACCTGAGGGTGGTGGCCGGGACCTGGACCGGGAATGTCGTCGGAGTGGCCGGAAATTGGAGGCAACTCTTGCGCAGCCTTTGTTTTTGCTGCCACATTTTGCTCTGATTTTGTATTGTCACCGTCGTCAGTTCATGATTGCAAATTGATTTTTTACCGGCATCAATTTGAGGGGGGATGTCAAGGAGATTGAATAAGATTACGAAGATCGTCGAAAATTATGACTATTATAGATAAATTTTTTTTACCATTAATTAATATTACAATTGATTGCTTCCATATTTAGTTGTTATTTTGGTTCTATATGATGAGAGAACCTCTCACGTAAAGGGGTATCAAATCTTTTATTGAGTATATTTGACAGACACAATCATTAATTATTATTATTATTATTATTATTATTATTATTATTATATTTTTGCTTAGATAACATCATAAAAATTTAGAATATTGACATTATTGAGTCTTTTTAAATTAAAAAATTTAAAACTCCATTTATAATTAAACCATTGTTTGGTTTTGCTAAAAAAATAAAAGTATATTGTCCAGTGTAATTGAAAATAAGTTAGGACAAAATTGAATTTTAAAAAATGGGGTAAAACACCGGCTAAATAATACTTCACCCACTTTACGGAGTTTCTTAAAATTGTAAACATAAACATCATCAATTCAAGTAATCTCCACTTTCTATTGAAAAATCTTGATTTTCTGGGATCTCGATCTTGAATGCACTTTATACTATTTTAAATAAATGGATTATTCACATCATATGTTCACTTGTTATAGCTATTCAAACTATTAGTTAAGAACATGTTCTCTGGATCATGTAACTTGTCTTAGCCCTACATGAAGGAGTGCCGAGTGACTACGCCTTGAAGTATCAGAAGAGCGTAATTCATACAAGAGAAAGAGAAAACAATTTTTATATTATTAAATGAGTTTTTATTTTGATGAATTACTTTATTAGTAGATTGGCAATTTTAATCCAAATTTTAAGCAATTAGTGGACCATTAGTAGCCTCCATTATTGACTTCCTTCACATATTTTAGCATGTCCGTGGGTCTCACCCTATGTGAGGGTGTGGACACCCTTATGTACCAAATTCTATGTACATGTAGTATGTCCCTTGTATTATTGAATTACTGGGGGTACATCTGGATATAAAGCCCCGCCAGGTTTCCCAAAGTAATTCCATATATTGAACTTTCACATCTTCACACCCCTATTTTGTGTAGCTGAGCCTGCATTCGTGATTTTCAACTTTTCCACCTTACCAAAAAAAACAACAATATGGAGGAAACTTCTATGGAATATCTGCTACAAAGTCTGAAGAACCTGGTTTTTTACAATGATCATCTGATTCTTGACGTGAAGGGACAGGTGAAGGCCCTGTACAACAATCTTGATTTGTTGAAAGCCCTATTCACGAAAGCTGAAAAAATCCAGAACAAGAATGGAGTCCTAAAACAAAACCAAATCAGAGACGTTTTATATGAAGCAGAAGATATTGTAGACAAATATGTTACTGAGTCAGCTGCTCAAAAGCTTGAGTCACAAAATGCTTTAAATAGAAGAAGTCATCCCATGCTTCGAAGTTTGGGGAAACAGATTGAGTCCATCAGCACTAAGGTGAAAAAGATATATGAGAAAAACAAGGGGTGTGTAGTTCAGGCACTGCAAGAAGGGGAGGGACATGCCAGAAGCACAAAAGAGAGAGAGGTACTTGCGCCATTATTATTCTAATTAAATTTGCAATTTTTAAGCTATATTGATTGATTTCATTTTTATAAATTCTTTATTTCATTCTAATAAATGTTTTACTAATCTTTTAAATTATTTTAGAATAATTCATTAATAATTAACATCTTGGATAACGATATTACTGGGTTGCGATGCCAAATTCAGTCCAAAAATAGGCAATGATGAAATGGCCTTTGGCCAGCCAAATTTAACAATGAGGAAATTACACATAACCATATTTTTAAAGTTTACATTTCATTAATCAGATTTTAAGTTTATTTTTTCATAAGTCAGGTTATAATTAAAATAATCTAAATATTCACCTAACACCACCCCACCCCACCCACCTCAATTTTAATCTCAAATCCTAATTTATTTCTCCATCACTTCTCTCTCTCCCACTCTCTATTCTTACTCCCGCGGTGATCTTCTTAGACGATTTCTCCGATTAGGTGGTGGAGGTGATTGGACAAGTGGTGGCGGCGGGGTGAGTAGATAGGTGATGTTTGTGATTTTGGTGTCGAGTTGGGCGACGGAAATGGAACTGGCACAGCCTTGGTAGTGTTAGCTTCGGTCATGGTGACTATCCCGCTCGGGTAGTGGAGGTGATTGGACGGTGGTGGTGGGATGAGTAGATCGATGGTGCTTGTCGTTTTGGTATTGGATATGGCGGCGACGGGGTCTGGCTGCGGCGGCAACGGTTAGGATGGTGGTGGTAGGATCTCCAGGGACCTTGGCGGTGGGGAGACATTTTGCTGGTTATTGGTGCTACCGTGATGTTTGTGCTGTAATGTGTCGTGGGGGTGGTTGTACAAGTTGTGATGGTGGTGTTAAAGGTGGTGGTTGATTTGGTTATGGTGGTGAGGTGTTGGTTTTGATTTTTGTTGTAGGAGTGGTGGTGGTGGTTTCCATATTTTGGTGGTGTTGGAGGTTTCAGGTTGATTTTTGTTGATGGTGTAGGTGGAGTTGCTGGCGGTGACGATGACGGTTGGTGATGATAGTGGTGATCATGGCGGTGATGCGTTGGTTGTACGTGGAATGCGCACGGGATGGGGGTGTTTTGTTGCCAATTATTTGAGGTTGTGACCAATAAATTATATATTTTGTGATCAATAAATAATGTGACCTAAAAATTTGAATTGTGACTTTAACATTTATGATTTGTGACCGATAAATTGATATTGTGACCAATAGATTGGATATTTTGTGACCAATAAATAATATGTGGCTCATTAATTTAATAGATTTGTGCTCGATAAATAAAGTGTGATTTTTAAATTTTTAGTTTGTGATCGATAAACAAATCGTGACCTATAATTTTTTTGAATTGTGATCATAAAATAATTTTTGACATAAATTTTTATAATTTATGATCGAAAAATAATATGTTACTAATTAAATGGTTAATTTGTGACCAAATTATATAGATCTGTGACCTTTATATATTTAATTAATAAAATATATAATTAATTAATTAGCTCATAAATAATGTTTAATAAAAACTTGATTTTTGAAATTTAAAATCTATATCCTTAATTTTGAAATGGTGATACTTAAATACCTTATTTATGTATTGTTCCCTTTAACAATTGACCAATAATCTCATTTACATGGCCCAATAACCCAAGCCCAATGTCAATCAGAAAACACATTTTTGAAGTGCGACTTCAGTTGCCACTTGAATGAAGAGATGGCTAGTTCTAAGTATAAGTAAATGGGTCATGCTACTTGAACATCGAGGTTACAGGAGAGGCGGGCCAATGATTTTTTTATGGGAAGATTACATATTCAAAAGAATAAGTTTAGCCTATTTCAAAAATAAGAAAACAAGTTTGAAATTTCCAAAATCAGATTTTTATTAAAAATTTTTAAATTTTTATTTATGAAATAAATTAATTTATTATTAAATATTTAATTCTAATATAATATAATTAACACATCCCACCTTCACCACCCCTACAGCTCCAGCGACCGTTCTGATCACCGCTCTACTCCGGCGAACTTTTCGACGACCGTTCCGGGGACTACTCGGATTCCGGCGATCGTTCCAGCAACCGTTCCGACATTGATTTTTCCGGCGAATATTCCGGCGACAACTTCGCTATATTTTTTTGTACGTTTGACATGTTTTTTTTACGGTCACAACCTAGGTCACAAGTCACAAATCACAAGTCACAGTCCAAGTCACAAGTCACAGCTCAGGTTACAAGTCACAAGTCAAGAATCACAGCCCAAGTCACAAGTCATAGATTAATAGTCACAGCCTAGGTCACAACTCAGAATTTTGTTCACAATCACAACCGCCACCAACAAAATCACTGCACAACCACCGCAAAACAAAAGAAAAACGCAGCTCTACTCACCACTGCACCTCTTCCTCTTTATCGCTGTCGTCGACGTCGACACCACCAACAGCGCCATCAACTCACCACACACCCACCACGCCGTCAACACCACCGCACCCATAGCACACATACCCACCACAGAAATCACACAAATCAGCACACATACCACAAATCGGCAATGACTTCGCAGCACCTCAGATCGATGACAACTTCGCAGCAGTCACCCATCTTACACAAAGCACCCATTTGAATCCCCAAAACTTCGTATAGAGGCCCCTGTTTCGGAGCATATTCGGTGCTGATCTTCGAACTACAGGTTCTCTGAGAGGTGGCGCAAGTGGCAGAGATACTTAGAGGGAGGCAGAAGGTGGTGGGTGTTCGCCGGAGTAAAAGGGGGAGATAGAATGAGTGGTCACAGTATAGTAGCGCCGCTTCGCCGCCCCCAAGCAACCTGTGATGGCGGTGGTGGTGGTGTCAGGCGTGCGGCTTCACTCCGACAGGCAACAGTGGTGGTGTGGTGGCCGCCGGGATAGAGAGAGAGAGGAGAGAAATGGGCGGGGATTTGGGGAATCGGAATCGAGGTGGGGTGGAGGGAGGTAAGGTTGATTTGGGAATTAATTAGGGTTTTGAGTATATATATTTAGTAAAAATATTTATTTTATAAAAATATTAATTAAAATAAAAATATCTGATTTTGAAAATATTAAACTTCCAATCTGATTTTTGAAGTTTAAAAACTTAAAGTATGATTTTGTGTAATTTCCTCTTTTTTTATTGGTCCGTGGCCCCCCTCTTGTGAGGGGGCTGTACAGTCAATCCGGTGTACAAATAGCATTTCCATAAATAATCCTCATTGGCTGAATCCTAATCCTCTCTGTCATTCTACTGTCTGTGTATTCCGTCTTCCAGAATTTTCCTCTGAACTCTGTTCGTCTTCTCCTTTAATTTTTGGTGTTATATATTTGATGTTCGTCTGTGATCTCTAGTAAGGATAAACGTTCTGGTGGTCACATCTCCAGACCACCACTCTGGTTTAAATTTTGCTGAACTTTAACTCCATAATTCCTTGTTAGATTGGTATATTTCTTGAACTTCTGTTGCTGAATATTGAGTTTTAATTCAGTGCATGTATATTTTTGTCCCTTATTCTTGTGTTATTCTGACATTGTGTTACTGATTACACTTGTACTCAAGTTGAGCCTTGACCTGAGAGAGCAAGAGTCTCATGGAATCTTGGTGAACTTGGGTATTGGGTTGCTTTTTAACCTACTGTGATCACTTGGGCATTCTCTACTAATACTGTTGTTGGTATATTGAAGTGTTGATGCTTGTGATCAACTGTGTTCTGATACTTAGCATTCTTGGAGTGATCTTGAAACCTTTTTTATTTTTTTAAACTCTAACCTAAAACTCCTCTGCTTGTAGTCACTGTTGGCTATCCTCATATTTATTTTAACTTAGTGTGTTGTTTTCTTGACATAGGAAATTGATTTTAAAGGGAACAGTGAGATACAATGACTACCACCACTTTGTATTTTTAATGAAAAGGGACAACAAAAAATGAGGGGTGTTTTAGTGCAGAAAAAAGTTTCTAAAGTAATCACTCAAGAATACCATGAAACCATGACTGCTGATAAAAAAAAAAAAGAGGCTGGTGAATTAGCTTATACTTCTATTAGCTTGCATGTTTCTGATCAAGTTTTAAGGAAAGTGGGTAAGTTAGAAACAGCTAAGGAATTGTCGGAAAAGTTAGAAGAACTTTACCTAGTTAAGTCATTATCTAATAAGTTGTTTCTATTGGAAAGATTCTTTAGTTCTAGGATTGAACCCTTAAGGATTTAGATGTCAACTTAGATACCTTTAATAAGCCAGTTCAGGACATCTAACACCGGAGATAAGGTATCTTGGGAATACAAGGCAGTCGTACTCCTAAATGCAATCTTGATACTTTTTAAGTATGTCAAAATTGCCATAAAATATGGCAAAGACACCCTTGACATTGTCATTAATTCCTCAAGAAGCAAGGAACTGGGAACTAAGATCTGAGAAACATAGGACTGGTTTTGAGAGTCTCTTTGCTAGAGGCAAACCTCAGAACGGGCAAGATGTAAACTAGGAATATCAATGTAGTTGAGGGAATGGTAATAAGAAAAAGAATAAGGGGAGGAGTAGATCAAAGTCCAAAACGAGGAATAAAAATGTTATAAATGTGGAAAATAGATCACTTTATAAAGGACTGTTAACAACACAAATCAAATCCAATTTACCACCACGCCGATTACACCGACATCGCCAACTCCACCCACCACCACAGTTACTCCTTCAACCCATTTACCACATTAACAACACAAATGAAAACCGCAAATTACTTTAAAACAGAGGAAATTGTCGTCGTGGTTAAGGGTTGGAACATTGATTTTGAGGCCATCATAGCTGGCGAGAGGTATTGCTGGGGGGGTTGCCATCGTTCTTCCAAATTTGGTATGTGTTAGATGGGCTAATTTCTGACCAATGGCGACATGGAGAACAACAACTAGATGGGGAAGGAGCAGTGATTTTATGTTCGATTTTGGAGAGCAACAATGATTGAGGCGGACAACGAGAAGAATTTGGGTTCGAATTTGATTTTCCATTTGGGCTCCATTTGGCAATGGAGAATATGGTAGCTGTGGGTTTGGTGGTGGTGGCGGCAGCGACGGTGAATAACAGTGATTTTTGTTTTGGGGTAAAGGTGGGGTTTGGACAAGAATGTGGAAGAGGATAATTGTGGGAGATGATGATTTTTTCAATTTTTTTATTTAATTATTTAATGGGATAAAATTGTATATTTACTATTTTACACTTTTAAAATTGATAAAATTTAGACTTTTTTGGTCAACTAACGGCAAAATGGATGATTTTCATCCATTTGAACCCTAGGTGTGAATTTTTGAAATGTTTGGGACTGTGATTGACACAGTCTTCAAACAAAAAAATGGTGAGAGGTAGGAATCGCTACTGCAATTATCCCAAAAAATTTACTCTCAAATAATTTCAACAATTTATGACATTAATGGATTTTGACATATAAATAGATTAAAATATAGAATATGGACAAAGATATGATTCATCTCATCTGATTACAGTCACCAATGCATTCTAATATGACCATTTTTCACTGTAATATAGGCTCCCATTATAGAGGAAGACAACGTGGTGGGCTTTAGAGACGAAGCAAAAAAAGTAATCGAACTTCTCACTGGAGAATCAGAGGAATTAGAAGTTATATCAATTGTTGGTATGCCAGGTCTTGGTAAGACAACATTGGCTAAAATGATATTTCGTGATTCTACCATTCAATATGAATTCGACATTTGTTTGTGGGTTTATGTTTCTCATGAATTTAGTAGAAAGGATGTGTTCCTCAATATTCTAAGACATTTCACTCCGCCCAGCGATGACATGTATAAGATGGATGATGAAGAATTAGCCGGCAAACTTCGTAATGTTTTGGAGAAAGAGAAGTATATAATTTTCATGGATGATGTGTGGTCTAAAAAGGCCTGGGATGATCTCAAAATTGCTTTTCCTGACAACAAGAACCGGAGTAGAATTTTACTAACCACTCGTTTGACAACAGTGGCTAGGCATGCTAAACGAAATGTGGAGCACCATGATTTGCGTTTTCTATATGATGAGGAGAGCTGGGAGTTACTCAAATGGAAGGCACTCAACTTGAAGGAATGCCCTCAGGAGTTCGTAATGGACGGAATGCAAATTGCCAATGAATGTAAGGGATTACCGCTCGCAATAGTGGTGATTGGAGGAATTCTACGAGATAATAATAATGAAATGAATTTGTGGAAAAATGTTGCTAGAGGTGTGGATGTGTATATATT
The DNA here is from genome assembly GCA_035079005.1 of Fraxinus americana. Taxonomy (NCBI): domain Eukaryota; kingdom Viridiplantae; phylum Streptophyta; class Magnoliopsida; order Lamiales; family Oleaceae; genus Fraxinus; species Fraxinus americana. Next base: position 3,101,989 of record CM068712.1, read on the forward strand.
TAAAGACCAGGAGAAAACCATGGCCAATTCTATAGAAATGAGTTTCAATCACTTGCCTTATCACTTGAAAGAATGTTTCCTCTATTTTGGGATGTTTCCAAAAGACTTCCAAATCCCAGTGTGGAAACTTGTTCGTCTATGGATCGCGGAAGGGTTCATACGGGAAATTGAGGGAATAAGTTTGGAGGATAGAGCAGATGAATATTTAGAGGATCTTGTCGACAGGAATTTGGTCATGGTTGGAGAAAGAAGGTCGAATGGAAAGATAAAAACATGTCGTGTTCATGTCATGCTACGTGCGTTTTGCAGGACCCAAGCTGCTGAAGAAAATTTTTTCCATGAAATTGAACAGTTTGATCCAAGTAAATATTCACCTTCTGACCCTAAGTGGAAAACGTACTGTCGCTTTTGTATTCATTCTCGTGTTTTCAGTTATCTCTCTTCAAAACCAGTTGGCCCACTTGTTCGGTCTTTCTTGTGTTTCTCCCATGATGATATTAATTTGCCTCTTTCCGATATTTCTTCCATCCCTGGAGAATTTAAATTGCTCAGGGTGTTAGATGGTGAATCCATTCATTTCCCTCGTTTTCCTGATGACCTAACTAAACTGATTCATTTGAGGTATCTCGTCCTCTCTTGTCATTTTAAGATTCTTCCTCCATCCCTTTCCAGTCTTTGGAACCTGCAAACTCTTATAATTCAGACGTCATCACGAACACTGGAAATCAGAGCAGATATATGGAAGATGATGAGACTGAGGCATCTAAAAACAAAGAGCAATACACCCTCATCTTTGCCAGAACCTCTTCTTGCTAAAAAAAGCAGAGACACAGAAGATTCTATGATAAATGGAAACCTAGTAACACTTTCTACAATATCGTCTGAAAGTTGTAGTGAAGATATCTTTGCTAGGGTTCCCAACCTAAAGAAATTGGGTATTTGTGGCCCTCTAGCTAAGCTTTTATGCTCATTTGATGGTGTGAGCAAACTGAAATATCTTGAAAATTTGAAGCTACTGAACGATGGAATTCCTATGCCATCTTTTTCGGAAAAAATAGCTAGCTTTCCCCAAAAGCACCAATTTCCACCAAAACTAAATAAGCTAACACTTTCAAACACCCATCTTGAATGGAAGCACATGTCTACACTTGGAATGTTGGATAGGCTTGAGATCCTCAAGTTGAGAGACAATGCATTCATTGGAAAATTGTGGGAGGTAGAGGATGGAGGTTTCCGTGTTCTCAAAGTTTTGCAAATTGGAAGGACAAATTTAGTTTTTTGGGAGGCTTGTGCTCATCACTTCCCAAGTCTCGAGTCTCTTTCTCTTAGACGCTGCAGTAACCTCGAAGCAGTTCCTTTGGGCCTTGCAGACGTTTCCAGCCTCCAGATAATTCAACTTTTCTGTACCACCAAATCATTAGCTGCTTCTGCCATGAAAATTCAGGGGAAAAAAGCTATGCAAGAGCAGCAAACCGACAAAGGCAGGGGACTTAAGCTTTCCATTTTTCCTCCTGATCACTATCAATGATCTCCATGTTTACAAGCTCAAAAATTCTGACTTCACAGGTAATACATTTTTTATCTTTTGACTTGGCATTTCCATCTGTCGTAAATTTGAGGAGTAATCTTTTCATATGAATATTTCCATATCAATTAATTCTTCACGTATGGCGATACCACTTTCTATCTGTCGTAATTAATTTGTCTGGTTTACTGAGCTGGATTGCAATGATATACCAATTAAAATCAGATACTCAGAGAAGAATTAGATGAAAAAACTTAATAGTTTGCGAACTTGAAAATTCAAATATGAATCATGCATATCTATTGCGCTTAAACGGATTGAACGACTAACTTTTTTTGCATTGTTTCACTTGTCGGACTAAACCAGGTTTCCAGGCAGATAATTAGAGGAATACCGAGGATGTTGAATGACTGAAGTGCAGATAATTCCTCCTGGTGATTTTGCACTCGTTTGAATAAAATAAACCATTTTGCACTTTACTTTACTCAGTTTACTGTATGTTGAACTCCTGAAGATTTTTATTTCATTTCGTTTGATGTGTTGTACTCTTGATTCAGTTTTATTTAATACTCCTGATTTCGGTTAACCTATCTTTAAATATCAAACTTTCGTCTCTCGGTTAGTAGTTTATAAAATGATGCATAAGAGCTTAGGACAACAGCATAATTTAAGCAATCAAACAAGAAATTAATAAAAAGTAAGACTGGGTGTTATATAATTTGATCTCTCCATTTAACATGTGATGTATATCATGTAATTTAATTTTTGTTAACACGGTTTAAAATAAATCAACCTTGTCAATTTAGCAAAATATGTAACGAAAAATATTAAAAAATAATGAGTTAAAAAGATGAGGGAATTTCAATCAACTATATCGTTCTTTCTAAGAAATAACTTAGTATAGAAGCACGTTGAATGAATCAAAACATGAAGAATTAGACATGGATATAGGAATTAATCTCTTCAATTTTTATCGTGAACCCCAATTAACTAAGAATTCACCAATCTTGGATTGTCAATGATCTTTGCATCTGGTCTTAATCTCTTCCCAATATGAAAATTGTGGTGTATTTCGATTGATGTCTAAGACATCTTAGGTGGTGTTCTCTTTGTGTTTCAGTTTTCTATTTTGAGTTTTGAAATCATTTTGAGTTTTGTGTTTTGAGTGTCCATTTTGAAATTGTTGAAAATGTGTTCTTTTTGTCATTTTGAAAAATTATTTTCAAAAACCCAAAAATGAAAAACGTGTTCTCTTTCAAACTCATTTTCTTCTCGTCTCTCTCTCCCCGCGTCCATCTGTCTTCGTCCATCTCTCTTCCTCCCATCCAAAATTGAAGGTAACGCGAGCAAGGGGGGCACCACTGCCTGGATCGTGAATGATTTCAGTCACCACCCCCTTCAGGTAGCCATTGCGTTCGCCGAAGTCGAGGGAACAGAATCTGGTCGGACCCTTCCGGTGGTGGGTATAAGACTTGAAAACGGATCTTGCTAGTTGTACCCGGATCACACGACCCATTTGCTTGGGTGTGGGCGTGTTGTGTGTGGAGGTGAGGGAAAGGGACGACTGGGAAATGGAGGTGAGGGGAAGGTGGCGGTGGCGGTGGATTCGAAAATTGGAGCAGTTTCTGAATTAATTGGTGCAATTGACATGTAACCCATGATTCTATGTGGCTGCTGAAGACACTCTTGGGGCCAATTTGATGATTAAATGTTGTAGGGATGTGGAATTGAAGCAGACAGATTCGGAAAAAATGTTGGTCCGTGGGTGGTTGGTTGTGGCGGTGATTTTTTGGTGTGGCGGTGGCGGTGGAGGTGGAGGTGGAGGTGGTTTCGGCGATGGTGGTGGTGGTCAGGGTGATGTTAAGGCGGCGACGGCGACGGTTGGTGGTGTTTTGCAGGCAGCAACAGTGGTGGTTGGGGGTGAAAATAATTGAAAACAACGAAAACAAGTTTTGAAAACTTTGGCCAAGTTATAACTGAAAACACCCAAAATGACAATTTTGTCGTTTTGTGTTTTCTTCATAAATTTTTAACTTGTTTTACAAAACGCGTTTTTGGTGTTTTGGAAAATCAAAAACAGAAAACGGCTTGAAAACGACAAAGAGAACGGGGCCTTAATAAACACACTCCGCATCTATGTGTATAAATAGAGGATCTCTTGGTTGGAACAAACACAAGTGATTCAAACAGCAAACACAACAGAGAAAAAAGAAATAAAACCCGTTTCCTCCTCTTTCATTTTAGCAACCTCTGTTTTTTTGTTCTGTTCTTACTTTGCTAAATTATTTGAGAGATAGACACGGCTAGTTTGTAGGCGGTTAACGTAGTGCAGCGTGAACCGACAAACCGATTGTATCCTGAAAATCGAACACCGATCAAAACTTCGTGCACCCTGGTGGTAAACACGGGCCTTCGGTTCGGTTTGATTTACTTTGATTCTTTAATTTTCCCCAGCACCATCAAATCAAAAACTAAATTAGATTCTTCACTCAGGTCTACTGCAAGATTGTTTCGTCAACTTGGTTGTGTAGGAGATCAAGGAAGAATTTGAAGAACGAGAAGTTCTTGGGGAAGATCTACAAGAGATAAACGGTGTAAAAAGTCGGGATTGAAGTTCTTGTGCTCATTCCAGGAGGACTACTTTACTAAGAAGAGCCAGGATTGGTGTTGGTGTGCACATTCCAGGAGGGCTAGTTCAAACTTCAGACATGAGATCAGAAAGCTTGTGTCATCAACTTGCTGGTAGTCTGTAAGTTTTATAAACAGTCTATTGTGGATCTTTGACTGGCAAAGTGCCGAAGTTTTTCCCACGTTGGGTTTTTCCTTGAACAATTCTGGTGTTGTTTATTTGCTTTCTTTACTGTTTTAATATTACTGCGGTATTCAAAGATAGGAAAATCTAAATTATTTGACTAATCACCTAGATATAATTAACTTGTGACTTATTGCTTGTTAATTAAAGTGTTAATTCCGCATTTACACCTAATCACCCCCCTCTAGGTGTAGTAGGGTCGAATATTACGTTTCTCACTAAATACTCAAGGCTCTGAAATCATTTTCTGCGGTAGTCACTGACTTGGATAGTGGATACAACATAAATAAGTGGTTCTGGACCTTATCCATGCAATAAGACTTAATCTGCGTAATGTTTCTACTTCTTCTTAAGAATGTTTCTTTCAATGAATGCTTTGGTGATCAAGCAATATTTATGGCTTGAGACACACTATGTCGGTCTTTGACACGTCTACTTTGGCACAATATTATAAATCACCTGTACAATCGTTCGAAAGTAAACTCTGGATTTTAATTTCTAATTCACTTCATGATCATTGGCTTCTTCACTTCAAGTCACAGATCTCTAGAGTGATAGTACTATCAGAAGATATTTCACTCGTCCACCAGTTTTTTGAGTTCCGTTATGCACATCATGCTAAAGAAGAAAAGAGTTGGCTGCTCGAAATCCTTTTTCCATCAATTGAAGACATTTCAAGTGCATTAGAACTTTATACAATAATCTTCACTTTCACCAAAAGAGCATCATATTGGCAACCATGTGTGAAAAAACTTTGTATCTAAACAATAAGACTTACTCTGTGTAATATTTCGTCCACTGTATCAACATACCATCAATAGCATAGGGAAATAGCAAGCAACTTTTTTTCCTTTATATTATAGAAATTATTGGTTTTTTGGTTCATTCTGAGATGCTTGTAAGGGTACAGCAGAATTTTTTTTTTCTTTGCCTGTGTTTTTGATTCATTTTGGAGTTTTATTAGCTTCTAAAGAGCCTCTCATATTATTGTTTTAGATACAAGTTTTTTCACACACAGTTGCCAATATGATGCTCTTTTGGTGAAAGTGAAGATTACTGTACTAATTGATGGGAAAAAGATTTCGAGCAGCCAACTCTTTTCTTCTTTGGCATGATGTGCTTAACGGAACTCAAAAGACTGGTGGACGAGTGAAATATCTTCTGATAGTACTATCACTCTAGAGATCTGTGACTTGAAGTGAGGAAGCCAATGATCATGAAGTGAATTAGAAATTAAAATCCAAAGTTTACTTTCGAACGATTGTACTGGTGATTTATAATATGGTGCCAAAATAGACGTGTCAAAGACCGACACAGTGTGTCTCAAGCCATAAATATTGCTTGATCACCAAAGCATTCATTGAAGGAAACATTCTTAAGAAGAAGTAGAATTATTTTTCGACTTCGTAACTGATAACATTATAATAAGTAGTCTTTCTGAGTGTTTGCTCTCATGCTAATTTAAATTTCTTCTGAACTGCAATCATCCCTAAGGTTTTGAAAGTCCTAGAAGGGTATTTTTTTTATTGGACAACTGAACGGGGAAACAACTCCTCAGTTTCTTTTGATTGGTACTTTTTACTTAATAATGTGCTCTGATGGAAAATCTTTGATGAAAGGCGATAATGCTCTGGACTTACAGCATAAAAAACTATGATGACATTAGGTTTACACCATATTGGCAGGAAATGAATGTACCAAACGAGTAAAATGTTGAAACCGGTTTAGAATTTATTTAGCCAAAGCAGAGTATGTGGACTGATTTTGAGGTGAAATAAGTTTTCTCCACTCAGGCCATGTGAACACTCATATGTCGGGATACGTAATTATCAGTGTGCTATTGTTTGAGATGAAACCCTATCCTGTCACCTCCAAAAGAACAGTTTCCTTTTTGTTTTTGTATTTATTTTATTTTCTTGTAGAAACTCGGTTGTGAATCAATAGAGCTTACAAATATTTTTGACTGCTACTTCTTTTCAGTTTTAAGTATTCAAAAACTAAAAAGTCGTGGGCCATTTGATCAAGATTAGAAAAGGGTTCCAATAAGCCTCAAAGTAATTGATGTCCATTACAGAATTAGATTGGTTTAGATGCCGGTTTAGATGCTCACTTTTTTATCCATTGCATTATTTGGTTTGTCTTATGTAGCAGTAGTACTGAAAGTTGATTAGAATTAGGACAAATGTTCTAGATTGTTATTCCATAAATTCACCACCTGTGAAACTTGGTTTTTTGTCTAGTTCTAAGCTATATGTCACACTGCAAAGGTCCAGGTTAACAGCATGAAAACAGATTCGATTAAATAGCAAAGTCTACAGTTTGAACTGAGATTCTTTCCAAATGAATCATTCAGTTTCGTGGACTCCTAATCCTTGCATTCGTATAGTATTATTCTTTCTTCGAATAGAACCTTGGTGTTTACATTTAAGCATATTCAAAATCTTTCACACCAAAATGATGCAAATTAAAACAATCAATAATACATGCGGAGTTCACATCCAAACAGCAAAAATATTATACTCAATGAATTGGTATAACTACAATAATTTCGTAGCAAATGGCAAAGGCTACAAGTATCTCAGTCTCCATCCACATGATTGGACGAGTTCATTGAGGGTATATACTAATGAATTCTTACATCAGATGGAAAAACTAACGTATCCATTAAGCCGTAGTCAGGGTTGCAGGAGTGGAGGGTTGGTTCAGTCCGCTGAAATTGTTGTAGAAGAACAACAAAATCTTCCTCTTCTCCCATTGTCAAGCTAATGTCTGAAAAAAATGAATTTGGTGGGCAGTATTCAGTTGAAGGAAGATCTAATTCAGATGGAAAACCTAATGTATCCATTAAGCCGCAGTCAGGGTTGAAGGAGTTGAAGGTTGGTTCGGTCTGCTGAAATTGTTGTATAAGAACAGCAAAATCTTCATCTTCTCCCATTGTCATGCTAGTGTCTGAAAAACATGAATTTGGTGGGCTGTATTCAGTTGAAGGAAATTCTAATTCAGAATACAGTCCAGTACTAGAATTATCAACTTGATTCGATGTCAATTCCACTCCAGTACAAAATGAATCATTTTCAGTGGCAGGAAGTTCAACTCCGGTAATAAATTGATCAAACGACAATGAAATTTGTCTAGCCTGCTCAAATCCGTGTATCTCATCAAGCTGACAGTCACGGCAGCAAAGTGGTTCCATGGCTGGATTAGAAAATGCCTCTTGAAATATGGACAACTGCATCCAAGAAGAATCATCACTGTTATCAATATAGTTCTGTTGAAATTGCTCGCCTTCTGTCATGAGCATACTTTCAGTTTCAAACCAAGATGGAGCAGTAGCACAATCAATATAGTTCCATGGCTGCGCCATCTCCAGCTGCTGTTGAAGCTGAGAGAAGGTTTGTTGTGATGACTAAAAGCTGGTTTGTGGAGTTTGTTTTTCTTGTGACAGCATCTGTGCAAATTGTGATAGTGCGTGATTAAGAGGTTGAAACAGCTGAGCAGGTATTTGCAGTAGATTTTCCATCACAGGTCCTTGTTGTGGGTCTGATGGTGCATTATGCTGCATCTGTGGTTGAGGAACGGTAAACTGCCCGCTAAGACCAGGAAGCTGTTGTATTTGTGGAGCCTGACTGTAAGGAGTATGACCAGCATAATACGGCACATGCGAACTTTGTGTTGTGGAGAAAGATGATGCATTCGAAGGTTGTGGTTGCAATGAAGATGGAAAGTATTGTCCTGATTGAAAACCCTGGGTTTAAATTCAACAAGGAAATATGTTTCAGATTTAAAGATGGTATATATAAAAATCAATTCCCCATCCAGCTAAAAAAGATAATTATTCCACATACCAGTTTTGACATAGGTTCAGAAGAAACCACAGGTCCCAAATGCATACCATCAACATTGCTAGGAAAGCCACCAATATAGCCGTGAAAGTTTTATGCGCACAGCAAAATAAGATTTAAGAAACATCTGAATATAGTGAAAATTAAGCAGTGCAATATGTATATAACATCAGAAGTAGTCTAGGCTCTTACTGGAGTAGAAGAAGACACAATATCCACAGGCAACTGATTTCCGAACCCAAGCATGTCAACATTAGAATGTAAGCCCAGATCTTGTGAATATTTTGGAGGCCATGCATTAGGAGGAATGCCGCCACACAATGGGTTGCCAAGTTGATAGGAGAAAGAATAATCAGGTTTATCAGGTTCTTCAGAAGTATCATATTTAACAAAGGGACACCCTGCAAAAGTAAAAAATGAGTGTCAGGATTTTAACAAGATATCTATCTTCACCTGAGAATAACACATGGATGCAATTATTGTAAAGATCATAATAGTAGTACTTCTGTAGTTACATCATGTGTTCATAGATGCATATTATCAATGAATATAAACACAAACTACACATTTGATCACCACAAGACATCATCTATCTTTCATTTAAGAAGATCCAATGCTATTATTGAACAGCAAAAACAGGTAACAAAAATAGGACAGTAGGAATTTCATTGCCAGGTAATTTATCACGACCACTCACCACCCAGCAAGATCTTGTAGATCCTATGAAGTTGCTGAGTATCCTTAAAGCATAGTGGAATCTAATATTCACACCCTTATCCCGTGAGCATCTTCACTGATTATTAAATTAAATAAACTAAACCTAGAGATCAATAGAGTTCGTTGTCTAGATTAAGAAAAATGAGATCTATTCACTCATCTACTCCAGAAAACACAATAATTAGACAAAGCACCTAAAGTAAAAATCAATTCAAGCAACAAGCCAAATCTATCCATGAATGAATATAGAAGTATAAGAATTCCAGAGAGAGCACAGTGAAATGTGACTAAAAAGGGATGGTCCGATCACCATAAAAAAATAATCATGAAAATACCTGATTCGATTTCTTGATCTTTGGACTTGACAATTTGAATCTGTTTCTTGACTTGATCTATTTTGCCCTCAAGCTTTTTCAGAAATTCTTCCAGGTTCAAAGCCCTATTCTTAGCCCCTTTATCACCTCCCAAAACCTGCTTCTTGTTGCAACCCCGATCATCATATTGCTGCTTCCGCTTGTTATTAAGAGACCCCTTTCGGTACAAGTTGATCACCTCACGCACATCGCTACGATTCTCAGGCCATGTTTCAATCTGCCTGTCGGGGCCTAAGATCACAGCGCAAGCTCTGACATCACACAAAACTGATAGTTCCATTGTTTTCTTCTTTATACATTCTTTTCTCATCAAGAATACCTTTTTCTTGGCCCTCGAAACATCATTCTTGAAAGTTTTTGTTTCAGTCCTGGAATGACTGTCCATTCCACCGCCGTCATCCGCCATGATTGTGATCTTTCTCAAATGTGAAGTATATGATACGAGAATAGAAAATTGAAACAGAGAGTAATCAAGATTGAGACGGGAGTAATGTAATTGAAACAGAGAGAAATCAAGATTGAGACGGGTGTAATGTAATTGAAACAGAGAGAAATCAAGATTGAGAGGGTAGTAATGTAATTGAGAGAAATCAAGAGACGTTGGGTTCAAATGTAAGGCAGGAGTACAACTGGTTGTGGCGGAGTTAAATGTTTCATTGGTCACCAAACTTTGCCTTATGTCACGACATAGTCACCTAACTTTACAATGCTTTCCATTGGCCACTCAACTTTATGTTTGTGCACTCCATCACTCACCAAACAGGTTCTGTTAATCTCTTGGCCTACGTGGATGACGGAAATGATACGTGGCATTTAACTCCATCAATGAGACGCCAACGTGGAGGACAAGTCATAAATTTCTCACCAAACACGCCTCTAAATCCCTTAACCAAATCATTCCCTCCTTGTAACATAACCAACCCAAATGAAATCAACTGAAAGAAAAATTCCCAATTGGAGACGAACCCTAAGCCCCAAATCGACGCCCCTAAATCCGAACATGAAGTCGTGGCTGCCTGAAGAAGTTTAACAAGGTTGTGCATCTTCTAAGGCCATCTATTGAAGTGGACTGAAGAGCTGAAGGTTCTACATTTTCTCCGGTAGCAGATTAATTTGGAAGGTATATGCGCACACTAAGAATGTTGCCAATGAATAAAAACTGAAAATTGATTGATTTTGTAAAGTGTACAAAAAAATTTTCTGGGTGTTATCAATGTTAATCTTTCTTTGTTTTGTATGTTTGAAAAAAACCTGAAATGTGCTGTGGGAGTATTATTTTCCCTTCAAACTGGGGGTTCCATGTTGCTTAATATGTTTACTGGGTGAAGTTTAGTTCTTTTCGAGTTTTGGATTTTGGACCTCTTCTCTTCCAGTTAAAGATCCAACTATATGCTATGTTATAGGAATATAATAATATGTATATCAGTTTAACGCGATTCATCTTGCTATTTGGGTGATGGAGAGGAATGTAAAACTAGAGTGCGGAATTTAATTTTCTATTCATCATGCATAAGCTCTCTATCCTTTTTACTGTTGGTCATGTGAAAAAACATTTTCTGCTTTTCCAACTTGATTCCTGGTCAGTGAGGAGTTTAATTATGCTGACGATGCCTTATTCATGTACAACTTGATTCCCCGGTCGGGTGTGACAAAAGATTAACTTGTAGTTTCTTCTTCGACAATTCTAAAGTTGACAACTATGTTCCGATTCAGAACCTTGCAAATCTGCGTGCACTATGTTAATTCTTTCTCTATAAAAACTTGTGTTTTTACAGATTTTTCGTGGCTGCAATAGTAGTTTTCATTGAAAACCCTGGCAATTTGAAGGCCAGTCCAGTGGTGTTTGAAAGAACGTGAATCAAGATGTGTTTGCTTGCATAAATTTATGTTCAAGGATTCGATTGAAGATTTGTCTGGAATATTCAAAAAAATTGCTCAAATATCTTAACAAGAGGTTGTGGAGATATATTTCAATATAACTATCTGCAAGGGAAAAGGAAATCCTAGTTTAAGTTGAAGTGGTCATAGTCTGTCATTTAATTTAAATTTGCACCAAATTTTGACTTGGTAATTCGGTGTATGTTTTGTTTTGTCAGTGGTTTCAATGATGCTTCGAATATTGGAGCAGGACACAAGCTTAGCTTGTTTGGTATAGTGTTTGATGTTTGGTAATTGGTCCCATCTCCGAGACAATACAATTACATTTCGAATAAAACAGCATGACTGAGACCATCTTTAATACGAACAAACAGACAGTCATTTCAATAAAACCAATTTTGGATAAATGGCAACAAAGAAAATGAGTAGAAAACAATTGTAGTTAATGTATTAACAGCAATTCAAAGAACGCTCTCAAACAATTGCCATTTCACAAGCCGAGCACATAGCATCACGCAGCCCAGATGATCTACCTTCTTTCTCATCTGCAACGCTCTCAATTCCCATGCTATACAGAAATATCAAGAATGAAAGTCAGGACACAAGCTCAGACTCTGTCAATTGTGACATTGCAGACTTAGAAACACAAGCTGATATTAAGTAATCTAAAAACAAGCAGTAGCATAAATTAGTTGCACAGACTTCCAACAAAAAGAAATTTCTTGCAAAGACAGTGTATCCCTTACTGGATATGAACTTACTGAATTCTCAAAAGAAAACTAGTATCGAATTCGCAAGAAATTAAAATCACAACATAAGCTAAAGCAAGCATAATTTTGGGAACGCATTCTTGCAAACAGATTATGTGCACACTGGAATAATCAAGATTAGCTTCAAAGTTTCTCTTCCATGTAATAATTCCAACATTAATTAAATCTACTAAATGATTAAATGACTAAACAGACATCCGTCCACGACAAGATCTGTATCTCCTTAGGATTCCTTGTTTGTCTACTGTTATTAAACATTAATTTTTTTGATTAACTGTATTAATTCATCCAAAAAATCGCAAATATTGATAGCAGATACACTTGAAGAAAATGCTCAACAATAATAATAAGACTTCTGAGCAATCATTCAAAAATGCAATTCTAAAGCTCCTGAAAATCCCAATTCCTCTAGTGAACAAGGTAAATAGTCCACAGCCAGTGACACAATATGCATTCAATTTTTAACAGTACTACAGCAGAGCAGTAAATATAATCAACTTTAATGGGAAGAATTTGCCACAAAATTACCTACCCATCTTTCACCACTATACACAAATTAAGAAACCCCAATTAATGGAAAACGAAAGAAAAGCTCACCCCAGAAAGTTAGAAATACGTTAAAGTAGTATCACAAAATGGTTTGAGAATTACCTTCGTTTGGTCCCTTCATGTCCACTTCAATTGACGACCAGAGAAGATGCAAGACCTTGTTAAACTTCTTCAGGCAGCCACGACTTCACGTTCGGATTTAGTGGGCGTCGATTTGGGGCTTAGGGTTCGTCTCCAATTGGGAAGTTTTCTTTCGGTTCATTTCGTTTGGGTTGGTTATGTTACAGGGAGGGAACGATTTGGTTAAGGGATTTAGAGGCATGTTTGGTGAGAAATTTATGACTTGTCCTCCACGTTGGCGTCTCATTGATGGAGTTAAATGCCACGTATCATTTCCGTCATCCACGTAGGCCAAGAGATTAACAGAACCTGTTTGGTGAGTGATGGAGTGCACAAACATAAAGTTGAGTGGCCAATGGAAAGCATTGTAAAGTTCAGTGACTATGTCGTGACATAAAGCAAAGTTTGGTGACCAATGAAACATTTAACTCGGTTGTGGCGCATTCTAGGGCTTCTTCTTATTAAGAAAAAAAAAAGAACCGTTGGGAAAGGGAACATTATTGAACAGAGAGTATTGGGTTCAAGTAAGGCGGTAATTACAAATAGTTTATGTAAATTCTTGAGTTTTTAATTGTTGGGTTATTACTCAAATTAAGAATTAAAGCCCCGGTTTGACGATCACTATTTAAAATTTTTTTTATCTACGTACTCATTTTTAACCACACATTTCAATAAAATATTTTGCACGTAAACTCAAATTTTTTTAAATACTTTTTAAATACACATTCTTCTAAAAATCACTATTCAAAATATTGTTTTTCAGTCTCCTTAAATGGAAGCTTACCGTATCAAATTAAGCCCCTCAACCATTCTTCTCTAAAAATTGATTTTTTTCTCAAACTTATTTTTAATCACATTCTTCTAATAAAATAATTTTACTCGTAAACATAAAAATATTTTTTTACTGTTAAACCAGGGACGGACCAAAGATTATTGTTTAGCGGGGATGAGATAAAATTACGTACAAATTGTGGGCTAAAATTACGGGGAATTTTTTTTTTCAATGGATCCGCCCTGTTTTAAACCACGCATTTTTCAAAAGATCAATATTATAAAATTTATTTTTACAAAAATAGTCTCAAATAGTAGAAAAGCTTTGCATATATTTTAGGAATAGAGCCACATAATAGTTTATATACATATGAGATGTAAGAAAGAGAGTGTGTAAGTCTTTTTTTTATTTGGTTCAAACTGACCCAATAATATCCATCACATCTTGTGTATATATGTAAATCACTATATACAAATAACACAAGCGATATTTTAGAGACATGAGAGAAAAAACTAGAAAAAGGATACACACATAGTTCGGGACTTCGGATTGATATTCTAATTTTGTGTAGAAAAAAGTGGTGAGGGTAAAGGAAAAATTGTATCGAGTGATTTTATTTTTAATTATTAAAGCTCGTGTTTGGCTCCATTTTTTTAAATTCATTTCAATCACATATTTTACTTACGGGGTCCACAATTTTTATCATCTTTTCTACCATACATTTTATCTAACTAAAATAAAATTTGATTTTTAGCTAAATCAAATAGAAGCAAAGTCTCTTCTTCCGTGGTTGTATGTGGTTCGTCTAACCACGTTTAATTATTACATTTCCTTTTGATTCATTTTGTGTTTTGTATTTTTGCTAACTCTGGGAATCTTTTTTTTCTTCAGTAGTGCTATTAGATCTCAATGTACAAATTTTTCGATTGCTGCAAAGACGATGACAAATTTCAAATTTGTGTTGGAGTGTTTTGAAGGGAAGAATAATTTTAACGTTTGGTGAGTACAGATGAAGATATTCTCGTGACTTGTTGAGATCTTTTGTTCATCAACAGAATTTTCTTGTTCCAACAATGCTGCTGCCTTTTGAGCTGCAATTCTCTTGTAATGAGCCTTGAAAAAAGCCTTCTTCTGGGCTACTGATCCTGGCTGTAAATACCTCTCGGCCTCTTCAACGTATTTCTTGTGAGAAAAGGTCGATCATTTTTCCCATGACAAGGATTCCGATAGAGGTGTCAAGACGGACGGGCCGGCCATGACCCGTGAAAACCGGCCCGTGAAAATCGGGACCGCGGGCCGACCCGTGACCCGTGCGGGCGGTTCACGGGCCAAGGAGGTGTAACCTGCGGGCTTCGCGGGTTGCACCCCCACGGGCCGCGGTTAACCCGCGGCCCGTAAAAAAAATTGAAAAAAAAAATAAAACAAAAATTAAAAAAAAAAGAGGGGAGAGAGCCAAACAAAAAAAATTGAAAAAATAAAAATAAAAAAAATTCAATTATTTTTTTATTTTTTAATTTGTTTTTAAATTTTAACTAATGGTAATATAAATTTTCTAACGGTAATATCATCCCCTTCATCTATAAATTCCAATTTATTCTTACAATTATTTTTACAATACCCTCTCTGCCTCTCATTAGTTATTATACATTTATACTTCATACTTGTTATTACCTTACTACAATTACAATTATTCAATTGCAAATATCATCATCATCTTGATTATATTTCTTTCTTCTCGGTATTGGACGAAAGAAGATCTAGACTTAAAGAAGATATTTTGAAAGCTCTCATATGCGTGAAAGATTGGATATTCGAGGATCGAAGGATACAAGATAAAATTATTGATGATATTGCTGAAGACTTCAAAAATCTTGCAATTCCTGAAAATTGATTGGAAAACAAAAATATAATTTTTGAACAACTAAATTATAGTTAAGTAGGTGTCAACCTAGTTGGGATGTACTTATGCTATAAATATTTGATAATAATAATAATTAGACATGCATTTTGATGTAGTTGTTATTTGTTTAAGTTAAATTTAAGTTTGTAAAGTTATAAATAATTCATGTTACATTAAATTTGAATTCTATGTAAAAAAATTTCTTGATATAATTATGAATTTATCATTTTGTTCAATTCTTAGTTTACATTTAACAAAAAAAAAATATTTTTTGCTATAAATATGAAAAATTCTATATTTTTATAATTTTATTTATATAATCATATGGGCCAAACCGGAACGAACCGCGACCCGTGACCCGAGCGGGCTCGACCCGGATGGGTCAGCGGGCGGGCCTGGGTTGTAGTCCAAAATTGTGGGCCGACCCGTAACCGGCCCGGAACCCGCAGCGGGCGGGCTTTTTTTAGAGCGGGCAGTTACCGGGCTTACATGTTGGAGGGCCGACCCGGCCCGGACCACCCGGATTGACACCTCTAGATTCCGACATACCTCCCAAAAGAAATCGACTCCCCAAGAGCAAGCATGGGGTTCCCCTGTAATACATACCCCCTTAACTTTCATTTTTCACAGAATCAAACTTCGAAGATGTCGCATATTAAGTCCTAATCACTGAAAACTGAAAAAAGTACACAAAGTTTATAGCAGTTCACACTCGATGTTAGAGTTACGTCCACTAGTGGCTCAGGGCTGGTCCTCAGATTTTAGGGCCTTGTGCCAATTTTAAATATGGAGCCCCATATTTGAAATTGTTCCAAGCCCCCAAAATCTCAGGGCCACCCTGATATTGGTGCAAAGATGTTATTTTAATTTTACAACTAAACTCGCCAAAAAACACTGTTTGGAAAGTAAAAGAACCACTTACATTAACGCTAAAAGAGCTCCTCTACTCATGTCCCAATCCTAAATACTCAAGGCTCTGAAATCATTTTCTACGGTAGTCATTGACATGGATACAACATAAATCAGTGGTTCTGGACCTTATCCACGCATTAAGACTTACTCTGTGTAATATTTCGTCCACTGTATCAACATACCATCAATGGCATAGGGAAATTGCAAGCAACTTTTTTTCCTTTATATTATAGAAATTATTGGTTTTTTGGTTCATTCTGAGATGCTTGTAAGGGTACAGCAGAATTTTTTTTTTGCTTGCCTGTGTTTTTGATTCATTTTGGAGTTTTATTAGCTTCTAAAGAGCCTCTCATATTATTGTTTTAGATACAAGTTTTTTCACACACAGTTGCCAATATGATGCTTTTTTGCTGAAAGTGAAGATTACTGTATAAAGTTCTAATGCACTTGAAATGTCACTAATTGATGGGAAAAAGATTTCGAGCAGCCAACTCTTTTCTTCTTTAGCATGATGTGCTTAACGGAACTCAAAAGACCGGTGGACGAGTGAAATATCTTCTGATAGTACTATCACTCTAGAGATCTGTGACTTGAAGTGAAGAAGCCAATGATCATGAAGTGAATTAGAAATTAAAATCCAGAGTTTACTTTCGAACGATTGTACTGGTGATTTATAATATGGTGCCAAAATAGACGTGTCAAAGACCGACACAGTGTGTCTCAAGCCATAAATATTGCTTGATCACCAAAGCATTCATTGAAGGAAACATTCTTAAGAAGAAGTAGAATTATTTTTCGACTTCGTAACTGATAACATTATAATAAGTAGTCTTTCTGAGTGTTTGCTCTCATGCTAATTTAAATTTCTTCTGAACTGCAATCATCCCTAAGGTTTTGAAAGTCCTAGAAGGGTATTTTTTTTATTGGACAACTGAACGGCGAAACAACTCCTCAGTTTCTTTTGATTGGTACTCTTTATTTAATAATGAGCTCTGGAAAATCTTTGAAAAAAGGTGATTATGCTGTGGACTAAAAGCATAAAAACTATGATGACATTCGGTTTATACCATAATGGCAGGAACTGAATGTACCAAACAAGGAAAATGTTGAAACCAGTTTATCATTTATTTAGCCAAAGCAGGGTATGTGGACTGAATTTGAGGTGAAATATGTTTTCTCTACTCAGGCCATGTGAACACTCACAGGTTGGGATAGATAATTAGCAGTGTTCTATGGTTTGAGATGAAACCTAGTTCTGTAACCTCCAAAAGAATAGTTTCCTTTTTGTTTTTGTATTTATTTTATTTTCTTGTAGAAACTCGATTTTTGACCGTTACTTCTTTTCAGTATTAAGTGTTCGAAAACTAAAAAGTCGTGTGCCATTTGATCAAGATTAGAAAAGGGTTCCAATAATCCTCAGAGTATTTTATGTCAATTACAGAAATAGATTGGTTTAGATGCCCATGAACTTGGTGTCACTTTTTTATCCATTGCATTATTTGGTTTGTCTTATGTAGCAGAAGTACTGAAAGTTGATTAGAATTAGGACAAATGTTCTAGGTTGTTATTCCATAAATTCACCACCTGTGAAACTTGGTTTTTTGTCTAGTTCTGAGCTATATTGTCATACTGCAAAGGTCCAGATTAACAGCATGAAAACAGAATCAATTAAATAGCAAAGTCTACAGTATAAAATGAGTTTCTTTGCAATTGAATTATTCAGTTTCGTGGACTCCTAATCTTTGCATTCGTATAGTATTATTCTTTCTTCGAATAGAACCTTGGTGTTTACATTTAAGCATATTCAAAATCTTGCACCCCAAAATGATGCAAATTAAAACAATCAATAATACATGTGGAGTTCACATCCAAACAGCAAAAGTATTATACTCAATGAATTGGTATACCAACAATACTTTCGAAGCGAATGGCAAAAGATATAAGTATCTAAGTCTCCATTGGCATGATTGGACGAGTTCATTAGGGTATATACTAATGAATTCTTACATCAGATGGAAAACCTAACGT
The DNA here is from genome assembly GCA_035079005.1 of Fraxinus americana. Lineage (NCBI taxonomy): Eukaryota > Viridiplantae > Streptophyta > Magnoliopsida > Lamiales > Oleaceae > Fraxinus > Fraxinus americana. Next base: position 3,120,188 of record CM068712.1, read on the forward strand.
ATCCATTAAGCCGCAGTCAGGGTTGCAGGAGTTGAGGCTTGGTTCAGTCCGGTGAAATTGTTGTAGAAGAACAGCAAAATCTTCCTCTTCTCCCATTGTCATGCTAGTGTCTGAAAAACATGAATTTGGTGGGCTGCATTCAGTTGAAGGAAGATCTAATTCAGATGGAAAACCTAACGTATCCATTAAGCCGCAGTCAGGGTTGAAGGAGTTGAGGGTTGGTTCAGTCCGCTGAAATTGTTGTCGAAGAACAGCAAAATCTTCTTCTTCTCCCATTGTCATGCTAGTGTCTGAACAACATGAATTTGGTGGGCTGTATTCAGTTGAAGGAAATTCTAATCCAGAATCCAGTCCAGTACTAGAATTATCAACTGGATTCGATGTCAATTCCACTCCAGTACCAAAAGAATCATTTTCAGTGGCAGAAAGTTCAACTCCGGTAATAAATTGATCAAACGACAATGAAATTTGTCTAGCCTGCTCAAATCCGTGTATCTCATCAAGCTGACAGTCACGGCAGCAAAGTGGTTCCATGGCTGGATTAGAAAATGCCTCTTGAAATATGGACAACTGCATCCAAGAAGAATCATCACTGTTATCAATATAGTTCTGTTGAAATTGCTCACCTTCTGTCATGAGTGTACTTTCATTTTCAAACCAAGATGGAGCAGTAGCACAATCAATATAGTTCCATGGCTGCACCATCTGCAGCTGCTGTTGAAGCAGAGAGAAGGTTTGTTGTGGTGACTGAAAGCTGGTTTGTGGAGTTTGTTTTTCTTGTGACAGCATCTGTGCAAATTGTGACAGTGCGTGATTAAGAGGTTGAAACGGCTGAGCAGGTATTTGCAGTATATTTTCCATCACAGGTCCTTGTTGTGGGGCTGATGGTGCATTATGCTGCATCTGTGGTTGAGGGACTGTTAACTGCCCGCTAAAATCAGGAAGCTGTTGTATTTGTGGAGCCTGACTGTAAGGAGTATGACCAGCATAATACGGCACATGCGAACTTTGCGTTGTGGAGAAAGATGTAACTGATTGGAGGCCATGCAACTGATTTCCAAACCCAAGCATGTCAACATTAGAATGTAAGCCCAGATCTTGTGAATATTTTGGAGGCCATGCATTAGGAGGAATGCCGCCACACAATGGGTTGCCAAGTTGATAGGAGAAAGAATAATCAGGTTTATCAGTTTCTTCAGAAGTATCATATTTAACAAAGGAACACCCTGTAAGAGTAAAAAATGAGTGTCAGGATTTTAACAAGATATCTACCTTCACCAGAGAATAACAAATGGATGCAATTATTGTAAAGATCAAAATAGTAGTACTTCTGTAGTTACATTATGTGTTCATAGATGCATATTATCAATGAATATAAACACAAACTACACATTTGATCATCACAAGACATCATCTATCTTTCATTTAAGAAGATCCAATGCTATTATTGTACAGAAAAAACAGGTAACAAAAAAAAGGACAGTAGGAATTTCGTAACATAAATGTATTATTCACCAGCAAGAAAATGAGGCGGGCCTCCAAAATAGCACATTGACTAGTCATTGCCAGGTAATTTCTCACGAACACTCACCAACCAGCAAGATCTTGTAGATCCTATGAAGTTTTGCTGAGTATCCTTAAAGTATAGTGGAATCTAATATTCACACCCTTATCCCTTGAGCATGTTCACAGATTATTAAATTAAATAAACTAAACCTAGAGATCAATAGAGTTCGTTGTCTTGATTAAGAAAAGGAGATCTGTTCACTCATCTACTCCAGAAAACACAATAATTAGACAAAGCACCTAAAGTAAAAATCAATTCAAGCAACAAGCCACATCTATCCATGAATGAATATAGAAGAAGTATATGAATTACAGAAAGAACACAGTGAAAAATGACTAAAAAGGGATGGTCCGATAACCGTAAAAAAATAAACATGAAATTACCTGAATCGATTTCTTGATCTTTGGACTTGACAAATTGAATCTGTTTGTTGACTTGATCTATTTTGGCCTCAAGCTTTTTCAGAAATTCTTCCGGGTTCAAAGCCCTATTCTTAGCCCCTTTATCACCTCCCAAAACCTGCTTCTTGTTACAACCCTGATCATCATATTGCTGCTTCCGCCTGTTATTAAGAGACCCATTTCGGTACAAGTTGATCACCTCACGCACATCGCTACGATTCTCAGGCCACGTTTCAACCTGCCCGTCGGGGCCTATGATCACAGCGCAAGCTTTGACATCACACAAAACTGATAATTCCATCGTCTTCTTCTTTATACATTCTTTTCTCGTCAAGAATGCCTTTTTCTTGGCCCTCAACACACCATTCTTGACAGTTTTTGTTTCAGTCCTTGAATGATCGCCATCATCCGCCATAGTTGTGATCTTTCTTGGATGTAAAGTATATACTACGAGAAGAGAAAATTGAAATAGAGAGTGATCAAGATTGAGACGGCAGTAATGTAATTGAAACAGAGAGAAATCGAGAGACGTTGGGTTCAAATTGAAGGCGGGAATTAGAAGTAGGTGTGGCGCGTTCTAGGGCTTCTATATAAGAAAATAAAAAAAGAGCCGTTGGGAAAGAGGGAAATTGAGAGGCGAGGAATGCAATTGAAACAGAGAGCAATCGAGATACGTTGGGTTCAAATTGAAGGCGGGAATTAGAAGTAGGTGTGGCGCGTTCTAGGGCTTCCATATAAGAAAATATAAAAAGAACCGTTGGGAAAGAGAGAAATTGAGAGGTGAGAGCTAACTATCGAGACTTTGGACTATCCGGACAGTTTGATAGCAAGAATGGAATTTGGATAGAAAAAAATGAATTCTAAGGAATTTAATTGTTTAGAACTTGTTTTATTGCGAATTGTCAATTAATTGTGTTTGGTCAGTATAATTTTTCATTTGGAAAATATTAAAATTTTGGATCTTTTGACGTCCGTTGACTTTGTTTTTCATGAAAATTGTCCATTAAAGGTATAATATTTGTTATAATTAGGAATAAAATTTGTTTCCATTGCAAAAAAAAATATATATATATTAAAAAAAAGTTGCCTAAACGTGAACATGTGGGTGAAACATGAAAACCAATTCTATAGAAAATTTGTGCAATCAAACATGCAAACATGTGGAAAATGGAATTTGATGTCCATCTTCCATGGAATTGAAGTGTAATCAAATATGACCTAATTGAAATAGAGAGCATTGGGTTCGAGTTTAATGTGGTAATTACAAATAGTGTGGGTAAATTCTTGTGTTTTAATTGTTGGGTTATTGACTCGAATTAAGAAATAAAATATTGGGAGTAAAGTTGCAATTTCCTTGAATGGAAGCTTACCATATCAAATTGGCCTCTGTTTCACCCATTCTTTAAAAATTCTTATTTTTTTCAAACACATTTTTAGTCATATTCATACAATAAAATAATTTTACAAGTAAACTTAAACCAATTTTCTACTTTTGAACCACACGTTATTTAAAAAATTAATATTATAATTTTTATTTTATTTTTTTCACAAAAATGAGAGAATTCTCCTTATAATTGTTGTTCAAGGAAGTAATATTGGTTATTGATCAATCAAGAAAATGAGTTAGTTCTTGTATCAAGATTGTAATTTGATTATACATACACACGCACACGAGACAGTGAGACACTTTACAATACGGCCGGAGAAGGAAGATTTGGGTAGAGAAGCTTCGCATATATTTTAGGAATAATATTACTTGTACATAAAGAGTTACATAAAAGAAAATTTGTATCGAGTGATTTATTTATTTTTTAATTATTAAAGCTCTTGTTTAACTCTATTTTTTAAAATTCATTTTCAATCACATATTTTACGGGGATCCACAATTTTTATCATATTTTCTACCATATATTTTATCATACCTTTATCAAAAATCTAATAAAAATATGATTTTTAGCTAAACCAAACAGGGCAAAGTCTCTTCTTCCGTAGTTGTATGTGGTTTGTCAAACCACGTTTAATTAATACGTTTCTTTTTTATTCATTTTGTGTTTTGTATTTTTGTTGGTTCTGTGGGATTAATTTTTTTTCCAACAGCGGTACAGATCTCATTGTTTAAATTTTGGGATTGTTGCGAGGACGATGACGAGTTTCAAATTTGAGTTGGAGAAAAGGGTTCCAATAGGCCTCAGAGTATTTTATGTCCATTACAGAAATAGATTGGTATAGATGCCGAAGGACTTGGTGTCGCTTTTTATGTCCATTGCATTATTTGGTTTGTCTATGATGAGGTAGTAATTAGAATTAGGACAAATGCTCTATATTGTTATTCCATAAATTCACAATCTGTGAAACTTGGGATTTTGTCTAGCTCTGAGCTATATTGTCATACTGCAAAGGTCCAGATGAACAGCATGAAAACAGACTCAGTTAAATAGCAAAGTCTACAGTCTGAACCGAGTTTCTTTGCAATTGAATCATTCAGTTTTGTGGACTCCTAATCCTTGCATTCGTACAGTATTCTTCTTTCTTCGAGTAGAACCTTGATGTTTACATTTAAGCATATTCTAAATCTTGCACCCCAAAATGATGTGAATTAAAACAATCAATAGTACAGGTGGAGTTCACATCCAAACAGCAAAAATAGTATACTAAATGAATTGGTATGACTACAATTTCAAAGCCAATGGCAAACTACATAAGTATCCAAGACTCCATTGGCATGCTTGGACGAGTTCATTGAGGGTATAAACTAATGAAGTCTTACATCAGATGGAAAACCTAACGTATCCGTTAAGCTGCAGTCAGGGTTGAAGAAGTCGAGGGTTGGTGCAGTCTGCTGAAATTGTTGTAGAAGAACATCAAATTCGCCCTCTTCTCCCACTGGCATGCTAGTGTCTGAAAAACATGAATTTGGTGGGCTATAATCAGTTGGAGAAAATTCGAATTCATAATCCAGTCCAGTGCTAGAAGTATCAAATTGATTCAATGTCAATTCCACTCCAGTACCAAAAGAATCATTTTCAGTGGCAGGCAGTTCAAATCCGGTAATACAATGATCAAACAACAATGAAGTTTGTCCGGCCTGCTCAAATCCATGTATCTCATCAAGCTGGCAATCACAGCAGCAAGGTGTTTCCATGGTTGAATTAAAGGATGTCTCTTGAAATATGGGCGACTGCATCCAAGAAGAATCATCACTGTTATCAATATAGTTCTGTTGAAATTGCTCGCCTCCTGTAATGAGTGTACTTTCAGTTTCGAACCAGGATGGAGCAGTAGCACAATCAATATAGTTACATGGCTGCTCCATGTGCAGCTGCTGTTGAAGCTGGGAGAAGGCCTGTTGTGATGACTGAAAGCTGGTTTGAGGAGTTTGCTTTTCTTGTGACAGCATTTGAGCAAACTGTGATAGTGCTTGATTAAGAGGTTGAAACGGCTGACCAGGTATTTGCAGTAGATTTTCCATCACAGGTACTTGTCGTGGGGCTGATGGTGCATTATGCTGCATCTGTGGTTGAGGAACTGTTAACTGCCCGCTAAAACCAGGAAGCTCTTGTATTTGTGGAGCCTGACTGTAAGGAGTATGACCAGCATAATACAGCATATGCGAACTTTGTGTTGTGGAGAAAGATGCTGCATTCGAAGGTTGTGGTTGCAAGGAAGATGGAAAGTATTCTCCTGATTGAAAACCCTGGGTTTAAATTCAACAAGGAAATATGTTTCAGATTTAAAGATAGGATATATAAAAATCAATCCCCCATCCAGCTAAAAAAGATAATTATTCTACATACCAGTTGTGACATAGGTTCAGAAGAAACCACAGGTCCCAAATGCACATCATCAACATTGCCAGGAAAGCCACCAATATAGCCCTGAAAGTTTATGTGCACAGCAAAATAAGATTTAAGAAACTTCTGAATATTGTGAAAAATAAGCAGTGGAATGTGTATATAACATCATTTGTAGTCTATGCTCTTACCGGAGTAGAAGACACAATATCCACAGGCAACTGATTTCCAAACCCAAGCATGTCAACATTAGAATGAAAGCCCATATCTTGTGAATATTTTGGAGGCCATGCATTAGGAGGAATGCCGCCACACAATGGGTTGCCAAGTTGATAGCAGAAAGAATAATCAGGTTTATCAGCTTCTTCAAAAGTATCATATTTACCAAAGGAACACCCTGCAAAAGTCAAAAAGGGTGTCAGGATTTTATCAAGCTACAATACCTTCACCTGAGAATAACACATAGATGCAGTTATGCTAAAGATCATGTGTTCATAGATGCATATTATCAATGGATATAAACACAAACTACATATTCGATCTTCACAAGGCTTCATCTATCTTTCATTTAATAGGATCATTGTACACCAAAAACAGGTAACAAAACAGAAGGACAGTAGGAATTTCATTGCATAAATGAATTATTCACCAGCAAGAAAATGAGGCCGGCCACCAAAATAACACATTGACTAGTCATTAGCTATTCTTCGTATTCAACGACCATTGCCTGGGAATTTCTCACGACCCAGCAAGACCTTGTAGATAGTATGAAATTTCGCAGAGCATCCTCAAATCATAGTGGAATCTAATATTCATATCCTTATCCCTTGAGCAAGTTCGCTGGTTATTAAATTAAATAAACCAAACCTAGAGATCAATAGAGTTCGTTGTCTTGATTAAGAAAAAGGAGATCTATTCACTCCAGAAAACACAAAGTACATAATAATTTCACAAACCATCTAAAGTAAAAATCAATTCAAGCAACAAGACACATCTAGCCATGAATGAATATAGAAGAAGTATATGAATTCCAGAAAGAACACAGTAAAACATGACTAAAAAGGGATGGTCTGATCACCGTAAAAAAATAATCATTACATTACCTGAATCGATTTCTTGATCTTTGGACTTGACAAATTGAATCTGTTTGTTGACTTGATCTATTTTGGCCTCAAGCTTTTTCAGAAATTCTTCCGGATTCAAAGCCCTATTCTTAGCCCCTTTATCACCTCCCAAAGCCTGCTTCTTGTTACAACCCCGATCAGAATATTGCTGCTTCCGCGACCCATTTCGGTACAAGTTGATCACCTCACGCACATCGCTACGATTCTCAGGCCACGTTTCAACCTGCCCGTCGGGGCCTATTATCACAGTGCAAGCTTTGACATCACACAAAACTGATAATTCCATCGTCTTCTTCTTTATACATTCTTTTCTCGTCAAGAATGCCTTTTTCTTGGCCCTCAACACATCATTCTTGACAGTTTTTGTTTCAGTCCTTGAATGATCGCCATCATCCGCCATGGTTGTGATCTTTCTTGGATGTAAAGTATATACTACGAGAAGAGAAAATTGAAATAGAGAGCGATCAAGATTGAGACGGCAGTAATGTAATTGAAACAGAGAGAAATCGAGAGACGTTGGGTTCAAATTGAAGGAGGGAATTAGAAGAAGGTGTTGCGCGTTCTGGGGCTTCTATATAAGAAAAAAAAAAAAGAACCGTTGGGAAAGAGGGAAATTGAGAGGCGAGCAATGTATTGAAACAGAGAGAAATCCAGAGACGTTGGGTTCAAAATTAAGGCGGGAATTACAAGTAGCTGTTGCTCGTTCAAGGGTTTCTGTATAAGAAAATAATTCAAAAAAAAAAAGGAACCGTTGGGAGAGAGATAAATTGACAGGCGAGCAATGTAATTGAAACAGAGATCATCGGGTTCAAGTTTGAGGCGGTAATTACAAATAGTGTAGTGTAGGTAAATTCTTGTGTTCTAATTCTTGGGTTATTGACTCGAATTAAGAAATAAAATTTTGGGAGTAAAATTGCAATTTCCTTAAATGTGCATTTGTTTGACCCATTCTTAAAAGTGGAAATTAGGCCCTACTAGAATTTTAAACTTTCAATTTCAAAGATCAAATTAACAAGTTTTTATTTCAAAAATAAGATGATAATTAAAATTTTAAAATTTTAATAATTATAGTACAAAATTAAATATACATATTCATTCTACCCAATTATACACACCAAAACCCTAATTATTTCATCCTTTCCATTTTTTCTCTCTATTCTACCGAACCGTCACCCATTCTCTCTCTCTCTAGTCTACCTGCATGTGGTATCCATCTCATTCTCTCCTTTCTCTCTCTATTTGTTACCCGACACTTCCGGTTGCTACAAAGTCACGACGACGTCGCGATTAGGGATCTGCAGCTCCACAATTTGATGTGGTTTTTGGGTGTGTTTTCAGTTGGTGGTGGATGGGGCTGTGGTGGTGGTGCTCGTGGTGGTGGTGTTTGGGTGGCGGTCGCTTTGTTGGATTCAACGGTGGCCGAGGTTCCGCTCGATAGGGTTGATCGTTGCAACCGTTGTAAAAGGGTTTCAACTATGAATTTTTCCCCGATCAAGTTCTCAGAAAATAAAAAAAGGGTTTTGACAATGAATTTCCCCAATCAAGTTAACTGGAATAATGATATTTATTTTTATGAATTTTATTTTTTTTCAATTTTGCGGTGGCCAGATGGAGAATGATTTGTAGTGCATTGAAAGTCCAAATGGTCGTGGCGGGTTTGGGGATTTTGTTGGTGGGTGTGTGGTGTGGTGTGGTTTACGTTTACGTGGTATGTTGTAGCTGATGTGGTCGTGTTTTTCTGTGATGTGTTGATTTGTTTGAGGTAGTGGTGTTGCGTCGGGAGGTGACGGTGGTTCGGCGGCAAAGGTGCTATTGGAGGGAGTGGTCATAAGTGTAGGTTGTGGTCACAAATTATTTGGTTAATTGTGACCATTAAATTGGTTAATTTGTGACCAATAAACAATAAGCAACCAATGGAAAAGATAAATTGTGACCACGAAATGTGTGATCTAATTTTTTTTTTTTTTTAAATTTGCGACCGATAATTTGACAGTTTATAACTGTCTACTAAGTTGTGACTTATAATATTTGTGATTTGTGATCGATAAATAAATTGTGACGTATAAATTTTTTGTTTTGTGACTGATAAACAAAATGTGACCTATAAAATTTCAGAACTGTGACCGTAAAATAATTTGTGACATCTAAAATTTGTGATTTGTGGTAATAAATAATATGTAACTCATTAATTTGATAGATTTGTGACCGATGAATAAATTGTGACGTATAAATTTATGATTTGTGATCGATAAATAAATTGTGACTTATAAATTTTTTGAATCGTGACCGTAAAATAATTTGTGACAAATAAAATTTGTGATTTGTGGGAATGTGATCAATTATATGAAATTTGTGACCAAAGTACATGGAATTGTGACCTTAATATATTTAATTAATAAAATATATTTTTAATTTATTTATTTATTAAAAAATGCAAAAAAAAAATCTGAGATTTGAAATTTTAAACTTAGTTTCTTGTAATCTGCAATTGTAGTGCAACATGAATCCTAACCTCCACACATGCAACTGCACGTCGAGGAACAAAATATAGAAAATACTCTCTTTTAAGCCCATTTAACGAATCGTTGTGAATTTGTGAGCAAATGAATTTCATCAAGTTGAGCTGAGCTCGAACAAGGTACACCGTTTTGGTGCAATCAGTCTCGACTGACTCAGTTGTGAGATGCGGCAATTCAGCCCCATGTTCCTAGAGATGTCAAGATGCTGTTAATTCAAAGCAACATCAATTTCATATAGATGATTTTGATTGAAACATTGCATTTAAAGTCATGAATTATTTGAAACCATTCTATAAGACAACAAAAACTAGTTCCGGAGTTTATTATCCAACAAATAATCTTGTGCTCTTACAATTTGTAGAAATTGCTAATCAATTTTCAAGTCATAAAGACGATCCATTTTTCTATGATATTGTTTGTACAATGGAGGACAAGGTTCAAAAATATGCCACTGATTTTTCCAATTGCAGCTGTAATGGATCCTCGTATTAGATTTTTTGAAGTTTAGTGTGCTATGGACCAACTTTTTGAAACTTTATCTTTCAATATAAATATTACAACCCGGAAAATGGAATGCTTTATTAATGAAATGTACAATAGTTATGCTATGAAATATGGTAATGATGAAATTGTTCCTTCTACTACGAGTTCTGTTACAAATTCTAAAGGTAAAAGATCTTTCTTTTCTTTAATAGCCAAGAAATGCAATGTGTCTTTTACTTCATCTACTAGTTCATTTTCAAATGAGAATGTTACACTAGCTGAATTAGAAAAATATTATCAATTTGATTACTACAATTTAATTCCACAAGACGATGTTGACAACTTAGATATTTTACAATAGTGGAAGGTAAATGAACGGTCATATCCAATTTTATAAAAAATCTACTAACAGTTCCAGTCTCAACAATGGTATCGGAGTCTACTTTTAGTACAGATAACAGAATGCTAGATGAAAGAAGATCAAGACTTAAAGAAGATATTTTAGAAACTCTCATCTGCGTGAAGGACTGGTTATTTGCATATAGAAGAATTCAAGATAAAGTTGCTGATGATATTGCTCAAAGCTTTAAAAATCTTACAGTAGGTGAATAGAATTGATTTGTAATGACGAAATTATAGTTAAGTAGGTGTCAACCTAGTTGGGATGTACTTTAACTATAAGTTTATAAATAGTTAAAAACTATTTAATTTGTCAAGTTATGCAAAATATTGTTCGAAAAATTGTAAGTCTTTATGTTATTCAGTTATTGATGTAAAATTTATCGAAAAATAAATCAATGTAAAATTTTTTTTTATGTAACTTTTATCGATTTTCACTATAATTATAAAATGTAATTTTTACCATTTATTTTTAAAAAAAACGAGCGGGCCAAACCCTAATTATCGATTTTCACTCTAATTATAAAATGTATTTTTTACGATTCATTTAAAAAAAGGGCCGAGTAGGCCGACGGCCCGATCGGCCCATGCGGGCTTGGCGGTCCCGATCACACTTTTTTCCCCGGTGCGGGCCGATCGGCCCGGAAAGCCCATATAGGCATTTTTTATTTTAAACGGGCTGTACATGGGCTTAGGCATGACTCACCCATTTTGACATGTCTACATGTTCCTGATCATAAGAAACATAATCCCTTTAGACTGGCATCAATAAGAGTATCCAAATTAGCAACAACAACATCGATAGTACAACAGTACTAATAAAGTTACGAAAAGCTTCATCTCTTGTTTGCTTCAGCATATTATTTTTCCCTCTCAGCATCAGTAATTAAATAAAATTATAGAAGTCCACTAGAAATCAAATTACAGGATTTTTTGATTTTCCCAAACAAGAAGAGAACTACCCCATTAAAAATTCCCACTACAGACCTACAGAAATTGTGACAGGAACACCATCCAACCTACAACCTTTTTTTTTTTTACTTTACTATTTTAGTAAATGCAACAGAAATAGATCTAGCAAAATCGAACAAATATGATAATAGAAAATGGAAGAATTACTTTCAGTTGTGAACTTTGGACAATGAGTGAGAGCGATCCACTAAGCTTCGGATCAATCACCAAACACTTCTTTCCCCGAATCTGTAAAGAAACCCAATTAAAATTTGAAAAATAATGAGTATACTAAAATATTACCAGAAAATCATTAAGAACGTGAAAATAATCAATTAAACTCAAATTTTTCAGAATATTTATCAGCTCCTTTTGAGATTGATCTCTAAATTTCAAGAATAACAAAATAAATTATTTGCTGAAATTTACCCTGTGGTAGTGAGATTGATAGGTGCATTGTCTAAATTAGGGACCTGTTGTTGGGAATTTACTTAATCATGCACAGCGGAAATAAAACAATTTTCTATTCCCACCAAGGATCTGCAATGTGTTTAGATAGAAATTGTGATTAGAATTATACCTTTGATGAATTCTGTAAAACTCTTTGCTGATTCACGAACTCCAATTATCACGATCTGCAATCCAAGCTGTCCAATTGTCCAGCCTCCAATGGTGATCCACACAGAGAACAAGAATGGTGGCTAGGGTTTCTTTTCTTGTGCTAGCAAGAATAATAAAAAATCTCTACAGTTTTCAAACCCTAGTATCATATTAATATAAGCCCAAGTGGGCTTGGCCCCTCTTGAAACTAAACCCGATCCGATATTTTATTAATCAAATTAATTAAACCCGGTCCATGAATTAATTAATCCAATTAATTAATTTGGGCATATTAATAAGCAATCCAATTAATTAATTACCCAACACTTGTTAATTAATTAATTGGTAAATCTCATTCTTCTGATTCTCTTTTGTGTGTGACCCATTAGGTTCCCGATCACGATGTCTAACGTCGTGAATTATTATTTTAATCTAATCAAAACATTGATAAATTAAAACACCCTTTTAATTTATCACTCATTCAGATTCGTCGTCCCAGATTGACATCTAGCAATGTGTCAAGGCAATACATGTGATGGGAAATGTCACATGATGTGACAAACCAAAACTTATTCGTTTACCGTGAAATTATAATCATTTCGTCAATATGATCCAATCAATTATGAGATATGGATATGTGTAAATCTCGATTATCGATCATATCTTTTATCCTACTGTTTAGTCAATGTAATCGAAAACTCCTTTTCGACTTATGAGTTCAATTTGGCCAAAGATTTCATAATCGACTTAACTGGATAAAATGTAGATCATATTCTCTTACTATCTAAGAGTGACGAATTCTCTATTGATCATTTACAACCTTCATATGATTCTTGACATACCTGAACAATACTGTATTAGCGACCCTTGATAGAGTAACATCCAACACCACCAAAGTATGATTGTTCTCATATAAGGTACTATGATGACCTCAAGTCAAAGGACCAATTTCACTACCGAACGTTAGAGATTAACCACTAACACTCAGATAGTTATCCATGTGGAATCTCCCAACGGGTCTCTAATGTTTTGTTCTATAACAAAACATCCACGTATTCAATCAAGTGTCACCACACTTTAGCTTGTGAGATCAACTACTTACTTCACAAGTAAGAATGCCACACGCGATGGTCTATCCATAATAAAGATATCCGTGTCTCGTTATCACTTCGACTATGGATAATTTAAGATTCTGTCATATTACAATTTGTGTCTCACAATCACAACTCCTTGTGATTAACAAATTGAAAAGACTTAAATTTACGGATTCTATTATTTAATATAATTTCAATAGAAAAGCAATATAAATAAATAATAAATCTTGCCATAATTAAATACATTAAACATATGAAAAGTGTTATAACCTAAATCGATTGGGTCTAGGGCATAACACTTACACCTGTGCCATTTTGCTTCCGCCCGCTCTCTGAAGTCTCTTCTTTCTTGGTGATTATGTGTTCGATGAAGGTGACTTTTCGACAGGACGGGTGATTATTTTGTGTACAAATCGAAGAATGGGTCGTGACGCTACGTTCACGGAAGAGTCGCCTCCCCACGTCGGCTCCGGTACCGGCTCATCTCCTTCGTCCAGAGGAAAGGAAGAGAGGGGATGGATTGCAAGAAGTGGGAAGAAATTGAAAATGGGGTAGTGGATGCGTTAAAAATGGTCATTTCCCGTGTTTTCCTCTTGTCCCCTGTTTTCAAAATGTTGATTTCATTGTTTTGTGTTTTGTGTACAATTTTTTTATCGTTTTCAAAAACGCATTTTCCAAAATAGGAAAGAGAACACGTTTTCATTGTTTTGAAAAATCGAAAACAGAAAACGACCCAAAACGGCCAAAGAGAACACCACCTTAGTGTTTGTGGTGTGTTTTGAGGTGTTTAGAGATTTACAATATAAATAGAGGCATGAAAAAAATCCAAAAAGGGGTTCAAAATGAGGTGGAATTTAAAAAAAAAAATGAGTTTCCTATTTCATTTAAAACAAAATTCTTTTATTCTCATATTTATTTTCAACCACACATTTATACAATAAAATATTTTGCACATAAACCCAAATTTTTTCCTACATTTTCAAATACACATTCTCCAAAAAAATCACTATTCAAAATCATTTTTTCAAAATAATAGCCATACTAAAATGTTTCTGCCCGAACTGTCGTTTATGTGTGCTAACCATCGCAGAAACTGTTTCTCTGTCGATAAAGTCTGTTTCTAAAATTCTGAGTCTTCCCACCCTCGAAATCTGGTCTAGCAATTCGGGACCAGTATATCCGACAACACAAGCTTGTTCTTTCAATTTATTAAGCAATTGATTCTTAAAACTTTTCAGCATCATTCGTCTTAGTCCACTAAGGGTCCGTTTGATTACAAAGGTGAAAACTAGGTGGAAAAAAAATGTTTTACGGGGAATTGATTTGCCAATAAATTATTTTATTGGGAATTATAATTAATTGTGTTTGATTGGTATAATTTTTCAAGAAAAATGTTGAAAGTTTGGTGTCCGTTTAGCTTCTTTTTTTATTAAAATTGTCCATTAAAGTGATAATGTTTTCTACTATTTGGTTTAGAATTTGTTCTAATTGTCAAAAAAATAGTTGAAAAAAATAACCATACCGAATATTATTCATTGGCTTTGTTTTGCATCGAAATTGTCAATAAAAGTGAAAAAAAATTTACCATTATGTCTATAATTTTTTCCAATTGCCCAAATAACACCTGGAAAATATTTACCAACCAAAATATCAAGAATTTATTTTCCTCAAAAAGGTGGAAATTTTGGAATGTTTCCGGGAAAATTTTGTCTATCAAACACTACAAAAGTTGGAAAATGCGTGCTATCAAACAGGGCCTAACTTCTTCAAACTTCAGTTTTGGTCCAAAATATCATGGAAACTTCCATTTCGCTTTTCAAGTCCGTTCAATTGAGTCTCAATACTTACCCGCCTTCATCTTACACCATCATTTTATCCAATTAATGCTCCAAATCAGTCCCCTTTTTTACCACAATTCATCCATGAAAAATATGTATTTCCGTTGGTTCCAAAACTCTTCATCATCCACGTTTTATATGACCTCGTTGGGCGGATCAATATGTCTTAGAATATTGAGGAAAACTTCTTTTTTAGTGTGGAAAAGTTGAAGACTGTGTTACCGGAGAATCACAAAATTAGGCTCTATACTATGTGATGGTGTCAAGCTATTAAATTATCTTCTTCTTTTTTTAATATCAGTTTTATTTAATAAAACATCACTTGTAGCGGAGGAATACCGTGATTACAAAAATCGATCGTTGACGCTCCACCAAAACCAACCTTATCATCTAAACGACAAACGTAAAAAACCATGTTTCATCATGAACAAGCTAAACATGACAAATGAGAAAACCAACAGAAATATCAACTACTCATAAGGTACTCCAAGTCGATCTAAATGGGCCAGTCCACTAGCAACTCTGGGTAGCTCCATGTGCGAGGAAAACCTCTATGTATGACCTTTTGCACCTAATTTTGCCAAAGCATTTGCCACTTGATTACCTTCCCTATATTGATGCATTACATGAACCTCAAAAAGCTGAATCAAACCCAATAGCTCTTCCCAAAAATCCCACAAATACCAGACTGTGCACTTACGAATTTTTAGCCAATTAACAATAATTAGATAATCACATTCAATTTCCACAGCACAAGCCCCAAGTTGTTGGCATACCTTCAACCCTTCAATAATAGCTCTCAAGTCAGCTTCTGTATTAGTAGTCTTCCCTAATTGAGATGCAAAACTAGCCATAACCTTCCCAAACTCATCCCTAATAACACCACGACAACCAGATAGACTAGGGTTCCCAAAACTACAACCATCCACATTAAGTTTTCCCCCACTTGATATAGGATTCCTCCAAATGATCATACGAGTTTGCCTTTGCCGCCCCATCACACAAGGAAAGTCCGAATAGGACAAAATTCTAGCATCATGAGAAGAAAGAACCTTAACCTTATTTATGGAAGAGGCCATCTGTTGCAACCAGAATTTTATAGTTGTGACTGCTTCCTCAACGGATTCATACTTGCCCTCCATTCGAGCTTGACACCGCCTCGCCCACAACCGCCAGGTAATTAGACAAGGAAGCACACCAAGAAGACAGCCCAGCTGTGTAGATCGCTTAGCCCGAGCTCACCATAGTTGAACCCGCTCCAACCAACCTTGTTTACTTCTCCATCGCACACCTAAATGATGCGATATTCTCCTCCAAACTTCATCAGCAATTTTCCCTGTGCTCAAGACATGATCCCTGGTGTCCTCATGACCTACAATATAGCAGTTATATCTTGATGCAATAGCAATACCCACTTGACAGATATGAGAATCCACACTGAGGCTCCCTGATAAAGCTTTCCACATAGCCACTGACACCCGCTTAGGAATAGCTTTGTTCCAAACCCACTTGGCCCAATGCACTTCTGGAGCTTTAAGCTATGAAATTATCGAGGCATTAAAATTATACCAAATGATATATAAGCATTGTTGTGTATTGTTCTTGCTATGGACAATTATGTCAATAGAATGACAACAAAATTTAAACTTGAAATCATTTGGACGTGGTTAGTTTGACTCAATTTAAACATTTGAGATTATGTCTACAACAAAATGACCATAGAAATATTGCTCTAGACACTTCTTCAGGTAATGATGTTTGACAACATAATCTAAATATGAAGTCGTTTGGACATGGTAGATTTCGCACAAATGTTGAGATTTATGTCTACAAAATGACCATGAAAATATTCTTCATCTCGATTAGATCTTAGTGGGATAATACATTTATCTAATTACTTTTCTATGCCTAGCTAGAATTTCTTGAACTTTTCAAAAGTTTCTTACTTGAATTTCATTAAGTATACATAACCATATTTAGAATTTTCTTAAGTATAAACGTGATGTAATAAGAGAAACCTCCTATAGCAATAATTGACATGTGTCGACAAATCAACATGTATTAGATCCAGTAATTGTGTAACTTTTTCTCCTTTCTAGTAAAAAAAGATATGATCATCTTGCCTGATAGTTTTGATTTAGCATTGTCGAATGATTCAGAATCAGTTGCCCCCAAATATTAATCTTTATGTAATTTGAAAATAAGTTTTTTTTTTAATTTATATCACTTAGTAAGCAGTGCCAAAAATAGATATTATTTAGATTATCACTTTTATACCTTCTAAAAAAATTCATGTGTAATTTTAGATTTATTTTTTACATATTACTCCGGCTCTATAACGAAAATAACCAAAATATCTCTTGTTAGAAGAAATATTAATATGCATGGATCGCTATTAACAATGTTGAAAATACAAGAATTTTGTATTGTTTGAATACCACTTGATAAAATCAACCACCAGATTGAGATGTTGAAATTATATATTATAATAATGAAGTATTTGATCACTAGCAAAAGAATAAAAGAAAATAAGAAAATATGACAGATGAATTAGGAGATATTATTACACTAATAATAATGGAGAAACATACCATTGATCCTAAAATTCTAGTAATCTTTTTTCTCACACTAGTTTTTGCCCGTCCGATGTACGGGTTTGGTTATATTTTAGGCATCGTTAGTATTTGAAATGAGTTCAGTCATGTATTTATAGTTAATTAGTCATTAAAAATCAATGGAGAAAAAAATTTATATTAAAAAATTATTATATTAGTATAATGAACATAATTTGTATAATCTGAAGTGTGAATGCACATTCTCAGATATGCTCAAAGAAGATGGACATATTGATGTTTGACACATGAGATTGATAGGGTAGGGGTTAGTAAGAGGGTTCCTGGTATCTGGATCTGAAATGTCATATTACTTGATCTTTGCGTCAAGCTCTTGATTAGAGAGGTGAATCGAGGCAACAAGTATGTCTTCGAATTCTGCACTTAGATTAGGATCTTCCTCAACTTTGTCTTTGCAATAATTTTTTGATGGATGATTGTATGAACTGTATAGAATAAAAGAAAGTAAAATGTCAAATCAATTGAAGAAAAAGTTGAATTCGTTTAATTACGAAAGGATAGCAAAAATTTAAGGAATTTGATAAAGTTGATCTCTCTCTAAAACTTAAGATTTTAGTTAAACTGACATTGACTTTTATGTAATTTATCTGAACAACCTAATATGTAATCAAATCAATGTACCATAATTTTTCTTTGAAGTCAGAAGTTGTTACCTTGTTTTGATGCTGCAGTTCATTGTTGTTGTGACCATTTCAAAAATTATTCTTGCGGTGGAGTATGGTAAATGTATATTTCAACGATTAAATTTGTCTGTGACAAAGAATGATTAGTAGAAAAGATGAAGCTAGATTGACACTTCCACTCAGGAAAGAAAAGTAGTATGTACAAAGAAATCTCAAGAACTAACAATTTATTACAAATTTTATAAAAACTAAAATAAATGTACTACATAAATCTATAAACGAAAACCTGGATAGTTTAATTGGAGGAACTTACTGAAAATAGAGTGCACTACCGTAATCAATTACAACCTCCGAGAAATACAATTGGACACTATATACAAAGGAACAATAAATACAAATTAGAGTCCACAATTTGTCAATAGTAATTGATAAATACTATAATAGAAATTTTAGGGGAAAAAATACAAAGATTAACTAAAAATCGAACTCTACAAAATCTATAAAAGAATAACAAAATATCATACGTGAAGATAGCACGGTTCAATTAATATTGAAAATTTTAATATTTTTACTTTGAGAATGATATCTTGCAACCTAATAAAAAATTGAAAACAAATTCAATATTAACAAAATCAGGAATGACTAAAAATATGACAAGTAAAGAAAATCATAATAATAATAAAAAATTGAAGTATATGAAGTAAACCGAAGTAAGTTACATATTTTTTTATACCAAATTGACAAGTGGCGCCTCTCGAGAGGCTCGGGGAGGGCAGCGCCTCCCTCGTGGGGGGTTCGGGGGCAACGCCCCCAACGGGGATCGACCTACCCGGTTAGGTTGCGGGGTTCGAGGGGGCAACGCCCCGGAAAGGAAATTATAATTTTCGTGTATGTGTTGGAAATAATTATAAGAGTTTATTTGTTGGAAATAATTTTTTATTTTAACAAATACCAAAGATGATAAAATGAGGAAAAAATAATATTTTTAATGGTTGTGTTAAAAAAAAAATTGCTCCGTGATGTGCGGAGCAAATGCTCTGTGGTGTCCGCACACCAGCATCTTTTGTTTTATATTTTAAATATTAATAATCTACAACAATCAGGATTGTTATACAATTTTACTTTAAATTATATTATTCTAAGAGCAAAGATAAATTGTTCGAATCTTTAAAATTCCTAATATTTCATTTTCCTTCTTTTGTCGTCTTTCTTTCTTCGTCCTCCTTATTTTTATCTTTTATTTTGTTTTTAACATCTCTCTTTGTCTCTAAACCTTTCTTTTTCTTTATTCTTATCTCTTCTCTAGATTTCTCTCTACTCTTTTTTCACTGCTCTCTGTAACTTTTTATAATCTCGTGTATAAAATTTTAAGCCTACATAGTATCAGGCAAGAAAATAAATTTTAAGCTTACCTTTTAACAACACCATAGAGAATACAGAACAAAGGCCCCCTGAAAGATTTGTGTATAACTAACGCAACAGGGAATGACGAAAATATAAAACTAAACAAAAACGAAAAAATTAGAAGCAAGTTGCAGAAAAAAATGAAATGAAAAAGCAAAAATAAAACACCAATGAGTAGAAATTTACCTTTAATATCAATAACGATAATCAGCAAATACGTTGAAGACAAAGAATTAATCACGGAAGAGATTTATAAGTCGGTTTCGTACTTGAACATAACACAATACACCACACAATTTTCCTTTTCCAGGTGAACAGCGAACCACGAAGAAAACTTCTACACGTAGTGGGCAAGAAATACAAAATGCATTTTTTCTTCGCCCATATATGAAAAGCCATATATATATATATATGCATGGGGAACACAAATGCATGCTTTTCACCATAGAAATCTTCCTCCCCAAGTTGATAGAACCCAGTAGTCAACAATTGAGGTCGTAAGCTGTCCATATATGAATGGTATAGGTTGAACAAGTCAATCAACAAATAAATGAGAAATAAATGAAGGATTGATTTTTGTTTTCCTCTTTTGTCCGGTAGTGAAACAATAATCTGTGAGTATGATTTTCAAATGAATAGTGAACCTGAAAGCCTCTCTTTTAAGAGAATAGAGATTTATAAAATTGTATAGAATAACCTAATATTTATAGGGAATATGTAGGGGATATCCAAACTCTCCTAATTAAGTTGATGATGAAGTAGGATACCAAAAATCGAGTACAAAACAAATTTCAACTCCCAATGAGCTTCCAATATAGAACTTTAATTTAACATATGACTCTAATAACATTTCAAACTAAATTCTTTTTTACGTGCACTTTAATTAGAATTTTTCAATTACTTCAACAAAGAATTCAAGTCACACCCAAATTCTAACAATTTTCATCTTGACACGAATTTCACTGTAACAAACAAAACTCCAAAATATTCTCTAGTTGCAGAAGAAAATCCATTTGCAAGAAATGAATCGACTCTTCAACAATTACCAAAACTGATTTCTCCAACCAACATAAAATACCACCTCTTCCAATGAATCTAAGTACTACTCTTCATAATTACCTCAAATTCTCAAAAAATCATAATGATTTTAAAATTCACCAAATTGGGCTGTAACACACCCCAAAGCAGAATCAAACACAAATGCTTTTGAAAAATGCCCCTTATTAGATTGTGCACCTTCTATTACGCCGAAAGTATGCTCAACAAAATCAGCATCCACATACTTTTAACCACTGGGTTCGTCCCTAGCAATTAAATATAATGATACCACAGGTGATGGTGACAAAGTAGCATTATCCATATCTCCTGAACTCCACAAAGCAGTATTTTTCAAATCCGACCATTTACGAGTTTCTAAAGGTGTTATAGCAAACTGAATGTCCACCATGGTACTGAGCCTGTGCTGATTGACTCTTCTAGATTCTACACGACCCTATAAGATGTATAACTGAGACATTTTGTATCTCACCAATATAACCTGAGCACCCTTACAAACCTTAAAAAAATCACATCGACTAAAGAACTCATAACCCTTTGAATCAAGGATAGACAGGTAGATGAGATTCTTTTTCAAATCTAGAATATGTCGAACCTGACCAAGTATTCTAATTATCACGTCCAATAGCTTCAATCTGACCGTTCCAATTCTAACAACCCGACAAAGTACGTTGTTTTTCATAACCAGACACCTTTGGAAGCTATTTCATATGTAGTATACAAGTCCTTGATATGACACATATGAAACACACTCGTTGAATCCAGAATCCAATCCTCATCTCATTTAGTCTCGATGTCAGAAATAGCCAAGAGATCTCCCTCATTTACAATGTTCTCTGCAGGGTCTACTTCACTTGAAGTCTCTGATTGCTTCCCATATTGACTTGCAGTCAACCTTTTTTTATTCTGCAATTTGTAGCAATCATTCTTCATGTGCTTCTTCTTCTTGCAGTAGTTACAAATCTAATTACTGAACTTAGATTTTGATTTGTTATTTTCAAAACTACCATGAGCAACAAGGTCTTCTCCAACTCTGACCTCTAAAACCAGATGCTCCATCTTCTCTTTTGAAAACACAACATCATACACTTCCTCTATGGTGAGAGTATCACGACTAACAAGATCGTGTCTCAAAATGAAGAAAATGAAGCGAACAATGAACACAATAGGATCAAGACCAAATCTTCATCATCATACTTTACTTCTAAAGTTTCCAACTTTGTGATCAAAGTTGCGGGAATTTTGTCAATTCACAGCAACGCATTATCCAAATCTAGCTGTGCAAGTACTGCACTTATCTTAAACTGTCATAGTGAAAATTTAGTGCTACAATCCAAAAAAGGAATGTTATACTTCATGAAAACCATCACGAACAAAAAATGTCGAACAAATCAAATCATATGCTCATGTGGAACTGCTGAACCTAGCGCTCCGATATTACTTGTTATGAAAACAACTAAAATGTCTCCTGTTAGAAGAAATATTAATATACCTAGATCGTTGTTAGCAATGTTGAAAATACAAAAATTATGTATTGTTTGAATATCACTTGATGAAACCAATCACCAAATTAAGATGTTGAATTTATATGGCACAGTAATGAAGTATTTGATCACTAGCAAAAGAATAAAAGAAGACAAGAAAGTAAGGCATCTGTCTCAATATATGAAGTAGGGTTTAAAGAGAATATTTTGGCCATGCTAGGTAGTGGAACCATAAAATGTAATTGGCTTCTGACAGATGCAAAGGAATCATTCAACCTAACCAAAAATTTTAGAACATAATCAGACTGTTGTCAAGTTTGCAGAAAGGTGAACAAATCACAAGCACATGATGCCATTTTTCCACATGTGCAAGTTGGAAATGTTCTGTAACTAATGTATTCATCCCAAAGAGTTTTAAAAGAGTAGCAGACAAGGAACCTTGGCTTATACAACTTAGAGATTTTTCAAGATGAAAGACTCTTGGTCCATCACTTCTGAGGTATTTGGTCTTAAGCTCATTCCAGATGTCAGCAGCTGATGTTACAAACAATAAGTTGTTACGTATATCTTTAGAAATTGAATCCATCAACCAAGAAAGGACTAGGTTGTTCGAATGTAGCCACAATATATGGTTGATAAGTTGGTCAGTAGAGGGACGAGAAATTGAGCCATCAATGAACTTTACCTTGTTCTTGACTGTCAAAGCTATGATGATCGATCGACTCCATGTGACATAGTTCTATCCATTGAACATTTCTGATAATAAAAAAGCACCAGGGTTGTCACTAGGATGGAGATAATAAGGATTTGAGGAATCATCTGAGGGATTGATAAAGGGATTGCTCGAATTGATAGGGGTTTTATGGACAAATTATTAGAACTCATATTAGGAAATTAATGCAGAAAATTCCATAGCAGAATTTTTGCAAAGGAAGATTAATTCTTGCATAACACAAGCATGTGATGTTGCGGTAGCTTTCAGCTTGATGAAATAAGCTTTGAAACCATGTTGAATTTTGAATTAATAGAAAGAAAAATGGAAGCTAGAAGAAGATGAAATGCTTATTTCATTAATGAGCTTGATTGATCGAACTTTACATCAGACACAAGCTATATTTATACAGGAAATAAACAACAATGAAGTAGAATAACTAAATAACAGAAAATAACTAACTGAAACAACTAACTTTAACTACAATAACTAACTCTTCTTCTTTGTTGGTTTTTCTTCTAATTTTGCTTTTTCTTCATTTCTTTTTAATTACATGCTATCAATTTGTGACGCAATACTCCAACACCAAGCACTCGAAAGTGAATGGGAAACACGAGTCTGCGATTATAAAGGAAGGTGCTAGCGCCCGATTGACGTGCAAGAAATTCCACATTATCTATCACCCTGATTGTATCACAATAATTGATTGTAACTAGAATCACCTTAAAAATTATCTGTTTACTTTTTACTTATCTCTTCTTCCTTCTTGTGTATGTATATTTTCAGGATGATCTATAGTATGTATGTTGTCGGAATTCAGAGTGCTTTAGCCTCTACATGTGGCGAAATTACGAGAATCCAGTGACAATTTTTCATAGCAACTTCTTTTTAACAATGAGGAATGCTATTTGAAATCTTACAGGGACAAATTTTAGATTTGCCTTGTAGAATCCTCATTTGGAAAAGTGTCCACAAGAACAAATAATTTAAATGGAAAATAACTATAGTAAGGACACAAGGATTTATAAGAAAAACATCCGTACAAAATCATATGTTGTTGGGATATATGCACAATAGTGTTAGGACATAATTGTTATTGCTAATATTTTGTTGCGTCAGTTAAATAAATATTACTTAAGAATGGAGGATAGTACACTTTTGAAAGTGTATTGGGCAATATGATCATGCATAAATTAATCTGATAAATTATTTAAATTCCTTGCGGAGTAGTGATAGCTATTTGGAAATTTGATATTGTTCGATGTCATGTCAAGAGTGAGATATATTAGTATGATCAAACACCTCAATACGTTGGAGCTAACACGAATCATATCTGCATTTCGAAATCCTTCACCATGAATTATCAAGGGCTAGAGTCAATGAAGTGGGAAATGTGTGTATGTATTTGGATGATTATAATAAGGTAAATTAAAATTTGTACAATTTCAAGATTAAATGTGAGGAATTTGTTATAACTAGACAAATTAAATAAGAGTATATTAGTAAACAAACAAAATAAATATTTTCTCAATAAAGAAAAAGAACAATATAAATGGAACAAGAAAATAAAAAAAATCAACCTATATAAATGAGAAGATGGAGTATCATATTCTCAAAATATCATGTCAACGCTTTAAATATGCATTTATTTTGATACACCGTGAAAAGAGAAATTAAGTTATTTTTAAGGTGAAATAAAATTCATCGAAAAAATCATCAAATGCGTGTAGATTAAGAATGACTTCACATCAATAACTATGCTTAAAAGCAAAAATAAATAAATAAATAAGGTAATTTTCAAAAAAAAAAACAAAAAAAAAAAGTCACTTTCAATGTAATTGTAAATATTTTACTAGGTAGTCACTTTTAAAGTGTGTATAAACTTAAACTAAAAACTACGTTAGAGTGATTTGAAGTTTGATCAAGCCTCACATTTTCATGAGATTGTGTAAATCTACTTGAACATTTTGTTTACATAATGTTGAGTCGGCAATTTTTTATTGGCTGGTGACATTTTGTTTTCTGTGCAATAGGGAATAAGAAATTGACAACTCAACATTACGTAAACAAATGTGCACATGTAGCATCTCTTAACAAAATTTCTAATTATTATCCCATTTTAATTTTATTATCCCATTTTAATTTTAATTAAAATTTAAAATAATTACAAGGTTCGCCTCTGTTTGGTATTGATTAAAATTACTTAATAATTAATTTTAATCACATATTTTATGGGTTTCACAACTTTTCAACCACACATTTCAACAACTTCTATCAAAATCTACTAAAAAATTTGATTTTAATTTTCACCAAACAAGGACGTTACTAATTATCCACTAGGCCTAGGTCCCAACAAAATACGATGTAAATGGTAGGTCATATTAGCATGAAAAAAAATACAACAACAAACTAGCCTAAAAAATTGAAAAATACTAGATTAATATTTTTCACTAATACTCACTCGATTTTAGAAACTTCTAGTACTCATGTTTGACTTGTTCAAAGATACGTTTGCTAAAATAGTTGATCATGAAATTTTTGATGTCTCAAAAAAATAAAAAGAACAACACTTGACCCCGATCTCAAGATGTCGAATAATTGTGCAAAGTAACTGAAATCGTCGAACATTGAGTTGAATCTGTTTTACTAAACTACGGTTAGATATCAACATAAGTACCAAATATATCAGCATGAGAAGACTTGTTCCTTATCTAATATAGATTTAAATGTCAAAGTGAAAATGAGTTTTTAAAAAATGTATTTTGACAAAACGTTTGTCAAACAACGACTAAGTATTACCTTTATTTTGACTTATTGTTACTAGTCTCTACTTTTTCAATATATATGCCCTCGTTTGGTACACATTTTGAAAGTAATAATGTATTTTTACTGTGATGGGGAATATCTGATTGAAAAAGAAAGAAAAGTTATTGATGTGATGGAAAATATTATTTTATTGAAAAATGTGTACTTGAAAATGAGTAGAAGAATGAGAATGAAAAAAATAACGTGAACCAAATTGGGCCTTATAAGTGAAAAAAAAGTACTTATTTTAAGGAAAGAAATATTAATTGATGATATAAGCTCGACCACTACACCGAAACACGTGTCTTACCATCACAAAGTAACATAACAAGCGGGGTAGAGTTCAGTCATGTAGAACAGTTTCGGAGTTTCCTTCTAGGCAGAGAAATAGAGAAAGGAAGGTATCTTTCTTGCTTCGAACTTAACTATTTTTAGGGAGAAAAGGAAAAGGCCCTTCACTTTTCTGTCTCGAATTCACTGTTTTTCAATTCCCATTCTAAATTAATCACTTTTTTGTGTTGTTATCAAGTTATGGCAGATCAGTGGCTCTTAAATAATTGTTGTGCTCAGTAAAGTGGATATAGTTCAATCGCTTCGTCAGGTAATTAATTGTTCTTGATTCTCCTTTTTCCAGTTTTTTTTTTCTGGCTTTCTGATAGTAAAATGTATGTGGGTTTTTTTGGGGGTTGATTTTTTTTTTTTTTTTTTTCCGATTTTTATTCATATGTTAGCTTTTAAGTTTGTGAATTTTGTTTGTTGTCATCAATTCTCTTCTTTACAGATATTTTGGCCTTGTAATAGTAAAATGTATGTGGGTTTTTGTTTTAATTGGGTCGATTTTTGGTTTTTTTTTTTTTTCGATTTCCATTTTTGATGTATGTTAGATTTTTTAGTTTGTGATTTTTGTTCGATATCACTAACTCTCTTTTTTACAAATTTTTTGGCTTTCTGATAGTAAAATCTAGGTGGTTATTTGTCCCCATTTTTTTTTTTTTATAAATGTTGACTTTTTAAGTTTGTAAATTTTGGTTGCTGTTGGTGTGATTTTTGAGTGGAAAAAATAAAGAAAAATGTTTGACCTATATTTTTTCTTACAGCTTTGGTGACTGAGATTGATTTTTTGAGAAAAAAAATAGAGATCTTTTTGGTTCATTCATGAAATGGAAAATCAGGAAATCTCTGGACTCATAAAAGAAGTTTTTTCGTTGACGAAACCAAGGCCAACTCTAAACCAATGTGATAAAACCCTAGAACAGAAAGATTCTATTATTTAAGTGAGAAGTGTACAGATGGTGTATATGGTGAAACAGCAAGAAAATTGAGTAACTGGTAAATGGAAGAGGCGAGGGCGTGCGAGGGTGTTATTGAGAATAATCAGGGA
The DNA here is from genome assembly GCA_035079005.1 of Fraxinus americana. Taxonomy (NCBI): domain Eukaryota; kingdom Viridiplantae; phylum Streptophyta; class Magnoliopsida; order Lamiales; family Oleaceae; genus Fraxinus; species Fraxinus americana. The sequence continues at coordinate 3,147,053 of CM068712.1, forward strand.
AGAGAAGGCATGTTGGAATCTGTAATGATCAGTAATAAATTTAAAGATATTCGTATGTCGGTTTTGGAAGGAAACTTGGAGGTTGTTGGGGAAAATGAGGCTGTGGATCAAGGTGATGACACGTTGCAGTTACACAAGTCTGATTCGCCATCAAATATAGAAGTTTCTGATAAAGGTATCAATTTATTTGTGCAACTTTTATGTTCCCAAAATGGAATTAATGAAGGCTGCAAAAATGTGAGGAGCTCGGGGGAACTCGTAGTGAGAGGTAATGATTTGGATCAAGGCGAGCAAGAACACAAGTTTGGTGTGGGCGATATGGTATGGGTCAAAACTCCAAATCAGTTGTGGTGGCCAGGGATGATACATGATCCTTCAACAGCTTCAAAGGATCCAGAAAACTTCGAAGAAACGGATTATTTCCTGGTTAAATATTTTGGCAATGTTAATTCGCTTTGGTGCCCCAGTTCTAACTTGAAGCCTTTTCTTGAGTACTTTGAACAGATGCTAATGCAAAGCAACTCTAGTATCTTTCTTGGTTCGGTAGAGAAGGCTTTAAGTGAGATTGGTTGGCGTGTACAGGCAGAGATGACTTGCCCGTGCTTCTTGAAGGAAAGTCAAAAACTTGACGCTCGATGTTCTGCGGAAAATCAGGTGGTGAATTCAATATCAAAGCATAATAAAATGGGGAAATCTGATGTTCTTTCGTTGTCTCGGTTCGAACCCTCAAGTTTTCTTGCACGTGTTAGACATCTTGGCCGAGTGGGTTCTTTACCTGGTAAAATTGAGTTCACCATCATCAAGAACCGTCTTTCAGCATTCTATAGTTCTGTTGGGCATTGCCAGTTGCCCTTGCTGCAACTCCGGTCACCACCAATTGGTGACACTTCGCAGAATGATAGAGACTCGTGGACATCGCTGCTGACTTACAAAGACGGGAATAATACTTCTGAAGGCAACAGAAACTGTGTACAAATTGGCAACGACGACTCAACCCTGTCGAAGTCGGGGAACAGGGATCACAGTGATGATACTGAAGCTGTTCTTGATGGCAAATCAATGTCGACTGGTAAAGGGCATGAATCCAGAGAACGGAAGAAGAGCAGGTATTTATCCTATCCTTACGTGGACGTGAATCGGGGTTTGAAAACTGTGGTTGAAAATGGAACAGAAGGTCCGGAGCAAATCGCTCCATCGAGTGACAAGAATGCACAGAAAAAAGTCCCAAAGAAACCTTTCAAGGGGCCTCATAAAGTCGGTAAATCGGACAGTGTTGAGGCATCGTCAGCTCAATTGCTAGCTGAACTCCGTACGACAGCGCTTGATAGTTTCTATCTCAAAAAGGGAAAACATTTTGATTCACTGAAGATATTTTATTGTAGTTTCAGACAATTCATATTTTTAGACCATGAAAAACTCCAAAACTGTCCAGAAGCTGATATTTTTCCAAGGAAGGCTAAAAAGAAGAATGGAGGAGTAAAGTCAGCAGGTGTAAAGGCTACTGATGATTCTCTGTGCACGCTTGCAAACAATGATACAAATAATTCGTCCATGATTGGGGCCCAAGATACAGGGTCTGATGTGCCAACAAAGGGAAAAACCACGAAGACAAAGAGGGCAGGAGCAACACCAGAACTTCCTCAGGTTGACAGTATTTCTTTTCAGACGGGCACAGCCGATATTACAAATAACTCGTCTCTGATTGGCAGCCAAGAGATGGGTTCTGATGTGCCAACAAAGGGAAAAACTTCGAAGACAAAGAAGGCAGGAGCAACACCAGAACTTCCTCAGGTTGACAATATTTCTTTTCGGACAAGAACAAACGTTATTACAAATAACTCGTCTCTGATTGGGGGCCAAGAGATGGGTTCTCATGTGCTAAGTAAGGAAAAATCTTCCAAGAAGAGAAAGATGGCTGGAGCAACACTAGAACTTCCTCAGGTTAACATGATCGATGGGTTACTGAGTTTGTATGGAAACAACCTGAGCTTTTCAGTGGAAAAAGTGCCATTTAGTGGAACTTCTACTTCTAAAGGTAAACTCGTACCAAAGCGGAAGAAGGATGGATTAGCTGTGCCTAATAAAAATGCTGTTGACTTTACGGATGCAAACATAATCAGCTTTACAACTCCCCCGGGGTTTAAAGACGTGCAAATAACAGTCCGGAGTAATTCACAGCTGAACAATGGAGCAGATGTAAAAGATTGTGCTAAATTTACAAATGCAAAATCTACTGCTCGAGAATCAGAAGCGAATATAAATAAAACCGGGCTTGGCTCTTCAGTGCAAACTTCACTTCCTGGGGGTCCTTCACAATCCGATTCTCAGCCCGAGGGCCAGAAAAGAAAAAAGGCAAATACTGATCCAGTTGCTTCTCCCATACCAGATTTGAATGGAGATGTGTCAGAACCCGGCCCACAGGGGAAGGATATGGCCGAGGTAAATGCTGTATCACCTGATGGTGGTAAACCTGAGCCAAAGAGGAGGCGGAGAAATATATCTGCTGCATCAGGTTCAAATGTGAATACTAATAAGATGTCCAAAAAAGAAGATTTAGGTGCCATTCTCTTCTTGAACTTTGCTCCAGGATCCCCTCCGCCTGCTAAAGAAACATTTATCCCAATATTCTCAAGATTTGGGTTGTTGAAAGAATCAGAAACCCGGATTATTGACGACTCAATGGCCCAGATCGCATATGAAAGAAAATCAGATGGTGTTTTTGCATGCCGAAGCTTGGAGAAGAGCAATCCATGGGGAGCATCACTTGCCAATTACAACATCATCTTCCCAGGCAGCTCACAAACAATAGAACAAAAAAAGGCCGTGCATACTCCACGTCCCTTTTTGCCTGCAAAAGCACGCAAGACATTGGCCAAGCGTCCAGAGGCATCTAATCTTATAGCCATGAGGAAAAATGTCGAGATGATGAAGTCGTTTCTTGAAAAGGAAGGCAATGCTCTTTCACCAGAGACCAGAACCAAGTTGGAGAACGAGATAAAAGGGTTCTTGAACAAAATAAGCACAATGGTCGGCTCCTCTTCGTCGTAGTTTATGTCTGCTGGTAATCATGGGGTTGATAACTTTTATCTCATGGTTTATGGGGGTAGTTTAACCTCATTTTGGGAAAACTGAAACTGATACAGATGTTCATTGTGATGCTTAAACCCTTTGAATTAGACTTGAACAAAATGTGTTGCCTATTTAAGGTTTTTATTTATTCTCTTTCCTTTTATGCATTTGCTCTATTCATATTACGGCTAAAGGGCGTGAAAATAATTTGAAGGCATATTCGGTACACAATAGTACTACCATATTCTAAGATTACTCATTTTTTTCAAAACCTTCTCAACGTTCGACCGACTCTCCTCTTTCAATCGAAACTCTTGCTGCAGATAACTCTGCTTGGCCACGCTTCTGCCTCTACGAGGTGGAAACACGACCCACTCCCACACCATAATATGGAACAATTGCTCAATCTGCACCATTGCCTATAGGAATTTTTTCCAGTTTTAATCATAGTTTTCAGACCTGATCCGAAAATTGATTTGATCTAGGTATTGGATCACGGGGTCCAACCCAGTAATCATAATCATGGTTTCATTGGGTCAGCTTTTGTTATTGTTGGATCCATGCTTGAAAGGCCTATCATTATAGTCCATTCTTGATCCTTTTTCTGTCCCTAATCATTGACAAAATGAATTTATGTCATGTTTGGTGGGAATTAAAATCAATTTTTTTATAAATTTTAATAAATGTCGATAAAATGTGTAGTTAAAAGTTGTGATATGTAATTAAAATTAAGGCTAATTAGCACAAAACGTCTCTACCTTTGGGATGAATATCGGAAACCGTCCCTACTTTTCATTTCTTAGCATTTATGCACTTACCTTTGGGATTTTGGTTCCCTGAACATCATTTTCACTGTTTTTTGACGATTTTACCCTCCATTCAATTTAGACACAAAGAAAAACAATCCAACAAATTGCAACTATAGGCCCAAACTTTTTAAAAAGTGCAAATAACCCATTAAACTTTACCTTCTTCCCAAAACTCACCCTCATCCTATCGCCGCATGCCGGCCATTTTCAGGCCACCGTGGCCACCAAATATTTGCACCAACACCATCTCCTCATCAACAACTAACATTCCTACACAAATTTCAACCTAAAAAAACAACAAAATCGAACCAAAATTCGGCCAAAAAACAGCCTTCACGCACTACCATCCACCCCATCTCTGTCCTGTCTCCATACCATTCACGTGCGAAGCTCACAAAAATAGTAAGATACTGACTTGGGCAACTTCAGCAGTTCTTGGGAACCTAATATAGCCAGCAACCCACTTCCAAATGCCACCAGAACGTTGTCCTTGGACAGTTGAAGCGAGCTCCATTTCATGTTCAAAAGCATAGTTTTCTCTCCTAAGTGCCTGAACCTCCTCTTCTATGGATGGCATTGACTCCAAAATCTTCTGTACCTCTGCCATTTGTGCCTGACGATTCCATTACAGATGGGTAAACACCAAATATTGGTTAAAAAAAGACCCTCTGCTTCTGCGGGTAATTATATAGTTTTTGAATCAAGAAAGAAAAGGAAGAAAATTCATGGACCGACCAATTTCGACCCAGCATGTTCGTGCACATTTCGCCCAAATTGTTGATGACCCATGAGTGGAATAGCTGTGCCATGAAGAGAGCATGCTAGCCCAGGTGGTCCGAGATCATAGGACCACCACCGTCGCCGGAATTTGGGTTTTCCGGCCGTGAACACGTTTCGAAAAACTGCAGATTTTTATTTTCTTTGTTATTTGATGTAATTGGAACATGAATGGATGCGTCTAGGTGAGCTTGAGGGACCTGTGGAGTGTAATTAACATGGGCATCCATGGATTGGGTCGAAATTGGAAGAAAACCGTGCGTGAATGTTGTTTTTTTGGCCGAATTTTGGTTCGAGTTTGATGTATTTTGGGGTTTAAATTTGTGTTGGTACGTTAGGGGTTGATGAGGAGATGGTGTTGGTGCAAAAATCCGACGGCCATGGTGGCCTAAAAATGACCGGCAGGCAACGATAGGGTGGGGGTGAGTTTTGGGAAGAAGGTGAAGTTTAATGGGTTATTTGCACTTTTTAAAAAGTTTGGGCCTATAGTTGCAATTTATTGAATTGTTTTTCTTTTCTTTTCTTTGTGTCTAAATTGAATGGAGGGTAAAATCGTCAAAAAACAGTGAAAAGGATGTTCAGCGCACCAAAACCCCAAAGGTAAGGGCATAAATGCTAAGAAATGAAAGGTAGGGACGGTTTCCAAAATTCACCCCAAAGGTAGGGACGTTTTGTGCTAATTAGCCTAAAATTAATTGTTTACTTTAACTTCATTTAAATTTTAATCCCTACTAAACATGGTCTTAATACTATGTGGTGACATATATGATTTTTTTAATCACACGATAAATATTGTTAAAATAAAATGTTGTAAATTCATTTATTTAAGTCACACGTGAGAAGTAGTTTGTATTATCCTTTAAACAAGTATTTGTGTATAGATGAATTCATCGTCAACTGCCAATTACCTTTAAGTTTTAAATGGATGTTTTGGTTATGATAAAAGGACAAATAGAGATTTCAAATCAAAGTTGATAGAAACGGTCCCCAAATCAATTGTTCAGTGGTTCCACCAATATTCTCTTGGTACTTACAGAAATATCATAACAAGTCGATCTAGAAATTAAGGTGATGCCAACAGTCTTTCTTCGGAATTCTACAGAAAGGGTTGATCCTCCCCTCTCCATTTGCTTTAACGACTTATATTGAGGTCTCCTTGTCCCCATTCAGTCAAAGAATGAAAGAATGATGTCGTTTATGCCCACATACAACTTTTGTGCGAGTTCAATCATTTGCTAGTTTTAGCTTTCTATGGTTAGGTATGTGAGACATGGATATTTACTAGTTTCCTAATTAACACACAGTAGCTCAGACAAGTAATGTCTATGCCGAAGAGGACCTAGAGTAGGGATGTCAAAATTGTTAGGTTTGGAGACCCAAATTACGTGGAATATTTTAAAAATATTTTTTCCCTTCTTTGCACATTGTTTTATTGGGAAATATTGTTTCCTTATTTTCACGTAATATTGTTTCCTTTTACTTCACGTGATTTTATTGGAAAAATATTATTTCAACTATTCCACATTATTTTTATATTATTTCCATCTTTATGGTTTAGTATGCACCTATAAATATGTAGCCCCTCCCTTCATATTTCTTGAAGCATTATACACATTTTATAATTTATGCTCTCCATTGGTTGAAATAAAATCATCTTCTTCTTCCATTAATTCTCTCGTGTTTTCTTTAATTTAAATGTGTTTGGTGATCTATTACTTCAATTGTACCATATTAAATCTCGTTTGGTGAATGCAAAGCTTCCTTGTTAGATCTTAACAAGTGGTATCAGAGATTAGGCGTTGTGAAGTTTTGCTTTTGGAATTTTTCTTTGTGCAATGGCTTCAATGAAGTTTGATATTCCGCTTTTGGATAGCAGTACAAGATTTTCGTCATGGCAAGTAAAGATGAGAGCTGTGTTGGCGCAGATGGATCTGGATGATACGTTGTTGGGATTTGAGAAGTTGTCCACAACTTGGACAACAGAAAAGAAGCAAAGGAAGGATCGAAAGGATTTGTATCAAATTCACCTTCATCTATCTAACAACATTCTTCAGAACGTATTGAAGGAAAAGACAGCGATTGCATTGTGGTTGAAGTTTGAGCAACTCTGTATGACCGAAAGTCTGACCAGTAAGTTGCATTTGAAGCAAAGGCTTTATTCTCATAGCATGGTAGATGGAGATTCAGTGGAAGCTCATTTGGCCGTATTTAAGGAGATTGTCGCTAATTTGGAGACGTTAGAGGTAAAATATGATGAAGAGGATCTTGCCTTAATCTTATTATGCTCTTTACCTTCTTCATATTCGTCGTTTCGAGACACGATTTTATATAGTCGTGATACACTCACCCTTGAGAATGTGTATGATGAGTTATTTTCTAAGGAGAAGATGAACCGTCTTGTTTGAGCTACATCAAGGGATGAGCAAGCTCTTGTGACCGGTGGAGAGGTAAGTTGAGGATAAAATTTAGCAATATGGTTTGTTTCTATTGCAAGAGGAAAAGTCACATTTTGAAGGATTGTGACAAGTTGCAGAACAAAGATAATTTGCCCGCAACTCATGGTAGACAATCTAATCATACGGATGAGACTAATATTGCTGAAGACTTTGAGAATGATGAAGTTGTGGTGTTGACCGTATCTAATACTGTATCCAAGCCTGATGAGGAATGGATTTTGGATTCAGCTTGTTCGTATCATATGTGTCCCAATCGTGACTTGTTTGAAGCATATGAGGCGGTGACGCAATGTAGAGTTGTCATGGGAAATAACCAATCTTACAGGATAGCTGGAGTTGGGAAAATCAGATTATGGCTATTGGATGGGACGGTTAGAGCACTTGGCCAGGTTCGACATGTTCCGAACTTAGTTAGGTAAGAGCCTCATTCCATTAAGTACCCTAGATTTAAAAGGGAACACGTTCTTCGGTGGAGGTGGAGTCTTGAAAGTCCGTAGTAGTGCTCGTGTGGTACTTGAAGGATGAAAAAAGTCTCAATTGTACATCTTGCAAAGGCGTGCAAAACCAGTTAGAAACATTTGGACAGGTTTCATACCGTGATGGATATTCAGTTTGGTACAGTACTATTGGGTTTTGGCTCTGAGTCGAATTTGGTGAACACTACTCATGAGAGTTTGGTTGACATGGGTAATCCCGCTTTGCCACCAGTTTCAGCGGTTCCATTGTGTTCTATTGCTAGGGAAGGACTCATTGAGGAGAGGTACGGTCCAGATGTGAATGTGTGTATTTTTGTGGTTTTGAAGATGATGTGTCTAGCAAGCAGTCTTCAGTTCAAACACTTGGTGATGATTCTGCTACAATGTGTGCTTCTACCCTGTTTGGTTGATTGTGAATTTCATTGAGGAATTTTAGGAACTCGGTGTGTGAGTTCGAGCATCATTTGTGGATACTATTTGGTTGATTGTTTCCATGGTGGAATCTTGGAGAACCAGGTGTGGTTCATGTATCATGCTGGATAATTGGGAAGAGGAAGACAGTTTTTTGTGTTGGAGAGATTTGAAATTTTTGATTGAAGGGTTTTGTCATTTCGATGTAATCGAATTTATTTTTTTAGGTGGAGAAATTTTGCTACTTAGTTCAAAGCACCGGAATTTGTGTCAAGGTAGAGATTGTTAGCTTTGGTGACCCAAATTATGTGAAATATTTTGAGAATATTTTTTCTCTTCTTTGCACATTGTTTTATTGGGAAAACTATTGAGAAATATTGTTTCCTTATTTTCACGTGATATTGTTTCCTTTTACTTCACGTGATTTTATTGGAAAAATATTATTTTCACTATTCCACATTATGTTTATATTATTTCCATCTTTATGGTTTGTATCCACCTATAAATATGTAATCTCTCCCTTTATATTTCTTGAAACATTATACACATTATATAAGTTATGTTCTCCATTGGTTGAAATAAAATCATTTTCTTCTTCCATTAATTCTTTCTTGTGTTTTCTTTACTTTTAATGTGTTTGGTGATTTATTATTTCAATTGTACCATATTAAATCTCGTTTGGTGAATGCAAAACTTCTTTGTTAGATCCTAACAAAAATAAGTAGGCTTGCTCAGGCTAACCCACATGTAAGTAGGTCCATTTAAAAATATAGATAATTGCAACAGCGGTATCAAACATTTCATTTAGTTGCAGATTTTGTCCAAAAATTTCATTTGTATCGCCCACGGTATCAAACCTTTCAAAAATTATCACCTAGGGTCCAAATAGATGATTTCTGTTAGTTTGACCGTTAGTTCTCCAAATAATTGACCTAAACAATAATTTTGATTAATTTTAAAAGGTTAAAATGATAACTTTACATTTTTTATAATCAAATAATTAAAATTAAAAATTAAGAACCAACTACTTCTTCTTCATCCACCCCACCCCACCCCAACCCAACCCAACCCAAAACCATCACCACCACTACGGACAGCTCAATCACACCCACACAATGCCAAAGAGGAACTAGCAATAGCAACTCCTACAAGCAACGTTGCCACACCCATCCGCCACCGCCTCAACCTCCAAACTTTTATCACGGAGAGGAACAGGCAATAGTGCTCGCCTTTGAGCCCTCTGTGTTCAACTTTAAGGCTAGTTATCATCACAATCGAACATTCACGCCATTGCCACCATTGTCTTTCCTTACCATCAACACCTTCATTCAACAACACTATCACTTAAACCACAACAATGGCAAAATCTCAAAAACAAATCTGATTTGAAAATCAATTTCAAATTTGAAACACAAATATGACAAAAATAGCATAGCAAATTATAGAAAGAAATTGAAAATAAAGTTCCCTAATCACAATCTAGGGTGTTTGATTTGGAGGAGTTGTTGAGAGCTTCAGCCGAGATTTTGGTGAAGGGAACAGTTGAATTCTTTGCTATCTTCTAGCAAATCTTTGTTGTCTTTCCTTGATTTGAATTTGTTTAATAAAGTGGTGGATTTGAAGGTAGAGAGAGAGGAAGAAGTTGGGTGAATCTTAATTTTTTTTTCTTTCCTTTATTTAAATTAGGTGAATTAGAGACAGTGGTTGTAGTCAGCCTAGGTGGTTGTGGTAGTCGACACCTGGGTGGCGATGGATGTGATGACGATTTTGGGACGAGGAAATGGGCTATATGGAGATGGGAAAGAAGGAGATGGTTTGAATGGGTGGGTTGTTTTGTATTATTTGATTATTTTAATTTATATAGAAACCATGGATTTGGTTAACGGTTAAAGTTAACGGAAATCATCCATTTAGACCCCAAGTGCTAATTTTTTAAAGGTTTGATACCGTAAGTGGTACAAATGAAAGGTTTGATACCTTGGCTGCAATTTTTCCTTAAAAATATGGTTCGAATCTATTTCAAACTATAATTAAAAAGGGAATTTACATCAAATCAGAATTTTTAAGATCACAATTCAAAAATTAGATCTCAAGTTTGTTTATACAAAAGTCAGATCTAAAGTTTTAAATTTTTTGTTGTGACGGATAAATAAAGTGACCTATAAACTTTTTGATTTATGACCGATGAATAAATTGTGACATATAAATTTTTTTTATTTGTGACCGTGAAATAATTTGTGACCTATAAAATTTTTGATTTGTAACCAATTAATTTGATAATTTATGATCAAATTGTATAAAATTATGATCTTAATATATTTAATTCATAAAATATATATTTAATTAATTATTTCATAAATAAAATTTATTAATATCTGATTTTTAAAATTTTGAATTATGTTTCTTAATTTTGAAATGGGTTATACTTAATCTATTAAATATGAAACTTTCCATAATGAAAATCCATGGATTGGAGCGGCCCATGAACCGTAAATATCGCAGGCTAATTTTGTGGGAAAAATTTATGGTTCAGGCATTTACTTTACCAAAATTAAAAATCAGGTCCCAAAGTTTAAATTTGCAAAAATCAGGTTTTTTTTTTGAATTAATTAATTATATTTCACAATTATTATATTAAATTAAATATTTAACTGTAATATAATATAATCCACCCCACCCCCACCACCCCCCATTGCTCCGGCGACTACTCCGGCAACCGGCGACTACTCCGACGACTGTTCTCCGGCCGTACTTATTTCCGGCGACCGCTCCGATTAAGAATCGTTAAGGTCACAGTTATATACAATTTGGTCACGGATTATTTCAAAGTCACAGATCAAAACTGATAAAAAATTATAGGTCACAGGTTATTTTTTAAGGTCACAGGTTGAAAAAATCAAAAATTTTACGTTCAAAATTCTATCTCAGTGAGTCACAGTCACAATTCTGAGGTCACAGACACTCACCTAGGTCACAGATTGGAAAAAATAATAACTTTTACATGTCACGACTCTATTTCAGAGTGAGTCACAGACGCCCACTTAGGTCACAGACACAAAAAAAAACCACCACAGTTCAATATATAGGTCACAGACACCAAAAAAAGTTAGGTCACAGACCCAAAAAAAAAAACCACCACCAGTCCGACCACCGATAACACCGTCGACAACCAACAACACAGAGATCCATCGACAACCAACCACACACACAGATCTGTCACACCACAACTGAGAAACCACTACAAAATCACCACCATCTAACCATTTTCATTTTTTTAAAAAATCACAATGTGCAAATCACCAACAATATTTGATAATGAATAAAAACCCAATTTCATCATAAATCAAAAACTCAACATCTATTAGTAGTAAAATAAAAAAAAAAAAAAAAAAAGAAGATCCTAGGATCGGATCCAGCGTCGTGCACTGCGCAGCACGGAATCGCATTGCAGTACAGCAGCGTCGCGACGGTCAGCTGCTGCCACTGCGACGCCGTGAAGCGGCGTCGCACTCACGGCGTCGCGACGGCCGCTGGCTCAACGAGAATGTCGCAGCGACGTTGCTGCCGTTCAGCAGCAGAGAAGGGGGGGAGAAGGGGGGGGGGGAAGAAGGAGGGGAAGAAGGGGAGGGGGAGAGGCGGCGGCGGGCGGTGGCCGGGGCAGACGGTGGCGGTGGAGGCGGCGGTAGAAATGGAAGGAGAAGAAGAATGAATTAGGTTAGATTTGGTTAGGGTTTTATATTTATAAAGTAGGTGGGGTGGGTAGTAGGGTGGGTATGTATTTAATTTAATTTAAAAATATTATTATTAATATTAATTGTAAAATTAAAACCTGATTTTTGATTAAATAAACTAAAAACCTGATTTTTTAAAAGTCAAAACTAAACACCTTGTCTATGCTAATTTTCTCTAATTTTGTCCGGTAGGGCAGCCCGTCATTTTTTAACTATAATAAAGATTAGATATTCTCAATGATCAATTTGCGAATTGCATGGTTAAAATTTTTGTGAAATATAAATAAATATTTTACATGTAGAGCTCACTGGTAATATAAATAGAGATAATTGGGTTGGTTCACGTAGGTCATTGGACTTAAAAATCTTACTCGTCATGACCTACCACAATTGCCAGACCACATACGAACTGCACGTCCATCTTGACTCCACTATCCCTTTATTATGCTCTCGTTTGGGCTCCATTCTCTCAAGGAAATATATTTTGGAATAGTAAAAAGTTAGAAAATGTGTTGTTAAAAAATAAAGAAAAATTTTCAATTTACGAGTAAAATTATTTTATAGGAGAATGTGTGGTTGAAAAAATGAGTTTATGTAAAAATAGAATATGATATTTCATCACTATGCAAGGTACATTTCAAGTACCAAAAAAACATTCTTTCACAATAGTAGTTTATTTTAGTCCAACAATATCTTCCTCTATATCAAATCAAATCCAATCCTGCATCTTTGAATCCCTCACTATTAAAACCTAAATGTCACCATTAAAATAATTTAAAAAGATGGATAAAATTAAAGCACTTTACTGATTAAACATTCATATATATATATATATGACCAGACTTCCACAATCCTCATTCACACTAAACTGATTATGTCAATTAACATAGGAAGTAAAATAACATACAACAGAAAAAGGAAAAGAGAAAACAACCCTTCAGTAAGATAAATCTAATCTAGCATTTGCTGCATGTGATCTCTCATGTCGGATACAAGCGATCAATTTTACGATTGGACAGCATTAAGAAAGAACATTAAGTCAAAATTTTGTTCGATATACTGTCCAATGTGTACCAGACAGACGTGCCTTGTCTAGACTAACGGATGATTTGTTGCTGAAGATCCATAGCCATTCATCAAGCCAGTCCATGTTCCGAGTCCACCAAGATAACCAAAATTCTCCTTCCCAGCATCAGAACAAGCTTGTTGATCATGCCATTCAAGTGACAATATCTTTGAATTCGGTTTTTCATCTACCTGATTAGTATGATCCAAATGATGTTCATATGGCAACATTAACCTCTGAGAATTGTCCAAAATTGTTCCACTCATGTTCCCATCAAGATTCATACCCAAAAAAGGTGAGCAAATCCCTTGAAAATTTTGAGAATTCCCCATAATATTACCAAAGTCACCATTTCCCAAGAAATCATACTTGTTCTCCATGAAATCAATTGGTGTAATTGGATTTTCAAGAATGTTGAAACTAGGGTTTGTCAAGAAAGTGTTGTTGTTGAAGTTCGAAAACTGCATATAATCAGGGAATGAAAGTTGAAGTTCAGTAGGATTATGATCATGATCATCAGAAGATAAAATCCCAGCCGGATTTTGTTGGTTAAGTCCAGAAGACGATGAAGATTGATGAATATTATGAACATCATTTGATGATTTCTTGGATGAAACTTTCTTGTTTTTCCTACATCCACCTCCTACAGGGATGTTTCTTAGGGTCCCACCTTTGGTCCAGTACCTTCTGCATGTTTTGCAGAAATACCTAGGTTGGGACAAGCTGTAGTTGTTGTAATAACAGAACTTTGTGTGTGTAGAGTCACACCTAGGGCACTTTAGAGATTGATCATGCGGTGGCCTCAACCTCCTCTCTATCAGGGGCCTGGAGCAGGTCAGAACGTCTCCAGATGGGGACGAAGACGAAGAATTTAGCCCGGTTTCCTCGTGAATTGAGCCCTGACATTGAAATTTACAAGTGAAAGTTAGTGGAAATGCCTCGAAAATAATATACGGTGTTCACAATAATAAAGTTGACCTTGGCTCGACTCATTGCTAGTTGAAGATACTTAGCAATTATGACAGTAGCGTTAATTTTTGTGTGCACGGATTCATTGGAAAAAAATAGTCTAATTTCTAGTAGTCACAAGCTACATTGCCTGCTAGGCAGAATTCTCACAAGAAATAGTGAGAAATATGGATTAAGTTTCGAATACAAATTTTGCTTTAACAAAAAAGAAACACTAAGGCACCCATTCTTTTGAAGAATGAGTTTTTGAATAGTGATTGATGTAAAGAATGTGTGGTTAAAAAGTAAGAAGAATTTTTGGGTTTATGTGCAATATTATTTTATTTGGAGAATGTGTGGTTAGAAATTAGTACTGTAGAAAAATGAGAATGAGAATGAGATAAAAAAATGGGTGTCAAACGGGGGCTAATTTACTTCCTTTCAGACAGTGCTGAACGTTAAGTCTTAGTTAACAATGTAAGACAAAGAAATTATTCTCCAGAGCCCACAGTGCTCATATGGCAGGAGAACTTGAACTTTACTTACTGCTCTCTTCGAGTGGACAAGATAATTGGTAGGATAACATTTTTGTGTAAGACAATGGCTGCTCAAATTTCACTACCTTTTATCTCAAAAAAATCACTTCTAACTATGCAAATTCTTGTCACCATTTTAAAGTTGTTTCGTCGAGAAAATTTACAAGACAAATGAAATTTCTTGTAGTGATCTGATGATGAAGCTCAAGACTGCCAAATATTCAAAATAATATCGGAGCAAGAATTCGATAATCCAAGTTCGAACCTAAGAAATAATGAAATTTAATTTTGATGAAAGCACAAATGAAAAAAAGTTCTTGAAATCTTTATAAATCGAGTGGAAGCCTTACCTGTAACCAATCAGATGAGTCCATGCAGACTTGCAGAGAAGTAAGAGCCATCATTTATAATCAACTTTTCTTCCTGTGAATTAATTTGTGGGCTCAAAAAACTATTCAAAATCCAGAACTTATCACTGCTTAAAAGAAATAATAATTACTTATAAGAAGATCTTAAGAGAAATTCTTTGAGTAGAAAGGAAGAAGAAGTAAATTAGTGAGTGAAGTTGGCATTGGCAATGACAATGCAGGGGGGATGGATTGTGAATAAGAAGGGAGAAAAAGGCAATGAGTGGTGGGGTCTCCCGGGTGCAGCTGCTTCCACCGTCGGTGATAACTTATGTGGGCCCTGAGACACTGGGGCCTACATTTGTATCATAATCTAACGGCTCTGATTGAAGATCAAGGAATGGAGAATGCACAGATTTTCTCTATACGTCAGAAATCACGGCTTCTGTACTTTTGGGTCCAAGATAAAAGCGCATTCTAAATGTGGACCCGCTTTTTATAGTATAGGACAGCAATGGGGCTCCACTAGTACGCTTCTCACAAGCAAAGGATAAATTCCCTTCCCAATGTCACGTGTCTCATTCTATGCTAACCACGTGCCTCCATTTTTCTTTTGGTCCTCTAGCCCACTTAAACGTGTATCACCCTGCCCATTAAATATAGTTAAAAATAGTAACTACAAATTCAACAAGCCATTCGAATCGATTCTATTAACACGAGTAACTAGTGTTAATTGTAATCTTTTGACAATTTAACAACATAGTCTCTTAAAGGATAAATCGGTCAAGTCAGGTGACGTTTGATATGTTAAATTGTATATAATTCAATAATTGTCATGTTTAGTATTGTTTGAACTAGTCTGATCGAGAATTATATCAATGAATGAATACGTAATCTTTTTCGATTTTTAACTTAATGATGAGGCACTCGTTTACTTCACATTTTGATCAATTAAATTTAGGAAAATGCTATGGGTACATAAGTGTACTCATAGGGGTGCGCCCCCTACTGGGGGGACGCATGTCGACAACGGGGGGTGTCCATACGGGTACACTTAGGTACCCATAGCATAACCCTTGAATTTATTATGATCTTTTTGTCTTGTGATTATAGGGCAATCTATGATATGGCTATTTATAGTGCCCCAACAAATTATAAGGTTATTTGGTTTAGTAATTAATTAAATTATCCATAAGTAATTAAACCCATATGAGTGTTTTATCCTAATCTAGATAAGCTCAATTTAAACGAAAAATCAAGTCTCGTTACTAATACATCCAAATCAACTAGGTAAATGATTAATTTTCACAACTTCTCGACAAGAATCGAAGTCTTGAAAATTCAAAATAAAATGTGCTAAGCGCGTCATCACATCACACCTCAGACCTAGATTCGAGCAACTACAAATTTAAATTCCTTAAAAATTACAAAATCCAAAGAAACCTTCTCATTTTTGGCTCTAAAAACTTCAAATTTGAAGAACATGGAACCCTGAAAATCTTGAGGATGAAGCTTTGTTTTGGGGGTCCTCTTTTTTCTTGATGAAATAACATGACACTGAAAAGTAAATTTTGTAAAACTTTAAAATGAAATAAAAATTATGGTACCTTTCTTCTCGTGCAAGGTTGTCCTAACATTACAGGCAACAAAAAGAGAGAACCATTGCACTCCCACCAAGAAGATTATAAAACCCAAAGTTCATATACTAAAAATATTTCAATTTCAAACGTTGGATGGTGTAAATGAGGACCACTATGAGAATCTTACCAAAAGATCGAGAAACATCTACGTTATGTTCAAATTTCAAGATACAGTTGCTCAGTGTTGTGTTCTAAAAGAAATGGATTAAAAGAAAAAAAGTGAGCAGTACAATAGAACATAATTAGAGAAAGCTCGATCTACTCTTTTTTTTCTTTGTAATTAATGATTAGAACTATTTGTGAGTTCGAATCCTATTGAACGGTCCAATATAGATTACAAATTGTTGAACAAATAACAAGATCTTTCTTTTATCTCTTTCACGGTCAATAATGTGTCAAATCATCATATCAATTATGTAACAAGGTTCCAATAGATGAACTAGATATTCATTCTTAATTGATATAATCAACGGAATAAAAGTGCATTATCACATATTAGTAGTTACAAGTTAGCATCATCCCCGATCGTGGACCAAAGCTATCTAGGCAGTGGTCTTGAGCCTCAAGATTTGTGGGGCCTCAGGAAAATTAAAAACTCATTAATGATTTTCAGAAGCCCTTTGTATTTTATTTCTTGAACACAGAAAAATTGATTCTGGTTAATGTTCCTCATCAAAAAAAATTGTGTTCGAATGGGCTATGGATAATGCTAAAGAGATAGTTGCGCTTGTAAAAAATTATTTTTAGAAGACCTCATAATAATTTATTGACTAGGGCCTCAACATTTTCAGAGGCAGCCCTGATTAGCATCAACATAATTTAGAATCGATACCAAGGATGAATACTTTTCCTTGAAATCAATTGAACTAAATTGAAATTGGATTGAACTAGCTAGTTTGATCAATAAACTGAAAGAGGTTATGACGTTTGAGCCCCATTTTTTTTAAAATTCATTTTTTTTTAAATTTATTTTCAATCACGCATTATTCTATAAAATAATTTTATACGTAAATTCAAAAACCTTTTAAATTTTTTAACCACGCATTTACTTTCAAAATATATTTTTTACCAAAAAAAGGAGCTCAAACGGGGTCTTTGCTCTTCTAACAGGCCCTAGATTTTGTGAGACACATCCCTTGGATTATGGAAGAAAAAAGAATTGAGGAATTTTCTGGTGTGGTCCGCCGCATGATAAAGTTCATAGGATCCCACCTGGGGACATGTGCAGTCAAATTTATTCTCCACTGATTGATCTTCTTCGAAAGGTGGGCCCCAACTGTCCGCCCATAGAATAATTCTTGTTCATATGATCCCACTATGACGCAACCATAAAGAGTAAAGAGATTTCATAAGTTGGATTTTGTAGCCTACATATTAATTAATTAAGTAATTAGTATGAACAAAGAATTAGGATATGATTAATGAACTCTTTGCTTTTTCTTGATGTGAATGTCTATGTGTAATATAAGTGGGCTATGATTTACATTGTGGCACACATTCCCACGAGTATAATGCAAGGAGAAGAGGTTGTTTGATCGTACTTATAAAGAATTATGTATTGTTAAATGATTGAGTTATTTAAGGACGTGTTTGGCGTGACTTTTGAGAAATCAAAATGAGTTTTTGAACCCGTAAGCTTAATTTTATAAAAGTGATTTATTTAATTAAACTAACTTTTAGAGAAAGACAACTCAATGTATAGCCCGTTTAGCATGATTTTTGCTTTCTATAGAGTTTTATGATAAACTTACCTTTATTTTAGTTTGGATCGAAAGTGCTTTAAAATGAAGTTACATTGGACCAGTTTTCTCTAAAAACTCTTCTAAATAGAATATTTACATTCATAAAATTAGCCAAATGTTTCGAAAGTGCTTTTGAAACTTATTTTGGCTTCTCAAAAATCATACTAAAAAGGCTCATAGTTTCCTCAAAAAGCTTTCCTAGAGAGTTTGTTTAGAAATTCGTCTCTAAACACCTATTAAGGTACTTATTTAACCACTGCTCGGTAGAAATTAAAATTAAGATTTTAATTCAAGTCAAAATCAATAATTTATTTAAACAAAATATTTTGTAAAATCCACAACTTTTTAACAACATAACCCTGAGGGGTTGCTCAATTGGTCAGGTCTTGGGTTTGCTTCCCAATGGTCACCGATTCGAATCCCCTCAAGGCTACTGAGGTGAGTATCCGGCCGTAAATTTCAGGGCCCCGTGGAATTAGTCGAGGTGAACGCAAGTTGGTCCGGACATCCACGGTTATCAAAAAAAAAACTTTTCAACAACATATTTTATTAACTTCTATCAAAATCTATTAAAATTTTAATTTCAATCCCCACTAAACAGGAACTTAATAAATCCTCATATAATAAGTGAAGTAAAAGCAAAAATTATGTCAAACGAACCCTAAATCATTTCATTCGAAAACAAAACTTAGATTAGCGCTCGAGGTTCCCTATAAAACTTCCTCGAACTGCTAAGCGTCCAAACCCAATGAATGCAGAGCCAACCCGACCGATATATCTAGTGAGATTATGCTTCTGTTTGGTATCCATTCTTTTTTTCATTCTCATTCTTCTACTAATTTTCAACCACACATTCATCAATAAAATAATATTTTTCATCACATCAATAACTTTTCCTTCATTTTCAACCACAAAAAAGGTGTGATTTGACACAAAGAATGCATTTTTTTCTAGAATAATGGTTATAAAACGGTGTCTATATGTCGATATGCGTCAATTCATATTTCGGACAAAACAAATCTTACGTCCATGTCCGGTACAATACATAACGGGTGGGCCAAATATTAGGTACAAGCTGTTGATGCGCATGCGTGGTACCTCAGCCAGGCGGCGCCACCAAATTTTCCAATTCTGAAAATTGACGTATCTAAGAGGGGCGGTGGACAATATCTTTACGTTCAGTTTTATTTCTTTGAATTTTAATTATTTTTCCAATTATTTATGGGTCCACATCATGATGCACACGGTACAAGCCGACGGTGTGTCCATCAGCTCGTCTACTTTGAATCAGTTTCTCTTCGTAGGTATTTGATGTTTTGTTCTCTTCCTCAATACACTATCAACATGTTTATTTTTATTATTATTGAAGTTCGATTTTCGACGACATTGGCTTGATGCACATTTTTTTCTAAACACTACATCGACCAGGAGACGAAGAATTCATTGCAAATACAATTCGTTTGAGCTTATCTCGAGAAGTCATTGAAAGATAAACTCGTCTTCATATTTAAGTATCTTCTGCTATGCTAACTTTTATGATAGATGTTATAGAAAAGAAAATCGTGTGTAATAAGTAAATAAATTTTATAATAATAATTTGAAGAACGCGTAGTTAAAAAAGTAGGAAATAGTTTTGGATTTAAGTACAAAATTATTTTACTGAATGAATGTATGATAGAAAATGAGTTTGAAGGAAAAATAAAGCTCAAACAGGCTTATTCACAATAAAAATATGAGTATACACAAATTTTGTAGGAGAGTCGCATGTTAGACTTGCATGATCGCAAGTCTACAATATCAACAAGATGCAAGTCTACAATATCAACGAGTTTGAGAAACTGTCGATATTTTATGGTTTAAAATTGTCAAGCTATAATGTCAACTATTTTACGTATGCATAAATAAAAGTCAATCCCGTTAAATTCTCGCACACCCAGAAATAATGAGCTTATTAAAGGATGAATCGCACCCTTGACGGCCCCCACCTGCCCTATTCTGAGCCTTGGTGAATGGGGTAAATAAAAGATTATGCCTCCAAGGGTATAGAGTGGAACGCTACTTGTACACTTGCACTTACCCAAGAGCCAAATTCATATTTCAGGATTCGAACCCTTGACGCCGCAGGCTCAAACATGTAGGTGAGAGAGTATTTAGTCCACATTTGGTAGAAATTAAAATCAAATTTTTAATAATTTTTTTTATAAAAGTTGTTAATATTATGAAACGTGTAGTTAAGATTAATGGTAGTTATATTGACACCACAATTTTTATTTGTTATGCCACATTTTAATTGTAATTAAGCTATTCAATATTTGCTCATCGCAACTGTTGTGTTAATTATGCCCAAAATCTCTTATACCAATTGTTGAGAATTCAATTATCATGTATCGCTTGATACCACTTGATATGAAACCAATCATCGGATTGAGATGTTGAAATTATATGACAAATATGAAACATATGGTCGCAATCAAAAGAATAAAAGAAGATAAAAAAATATGGCAGAGAAATTAGGAGATTTTATTGCATCAAAAATAATGAAAATGAAAAAATGTTACAATAATCCTAAAAGCTAGAATTACTTTTCTCACATTATATAATTGTATAAAAGTGACTAATATTTATAGGAAACATGTAGGGATGTCCAAACCCTCCTATTAGAGTTGTTGATGAAGTAGGATGCCAAAAAATCGTATCCAAAACAAAAAAAGAGATAATAACGCGAAAATCCCGAATAGACACAGGTGGTGCCGCGGCTCCAGGGTCGACGTTGCGGCTCCCCCACGGCAACCAGGGGCAGAATCTCAAATAGGGGCGCTGCGGCGCCAGGCGTTCTGCCAAAATTTCTTTTTAATTCGTTCTAAGTTATTTTATTCATCTCGATTTCTTTTTCAAGTCAAATACCAATTTTCAACTCTCAATAAACTTTCAAAATAGAACTTTAACTTGACATAAGATTTCAATAACATTTCAAACTGAATTTTTTTTATGTGCACTTCAATTAGAATTCTTCAATTACTTCAATAAGCAATTTGGGTCACACCCAAATTCTAACATTCTCCACTTTGACACGAATTTCACTACAACGAACGAAACTCCAAAATATTCTCACCTAGAGAACAAAATCTGTCTGCAAAGAATGAACTGATTCTTCCACGATAACCAAAACTGATTTCTCCAACCAGACACAAAATATTCAACACCTTCCAATGAATCCAAACACTACTCTGCAAAATTACCTCAAATTCCCAAAAAATCATAATGATTTTAAAATTCACCAAATTGGGCTGTAATATACTTTAAAGCATAATCAAACTCAAATGCTTTTAAAGAATGATCATTGCTAGATTGTATACATTTTGCTACATTGAAAGCATGCTCAAGAAAATCAGTATCCACATATCTTTTTCCACTGGATTCGTCCATAGCAATTGAATACAACGACACCGCAAGTGGTGGTTGCAAAGCGGCATTATCCATATCTCATGAACTCTATTAAGCAGTATTCTTCAAATCAGATCATTTATGAGCTCCTAAAGGTATTGTACCAAATTGAATGTCCACCACGGTACTGAACATGTGCTGACTGACTCTTCTAGATTCTGCACAATCCTGCAAGATGTATGATTGAGACATTTTATGTCCCTCCAATATAACTCTGGCACCCTTACAAACTTTCAAAACTCCACATTCACCAAAGAACTCATAACCCTTTGAATTAAGGATAAACAACGAGATGGGATTTATCTTCAAATCTGGAACATGTCATACTTAGCCAAGTGTTCTAATTGTCTCATCCAATAGTTTCAATCTAACCATACCAATTTCAACAACCCGACAAGGTACGTTGTTTCTCATAACCACTATATCTTGGAAACAGTTTCATATGTTGTAAACAAGTTCTTACTAAGACACATATGAATCACACACGCTGAATCCAGAATTCAATCCTCCTCTGGTTTAGATTCGATGTCAGAAATAGTCAAGAGATCTCTCTGACTTTCAATGTTCTTTATGAGGTCTGCTTCACATGAAGTCTCTGATTGCTTCCCATATCAACTGCAGTCAACATTTCTTTATTCTGTAATTTGTAGCAATCCTTCTTAATGTGCCCCCTCTTCTTACAGAAATTACAAATCTGATTACTGAACTTAGATTTCGATCTACCCCTTCCAGAACCACCATAAGCAACAAGGCATTATCCATCTCTGACATCTGAAACCAGATGCTTTATCATCTCTTTTGAAAATAAAACATCATACACTTCCTCTTTGGTAAGAGTATCAGGTTATACAAGATCATTTCTCTAAATGAAGAAAATGAAGCGGGCAACAAACACAATAGAATCAAGGTAAAATCTTCTTCATCATACTTTACTTCCAAAGTTTCTAAATCAGCGACGATCTCTTTAAATACAATCAGATGTTCTTCCAATGATCTTCATTTTACCATTCGATGAAAGTATAAATGCTACTTGAGATGCAAATTGCTTGTCAGACTTTTAGTCATGCACAATTGCTCCAACTTCAACTATAAAGCGGCTGCTGAACCCTCCTTCAAAACGTCCTGAAGAGTGGTATTCGATAAATGAAGATTAATGTGAGAATTTGTCTTCTTATCCTTCCGTAATTTCTCATCCGCGATTAAAGTTGCGAACAACTTGTTAATTCCCAGCAACGCATCATCCAAATCCTGTTGTGTGAGTACTTCACACATCTTCACCTGCCATAGCGAAAATTTAGTGCTCCAATCCAAATGTGAAATGTCATACTTCATGGAAGCCATCACGAACAAAAACCTCGAACAAATCAAATATTGCGCTCTGCAGAACTGCTGAACCTAGACTCTGATACCACTTGTTGTGTTAATTATACCCAAAATCTCTGATACCAATTGTTGAGAATTCAAGAATAACATATCACTCGATACCACTTGATATGAAACCAACCACCGGATTAAGATGTTGAAGTTATATGGCAAAATATGAAGTATATGATCACAATTAAAAGAATAAAAGAACACAAGAAAATATGATAGAGTAATTAGGAGATTTTATTACACCAAAAATAATGAAGATAGAGAAATATTACAACGATCCTAAAAGCTAGTAATCATTTTTCTGACACTATATAATTGTATAAAAGAGCCTAATATTTATAGGAAACATGTAGGGGACGTCAAAACTCTCTTAATAGAGTTATTGATGAAATATGATGCCAAAAAATTGAATCCAAAACGAAAAGGAGAGAATAACGCGAAAATCTCAAAACAGACACAAACAGGGGCAAAATCTCAAAAAGAGGCGCAGCTTCGCTCGTTTTGACAAAATTTCTTTTTTTTTTTTCGTTTCAAATTATTTTCTTCATCCCGAGCTCTTCTTCAAGTCTAAGACCAATTTCCAACTCCCAATAAGCTTCCAAAATAGAATTTCAACTTCATATAAGACTCAAATAGCATTCCAAACTAAATTATTTTTTATGTGCACTTCAATTAAAAAATTTCAATTACTTCAATAAGGTTTAATATATAATCATTTTTTTAAAAAAAATAATTAAGAACTGTGAATTAAAAGCTACCTCTATTGCAGTGTGAAAGCCAACTACATATAAATTAAAAAAAGAATTGAAAAGTGTCATCACATGAGCATTAAAAAAATTATATAAATGCTCAAATTTGACCACACATAGGGTGTTTGAAACCCATTTTTTGGAGAATGAAATTTTTGGAATAGTTATTGATGGGAGATTATGTGGTGGAAAAGTTATGAAAAGTTTTAGATTTGTGTGTAATATTATTTTATTGGAAGAATATGTGATTGAAATGAAGAGAGAAAAAAAAATGAGAATGAGAATTAGATAAAAAAGGGTGTCAAACATGGCCATATTTTTATATCTACAAGGACAATTTTAAATGATGGTTGATTTGAAATACACTTTTGTATGTAGCTATAGCAAGTGTCAATTTTGATTAGGATATGATTTATAATTGATTAGTCCAGATGGTCCTATCACACACGTTCCAATGAGAATTTAATTGAATTAATTATGAGCAAATATCTTGTTGGATTATCAATCATTATCATGGTGATTTTAAGTTGATTGTGAAATTGATTTGATTGTGAAGTTTGCCAAAAAATATTAATTTTGCAATTAAATCAAACTTGCATAAAGTAGAGGGCTATTAATTTTCTAAATTTTAGAAATCATATTTGCTGGAATATGAAATGATTGACTTGACTTAACTGAAATTATCGTTGCACGAATTGGAGTTTAAAAGATTGTTTTGCCTTAAAGTGAATTAAATGTGTGGAAAATCAATTTTCAAATTTAGGAAGGCAAAAGCACTTACCTAGGCAGTTTGCAATAACAAAATGTGTTAACTAATGAACAATTTGAACATAAGAATGACATGAAAAATAGTTAAAGACATAAATACTATAATAAGTAAAGATTAAAAACCTTAAATACGTAGTGCAAAAAATAAAAATTGTCATATGAATATAATTATCCTAAAATTAAATATTAACTTTAATTTAGATTAAAATCTAAATTTTTATCCCTATTGGGACTTAAATATGTTATCCCGAATGTCGTCGGTTGTATCCTTTAATTTAAGGTTCTTACCAAATTAGTTACGCAACATAATCTTTAAAAGCTACTCTTTTGATTTTTATGAATTGATTTTTTTTTTTTTTTCCATTTTGCACAAGTTCTTTTGATTGACACCGAGGGCTAAAACTGGCTCTGTTTGGGCCGTTTTTTGCATACTTTACCTAAACCTTCATTTTGTGCCACCACAGGTCCCAAACCTTTGAAAATTTCGCACCGGAGGTCCATCTGGACACAAACAGTCCAAATCACCGTTAGTCAACCTGTAAAATTAAAAAATGGGATATTTTGATCATTTTAAGGAGGGGCATTTCCGTCCTCAACCTCAAAGCCATTTCTTTCTTACTGACGCTATTATTCTTCGCCATCAATTAAACAAACAAAAATAATTAAATCTTCTGCATTTAACCGGTTATTTTTTGGTCCTGCTCCTTTATTCCTTTTCCAGCTACAAGGTCAATGAAGATGGCCAAGTTCATCAAATTATGAAAAGTGGAAGCACAACTATAGCAAGAACCAGAAAGTTAGGTAAAAAAATCAAAAGGGTTTTCAAGTGATTGAGTTTTTAAGGAGGGTTTTGGAATTTAACTTGGAGAAGGTAAATTGAACTTGTCAAAATGGAAAAAGTTTAGTTCATTCCACTATTTTTGGCTTGGAAAATGTTGTTTGTATCAAGCAATTAGAAGAAAATTGTTTGGTCAATGGTGTTGAAAATTATTGTTTGAGATGGTGATGGCTTTTGCGACGGCCAAAGTGGTGGTGGGCCGCAGGATTTTGGTGTTGTGGGTGGGTGGGTGGGTGATGCTGATTTTTTTTCTTTTATTTATGATTTTTAAAGGGAAATTACTGTGTGGACGAAAATACCCCTCCTTAAAATGGTCAAAATATCCCATTTTTTAATTTTTCAAGTTGATTAACGGTGATTTGGACGGTTTTTGTCCGGATGCACCTCTGGTGCGAATTTCTCAAAGGTTTGAGACCTATGGTGACACAAAGTGAAGGTTGAGATAAAATCTGCAAAAAACGAAAAGGTTTGAGACTACGGCTGCAATTTTCCCTTTAAAGAATGAAGGTCAAACAAGTGCTGAAACCTGAAATATGTCGGAACCTTTTTAAAATTCTGAAAATTTTGATTGGACACAATGGATTGACAGAGATTAAACCATAATTGTCAGAAATTAATGTTAATTTGTCTCAATGAATTTGAAGTCGATAACATGAAGTTCTTTGCACAAATAGGTATTCGTGTAACACAAAAACAAATTAAGTATTTGTCTCAATAAATTTGGAGTCGACTACATGAAGTTCTTTACTAGATCTATCGAAAGATATACCACAATTACGTGCCAATAAAAGGAGTATCAAGATTCACGTCATAAAATGGTTACTACCATTGACACTAAAGGCAAGTTACAATACGATGGACGGAACAAAACTAAAACGTATATTTAATAGCAAAAATACCCCTAAGTGTCAATCGATGTGCTACCTATTCAGCACAAATAGCTCTCCTTGTGGCAAACCCAAGTCTTTTTCAATGTCAAAACAAAGATTTATCCAAGCGAAATGTGTATTAAGATTCATGTCAAAACAAAAACTTGCTGAAAAATAAAGTCAACAGGGATCCTGTTCTATCTTCAATGTAGAGGAGGCAAGTTTGGAAAATTACTGATAAGCAGGTGACAATATTCAAGTTCATTACCATCCAACATACAATTAGCCAAGAATGAGATTTCTACTTTCATCACAGTAGAAGAAATGAAATTTGTGTAGTAAGGATCAAACATGAGAATGCATTGGCATGTCTAAAGATGCAAATTAACACGCCGGTTTCTTTCATACTTAGCTTTTATTTTAACCTAAAAAAGAAAAGAAAGAAACTCTATAATTCGTAAATGTTGGGTATTTTTGTGATGTCCAAATAACTCCGAGGCAATGATGAAAGAGGAAATTACATAAAACCAGGTATTTAAGTTTTTAAATTCAAAAATCAGATCTAAAGTTTATTTAATCAAAAATCAGGTATTAATTTGATTAATAATTAAAACCCAAATGAAAACCTAATTTACTTCCAATCCCCTCTCACGATATCACCCATCTCTCTCTCTCTCTCTCTAAACACCGTCCTATGTAAACACCGTCTACTTGGAAGAGAATCTCCAGCGCAGAGGCTTCACCACCAGAAGATGTGAGTGCCGCGCTCTGTTCGGTGATCTATGCTCTGTTAGGTGGCGCTCAGATCTGTCACACAGCATCGATCTGAGCCCCGCTGTGAGCCTCGGTGTTTATGCTCACAACGGCGACTAACGGATTTGTGTGGTGGGTGTAGGAGCACTGGAGTTGCTGGAGTTGGGTGTAGGAGCACTAGAGTTGCTGATGGTGGGTGTAGGAGAATGGGCTTCGCTGCTTGGGGCGGGTGAAGATGAGGGCTCATCCTCAGGGGACTCTGCTGGGGTGGATGAGTTGGTAGGAGGAGAGGAAGCGGGGCTTGAGGATTTTAGGGCAGAGGATTTTGGTGCCGGTGTTTTAGATGATGATTTAGGTGCAGGCACTGGTGAGGATTTTGGGGTGGCAGCCGAGGTCTTACTTTCCTTCGGCGACGGTGCAGCTTTTGGGGAAGACGATTTAGGTGTAGGTGATGAAGTCAGAGAGCTGCTTGGAGACGAAGTGGCGGATCTGGAAGTGGTCGTGGTCCTGGCGAGTTGTGATGGTTTCTGCCAATGGTTGTGTCGACGGTGGAGACGGTTATGTTGGGGTGGTGGCCGTGCTTTGTTTGGTGGCTGTGGGTGGTGGCGGTGTTTTGTGTGGTGGTAGTGGCTGAAGTAGTGGCTGTGGTATGTGACCAAGTATTTGGTTATCTGTGACCAAATATTTAACTGTGACCTAAAAATTTGACAATATGTGACTGAAAAATAATCCGTGACTAACAAATTTGAAAATATGTGACCAATGAAATTAACCATTTTTTTATCTGTGACCTAAAAATTATATAATATGTGACCGTAAAAAAATCTATGACTAACTAATTTGGAAATTTGTGACCGTGTGACCTATAAATTTTGACATGTGACTAACTAATTTTGAAATCTGTGACCAACGAATTAAATGTGACCTATAAAATTTTTGAACTGTGACCATTAAATAATTTGTAACGTATAAAAATTAGAATTTGCGACTGAAAAATAATGTGACTAATTCAATTATAAATCTGAGCCTAAAATGATTGCCGGAATAGTCGCCGGAATGAACGTCGAAATAGTCGGCGGAATCGGAGCAGCCGCCGGAATGGTCGCCAGAGAAGAGTGGTCGTCGGAATAATCCCCAGAGCGGTAGGGGTGGTGCATGTGGAGTGGGTTTATTATATTATATTATATTATATTATAATTAATTTTAAAAAAAACCTGATTTTGAATTTTCAGACTATAAACATGATTTTTGAATTTGTGTAAACTAAACACCTTATTTATGAATTTTTCACTTGATGAAAAATTGTGGCCCGTTTAATTTCATAGGCTATAAGCCTGGGATTGAAGAATAATTAAAATCAACACCACAAACGATATAGCCCAAAGTTTGTTGGGTATTTAGAGGAAATCAGCCCATTGGGTTAGGTGCTCAATACCCCGTTGTAGAGATATTTGAATTGAGAATTCTATCCCTTATCTTCACATGGAAGTTAGATGGTTATGATATTCTTATCCTTGAATAACCATTTCAGTTTTTTGTGAACCCTATCTTGAAGAGGAAAATCTAGAAATTCGTTTTCCACCTTGCCTATAAATTGGAGTCTCATGTTCTCATATTTTCACACCAAAAAAAGTGAAGAAACCGGCTTCTTCTATCAGTCTCTTCACTATGCAATTTCTCTCTTCTTCTTCCTGCCTTTGTGTGCAATTCCCAGTGCTTCCAAGTTCTCCAAATTTGGTGTTGCCTTTGTAGTGTTGAATTGATGATTTTCCGAGCCTAAAGAAACGGGGAAAACATTAATTTCATTTTAACTTCTTCTTCAATTCTTTGATTTCCTTTTATTATTTTTCTTGATTCTTACTAATTACTTTGATTTGTTCAATTGTAGGTGGAATTAAGTTCAACAGTAATTTTGAAAATGAACGGTACATATCATAATCATGAAGACAGAAAAAAAATCAATATTAGACAACATAGATTGGAAAATTTAGAGAGAGAAAATGGATTTTACTGTACCTGCACAAAACACGCGCACATCCCCTACCTCCCGCACAAAAATGGAGGTCGTCATGGAAGCTGAAAGTATCTTTCTCTAGCCTTGCAATATAGTGATGTGAAGTCATAAATTTTGGGTGCAGCATTTTCAAATATATGGGGCCATAATTTTTCCATCATCTGAATTTTGACTCGAAAAATAACTGGAAATTCGATTTCTCTCATACACTTTCCCCCCTTCAGTTTTATGTTGAAAAAGAAACTATCATTAAGCGAAGTGGATTCGCATTTTGATAACTTTAGGATCCCAAGTCATTCTTTTCCAAGAGTTTCAACAAACTGGCTAAATACAGGTTATCACAGTCTTGGGGCAAACCCATGTTTAGGGCCCATTTTGCAAGGCTTCTACTTTTTGTATAAGAGCTGGTCACTTTTGACCAACTTCCTTTAAAAGATCATCCAACCACATTATCCGAGTATACCCAAAAACAGCAGCTTAGTCTTAGGGCCAGTTTGGCATGACTTTTGAGAAGTCAAAAGAAACTTTTGAGACTCAAAAGCTGCTTTTGTACCCATTAGACTATTTTTCTAAAAGTACTTCTTATAATTAGAAAAGTTTTTAAAGGAAGATTGTCCAATATGACCTCCTCTAAAATAACTTTCGAAACAGAAAGTTCTTTAAAAATTAGTTTCTAAACAAAAATTTAAATAGCTTTCTCATGAAACTCTTCTACAAACAGGAAAAACTTTGCCAAACGGGCCTTTAGAAGTAACTTTTAACTTTTCAAAAGCTCTGTCAAACTGACACTTACCATCTCATATTCATATTTAAGGCTACAATGTGTGTCTCTGAGTGGAAAAGAAAGGGTGTGTGCACATTTAAAAATCAAGGGCATAATGTTGCAACAGAGACATTATATAACAAAACGAGAGACGAATCTGATTGCATGCAGTTACCAATTGCATAATAGTACCATAAATTCAATGCATTGACCATATCATGATCGATCTGAAATTATCTTCTAGGATTCAAGTAACAACAATTTGTTGGAATAACATCTTATATGGAAGATGAAAATACATCAAACACTCAGTGTAGCCACAAACCACCTTAACACAACGCAGAAGGACGTTTTTATGTGAACAGTTTGTCAAAACAATCATATACTCCAACATTGCAAATATGGAAATCAGTCTGCAATAAATTACTTTTGCATGTAGATCTGAATACCGAATGTAGATCAAATCATAATTACTGCAGCATCTACAAGTTACAAAGTAATTCAATTCATGTTGATAAACAAAACATAATTATAAAAGCAAACATTTAAAATTTTCTTGAACAAACTGTAGTTAGTTCTTACCTCATATGCTGCAAGTGAGCTCCACATCTCTGTTAATAAGTATTTCAAGTGAATAGCACAGCCATTTGCTGCTTCTGTACAGAACCCAAATTCTGACAATTTCGTAGCCTTAAGATGCCAAGTCTTCTTTTCCCTTTTATGTTATTGGCCAGGTGTACATTCTTTGGTGGTTAATTTTCCAGCATTTTATAGGGATTTTTTAGACCTTTCTTTTTTGCCATGAAAATTACTGACACTTACAATGTTATGGAAACGAAAGGGGAAAAAAAATGACTATTTTACATTAGAAAGTAAAATTGCCTTCCGTTTGGAACCAACACTTCAAGATATCTGATAATAACAGCTTAAGAAGTTCCAGATTATTTACTTTCGCTATGAGTAAATGCTATGAAATCACAGCTACAGATGGTCTACAGGACCAACTGCAAGGGTAAAAAACACCGTCAATTGCTTTCGTTTATAACTTGACTATTTACATATAAGCCCTCTCTTCTTTTTGGAACACTTGTAGTTTCGATACTCGATCCTCTAAATTTCAACTCGGAGGTTGTTCTGAATCGAGGATCAATTGAAGAAGGTCTAGAATCTACATCTGGGCTCGGCCTATAGGGACCAGCTGATCCCCCAGAGTACCTTGGTGGAGAGATCCTTCTTGATGAAGATCTTAGACTAGTGCCTCTCAGATCCATATTCTCAACGTTTCTGGAAGAATCCGTGAAAGACCTCTCCCCCGTGCCAGATGCCAATGGAGCTCCATTAATGACAGATGTGGAACTAAATGGATCATCGGGGCCCCACGAGGTAAGTGCCTCCTTTTTATTGGCAAAAAACTGCCACGCTCCAAAGAGAAAAAGAATGAAAAACAAAACAGGACTCGTCCATAGGATGTTATTGAATTCACTTTTGATCGATGGAAGGTTGGAACGATAGATTGCCACGTATCCATTCCCAAGACTGAGAATAACAAACTTTTCATAGTCACTGGTGAGCAAAGGTATTGCCATCCTCTTTTCATCATTTACATCAACCACTTTCTGATTTAGAAAAGTTGATACGATCTCGTCAAGGCCAACAGAGAAAGAAAGTCGTAATCCACCAGTCCAAACATAATGCTGAGATGACACATTGTACACAAAAATTTTCTCCTGGTTAGCAATCAGCAAATAACCTTTCATTGCATGTAAGGCTAGAGGCTCAACCAAGTCCATCTTCCTCTTCGATCTAATTCTGCATTTGAAGTTCACCATATCGCCCATCAATAAAGTGTGAATCAACTCACCTTCCTGAGTGAACCCATATGCCTTCGACCGGTCTATGGCATCAAAAACATAATTCTTAGCAATAGAATTATTCAATCCTTCGCACTGGGATTCCTTTAGTTTCATGGTCCTCAAATCCAAAGACCCTGCACCTGTCTCTGTAAGAAACAAAAGCCTTTGCTTCAAGAATGCAAGTGGCTGCCTACTTGGAACGGTCGACCCATAAACCGTACCATCTTCCCGGAGCACTGTAATTTTCCCACTACCATCTATAGCCAAAATGTATCTTTTCCTCCCAACATGGTGCACTTCCAACACATTAATCCTCGGTCGACCTCCTTCTGAGATCTCGAATCTTCCAACCATCTCCACGTGAAGAGAACTAAACTCATCACTGTTCGACACCTCCCAAACCCTATGCATAAAAACTAATCCGTTCCCATACCCTGAAATGATTATGCTCTCATTCTTATAAACCGACAAGTAGGACATCATAGCTGTTACTGACGATGATTCCAACTGCAACTCGGAAAAAGCATCAAACTCCACGGTAACATCTCCATTTCTCAGAAACACATATACCTTACCCTTGTCGTCCCCCACTGCAACATACTTGCTCAAACCCTCAAAATCCCTAAAAGGCAATACATTAATACAACTAGGACTAGACCCCAGTTTTACGGCTGACACAAACTGAAACCTCTCCGACCAAAATGAACTATACTTCGTCACTGACACCGTCCACAGCCCCTCTCCTGACAGAACCTTCTCTTTCCCGTTCAACCCTTCTTTAGTTTTCTCAACTTCCCTTTTCTCATCATCAGTTGACACCAGAGGGAACTTCTCAAAATTTTCCGGGATCTCAGAAAATCTGGACTCTAATCGCGAAACAAGTTGAGTTAAATTTTTTACTAACTCTTCAAGTTTTTCCAATTGTTGTTGCTGTTTTCTCACCAAATTAACATCTGGGTTGGTTTCATAGTCAAATTCACTCAAAGGGACATGATCTTTATTATCATTTTCAATTAAATTTGAAGATGGTTCCAAATCTGATGCAAGAACAAGGCAAGAAATACGCGGAAGATGTAATAACATAAAAATAAGGAAACAAAACATTAATATAATTATTGACTTGCCTTTTTCGCGAGGAATGGACATTGAATTTGAATTTGGTTTTATGTAAAGTGAAGTTCTTGGATTACACCGACTGATGTGATGACTGTTACTCGGAGCTAAGGTTTTTGCAGGTAGGATCTGAAGAATTTGGTGTAAGAATAGGGGGGATTTTGTTGTTTATGGAGAATTTGAGGGATTAAAGTGAGGAAAAAGAAGAAATTTGGGCTGAAATGAATGGTGGCGGCAAATATTTTTTTATGTTTATTGGCATAAAACGTCCCTAGGTTTGATCTTTAATGTGAAAAACATCCTTACGTTTTAAGTTTTTACATTTTCACCTCTATTTTCACTTTTCATTGTAGAGAATGTCCTTTTCATCAATTTTTATCCAATTTCTCAATTAAAAAAGTAAAATGACAAATATACCCTCTTATTTAAATAAGAGAAAAAAGAAAAATAAAGAAATAATTGTAATCATACTCCCAAACCTTTTTAAAAAGTATACATGAATCCCAAATAAATTAATAATTTTTTTTTAAAAAAATGGCTTTCTCTCCCTTTCTTCTTCCCCACAAATCCACCAAAGATCCTAAAATCCACAGCCCTCCCTTCCTTCAATAAACTCCACAAAAAATCACCAAAGATTCCAAAACTTATTAGCTCAATTCCACTTCAAAATCATCTAAATCTTTTAAA
This sequence comes from Fraxinus americana, assembly GCA_035079005.1. Taxonomy (NCBI): domain Eukaryota; kingdom Viridiplantae; phylum Streptophyta; class Magnoliopsida; order Lamiales; family Oleaceae; genus Fraxinus; species Fraxinus americana. The sequence continues at coordinate 3,180,286 of CM068712.1, forward strand.
AGCGTGTGATTAGAGCTCGATCCTGAGAGTGAACAGTAGCGTTAGGACTTGTATTTTTAAATATGATTCCGTGGAATTGGTCACCATGGTTAGGCAACTCGATCGATGGTGGTTTGCGACCATGAAAGTCACCAGAGGTTCGGGTTTTGGTTGCTAAATCGTGTGCAACCATGGTATGTTTTTGATTGATTTTGGCGTCAATAATTGTTGCTTGGACTGGAGATTGGTTGAAGATTGTAGGTGGCATGAAACCATTGACCAGAGGGTTGATTTTCAGTGGCAAAGGTGGCAGCAAGGTGGTCGTTGGAGACTCGATGACTCTATAGAAGGCAAAAATCGCCCTTAGGCTAGAGAGAATTGGTGAAGGAATGGAATGTTTTTTTTGGTTTGGGAAGGAATATAAATTTTTAAAGTTTGAGAATGTGGATGATACATATAAAAAAATTGGTTATGATTTGCAAAAAAAGTTAATTTTTTTTCCTTTTTTATTGTCTTATTTAAATATGAGTGTATATTTGTCATTTTATATTTTTTAATTAAAAAATTGGATAAAATTTGATGAAAATGACATTATCCACAATGAAACGTGAACATAAGGGTGAAAATGCAAAAAATTGAAACGTGTGAATATTTTGCATATTAAAGGTCAAATGTAGGGACGTTTTGTGCCAATAAACCTTTTTTTTTTACGAAAGAGCTAATTTTATGATAGTCTAAGGGGTCCAACCTAAGACCTTAATACCATGTTTGGATGAGATTTTAATTTTTAAACATATTTTAATAAGTTGCATTTTTTCTAAGTAAATTCTATCTAGATTCTCCAGCTTTTTCTAAGAGTGACATCCATGTTCCCAAAATTTAAAGATATGGCACCCATGACCTGAGCAATAGGACAATGTTTATTTGAATATTTAAAAGGAAGATTACACATTTAAGAGAATAAGTTTAGCCTATTTCAAAAATAAGAAAATAAGTTTGAAATTTTCAAAATCAGATTTTTATTAAAAAAATTTAAATTTTTATTTATGAAATAATAAATTATTAAATTAATTTATTATTAAATATTTAATTCTAATATAATATAATTAACTTATCCCATCTTCACCACCCATACCGCTCCGGCGATCGTTCTGATCATTGCTCTACTCCGACGAACTTTTCGACGACCGTTCCGGAGACTTTTAGACGAATTTTCTGGTGACTGGCCGGCGAACTTTTCAGGTGAAGTTCTGACGAACTTTTCACGACTTTTCCGGTGACTTTTTCGATTCGGACAATTATTTATATTATTAATTAATTATTTATTTATTTTATTAATTAAATATAATGATATTACAATTATATAATTAATTGTCAGATATACATAATTAGTTGGTCACAGATTATTTTTGAGGTCACAAATCAAAAAAAAATTATAGATCACGATTTTTTTATTGGTCACAGATCAAAAATTTTGTGGGTCACGAATTATTTCGAGATCACAAATCAGGTCACATATTATTTTATTGGTCACGGATCAAAAAATTACAGGTCATAGTTATCTATCAATCATATATTTTCAAATTTATTGGTCACGGATTAATTTTTAGTCACAATTTTAAGGTTACAATTAGATTTTTTTTTTTTTTATCACCCCCGTTACCACCACCAATTTCTGTGACTACCCCCGTCACATATTATTTTTTAGTCACAATTTTAAGGTCATCACCACCAAATTCTGTGACCACCTTTGTGACCACTCCTGTGACCACCACTGACTTTTGTGACCACCCCGTAACCACCATCGAGAACTGTGACCACCACTTCATGAGTCATCACTGCCACCAGCCACGTCGTCGTCGCTGCCACCACCACAACAATACACCAACTCAGACTCGGCCACACCCACCACACACAAAACAATACACCAACTTACCAAGACCTCCAGCAACCGCTACTACTACAAAACCGCCCTGTCGCCACCACTACCACCTCAACCATCATCATCACCGTCCACCAACCACCAAACATAGATCAGAAAATCGCCACCTGCACCACACAGATCCGCCCCGACAAAACACCACCATAACCAGTTAACCACAGTCAACAAAACCACCACCACCACATAACCGCCAACTACACCACCGTGCAACAACGTTTCGAGGCGCACACAACGATTTTGAACACACATAACAAAACAACCAGATTGTCTACACCACCATCTCACCATCACCATCACCATCACCACTACAAAACACTGAGCACAACCACAACCACCCCGATCTCAACAAAAGCCCCAAACAGAGCATGAATTCCTATAGAATCAGTCACAAATCGAACCCACAGAAGAAGACCCACAATGAAACGAGTCGTGCCTGATAGGGCAATAGCTAGAACAAGTAGAATCCAAGCAGCCACATCATTGACTGCTGCAGCAGACATGGCTATTTGACCAACATTGGAAGCGACCTATAAGGCGGTGATAGTGTCGGCTACTTCGCGCAGCTCCACTCTGGTGGTGTCGGTGCCGGATCGGGGGTGGGTGGCGAATCGGTGGTGGTGTCAGGCTGCTTCGCGCAACTCCACTCTGGTGGTGCCGGTGCCGGATCGGGGGTGGGTGCAGCGAAGAGAGAAAGAGGGAGATGGAGATGATAGAGAGAGACAGTGAGGCGGCGGAAGAGAGAAAAAGAGGAAGATGAGAGTGGTAAATAATTTTTAGGGTTTGGGGGATGAAATTTGTATATATAATATATAAATATAAAATATCTGATTTTCGAAATATTAAACTTCAAATTTGATTTTAGAAGTTTAAAAACTTAAAATATAGTTTCATACTTTCACGTAATTACCACTATTTAAAATGACTACGTGACACGATGTCAATTTGAAATTGAGAAATTATTCAAAAAAAAATTTGTTATTCCAAAACAATCTAAACGCTGACTTTAACTTTCATTTAGAAATCCGAGCATGGTTAAATTTCTCATGTTCATGAAGCGCCTCTTTTCTTCAACTCATCCTCAATATCACGTGGGTACGGTATGATCATCTTTATCCTTTTCAATGAAAGCCCTAAACCTAGATAGAAGTTTTCAAGCTTATGTCACGTAATCGTCCTTCTTATGTCATTTCTACAAGGTATGGATCCTTGCAAATATGATACGATAAATCTGATTGGCATTGTCGTATCCATTTCCACAAAAGTAATTAGATAAATTAATAATTCTTAAAAATAAATAACTTACTTATTTTTAACTTGGAAAATGCCGGATGTACCGAATGGTGTACCCCCCTCACAATGTGTGCGGGGCCCGTGTGTGTTTAAAATGGCGGCTCTTGGTCCCTACCTCCTAATGTGAGTGGGATGTAAAAGATTATGTGAAAAAATTATGTACATGTAGCATAACCCTTTTAACTTAGACCAACAAAAAATATTATTTTTCGTTACTCATCCACTTCTAAGTCATTTTTTGTGTATAAACAAACATTTTCAAACCAAAACATTTAGCACTTGTTTGAGCCCCATTTTTTCATCAAAATACATTTTTAAAAAGTGATTTGATCACATTTCAACCACACATTATTCAATAAAATAATATTACATTCAAAACTTTTTCTTATTTTTTAACCACACATTCTCCATCAAAACACTATTCTAAAATGCATTTTTTGAAGGAAAAAAATTGGGGCGCAAACAACCCCCCAGTCCTATAACCATGTGGTGTGTGATTTATTTTTTTGAAATTATTGGAAATTTGTAAAACATAATATTAAAGGAATTTATCTAAAATGAGCAAAGATACCCTTCTTTTATTATAGACCAATAATCTACACGAAAAACATTCCTATCAACACATCAATTAGACAATGCGTTACACTCTGAACGAGTTCAGATCCGATGTCTATTCCCGTAGTGGACTCATTTTGAACTAAGAATTGACATATTTATGATCAAATCAGCATTATAGGAAAAGAAAAATTACAAACTCAAATGCTTATTAATACTCAAATAGTTAAGACAAGGCAATCTTGATCTTCAGGCAACTAAACTAAGAATTAATTAAAGTTACACAAAGTGCATAACAGTGTAATAAGATTGCTATGCTAGAACTACTAATAAATAATGGTATAATAGCCTATTCGTATGTCCTCGCAATTATTAGGAACCCTACCATACTAAAAAAACGATAACCAATTAAATTGGACGAAAAAAGAAAAAAAAAACGAGATTCTACCTTACAAATACAAAGTTTCTGAGGTTTAAGCTTCTCGAGACAATGAGATGTCGAAATATAGTTTACTACTAATTTCAAAAACCGAATGGTGATTTCCTACGGCTTCCTCCTTCGCCATACTGTTCGTTCCATTTCCGCAGCTCATTCATGCTGGCTGCATCATATGCAACGGAAGGCCCCACCTGGAAATTTTTATAAAGTTCAATTGATTGGTATATATATATATATATATATTTTTTTTTTTTTTAATTTTCTGGGCTTGATACACTTAAAAGTAGAGTTCGAACAATTTACCTTGGCTTTCGACTGGACAAAGTCATCCAAACTAAGTCGTCTTAACACAGGCACTCCATCATTTCGCTTACCCTGCAATGAGACAAGAACCAATTTTAGACGTGGAAATTATTGTGATTAACTAAGAAGAAAGAATGGTTCGCAAGTTAGAGAAAATATGGTAACTCAGGCGTGTTTTTTGACAGTGGTAAAGAGGAAAATATAGACCATTCACTCCTTTCATACGAACACACTCTTCCATCGTTAAAACTTCCAACGCCAGCACCAGCCACCATTTGCTATCTTTGAACTTTCACCTATTGTTATCTCAACCACACCCTTTTCTAGAAGGGAAAGCAAGGCTTCAAAGGTATCTTGGACGTAGGAAACAAGGACGATAGCATTGAAAAGTGGAGAAGAAGAGGGTGAAGAATGTGCTATGATGGGAAATATAAATAGGTCTTAAGTCGGAACAAAGCTCTCAAGAAGCCAGAGTAGAATGTGGAGGAAAAACTGGAAAAGATCCCAACTCAGATTTCAATTGTTGATCTATTGATGACCTTGGAACATTACCGACCTATGGGGCCCAAGTGGCAAGTCAAAAAGCTAGCCAGAGCACGCAAAGCCAAGAATTAAAGCAAGCAGCTTTCAATGGTTCAAAAATTAGTCAAAACAGCATTAAATGAGATTCAAGTTTTATCCACCAATAAGTGGCACTAAAGAACTTCAAATTAGACAATCAGTGGTTTCTGTCCTATTATATTCAAATGTATATTGTTCTGAAAGATTGGTGATAAACTCAAGAATCCATTAGTTGGCCTTGTTACCCCCATTGATTAGCTGTTCTACAAGTTATTTTGCTAAAGAAAGGGGCTTCATAATTTAGTTTTCAACATATGGAAAGGATACATCTTAGCCTATGTCTGGCTCATGTTTAAGAAATGATTATAAACACTCAAACCACTTTTAATCGACACATTTTGAGCGACCCACAAGTACTACCCATTTATCCATCACTCATTTCTATTTGTTTATAAATACTACCCAAACATATAACAGGTTCAAAATTTAGTCAAAATCAGCCCGAACTGAGATTGAAGTCTATCCACCAGTAAGTACTAAAAAAGCACTTAAAATTTAGGAATCAGTAGTTTTCGTCCTATAATGCTCCCATGTATATTGTTCTAAAAGAATGGTGATAAACTTGTAAAAGAATAAATTAGTAAGTACCCTAGCATAGAAAAAAATTAAAAATAAATAAAAAAACGCAAGGCAGTTCCAACCAAAGACTGTGAAGGAAATGCAGCCATCTGGGACAGCAAAATTCTATGAAAGGAATGATAGATCAAGCATTGTCGCCTTTACCTTGCTTTCTTTTTCTAGCAATTCTTGGACAGGTCTATATGCTGCAGCAATGCAAAGGTTCTGCAAAAATATGTTTACACAAGTACAATATTACACCCCCTTGATACACTTGAGCAAAAATAATTGTATCTAATTCGTAATGAAATTCAGCGAATTACCTTTAAATCACTCCCCGAATAACCTTCGGTAGCATTTGCAAGTTGGTCAAAAGAAAATCCAGATTCCAGATTTTCTTGAGCAAGTATTATCTTCAGTATCTTCAGACGATTTTCAGCATCTGGTAGGTTCACATAAATCCTAATAACCATACATATTTCATTAGCTTTTTTTTTTTGATAGGTATCCATACATATTTCATTAGCATTTTCATTTTCCATCATTTCAGCCTATTGTGTTTCAGCAAAGCATTCTCTTGCAACCAACATTCTTTAAAGATAAACGATATTTGTAATTAAAGACAGCGTGATATAGAACAGGTTTTAAAATCCTCCCAGAACAGGCATGCTGATCATCTGACATAACACTTACAGCATGTTTGCAAAGCTTAAATTATAATTTAAGTAGGTAAAACATACTCTTATCCACACATTTTATAGGACCACAATTTACTACCCACTTATTATCCACACTTTCCGTGAGACCCACAGCTTATAAGTACTACCAAGCAAGCACTTAATGTTTACTTGTGAGAACTTTACCTTCTTGGTAGGCGTCGAATGACAGCGTCGTCGAGATCAAATGGTCTATTTGTAGCGCCAAGGATGAGGATTCTCTGGCTGTCTTTTGACCTCAGTCCATCCCAAGCAGCCATAAACTCGTTCCGCATTCTTCTAGTTGCCTCGTGCTCAAATGCACCCCCACGAGCACCAAGTAAACTGTCAACCTGCATGCACAGGCATAGCAAGGATTTATAGCTACAATAAATGATAGTCAGAAACATCTAAAAACACTAACATGCATGAAACACCTGTGCATTTGCTTTATATTATGGATTAGTGCATGTGGATTTATAGAGTGATGAATTTTCCTATCGATCGTCTCCATGTAAAATACAGAAAGAATGAGAATATGGTGCTTGCTCCTTATTTTCTTACTATCGAATAGAAGACCACCTTAATGGTCTCTTAGTATCACTTGATCTCTCTAACAGTCCTCTTTCTATTTATTAAGTAAACTCCACTCTACTTCTCAACATCTAATTTATTGCTAATTAAAAATATACAAAACTGTCACTTTTGAACATAGTCTACGGATTATAAACAATAAATACATAATTCCTGGATTTCAATATTTGAAAAGAAAAAAAAAATGCTTCTCATATGGAAGAGTGTAATGAATTGCTAGTTTGTGAATATCCATTAAGCCTCTTACCAGCTCAGATATCTTGCCTTTAAATACTAATGCTAATAATATCACACTCCTTGTGTCATAAAAACTTCTGTAGTCTAAATAAGGTGGGTTATTTTTTGAATCAAATTTTTATTTCATTGCCTTGCAGCATCAAATAATTTTTTTCCATTTTTATGTAGATAGCTCTTTCTGTAAGCGTCATACTATGTTGAAAATCATAAATACATTCACAGTTCACTTTGCAGCTTGTTTTAGGTAGGAAAATATCCTATAGAAAAAGTTGATTATACCAGTATTCTTTAGATTTTTAGTACACAAAATTGCTGTCCTAAAGAAGAAATAACAACCTATCAACATCATCAATAATTACATTCTATTCAAGATCATATATGTGGCAGGTCTCACCTCATCAACAAAAATAATTACAGGAGCAAGCTTGCTAGCAAATGAGAAGAGCGCCCTTGTAAGCTTTTCAGCGTCGCCAAACCACTGCATAAGGAGCAAATGGGAAATTTACAATGTATAAACAACTTAAAAGGAAGCGTAAGAAGCAGAATTGCAAAGAAATGCATTTTATGCACATCCTCAATATGATTTTCATTCACTTGTTACCACACTCTAACCCGTGTTTGGTAAACTTGGAATACCAGATGAAGGGAAGAAGAAAAAGTGGAAGAAATTGAAAAGACCATTATTAAAGGTTTTTTAATTATTCTCACTGATTTCCACGGAACCTACTTGCATACTCAATCATCACGAGTTAATTAAGTTCTCAAGTGTAGTTCAATATTAATAAGGCGCCAGGTGACGTGCCAACCACAACGCCTAATGTTAAAAGGAAGAACTGGGTGCTGAGGCAGTTTTCCTCCGTGAGGTGAGGCGTAAGCATCAAGACGGTTTATGTTGTAAGCCTCACCGCAAACAAAAATAAACATATAATAAATCTAAACAATCTTAAAAATTCTCCATAGAAATAACTCCCAAATAAATTAATAAAGTAGCAAATCATTAGACCTGTTGAAATGAAAAAAGGTTTAAAAGTCTTTTAAGCCCCTAATGTTAAAGAAAAAATGTAGTTGGTAACTTGGTGTCGAAATAAAAGCAAAGTGAAGAAGTATATTAAAAATATATAAAAGAAAAAATACCTCCTGCAAACTGCTGAAATTTCGTAGACTTAGGTGGCCGCCAGAATATTGTGGCAAAGGTGGTTTGTCTTGGGAATTGGGTAGAGGCATGTAGTATGCAAAAGCTTTTTGGTTTTGTTTGTCTTGAGTGGAGTGTAATATTAAATAGTTTAGGTTAAACAAGTAAATGTAACTATTGGGCCTGCTTGGAAATAAAGCTTCTGAACATTTTAACAGCAATATCACGGCACATGCCTCATGCGCCTTGAGGCATATACCTCAAGGCGTGCCTCAATAAAGTAACATAAAAAATTGTGCATTGAGGAAACCTTACTCCTCAATTTAAAGTGCGCCTCACGACCACCTTTTAAAACCAAGTCAATGCCTAAAACTCAAGATGAGGATATGATGTTACCAATTATCCTATATCTTCTAAAGCGCATTTGTAATTGCATTTCAATTAAAACATTTATAAAGCCAGCGCAAAATGATGTGTAAACGAACTTACATAATCATGCTCAGGAATGAAGATCATCAAAAAACTTCATTCTAAAGCATTTATGAAAAATAAAACTATATGTCCCACGTACTAGCAAAAATTTCAATACGATCTAAATGCTAAAACGAAATATAGCAGATTTGCTTAAGCTCCCCACACAATCTATTGGATTCTGCAACTGCTTTGATTCCTGATCTTGCTTCAACCCTCTCTTTAATTGTCTTAGTAGTGAAAAAATAAATAGACTACACAAAATAGAAAATAAAAAAAAAAGGTCTGTTTTAACCAATAAAGTACCTATATAAAATTTATAGTACAAGATAAGGCCTTCAAACCAAATTGATCTATTTGAAATGTACTTTTTGTTAAACCGCCTCTTAAGCCATTAGAGAGGGAGCAAATTTAACCCCTGTTTTGGCTCCATTTTTCCAAAAACTCATTTTTTCAAAACTCATTTCCAACCACACATTCTTCCATAAAATAATTTTACACGAAAACCCAAAATTTTTCCTTATTTTTTAACCATACATTCTCCAATAAAAATATCACTATTCCAAAACACATTTTCCCTCAAAAATGGAGCTCAAACGGGGGCTTAGTATTTAAATTTTGTCATCAACATGCCCCACATGTTCGATACAATTCATTTTCTCAAAAGTTTTAACGCGCAAAATTCTTACTAATCGACACAAACTAGACTAGGAATGTACATTTTCTGTTGTATCAAGATATGATACCAAACTGAACCAACTCATCTAAGAGTTTAAACTGTTAAGAGAGAGAGATAAATTGATTAACTAATCTTTTATCTTCAAAAGTTTTATATTGAAAACAAATATCTACATTGTAAAACGCACAACTTTGTAACAAGTTCAAGGGCTTTCTCGAGCTACTCCACTGGATGACATACACTTTGCAATTATAAAACACTGAATCATCACGAATTTGTCCATTGCAAATCCACTGATGTAAAGAAGAAAGGAAAGACTTGGTGCTTTGGCAAAGCTTATAATTGGTTATAAGTTGATCAACTCTATTTTTTAACTACACATTCCGTATGATCCACAACTTTTACCTACTTTTACCCCCTTGTTATCCATCCAATTCATAGGACCCACAGTTGATAATCTAACAAAAACTTTTCCAAACATGCTCTTATTCTGATGTTAAGAGACATGCACAGTTTATTCCAACCTTCCCTTCACAACCTTCCTGCCACAGCTTTCTTTTTGCATGCACAAAACATAAACAAATCAATAAAGGAGCAAGCTCACATATGAAGTAGGAGGGATACACACCTTAGATGTAAGCGTTGAACCAGTAATGCTGATGAAATTAGCCCCTGCTTCTGTTGCCAGCGCCTTAGCAAGAAGGGTTTTCCCAGTTCCAGGAGGTCCAAAAAGTAATATCCCTTTGCAAGGCTGACAAAAGCTGCAACCTATTACAAGCCGAAAATGCAACAAAATGGATAAATTGGTCGCACGGTAAATCTAAGTTACCCGCAACAGATTTCCACTGGAGAATAGCTCGGGTCTCCGCATGGGAAGAATTACAAGTTCATTCAAAGCCTTCTTTACATCTTCAAGAGCACCAACATTGTCAAACTTGACACCTATCTCATCTGGAGGAACTACTGCTGAAACGAAGTTGCTCTCAAACTCATCCTTGGCAAGATTCTGCAACAAGTTTTCATCAGGTCAAGCACAAACACAAAAATTGGCAATAGAATGTTTGTAACATGATAAGAAAGCGAAAGACCTTTAAATTCTGGGAAGGCTTCTTGGATACTGTTTCGCGCTCCTTTAACCTTAAAATTGCAAGTTCGAGGCTACATGTGATAGGAAAGGAAATAAACATAAATAATCAAAAAATTTGATACACAGATGTTACAGACTGTTTTAGTATAGGAAGTAAATTACTTAACCCTAATTGATAGAATCTTATTTATAGGGACTTGTCCTATAAATAATATAAGTGACTTGTATATATACATGTAAAACCTAATAGAGTAAATAGAAAATATATTTTTCTCCTTAATAGTCGACTTCATGGTATCAGAGCCACCATCGGCTCGTGCAAATCTCAACAATCTTGGGCTCATTCTCATCGGTCGTCGGCGCTAGGGTTCCGAGCAGCAGTCGCCGCCTCAGCTATCACATTCGGCCGCCGGTCAGCAGTCGATTCCGTGAACTGCAGTCGCGCTGTCGTCCTCTTTTCCGTCGCGAGCAGCAGTCACCTTTCCCGTTTCCGTCGCCTCTATTTTCGCGAGCTACAGTCTCCGCCGCCGTAGCCCGTTTCCGCCGCCACTCTCTGTCCGGTCTTGCCCGGAGTGTAGTATCCCCAGTCCCGTCCTTAGTGCATCCAATTCAAGATATTCTGGGTGTTGACAACAGTTTTGTTACTGTACGTTGTTGGGGCAGCTCTAACTTGATTTACAGCCAGCTCGTGGAAGTGCTGGGTGGTCTGGAGTTTGAAGCCTTGGTTACCTAGAATTTACAGTGTTCAGGGTGTTTGTTTTCGAGGCTCTTATTTTTGGCCAGCTCATTCAGTGGTGTGGGATCTCCTTTGGGGACAGGTTCGAGTTCTTTAAGTATTTTGATTTTGTCGTGATTTTTATGTTATTTACCTGATACTTGGTAATATGGAGGAAAAGACTTCTGTTGTTATGCCTGATGTGATTCCTATGATGTCAAAAATCACGGAACATAAACTTAATAGATCTAATTATTTAGATTGGAGTAAAACTGTTAGGTTGTATTTGCGGAGTATTGGTGTGGATAATCACTTAACTGATGAGCCACCTAGTGATGGCTCGAAAGTCTCATGGTTAAGAGAGGATGCTCGTCTGTTTTTGCAAATACGTAATTCTATTGATAGTGAGGTGGTTGGTTTGATAAATCATTGTGAATTTGTGAAAGAATTGATGAATTACTTGGAGTTTGTGTATTCTGGAAAGGGAAATATCAATCACATTTATGAGGTGTGCCAAGCCTTTTATTGTGCAGAAAAAGGTGACAGATCTCTTACGGACTACTTTATGGACTTTAAGAAGACTCATGAGGAGCTTAATATGCTACTTCCAGTCAGTACTGATGTAAAGGTGCAGCAAGCTCAGAGAGAAAAGATGGCGATTATGAGCTTCTTGGCTGGTCTTCCTTCTGAATTTGAGACTGCTAAATCTCAAATTCTTTCTAGTCCTGAGATATCCTCTTTGGAGGAAGTTTTTAGTAGGGTACTCCGCACGGAACATTCAGCTCCTACTCAACCTAATAGTGCTCTTGTCAGTCGCACCTTTGAATTTGGGGAAAAACGTTTAGAAGTGCCAATAAAGGGGAAAACTCAAGTAACTATGATCGGAACTCTGGTATTCGGGGACGGGATTCGGGGGGTGTTGTATGTCATTATTGTCAAAAGCCAGGACATGTGAAGAGAGATTGTAGAAAGTTGCAGCGCAAGACTCAGTTGAACCAGTCAGACTATGTTGCCTCTACCAATGACGCTTCTGAGCCTATTCTAATATCTGCAGATGAGTATACGAGTTTTCACAATATCAATCTCTAAAGTCTTCATCTACTCCTACTACGCCGATTCAGTTCAGGTAAAATGAACACATGTCTTGTGTCCTCATCTTCCAAATGGGTCATTGATTCTGGTGCCACGGATCACATGACAGGTAATTCTAGCCTGTTTTCTTCCTGTCAGTCACATACGCCTAGTTCTACGGTTACTTTAGCAGATGGGTCTACATCTCATGTTCTGGGCTCTGGCACAATTATTCCAACACCCTCAATTCCTTTACATTCTGTTTTGAGTTTACCTAACCTATCTTTTAATCTAGTCTCTGTCAGTAAGCTCACTCGTTCCCTTAATTGTTGTGTCTCATTCTATCCTAATTTTTGTTTGTTTCAGGATCTTATGACGAAGAAGATTATTGGTAAAGGACATGAGTCTGGAGGCCTATACATTCTTGATACACAAACACCAAAGTCTATTGCGTGTTCTGGAGTTGTGACCCCTTTTGAAGCACATTGTCGACTTGGTCATCCTTCGTTACCTATGTTAAAGAAACTTTATCCTCAGTTTTCTAGTTTATCTTCATTAGATTGTGAGTGCTCGGTTTGCAAACATCATCGTTTGAGCTCTAGTCCCAGAGTCAATAAACGAGCTAGTGCTCCTTTTGAGTTAGTTCACTCCGATGTTTGGGGTCCGTGTCCTGTTGTGTCCAAAGCTGGATTTAAATATTTTGTTACCTTTGTTGACGATTACTCTAGAATGACATGGTTATTTTTAATGAAAAATCGTTCAGAATTGTTTTCCCATTTTACAGCATTTTGTGCTGAAATCAAAACTCAATTTAATGTTCCTGTACAAACTTTGAGAAGTGATAACGCTAAGGAATATTTATCAGAATACTTCCATAACTATATGGTTCAACATGGCATTATCCATCAAACCTCTTGTGTAGATACACCATCTCAGAATGGAGTTGCTGAAAGAAAAAATAGACATCTCCTCGAAATTGCCAGAGCTTTGTTATTCCAAATGCATGTCCCCAAACATTTTTGGGCTGATGCCGTCTCTACTGCCTGTTTTCTGATTAACCGTATGCCCTCCTCCGTTCTATCTGGTGAGATTCCCTTTCATGCTCTTTTTCCTCGTAAGTCCTTATTTCCTATTGAACCTAAAATATTTGGTTGTACTTGTTTTGTTCGAGATGTTCGACCTCATGTTACAAAACTTGATCCTAAATCTCTGAAGTGTATATTTCTTGGGTATTCTCGTGTGCAAAAAGGGTATCGATGTTACTGTCCCAATCTTAATAGGTACCTTGTGTCTGCTGATGTTACCTTTCTAGAACAAACACCATTTGTTTCATCCTCAGGTTCTATCAGTATGTGGGACGATGATGATTTATTAATCTATACTTGTATATCCCCTAGCTCTGATATTCCTTCATCTGCTCCAGCTAAGCCTCAAATCACACAAGTTTACTCTCGCCGCCAACAACCTACTGCTCCTGATCCGGTTCCTGTTCCTCCACCTCCTGCTTCATGTCTTGCACCAGTTCCTTCGTCATCAGATCCAGGTCTCAGTTCGAGTGATGACCTTCCTATTGCACTTCGCAAAGGTAAACGTCATTGCACTTATCCAGTATCTTCCTTTGTGTCATATAACCATTTATCATCGTCCTCCTGTTCTTTTGTTGCATCTCTTGATTAAACAACGCTATTCCTAAGGCGTTGGCGATGCCCTATCTCATCCTGGATGAAATGTTGCTATGATTGAGGAGATGAATGCTTTAGATGACAATGGTACTTGGACCTTGGTACCCTTACCTGCAGGTAAAAAGGTTATTGGATGTAAATGGGTGTTTGCAGTTAAAGTCAATCCGGATGGGACTCTTGCTAGATTAAAAGCTCGACTTGTTGCTAAGGGATATGCTCAAACATATGGGGTTGATTATTCGGACACCTTCTCTCCGCTGGTTGCTAAACTTACGTACGTAAGGTTATTTATTTCTATGGCGGCCACATATACTTGGCTCTGATCGCTTAGACATTAAGAATGCATTCCTTCATGGTGATCTTCAGGAGGAAGTTTATATGGAGCAACCACCTGGCTTTGTTGCTCAGGGGGAGTATGGGAAAGTTTGTCACCTTCGTAAATCCTTATATGGCTTGAAACAAAGTCCCAGGGTCTGGTTTGGAAAGTTTAGTCAGGCTATTGAAAAGTTTGGCATGAAGAAGAGTAAGTCCGACCATTCTGTTTTCTATAAACAGTCTGCAGCTGGTATTATTCTATTAGTTGTCTATGTTGATGACATTGTTATTACTGGGAGTGATTCTTGTGGTATTTCATCTCTCAAATCTTTCCTTCACGGTCAGTTTCAAACAAAAGATTTAGGAACACTAAAGTATTTCTTGGGTGTTGAGGTGATGAGATGTAAGAAAGGGATCCTCTTATCTCAAAGAAAGTATGTGCTTGACTTGTTGACTGAAACAGGAAAATTGGGGGCTAAACCATATAGCACTCCAATGGTTCCTAATTTGCAGCTTACAAAAGATGGTGAATTGTTTGAAGATCCTGAGAAATATAGAAAATTGGTTGGGAAGCTGAACTATCTTCTACGCGACTCGTCAGATATTGCCTATCTGGATTAGTGTGGTAAGCCGGTATATGTCTTCCCCAAGCGTCGATCATTGGAGAATTTGTAGAACAAATTTTATGCTACTTAAAAGGAGCGCACGGAGAGGAATTACGTATGGTAATCATGGTCGTACCGGGATCGAATGTTTTTCGAGATGCGATTGGGCGGGGATCTAAGGAAGATCGAAGATCTACATCGCTATTGTGTGTTTGTTGGAGGAAATTTGGTTTCATGGAGAAGCGAAGCGAGTGTGGTCTCACGTTCCAGTGCAGAATCAGAATATAGGGCTATGGCTAAGTCTGTATGTGAAATAATGTGGATACATCAGCTCCTCACTGAAGTGGGCCTCAAGACTTCTATACCAGCTAAGTTATGGTGTGATAATCAAGTTTGCACTTCATATTGCATCTAATCCAGTTTTCATGAGCTAACGAACGAAACACACGTGAGATTGATTGTCATTTCGTGCGTGAGAAGATTCAGCAAGGCTTGGTTTCTACAGGGTATGTGAAAACAGGAGAACAATTGGGAGATATCTTCACAAAGGCTCTAAATGGGGTTCGGGTTGATTATCTTTGTAACAAACTGGGCATGATAAACATATATGCTCCGGCAGGGGAGTGTTGTTTGTTTTAGTATAGGAAGTAAATTACTTAACCCTAATTGATAGAATCTTATTTATAGGGACTTGTCCTATAAATAATATAAGTGACTTGTATATATACATGTAAAACCTAATAGAGTAAATAGAAAATATATTTTTCTCCTTAATAGTCGACTTCAACAGAAAACCACAAGCATAAAGATAAATTACCTCTCATAAGGCACGTGCAATCGATCCACCTTGACAGAAGGAAGAAGGCACGTGGATAGGTAGTGATTTTTAGCCCAACCAACGACCATTTCTGCTTCTGCAACCCAAAAGGCAAAATGAAATTGTAGATATTGTCATATTGATTAGCACGATGAATAAAAGAAGCACTACAATATTCAAAAACATTAATTTCTTCCAACAATATTTAGTCTAGACAAAGCAAACAAAACAGAAGAAATTAAATGAAAATATAGCCATATTCGAATGTTAACTCTATGGAGGTTAGTGGCACTCCTCAATAATAACATTTTTATCATCATTCACTATAAAAGCATGAATTCGGATACGATATGATAGGGAAACGAGTACACAGTATATATGTGTGTGTAGCATTTTTAATAAGTTAAATCATAAAATTCAACATCATTTCATTATTATTAAAAAATCAAAATATAAGTATGTCAATAAAAATAAAATAAAATAAAATACTAAAGTAATTTATCTTCCCTAATTGTCCCAATTTCATTTGCTTCAACATCAACAAACACCTCGATCTTTTGATTATTAATGGCACCCCGCCATGTATTATAAAAAAATATTTATTTATTTTAATTTTATAGTGTAAAGACTTACTCCTTGTGTCCTATTTATATAGGCTGGTTTTGTTTTTCACACGGATTAAAAAATCTTATTTAATGCTATTGGAAAAATAATTTTTGTCAAAAACTTTCTTAGTTTACCTTTATTTAATTATCAACTAGTAGTGAATTATCGCTGAAAGTAGTAAAGAAATTGAATATGTGTATGTATTTGTATGATTTCAAGAAGTACGTATCTTTATATTTGTACAATTTCAAAATTAAGTGAAATTTTTTGATTATAACTAGGCAAATTAAATAAGGGTATGTTAGTAAACGAACAAAACAAAATATTCTGAATAAAGAAACAGACTATATAATTCGGATAAGAAAATAAAGAAAGTCAGCCTATATAAATGAAACAGAGGAAGTATTGCTTTAAAACAAATAGTCGAATATAAATCAAACTCAACATTAACTTCACACATGGTTGACCCATCTTTAGAAATAAGAAACAAACAATTAACCACTTAAAGAAATGTTGACTAATTGACCCATTTTTTCATCTAAAAAAAAAAAAAAATTTTTGGCTTAGGGTTTGACTTCCCACTTTCAGGCACCGTCCTCGTCCCAATGAATATAATGCTTAGGTTTTAAATGTCTCCCTCTCCATCTCTCTCTTCCACTGCATCCACCGACGATAACCTCTTCTACTTCACTCGCCAACGATGGACTTTTCATTGCATTTGCTGGCAAGTTAAATTTTCTTTTCAGAGCACTCGTCGCAGTTTGCGGTGTCCATGAACATGTGGAATCTGAAAAATATAAACTAAAAAGGGACACCACGCCACGTCATATTTTCAAGGCATGTCGGAACGTGTCACGCGGTGTGTCGACGTCCGATAAGTATCGGACACCGACATGCTGGCTCTAACGTGTTAGTGCAACATTGATCATTAATAATGAAATCTTTCATGAATTTTAACCTTTGAGTTAAGCAAGTTCCTAAATATCCAAAGTAGGCATTACAAATGACTTGTCCACAAAAATTAGTAATCCTACCCAAGATTTCATTGCAGAGTACAAAAATTTCTATAAATAGATTACTTGACTTAACTCTGCAAAAATACAATGTTTTCTAAGCGTGTATTTTACCATTTCCACCTAAATGCCAAGCATTAAGAGTAAATCTAAACTACAGTCATCCCTCAAAGCTTGATTTTCCTGTTTGAACTTTACTACAGTCATCCCTCAAAGCTTGATTTTCCTGTTTGAACTTTGATAGAAGAAGCATTGTAAAAATTGCACTTTCGAATTAGAAAACTTGTCATAGGGGCTACTTCATGTTTAGTGGTCAAAAATTTTGATGCAAAAGCATATCCTGACACTCACTACCTCTTCTTTTTGTAAGTATCACATGTGAATTCACCTAGTAAGCATATTTTACCACATATTGTTCGTCATTTTTTCCTTTTCAATGCGCTTAAAATTTTCATGCACGAATGTAGATTTTTAGAGAGGAAAACTGTAGTTTATTTTTCTAATTCTGTAAAAGAAATAAACTGAGATACTTATAGGAAAACAGTGACAACAAGCTGTCACTGGATCTCCTTAATTCTAGCAACAAAACAGTACCTTAAATCAGGGATCTAAACGGTTGGAGCAGATGGAGAGAATCAGGATATACTTATACTTATCTCTTTTATTTAAAAGAAAATCCAGCATAAAATCGGAAACCGATTCCTAGAAGTTAGGAACTACTTCCGTAATTCCACAGTTTTTACTATTTGTTCCTATTCTAACCTTTGCTACCGAAAAACTTCAAAAAAGAGGAGAGGATCCTATCTGAGGACACCAAATAGTTTGACATGTCTTTTTCTTTCAAGAACTCTGACCACACTGCCAATAAAGTTCCTTGAACATCTAGTCACTTGGAAAACAAATTTTGAATGCAAATGAAGATGACTATGTGGTCAAATAATGCCATTCTTTGCCATATGTCGTGTTTCTATACATATGAAAACGCACGGTTGTGTAAGTCGTAGAAATCTTACTCTGTTTTGTCAGTACCACACCATCAGTATTTACATTTAACAGGTCTGTGCATGATAGTTCGTGCTCCTCAAGGACCTGAAATTAATATTTATACATTAAAAGTAATCCTACAAATTTACACACCACTGACTAACTTTTAAGCTTAGCCAAACATATATGATAAATGATTTGCCTACAAATATTTCAGAACCAAACTAAATTAGAAGAAGTAATCAACAAGACACCCACAACCAAAAGCCTATTTTTGTACCTTATGCAATTCGTTTAAGTTGCTTCGAGCTATCACAATTCTCCGGTCTTCTTCAATCTGTTTATTGAATGTCCTCAGAAGATCTTCTTCCTGCTAACAGCAAGTATCATTGCCGGATCACATGATTCTACCATTCGATATTATGTGCTCGTACTAAATAAAAAATTTATTAGATGACAGCCTCATAGAAAATTTATTTAAATTTATGCCTCCATTTGGCAAAAATTTATAAATCATTTATAAATTGTCACTTCATTTTCAACCACACGTTCCAATATACCCATAAGTACTATTCACTTATCCACCACTCTTTTCTATCTATTTATAAATTCTTCCCAAACGGAGGCCATATCTTCAACAGCTCGAATTTGCAGTTTCGTGTTCTATGCCTGTATATGTACATTTGATTAATATTGCTCTAGTTGAGGGTGCCAGCTTTCCCTCTGCAACTATTAAATTCCTGAACTCCTTAGATAATGAAAGTGACTTTTATAACAAGAAAGAATACCTTCAGCAGATAAGAGAAAATGAAATGACAATCACGCTGTGTGCTATATAACAGCAAATCATACCATGAAATCCTTTAATTACTCATCTATGGTGTTAATTAAAAAAATTACCTTCGGGGGGTGTATATTCATGACATTACTGAATAGCTTATATATATCATCATCTTCAGATCTCTTGGTGGCTTTTAATCCCTCTGTAAGTTGCTTTAAAGGAAGAGGCTGAAAATTAAGAAGCATCTGAATATCATATCATATATTATCCTGTTTTGTAACAAAGCAAGACGTGTTTAACGCTAAAAAAAATTATCCACAACACGTTTCCAAATGTAGAAAAATATATTTTAATAGCACAGTTAAAGTAATTCTAGCTGGGATATCCAGAGTTAGAAGGAAAATTCACTGAAAAACAGAAGGTCGTGATAAAGAAAGACTGCTAGATCAGATGACTTTTTTCTACCCCTATATGGAAGACATTATTTAACTTGGAAAATAATCATATTTTCAGACACAGTCCAGAGGTGGACCAGGACAAGCTATCAGGTTCACTGAACTGGGGGCAGTTGTAGGATCTTTAATTTAAATAAACATACTTTTCAAATATTAAGTTAATGTGCACCCCAAATTAAATGTATGTTGCATAGATAAAATAATAACTGAAAAACAAATAATATTTCTTTTTGGACAAATCAAATCAAGGTATACTATAAATTTATTTCCTCTTTTGCTAAATTTTATAACAGTCATAACTTTGCTGTCATAACTTCGCTATGGATTCTATGATATATATTATACTATATTGATTAAAGGTACTCTTCAAATGGTTTGATAACGGACAGGTTTGCACATTGAACCAGCTCTTATTCAATCCATAGCCGCCCAGTTATTAACCAGTTCCGTGGCTACACAGTCCAATATAGCAACCCGGACGGTTCACCAGTTACAGGGCCAAACCAGCCAGTCGGATTTTCATAACTATGGAAATAATCTGTCTAACTGGAAGTACTACAGGTTGGGATGTCCTGAATTGGAGAACATTCACAGCTAAAGAAGAGGTTTATGGTGAAGAAACTTTGCGATTTTTTACAGCTAGCGCCTAGCATTCCCTTCTCCTGTATGAAGGTTGTCTCCTAGCATATGTCAAAATAAATTGTCAGGCTCTCTACAACATTTAATCTAATAAATGAGTTACCATATCGAAAACAATCAACTTTCCGTATTTAGGGGGAAAAAATCAATAATATTGAATCCCAAATTTACATTTTTTAAATAATTTTCGAAGTACATAATTTATTTGACAAGCTGCAATCCCTAAGCATGAAAGTTCGATACAAAAATTTCCTGCCATATTACCAATCACATGGTTAATCTTCAAAATAATTTGTCTTATAGTCTTACTTAGATTTTATAAATCACCCACTAAATTGTCTCTCTTTCATTTGTATGGAGATACTTTTTAGACTCTTTCAACATATCGTAAAAATCGTGACAGAAGGATATCTGTTGTAGAAACGATTTTCTGTATAATGAATCGAATAATTACAAAGACCTATCATCCCCTATTTATAACTCACGAGATATTACAAGAAAGGAAAAAAAAACAAAATAAGGTAACTATGGAAATAATGTTTCCCTTCCAATAAGTCTAAACATAATCTTTGATTTATGGAAGGTTAATATGCGGTTTCCTACACTCCCCCTCAAGTTGAATAGTAGATGTCAATCATGTTCAACTTGCAGTTGAGTTCATCAAAGACCTGTCGAGGTAGTCCTTTGGTGAAGATATCTGCAGTCTGTTCCTTTGTAGGGACATAAGTCATACAAATGGTTCCATCATCCACCTTTTCTTTAATGAAGTGTCTATCTACTTCTACATGTTTCGTTCTGTCATGTTGCACTGGATTGAGAGAGATGTTGATAGCAGCTTTGTTGTCACAATAGAGTTTGATTGGATGTTCTATGTCAACCCGTAGTTCTCCTAAGAGTTTTTTTATCCATAGTCCTTCACATATCCCTGTGGCCTCTAAATTCCGTTTCACTTCTTTGCTACTACATTTTGTTTCTTGCTTCTCCAAGTTACTAAGTTTCCCCACATAGTACAATAGCCGGTGGTAGATTTTCTGCTTCAATTTGATCCACCACCTCGCATCAAATGAATACTTCTATTTTCTTCCTTTGATTTTTTTCGAAGAGTAACCCTTTTCCCGTGCGCTTTAAGATATACGAGAATTTTATACACATGCTTCTAGGCTTTTGGGTGAATGCATATGTTGATTTACCATGCCGACTGACAAGGCAATCGCCAGTCTAGTATGCGAAAGATAGATTAGTTTACCAACTAACCTCTCGTATCTCGTCCATTTCCACCCGGGTTTCAGATCCTTTATTTTTCCTACCTCAATAGGTGTATCACTCTTGCCTGCATCCCAACATGCCGCTTTACCAAGAGGTCAAGAATGTATTTTCGTTGTGAGACGCTAACGTTCTTTGATCTTGCATCTCCATCCCCAAAAATACCGTATTTGTCTCCGATCCTTTATTTCAAATTCCAAGCTAAGCATTTCTTTAATCTTTCCATCTCCAATATGTTGTCCCCTCGTTAGTATTATATCATCAACATAAACAATTAAGATTGTCTTTGCACCTCTCTAGATTGTTGGAAGAACATAGTATGACTGCATCGCCTTCTTTGGTATCCCTTGAAGTTTTCAAAACCTTTAAATCTATCGAACCATGCTCTAGGTGATTGCTAAGACCATATAGAGGTTTCCGAGTTTGCATACTTGATTTTCTCCATTACTTCATAAAGCTGTGGTATTGTCATGTAGACTTCTTCTTCCAATTCTCCATTCAAGAATACATTTTTAATGTCAAGTTGTTGGAGAGGCCACTAAGGTTAACCGCAAGTGGATAGGAGAACCCGGAATCGTATTTAGCTTCGCCCACCGGTGCAATGTCTCTCGCGTAGTCGATGCCATATGTTTCGTTGTATACCCCTTGGCGACTAGCCGTGCTTTATATCGTTCTATTTCCCCATCCGCCTTGTACTTTATATTGAAGACCCATTTGCATCCCACTGTTTCTTTCCATTTGGTAAGTTCACAACTTCCCATGTTTTATTTTTCTTCAGAGCCTTCATTTCCTCCATTACTGCCTCCTTCCATTTTGGTGATTCCAGGGCCTCCTGAATATTTCTTGGAATTTCTGTTTTATCAAGATTAGCTGTAAAAGTACTAAATCCTGCAGAGAGGTTATTATAAGATGTAAACTTTGAGATAGGATGAAGGGTACACGAACGAGTTTGTTTTCTGAGAGCGATGGGTAGATCATTGTCAGGAGATATGATTCTGTCGGAGTTCTCATCAGGTCCTTCCACCGGTTCTGACTCTTTTGGTGCTTCAAGTGTATGGGTTTCCTTATACTTTGATTTTGGCTTCCTTGAGTAAACTAGAATCTCCTTGTTTTGTTTTCCCACATCTCCCCCTGAATTCAAGTTTTCTTCTGTATGTGGCATAGTAGAAGGTTGAGTGACTAGGTCAGGTGAAAAAAGATTAACATCAAAGAATTCTTGGTTAGAAAACCGATCTTCTTTTCTGAGATTCTCCCCCTGAAGAGAAGGTTTTTGGAAGTAAGAAGTGTTTTCGAAGAAGGTGACATCGAGACTGACAAAGGTTTTGTTGGAGGAAGGGTCAAAACATTTATAGCCTTTTTGTGTGGGTGAATATCCAACAAATACACATTTGATTGCACGGGGTTCAAGTTTGTTTCGAAGGTGGGAGTGGACGTGGACAAATGTAGTACTGCCAAATACCTTTAGTGGTGCAGATCCGAGTTGAGACGGGAAGTGGGAAAGTGTTTATGGAATCGTTGTATAGGTAGTCAAAGGAGAGAGTACGGCTAGGCATACGGTTGATTTAGGTATGTCGATGTCAAAATTCGTATCTCCCAAAACATTTTGCATATTTGCAGAAACATTAAGTACTGCGACTTCGAGGAGATGTCTATTTTTCGTTCCGCAATTCCATTTTTGTTGGGGAGTGTTGTCACAAGAGCTTTGATGTACTATTCCATTTTTTAGGTAGTCTTGTAAAGTGGTATTGAAGTATTCAGCGTCATTGTCGCTCAAGATTTGAAGTGTTGTTTGAAATTGGGTTTGAATCATAGAGTGAAAATTTATGAAGCATCAACGAACATCACTTTTTTCCTTTAGGAGGTACACCCAATGCACTCTCGGTATGATCGTCAATGAACGTGATGAACCATTTAGTGTGGGTGCTGCTAGGTGCGAGAAGGTCCCCATAAATCACTATGAATAATGGTAAATGGTGTAGTTGGTTTTGTAGGTAGACTTAGGAAAAGAGGTACGTTGATGTTTTGCAAATTCGCAATTTTCACATCGAAACTCAATAGAGGTCTTATTAAACAAAGTTTGGGAAAGTACACGTTTCAAATATGGAAAACTAGATGACCCATTCTATGCCGCTACAACAAAAGTTCACTATTACTAGAAGCAAGATGCAAAGTTACGCTTATTAAGTCGACCTAGTTTACTCACATCGGCTTTCCTCGAAGTAGTACGCCCCATACTCTTTAGCACTACCAATCGTCTTCCCGTTGAAAGGTCCCGAATATATATAGATGGGAAAAAATTAGCAGTAGCAATTGGAATTTTTTGTCTGGCTAATAGATACTAAGTTACAAGACAAGTTTGGGACGTGGAGTACACAATCAAGTGTTATGGATTTAGAAATTCGAATACTCCCTTTTCCCGCAACCGAAGAGAGTGAACCATCCGTAATTTTCACTTTAACATCTCCAAAGACAAGTGAGTATGATGAAAAAGTTGGTATGAATCCGTCATGTGATCGGATGCACCCGAATCAATAATCCAAGATGTTTTATATTTTATCGTGCTTAAGAGTTGTAGAAAGTTACCTTTAATGAGGGAACTAGAAGAGTCTTTGGTAGAAGATCGACCTGTAGGTTTGAAGGTTAGAAAAATTTGGTAGAGTTGTTCCATTTGTTCGAATTGAATGCACCGGGTGTGGAATTTATAGTCTCAACTTGGTGTCCCCTGATCCGAGTATTTTGCCTTGGTTTCCAGTCAGTGGGTTTTCCATGAATTTCCCAACACGTATCTTCTTTATGCCCCGACCTGCGACAATGTTCACACCATAATCTTTCTCCTCGATGTTTTTGGGTTGACCCATTTATAGCCCCTTTTAAGGAGAAGCCCATCAAACCACATTCTCCACTTGAATTTTTAGGCCCAGACTCCAAGCCCAAGGATTTAAAGTTTCTGCGTACTGCCCATTGTTTTTAAAGCCCGATTTAGAATAATAGGCACCCCATTACTCCCGGAACCAGTGCCGACAATTCTCCAGCCGGCTCGTGCGATCCGGTCGTCTCCTTCAACATGACAAACGGCGAGCTTCTTCCTGGCAACCTCTCGAAAAACACTTCACGAATTTGGTGCAATGGTCGCCGGCCCAAGATTCTGCCTCGCACATCGTCCAGCTCCCGGTTTAGACCTGCGAGGAACTCGTAAACACGCTCATCCTCCTCCTTCTTTTTGTACAGAGAGCAATCATCCGGACACTTCCACTCCTCTACACTGAGATCCAATTCTTGCCAAAGGCCCACCATCTCCATGTAATAATCCGTTACATCTCTGGTTCCTTGCCGGATTTGCCAAAGTCGAGTTTTAATTTCAAAGATGTGTGATGAATCTTCAGAGTCTGAGTATGTGTCTTTCACTGAGTCCCACACGTCCTTTGCAGTTGGGAGGAAGAGGTATGTCTTCCCAATGGCCGGTTTCATTGAATTTACCAACCACGCAGTCACCATGGAATTCTCAGATTTCCACTTCTGCAACGAAGCTGCCTCGGTTGGTCTCTTGGTTTCACCATTAAGGTAACCCAACTTCCCTTTTCCTTCAATTACTAATTTTACGGATTGGGCCCATGAACGGAAGTTCCTTCCATTCAACTTCTCCACCTGCGAGTCGAAGGATGAATTCTCCGCACTACCGGGAGCCAATTGAGTGAACAACCTCTGTCTCGAAGTTTGAGGTTTCAGAGGTTGTCGATTCTTCTCTACTGTTGGCGGGGAATTCCGCCATGATTTTGCTAGGTTAGATATCTAGCTCTGATACCATGTAGAAACGATTTTCTGTATAATGAATCGAATAATTACAAAGACCTATCATCCCCTATTTATAACTCACGAGATATTACAAGAAAGGAAAAAAAAAACAAAATAAGGTAACCATGGAAATAATGTTTCCCTTCCAATAAGTCTAAACATAATCTTTGATTTATGGAAGGTTAATATGCTGTTTCCTACATCTGTCATCTCTCACCAGTTACCACCTGTTTATATGTTAGGCCAGGGTTTTAACGCATGCATAAAAACTTTAGAACGTATGCAACTACCATTAAAGTAGCATCCTATACAACATTCTTCTATTCACTAGATATGAGAAGGAAAGATGGTGATGCAATTAAAGCAAATAATATATATAGGTAAGTCTAAAACTGAAAATCCAAAAAGTATTGATAAGCATATAACAGCTTCAGAGATTATAAAAATTACCAATTTAGCAAGACGGCCAAAATTTGGAAGTATCATTGTCTGTTGGCAACAGAAGGAAAAAAATGTTATCCACAAACACTGAAGCATCATACACGGCTGAGCGGAGAGCAGACATGTAAAAAAAATTATCCATATATTAGACTTACAAATTTCTCCTTTTCTTTTGAGCCAGTTTCTGCTTTGTTTTGTCCACATATCAAAACTACAGGTCCTGATAATTGGTCAAACATGTCTTTGACCTTGCTGATAAACTCTTTACGATCCGATTTTGAGATAGCCCTTGAAACCCATAAATAAAAATCTGGAAAGAATACAATGAGTGGTTGTTGAGACTGCAAGACCTGCACTTATTATGGCAAAAATGGTTAAGGAAATAAAAGTCATTAAAAAGTGTTGCAAAAACATAAAAAAAATAATTATGTTATTATCCATTAAAGACGGTACCTCAAAGAGTGCTTCCATAGCAACATAGCAGTCGTGAGTTTGAGCATCTACGTCATGTTCAATGTTCTTAACTGCATAGAGAAGTAACTAGTCAGCTTGATAATATATAAGAGAGCATAGAAAACATAAATGTAACATACAAGATCGGGATAATAAACATCAAATGGCTGTTCAGCATTGAAAAGCTTGATTATATGAATAACATAAGAAGTCTATATATTCTCTCTGCCAAGGATCCAAAATAGGCACTAAAAGAATGCAACCCATGAACAAGACTTGCAAAAGGAGATTCCAGAACAAGCTGCAAATTAGGCAGTCGGTTCACTATAATAACAAAAAAGCATGTGTGCGAAGTGACTTTTGAAGTTAAACAGAAAGGACCACATTCATCTCAAAAACAAAAATTGCAGTCAGATGCAACATATCCAGAATAAATTTTGTTCTGAAACTTTAAACCAGAGATTCTATTGTTCTTCAGATCATCCCGTCCAAACCAAAAAATAAAAGGAATCAACACCACAATTATCACAACAAAACAAACTTTATCTATGCCTCTTTCTGCACTGCAACAACAATTTATTAACCAGTTTATTCTTGAGCTATTGCAATAAACATTTTTTTTAATCCCCATTCCACTGCATGACTTTATCGAATAAATGTTTTTTTATTCCTACAAGTTTCATCCAAAATCAAAATCAATCAGTGTAGTGGCATCCCACCTTAAAAGAAGACCGTATTGTACAGAAATGTGGCATGCAAGAACACGAAAAGCATAACATTCATGTGAAATACTATGAATGAACTCAATTCATATTCAACATATTTTTCAATCTTTCAAGTGAAGAATATGTACCGCTAATCCAGTAAATTGATGATCTGACAGCAGGGCCTAACATTCTATCTTCCTTTGACGTTTTTCCAGTGAGATCAAAAATTACAGCTACTTGGTCACCATTCACTTCAAATACCTCTCCTCGTTGACCAGAGGACAAAGTCCTACAAAGATATAGTAGTAATAAAGATTGTGGTTTCATAATCTAAATGAAACGTTGGCTATATGGAAAGTCCTGAAAATATAGGGGAATAAAAGAGAAGCTAAAACTACAACAAAGTTACATTCACAACAACTAACCAATATAAATCTAATTTCACGTGCTAAAGAGTATATAGTGTAATTTAGACCGTGAACAAGCATACAAATGCAAAGTAGTCTACCTGCATACACATGAAAGAAAACAGGCCTGCACTTGCATGCACAAACAATTCATTGTTCACCTACATGGATGAACATCGGATGTACCAAAGATCTAAATTGATGGAAAACAACTCCATGAACCAAATAACAAATTCCAGGTCATTGAAACATATTTTGATAGCAATTACAGCTTAAAAAAATTTAAAGTTACACCAAAAATAATTTTAAAAAATCGTATAGCAAATCAACTCCAGTTTGGCAAAAAAAAGGTGAAATTCCTATGCATCCATGTCCCTTGCGAGCAGAGCAAGTTTTGTAGGTGAACAGAGTAGCAGTTGGTGGTAGTTAACAGTGAATCACTAGGTCAAGGAAAGAGAGAGAATATGCAAAGATTATGCATGAACAATAGGAGTAGGGGTCTTTTCATACATCCATTGAACAGGAATTTCTTTAGATCACGTGATCACACTGTAATTGAGGCAAATGTCAAGAAAGGTTGATGAATTAACCTAGACAAATATGTGGTGGCATACACCGAAGTATGTGTGAAGAAAAAAGTGAAGGTAAAGAAATGACAAAAAATAAAAAGAACAATTACAATGATTTTACTATTTGAGGGGGAAACTATTATCGTTTATTTGAAAGGTTTATGAATAGAATATATAATGATATAGGCACGTCCACAAACTTATATGTCTTCAAAAATATTAAAACCCAGTCTCAAAATTGATGTCGGTCTATTTTGCCAACATTGTAATGGTGAAAGCAATTCCTGCAGGTTTCATTTTCAAAATCCTAAAGAATGAAATGTCCTTTTTTAGGCCATGGAATTATCCTTGTTACATGAGGCACATTCACCAGTCGAAACTTCGCTCGACTTACCTGAGCCTTAATAACGCTCCTAAAACACATATATGAAAAAAAATTATAGCACAAGAAAAGAAGAGTTCAAAGATATTTTACATTCCAATGGAACCTTCATGATCACAGTTTTTTGGTTCGCCACATTAAATATGTAAAATATCAAAGGTGAAGGCAGATTACTGCCTTTGTAGCTCATTCTTAAAAGAAAATTATGAACCTAGTTGAGTTCCTAACGCAAAAGTGAGTGGATTCAGTTACGAGAAAATGTTGGTGAAATAGTTCCAATTGTCATAATCCAAAGACATGGGAAAGAAATGAGATTGATACAAGGTGAAGGTGCAGATGATAAATTCAAAACAAGATAAACACCGTGATGGAGAGCATTGGAGACTTACCAACAATATGTACCCATTGTAGACAAAAATATAAAGTGAAGATGCAAAACTTTTTATTGTAATACTAATCCGTTCCAAGTTGAGAAACTTCCCATTTTTTAAAGAATTAAAAGTATACATAAAAGTATTATTATGGAATAAATATAGACAATTAATTGTCTATAGCCCCTGTTTGGTTTAGCTAAAAATCAAAATTTTAGTAGATTATGATAAAAAGTTGATGAAACATTAGGTTAAAAAATTCATGAAAGTTGTGGATATCATGAAATGTGTAATTGAAAATGAGTTTGAAGAAAAATAAGTTTTAAAGAATGGGGATTAAACAAGGGCTAATTATCCAGTGATATTACAATTCCTCGCCATATTTTTCTCCCACATCCCTCCCCTCCCCACCCCACCCCAAAAAAAAAAAATCCTACATCGCATCGGTTGCTTAAAGAAGCTATCTAATAAGCAAACCATGTAAAGAAAATATCCGTACATAGAACCAAGATACTAGGCAGTCAATAATTTCTTATTAGAAGTATCATTTTAGAGAACCTAGATACTTTTGGAGGACAAATATGCACACAGTGACTAACGTTCCGAACACTTAACGAGCAACAGTTTTTCTACATACATCTAGACAATTTACCAACCCACCTGCCACGGATAACAGTATAAGCGTTTGTTGGTCCGTCAGGTGTTGGTATCTTCCCCAATACAATCCTGTGATGAATTGATATGTCAATTATCAGGTGCACACAAATCAAAGTTCATGATGGATGTGTTTATTCTGAAGGCCTTTCAGCATATACAAGCCCCTTCCCCCAAACCCAATTAAAAGGCAATAACAATGAGGGATAGAATCAAGATTGGCTGTCGTTAAACTTTTCCAGGTTACGGAGCTAAGAATCTACACAATGCCTCATTTTAAAAGAAAGAAACAACAAAAGAAGTGATACCTACAACATAAGTCATCTATCAGATGCTCAATATGAATGAAAAGAAGTAAAAAGAAAATGGACAAACCATTTTAATGCTGGAAAATGCATACAAAGGAATTAGCATTAAAAATATTTAATGAGAAACTACAAACTTACAATGTAGTAAGTGCTTGCACGTCTTTTTTTCATTCTGGCTGTGCAGAAATAGCACATCGGCATGGAAAAACTATCATTTAATAGGATTTTAATTGTATAGTTAATGAAAAAATTTAGAATGAATAAGCTTCAAACCAAAAAAAAGTCGGCATGTTTCTATTCTCCAGCTTCCTTAAAAAGGAAACAAGGAAAAACTTTCCTTTGTACATCATGTACAGCCTCTCATCTTAACCAAAATAACTGCTATACAGGGAAATGCAGTTATCCAAGTAGCTTTCGCAGAAACGAAGTCTGAAATTTCAGTCAGGTAACTTTCTTCTAAATTGAAAATTCCAACCATTCAAAAAGAGGACTGACAGAATCAATTTGAATATCCCCCAAGAAAAGTAGATACTGGAGAACAACTAGTCCCATTCCAATAGTCTTCCCAAAGCCAGATGTTATCCCCCATAACATATCCCAATTTGTGAAAAAGATAAATGGGGAATGTCCATAAGATAAAAACTTCTTGGGGTTTTTAAACAAGCCTCTTATGTTCTTTTCGCAATCTGGTCGATTTGGGCAGATTAATTTGCTCCTCACAACAAAGAAGATGGTTTCAAGGGAAATCTTAAAAGTCACTTTTCCTATCAAAACCAAATTTGACATCCCACTCCCCAATCAACTTTACTTCCAAAAACCATGTCCTAAGCAACCAAGTGATAGTGATGCTATCTCATCTGCCACCCACAAAAATCACTAGTTAATTTTCTAATACAACCACTAGCTTGGCCATCCACCTTCCAATACTTCTTCATAAGAATGTAAGCAAGCATCTTCATCTTGGACCAATAGGATTTCTCCTCAAACCAGCAATAAATTACGTTGCCAGAGAGATAAAGGTGGTGTTGGCCATGAATGCTTGATGGTTTCTCAAAGAAATGGTTACCCGCAAATATTGCTACAGGAAGTCACATTTTCCTCCCAGATTATGCGTGCTGGAACGAAAAATGTATAATCTATCACACAAAATCAACTACTCCCGGACAACACACAACAAATGTCCGTTCTTATGAAAAAGAACCAATCATTAAGCAACATGAAAATGACAAACGAAGGCAACAGCCTCAGCAGTCATAGAAGAGACATTTGCAGGGAGTAAAACTTCTTTAACATGTAATTTAAGCCATGTAACACAAATTTATGTCAAATGGTTAGACAGAAACACTCATAGGTTGCAGTATTGCGCATAAAACAAAATTGCATTCGGTCAATAAGTGCAATTTGTAAAGGACAAAATATGTGACGCTACAAGAGAAAAGAATGTTTTACCTACAAGCACATCAGACAGACTAAACTTTCGGAGGTTTAAAGAATTGTAACATATTCCAAACAAAGATAATAACCTTTTGTCAGCTTCAACGAGAACAGAAGGTCCAGTGTATTTCACTCGATCCCCTGACAATAGATATATCAAATTAAGAAGAAAATGATGGAAAATTAAAGATAATAGCCATTCAAAAATAGAAGCAAAAAACTATTGTTCAGAATGGCATTTTGATAACTATCAGTTTGCATGAAGTTCATGTTTTGTTCTTGGAAATATGAGTTTTCATTTTCCAAAACACAGTTGAGAAGGTGGGAAAATGGGATTACTTTAAAATGATGAATAAGCAATAAATGGAGAAAGCATTCTACATCACAATAAGCACTTCTCTGGCTTCCATTTTATAAATTATTCAAAATAGGTAAAACCACTTTTTATCCACATATTTTGTAACACCCACAAATACTACAAATTTATCCACTACTCATTTCGATCTATTTATAATTTAAACCACTCATAAACAACTCCCAAACATGCTTTAAGTTTGTCTCCCTAGAAGGAAAAGATAAATATAATTATATGCAGATCTCGTGTGAATTCTTTTACTTCGTAAGAAAAATGAGAGCAGGAAAAATGCAAGCACCTTTTCTCTCATCTCAAACTTAAGCAAATTATAAATAGCCTGCCGAGTATGTTTCCATTTTCAGTTTGCAGAGTTTCAGAAACCAAAATATGAATGCAAGATTACATTCAAGAACAATACATGAAATGTATACCAATCTTTAACGGTCTGTTAGCTTTATCAGAAGGCTCAACAGTCTCTGACTTCGAAGATTCAGACGAACTATCAGATTCTCCTGAGACTCGCTGCCATAAGGAAAAAAGAAATTAAATATAATTACTCACGGTATGTGTCAGTTCCATCTTATTATAGCACCTTCTATGCCATCCAAAAGGAGTCCTTGTTGTGGGCTAGCTGAAGCATGGAAAATGTTTTCAATGCTTGTTTGGCTCTTTTACTCTCCTAAAATACTAGGATCATCATTCTAAATTATGTATCTTGATATGAAACTTCACAACAATCATTTTTTTCCCTTTTTGAAAACGAAGTTCACAACAATCGTACCTTCTCAAAGTCTTCGAGTTTGTATGGAACTAGCTTTTTCAAGGCTTCAGCTGAAGCCTGGACGTCAATTTCATTGTCACTGGCATCAGTTCTTGTCTCGCTGCTGCTGGTATACTCTTCCCTATTACTTGCATCATTTTCATCCTCAACTTCAGATTCAGACGTACCTTCTTCACCAGATTCCGCGTTATCCTCATCTGCTTCATTTTCAGATGAATAATCTTCACTAAAGGCCTGAAAAATCATCCACAAATGCAAAAAATTAGAATTTTGACATAATAAATAAAATAGGAAACGAGAAAAAAATCAATTTATTTTAACTTTGAATACAGCTATTGGAACATAAAACAGTGGCAGACTAAGAAATTAGACTTGAGGGAGTAGGATACATGGGGAATTGAGATGGTTGCCTATTAACCTATTACAGATTTTAGACCAAAACAATCTAGAAGAAAAAAATTGTTTCTCGACATTTTTAAGAATACAAAAGAGCTTTAACATCTCTTTTTCCCTTTTTGTGGGAGTGGGGCAGAGGATGTTACTTTCAGCTACTGGGACACAGAGGGAAAGAAAAAGTCAAAGATTACATATGGTGTTAATACGTTGCTATCAAGCATCAATAGTGGGACTTGTAAGTCTCTGGCGAGTGCTCTGACCAATCTTTCTCGATAAAGCTCGGTACCTATAAACCAATAATGGCTACATAATCAGCAGAATCAAATGGAAACTAATATGGAAACAGAATCTGGAAAAGGGTAGTAAAAGTCGACCTGGAATGCTCTGAAGCAGAATCCTCCCACTCGAAGAGGTCAAGCGGCCACCGTAAGCTGCAGTAAACTTCTTGTGTTTCAAATTAGAGGCAGCACATTCAACCAGAAGGTTTTTTGCATGTTCACTGAGAGAATAATGTCTTTGAGTTCCAACAAGTAACTAAATAGCGTAAGAAATTAAAAAAGTAAAACAAATCAGCTATAGTGCTTACTGAATATGATAAGGAAATGTATCCCAGGAGACTGTTAATTTCTCCCATGGAACGACCCTACGCAAAAACTCATTTTTAAACCTTTCTCTTCTAGTTAGAAAAGGGGATTCCTTCTTTTTATTTTCTATGGCATGCTTTTCATTTTTGAGCCATTCCTTTTGATCTTGCTCCCCTAGTCGAGTATGTGGATCAAAATGCCTGATACTCTCTGAAATATTTTCCTTATGAATCTTTCCCTTATCACAATCAGTCACATCTTTGGTGGGTGTGTGTTTGTCCTCATTTGCGTTCCTTCCATCACCTTCAGAACTATAAAGCCTTCGTCGAAAACTTCTCCAATTAATATCCGCCCTCCGATGCAATCTTGTGAAGCGCCTATCACGTGATGATAAGAAGGAATTTGACAAATATCTTCCAAGCAAACTAGCTTGAGAACTATAATTCCTGGCTATTGATATGCAGGTTGAACATTCTGCAGTGGGGTGATCTCGACAATTAGAACTAATCAAATCTTTGCCATGTTGAACCACGTTGATCCATCTTTGATTTTTACACTTTATTCTCCTTGCGTACATCGGATGTGCTACCTAAAAGATTGAGACCTGTAGTGAGAGTAAAGCTCGCTCAATTAGTATATTCGATTATTTTATTAACTTCGAATGTAGAATTCCTGATGCTTCTTTCTTCTCTTATATAATCAATTCTGCAGCACAATTTTTTATCCCATTCAATTTCCTAGTATATTCAAGATAATTTTTCTAGATCAAAAAATTCAGACTACTGGTAAATTAAATTTAAAAAGATTCTAAACCAAATGCAGTGCAAAACTCTAACTTGAACAAGAACAAACAAAACTGTCATTCATAACATTGCAATTTGGTTACGCCCTTTAACTAAAGGAACTTCGAGCGCAAAGGTAGTCAACAAACACAGACGAAAAAAAATAAAATATCCATCTCTTTGATTAAATTTGCAAGTATAAATGCCTTTAACTAATAAAATCAAGGAGAAGCAGCGTTCATAAATACAGACATAAAGACCCACATATCTCCCAAAATGAAACAAAATCCAATTTAAATTACAAAATTTATTGATTCTTCAAACGAAAATAACAGCCAGCTCCATTTTCTTAATAATTTACACATATTGAGTCAAATTTTCAGAATTGAACTAATTAATGAGCTATCAAACTAATATTATTCAAATAAAAAATCCCAAAACGCAGACCTTTTCTTCTTTATTTTCTGGTATTTGGCTTCAAACAGAGAAGTTTGATTATTTTACACGCACGTATGAATTATGATTGAATGAACGAACGAGAAAGAGGGTAGGGAGTGCCCGTAAATGGGGGAGGTGCGAGAAGGTGAGTGCGTGCTTTTCTTTCTTCTCTTTTGGAAGAAGAAAAAATTGATAAGGTCTGATGGGTTCTTCGCTTGTGTTTGAGCTGTACCGGGACTGTTTGACTTCGGTGTATGTTAAGGTTGTCCAAGGCCCAATATCAAAGCCCATAATGACTAGTCTTCAGGGAGTGAAAATTACAGCATACCAGAATTTTCAATTTCCAATTTCAAAATTCAAACTTAAGTTTTTATTTTAAAAATCAGTTGATAATTAGATTTTAATATTAATAATTATATTATAAAATTAAATTAATACACATATCTACCTAACCAATCCAACCACCCACCCACCAACCAAAAACCCTAATTATCTTCCTATTTTCTGCTCTATATCCCCTACTTCTCTCTCTATCTCTCTCTCTCTCTCCCAACCAACGGAAAAATCATCGGACCACCACAAAGACGATGTCGCAGCTGTAGCAAGTCGTGAACGGAGATGTAGTTGTTGCTGCGCGTCATGAGCCCCACTGGATCCGCAAGACTCTTCATCCCACCACGCTGTCAGAGTCGTGAGCGACGATGCAACTGTTGCTGCACGTCGTGAGCCCCCACCGGATCCGCAGCGACGTCTCTCTTTACCCCCACTACGCTGCCGCTCAACGACGTCTCCCTTTACCCCCATTTCGCAAAAAGTTCAGTGACTATTTAGGGTAATTTCGAAATTCGGTGACCTCTTAGGAACTTTTTGCGAAGTTTAGTGACTAATTAAAAAAGTTTTGAAGTTCAGTGACCTCCTGAGAACTTTTAGCAAAGTTTAGTGACTATTTAAGGTATTAACCCTGGACATCCCATGTTTTTGAAGATAGTCTTGTAGTGTGTCATTGATATATCCTATGCCGTTATCGGTACGGAGTATTTGGATTTTTGTCTGAAATTGTGTTTGGATCATTGTATGAAAATTGATAAACACTGAGCGAACTTCAGATTTTTCTTTTAATAGGTAGATCCAACAGACTCGAGTATGATCATCTATAAAAGTGATAATCCATCTTGAAAGTGTTCGACTGGGGTTCGAGAGGGTCCCCACAAGTCACTGTGAATCATAGTGAATGGTTTAGATGGTTTGTATATAGAATTTGGATATGCAGTACGATAATGTTTCGCAAGTTCACAATTCTCACATTAGAAGTCAATTGAAATTTTATTCGAAAATATTGACGGGATTACACGTTTCAAATATCGAAAATTTGGGTGGCCTAATCTATAATGCCATAACAGAATTTCACTACCCCTAGAAACAGATGCAGACTCACAAATAACAATTTGATGTAGTTTACTCAGATCAACTTTCTCAAAGTAGTACAATCCCTTTTTTGTAGTGACGGTGAAAAGCATAAGCAAATGATTAAACACTCGAATATTAAAGATGAAAGAAGAAGGTAGCGGGCAGAGGTCGTGAATTGTAAATTTTGGGGGTTAAATGTGTAATTTCTACCAGTCCAGAGGACAACTTTGTCCATCTTTTGTACAATTTTTGTAGGACAAGGCCACTGTATGAGGACTTATTTTAACCACTTTGAGGATTGGATCATTTCTAGAAGACATTTTAATGGATGGAACCTGGGGAAGAACAAGAAGAGAAATGGAGGAAACCAAAGGGTAATTGAAGCCAAGAAGAAGAATTAAATGAATTGAATCCGAAATCAGTTCGAGAATTCAATCAAGGGATGTTCTCTCGTTACTTTAACAAATTTTACCTTTAATTTCTTCAAAGTTGTGATGTATCTCTTAAACCCTTATACTTCTTGTTTCTTACAAATTATGAGCTAAGTTAGTTTATGTTGGAATGAATGGTATAGCTTTATTTTAGTGCACTAAATTTCAATGTTTGCTATTTGAAATTGTGTTACCCTCTTATATGGTGTGATTGATATGTGTTTAAAAAAAATTCTTTTAATTAGTCACTAAATAATTATCTTGTAATTTGTGCAAATATATAGAGTTTGTTGTATATTTTAGACCACATATCAAACACTCTAGGTTATTATAGGAGATAGAGATATACTTCTTACTTTATGTGACCCAACCCTTGTTAGTGATTTCCTAAAACATTAACGCGACTAAATAAGCGGTGTGAAGATTTAGTATATTATTATACTCAATTAGAGCTAATTTGACTATCGATGGAAGTAATTAGCTAATTTTGGAGTATCGGTGTCTATCACTTTGTATTAGGTAGCATATCAAAAGGCTTATTGCGAAATTAAGTATACGTCGATTAAGTGAAGTCAATCATCCCAAAATTTTAAACATATCGAGTCGCCCAAAATTCGTGTTGCTCGTTTTAATTGTTTTCAATTGCTTTTCATTTAAGTAGGTTAGTTAGAAAGATGGAACCGATTTTGTTACGTCCCAAATTCTAGCAACTCGACGAGCTACTAAAAATAAGTTCGTTGAGTTAAATGTCAAAATAAACATTCAAGAAAGTGTCAAAGTCCTACGTACTTAATAAATAATGAAAGAACGTTAAATCTTGTTAGTATAAACTGAGAAAATTATGAAAAATGATTTTGGAAATGCTTTAAGAAAACGTTAGCAAGTTGGTGGTGTTCTTCTTGTTGCACGCTGAGTTGTAAAAATTATTTTAACCTAGAAAAAGTCCATCAAAATTATGACTTTTTTACAATACAACTCATATGCGTACAACATATCAAAAATTGGGATCCCACCGACGATGTTTGAGCCACTGAGGAAGTGATTGTCCATATTCTTCTATGGACATATCAACTCATATAAGTTGATCACCATCCCAATTTTTCTTTGGACACTTTCTAAGGAAGAGACTAGTCTTACCATAGTTGTGGCATACCCCTTTCCTTGAAGACACTCATCGGATCCAACCTTCATTTTCTTACCCTTCTCTTTGTTGAGACCTTACCACTTCGTTTTCCTTGAAGACTCAGCACCCAGTTGGATTTTTTTCTCCAACCCTAAAATATTAGAGATTATATGTACTCGACATTAAACTTCTGCATAACTCGTACATTGTTTGATTGCCATGATTCCTTTAATCTCCGAATGTAATCTCATCTCGAACCTCTTAGCCTTCATCAACTCGGTGTTAACCAACATGACACATTACTCTCCTTTCTGAGAGCATGCTGCCTAAGCTTTCTGTTCGCTTGAAAATATACTGCAAGTACACGGGTCGCGTACAAATAATAAAGTGGACTTTTGGAGTCCGGGTTGTCGATCCCTCAAGGAATGTTACTTTAGATTACACGACTTTAATCAATTTAATTCTAACAATCAAATGAAACACACACAATTAAACATGAGATTTGGAAAGCGATAAATAAACTAAAAATCTACAAAATAAGAAAAACACAAAAATTGGAAATTTCGGAGAAACAACGTGGTTGGGATTCGTGGTTTCGCTTAACCATCGCCTAATTAATTTCTCTATGAACCAATTAACGTATTATTTAATTCTTATGTTAGACCCGATCTTCCAATTTTAGTTAATTACCTCTCTCGAGTGAAATTAACCCTAATTGATTGATTTAACCTACTATATTTCTATGTCGATTACAACCAAACAATCGCATTCAATCATTGTGAAAATAGCTCATTGGGTCACCTAGGGTTAATGGTATATCTCTATCCATTACACAAACTTAGGGTTTCTATTATTTGGTCTAAAATGCACAGTCTTCTTTCGAACGATGTACAAATCACTAAATACAATCATATATTGGCCATATAGATGAAAGTGCATGCAATACAATAATAAAAACACATGAGAATAAATAACATAACATTAAAGAGCAAATATTAAAATTAATTAAAAGCTAGGTTAAAAAAATACCACAAATCCCAACAAAATCAATTAGCCCATTTTATACATATGATTGAAAGGAGAATGTTTATACAAATACATTACAAATACGTCAAAATAATCGAGAAAAACAAAGATATAGATAAAACTCCTTTTTGAGCTTGGCTTTGAATTCTCCCAAATATTTATCCACCACTTTGATGTAATCTCCTTTTATGCTCTTGATTGATCTCCAAAATACCAAGTAAAAAAGAAAAGAAAAAGGAAAGGAAAGAAAAGAAAAATGAAAGAAAAAGGAAAAGAGAGAAACCAAATAAGAGAAGGTAGAGAGGAAAATGCAAATCTCTCCAAAACTAGAACTAACTCTCTACAAACTTTCTTTATGAACTTTCTCTAGGGTTTGGGTAATGAGATTTGGTGTTTAAATACTCTCAAAATCGAGTACAAACAAAAGCCCAAAATGCGCTCAAAATATCTGATTTTCGAAAATTTTTTACGCACAGGTGCGCAGATGCGCACAATTCCAGAAACCAAGTGCGCGGGTGCGCACTTAAAGTACGTGGGTGCGCACACTTGGTGAAATCAAAAATTGCACATGAGGTCCTCCGGATAAATTGCATAGTTTGTCCCTCAACTTTTATATTATACATTTTGGTTCTCGGATTTGGATTTTCATTTCAATATTGCCCTCCATAAATTGTATCCCAATGTCCTTCAACATTTGACACTTTTGCAACTTGGTCCCAAACTTTACATCTTTGTACGTTTTTGGTCCTTTTTTATTCTTTTGCCTTGTTCTCTTTCATTTGGATATTTTTGCCTACAAAAACAATAATTACATAATTGTGAATAGAAATTCGTTCATTCTAATCAATAATAAGTATATTTAAGTATTAAATAAGTGTGCAAAAACACACTTATCACTTTCACCCAAGCCTTATGGCCCAACTCTCGACTTGGAGTGAGCGGACCATAAAAAAGCTCCTCCATGCCCTACCATCTGGGTCGTCCCAAATGTCCAAACACCTTAGTGTCCTCACTTGGGTTATAAACCCATATTATTGAGCTCAACTTCGATCTCTGGATCGAATTCAACCTCAAGCTTATCTTTTGGCTCGGGTTCAACCTTGTGCTCGACATTAACTCTTCTAACATATTTGTCCAAGTGAAGAATAAGGGCATTGCAAGATATGTCATGCTCAATCTCTAGGTGATATATCTCAAAGGTCTTTCAATATTGCTATAGCAACTTGTTGACCCTACTTAAAGAAGTCTCCACCAAATGCATATTAGAGTGTGCATTTACAATCTGGTAACTCATACATCAAAGCTCTATTACGGCTGTACAAACATGCCCTATATGGCGGCCAATATTTCAGTCAAGATCTACAACAAAATGTTCATATGTTGGTCTGACTGTTGTTGTAATGCCTAGAAGGTTCAATGAAAACTACATTCTTCCCAGTAGTCTTTATAATTCTAGCTTCTATCGTATATGTTATGTCAAGTCCAACATGTTATGGATTTTAATTCTGTCAAAATGAAGCAAATTGAATTGGCTTGCATAATGAGTGGACATGGCTACCCTATCAATTGGATAAATAATTGTACGTGAGAGAACTTGTAAAGTTTCGGGATTCTACAAATTTGTTTTTGTGTTACACGACAACTTTGATGAATGATCTACACTCATGATATTTATGTCACTTAATTCGTTATTTTGTCATTCTTGAGAGAGTTTTAGAGTGTTTTTATGTGTGTTTTGATATTGTGATGTAGGTTGATGAGATTGAAGAAAATAAACAAAAGTTGGAAAGGAAAGGGCTAAATTGTAAGAGATCTAAAGTTCGGGGACTAAAGTGCAAATATTGAAAAGTTATACCGAACCTCACGATGAAGATTTGAGAGTGATCGGAGCCAATTGGATGAAGAAAGATGTCAAAGGGATCAAATTTAGTCAAAATATGATCATAAATCAATTTACAACCGAAAAGTTTTGCTCCAGATTTTTAGTCTCATATTGAGACTCATTTTTGACATAGTGAATGATTGAATTGGAGAATTATGTTTGAAGCAAAGTTGTAGGCCTTTGAGTTATCTTTCCAACGCAACTTGAATCATCTCAATCGGATATCAGGAGAAAGAGTTATGTTAAAAATACTGAAAAAAGCGTAAACTGAATTTCAGCGAACCGGACGCCTTGGCGCCCACAATGCTGAAAGTCAGCAGACTACGCGGC
The DNA here is from genome assembly GCA_035079005.1 of Fraxinus americana. Lineage (NCBI taxonomy): Eukaryota > Viridiplantae > Streptophyta > Magnoliopsida > Lamiales > Oleaceae > Fraxinus > Fraxinus americana. The sequence goes on from CM068712.1 coordinate 3,220,867, forward strand.
GCCCAGGCGCCCGATACTGAGAAAGAGAAAAAATGAAAATTTTAAAAGATTTTCGGCCCGGTCTAACCCTATTCCGTCTTGTAACTTGTGGACACTATAAATACCACCATAAAGACCTAATTTAGGAGGCTGGAGAAGGAGGAAAAAGATACAAAACGGCTAAATCTTCAAGGACAATAAGAAGAAGGATTTGAAGAAATCAAGTGAAGAAATGGTGGAAACATCAAAGGGGACTTCGATCAACACTCCAAAAAGAGTTTTTCTTACCTCCTCCTTTATGTTTTTTATTGTAGATTGTTTAGATTTTATGAATTTCTTCATGAACTAAATAATTTAGCTAGGGTTTGATGTAGCCACTTGAGATTATGATTTGATGAATTTATAATTACTTCTGTTGGATTTCCCACGTGTATTTAATTGTGTCATGAATTTAATACTTTCAATTACCTGATCAATAATTGAATGAATAGATGCTAGTCAATTCCGGCACTCGAGAGAGGGGAATTTAGGCGTGATCATAGGATTGACGCAACGTAGATTTTATGGGTTTCGAAAGAAAGTGTAAAACCTATGAAGCTCACTTCACAAAAGAATCGGGACTTTGATAAATTCTAGGCTTTAATTCGGAATAGAGATATTGAGATTGAATTGTAGGATTAATTTCTAGCCGACACTCGAGAGAGGGGAGAGAAATACAATTGGATTCTTGCTTTTAAATATTGGAAAATTAATTGGACAATTTGATATCATTGAATCATAATTGAAAGTTGGTGAAATCATTCCTTAGGCTTCTTCATTTTGATAATTTATATTCCTCAATTTTGTCTCAACCAATTTCATTACTTTAGTTTAAAACAATCAACCAATCATTCATCAATTGTCTAGATAAAATAGAAGTTGCATAATTATAGTACTTAGTGGAATTAAATTACAATCCCTGTGGGTTCGACATCCTAACTTTCATACTATATTACAAAACTTGACACCGTACACTTGCGGCATAAATTCACGTTGTATAAAACGCGTGACAAACTTAAAGAAACTAGAATCGAATAACTCAAGCAAATTAGTCCAATTTTCGTGGGATTCGACATTCCCAATCACTTTTGTCACGTTTCACGACCTTTGTACTTAGATTATTGCTTCGTAGTAACAAACAAACATCACCCACACAGATCCTCAATAACTACACCAGCTTTCTAAGATTCACATAAATTGGTATATAGCCCCATTTTTGATATGCTAAGATTCTAACTTTGGGTGCCCTAGCGCTTTCCAAACAAATTTCACTGTTCCGTGAGCCCAAATTACTAGAACTTTTTTAGCCAACAAACATGTTGCGACCAAAAATCAATATCCACTTCCTACCTAGTACATCATATTAGGTTTACAGTGCAACAACAACTTATCTTGCAATTGATGTCTCCTAGTGGGATAGATGTATATTTGTAGTGTCTATTAGAATGAATAATCAATCCACGTTCGTCACATCCAATGCACGTGGTGTCTTTGCAAAGAATCACTAATCATAGTGATCTCCCATCGACGGTCAAGTATGACTTAAAACTTCCGAGGTTCGGTAGCGATGGTTTTAAAAAAAACATAAATTGATCCCCACATTTCCAACTTACCACCTTGGCCCCTACTAGAGAAGCCCATGTCCCCATAAACATACTCTTTTACAATGCCAAATCACCACCCTCGATTGAGACAACAAAAAATCCACTAGGTCTTTTTAGCGATGGGTTTGAAAAATATGAATTGACCTCCTATTTCCAACTCGCCACCCCAGCCCTTGCTGAATAAGACTGCGCCCCATGGGATACTCTACACCCCATTATAATACATTTCAATAATTGTCCCAATTCTATCCCAATTTCATCTTATAGACATGTACAAAATCAGTTAATACCCAATATTTAAAATCTCTTGCCTCGACTAAGCTATTAAAACTATGTTTGACACCCATTTTATGAGAATGATAAATTTTGGAATAGTGATTGATGGGAGAATGTGTGGTGAAAAAGTGATGAAAAATTTTAGATTTGTGTGTAATATTATTTTATTTGAAAAATGTGTGATTGAAATGAAAAATAAAAATGAGAATGAGAATGGAATGGAATGAGTGCCAAACAGGGGCTAAAATCATTCGCAAAAAGTAAATTGTGTCACTTGATGATGTGCCGTGGAGCACTATGTTCACATCAATCAATCATTGCACTCAAATCTCAATAAAGCCTTGACATGTGAAATGAATAAATAATGTAATAGCGGCAACCCTACTGTGTATTATATATAAATGGTTGAATTGTCGAATAGTAAGGTTAGCTTGATGTAAATTTTCGATAATAGAATTTGTAAAAATAATTTTTTGAAGAATGTGTAGTAAAAAAGTAAAAAAAAGTTATGAGTCCACATGCGGACATGTGTAATTGATAATGAATTTAGAAAAAAACGAATTTTAAACAAATTGTACTAAATAGGGACGCAGCGTTATCACTTTTTCTTAACATTGGCCATTTTGTCACGTCATTTTCACCTGGGGGCAGAAATAGAAATTAGGCCCCTGTTTGGACCACATTATTTTTTTCATTCTCATTCTTCTACTTATTTTTAACCACATATTTTTCAATACTAGGTGCAAACAACGTGCAATGCACGTTTGCTTAGTTTATATTTAATATTTTTGTTTAATAATTAATTTGTTATTAATAAAGATGTATTTTTTTTTTGTTAATTAAGGGCGTGTCTGGGTCGCTGCAAGGAGGAAGGAAAATTGATTATATTACTTTTTTTTTTCAAACCTACTGCTCTACAGTGAGAGAATTGGTCCGAAATTGCGGTACCCAACGACATGAATTGTGTTTGATTTTTGCTGAGAAGCAGAAACAGACACCCTATAAATAATTAATGATGTAATGTTTATATAATTGATAAATAATTAGATGTGTGATTTTGATATTGTGATGTAGGTTGGTGAGATTGAAGAAAATAAGCAAAAGTAGACAAATTTGGAGAAATGACTAAATTGTAAGGGATCCAAAGTTTGGGGACTAAAATGTAAATACTTAAAAATTGTGCCGAATTTCACGATGAAGATTTGAGAGTGCTCGGAGTCAATTGGATAAAGGAAGATGTCAAGGGGATCAAATTTAGTCAAAAGATGATCACAAATCAATTTCCAACCGAAAAGTTATGCTCTGGTGTTTTAGTCTCATATTGAGACCTATTTTTGGCATAGGAAGTGATCGAATTAGAGAATGATATCTGAATTAGAGTTGTATCCAGATGAGTTAGCTTTCCAACGCATTTTGCATCGCCTCAATAGGATATCGGAATACAAAATTATGATAAAAAAAATGAAAGAAGGTGTAGCTGTCTATTTAAAACAAGAAATTCCGTTACATAGTCCGTTATATTGAGACCTATTTTTGGCATAGGAAATGATCGAATTGAAGAATGATGTCTGAACCAAAGTTGTAACCAAATGAGTTAGATTTCCAATGCATTTTGAATTGCCTCAATCGGATATCGAAATACAAAGTTATAATAAAAACACTTAAGGAAGGTGCAGCTACCTGTTTAAAACAAGAAATTCTGTTATATAATCCGTTATATTGAGACATATTTTTGGCATAGAATGTAATCGAATTGGAGAATAATGTCTGAATCAAAGTTGTAGCCAGATGAGTTAGCTTTCCAACTCATTTTGAATCGCTTCAATCGGATATCAGAATACAAAGTTATAATAAAAATACTGAAAAAAGGTGCAGCTGCCTGTTTAAAACAAAAAATTTCGTTACATAGTCCGTTATATTAAGACCTATTTTTGGCATAGAAAATGATCGAATTGGAGAATGATGTCTGAATCAAAGTTGTAGACAGATGATTTAGCTTTCCAACTCATTTTGAATCGCCTCAATCGGACATCAAAATACAAAATTATGATATAAAAACTGAAGGAAGGTGCAGCTGCCTGTTTAAAACAAAAAATTCCGTTACATAGTTCGTTATATTGAGACATATTGTTTGCATAGAAAGTGATCCAATTGGAGAATGATGTCTGAATCAAAGTTGTAGCCAGATGGGTTAGCTTTCCAACTCATTTTGAATCGCCTCAATCGAATATCGAAATACAAAGTTATGATAAAAATACTGAAAGAAGGTGCAGCTGTCTGTTTAAAACAATAAATTCCGTTACATAATCCGTTAAAACAACAAATTCCGTTAATTTTTCCGTTAAACCAATAAATTCCGTTAAATAGACACTTTTTATATATAGAAAGAAAATAATATTTTTCATCACATCAATAACTTTTCCTTCTTTTTTAAACACATATTATCCATCACACCACTTCAAAAAAATACATTTTCACATTTTAATGTGTACCAAATTGGCTCTACAAAAAGAACGTCACTTTTTGTCCCTTGATTACTTCCGTGGACGTGCACTCACAACAGTCCAAACCCAGAAAACACGCTTATGCTCGCATCACCATTTTCTACAAAAAGCCCGTCACTGTCTGTAAACCCTCACCTGAACCAATTCTCTCATTCTCCCGCCACTTCTCGCTGCTTTTTGAACGGCGTTAGATTTCTGAGAACCGATACGCCTTTGATTTTATGACCAAGAATCGGAGCCAACAGTTGTTGAAGTTACGGAAATGACGACCAGAGTTACTGCACGAGATGTTCAGGAGATCGTCAACAAACTGTCATCAGATAAAGCCAAACTTCGCGAAGTATATAAAATTTCCAAAACAGTTTGTAAAAATCATGAAATGTTTTAATGTTTATGATAACTGATAAGTGAATTCTGATTTGTTTTAATTTTAAAATAATTTTTCAATAAATATCTGTGAGAAACAGTACCAATTGATAGATTTTGTTTTATTTAAGCAGAAATAGACAATTGTAATGTATTTTTTTTTTTTTTTTTAAATTTAGACTATTGTGAAGGCAGGTGTCAACTTGTTTGGATGACCTATTTTCTCTTCTACGTTCTGTCAGCGTTGGAGAGTAGTTGGAAGCTGTAATTCGTTTCTTTCTGGTTACATTTCAAATATTTTTTTTCTTGTAATAGTAAAATAAGTAGAAATGTAATTTTTGTTAGAAATAAGTCGAAAGTAGACTATTGCTACCCATCGTAATTGCACTATTCTCTGAAATAATTTGGAAAAATAAACAGAAAAGTAACTTATTTTTACACCTTGATGTTTTAGTGTTTCCTAAATTAACTGGAAAAGTAAGTAGAAAATCTACGCAAAATCTTCAGAGCAGGACATTGTTGTTCACTCTTACATGTCAATATTTTCTTAATTTTTAATATTAAATTATTCAAACCAAAAATAGAATTGAAAAAATCTAAATTAAATGTATAACATTTTTATATTTGTTGACTTGTGATTGTAGGAAGGGATTAAATTATTGAATACATGGCTAGAAGGCGAACGATCTGTTGGATTTTGTAAGTATTTGTCCGAGAAGACTGCGATGCTTAAACCTAATGAAATTCCAAATTGTAAGCATATGTCACAGTCTCTGTTTAATTTCAGTATTATCAGGTGTTTTATTTGTTGGGATAAATTTGAGGGCCCAAATATTGACTATTTATTCGTGCAGCTGAGACATGGCCTTTTCTTGTCAAATTGCTAATACAATGCGTATCCCGGGAAATATCCTCGAGCAAGAAGAGATTGCCCAAGTTAAGTTTGGGAAAGACTCTACGGATCGTTGTACAACGGGCTGAGGACGATAGATTTGCTGGTCAGTGTTTGAAATTATTGTATAAATGATGCATAAAGTAGCATTTGTTGATATGTCTTTTGCCTATTGTTACTATGCTTCTTGCCATAATTTAGCTGGCCGCTGTTGTGAAGTTGACTGTTTCACGTGATATAGACAATAGGCAGTCTACACTCATCTACTGCAAAATTGAATTTTCTGGGATTTCTATCTGTTCTAACTCATATAGGGCCATCTCGTGCAACAAACTCATTGTGAAATGCTAAATGTTATTGAGCGGGGCAATACTTTTTTGAATTTAAGATCACACCTTGTTTACGAGAAGCATTCTAATCCGGAGATTGGTGAAGGTTCCCTCAGTAATTCTATCCTAGCGAGTAGAAGCAACAATTTTCTTCTCTCTGTTTTTAATGAAGTGAAGAAGTATAAATATTATAGAGGTAACCTAAGCTTGAAGGAAAAGATGAACAGTTGTATGTTATTCCATTTATAGCCTGCCAATTAAGCCTTGTTTGGGCTCCATTTTAATGGGGTTTTGGAAAAAAATGTATTTTGAAATAGTAATTTTTTTTGGGAGAATGTATAGTTAAAAAGTAAGGAAAAGTTTTTGGTTTACGTTTAATATTATTTTATTGAAGAATGCATGGTTAAAAATGAAGAAAGTGAAAAATGCATTAAATTAAAATGGAGCTCAAACAGGGGGCTAAATCAGGAAATGATGGATGAACTTCTTTTCATGTTAAATAGTGTCATAGACTCATAGGCGAGCCGCCTCTATTTTGGGTTGCTTTGTCTCTCATTATACTGGACTTCTGATGGATCATTGCTAAACTTAAATAACTTGAGTGTGAATCATGAGCTTACTATATAGTGTGACAGGTCGCACACCATAACTGCAGCTTTTGAATTCATCACATGATAAAGCTAATATCAATGGTTAGTCTGTGAATTTATTGGTCTAGGACGATGTGAGAAAGTCCTTGCTAAAGCCTATTTTTCTTGGGTGTAAGTTCATTAACATACTTACATGTACTGGTAGAGTGTAAGTTGAGGTTTGACCTCAATTCTTTGATTTATTTGTTTTAGAGTAAATAAGTATACATACATATATATCCGTGCCACTAAAGTATAATTGTCATATAAATTTTTTCAATAGAAGCAGTGTCTCTGTTTCATGTCATTTTCTATCCCCTTGCAGGCAAAAAGTTTCTTTTGTTACATGTGGCTAAACTACTCTTCAGTCACGTGTGGGATGTCCTAAAGGACGTTCCAATCTTTCAGTCTGAGTATGGTGTTATCCTCCGGCATCTTTTAGAAGTTAAATATTATCGATTTCATATACGGAAACGAGTTTATTCTAGTGAGTATACCTTTTTCTTCCTTAATTATTAGCTTATAAAATTCCCTTGAAAAAATATTTACAACGCCAAGAAATTTGCTTGTCCTTCGATATGCTTAGATCTTGTACTTCTGTACATGGAAAAGGTAGAAACAAGCTTGAGCACAGAAAACATCAGCCAATTAAACCCCAAAGAGGAGGTCTTCCGCTTCACTCTTACACTTCATTCACTTCTTGAAAATCCTCCTGGAGATATTCCTGACGATCTCAGGGAAGACATTGTGAAGGGTTTTATTGGAATTTTTTCTAATGTTAGGTAAGACATTGAATAGTCTTCTCACATTATACTTTTCATTTTTACCTTTCAAAAAAAACATTATACTTTTCATTTCTATCTTTCTTGCCTTTTTTAGCAGTTTACAGTGCTTTTATGACTTAAAATCAAATGATCACTTTTTCCGTTGCATGTTAGGGATGAGGGAAAAATTTCACGCAAGCTTATTGAGTGCATCAATATATATTTGATAAAGGATGGACCAAATTTAGGTTGTAAATCCCTGGAAATCCATGAAGCTGTGCACCAATTTGTCTTCCGTTGCTGGATCACAACTCACGACCGGAGTCTAAAAGTATGCAACAAAACATTATTGCCTGGACAATTTCTTAGATTTGAAATGAAATGCTACATCTCCTAACTTCTACCTTTTTATTATAGGATTCGCTTGTTCTATATGCGAAATTGCAATTAAGCTTAACTAGGGGCGCGGATGATGGAACGGCTTTACTAGAACAACTTCTGGACGTACTCGGCAAGGAGCTAGATCAGATGAGTACTGCCAGCACAAATTTTCCCCGGTTAGTATGATTTTATGTTGCATGCTTGGGGTATTTGGATTGCTTTCCACTTCTCTTATGTCAGCAATTTTGCGTTTAGGAGTGATGCAGCCAGGGACGACAAATGTGGGATCTTAACAAGCTCACAGTACAGCGTATTGGAGCTTTCAGCCTTTGTATTTCGCCGGGTACTCGCATAGAAACTTAGCTTGCTCCCCAATCTCATAGTTGATGCTCTGTAGCCCTCTTTACTACATGTTTGCAGTTGCTTGTCTTTCAAATGCCATGCGGCACATGTCTTAAATTAACAAAAACAAATAGAAAATGATGTGCAGTTCTCTACATTGTTGAGAAAATTGAATTTTCGATTGTCGTATTATATGCTAGGATGCACTGACACCCTCTTGGCACCGGCAACAGTGTGTCAATGTCCAACATTTGTCAGTCACCGACACATTGCTGACATATCGGGAGATACATTGTGTCGGATGTCGATATGTCGCCAACACATGTGGCATGTCCAAATTATTTTTTATTTTTTTCAATTGGACTCGTCGTTGACATATGGCTGGGAGATACATCTTGTCGTACATTGACACGACATCAACACACAGCCAACATGTGTTGAAAATTTCAAGTGGCTTGTTCAAAGTATTTTTTTGGTTTTTTACCATTGACCACGTTGCCAATATATTGTCGACGCGCCAGGAGATATATTGTAGATATGCTGATAAGAGATACATTGTCAACATAAAAAAATTACTTTACTTTATAAAAAACAAAAATAAAATTTTTAAAAAATTAATATTATTTTGAGTGTCGGGGACGTATCATTCGCTGCTTATTTAAAAAGTTGCATATCAGCGTGTTCGTGTTGTTTTGTGTTCAATGCTCGTGTCTGTGTCGGTGCTTCCTAGATTATATGGTTGAATATCCTATATGTACTCTATATAAATCCTTACTTTTTTAAAGTTTCCTTGAGACCTGTACAAATATTAGCATACATACACGATGCAATCCGGAGTTTCCATTTTATCGAAGAAATAGGAACAAAAGTGTCAAAGTTAAGGATGTGGGATTATGGTAATTGGCTCATGCGATTCACTTCTCAGGCATGCACAAATGCACCGAAAACACGGACAGCTGAAAAAAGAGCCAGACGGGAGCATGTTTTCGTCCAGATTAAAGATAGGCTCATGGAAGGGAAATGGTCATGGTAGGTTCAAAAAGAAGTATTTTGTTTCTCAACTAATACATACTTGCATTACCCATCAAACTTCCTTGGTGGAGCCTGGAAACCCACTCAGTCTGTGTTGATGTTTTGCTAAAAAAAAAAGAAAAAAACTGTATAGACTTAGAATTTTTTTGTCATACTTGTGGACTGATTTTGATTGAGAGGTTTTACATGTACTTGTTTTAGTGTTGATACTACATGATATCTTAATTTAATCTCTTTCTGAATATAGACTTTGCACATATGTGCCCACAATTCCCTTTTACTAGTTCCAGAAATTTTATTCCTTCAATTTTATAGCCTTCTAAAAAAGAGGATATAAGCAAGAAGGATGTTTGGAATATGAATTACATGCAAACAAGCGAATCACTCGTATACTATTTTATGTATGCATATGCATTGAAGTTGTAGTTTCTTATGGTCACTTTTGGGTTATATGAAACTTGTGTGACAGGCATGCTGCTTTTTTCCTTCTTATTCGCAAATTCTCTACTGGCATCAAGAAAGGTCTCTTATTCTGTTGGTTTGAAAGCATATCTGCAGACTTTGAAAGGTAATCTTATAAGCTTTATGATAGAAGTTTGATTGTGTCCTTGCAGGCATCGAAAGTAATAGCTGTCTTTTTTCTCCATCAATGACAAACTGACCATACTTTGCTTTTACAACATTGTAGTCCCTCTACCTTTTCTTTTACAACATCATCATTCCTCTCTCTCTCTCTCAGGAACTTCTCTTTTTGTCTGATTACTTCTTTTTGAGATGATTAGCTCTCATAACCCATACTTTTCTTTGACGACATTATTGTCCCTCTACCTTTTCTTTTACAACATTATCATTCCTCTATCTACCTCTCTCAGGAACTTCTCTCTCTGATTACTTATTTCTGAGATTCTTAGCTATCATAAATTTCAATGGTATAGCAGTCAAAATCTATCTTTATTGAATACTCTTTTCGGTTGGCTTGAAAGTGTAGCATTCATTTGGCTATACATGTACAATCCTCGTATACTCATCCAATTCTCGTTTCTTTGTTCTATCTCTACTCCTTTCTCTTCAAAGGAGAAGCATCCAGTTGTGCGGCTATAATGCTTGCTTGTTTGTGCACAATTTGATGCTTCTCCCTGTATGAAACCTTACTCTACACACTCCTTTTTGGAGTCCATGCATAAAATTTTGATTTTTGGGACTCACTGGGACATTCTTCATTTCAGAATAATTAACGATGCAAATATGGAGCATGCTTATGACGGTCTACTGTGGACTTTGCGGTAAGCTGGTTGTAATTTAGAAAATAATTTTCAGTCAATGCTACTGTGCTGGAGCTGGCATGATATGATGCATAACTGCTGTCCTCAATTTCATTTTTCCCAACCTACCTTCACCCTCAACTTGTATTTCTGTCCAAACTCTTGGTACTTGATGCACATAGGCATTCCAGGTTCTTTGTGTATATGTCAGATTTAGTTGTACATACATTTGAGTGCATATGAAGGTGCCTGTCCAAACACTTGGTAGTTGATGCGTGTAGTCCTTCTGGGTTCTTTCTGAATTCTTTAGCTTGACTTTTACTTGCATTTGATTGCATCTGAAGGAGTCTTCAGGGACTTACTTCGTTGCTGCTATTTCCTGATACAAGTGCGGAAACTGTACGAAAGTCATCTTCTACCATGAATGAGGTAATTTAAACCAATTTTTTTCAGGCAACTGAATGGATTTAAGTTCTATTAATATGTTTTCTTCCTATTTTCATTTGTCGTATGGAAATGGCAATTTTTTTTAAAAAACTTGGGAATGTCAATTTTATACTATCTTTCTGTCATGTTTAGTTGTTTTAAGTGCGGAACTTTATTATGGATGATCATCCACAAAATTGTGCTTTAGTGCATGTTGTTTGCTGATGAGGTGTCATTCTTTGATACTTTGGGGGCCAAAGTATTCTTGTACATGTCATGTAGAGATCTGAACTCTTCATGTAATTGTGGACATCTAAACCTCAACAAATTTCTCTGTTTCTTGCATCTATATTTTCCATAAATTAACATTTGGTAGAGTCAATTATCTTAACTAAATTAAATATGACATTTTTATAATCATTTTTTACCCATTTTTATACTTTTTGTGAAATAATATGTATATTTATCCTCTCTTCTTGAAGTTTTCTCATTAAAAAAAGGAGAGAGAACATAAAAAACAAAATAAAAAAAAAAAATTATGGAAAAAAATTGAATTTGCAAAATAGTATAAAGCTAACAACCTCAAAATACATAAAAAAATAATTTTAATTTAGAAATAAAAATGAAATCATATACTTTTTTACTTGAATTTTTTTTTTTTTTAATTCATGGAACACTAATATTAGATGATGGACAACTAAGAATTTCCGTTCTCTATTTTATAATGCTTGAAAAAAATTAAAAAGTTGTTTCTATATTTTTCAACACATTATTAATTTATTAAAATTATTTTTTATTTCTGCTGGTTATTGCTTAAAGAAGATAAAGATAATAAATTTTGTAGCACAAAAAAGATTTTCAAAACGTTAGCTTTCAGTAATTAAAATTTTAAAGAGTAATAAAATATTTAAACAAAACAGTGGAAAATGTAGCATAATGTAATATTTAAGCAAAATGTAGCAGGTAAATTGTAAATTTGCATTGCAAATTGTAGACACCCTAAATGCAGGGTGTATTTTGTAAATTTCACTATTTTTAAATCATTGAATCTTTTCCTGGTGTAATTTTTAAATTTCCCTAGTTTTAAGCCTTCAAATCTTTCTCCTCTATCAATATAATTACTTTTTCCTAAAAAAAGGTAAGACAAATTTTTTAATAGAATATAACCTATAGAAAATTATGTGCAAACTCACTGATCCTGCATTTAGTGATTTGGCAAATACTTTAACTACAAGAAAGATATTCTTTATTTCAGATTAAAGGATCCTTATTGCTTAGCTGAAAAATAGGACTAGTTAGCAAGCAAAGACTAACTAACAAGTTGAAATTCAATATAATGCTCTGATCAGTTGATGTTGTATGTGCAAGTAGGGGGTTCCATTTTTTTTTTTTAATCTTACGCTAAATATCAAGTTTCAATTCAACATAATGCTCTGACTGTTAGATGTATGTGCAATTTGTGTGTGGCTTCCATGTTTTGTCAGCTCACCTTTTCCTCTCAATATGGTTTGACTCTTGATGAGCTTTTGCAGGCTGACAAATGTTGGCATATAATATGGAGCAGTCTCATGCGTGGTTTGCCTACATTCAGTAATGTCCCCTCAATTGTAAGTGTTGCACTGAAGGACTTTTTCTGGTGTAGTATATTGTCCATCTTCGGCGTTGTCTATCACTTGTCACATGCATCAAAATAGAATTTATAAAATAAAGAAACTGTCTGAACATAATTGAGAATAATATTTAACATATCCAAATATTGTCTTGCAAGCAGAAATGTCAATCTCAGATTTTTAGTTTACTATGCATTGTACATAATATATTTCTTCCTCTTCTGACTTATGGGATGGGGCAAAACTTTTATCATCTTCGTCATGGTTAATTTTTTCTATATCGTAGGAGCACTAGGATTAGTTTTCATCCAACAACAGACAATTTCAACTTAAAACAATCCGAAACTATCAGTTTTAGTCCAAAACTGTAGAAACACCTTTCTCAGGGAGATATAGAGATAGAAAATGCCATCAAACTCCACATGGATTAATGTTACCATCCGAAATGGTAGAGTTTTGATTTTGATATGTGAGTTTCTTTGCTAGTTACTGTTGCCATCACTGGTGATACTGCTGTAAGCGCTTCTTCAAGCTCCTTTTGTGGAGTCTTCCAAGTGTTTTGAGAAAAAAAGTGAAAGTGTGTTTTTGAATGGTGAAATTGATGTAGTTATATCTCTGTTTTTACTCTTGGCACCATGTACACAAGGAAGTCAAGTGTATAACTGAAATCCATAGCTAATCCTTTGAAGTATCAAATAGCACACCATCATTAATGCTTTTTTAAAGGTAATTTTCATAATTTCTAAAATGATGTAAAATTTTCATCATTATTTTCTTTCTTGTGCTTCTGTTAATTGCAGGTGGATGCTTCTTTGATGCTCCTTTGTAACATGTTGTTAAGTGTAAGATCACTAATATCTGCATTGTGGAGTTACTTCATTTGTTTTGATAAGATTGTTCTTCTGTTAGAGAATGCCTTGATATAAGAATGTGGATTTCAATTTTCTTGACCTCTTTTATATGTCTTTCAGGATACAGCAGATGCATGTAGTGTTTCCCAAGATATATGGGACCTTCGGTTTTTCAAACCTTTGCCATCCACGTAAGTGGTTCTCACTTGAAAACCGGCGTTATTTCTTCCTTTGTTTTTTATTATTTTGGGGTGGGGGTGGGTTTCAAGTCCTAATCCTGGATCTCCGGGCTCTAATGAAGGGTTTCAATCTCCAGGCTACCTTCTTAAATGCGCCATTCTCCTTACTTTATTCTTTAATCCCTTTTCAAACAAGGTTGAGAAAATAAATTTTTAACGAGTTTTGGCGTTATTTTTAACGGACATTCAGATTTCATCTGCATGATGTTGTAACGCACTTACAGCCCGTATGAAAATGTCATACCCAGGCTCTGTGTCTTACCTGGACAAGGGGATATACATATTTCTGGAGTTTTTGATTAGAATCCACCAGTGCTTTGAGAATCCCGATATCTAATGCTCATAGACTCTATAATGAGTTTCCCCTTGTCTTGAAATAACACCTTCCCTTTTTTTGATGCTTTTCCACACTTTTTTTATTTTGAATTTGTCGTTATTCTTATACTCATTTTGGCATGTTTCCTCCATTCCTCTCTGAAATTAAAATAATTTGTAGCTCATATCTTATTGTTCTAGCCTATTTGGTCTGCTGTAACTGGAATTCAATAAATTAGGAGGCTAAATTCTCTATTTCAGGATAGTTCATTTTCTTTTCTTTTTGTTGAAGACATTATTTAAATGATATACTATTTAACAGCTTAAACTTTGGATCAAGTGGTTCAACATAGTACCAGTATAGGCAAAGGTCCAGTGTTCAAGTCATTTAAATGAATTGTGGACATGTTAGGCTTTGATAGGAAAGAATAAATATTACCTAAATGTGAGGGGGTGTGTTGAAAACAACATTTGGATGATATAAATTTGGCCCTATCTAACGACTTAAAGCTTTTAGTTCAAGTCGTTCAAAACATTTTCATTACTACCTCTTTCTTATGTTCTTTTCCTAAAGAGACGTTTTTGTCGCTTGCCTTAATTTTTGTTTATTTAAAAGACCCCGTGAGAGAACAAAGGCCATGTTTGCCCAAAAGAATGTTGAAGTACTTCCTACAGCACCAATTGTCAGCGAATTAATGCATGAATCTCTGTGGACACTTCTATAGTTAGCTACCTATTTTGTAGTTTAGTTCTTTCGGAAATACTTATCTTAAATGATTTGTGTCAAAAGTGAGGGTGGAAGCTTAATTAGAAGCCTAGAATGTTCTGTAAAATGATACTATTGGCTTCTAATGTGGATTGGTTCTAGAAGGCATTATTTGTTCAGGATGCAGTCTGTCAACTTTGAGAATACTTGTTCTTGAGGTCAGCTGCCTTGTGCAATTGTGCCCCTTCCATTGAAGTGGGAGGATGTTCAAGTTAAGAGCAGTATTAATGAAAAATAGATGTGCATAATGCATATTTTTCTCTCCTTTGGTGAAAACTTATGGATGATGATATATGAATCCTGCTTTGGAGATCTTGTCCTAATGTAGATTTTTTTTCTTTCATTTTTACCCCTTCTCTTTTGGGTTTCTTGGTATTCGTAGTAACTTGCTTGATATCTGAGTCCTTTGTTTTTGTTTAGAGTCCTGATATGGCTTTATGATGAATGAGTGGTTATCTCTTGAACTATGTATTCAACTTACTGATATCTTTAAATGTTCTGAGTATTTTCAGATCTGTTTTATGCTTCATCTCATGCTACTTCTCGAGGAAAGCTTCGCAAGTAAGTGAGACCTCAGGTTCTGTATTTGCAAAAACTTCCAAGTGATATCATTCATAACATTTGATATTAGACATGTAGATCATTGATGTTTCACTGCAGAGTCATTTATTAGCAATTTGAAACAGAATTCTTTGGCTGGGTGAATGCATGCATTTTGAAGCTCTTCTTTTGCACATATATATGGAGTGCAAACCTATTTGAGAGTTTATGTCATGCTTCAATCCCATAAATATACATTTTGGATGTAATGCATGTTTAAAATTGCTTACTTAAAAGATGTCCAAAGCTGTGTTGCTAGTTTGTTGCTATTAAATTTGCTTGTGGTGGATGAGAAAGCGAGGATGGTGGACAACATTTTGCAATTGCAAATTTCTTGGTTGGATGATCTTTTATTTTTGGTTCTTGGTTCTGGACTTGGATAAAAAAACTATTTACTTCAAGTGCTCAGAGTTAAAATAAATAGCTGATGTATACAACTTTTCGTTTATTGATATCTCGTATGGATCTCCTTGTCTTGTCCTTCCATACTTTACAGCCCTTTGGCTATCAATAAATCAGACTTCTATTTTAACATTAATTCTTGCTGTTTTGGTTTCTTAGTTTTCAGATAAGATAGAAATGTGTCTGGCATGATGTATATGTGTGCATGTATATACAACTTTAACATCCGTAAATGTAGAAATGTGTATGTATACATATACATGTATATGCGAGCTAGCATTTGTCCCAATTCTTCTCTATCTTGTAAAAGTGCGTTGTCAGATATAAAACAATTGAAAAGAATTGTGAATTTCATTTGTATAATTCCGTTTGACTGTCTTTGTTAGTATATCAGTAATACTTTCATAGTGTTGCAAGAGTTATGCCACTTTTCCATGTATGGAATAAACATCGGAATACTGCACCTTGTTTTTATTATAGGCTTGTTTGTCATATATTTTTCTAAAATTATTTTTTCATTTTCAAACATACATTCTTCAAAAAAAGAATATCATTTTTCACTTGAACAAATTTGTGCCAAACAAGCTTTAAGTAGTGCTTGTTCATATCCAGTTACAGGGAGTTATGTATCATGGCTGGTTTTCTAAATCAGTGCTTATGGCACAAATAATTCCTCGAAATTTGTCTTGGTGACTGTCAAGGATATAAAATAAGATTACAGAGATCGTCAAATATTGCGATTATAATATTTACTTTCCTTAGCAGTAGATTACGTAATATTTCTTTTTATGTTTATTTCCTTTCACAGTTATTTGTAACCCTATAAATAGGGTCTTCTGCTTTGTAATAGATTTAAGTTTATTATATACAATTTATAATATTCTTCACATGGTATCAGAGCCGTTACGATCCTAAACGCATTAACTCTTGAATTTCGTTTCGTGCGAGCTCTTTGCCGCCGCCCGGCCAATTATTTTTCCTTCTTCTTCTTTTCGTTTGTCTCTTTCCACCTTACATATTTTCCCCCTCGTCCATCTCTCTACGCACCGGACATTCTCGTCCAATAACTCCGAGAACTCTAATTGCCATAAGAGAATCTCACAGGTTCTCTCCGTCCATCTCTGGAGGGAAGAAGGAGCGTTTCAGTTTAAAAAGAAAATCATTGATCCGTCTGGCTGCGACTTCTACAAACGAAAGAAGTCAAGTTTTGAGGACTGGTGGTGTTCGTGGAGCGATTTACGGTATTCAGGTAGGTTTGAGCGGTTTCTAGTTTTCTGGTTTACCTAGCGCAGTTTGGAAGTCCGGTTCGACCGGTTCTAGTGGGTAATCATTGGTTCTCGCCAGGTCCTTGATTCTTCTGCCGGCTTGTGTTCTTGGTGTTCTTGGTACTTCTGCGTGTATGCATAGTGTCTCTATTCTTGCTGGAATTTCAAATTTGGTTTGGTCCAGTCAACTTCTATTTGATTTCCTGATTTTCTGCTATTGATCGGTGGGAACAGGCGACGGGTTTTGGTCGGATTTCGAAGATGATGAAGTCAATTTGTGTGGGGTTGCTAGGTAGTTAGCCGGCGACGGGAACGGACGTGACTCGCGGCGTAGAGGTGGCGGCGACCGTGCATCTGCGTGTGTGCGGCAGTGCGTAAATGCAGAAATGTGGATTTGGGAGGTGAACGTGGGTCAGGAATTGGGCCACAATCTGAAAATTATCAGCCGTCTTTGTGTGTCGTTGGAATTGGGCTACTCATTAGCGAGGTTAATTTTAGGAATTGATTTGCTTTTGGGAACAAAATTAATTGGGCCTTTCATTATCGGGCTATTATTTTGGTTTTTTTCGAGGTTTGCTATAGTTTAGGTTATGGAATTTTGGGCTTATTATTTTGGGTTTGCAATGCTAAAAAAAAAAAAAAAAAAAAAAAGGACGGTTGGTTTTGGAAATTCTTCTTGGGGGTGTAGTTGAAGTCCTCGATCTCGCTCTTCGATTATGAGGTCCCCTGTGTGACTTTGGGTCTGGCTTGAAATTTGTCTATTTTCTTTGGATTTGATTCAATGGATTGTTGGCCACTATTTCAATCTTTTCGCTAAAGTTTGGAGTTTCTTCGCTTTTTGGTATATGTCCGAGGTCATTGAATTTGGTCCAGTATCTGGAATTTCGTCCGGAGTTATCTCGGAATTTCGTTGGGTTATACGAAATTTGGTCCAGGTTATCCGGAAATTTGGTTCGATTTATCTCGAAATTTCGTCCGTGTTATCTGGAATTTGGTTCTGCTCATCCGAAATTTTGTCCGGGTTATCAGAATTTGGTCCACTTTATCCGGAATTTGGTTTGGTGTTGGTTCGGAGTATCCGAAATTTGAGCTTCTCATCTCGTAGTTTTTGGCGGTATTTTGGCGTGTGTCGCGCGCGTCGTGAATTTCTTTGGAAATTCTTCTTGGGGAGTATGCGTTCTCGTCGTCTTCTCGTAGTTTCTCGTGGTTTCTCGTCGTTTCTTTGGAGTGTTCTTGACGTCGTTTTGGAGTAGTTCTCTGTTGTTCTTGGTCTCTCGTCGTCAGTAATTTTCGTCGTTGGTTGCTTTGATTTGGATTTCTTCTTCGTGGACAAGTATCGTCGTCGTCGTCAGTTCATAATTGCAAATTGATACTTTTACCAGCATCAATTTGAGGGGGGATGTCAAGGATATAAAATAAGATTACAGAGATCGTCAAATATTGCGATTATAATATTTACTTTCCTTAGTAGTAGATTACGTAATATTTCTTTTTATGTTTATTTCCTTTCACAGTTATTTGTAACCCTATAAATAGGGTCTTCTGCTTTGTAATAGATTTAAGTTTATTATATACAATTTATAATATTCTTCACAGTGACTAAAGCATGTCCTCATGATATTTACTTCTGAATGAGCATATTTTTAACTTAGGTTTAGGTTATCAGGCTATGGCAATCCTGCAGTTCATGAATGGTTTATCTCGATATCCATGCAGACTTTTAGGTTTATCATTCTAATATGATAAATTGCACAGCTAAGAGGGTGTTCCCACTTCTTTTGAACTTAAGATTGTTGTATCATCACTTCAATGATAATCTTCTTCTCTCTGTAGGGTGATCTTCGAGATGCTTTATATCTCCGGCAAAATCTTGTGCGAGCTGTTCTCTCATTAGTCAATGGGAAGGTTTGTTCCAAATTATTTATAGTTTCACTTGTTATTTATGTGAAACACTGTATAGTGCGAGCATATATGGACAACAAATAGATGCTGGATTATCCTTTCCTCTAATTGTTATTTTCGAATTTTTACCATTGTTTTTGCTGTTACGGATTGAGATTATACATGTAAAGTGCAGAAACTAATTCAATTATTTCATCATTCCCATCTCTCATTGTACAGTTTAGGTCAAGCAGATGATATTTTTTCACTATGTTTTCTACTGACCTCTAGGCTCTAACTGTTCCTTTGCTTTGCTTTGCTTTTCTTTTCTATTTTTGGTTCTTCCCTTGTTTCCAATTTTGGCGCTTGGAGAATGGGGATTGGGGGGAGGGGAATGGAATTATGGAAGTTGCTCTAGAAACTTTGAGATTAACTCCTTCTCATGTAGGAGTGCTCGACATTGAATGAGCGGTCCGTTGTTCTGGTTCCGGCAGCCATTTATGCTCTTTCTGTTGGTTCTGCTCCTCTCCTATATGATGCCAAAGATCTTTTATTCTATGTTCCTGAAGCTATGGAGGTGCGATCGAAGGTATTTCTCTTGCAGATTCACTTTTGTATCTACAAAAATATGCATCTGTTATATGTTGGTTCTTAGAGACTTAATGCTATTTGTTTTAGGCAGAGGAACAGTCGCTAGAAAGTCTCTGTGAGTTTTTTGATTGCTCAGTTGAAAGTCTTGCAAGGATTCATTACAATTCATGTCCAAAGGTGCAGATATTCTTCTATCCTTCTTTTTGAAAGAAGTTCTTAATTTTGTTGTTTTTTGATTTTCACCGGTTTAAATTGATAATTATAGGTAACCCCATCCAAATACCACGAGTTTGTACGTCTTCCTCGGCAACTGAGAGATCAGCTACTTCATGAAGTGGAAAATTACGTTCTTGAAAATTTAAGTGAGAGACAGATTGAAAAGATGCTTCTCTCCGAAGTCATCTACACATGCACTCTCTTATCTAATTTCATGTACTGCTCATATTCAACGAGGTAGTTTTTTCAATTTTGTCCTTCACTGCTATCCTCCATTTGGTAAAACATTGTCAATTTTCACTTCTACACCTCCATTTAGATGCTTCATTGAATTAAAATTGTATATACGATGGTCAATTGTTGTTTTGGTTGCATAGGAGATTTTTTCTCAATCACTTGATTCCAGAATTTGCTTATTTATTTTTGGTAACTTTGATCCTCTCTTCCCCTAGTCGCATTCACAATACATGTTCTAGTTCTTCCTGGTATTTTTAAAGTACTGATGACAATATAACATGATTTGATGACATATTGAACTTGGCATCTTGGTGTTACTCTCTAGGATCAATTTGCAGCATTCATGGTTTTCCTTTTTCTCATGTCTTTTGGTTTCCAGACAAAGTCAAAATCCATTAGAGACTAATGCAGTTTATTTTGTTCTTACTGTAGCCATCATGTTTAACTTGTTTTCCCTACATTCAGGATTAGAGAGGACATCTCTCCTTTCCTTTCCAAACTGGGCAAAATCTTGTTGGAATTACTGGATCACGCTGTGTTAGTTATTCAGAAAACCTGTAATGCTATCAAGTCTGCTTGCTTGGGCTCGAACTCTGTTTCCAATAACATGGACTCAATAGTGACTTCCTTTAAATGCTTTGCTCACTCGCCGTTGCTTAGCAAATGGCAAGAGAAAGATGATGCTTTTTATTGTGCAATTGTTCAATCCATTGAGAGACTTTTGAAGGCCCTGGCAAAACTATATGAAGGATGTCTTGAAAGCGGAAGGAATCTTCATTCAAAAGTTGATTCTGACTTATCAGATTTGCATTCTGTTCGAGATCTTATTCGACCGAATAGCAACAAAGGTACGATTGTGGATGTAGAGTTGGATGTGAATAGTGGGTCTACTGATGATGTTTTAACCATTGATGGGGATCAGACCTCTGGAACTTCCATGTCATCTGTAAATCAGAAAATGGACCTCCTGTCAATCATTTCAAGTTTTTTCTCAATTTCACCAATAGTTACGTGGGAAATATTGTTCAACCTTAAGGAGAAAGAGAGTGATCCGAAGGTATATTAACACCATATCTGTTTTCTTTCCCGAGTCCTTTTCCAATATTGCTGCATACGTATCTGTACATATGTGATTTTATTATTCAATTACCATGTTGGAATAGGTTTTGGAGAACTTTCTATTCATTCTCTGCCAACAGGCTCACTGGTCTTCCTACAGGCATTTATCAGATTTGGTACCCCCCTCTTGCTGAATCTTGCTTATTTAATTGAGCAAATGGGCAATCCCATTTATTTGCTTTGGAAACTATGCATTCTTAGTTAATTTGTTGCACTCTGCAGGTTCTGTCTGTAAATGAGGTAGTGAATACATGGGAAAACCTGAAACTCCAGTGCACACTTATACTAGATGCCATCTGTGCTTTGTTGGAGAGCCTGTTACACTTGGATGGAGTTGTGAAGGATAAGAAAGATGCTTCACCTTTAAGGAAAAGGCAATCTGAAGAGGTATGTTACATAATGGCACATCTTTGAAATGTGCAGCCTAACCTATGTGCTTCCATTGAGCATCTTCTAAACTGTTCAATCTGTATAATGTCTCTTGCCACTATGGGTTCCAGCTTGTAAAGAGCTCATTGTAGACAATACAATTCTACTCTTCCAATCTCTGCTGAAAATTATTATCCTGCCTTTGTCTTTATTTGGTGTGCCTATGCATTGCCTCTACGCTAATAAGAAGGCTGACTTAGCGTGTAAGTTTGAGGACAGAAAGTTAGAGATACTACAGCGCCACGGCGCTTGAAAACCACAAGTCCGTGGCAGCTTGCTACCATCGACTAAGCTTGCTTTTTTCCTAGCTTCTTGTATTAAAACTCCTATTTTCTCCATATGTTTTCCTGCTTTTGTGTGATCTCATAAATGGGGTGATCTTTGGTGCTAATATATGTCTTGAAAACGAGAGAGAATGTTTGTGAATCTCGTTCTTGTTAAAATTCCAATCTTACATCTCTTTATATAATACAATAATGGAACTAAAAAGGAAAAAATAAATCTCCTAATAATAACAGCCTATAATTATTTATTTAGACCAAGTATGGAAAGATTTTTATATCTTTCCATAATGCACGATTTTCTACATGTCTCTGTCACAATGTAACCATATTTAGGAAATTAATGCTTTCCAGATGTATGAGTGATTAGTTACCTCTTCTTCTGTATCTTTTGTTTGTTTGTTAATACTGTGCAATAGAAGACCATTGCTTCTAACTTAGTTGCTTACCTTGCTTTCAGTGCTTGGTTTCTCTTGGAGATTTGGTTAACAGAGTATTTGAGAACAGTCTCTTTGATTGGCGTGGTCGTGCTAAGCTTGTTGATTGTGTATGTAACTTCGTATCCCTCAGGCCACATATTGCTCAGGTTATCTATGTTTTTTTCTATAACTACATTGAGAAGAATCTGAAGGAGTCTATTTATCTTCCTTTCCTTTTTTTCCTGACTATTAATTTGTACTGAAAAAATGTCATTTTTGTTTCATGTTATATGTGCGAAAATTGTTAATCAGTCAATGATAGAAAAGCTGTTTATGCTGCTCCATGATCCTGATTATCGAGTTAGATTTTCCTTGGCTCAGCGGATTGGTGTCCTTTTCCAAACATGGGATGGTCATGTTGAGCTCTTCCAAGATGTATGGTAAGTGGCTTCAAATTCAGATTACAGATTTTCTAATCATGCTGGAAGTTCATAGCCCTTTCTAGACGTGTCGATTTGATCTGTTGCTTATGCACTGTTCTCTAGACATGCCAAGTATTTTACTGTTGTATAGTTTATGTTGGTTGTATTATTGTTGAGTGATCATGTGAAGGAAATTTGAATATTTGAAAAATCTTTGTGCAAGAGAATTCAAAATTAAAGATCCAGGTATATGGTATTTATTAGGTATTGCAGTTGCTAGATCTCATAAAGGAATCTTTGTGTATTGAAGGAAGTAATCTTTTGAAAGAGAAGGTTTATTGGGTTGAAACTAAGCTGAAACTCCTATGGATATGAACTGCAAACTTCGGGAAATATTTGAAATGGAGACAGTTGACAAGGAAAGACATCAAAAGCTGGACAGGTTTATTTATTTGTCTCACACCAGACTAGACATTGCTTTGTAGGTGTAATTAGTCTGTTTGTGCACTCTCTTTGTGAAGAGCACATGGAGGCAGTACTGAAGGTTAAAAAGCTTTCCTGATAAAACATTTGTGGTACTCTAGTAACTTGGAGAAGCAAGAAGCTATTAATAATTGCTATATGCAGTGCAGAAGTAGGATAGGGCTACAACATAAGTGATACGTGAGCTGATGTGGCTAAGGTCTATATTATCAGTGTTAAGGAAATAAATCATATCAATTAGGCAAGTGTATAACTAGAGTTTATTGTATTTCCATTCTTGTGCCAAGTTACCAAAAACGTGTACTCTATTTTTCCTATATAATAGAATTAGAGGGGAGGAAGAATCTAATCTTCTTCTCTCAATTTATGCCAAACCCGTTTCTCTACATGGTATCAGAGCGAGTTTCCTAGGGTTTGGTGCTTCCTGCTGCTTCCAAAAAAAAAAAAAAAAAAAAAAAAAAAAACTTCACGTTCTCTCTGCTGTACCGTTCTTCATGGTTGGAATTGTCGATTAAGTTGTCTGCTGTTTAATCTGCGCCTTTTGTAGCCTTCGCCCTGGAGTTGTGTTCTCGATCGTGTGGTTGTTTCACGCCGGCAGTCGCGTAGTGGTCGTTGGTCGGGATCTCAGTGGTAGTTTTGTGGGGGTCAGGCTGTTGAGTTTCCTGTTCTGCAGTCGCCAGATTCATTGCACAGTGGTCGGCATCTCAATTTGGTCGGAGTCCTTCCTCAGTGACTGCAATCGCCATTCCTCAGTGACTGCAATCGCCAGCAGGTTCTACGCGTGTGGGAGTTCCATTTTCTTTGGGCAGAGGTTTGGTGATATTACATTGGGCCTGATTTCTAATGGGCCTCATGAGGTGGGTTTAAGTGTTGTTGGCTTTATTTTATTTTTCTTTGGGCCCGTTACTGTTGGTATTATTGTTGCCCATAGTTGATTGATTTGTGGGTCCGCGTTTTTTTTTTGTTCGTTACGGTTAGTCGTTTGTACCATGTCATCTAAAATGGAGATGTTCAATCTGACGGGGCCCATGACACCTGAAAAATTGAATGAAAAAAATTACACTTATTGGGCTCGGTGTGTAGAGGTCTTCTTGCGAGGTAAAGGTTTATTTAATCACTTGGTTTTAGACAAACCATCTACGAAGTCTTCAGAGAGTGAGTCTACTATCAATGATCGATGGGATCAAGAGGATAACGCCATAATTGGACTTATGATCGGTAGTATTAAGCCTCATATCAGGTCTTTCTACCTCTACATGTCTATAGCTAAGCAAATTTGGAACATCTCAAACACATACATTCTGGAACTGGAAATGTTACTCGGATATAGCGAGACGTGTAAGCAATACTTCGAGCTTCGAGAAGGGATCATTCAAATTGTTGAATATTATAATAAGCTTTTAGTCACACGCCAAGAGAGAAATGTACATCAACCTCTCTCTCTTGATTCAAGGTTATGGAAAAACAAATGAAGACATCGATGTTGTTAAATTCCTTATTGGTCTTCCACCGTAGCTCGACGTTTTCGCACGTATATTAGGTGGAAAAGAGCTTCCGCTTGCGCAGACATTCTCTCGTATTCGGCCGTTCTACCCTTATCGATAATACGCCAATGGAGATCGTTCGCTTTTATTGCTCAGCGGCTCATTTAGGGGTGGACGTCATAGTCGTAAGGACGTGGTTTTATCCCTAGAGGTGCGGACGGGACAATAGAGGGATTGGTCGTTCGAAATCGTGACCTCGAAAATGTGCTCACCGCGGTCGTATAGACACTCCATCGATTATTGTCGTGACGGTACATGCAAACCATCCGGTTCGCAATCGGTCTCATCTCATGAAACCCATAATACTGTATCTGGACCAGTGGCTAACTCCAGTTCCACATCCGAACTCGACTTTTTATCTATATCACGGGATGAGTATGCCGAGTTCTTAGCCCATAAGCGCGCCACTTCCAATTCTATGGCTACTCTTGCTCGCTCGGTACCGATTCTTCTCACTGTCTATTGTCATCCTCTCACAATCCATGGATTATAGATTCTGGAGCAACTGAACACATGACTGGTTCGTCTACTTCTCTTCTTGATTATCATCCTATTCTTTCTTCCAAATGTGTCACTCTTGCTAACGGTTCCCGAACTAGTATTGTGTCGGCAATGCCCATCTTAGTCCTAATATCGATCTCGTCCACTCGGCCCTTCATGTTCCCGGCTTTCCCTTTAGTTTATTGTCTATTAGTAAAATTACCACGACTCTTCACCGTTTCCGTAACCTTTTATCCTTCTTTATACGTTGTTTTTCAGATCTCAAGACGAAGAGGATCGTATTGCATGGGGCATGAAGTTGGTGGATTATATTACCTGGATCTTTCACCGGTCTTTCCTCCTCGAGCCCTCCAGTCTTCTGTTTCACCCATGCAGTGGCATTGTCGTCTTGGTCACCCTTCTCTTTCCACTTTAAAACATCAAGTTGTGAGTCTTCGTAATGTGTCATCTCTTGAATGTGAAACTTGTCAACTTAGCAAACATCATTGTGTATCTTTTCCTTCAAGAACTGTTAGTCGTGTTTCTAGTTTATTTGAGATCGTTCATTCTGATGTATGGGGACCAATCAATATTTCATCTAATAAATTTCCATATTTTATCACTTTTGTGGATGATTTTTCTCGTATGACTTGGTTATTCTTAATGAAAAATCGTTCTGAGTTACTTTCTATCTTTTAACGCTTTCGTTCTTTGATTAAAACTCAATTTCATAAGAAAATCCGTATTTTGAGATCTGATAATGCCAAAGAATATATGTCTGCTTCTTTTACATCATATCTCTCTTCCAAAGGCATTGTTCATCAAACCTCTTGCGCATATACTCCACAACAAAATGGAGTTGCTGAGCGCAAGAATCGTCATTTGTTAGAAGTTACTCGTGCTCTTCTTTGTCATATGCATGTCCCTAAACGATTTTGGAGTGATCGTCCTTACCGTACATGCTATCTCATTAATCGTACATGCCATCCTCCGTTTGGACTCGCTTCTCCCTTCTCTCTTTGCCTTCCTCCTCTCCTCCGTATTCGTTACCTCCTCAAAGTCTTTGGGTGTGTTTGTTATGTTCATCATTTCGGTCCCAATCGCGACAAACTCGACTCTCGTTCTATGAAATGTATTTTCCTTGGTTACTCCCAAACACAAAAGTGGGTATCTGTTACGATCCGTCTCTACAACGCTATTTTGTTAGTGCGCAGATGTCACTTTTGACGAGTCCACACCCTATTTCTGATCATAGTATATCGTCCGACTCCACTCAAGTCCCCGGTGGCTTACCCGTCCCATATCTACCTGTTGGTACTTCTCGAGTCCCAGACTCGGCTCCGCCTGCTGCACCAGAGTTGTCCTCTTCTCATGAGGAGCCCCCACCTCCTTTACAGGTTTATACTCGACGACCTAAGCCACCAACATCTGTGGCCCCATCCGTCACCTTGCCGTCTACAGATCCTGCATCCATCATCTGTTCTGATCCTGAGTCATTGCCCATTGCTCTCCGTAAAGGTAAACGTACTTGTGTAACTCAACATCCTATCAGCCACTATGTTGCCTTTGATTCGTTGTCACCTTCTTTTTCTTGTTTCACATCCCAGCTTTCTAGTGTTTTTGTACCTAAGACATGTCGACGTGTGCTCTATCGATCCCGAGCGGCGAAAGGCTATGGAATTAGAAATGGCGCCTTACGAAAATAAGACTTGGGTGCTCGTTCCTTCGCCAATCGGAATACATCCCGTTGGTAACAAACGGGTCTTTGTTCAAGTTCAATCCCGACGGGACCGTTGATAGATTGAAAGCCCGGTACTGTCTAAAGGTTACACACAAACATACGGCATTGATTATACGATGAAACATTCTCTCCAGCTGCTAAGATCTCTTCTATTCGAGTTTTGATTTCTCTGCGCGCTAACCTGGTTGGCCTTTGCTTTCAACCGGATATCAAAAATGCATTCCTTCACGGCGACTTACACGAAGAGGTTTATATGGAGCAACCACCCTGGTTTTGTTGCTCCGGGGAGTACAAGACCTATGTTCGTAAGTCAATGCTTTATATGGGTTAAAGCAATCACCAAGTGGTACGGTTTGGAAAGTTTTCTCGAAGTTGTTTTGGAATTCGTCTTCGTAGGTGTACGCAGATCATTCAAGTATTTCATCTACAACCGGTGCCAGTTATATTGTCCTTGTAGTTTATGTAGATTTACATTGTCATCACCGGTGATGATACAAAATGGGATTGCCCTTGGTTGAAACAATTTCTACAAAAACATTTTCGTACTAAAGATTCTAGCAAGCTTCGATATTTCGGGTATTGAAGTTGCTAGGTCACCGGTATCAATTGCCTCAAAGAAAATGTGTACTTGATTTGTTGGATAAGACAGGTTTTCTTAGAGCTCGTCCTGCTGATACTCCCATGGATCCTAATGCGAAACTTATGAAAGATGAAGGATAACTGTTTGAAGAACGAGGAAAATATCGTCGTTTGGTTGGAAAATTGAATTATCTTACCATCACACGACCAGACATTTCCTATGCAGTTAGCGTCATTAGTCAGTTCTTGGATGCTCCTCGGGTTCCTCATTGGGAAGCTGTGATATGTATTATTCGATACTTGAAAAGGCTCCAGGTCTTAGGTTATTGTAGAAACCAAATGGACATATCAGAATAGAAAGGTTTACAGTATGCGATTGGCAGATCCCCGTCGTATAGACGGTCCACTATCGGTTTCGTACTTTTCTTTCGGGTGGTAACCTCGTCTCTTGAAAAGTAAGAAACAAACTCGTAGTAGCAAGATCAAGTGCATGCAATATAGGGCAACGGCTCATACAACTAGTGAGTCGACATGGTTGCGCAAAGACTTTCTTCAAGAAATCAATCTATCACCTTCTACTCCGATTCCAATGTTTTGTGATAACCGGTCGCTTCTACATATTGCATCCAATCCAGTCTTTCATGAGAGGACAAAACATATTGAAGTTGATTGTCATTTTATCCGGGACAAAATAGTGAGTGGTGATATATGTACATCATATGTGAAGACAGGAGACCAGCTTGCTGATATGTTTACAAAGTCATTGAATGGTAATAGGTTGAAATTTCTTTGTTCCAAGCTGGGCTTATATGATGTATATGCTCCAGCTTGAGGGGGAGTGTTAAGGAAATAAATCATATCAATTAGGCAAGTGTATAACTAGAGTTTATTGTATTTCCATTCTTGTGCCAAGTTACCAAAAACGTGTACTCTATTTTTCCTATATAATAGAATTAGAGGGGAGGAAGAATCTAATCTTCTTCTCTCAATTTATGCCAAACCCGTTTCTCTACAATCAGAATTGAAGATGATTACTCATGATCCTTTGAAGCTCTATTATGATACTAGAGCAACCGCCCATATTGAACAAAATTCGTCCGAGCATGATAAGTCAGAGCGTTAATCAATCTGTCGTTCCTTCCCTCATGTGTGTGAGCTTGATCGGTTTGATAGGCACTTCATCAAGGAGAGATTGAAGGATGGCTTTATGTACTCCATTTGTATCTTACGGAAACATTTATCATATATTTGCTTAGGGACTACCAAACCAAGTTTTTTTTCACTCCTTAGCAAGCAAGCTAACAGATATCTTCTTACAAGCTTGATGGGAAGTAGTGAAGAAAGTGAATGCCAGGAAAGGAAATTTTCTTCGTTCTGAGATTTGATACCCCAATGTGGATTTTGTTAGTTGTAAATTCGTGTAGTTAGGTTGTTGATCCATTGTAAATTGATTTTGATTGAAAAAAAGGTGAGAGAAACCAGTTTCTTACAAGTGGAAAGGTCACAGAGACACGTAAGGAAGTGGAAATGTGATATTTAGCCAATGTTGAACATGTGATCTCATTATCTACTAAAAACCTTCTTGTCATATACTTGCCGTACGGACTTTTTTTTTGCCTTTGGGTTGTGATTTCATATTTCAGCTGTATTATAAGGTTCTTGTGTGACTTGTAGATACTTTCTAATGCTAGTGCTTCTAAAATTTCATATCAATCATTTGGAATTGTGAAACGTTCCCGTCAATTTGTTTTTGATTTACTTGCATTGGTTTCTCTTCTAAAGATATCTATTGCATGCTCGTTTAATTTTTAAATTCGTTGTATCAGTTCAAATTTTGGCACTAAGTTGGTTGTCTCCTCAAGAGAAAAAGTTGTTACAGCAGCGGAAGTTTTAGCTGCTGGTCCTCAACCTCGTCCAATGATGGAAACCACCATAATAACTCTAACGCATCTTGCTCTGCTCAGTGACAAAATTGAGTTAGAGGTACACATTTTCCAAGTCCCTGTCAACAATTGATTTTATTTTATTAAGTGATAAATCTGAATATCTATATTGCGAAGGATAAATACCAGCCTATGAATTATAATATCCAATAGACATTGTAGTGTTGGCATCTACATACAGATATTATGGTAAATGTACTGTGGAACATGCAAATACTTGTTGATACTCATATATTTTTTACCTTCTGGAATGAAGAGAGGGATAAGGCACCACACACTCGTAATTGATAAAATTTTAAATTCTGAAACTCACTCCAGGTGTACCATTTTAGATCAGGAAATATCAATGCCTACGTGTTTTCCTGAGGGAAACTCTTGTAGACCAAAAGCACGCTTACGAATACAAACATATAAAGAGAGACCGTTCATCAAATAATAATTTGCTTTGATTTTGTGAGGAATGAGAGAGGTTGCTTTCACCCACAAAGAAATGGGTAATTGACTCATTGCTGAACCTTGTGACACTAGCATGTCCCATTTAGAGGATGTTAAGCTAAATACTTCTTCCTTAAATATCGTTTGTTTTCTTTAATTACCTTTTTATTTTGTTAGTTACTTAACTGACACATCTAAAAAGTTACAGGGACTGAAGCTTGTCTTTTTCTATTTTAGCAGGAATAAAATACATTGCATTATTTCTTACTGCTTTGATGTCTAAATTTCAAAATGCAGGCTGTTTTTATGATATGTGCTATTGCTGCAATTGATCCTTGTCAAAGGTAAAAAGGAAAAAACTTTCACCTCTTTGGTTGCATGGAGCCTACCTGGCTTTTCTGAAATCTTGTCCCTTCCTCCAGGGAATTAGTCATTGCCTCACTTGACAGTTTATCGAGGGAACTACACTATAAAAACAGGACAAAGGTGATAAGAAGAATCTCTCTTCAGTATTGTGATTATTGCACAGATGAGAAATTTTTTTCATCTTTCATATAACTTTTATTTTGTCTACTTACATTTTTAGTATTTGGAGGAGCTTATGGGGCAAATTCTCTTTTGCTGGGTTGTGTGTGGTGTGAGCTTAGTTGCTCTTGTTGAGGTAAATTGTCATATATTATCTAGTTGATGGTCTTGGCATGTCACTTATAGTGTTAAAGACAGCTTCCAATTCATGGGTTGTTATCCATTTTCCAGACAAGGGAACTTTTCGTTTTGAACGTGGAACCAGTAATCTTCATGCAGTATTGTTGCAATTGGCTACTTCCAGCTTTGATCTTGCACGAGAATGATTCCAGCCTAACGTGGGTTGCTAAGGTAGAAATTCTGATTGGTACTCCTCTAAGTTCACTTATAATTCTTTGTTGGCTATAAATTTGTTTCTGTACATGTCCTAGAACTTCACCCCTTTAATTTAGGCTTCTGTTGCTCGTCACATGCTAAAACAATTATAGACGCGAATATTATTATGACAGTATATATTTTTCAGCACCACTGAACATGGATTCAATTTAAACACCACCGGGATTAGTTTCCTTCATATGGAAGAGTCTATTCGGTGGATTTTCTTTTTGGAGCTTTTAGTACTCATTTCACTCTTATATATTTCACGTTTTTACTTTAGGTATCTTTGATTAAATATGCATATGTATGCTTGTTCTTTTTTCTTTTTCAGGTTGCCTGCCAGCCCCGTGCAGATTTGATTAAGAATCACTTTGTGCAGATCTTCTCTGTTTGTATGGCTTTGTATTGTAGTAAGAAAGCTGGGTGGGAAAAGGGTTCTGAAGTTCTGGAAAGTTCAATTTTGTCCATTGCTGAAATATCTGAGCAAGAAAGAGACGAACTAATTAAAAAGCAAATGGTATGATCCACAGTTATCTGCCGACAATCTTACTGTATTTTTTCTCAGGGAACTTAGCTGCACGAGTTGTAGAGTTTTTAAATTGAAGTTAGGTGTATTTAAGTGTATTATCCAATGGAGTTATTACTCCTGCAGAAGATCATGACGGACTTTACATTTTACTAGTGGAGCTGCAAATCATTATTTTATGGAATGAGATTGATATAACTTCAAATTAATCTTATTTGAACATCTCAAATTGCTGGTTCTCTTTTAATTATTGAAATATCAGTATTGATTCTCATTTTAGACGATATCAAAGTTACATTACTATCTTTGTTCTTATTCTCATATTTTTGCCTGATTCTCTCCTCCTGCTTTCATCTTTTCTGAACACAGCGGTTTCCATTGTATGGAAAACTGTTTATTTTGATTGTTATAAGCTGTTTGTTTAGTTCCTTTTTTCCACTAGGTTTTCTCTCTATCTGGTTTTTCTTCATAGGAATTGCACAGAGGATGCTTGTGATTCTACGGTGGTTGTTGATCTTTAGTTAACTAGTTTATGTTTGTCTTGATGGCATCAATCAAGAGAGTTTAACTGTAAAGATAAATTTTCTTATTTGCTTGCAGGTTTCTATAGTAAACCATACTTTCTCTCTTGCTTCCTGCGCTTCAGACCCGACACTTCCTTTCTTCTCCAAAGACACAATTGCACGTGCAATTCAAACTATTGTTGATGGATTCTTGGAGATGTGCAGTACCTTCTTTTGGATTCATCTTTTTTATTTTTCTTTACATTTTTATAAATTTTATGTATTTAAATTTCTTTACTTGATTCTTGTAGTGAGGATTGTTCTAGAAGTATCAGCCTTATTGACAAGATTAACATCTTTAGACCTGACAGAGTGTTTATGGTGATTTCTTGTTTCCTATATCCTTTGTAGGTTTTTAAGGGAATTATTCTATATCTTGCCACTTCATTTCTGCTCATGTCGTGAGTGGTTATTGTGAGCGCTTATTAATTTTCAACATTTACTTCACAATTTTGCAGTTCGTAGTTGAGATGCACTACAAAATTTCTGCTGCAGCTCATTATCGGCACAAAAGTAACCGTTTGGCTGGGATTGAAGTGCTTGTTGACGTGATTGGGCATAGAGCTGAAATTCCTAGTACTTTAAAGTGAGTGTCTATAGATCTAAGAGTTGCTTATAGCAATATGGAGGAGTTTTAACCTTGTTGGCCTTTTCTCTTTGCTTGAGCAGGGGTTACAGAATGTCAAAATTTAACATAGTCCGATTTCATTTAAAGCCATTCTGTGCTTGGTTATGCTGTTGATCACATTATTACAGTATGCTAGGAACTAGATATGGTGCTTGTGACATCTCTGTTTTGCTAAATATTATTTTGGATGTACTGAGGTCTTAATCGAGACTCATTTATTTTATTCACTGGTGATGGATTTTTGGTTCTTATTCTCTGTTCTGAGAGTTCACACACATGGTAATTGTCTTTGAATCTGAACTTACACTTAATGCTTTGTGAGGGTAAGGATGGCTTAGCTTCAGCATATAGTCAAGTAGCCCATTTTATTTGAGTTAGAATGTTAGTCGATCAATTTAAGGCTTTTGAAGCTATTTTAGAATTGTACAATAGTGTGAACTTTGTATAACTCCAGCTACCTCTGACTGGTTTTCTGTTACGTAAGGCCTACAACCAGTTTCCCAATACCTTTTCTCTTAGGAACAACAAGATACTTCCAATTGAGTCAAGAAAACCATTTGTACTTTGTATTTACCTTAAACTGCCGTATTTGTTTATTTTCTGCTACTTAGACCTAGAACCAGTTCCCATAATACTGTTTTAGGAATAACATCAAACTGAGTTCAGAAAACCACTTACACTGCTCAAACTGGGTTTGGGTTCGGAATTTTGTTGAAAAGTGGGCTCTCAGTGTACCGCAATGTTTAGCAGAATTTGTTTTCAGCACATTAAATAGATATAGTACCATTTTATTTGTTTTTGCAACTGAGGCCTTTTATCATTCAATATCAAATTTAATGCTGTTATTTTCCTTGACTATTGGGCACTTAAATCTCTATGTTGACTTGAATACATGTTACCTGTTTGAGATGGGATTGGAAGTTATGTTGACATTTTCCAGTGGGATAGTCCTGGTTTCATTCAACCATCAACTCCCCCAACCCATTTATGAGTTTCTAGTGTTATTTTTTTATTCGACTTTTCTAACACCTTTGTCTCTTTGTGAACAGTTACATTCTCAATTTGATTGGTCATTTCATTGGTTGCTATTCTTTAATGGATCAATGTTGTTATATCATTTCCACATTGCTAAAGATATTAAGCGATAACCCATCAGGGGAGACTACTGGAGTGCTAGGTGAACACCTTCAGGTTATGTATCACCTCAACGCATACTCTGTTCTTTTCAACCTTGGGTTTTAATTTTCTACACTGACCTAGTTGCTTTATTGATCAGTTCTTGGTGTCTAAGTTGGTTGCATGTTGCATTCCTTCGGACTCTAATGGCGAGCTTTCTGTCACTGCTTCTTCTGAAGTTGTATCTTTGCTCCAACGGCTTATCTTGGATACTCATTCCTCTCTACATGAATACATCAAAGTATGACTATATCTCCTCAAATTTTCATCTCTTATAATTTCTGCAGAAAATTATTTTTGGTGCTTTGAATAACTCACTTTTTCCATGGTGACTTTTCTACTGTTTCTTGGCGTGGTATTGTTCCTGATAATTTGCCAACATATTGCTTTAGGAGCTAGAGCCATTCCCTGAAACAGACATATTTGATGAAATACGAAGGTTCCACCAGAAGATATGTCAAAACTACTCACCAAGGGTTCACTTACTAAATGTAAGGGAGTGATTTCTGCTCATGATTACATGGTTCATATGCTTGCAACTTGGTGACTTCTCTTCATGCTCAAATCATCAGTTTTTTAATTCCTCCATATTTTTTACTTTCTTAATTATATTGTTATTTTCAGCTTGTGAAGAGATCTAGCTATGTTCCACCGAGATTACTTCTCTACAGGTGCACTGCTTTTCCTTATTTTCACAAAATACATTCTGTTTTGTCCAGCAAACTAGTATTTCCAGCTTTTGAAAGAACTAAGCAAAATAGTGCCGAGTAGCATGCAAACCCTAAATATTCTGATCCAAATCCTTAGCCCTTTGCCTTTACAAACCTCTCCCTGTGGCAGGGATATGATCTTGTTACATGCTCCCAGTTTTCCCGTTGAGGAGTATCATAATTCAATAACATCTTGAAATTTGAATTCATTAAACTGAGAACTTGTTTGTACCTTTTGAAAAAAGGATTTGTCTGCCTTTTCCTAAAGAGAGAGAATTGCACCTAAAGAGGATTTCTCACCAAGACATGGAAGTTTCTTCATTCCCGAAGCTTATTATATCAAAGAAAAAACATGACAATTAATGGGTGTCACATACCAATATTTGGAGGATTCAGTTTACTATTAACAGGTGTAAAATATTTAAAACCTTTTGTTTTAATTTCTTAAGGATTCATTGCTTATGTCAAAGTCTTATAAAGCTTCCTCAGAAGTTTGAGGGTGCCAAATTCTAGGAACAGTTGGATTCATTGCCCTCTTTCTTCTGGAGAGGTAGTTTTGAAGGAAAAAGCTGCCTTGTATAAATTTTAGGTTACGTGTTAAATTTTTCTTTAGTCTAATTTATTCCTACATGTGCACAATACCCTTTTCTGAGTAGCTTCATACCTTGCAAGAGGTTGACATGTACATTTATGCTTATCAAACAAGAAGAAAACCAAACAATAAGAAAGGACCAGTTAGGTGTTGAACCACCTAATCTAAAAGTCTAAGCCGTTGGAGACTAAAATATTATTTATTTAATTTTTCTTCTCGAACGCTGACCTTCAAGTGCAGGCTTGATTCTTTTTTAATCGAAGCCACAACATGAGGGCAATGTGCAATTTTCATCAAGGTTCTAAAATGCGTTACAATGCGTTTCGGTCGAGTTTCAAGCATTACAAGTGTATTTGTGTCTACGCGAAGCATACATGTAATTATGCGATTTTCAAATTTTAATATTATTTTAAATATTCTAAACTAATAAATAAATAAAATAATGCATTCTTGGAACTTTATAAATATTATTTAACTTAAAAAAAAGACGTATTGTTCAAAATTATAAATACTACAATTAATTGAACTTTATACATATTCTTCAAATTTTCAACAAATATATTGCTCAAAATTATAAATACTACAATTATTTGGTAATCAATTCCAACAATTAGATTAAACACAACGACTGACTTTAAAAAAAAAAAAAACCTTAAATCTTGTTTAGCCCTTTATCGGATTTCAATTCAATCTCCTCTTCTTCATCCAAGTTATTTTCCGTGTCATCCGATGTAAAATCATCTTCACCAGACTCCGTTATTTCAACTCGAGAATTTCTATTACCTCTTGTAGATGGTAAGATATCATTGTCAACCTCCTTATCATCATCACAACCTTTAACAATCCAAGATTGTGCATTACTAGCTGTCACGCGTTTTCTACGTGTATGCCGCAAGTGTACGGTGTTAAATTTTGTAATATGATGATTGAGTTGAGAGTGTCGAACCCATAGGGATTGTAATTCAATTTCTACGAAGTACTATAATTGTATAACTTATATTTTATAATGGTTGAATGATTGCAATCTCTAATTTTTAATTAAAGATTGCTCTCATACTTTTAAGAGAACCCGCTCACCTTGCATGGAGAGTCACCCTTCCACATCCACATCCAAACCCACCACCTACGCACCCACCAGCCAAATAGATTCCGACCAAACCACCGGCCTCATGCCACCAAACCATGGCCAATCCGGCCATGGAAGACACGAGCAGGCGGCGGCCATAGGTGCAAACCCTAGCGCCACCGCTCGAGTTCTTCAACAGGCCACTCCTCCGTTGAGCTTCTGGCCTCACGCGCCTGACCGGAGGGGAGAACGGGCTATTCCGAGCTCGGAGAAAGTGGCGCCGTTTCTGGGAGGCGCTCCGGCAGTGCGTGAATCTCACGCGCCGGCGACGGGTAGGCAGCAGAACCTGCGTGATCTGCCCAGGTCATTCCAGCCCCCTGTTCTACTGTCAGACGCACCATTTCAACGGCATGCGGAAATGTTTGGTACAAAGGAGTTTAATCTTAGATTTTGAGTGGAAGCAAAGGAGTTTTTTGTGTCTATTAATGAATCCGACATTGTTAGGTTGACCGAATGGGGACCGAGGACATCGAATACAATATATATGGGGAGGTTTGGTGCCTTGTGGATGTTGAATATGATGGATAAATTGAGGGGGGCAAGCAAGCAGGAGGAGTTTATTACCAAGTTCTCTGAGTCATCGAGAGCTTTTATGGCACAGCGTTGTGGAAACAGTCGGGGTAGGTATCTGACGATCGCTCAATATGGGGAGAGGCGTCACAAAGGAGTGGTGATGATACCGGAACGTGCGAATGGAGCGGGATGGGCGTCGGTTCTTCGAATGTTTCAGGCAGTTGTAGATTTTTTTGTCACTAGAGACAAAGCTAAGCGTCAAACAGTTAGAGTCAACAAGCAACAAGGGATGACCTATGCTGAAGTTACGACAAACCGATAGGTCGAACAGAACACGAAAAGGCCAGTACTGTTACAAAAGGACAGCGAAGTTTGTGGGAATGATACTCGCACACAACCCTCAATCAACGAGGGCTTTCCATTGATAAATAAGCTGAAGGAGACAACGTCGAAGTTGCTTTGGTTAGTCCATTGAGTAATGTTGAAATAAGGGCTCGCGTCCAGGGGTTGAAATGTGAGGTGGATGAATTGTTGAGACTACTGGGAGGTGGTGCCCTAGAGGGCTCCAAGATGATTTGTTGTCTTAAGTGCGGGGCTGGGATGCCTGAATATCCAGCTAGGGAGATACAATCAAACTTGGTTCAATCTAAACAAACACAGGTGTTGATTAAGCCCACCAGAGAGAATCTTGTATGGTATGAGGGGGAGTGTAATGGAGATGACGAGGGAGTAGAGATCGTGTGGAGAGATAAGGATGACAATTACCCGGGGAATGAGGCACAACGGGAGGTGGAACCGTCATCGAAGGGAGGGGAACAGAAAACGAGGAGTATGGATGTGATGACACTGAACGAGACTCTAGAGAAGAGTGGTGCAGTAGTGATTGAGGGAGACACGATCATAGCTGCAGAGGGGGTTGGGTTGATGGAGAAAGAGACCGGAACAGTGATGGCAGAGGAATTAAGTCCGACACCGACACAAGAGCAAGTGGTGAGAGGTTCGAATACTATGATTGTGAACACTTACAATAGGAGACATCAGAGGCCTTTTAATGAAAACGAGTTAGGGAACGAAAAAGCGATAGTGTGGGAGGATAGCGCCAAAATAGGAATAAAGGACAAGGGTGCAGTGCGGGTGGAAGAGGTGGAAGGACAGCTCCTTGAGTCTATTGGATGTTGCTATGCAGGGGAGATTGTGAAAGGTACCGTGCTTGATGTTACACCTCCGGTTTCAAATTGGGTTCTCCATAAAATTCAGGAATTCAGCAAGATGGTGGGTATGTCGTGCGATGGTTACGAGAATGAACTTATGCATTTGTTTGAGGAGTTGGAGATTTGTAGGGGACATGAGATGTATTCACCAGGTGGAAGAGCAAAAAGAAAAGGGGAACGTGAGCTAAGGCGGCTCGAATGTTCGATAAACTATGATGTTAAAGGGGGGGTGTCAAAAGAAAGGGTTGTTGGGGAGGGAGGATGGAGAGTTTAGATGATCCCAAAAATCATCAGCTGGAATGTGAGGGGGCTCAACGAAGTTGGGAATATGTTAAGGAGATGGCGGGCCGATCTTGTCTGTTTACAGGAGACGAAGTTAGAGGTCATCCCAAGGGCTGTTGTGAGTTCCTTATGGGGGTGGGGGGACAGCATGTTGGGTATCAATTTCTTGGAGCTTCAGGGGCATCAGGAGGCGTGTTTGTCATGTGGGACACTAGAGTGTTCGAAATGGAGGAGGTTAGTGTAGGGTTATTCTCTCTCACTTTCCTTTAGTAATGTGGGGGATGGATTTAAGTGGATGTTTAGTGGAGTTTATGGGCCAAATTCAGATGTGCATAGAAGTGGCCTTTGGGATGAACTGGCTGGTATGATGGCTTGGTGGAACTTACCGGTGTGCATTGTGGGTGACTTTAACGTGGTCAGGTTTCCTTCTGAAAGGTCGAGTGGAGGGAGATTAACAGGGGCTATGGAGGATTTTTCAAATTTTATTAGTGAAAATAGGTTGGTAGATTTGCCTATGATGGGGGGAGAGTTTACTTGGTCATCTAATCGAAATCAACCTGTTCAATCTCTCAGATAGATCGATTCCTAATTAGCGGTGAGTGGGAGGCTAAGTACCCTGATGTCACTCAGAGGAGATTGGGGAGAGTGTACTTGGGCCATTTTCCTATTTCGCTATCTGAGATTAGAAGGGGTAGTGGAAGAAGACCTTTTAGATTTGAGAAGATGTGGTTGAAAGTTGAATATTTTGGGGAGCGAATTCGGACTTGGTGGGCCTCTTATGATTTCAGGGGGTCTCCAAGTTATGTTTTACACCAGAAATTGAAGGCTTTGAAGGGAGATTTAAAGAAGTGGAATGGGGAGGTGGTGGGAGACATAGACGTTCGTAAGAATCAGTGTATGGCAGACATAGGAGAGTTGGACAGGCAGGAGGAGAGTCGATGGTTAGATGGGGAGGAAAGGGAGAGGTGTGGAAAGCTAAGGGGAGAGTTGGAGAAATTGGTGGAGATGGAGGAGATTGCTTGGAGACAAAAATCTAGGGTCTTGTGGTTGAAAGAGGGTGATAAATGCACAAAGTTCTTTCATCGGGTCGCTAACTCCAACCGGCGCAATAACTCTATTACATTGCTGGAGGTTGATCGAGTAAGGTATGAGGATCCATAAGATATTGTGACTCAACAGGTGAGATTCTATCAGAATCTCTACCGGGAGTAGTTTGGGTGGAGGCCTGAGTTGGAGGAGCTGAACTTCTTCACTATCACCGAAGAGGATGCTAGTTGGGTTGAGAGACCATTTGAGGAGGATGAAGTTAGGGATGTGGTGTTTAATATGAATGATGATAAGGCCCCTGGACCTGACGGGTTCTCGTTCTCATTCTATAAGGCTTGTTGGGAGGTTGTGCGATCAGACATTTTTTTTTTTGATAAGTAATCAGAGAATATATTAATAAATCAAGAGATAATACATGGGAAATGTATTATCAATTTAAACAATATAGGAACGACATAAAATTAGGCAACCCTTCTATATGGTTATTAGCCAAAGTACTAAACCAACTATACAAATTCAGATAAAATAATTCTCTGAACTGCTCTATTGTTCTTGATTGGTCTTCAAAACAGCGGCTATTCCTTTCTCTCCACACGCACCAAACAATGCATCCCGGAATAAGATCCCATACAATCCTACTATCTTTATCACGAAATTTCCTCCTCCATGCCCGTATCACATCTTCAATTCGCCTAGGCATCACCCAATCCAAATTTTGAGAAACAATGATGCTGTTCCAAAGCCACCGAACACCATCGCAATGAATGAACAGATGGTCAATCGTCTCCCCATCCTTATTACACATGTAACACCACTCGGTAGCACAAAGACCCCTTCTTCGAAGATTATCCACCGTTAACGCTTGCCCCCGCGCAACCGTCCACAATAAAAAAGCCACCCGTGGAGGCAATTTACATTGCCACACCATCTTCCATGGGAATGAGCTCGGCGCAGGTTCAACTAAAGATCTAAAATACGAGCGAACTGAGAATATACCATTCCGTGTCAACCTCCACCTGCTACGATCGTCTACTCCAACCTGAACGTGCGCCTCATGCAAAGAGGTCAGAAACAATGCAAAATCATCTAATTCCCAATCCTGTAAACCCCTCTCAAAAATAGGATTCCAACTGTGACTTCCATTATGAATGGTGAGTACATCATTTACCATAGCAGACGGCTCCAAGGCAATGCGATGCAGAGAAGGAAAACGCACCTTAAGCGGTTGATCTCCACACCAACGATCGTCCCAAAACCTGATATTATTGCCATATCTTACCTCATAGTCCACATTATCTCGAAAGTCGCTCCAACCTCGTCGAATATACCTCCACAAACTCACCCCATAAGAACCACGACCGTCAATTGAGCACCAACCCCCCTCTATAACACCATACTTCGCTCCAATGATTTCTCTCCAAAAACTCAGACATTATGGATACAGTAAATTATTTTTTTGAACGTGGCAGGTTTATGAGAAGTCTTAATGCCACATTCATTGTGCTTATTCCTAAGAAATCAGGAGTGACTGATATTAAGGACTATCGTCCTATTAGCTTAGTCAGTGGGGTTTATAAGATTATTGCTAAAGTTTTGGCGAATAGATTAAAGGAGGTTATGATGAATGTAGTGTCTAAGTTCCAGAATGCTTTTGTGAAGGGGCGCCAGATCTTAGATTCAGTTCTTATAGCGAACGAATGCATTGACTCAAGAATACGTCAGGGGATCCCAGGGATGTTGTGTAAGCTTGATATTCAAAAGGCGTATGATCACGTCAACTGGGGATTTCTTATGTATATGCTCAGGCGATGCGGCTTCCGGGATAGGTGGTGTAAGTGGATTCAGTTCTGTATCTCTACGGTTTCGTTCTCAGTTTTAGTTAATGGTAACCCTGAAGGTTATTTTCAGAGTAGTTGAGGCTTGAGGCAAGATGATCCGTTGTCCCCCTTGTTGTTTGTTATTGTGATGGAGGCATTTAGTAGAATGATTGAGAAAGCTGTGACGGAGGGTTTGTTAGGAGGTTTTGCGGTTGGTCATCTACGGGTCTCCCATTTGTTATTTGCAGACGCCACACTGATCTTCTGCGATGCAGATGATATGCAAATTAGGAATTTGTGTCGACTGCTTCTGTGTTTCGAAGCGGTTTCCGGTTTGAAGGCAAATTTGGACAAATCTGAGGTTATTCCAGTGGGAGAGGTTGCTAATGTGGAGGAATTAGCGGCCATACTCGAATGTAGAGTTGCTCAATTGCCCATTTCATATCTTGGGCTTCCATTAGGAGCAAAGTTTAAAAGTAAACAAATTTGGAATAGTATTCTTGAAAGGGTGGAGAGGAGGTAAGCGGGGTGGAAGCGTATTTATCTGTCCAAAGGAGGCCATCTTACTCTCATCAAATCCACGCTTTCTAGCCTTCCAACCAATTTTCTATCATTGTTTCCTATTCCCGTTGCAGTGACAAATAGTTTGGAGAAGATGCAGAGGGATTTTCTTTGGGCAGGGTTGGGGGAAGAGAGGAAGTTTCATTTGGTCAAATGGGGTGATGTTTGTTCCCATGTTAGGGTAGGAGGTTTTGGTTTGAGGAGCCTTGTTTTATATAACAAGGCTTTATTGGGCAAGTGGCTGTGGCGATTTGGAATGGAGAGGGAGAGCTTCTGGAGAGAAATTATTGGGGAGAAATATGGTGTCTTGGAGGGGGGTGGTGCTCGGGTGAGGGCCGTGGTTCCTATGGGATGAGCTTGTGGAGGTATATCAGGAAAGTAGCGATTTTCAGAAGTTGGCTTTTGTGGTGGGGAACGGTACGAAAGTCAGATTATGTGACGATTGTTGGTGCGGAGATCAAACATTGAAAGTATGATTTCCCTCTTTACATCGCATTGCCCTGGAGCCTGCAGTTATAGTGAGTGCTGCTATGACTATATCTAATGAGAATCCTAGCTGGAACATCGCTTTCGGGAGGGGCTTACATGATTGGGAGCTGGATGATTATGTATTGTTTTTGGCCTCCCTGTATGAGGCGCACATTCAGGTAGGAGAGGATGATCGTAGCAGGTGGAGGGCGGCACAGAATGGTTTGTTCTCTGTTTGTACTTATTTCAGATCCTTAGTGGAACCTGCTGAGAGTTCATTCCCCTGGAAAAGGGTATGGCAAAGTAAATTACCTCCAAGGGTGGCTTTCTTACTGTGGACGGTTGTGATGAAACAGGTGTTAACGGCTGATAATCTTCGAAGAAAGGGATATTGTATAATGGAATTGTGCTATTTGTGTAAGAGGGATGGAGAAACGATCGATCACTTATTCACTCACTGGGAAGGTGTTCGTTGGTTGTGGAATGATATTCTGGCGTCGCAACATATGAGTTGGGTGTTCCCAAGGAGTATCAAGGAGGTGGTGTGGGCAT
Organism: Fraxinus americana; assembly: GCA_035079005.1. NCBI lineage: Eukaryota > Viridiplantae > Streptophyta > Magnoliopsida > Lamiales > Oleaceae > Fraxinus > Fraxinus americana. Next base: position 3,263,215 of record CM068712.1, read on the forward strand.
GGAAGAGAAAGTTTCGAGATAAGAATAGCAAACTTGTTTGGGATCTCATTCCAGGATGCATCGTTTGGTGTGTGTGGAGAGAAAAACGACAGATGTTTTGAAGACCAAATACGGACGACAGAGTAATTTAGAGAATTGTTTTACTTGACTTTGTATAGCTGGTTTAAGGCTGCAACCGTTAGTCCGATAGAAGGGTTGCCGAATTTTTTATCGTTTCTATCTTGTTTAACCTGATAATGCACTCATTGTGTGTTATCTTTATTTTTGATTTATAAAATTTACATGATTACCTATCAAAAAAAAAAAAAAAATGGTTGAATGATTGCTTTAAACTAATCAAAAGTAATATGCGACGATAAAATTGTAGAATATAAAATTATCAAAATGAGAAAGTCTAGGGAATGATTTCACCTAACTTTCAATTATGATTCAATGAATTCAAATTATTCCAATTGATTTTCTTATATTTAAAAGCAAGAATCCTATTGGATTTCTTTCCACTTTCTCGAGTGCCGGTTAGAAATTAATCCTAAAGTTCAATCACAATATCTCTATTCCGAATTAAAGTCTAGAATTTATCAAAGTCCAGATTCTTTTGTGGAGTAAGCTTCATAGATTTTATACTTTATCTCGAAACCTATAAAATCTAGGTTGTGTCAATCTTATGATCATGCCTAAATTCCCCTCTCTCAAGTACCGGAATTGACTAGTATCTATTCATTCAATTATTGATCAGGTAATTGAAAGCATTAAATTCAGGGCATAATTAAATATATGCGGTAAATTCTAAAAGAAATAATTTATATATTCATCAAGCCATAATCTCAAGTTGGCTACATCAAACCCTAGCTAAATTGTCTAACTCATGAAGAAATTTATAAAATCTAAGCAATCTACAATGGAAAACATAAAGAAGAAGGTAAGAAAAACTCTTTTTGGAGTGTTGCTTGAACTCCCCTTTGATATTTCCACGCTTTCTTCAATTCTTTATATTTAATCACCTTTGTTTTCAGCCTTTTTTCCCTTTTCTTCCACAAGAGCCCCCTTAAAATTAGGTCTTCTTATTTGTATTTATAGTGTTTTAGAGTTAGGGACGAATTAGGGTTGAGTTGAGCCAAGAAAAGATTCCAAAAATATAAAAACCCATTTTCTGCACCCGGTGGCGCCTCGGCGCAGAATATGGGCGCTGCGGCGCCGCATATTCTGTTTAATTTCAGAATAGTGGGCGCCGTCGTGGCGCCTGGTTTGCTGAAACAGCGGCTGCACCTTTTTTCAGTATTTTTATCTGAACTTTTTATTCCGATGTCCGATTGAGGCGATTCAAGATGCGTTGGAAAGCTAACTCATCGGGCTACAACTTTGATTCAGACATCATTTTCCAATTCGATCATTTTCTATCCAAAAATAGGTCTCAATATGGTACTAAAACTCCGGAGCATAACTTTTCGGTTGGAAGTTGATTTGTGATCATCTTTTGACTAAATTTGATCCCTTTGACGTTTTCCTTTATCCAATTGACTCCGAGCACTCTCAAATATTCATCGTGAGGTTCAGCACAACTTTTAAGTATTTGCACTTTAGTCCCCTAACTTTGGATATCTTACAATTTAGACCTTTCTCCAAATTTGTTAACTTTTGCTTATTTTCTTCTATCTCACCAGGATTATGCTAAATGTACATAATCCTTTACACGATCTTTTATACCCCTTTCACATGGAGGGGGGCCCACACACAATAAAATATTCGTGGGCCCCCCCTCCCATGTGAGAGTGGCGTAAAGGATTGTGTAACCATGAAGTGTACATGTAGCACAATACATCTCACCAACATACATCACACATCAAAACACACATAAAAACACTAAAACTTTCTCAAGGGTAACAAAATAATGCATTAAGTGGCATAAATATCATGATTGTGGAGCACTCATCACTAGCATCATTTGCTAGTAAAGTTTCTAATTTGCCATTCCTCTTTTTGTTCATCAACCTTACATTAAATTGGACACAAACTAAATTGTTCATCTTTATAGCATCTAGACGATTCCTCTTCTTGGTGTATATGCACATGAAAAAAGTTGGAAGTGTACTAATTTAAATTATCAAACTACTACCAAAGTAATATCTAAAATGCATCAACTTAATTATTTAATTAGTACTTACCACTTTAAAGACGCTCCAATTTTTCTAAACATCAAACCCTACATATTGCCGTATATAATTCATGGGCTTGGGTGATTTGGGCTAATTTGATGTTTGATAGGATCAATTTGGTTTTTTTTTTTTAATGTTATAAAATTGGGCTGTGCTTTGCTAGGCTAATTTGGATACAATTTTTAACACAAACGCGTACGCATTTTGGCATTTAAGTACGTATTTGCAGTCAACAAAATGGGTTGACTACATTATCAAGCGCATACCCCATATGTAGGGTATTTCAAAAATGCCTTATGAGCGCATTATGAACATTGCTTTTCATAGATTGGCGGCAGTGGCTTTTATACAATTTCGAACCACCTTATCTAAAAAATGAAGTTGTTAGAGCGCAAATTTACTTATTTAAATTTGTCTTCAACATTCTGCCACCAGCCAAAATTTGTTGTCACAACGGTAAACTGCATCATATTTTCTATTTTTTCTTGTGTAATAGTTAACTACCGTAATCTTGTTAGTTGATCACTCTCGCAGTCTCAAATCATTGCACAAGAATTTGTTTACAAGGGGAATGCATCCAGGAGAAAAGAATGGAGAAGATGTTTCTGAAGATGCATACTGGCATGCAGACAATGAAATTGTGACTGCAGCTTGGAATCTCGTTCAAATGTGCAGCATGGATAACACAAATGATCTTGGCGTGATGGTGTCTGATTTTGTATCCAGGGTATTGCTATTACAGTTGCCTTTATCTCCATGTAACTTTCGACATCACATTTTCTTAGTTTTAATTGTGTTTGCAGGTGGGTATTGGTGATCCCTATAGTGTTGTTTTCCATCTTCCTGGGGAGTCTCATATACGCGCATCTGGACTGGTCAACGCTATTAGTTCTGCAGATCCTAATTTCCACATGGATACAGGCTTGTCAGAGGAACTTCTTCTTGTACTAATGAGGCTTTTGAAGAAATATCTGATGGATGAATCTGTTGAGATGATTGACATGACATCACAAGCTTTACGGGTTAGTCGATAGAAGTTCCTATGCCTGTAATGAAATACAATACTGAACCCGGGTCATGCTATCTAACGTTTTATCTTATCGATCTATGTAGTGACTTGTACATTATCTGTAAGACTTCTAGAACTATTCTTTAAGCTCAAGCTATGAAAGTTTTCTACTATAAAAAATATATAGATTTTCAATGCACTTGATTTCGCTAGATGATATCGTCTAAATTGTTCAAAATAAATGTAGCTTGTGATGGACAATAAAGTTGCACCCTTGAATTATGGATGCAACTCTAGTAATCTTGACCAACACACAGGCTTTCAGACTAGCTATGGTGCTGCTTACTAATAGTTATGTGTCGGATGGATTGTTGTTTAATCAAAACCCTGATATATGCAATTTTTCATGAATGGCGCGTCTGTGAGATTTGAACTCAAATCTATGTCTTCTTTCATACCATGTTGAAATCACGTCAAGTGAAAGCTTAAGCTATTAGAGAAGGCACAAATTATTTATTAAATTAAAGCTTAAGCTATTGGAGAGGGCACAAATTATTAATTAAATTTTTGTTTTAAACATTCTATGGAAATTTTTTCTTTATTGTCTCCGTTCTCCTTCTCTAAATAAAGTATTCACCATGATCAAGTCAGTTCCCAAATATTGTTCACTAGTAAAGTAATGTGGACTGCTAACTAATTACACGGAGAAAATTAAATTTAACTTCAATTTAAGCTTTTTGTGTATATCATCATCTATTTGATTGTGGTATTTGTATTTGCATTTGTCTTCTGTACTATCTCATTTATGTTAAAAGTATCTCAATTAAGTGTTGTGACGTTTATGATGACTTTGTCTTTGTTTGGTAGATTTGAGTTATGGTATTAAATCAAAACATATTTTGTATTATTTTATTTATCTACTCAGGGTATACTTTCAACGGAAAAGGGTCAACGAGCTTTACTCTCATTGGATTCCTACGAGAAGTCTCTTATTGAGGTGTATACTTCTCTAAATCTTTTGTCTTTGACATCATGTTATGTAGTTATAAATTTACTTGGTGTTCTATAAATAAGCAAGATGAGATACCCAGAAAAATGTGTAACACCCCAAAGTTTCATAAACCTTTAAGTGTTACAAAAAATTCAATTTTCTTTGTATCAAAGACGAAACGATAATATTATATTCTTTAATAAAAAATATAACTGGAATATCCATAAATTTAAACTAAACATGGAAATTGTGTCGTTAAAAAAATAACATAATCACTAATTAAATAACGTGCATTTAAACAATTAAAACTAAATAAAAAATTAAAGGGGAAAAAAACTTAAATGTTTTTATTTCTTTAATTCCTCCTAGTAGTCCGCATCACCATCCCATCACAGTCCCAATCGATCCGAACTAATTTGTAGAATTTTGTAGGAGTGATTATTTAAAAATACTCAGTAAGATACGTGCAGTTTCCACACACAATTATATAGCAATAAAATAAACACACCCATCTTAGGTTATTTTAAATTTTCGTAGGATTTCATCTCTTAACAAAGAATCCGAAGATTCACTGGCAACTCATGCATAAATTAGTGAACATAAAAGTATAAGAAAGCGAACCACTTGTACGAAAGTATCTTACTTTGATTTTGAAAGGTTGAAAAGAATAAAATCTTGCACGTAAAAGATCTTCTATTTTTCTATACTTTTTTTTCTCTCTACCGTGACTCTTTATTTTCTTTGGTGAAATAATGAGAATTCCTACAGTATTTATAGTTGAAATTCTCAATTAAGTTTGTATGCAACTAGAATTTAAAACGATGTATATAAGGAATTTGGATAAGAATTGATTTCAAATAATAAAATTATGATTACTTTTAAACTTTATCAAATTAAGATTGCAATCAAACTCTATCCAAATCAAAAAAAGATTCTCATTATCAAAATCAACATTTATCACTCTATCGATATATAATTATTTGGCTCAAATAAGATAGGAATTTAAAACCTATTTCATTTTAGTCCTATTTTTTTTTTCAAAATATTAAAAATATAGTGTATAAAACAAATAAAATTTTATTCTAAAACTTTCGGGGCATTACAAAATGTGAGCTGTGCAAGTTTATTAACGAGTTAAAGACGTCTGAGTGCATGCATCTCCATTATGAAAAGAAGAAAAACCAACTTGTTTCAGTCACTTGTATATTCAACGGAGATGATATTTTTGATAAATTTTAGCTGTATCAGTGATACAAATTATTTCTACTACTCTGTTCCATCGTTCATTTAACACTATGATGTACCGACACGGACATGTGTGTCCGACACGATACGCGTTGGATACGCCGACATGCGATTTTTAAAAAAAGTACAGATACGACATGTCATCGACATGTTGATTAAATTCTTAAAAATTCTTCATTTGTATAGTATAAATTTAGTTTTATACTTATTAATTTTTTGTTGAAATCTTTTAAACATGAGTACATATTTGCTACTTGCTAATAATTTTGAATTAACAATATATAAGATTTTTAATATAAAAAGAAAAATGATTACGGTAAAGTGTTCGAAAAATGTCGGTATCGACACGTGTCGGACACGGACACTCTACCCTAATTGAAGTGTCCGTGCTATAGAGATTTAACAAATAGATGACAATGAACTATGCCTTGTTTCCAATTAATCTGGAGTTGAATCCTTTTCCCCCACCCCGTTCAGTTCATTAAATTTAAAGCAACTAGATCCTTAACAACTATAACAACCCATTCATGTAGCATAGCTTAGTTGCTAAAAATCGTGCCTAGGTGCTCAGTTGTCAGGTTGAATGAAGTGCAGAGAAGGCACAATATTGAGTTTTGGACCTTTTTGAGTCCATTTTCATCCCAATTCACTAGTTCTACTGTTATTATATTAAGTTTTGGCTGCTAAATTTGTATTAGTTGCTGAAATAAATTGAGAAATCTTAGTTTAGGGTCTAGGGCTGATTATGCTAAAAAATGGTAAGTTAGCTGACAGTTACTCAAAAATACTGAACATTGCAAAATATCTTAATTTTGTGAGTATAATACGTATAGTATTTGAATATCTTATGCTCTTGGTTTGAAGTGTGAAACAACAAATGGATTAGGAATTCTTGTGGATTGTGTTATTTGTATTACTTGCATATTTAAAAATTGTTCCCCTCAACACTCCTCAAACATAGATATCACCTTTTACCTACTTGTTATGACTAGAACTAACCCTTGCAGCTCCCAAAGCTTTGGTATATACATATGTTGATTTCTGATAGTAGTACGCAAATTGTACGGTACAAAAGTTTATTTTACTACGCGACAATTAATCTCAATATGCTGTATTTTCTCATTAAAGTGGATACAATGCTGTTTGAATTGCTGAGTCATTATCAGATGCTAGATTCATAGGATGGGAATATCTAAATCCAAGTTCTTGAAACATATTTTCCGACCAGTAATCTTGCAACACATACACATTAACTAGTGTTGGACCTGCCTCATTATATATATTACGTAAGAGAGTGCTGTTTTGGTATTCTGTCACTCGTCTCTATGTCTTCTTGGTATGTCTACTCTATGACTTTACCTGTCCTCCTCAAACTAATTGCAACCAGTAATTCATACTTACTCCCTTAAGATGGAAAAGCTATTATATGAAGTCATGGGGGTTTGAGGCTCGTGTGTTTCTCATGTCAAAAATATTATAAACTGTATATAATAAACTTGTTAATATTACAATGTAGAAGACCCTATTTATAGGGTTACAAATAGCTGTAAAAGAAAATAAAGATAAAGGGGAAGATTACGCAATCTACTACTAAGGAAAATAATCCTACACTAAGGAAAGTAAATATTATAAATGCAATCTTTGACTATTTCTGTAATCTTATTCAATATCCTTGACATCCCCCCTCAAATTGATGCTGGTAAAAGCATCAATTTGCAATCATGAACTGACGACGATAACAATACTTGTGCCCAAGAAGAAATCCAAATCAAAGCAACCAACGACGAAAACTGCTGACGACGAGAGACTAAGAACAATAAAGAATTACTCCAAAACCATTCCAAGAATACTCCAAAGAAACGACGAGAACCATGAGAAACGACGAGAACCAACGAGAAACGACAAGAAACGACGAGAAACACCGAATGCTCGCACCATACTGGATGCACCGAAGAAGAGTCACACGTTGACAAAAATTCAGTCAACCATGGACGACCAAAAGAAACCCACACCTGAAAGGTTAAGTTATGACCAAAGAGAAACGAAGATTCAGCCACTCCAAAGATACTCCAAGAGCTCACTCACCAGGAAGAATTTCCAAAGGAAATTGACGAAGTGCGCCGACACACACAGTGAACTTTAACTGTCGGGAGAACTGAGTCGAACACGGAAATTGTGCTCCGACAAAAGCTCTAATGCCAAAACACCGGAAGATGATCCTCCTATGAGAATCCAAAACCACACACCAAGTTTTTTTTTTTTTTTAAAACCTAAAATAAGAATCCCAAAATTTTATAACTTAAAACTATAGCAAGTCTCAAAAACCAAAATAATAGCCCAATTGCTCACAACCCTGTAAGCATATCCATTAAAGTTTCCACCTAACCCATGCATGAAAAAATAATGAAGCCTGAAGCAGTAGGCCCAACCAACAAATCCATAACAATATCAAATACAACCCAGCAGTCCATTAACCCAAAATTGCAAATGAAATCCCGCAATCCACATCAATAGTAAAGGCCACAGAAAACGCATGCAAGAGCCCAATAACCTAGGCCCACTCCAAACAACTTCTCTCCACAAACCTACAAGTGCCCCACAACTGAAATCAAAGTCATAGCAGTGCCTCTACATTCGCCGGATGTTGACCTGCCGAGAGAGAGAGAGACGAAGAGTTCCAAACTGAATACAAACCCACCGCAAATCTAGGAGATGCGAAATCCAATAAAACTAGGCCCGGAGTCGCTAGTCTGTCGGTCACATAGGAATTGAAGACATAGAGGATGTATTGGTGGGCGGCGGCGAGAAAGGGAACCTTCAGTTACCGGAGCAAAGGAGGCAGACTGGAAAATTGAACCAAATAACCAGCCAATTGATCTAATTTTGGGAAATATTCTGAAAATTTTCGTTCGAGAGGAATTTCGTTGGTAATGAGCTGAAACTGAAGAATCTGAATCTGGACAATCGAAATAAAGAGGAATTGCTGAAGCAAAGAGGGTTGGGCTATGAGGAGATGTACGATATCTTCGAGAAGTACGGTGCGATAGGGCAGATCCGTAAAGGGTCCAACAAGGAGGGTTGTTTTTGTACTATCAACAGGCCAAGATGAGCAAGAAGTTTGACCAGAAGAAGAAAGAGGACGAAACCACGAAGCTTCAGGAGAAGTATGGGATTGGTACTCCTGCATCGAAAGATAAGTAGGGTAATCAATGAGTCAACGTCTTACGAGAACTACTGTTGAACTAGAAGGAAAACAGATTGTGTTGTGAAATTTATGTTTCGTGGAGTTAATGTAAACTGGTATTTGTTCTTTGGGGTGATGATTTAACGAATGACTAGTGCAAAGCTAAAAAGAAAATTGGCCGGGCGCTGCTTGCCGGAAAACGAAATTCACGAGATAATTTGTTTAGGATCGTAACAGCTCTGATACTATGTCAAGAATATTATAAATTGTATATAATAAACTTGTTAATATTACAATGTAGAAGACCCTATTTATAGGGTTACAAATAGCTGTAAAAGGAAATAAACATAAAGGGAAAGATTATGCAATCTACTGCTAAGGAAAATAATCCTATACTAAGGAAAGTAAATATTATAAACGCAATCTTTGGCGATCTCTGTAATCTTATTCAGTATCCTTGACATCTCATACGATTTATGAACTCTGTGTGAGAGTTTACTGAAAAACATTATTTCTTGTTCTGATGCTTCTCCTGTTATGTTAACGACAAAATACAGTTTGAGTAAGTTCTACACTGTAAGTAAATGATTGCTGGCCAATAGACACAATATTTTGATGGACTAATAGATTATCAATCAATGCCTTTTTCTATCATATGAATCCCAGACAAATTGATTGCGAACCAGGGGTGAATGCACCTTCCTATTTAATTGTTGAAATTGTTGATACCTGCTATTTTATTCGAAACACACCAAAATTTTATATCATCGATGGCATTTGTGAATACTGTGGTGATTTATGTATTTATCATGGTTCTTTAATGTATATCCACGTCTGTAGGTCCACTCAAAGGGAGTGAATATGGAGCTTGTACAGAAATTCATCGCAACTCTACAAAGAAAGTACAACGGTAAATTTTTGCTTTGAAGCATACATGCTTATATTTTCAAGCATGTGATACGCAGATTTTCTCTGGGAGCATGTGACTTTTTGTCTCATCAGTTAAATTATTTACGAAGTATATTTAGTGCTACTTTCACCTTCTTTAATTAATAGTAGCTTTTTGTTCCACTGCAAGCATTTTATGCCAGTGCGTACTGGGAAATGTAACTTGAAACAATAATAGAAGTGTGATTTTCAATGGAATCGTAGAAGAATAAACAGTTAAAGGGAACATGATTGAAAAGACAATGATGCAAAGTTACTAGTAAAATAAAAACTAACCATCTGGTCCGACACCAAGAACCTATAACTGATCCCCTTTAGAGTTTGTGTCGTCTAATGATTTGCATAATTTCTTATAGTTGAGTGAAGGCAGTAATTTTAAATTTGAATAGTCTAAATGAGGAGTACTAAGGTATGTACTTCCACATCTAAATTCACCAAGATAATAATCATGTCTTCTGGTGCTGACTATTACTTAGATGCTGCCCGAATGAATAGGTGAAATCACGATTTCCAGGTTGAAGGATCTAGTTGTGCAGTTGCGTGAGTAGCTCTCTAAACTGGTTGACTAGCGGGTGTAACAGTCTAATTTCATTAAATTTCGGCTTTCGTTTAAGCTTATCAAGAACATAAATTGCAGATCATCCTAAGCTTGTGAAAGGGGGAAGGTATAGCAGCAACAAGGTTCATGCATAAACCTAGGCTTGCACTTATTGAAGTTTCTAGTTAATACCCATGAGCTTGAGAATAAAATAGAATTTTAATTTGTTAGTTTTAATCACTCAAAATTATCTGGTTAGTTAATTAATTCATGACACTTTCTTTCCATTATTGTTAGCTGAAGCAATTTCCATCGACAACCATAGTGTGTGGACAACTTATGAAAAAACTTTTGAGGCATGGATATGTCCACTTGTGTATGCCCTCATGGGTTATTGTAATGATCTTATTCTAAGGTTATCCATTCTTCTTCTAAAGGCTCTGTAACTTTTATTACTTATTGGCATCTTTCGTTAATGTGTTGATTTCCATGCGTGTTTCAGATTATGTCAAGATATTGTGCTGGTGAAATCTGAAGTTGCAGAACTTCTGTTTTGCAATGTCATTGTTAATCTAGCTGGGAGGAAGGATTTGGATGTTGATATATGTAGACTAATTTCTTTGAAGGTTACTTTCGGATTTTCCATAAATTACTAAGTGCAATCAAATCATTTTTGGTAATCAATATACATTATTCCACCAATCCATTTACGTTCAGTATTCTCATACTATATAGCTCTACATTTAGGAACTGTTCACTTTCCTACCCGTTTTAAAAGTAAATTGTTGTTTAAAAGCTTGTTTGGGAAGTGTTTATAAATATTTCAAATTATAAATAAATAGAAATGAGTGATGCATAAGTGGTACTACTTGTGGTTTCCACGAAATGTATGCATAAAAAGTGGTTTGACCGTTTATAAACATTAGCCAAACATAGGCTAATTCTTTCCAAGTCCCGTTCTCTGCCCTTTATGTTTTCTTTAAAGGCATGTTGTTGTTATTGTTGTTATGATTATTATTAATATGATTATGATTATGATTATGATTATGATTATGATCTTTTGTTATCACTGTTTTTCTTGTGTTCCTTTAAGCATTTCTGCAAAGGGATGGAGGGCAGCAAGCGAAGATAACTTTATTATGTTTGATGAATCATGGCCTTTAGTACCTTGATACTTACCAGGATAAATGGATAGTCTTAGCCTCCCTAAAATTGTTGGTGGAATCTAGGTAGAATTGTTCTTCTTTTCCTTTTTCTTTTGTGTATCAAGAACCATTCTAGTTATTTTGAACATAAACAATTGAATTAAACTTTGTTATTGGGGCTTTCACTATAAAGTGGGGGTAATTGTAATAGCCCAAGGCTTAACCTAATTGGTTAGGAATTGTTTTAGTGGCCTGCAATGTTTTTGCATACTACTCTTGGGAAGTTTGTTTTGCAACATTGCAATTTATTTAGCATGTCGGGCTACTTGGCTTGTGCATTATTCATGTAATCAATGTTCCAGTAAGTTTACATGATGATAATTTAATAGGAATACTTGTATAGTCCGAAGGCCTATGAATAACTTGTCAATAAACTTAATGGTGGTTTATAAACATCATGTTACCCACTATATCAAGGAATCCCTGGTTCTCTCGTATCTCTTGGAGCCAAGATTAAACCTTCGCTAACATTCTAACAAAGTGGGAACTGACATCATGAAAAACTAGAATTACTTGATTTAATTTTTTGATTTGGCAATTTCACATTAAACCTACAAATTGTCGATGGATCAAACTACCTCACACTTTATTAGAAATAAATTATTTTTTAATTTCTAATAATGTGAATAACATTCCTGCTCATTGCATGGCTTCATCTCCTCGCTGATGAGTGGGAATATTTTTCCACAACTCTTTAGGGCTAGTCTGAGCTTGTTCTTGATACAGGGAAAACTTTTCAAAAATTGAAGTTCCATTGGTAATCCATGGATGCTACGTTCCCTGTTGATTCTTTGTACAGTTCTTCCAGAATCTTGTGAGAATAACTTATGTGCCCTATCCACGCTTCTAGGCTTTCTACTTTGTGGTATATTAGGATCCTATTTTTGGTAATTTATTACCTTGGTGACTGTCAATAGAATTTACATTTCGAAAGAGTAATTCTTAGTTAATATAAGGACTGAACATTGTCTGTTTCAAACTCTGTTATATTTGTATGTTAGTTTTCCTATGTCAAGCGCATGTTTTTTCACTATCAAGGTCATGGTTCCATCACATAGACAGAAATTACATTAATGTGCATTTGTGAGACGCAATTATATTGTTAGTTGACGTACAGGTACAAGAGAATATATTTATTGAGGCCAATACATTGGTCAAATCGATTCAGATTTTCTTGGATGCTCTTAATGAGCTTCGCTTGTGCCACGTATTGGAAAGAACCAGGTCGTTTTCTGCTCTTCATAACCAGGAAAATTTAAAGGTACAAGTGTTACATAAACTGTCTTGTGTATTATGCATTGTGCTTTTTGAGTATGGATAATCTGATGTTTGGGAAAACCATGGTGACACTGATGACACTGTTGTTCTTCTGTGCTTCATAATGATCTGCTGGAAAGATGTAGAAACACAACTTGTTTTTCTCCATTTGAAAACTTTCAGAGTGAAACCCTGGAGTAATAATAAAAAAAATTATTTTCATTCTGAAACTGAGGTCAAAATAACATTGAGGACGATTATGCTATACAAATGTCAAAACAATTTAGGTGCCGTGCTGAAAATAGTTATTTGGAGTTGAAGGAATCATTAATTTACTTGTACCACCTGTCCACGATAAGAATATAACAACATTTGGTATATTCAGTCTTCCACAAGAACTAATTTACTCAAGAAATGCACAAACTGTTTAAAACAAGCCAATCTGTTAATTGAGTATTTGGACTCTCTAGTGCATCATATTAATCTATATTAGTATGTAAATGGTTGAAATAGTCATTGCTATCAGCTACGACTTTTAGATGAGATGGTTCTGCAAAATTTAGTAGTTCGACACAAGTGCGTAACCATCCAAACTACCTACATTGTGCTTTCTAGAATAATTTTAAATCTCTCTTACATTGAAAAATTTACTATGTTGGTTTCTTCGATTTTTAGTGGTGTGAAATTAGGAGAGATTGGAAAAGATTCTCTTTCTCATTAATCAATTGGAAAAGCCGATACATATATGTATACACAAAACCTAAAACTATTTTAGGAAAGTACGTAAATAAGGAATCTAGAATTTAGCTAGCTATAGACAACTAATTACAATCTATAACACTCCCCCTCAAGTTGGAGCATAGATATTAATCATGCCTAACTTTTTACAGAGATAATCAACCCGAATCCCATTTAGAGCCTTCGTGAAAATATCCCCTAATTGTTTTCCAGTCTTCACATACCCTGTAGAAATCAAACCTTGTTGAATTTTCTCGCGAACAAAATGACAATCAATTTCAATATGCTTAGTTCGCTCATGAAACACATGATTAGATGCAATATGAAGGGCAGCTTGATTATCACACCACAATTTTGCTGGTACTGAAATTTTAAGACATTTCAGTCAATAGCTGACATACCCACATTATCTCACATGCAGATTGTGCCATAGCCCTATATTCGGCCTCTGCACTCGATCTTGACACAACGTTCTGTTTCTTACTCTTCCATGAGACCAGATTTCCTCCAACGAAAACACAATAACCTGATGTGGATCTTCTATCCACTTTGGAACCTGTCCAATCTGCATCTGAGAAACATTCAATAAGAGCGTGCCCATAATTTGCATACAAGATACCTCGACTGGGTGTTCCTTTCAAGTAGCACAAAATTTGTTCTAGCGCTGTCCAATGATGAACTGTTAGGGATGACATAAACTGACTAACAACACTGACAGAATATGCAATATCTGGACGAGTCACCATAAGATAATTTAGCTTTCCAACCAACTTTCTATATCTCTCAGGATCTTCAATATGTTCTCTGTCTCCTGTAAGGTGCATGTTTGGAGTCATTGGAGTACTACAAGGTTTCACTCCCAATTTTCCTGTTTCAGTTAATAAGTCAAGGACATATTTTCTCTGAGATAAGAAGATCCTCTTTTTATTCCTTGTGACTTCAACACCCAAGAAATACTTTAACATCCCTAAGTCCTTCGTGTGAAACTGAGTATGAAGGAAAGACTTTAGGGACAAGATTCCTTTAGTATCACTTCCAGCAATGACAATGTCATCCACATATACAACTAAAAGAATAATACCCGCTGCTGATTGTTTGTAGAACACAGAATGGTCAGACTTGCTTTTCATCATAACAAACAGCCTAACTAAAATTTTCAAACCAAGCATGAGGACTCTGTTTCAACCATACAGAGATTTTCGAAGACGACAAACCCGCCCAGACTCCCCCTGAGCAACAAAACCAGGAGGTTGCTCCATATGCACTTCCTCCTGAAGATCACCATGAAGAAAATCATTCTTGATATCTAGTTGATGCAAAGACCAATTATGAGTAGCTGCCATATAAATAAATAACCGAACAGATGTTAATTTAGCAACAGGCGAAAAAGTGTCAGAATAGTCCACTCCGTATGTTTGAGCATATCCTTTAGCGACAAGACGAACTTTCAATCGAGCAACTGACCTTTCCGAATTAACCTTAACTGTGAATACCCATTTGCACCCTATAGCCCGTTTCCCTGAAGGTAAATCTACCAAATCCCAAGTACCACTGTCATCTAAAGCATTCATTTCCTCGATCATTGCATGATGTCAACCAGGATGAGATATGGCTTCATGGACAGTTTTAGGAATAGAAATAGAATCAAGTGATGCAATAAAAGAAGCAGAAGACGACAAATAGTTGTAGGAAACAAAAAAAGAAATAGGGTAAGTATATTGGCGTTTACCTTTGCGTAACACAATAGGAAGATCATCGGTTGAGACCGGATCTGATGATGAAGGAGCAGGTGCGGGACATAAATCAGGGGGATTGCGCTTGGAGTAGATTTGATTTATAGGAGGCTGGACAT
Organism: Fraxinus americana; assembly: GCA_035079005.1. Classification (NCBI taxonomy): domain Eukaryota; kingdom Viridiplantae; phylum Streptophyta; class Magnoliopsida; order Lamiales; family Oleaceae; genus Fraxinus; species Fraxinus americana. The sequence continues at coordinate 3,278,335 of CM068712.1, forward strand.
GAGAGTGTTCCAATACAGGTCCAGAGGATGTGATAGAATAGACTAACAAATTATCATCCTTCCCCTGAAGTGCGGGATGAGGAGAAGATGAAAAATACGGTGTGTCTACCATGAAGGTAACATTAATTGAGATAAGATATTTGTTAAGATTAAGACAATAACGTCTATAACCTTTCTGAAGACGTGAAAAACCAAGGAAGATGCACTTCAAATACTTGGGATCTTATTTGGTTACATGCGGATGAACATCCCGAACAAAATAAGTGCTACCAAATATCTTAGGTTCAATAGGAAACAATGACTTATTGGGAAAAAGGATTTTGTAAGGGATCTCACCAAGAAGAACAGATGATGGCATACGATTAATTAGAAAACATGCTGTAGAGACTGCGTCGGCCCAAAAAGGTTTGGGAACGTTCATGTGAAATAATAAGGCTCGTGCAGTTTCAAGGAGATGTCCGTTCTTTCTTTCTGCCACTCCATTTTGAGATGGGGTGTCAACACAAGAGGTTTCATGAAACATGCCATTCTGAAGTCTGAACTATATAAGTCTGAAATAAAGCGGCGTATATTCTTTGGCATTATCACTTCGCAAAGTACGAATCGAAACATTAAATTGAGTTTTAATTTCAGCACAAAACGCATAAAAAAGAGAAAACAGCTCAGAACGACTTTTCATTAAATATAACCAAGTGACACGAGAATAATCATCCACAAAAGTAAAAAAAATACTTAAAACTAGGTTTAGACAAAATATGGCAAGGACTCCAAACATCAGAATGAACTAATTCAAAAGGAACACTAGCACGTTTATTGACTCTAGGACTCGAACTTAGACGATGGTGTTTTGCAAACTGACACGACTCACAATCTAAAAAAGACCCCTTACTGAACTGTGGACAAAGTTTCTTGAGCAAATGAAGAGATGGATGACCCAATCTACAATGTGCTTCGAAGGGAGATGTTACACTAGAGCAATCTATAGAGTTAGGTATTGGCGTGTAAAGAATGTAGAGGCCCCCAGACTCGTGTCCTTTACCAATAATCTTCTTCGTCATAAGATTCTGAAATAAGCAATGATCAGGAAAAAATGGATGTAACAGTTAAGATTGCGAGTAAGCTGGTTTACAGAGATCAAATTAAAGGACAGAGTAAGTAAATGTAAGACAGATGACAGAGGAAGCAGAGGGGTATGAGTAATTGTGCCAGACCCACGAACACTAGATGGTGACCCATGTGCTAGAGTAACGGTAGAAGTGGAAGTGTGTAACTGAAAAGTAGAAAAGAGACCAGAATTACCCGTCATATGATCTGTGGCACCAGAATCAATGACCCATTTGGAGGATGAGGAAATAAGACATGCATTTGGTTTACCTGAATCAGCAATAGCGGTGACAGAAGGAGAAGACGACTTTAGTGATTCTTGATACTGTGAGAACTTGGCAAATTCATCTGCAGAGAGAAGAATTGATTTTTCAGAAGTCTCATTAGTGGATGCAACATGGGCCGAGTGATCTTTCTGATTCTTGTACTGAAGCTTCCTACAATCACGCTTCGTATGTCCTGACTTGTGACAGTAGTAACACAGAATTCTTCCAGACTCTTGTGTTCGAGTTTCAAACCCATGCAAGACTCCTTTGTTTCCACTTTGATTGGTTGATCTCCCAGACTGATAATTATTATTTCGACTGACTAAAGCACCACTGATTTGAACAGGTTGAGTACCTTCCGTGTGAAGTATTCGGCTAAATACTTCTTGTAAAGGGGAGATCTTAAAACCAGAAAGAACCTGTGACTTCGCAATCTCAAAGTCGGAGGAAAGGCCAGCAAGAAAACTCATAACAGCCATTTCCTCTCGTTGGCGTTGCTGAATCTTTATATAAGGGTTAAACAGCAGTAACATATTAAGCTCCTCATAAGTCTTCTTAAATTCCATAAAATAATTCGTAAGGGACTTATCTTGTTTTTCAGCACGGTACAACGCTTTGCACACCTCAGACATACGAGGAAAGGTTCCTTTTACCGGAATACAAGAAATCTAAATAATCCATCAACTCTTTGACCAACTCACAGCGATTGATCAAGCCAATTACCTCGCCATCAATGGAATTTTGAATTTGATAGAATAAGCGAGCATCCTCTCTAAGCCACGTCTGCTTTGAATCATCCGTAGGAGGATCGTCGGTCAAATGAGTATCTTTATCAATACTCCGTGGATAAAGTTGAACGGTCTTGCTCCAATCCAAATAATTTTGACATCATAGGAACCATATCCGATGCAACAATGGATTTCTTCTCAGCCATAACTTCTAAACAAAGATCAAGGCAACAAACACAAAATGGCCCAACAAACCTAATAACAAAATGGAGCCCAAATGACCTAGATCCAATAAAATCCAACGAGCCCAATCCAACAAGCCCAATAACAAAATCCAACAGGCCCAATAACCAAATTGAGCCCAAATAACATAAACCAAATAAAATCCAACAAGCCCAATTCAACAAACACTGCAGCCCTAACTCCGGACCACGCACTGCTGAATCGAAGAACCCAGACTACGAGAAAGTTGCAATCGGTCCGACCTAACTCATCGAATTGACGAAACGAAAGAAGAAACTGTAAACCAGAGACCGGAATCCAAAGATGAGGTCGCTGGAAGTCCAGGCAACTACTGACGACACTGAAAATACGCAAATCAGAGGCCGGAGCCCTTGCAGAAACCTACAGCAGCAACCAACACACCGAATTGAGGCAGGCGATGCTGAGAACCGAAAAACGAAGGGTCCAATCGAAAAAAATTCGCAACAGGTAAAGAAATTAGAACCCTGTGGCTCTGATACCATGTGAAATTAGGAGAGATTGGAAAAGATTCTCTTTCTCGTTAATCAATTGGGAAAGTTGATACATATATATATCCACAAAACCTAAAACTATTTTAGGAAAGTACGTAAATAAGGAATCTAGAATTTAACTAGCTATAGACAACTAATTATAATCTATAACAAGTGGTTTAAGATTGACTCACTTTTCCCGATATTTTTATAGTAAAGAAGATGGATATTGTCAATGACTTGTAGTTAAAGTGGTTCTTCTTATTATATTATTCAATGTTGTGGAGTTTGTCTTTGTAACCTAGCACAAATTTACACTGTTGTGTGATCAATTGTCAAAAGAGAATAAACTACCATGAGCTGTTATCTTTGTGGTCATTTTTGAAAAACTTTTGACTGAAAGATATTCTCTCGAGGGATTTATTGCATTATAGAGGAAAAGTATTACCTTGTACAACTATGATATTAATCTAAATATGGTAGATGTAATCAACTTAACTATGATAAATATAATTATATACATAGCCCTTGTTTGATCCTCATTATTTGTAAAAGATATTTTTCTCTTTTCTTTTCAATCACACATTCTTCAATAAAATAATATTACACGCAAACCCAAAACTTTTTCCTTATTTTTTAACCACAAACTCTCCATCAATCTACTATTTAAAAATGCATTCTTAGCCGAAAATGGGACTAAAAAAAGGCGCTTAATTATGTTAAGTCATAATCTTCGTCAATCTTTGTGATCTTCATCAATCTCTATAATATCTGTCGATCTCATTCACCCTTAAATTGATCAAGAATTCAAAATCATATATGCTGTGAAAAGTTACCCACGTTCGATTTTTGTCCAACCACAGGGGAGCCAATGATAGTCTAGAAATCATAAAAAGCACGGCAAACTGAAAGAATGTATTCCCATTCGTTGGTTGTTCGAAAAGTCAATGTTGTGATGCTTAAGCAAGTCTATGGATTGCGGGTTAGGGAGATCTTCATCCACATCAAATTCTTGAAAACTAAATTCCCATACATAGCAAAATTCATGCCCAAAATCTGGCAGATTGCTTCTTCATCTAATAAAGTGGGCCCGACCTGAATTAGTTCCATAGCGTCAATGTTCTTCATGATTGAGTAACTTTCTATGGGAGAAAGACCAGAATAATGTAGTTTAGTATGATGTTAAATTACTCCAGGAAATTCTGTGTCGATGGACTCGTATGGAAACTGGTGAAGAACTCTTTGAATCATATTGAACTCGTATCCAAAATTATATTGCCATACTTCTCCCACTTTAATCGGCTGCCCTATTGTTTGTGGATTGGATTTCTTTTCTTTCATATGAGAAGAGAAAAATTTCATCTTATTGGGAGCTTTTTGAAAAAAAATAATTATGTATTACGTTTTTTGTGTTCACGAGAGGGAAGGGTAAAATAGAGATAGAAACTAGGGAGATCAAAATAGGCTTGGGATGGCAAGAACCGCACCGCACTCAATGCACTAAAGAGTTATACGTCGACAAAAGTTTTGTCGATCGTGGACCACCACAAGAGTCATACGTTGACAAAAATTTTGTAACTGTCAACCACCACAAGAAATCCACCACAAGAGTCACACGTTGACACCACTACAAGAAACTCACACCTGAGAGGTTGTTATGCACAAAGAAAACCGAGGATTTAGTATAAATTCCACGGGGTAGGCTCTGATACTATGAAAATTTTGACTGAGTGATTTTCTCTTAAGGGATTCCTTGTATTATATAAGAAGAGTATTATCTTATACAACTATGATATCAATCTAAATGTGGTGGATATAATCAACGTAAATATGGTAAATACAATTATATACTAATCATGTTAAGTCATATTCTTCGTCAATCTCCATAATTTTTGTCGATCTCCATAATTTTTGTCAATCTCAATGACAATTTCTTCTTATTCACGTTCAGTAGTACAATCACATCAACAAGGTTGCCTAGCTGCGCTTGCAAATTTAGATTTGTAATTGTGAGTTGTAACAAGTCAAATGCTCTTATAAATGTGTTATTGTCCAGTGTTGACATCACGTGTATTTGCTAAATAGTGTCAAGTAACAGAAATCATCTAGCTTACTAGATTCAGTGGTTTAAACAGAGCACTAAGGCTTCTAGCTATGGGTCAAAATCACGTTCTACATCAGCAAAGGTGAAGGAAAATCACTCAACTTCTGGACTGGTAATGTCGACATTGTCCTGGGAAAAGGTAGACATTTCTGCCTTCATCTCTCCGTCTAATAGCTCTAAAATCGGTTCATTCCTTTTGATTTTATATATTCAATATCATTGTTCTATATCTGATTGCTATATATAGTCATAATGAATGTACGGAAACTATAAGTTCACTTCTTTTAATGATTGACACAATATTATGAAAAATATAATCTCTTAAGAGTACACCATATTGACAGACATTTTAGATACCTTTCTCTTTGTATGTGATCATAGTATATATTAGTCTATATTTTATGGTAATGATAACACTCGGAATGTTATGTTGTATATTCTGTAAAAGAAATTTAGAAGCCTAGAAAATTAGGTAACCACGGCCAAATCCCAAAACCAACGCATTTCATATTCTTCATCTTCTCAAGTTCATCAGTGGCATAAATGAATACAAGCCAGGTTCTCTTTCATGATTTGATCAGATTTGTTGGATATTTTGGATATAGGATCGCAGAAGCTTGTGGTAGGTAGTAAATTATTAAAATTTTCCTTTGATGCTGGAATGTGCTTCCAATTTTCAATGCTGAAATGATTATTAAAGAAATTCTGATATGGTAACTCATTCTGGACAGCTTCTTCGCATAGAAAATGCAGTTACCCATGTTATCATTGTACCTAAGAAGGCGTTCCCACTTACCAGGATGATAGAAACGTTGTATGAATTCACTGACCCATCTTTTAGAGTATAAAATTTTCACAAGGAAAAATCACTTGAGATAAGGCCGTTAAGGTATAACTACATATAGGATAATAAAAGCCACTCCCTAGCCTAAACCCGAAAGGGTGTAGGGAGACTGGTAACTGAACTTTAATAGAGTACCTACGAATGTGGAATGCTTTCGATTTGTTTTCACCGAAACACATGGTTGTCTATGTCATTTTATTTGCAAGGCCACTAATTTTCTCATTCTTGGTGTGTTCTTTAGGTTTATTGGCTTTCTGTTGATTATCTAATAGTTGCGAAGTCAGCCATTGTGAGTTCATATATCACTCTCTTTCTCATGCATTCGAAGTATCAGAGAGTACTGTTTCCTTCCATCTGTATCCTCTTTTGTTTTACTAATTATGTATGCAGGATTGTGGCTCGTACTTTACTGCTGTGCTTTACGTAGAGCACTGGTGTGAGGAACACTTTAGCAGCCTCACATTGGGTAGCCCAGATTTCTCTCATCATGAAACAGTATGCTTACCCACCTTTACTTTTCTTGAGTATTTATTATGTCAGAGAAATAATTGCAAGTTCATAATTCTCTTCTCCATTACACAATATAAAATGCCGTCTCTGTGTGTATGAGTTACTTAATTTTCTTCTTAACTGTCAGCTTCCACGCCACATTGGAATACTTGCCTCAGCAGTCACGCAAATAAATGAGCCCGATAGTCTCTATGGGATTATTCAATCTCACAAGGTCAGTTGAAGATGTATAAATGAAAGTAGATTTAAAAATTGATTCGTAACCACATGTTCATGAGTTCACTCAAAATCCATACGTCATATTGAAAAGAGAGAGAGAGTGTTAGATAGTTATAGCAAAAATATATTGGGATGCAAATAAAGGGAAATGGTGTTTAGGGTGATTGAGGGGCTATTGAAAATGTTTCTTTGTCTTGGTCCTTATTAATTAAATGCCTTATCCAAAAAATAAAAAATCTTGGTCATGTTAGATATTAACATATTTTGGTTATTCTAGGACCCTGATTTATAGTCATTTTGGTTAGGGCTGGATATGGAGCGGTTCGGTTCTCTTCAGAACCGAACTGACCCAAAATTTGCGGGTATTTAATAAATGAAACCGTCGGATCCAAATATAATTATGGAACCGTTCAGGTGCGGTTCGATCCGGTTCGGTTCCGTATCATAATTAAATTTGTTAACATGTACAACAACACTACATAAATATAACTAATGACATGTTCATTCGTAACTTTTACATATTAACGTAGCCCAATTTAAAAACATATAAATAACAAGTTGTCCAATAAGATTAATTCAATGTATACAAAAACCAAAAAGTAGATACTAATATTAAAACATCGGTGATCCATATAAATAATTCCTTTACTTCAAGCAGCCTGCATAAAGAAAATGAAATATAAATTAAAAGTTATAAAAATAAAATATTTTTAAGTATTGGTAATACTTACCAACTAGTTGATTTAATCATCAATTGCTTGACTTGTCATAGTAAGAAACTCTACAAGCGTAATTGAAAAAGCACAATTAACAAACACATAAACTAAAAATTGTTGAATTGATAAGATTTAATAATAAGATTTACTAATTTGTTTAAAAAAATTAAAAAAAATTAATTAATTCAATATAAAAAATTAAAAAATAATTTAGATTTGGTTCTTATTCGATTCTTGGTCCAGAATCAAGAACCGACCCAAACTCATCGATTCTCGATTCAGATACCCGTTCGTGTATTTAACTTACGAAGAATCGCTCGGTTCGGGTCGGGTTTGGTTAGGTTCGGGAGTTTTGTCCAGCCTTAATTTTGGTCGTATATTCCTATTAATTAGCTGTTAGATTAGTCAACTATGTTTCATTATAGGACAATTGTATTCAAGCTAGCAATAGTCGTAGAAATACAGCCTTATTAGACAAAAAATTTGTGTAAATATGTTTACACTTTTATTTTAATTAACATGTGAAAACTAGTTTTAGGCTTAGCCATTAGGTGTTACATCATAAAAGAATGTGTAGGAGAATTTCACGCAATTCTCAATTGATGAGTTTATGATAGCGAAGCAGTAAATTGAAAATAATTTCCCACTAATTAATCTTTGGGATTGAAATTTTAGGGAGAATAATGTCAACTTGCCCATTTAATCAACTATTACTTTATTCAGAAATGCTAGTATATTACACTTAAATTTCTTATAAAATAGGGGCGTACTGGCTAAATGGAAAATTCTCCTACCCTTTTTTTGTTCTTTGGAGGGGGGAGGTACATATTCTTGAACCCTTGACCTCAATCGTGGTAACAATCCTTAACCAAGCGGGACAAGGGGAAATGGTGAAAATTCTCCAAAGAACTCTACAATGGATAGAAAATGTTTAAAATACAAGAAAATCAGCCAACAATCCTTAACCAAGCATGACAAGGTCAATTGGTGAAAATATCTAACTTAAGGGCAAGTTTGATATAGATTTTTTGTGAATAAATTTTGTGAAAATTGGTTTTTTTAATAGAACGCGTTGTTAAAAAGTAAGAAAAATTTTTGGGTCAAAGTGCAAAATTATTTTATTGGGAGAATGTGTGGTTGAAAATGAGTTTGGGAAAAAGTGAATTTTTTATAATCTATACCAAGAGGGGCTCAAACTATATTATGGGAAGAAATTATTTTAAATATAAGAAAATTATTGAAAATAAATCATAATATATTTTCAGTTTTACGCCTAATTTAAGTGCATATTTTGTTATCTTTCCAATTCCAATTTCGTATCTCAATAACTTTAGCTTGAAAACCTTTATTCATCAATATATTGGTCCGGTATGCCACACGCCTTTTGATGCGGTGTAGTGATGCGGAAGCGTTATGAAATTCTTATAATAAGAAATATGTAGTAAATAAGAACATTATTTGAACAATCATGTCTTGTATATATTGAATAATAATTGATTATTTTGAAAAGTGTACAATACTCCTATATTTATAGGCAAAATTATCCCTAATCCTATTAATAAAAGGAAACTAATAAAATCCTAATCTAATTCAAAATTATATTCTAATCAATAAATAAAAGAAATCATATTCTAAACAAGAAATAAGAATAAAAAGATAAAATCTATTAGAACTAGAAAAGATAAATCACAATTGTAGTAGGAAACTACTAATCATGATTATGTACTACATCAATCCCTTCCACTTGAATAAAACTCGTTCTCGAGTTTTCTTGAAGAAAAAAATAATCAATTGGGAGGAAAATGCTCAAAAATTTCTCCAAATACCGATATTGAAAAAATGACAATTTTTTGATGTGCTCGATTAGAGGTAAAAATGGGCGGGCTGGCCCGGCCCGCAGGTGGAATAGCCCGGTAACGGCCCGGGGTACAAATAGACCGGCCCGGACCGGGTGAGGGAACGGCTGACCCGGCCGGACCGCAGGCCCGCATGGTCCGGGTCGGCCCGCCAGCCAACTGGTACTTTTTTTTTTCAAAAATAAACGGTAAAAATAATTATAATGAAAATCGATAAAAGTTATATAAAAATAAATTTTACATTGATTTATTTTTCGATAAATTTTACATCAATAACTAAATAACATAAAAACTTACAATTGTTCGAACAATATTTTGCCTAACTTTGACAAATTAAACAGTTTTGAACTATTTATAAACTTATAGTTAAAGTACATCTCAACTAGGTTGACACCTATTTAACTATAATTTCTTCATTACAAATCAGATTTTATTCATCTGCGGTAAGATTTTTAAAGTCTTGAGCAATATCGTCAGCAACTTTATCTTGCATTCTTCTATCAGCAAATAACCAGTCTTTCACGCAGATGAGAGCTTCTAAAATATCTTCTTTAAGTCTTGATCTTCTTTCATCTAGCACTCTGTTACCTGCACTAAAAGCAGACTCCGATGCCACTGTTGAGACTGGAACTGTTAGTAGATCTCGGGCCATTTTTGATAATATTGGATATGACCGTTCATTTACCTTCCACCATTGTAAAACATCTAAGTTGTCAACCTCGTCTTGTGGAATTAAACTGTAGTGATCAAATTGATAATATCTTTCTAATTCAGCTGGTGTAACATTCTCATTTGAAAATGAACTAGTAGATGAAGTAAAAGACACATTGCGTTTCTTGGCTATTAAAGAAAAGAAAGAACTTTTACCTTTAGAATTTGTAGCAGAACTCGTAGTAGAAGGAACATTTTCATTATTACCATATTTCATAGCATAACTATTGTACATTTCATTAATAAAGCATTCTATTTCACGGCTTGTAATATTTATATTGAAAGATAAAGTTTCAGAAAGTTGGTCCATAGCACACTGAACTCCAAAAAATTTAATACGAGGATCCATTACAGCTGCAATTGGAAAAATCATTGGCATATTTTCGTAATATTTTTGAAACTTGTCCTCCATTGTACAAATAATATCATAGAAAAATGGATCGTTTTTATGACTTGAAAATTGATTAGCAATTTCTACAAATTGATCGAGCACAAGATTACTTGTTGGATAATAAACTTCGGAACTAGTTTTTGTTACCTTATAGAATGGTTTTAAATAATTCATGACTTTAAATACAATGTTCCAATCATAATCATTTATGTGAAATTGATGTTGCTTTGAATTAACGAAAGCATTAATAGCATTTGTATAACCAACACACGATTTTAACATAAGAAAAGTTAAATTCCATCTATTTGGAATATCATCAATAAATTTTCTCCTCATTTCAAGATTTTTACAAATTTTTACAAATTCTTGTGTCTAGAATTTGAACAAGAAATGTAGTTAATAACTTCTCTAATTTTATGTATTTGTGGTGTTATTAATTTTAAACAATCTTGCACTACTAAATTATATATATAACAAACACCTCATATGAAATAATTTAGAGTCAAACGAGGGATTATGAGTCCTTTTCAAAAGTTCAATGTATGCAGTATTTGCACTAGCATTATCAAAACTAATGCTAAATAATTTGCTCAATACATTAAATTCATTAAAAACCTGTAATAAATTATCACACAAATTTATTCCATTATGTGGATATTCAAGTAAGCGAAAAGCAATAATTCTTTTGTGAAGTAACTAATTATTATCAATAAAATGTGCTGTGACACATGAATAACCATTGTAATTATGTCTAGACCAACAATCAGATGTAAAACACATAACTCCATCAAAGTTGTTAAATCCAGTTTTCAAATGTTCAGTCATTGTATGAAATAATTTCAAGATATCTGAGCGAGCAGTATTTCTACTTACATACCGATAAGCGGGTTGAACATACTTTTGCATAAACTCCTCAAAGTATCGATCTTCTGCGAAAGTAAAAGGCATCTCGCTTGCTGCCAAAAATTCAGACATTCCTATTCTCATTTGATCCCGCGAATAACAAAAATTAGAAAAAGTAACTGTTCCACTAGTATTAGTAAAAGAAGTAATTTGAGCTTGTTTAGTATCCAAATGCCCTCTTTCATTCATGTGTTTATCTTTGTGTCTTCGCAATGTGCCCGTACTTTGACCTTTAACCCATGCATAACTCTTTCTGCAAATAGTGTATATTGCTCTTTTGTTTGGTTCATCCACTGTAAAGATTTTCCAAACATCAGATGTGTGCTTTTTATTTCTTTGCTGTTGAGAAGATCCAATATTTGGATCATTATCATCTTCCAAATTTATTGGAGAACAACTATCATGTAAATTGACATTTCTTGAAGAAAAATCGTGAGAATCCATAAATCTTCAACAAAATTTTTTGAAATAATAAGATGAAAAGAAAGCACAAAATATTGAATATGAAAAATACTTGCTGAAAATATTAAGAGAGTTAGAAAATAGAGATTTCAAAATTTCAAGCTTGTAGATTGTGAGAGTTTGCTATTTTTTCACTTTACAATACCACAATTTATACCCAAAAAAAATTAAAAAAAAATTGAGAACGGTCACAAGACCATTCCGAATGTTGCAGGCGCAATTTTTAATTTTTTTAATTTTTTTTTCAAACCGAGCCAACGGTTAATCGCTGGCCCAGTACACCTGAACCGGCCCGGACTGGTTCAAGGTGAGGGAAGCCCAAGATTCGGCCCACACTGTTCGTGGGCCGAATCTTGGGCCGGTTCATCTCCGGGTGGGCCTGGGCGGCCCACCCATCTGACAAGCCTATGCTTGATAAACGCCATTATATTCTTCAGTTGCATTTTTCAAAGTCAACTTTGTTCCTATCATGTTTGTTATATTTTCTTCACGGATAATTTGCAAATGACATTCCTTTATAAACGATGCATAATTTGATTTCTCATAATTGAGTTCGCCATCGATAGATGCCACTTGTGCTATTTTCATTTCTTTGTACTTCTCGCCTTTTCATGTAATGTTTACTGACGCTTTTTTCAACACAAAGGAATTGGTACGCGGACTCAAATCCTCATCGTTCACGTTTTCCTTATTTCTATGCAATTCTTTGACACTAAAGTTGTAGAAAAGGTCAACATAATTTTTATTCTCAATTTGACAATCTTCACCTTTGACTCCTTCGTGATTGTAGATTTTTTTTTCTTCCTCTCCTCTTAGACACTTCTGATCTTCAACTTGTTCATCCTTGGCGTGTGACTCGATCTTGAAGTTTTCAATTGTAATTTCCATATTCAAGGAATTAACATGTCTCGAATTTTTAACTTGCACATGCTTTTCTTTTTCTGTTTTAGTAACATGGTGAGTAACATCCTGATTATCTTGAATTACTTCTTTTTAGCCTCATCATCTGCCTTATAAGCCATTTTCTCGTTGTCATTCATAAATTGCTCATCACATGATACCAAGACAATCTTTTTATCGTACCACCTACACACATCTAACTGAAATTGTGAGTAACATCTTGATTATCTTGAATTACTTCTTTTTTTGCCTCATCATTTGCCTTATAAGCCCTTTTTTGTTGTCATTCATAAATTGCTCATCACATGATACCAACACAATCTTTTTATCGTACCACCTAAACACATATCTATTATTTCGACCTATGTAAGTGACATCTACATCATAGTACCATAGTTGTTCCCAAAGTACATGACAGTTGTCCATTTCTACCACGTTACATATAATCTCATCTTTATAGTACTTTCCAAGAGAAAGCGAAATTTTACATGCCTCCATATTTTGATTTTCTTGCCCCTGTAAAGCTTGATAGCAAGGAGTATTTTTCAGTTTTCAAATTTAAAGTTTTCACCAATGCTTTGGACACCAAGTTCTGACAACTTTTATAATTTATTATCACTTTGTATACTTTGTTGTTGATGGTGCATCGTGTTTTAAAATTTTTGTTGCGCTTCAAATTGGACTTTTATATTTTCTCGATAGACTTTCGTAGAATCCTTGATAACTTGTGTATTCAAATATAGCTGGGACTTCAGGAAACTCTCTAACCACCTGTTGTCGTATTTTAATCTTGTTGTAACATCCAACATTCATAGCAGTTAAAGCCTGTAAATTCTTGTTAGCTTGCTTCTCCATGGGTTCGCAATTCCTTTCAAGACTCAACGCAGTCACCATCTGCGTGATGTTATGAAGGGTTTTATCGATCTCCTCGATTCGTTGTTCGAGTTTGTCGAGCCTTCGTTCGCCGTCGACGGTTCGACTGCCACCAGGACCATTGTCGGCCATTAAATTGAGGCAATTTCCTTGCTCTAATACCAATTTTGGTGCGGAAGCATTATGAAATTCTTATAATAAGAAATATGTAATAAATAAGAACAATATTTGAACAATCATGTCTTATATATATTGAATAATAATTGATTGTTTTGAAAAGTGTACAATACTCCTATATTTATAGGCAAAATTATCCCTAATCCTATTAATAAAAGGAAACTAAAATAAGGAAACTAATAAAATCCTAATCTAATTAAAAATCATATTCTAATCAATAAATAAAAGAAATCCTATTCTAAACAAGAAATAAGAATAAAAAGATAGAACCTATTAGAACTAGAACAGATAAATCACAATTGTAGTAGAAAACTACTTATCATGATTATGTACTACATTATGTAGTATCCATTTTTTGTTAATGGAAATCCTATTCTAAACAAGAAATAAGAATAAAAAGATAAAACCTATTAGAACTAGAAAAGATAAATCACAATTGTAGTAGAAAACTACTAATCATGATTATGTACTACATCATGTAGTATCCATTTTTTGTTAATGAATAAGATTACGGAGATTGTCGAAGATTACGATTATATTATCATTATAATTGTACCATATATAGATATATTGCTTTTACCATGTTTAGTTATGATTTTGGTTCTATATAATGAGAGAACCTCTCACATAGAGGGGTATCGAGTCTTATTGAATATTATTGTGTATATTTGACATGGTATCAGAGCCTTTTCCTTAGAATTTTCTCTTGTTTTCTTGGTTAGGTTTTCTTAAGGCGGGATGAGCTTTTTGCTCCTCCCGTCTGGTCTTTGTTAAATCATGAGACTCGGTTTTGGATGTCAATTTATCATCAAAAGCTCCTCCCGTCTGGTCTTTGTTAAATCATGAGACTCGGTTTTGGATGTCAATTTATCATCAAGGGCTTCTTCCTTCTTAAAATCTGCATCAGTCACAATTCCTCTATTTCCAGTCTCGTCTACACCATTACTCCTTGGATTTTCTCAAGGCGGGAGGAGCTTCATTTTTGCTGGCTGTGATGCTGCAATTGGAGGTAGCCGTGGTGTACTACCTATGACCATGGTATGAAAAAATCCTGCTGAGGCCCGCCTTGATGCTTGCCTCATGGTGAGGCGCAGCTTCTGTGCCTCGAGGCTCAATCTGTAAGGCACAAAAAATGAGGCGCACGCCTCTACATCTGAGGCAAAAAAAATGAGTTTTGAAGTAAGTTTTTTTCAGGTTTTTGAAAAGGAATTAAAAAAGATCCCTTTTTAAAAAAAGAGAAGGTCCCATTTAAAAAGACATTTTGGGCCAAACAAAATATTAAAATATCTAGAATTCCAAAAGGCAGCCAGAAATCCTTCTATACAGCAGACATAAATCTTCCTAGATGGCCAGAACTACACTGCAGTCAGAAATCTTCCCAGAACTAAACGGCAACCAGAAAACTTATCTTCAATCCTTCGCTTAAAAGAGGTCCTCAAGTGCTACTTCTATGTCTCTTTTCTCCTTTGCTTCCGCTTTCTTCTAATGACTTACAATTTAAAATTGTTTCCCTAGACTTTGCTTGGCTTTTTTCTTGTTCAGTGCATCGTCGCCAGATTGCACATATTTTGTTCGGCAGATTGCACCTGTTTTGTTTGTGGTGAGGCTTACGCCTCGCTTCATAACAAAAAAAGCCTCGGTACCCGTTTACGTTTTTTCAAACTATGCCCATGACTGGAGGGAAATGTGGGCCATCTTGGAGTTGCACCGGTGTGATCCTGGACAGTCCATTACTAAGTGGACCAGAAGTGCTTAATGGTGGTGGGACAGCACGACTCGACATCAAAGGAGAAGACACGAATGGTCGTTGATGAGGACCAGGTCCCAATTGCGGCGAAGAACCACTGGCAAGGGAAACAGTGGCACCATAGAAGATGGAAGTGACCCAGGAGGAGTGGTCTCGAAGTGAAATGAGGAGAAGGCTGAGATACAGGTGGTGGTGGTTGTGAGTGCTTGGGTCGTGGAGGTTGGGAGCAAACTGGAGGTGGAGGTGAGCTTTTGGGTGGTAATGGAGAGAAAATTGATTTTGGTGTCGGATTTGGTGATGAATGAGATGGAATCGGTAAAGCTTTGTAAGATTTTTAGTGATTGATGGTTATTTTTTTTGGTTGGGCCTGCAGTTTTGTTGGTTTGGGTTTGTTGATTTGTTGGATTATTGTCGCGCGTTTTCTATAACGTGAATTATACCGCAAGTGTACGGTGTCAAGTTTTGTAATATAATGGTGAAGTGAAGATTGTCGAACCCACAGGGACTGATGTATGATTTCTATTGAATATTATAATTGTGTAGTTTCCACTTTATTTGGACAAGCAAATGTGATGGTGGTGTGATTTTAACTAATAATTGTAACTTAAAGTTGGTGAGTAAACAAGTGCAAAATTCCACAAAGTTATCAAATTATGAAATTCTAGGGAATGATTTCATCGTTCTATTGACAATGTTTTTCAACCTAAACATACTAACTCAATCAGATTTATCTCAATTTATAGGCAGAACCCTAATGTAATTCTATCCTCTCTATAGAGTGTCGGCTAGAATCTATTTTTACTATTTAATTCAAATGTCTCTATTTTGAATTAAATATGTAAAAATTATAATGCACGTAGTTCTTAAATCAAACAAGCCTCAAAAATTCGTATTTTCTCTCGAAATCTACGAAATCTAGGTTATGTAGTTTTTTGATCATGCCTAAATTTCCCTCTCTCGAGTGCCGAAATTCATGCATCAAATCATTCAACTAGTGGCCAAGTAATTGAAAGCATTAAACATAAACTACATAAATAAATTGATGAAAAAATTCAAAAGAGCTATATAATTAGGAATTAAAACGTCTCAAATCGATTACATCAAACCCTGGATCTAAAGTATTAGTTCATAATGATTACAATTGACAAAATGGAATTTAATACGAAAAATATGATTTAAGGAGGAAAGAGTAGAAAAACTATTATTTGCTGCTTGATTTCTTCTCCCAAATTGTGTCAATCGTCTCTTCTTCAATGAATTTCTTCAAGAACTTTGCCCTAATGTTTTCTCCTCCTTCTAGCCGTCCAAAGAACCCTTTTTAGGTCTTCCTAAAGTGTATTATAGTTCCACAAGGTTGCAAGACGAATTGGGTGTGGGTTGGGCCGAAAATCTGTAGAAAAACCCGTTTTCTTTCTTTACCTGGGAGCCGGCCCCTAGGCGCCAGCAGTTCTGCTCTTTTTTTTTAAGGGGCGCCGGCCATTCTGCCCCATTTTCATTATTGGCGCCCGAATGTGACGCCTAGGCGTCCAACACTCGGCTCCAAATGCGTTGTTCTTCTTCTCCACTAATCTTTTGCTCTTTTCTCCACTTCATTCATCTCCATGTCGTACCTCCTTTTCATCATTATAGCTTCATTTCAAGCTCTACACCACTCCGTTTTCATCCACTTTGGCCAACTATAAAACAACATGAACACACATCAAAATGCTCAAAAGTGCTCAAGAACGAATAAAAAAAACTACGATTTAAAGGAACATGTTTAATGAATTAATTGCACTCATCAATTATTTCAAAATTTAAGGCTTCTTTTTCAACACTGACGACTTTATCAAGATTAAGTTCTCCCGACAGATAGAACTCACTGTGTGTGTTGGTATACTTCGTGAATTTCTTTTGAAAATTCTACTTGGGGAGAGAGAGTTCTTTGGAGTATCTTTGGAGTGTTCTTTATTGGTTACTGCACTATTTGTTGTTTTTGGTCTTGTCACTAATTTTCGTAGATGATTGTTCTGATTTGGATTTCTATTTCGTGGGCACAAATATTGTCACTATCGCCAGTTCATGATTGCAAATTGTTGCTTTTACCAGTATCAATTTGAGGGGGATGTCAATGAATAAGATTATAGAGATTGTCGAAGATTACGAATATATTATCATTATAATTGTACCATATATAGATATATTGCTTTTACCATATTTAGTTATCATTTTTGTTCTATATAATGAGAGAACCTCTCACATAGAGAGGTATCGAGTCTTATTCAATATTAGTGTATATTTGACATTTTTTGTCTCTACTCATATTCAATGTTACTATTATCATTACTGCTACTACTATTACCATCGCTGCTGCATTTTTATGATAAATCATTGAATTTTTATGATTATCGTGTTTTCACCCTTGTTCATCGCTAGATTCATTATATTCGTATGTCCATAACGGGTGGTTAATTCTTATGAGTAGTCCGAATCCTCAAATTTTTAGCTCTTTTAACCTCACATTTCTTGTTTACTGAACTTAGCATGTACTAGAAATAATTTTTAGCTTTTCGAACCAGCTCATATAGTTACGCGCTCCATGCGATCATGACCTTGTTATCCAACTCAATATCAAACTATTGAAACACCCTAAATTATCTAGGAGTTGTGAGGGTGTGACACTATTAAAAGCTCACTACTTCGTAGAATACATGTGATGAACCACCTTATCTAAAATATTAAGCTATTAGAACGAGGACATCTATTTATTTAGATAGTCTTAAACACCCCTTGATGTGCCTGCCATATTCCTTTTTCTCATCAAAGACCTGACACCTACCCAATTTTCATAAATGGGCAGCAGCAAGACTTGATTTTAGAACCTTTGCATGCTTTTTTAGCACATGAAAATTGTGAATTGTTTCCATTAATTTCTTTGAATTGCGAATACATATTTATTCTTCCGAAGAAAAGGAAACTCAGTAGACCATTATGTATATGTTTCTAGGAAGGAAAAAGGAAAGATCAAGAAAACAATACTCAGTAGCTAGAAATCTGGCCAAGGAAATTTTCGTCACTTTTTTTAATATGTGATTTGCATAATTCTTGAGATGTCACCCAATATTTCACAAAAGTTGTGTAGGTAGATTTTGTCAATGAGATTGAATAAGATTACGGAGATCGTCGAAGATTGAATAAGATTCCGGAGATCGTCAAAGACTACGATTATATTATTATAATTGTATTAGATATAGATAGATTGTTTTTACCATTAATTAATATTGTAATTGATTACTTCCATATTTAGTTGTTATTTTAGTCCTATTTAATGAGAGAACCTCTCACAAAGAGGGGCTTCGAGTCTTTTATTGAGTATATTTGATATGGTATCAGAGCCGTTCTGATTCTAAATAAATTAACCCTTGAATTTCGTTTTCGGCGGGCGGCCTTGTGCTGCTCGCCCGATCATTTTTTTTTTTGAATAAACACGATTATTTTTTGCAGTTTTACAAGTCAATACATATCTCCACCTAAACAAATTAACCTTGTTCATCTCCTTTTTTTGGATTGGGCTTTGATTCCCCCCCTTTTATATGGTGTTTCGTGAGAATAGAGAGACATGGGAGTGCAGATCATCGCGTTTTGGTTGCTCAGGTGATAAGCTCAAGTTTAAGCTGTTTTGTGGGATTTCTTACACCTGCAGTGTCTGGAATTTTGACCGGTGTTTTGGCGTTAGAGCTTTTGTTGGAACACGAATTATGTGTTCGACTAAGTTTTCTCGACAGATAGAGCTCACTGTGTGTGTCGGCACACTTCGTGAATTTTTTTTGGAAATTCTTCTTGGAGAGTGTGAGTTATCGTAGTATCTTTGAAGTGTTCTTGGAGTGACTTTGGAGTAGCTCTTTGTGTTCTTGGTTTCTCGTCGTCATTAATTTTCGTAGTTGGTTGCTTTGATTTGAATTTCTTCTTAGTGGGCACAAGTAATGTCACCGTCGCTAGTTCATGATTGCAAATTGATGCTTTTGACAGCATCAATTTGAGGGGAATGTCAATGAGATTGAATAAGATTATGGAAATCGTCGAAAATTGAATAAGATTCCGGAGATCGTCAAAGATTACGATTATATTATTATAATTGTATTAGATATAGATAGATTGTTTTTACCATTAATTAATATTGTAATTGATTACTTCCATATTTAGTTGTTATTTTAATCCTATTTAATGAGAGAACCTCTCACAACGAGGGACATCGAGTCTTTTATTGAGTATATTTGATAGATTTTGATACCAGTTTGTCCCCTCTTGATTCTGCAGCTGACCTCTCAGATTATCACTTATGAACACGAGGGAAATTGGAGTAAGGCACTTGAGTACTATGATTTGCAAGTACGCTCAGTGCCAATGGTTCAAACTAGTAGTTCCACAAATTCTGCTCAAGAGAATTCCCTACAAGCTGCTCATCCATCCTTGTCTAGAATCGAAGATGAGATAATGCACAAGAAACCTTATAAAGGACTGATTAGATCTTTACAGCAAATTGGCTGCACTCATGTGTTGGATGTGTATTGCCAAGGATTGACTTCTCAGAAAGGCCAGTTTCAGCGTGATCTAGAATTTACTGAGCTGCAGGTTTGGTGATATGTTTTTTTTTTCATTTAGCTGATGGTTAGTAATTTGATTATGTTGTGTCTTTCTCACCTGTGTTGCTTGTTTCATATTGATGTTTTGCTTTGTTGGCTTCCCTGTTGTGATTTTTTTTCCTTCATGTGTAGTATGAAGCTGCCTGGCATGCAGGAAACTGGGATTTTTCTCTACTTTATTCAAGTTCTGATGTATCAGTTTCATATCAACGCAGTAAGGGACATTGTTTCAATAAAAATTTACACAGGTAATTTCCTTAGATCTTGAATGGTTTGATTGAGCATTTCAAGCTTGCTTGAAAACTGTCATAAAAAACTAGCAAACACAGAAAAATTGCACTAACTTGATATCCATCCGCGAAATCATTGCGGACATTCTGCTTGCTGCAATGCAGCTGTTTAAGAGCACTACAAGAAGGAGAATTTGATGAATTTCATAAAGAATTGAAAGATGCAAAGCAGGTTAGTTTTTGCTCGGCACATCTCTTACATTTGGTCTGAGTTTTACTTGGGGAAAAATAACTATGGGTTATTTCTCTCAGGATCTTTTGCTATCTCTCTGCCATGCAAGTAAGGAGAGTACTGAGTACATATACTCAACGGTAGTTAAACTTCAGGTACTTTCCCAGCGATCATTTCCCCTGTATTTAGTCTCTTGCAATCTCATACATGTTTTTGTGATTGGGAATTTAAAATCTTGTTAGAACTCTTTTTTTATTAAATATTTAGATAATGTGCCCATAAATTCTGTAAAACGAAATTATATTATAAAATGAGATTGAAATTAGAGTTTGGTTTTCTATATACGCTTACGGAAAATTACCTCAAGAGAATTATTGAAAGACTGTTGCAAATGAGATCTTAAGCATTTTGTTTTTTATTTGGATGCCAGATTTTTTATCATCTTGGAAAGGCATGGGATTTACGTTGGAATTCTTCATGTGAAAATATGGATACTTCTTCTGAGAGACAGAAATTGTTATCTGAACCTGTTGTCCCTTCTGTGGACCAGGTATTTATTGAACTCTCTTTCATTGTATGTGTCACTGTCTTCTGATGAGCAACTTGTAGCATCACCAGTCAATGTGTCTAATGGCTTCTATTTTCCAGGGAAGGTAATATCCTTGTAGTGATCTATAAACTGAGATTATTCTTGACATGAATCTCTGTTTCGTATGTAATCAATGCTAGAGAGTTAGTACAGGAATAAAATTCTTCTGCATATTTGCTAATTTACATTCCATGTTAGTAAAGTCAAAATTCTCTAGGTCGCTGATCAGTTCGTGTCCATGTTGGTGTTTCCTTGTTTGTAGGGAACTAAGGTTGAGTTGAAAATCAAATCTAGTATGTACGATACACAAGAAATGTCATAATTCTCAAGGAAGCCTTTCAAAATGGAGTTACATTCTTTCTATGTCTATCCCTCACAAAAGATGGCACTTAACTTGGAGTTTAGGACCCAAAGATATCTTCTTAATAAACTACGAACTTTGAAGTAAACATAGGTCCATAAATGGGTTTATAAGTTAGTGATAATTAATTTGCACTCTAAACAAGGAAGCTATATTTTCTCACATCCTGACGTTTCTCAAACTATGAAGGATTTGGTTTTATTCCTTGGGTTCTACGATAATTATTATTTAGGATAAGAGGCGATAACACTGCTTTCCAAAATTCCATATACAACTATATTTTAAAGGAGAAGCTGTATATATTTGACATTTAAATTAAAAATGGTACTGGCCTGTTGAGTGATTTATGTTTTCTTGAGTTTCTGGAGGTGAATTCCCATAAGATTAGAAGGTAAAATCTGTAGAACTGTTAAGGGAGGCAAGCATACGCTATTATATAGGACACGTTGGGCTATTCTAAGAAACAAGATTCATGTAAATCAAGTATTGCTGAGACAATAATGTTAACATCGATTTATGGTAAAACAAAGATAGAATCAGTAATAAGGGTGTAAACTATTTGGTTGAAGTCATACCCAAGTGGGGTAAATTGCTAGAGAACAAACTGTCAATCGTAAAGCTAGAGAATGTGATTCTGCCTAAAATCACATGGAATGCGGTAAGTAATAGGATTGAGCCCTGTGGCTTAACTTTGGAGACGTCCTTGATACCGTTGAATGGAAGAAAATGACCCATGTAAGCAAATCCCAAATAAGTATTGAACAAAGAGTTTGAGTTGAGCTTCTTTCTGATGAAGGAAGATGATATACATATAGTTCAATATCATGAAGTTAATCTTTCTTGAAATCTACCATGTCACTTTAAGGAGCATACTTCTCTTTTTGTTTCAATCCTGATGGATTGTATTACACTAAAACTATGATATCTCACTTATCCTAAAAAATGTTGTTCCACTCAATCTAAAAACGTAAGTTATTAGAGGCCCACATGTATATAATTTAAATTTTACTCGTGTAGGTGGGATCATTTTTCCCATTAAAGCCTTACGAGTACACAATTTCTAATAAATGGGCAGCGGCAAAACTTGAATTTAGGACCTTTTCTTGCTCCAATATCATGTTGAACTACACATTATTTAATTCGTATCTTCAAAAAGTGTCAATTGTCGAAAGTTTTTGAATCTGACCCTACCTCACCTACATGTTTTATGATGTTATATTCTGGACAACTATACCCCAGATCAAGTTAGATACCATCTATGTTGCTCGGACTCGGGTATGGGTATCGGGTACGGGTACGTATTTAAGTATCGGATCTTTTATTTTTTAAAATGGAAGATACGGGGGCATGGCTAAAAAGAGTCCAAATTTGAGACACAGGTACGTGGGTACGTCTTTGAAAATTCAATTAATTTTTTTTCCCAAAAAATTCATATGTAAAATTAATCAAAAATATTATTTGATTATTTCTATTTTGTCAAGTTTTGAAAAAATTACCTGTTAATCATTTTGGTCAAAGAAAAATCATATTTTAAATTGTTTTAAAATTTTGTAACAACATTAATCATGATATTTTTTTAAACTAAAATGATCTTATCTAAATTAAAAGAACAAAAAGCATACTTAAGAAATAATAAACATCGTGTAATTTGTTCAATCAATAAAGATGTAAAATTCGAAGAAAAAGATAAATAAACCCAATAAATATATTTTAACCACAATGAATAAACTTCTTTTTAAAAAAAAAAAACAGCAATTTTTAAAGGTCCAAAACTTAGAAACAAAAAATAGGTCCAAAACTTAGAAACAACAAATAGGCCCAATCCAACTCCCTCCTTCTACCCTACGTCTCTGACTCTCTGCAATTCTGGCAGCAGCACACCGCAGGTTCTGGCTCTTCTTCTTCTGGCTCATCTCGTTCTTGTTCTTGTGGCTCTTCTTGTTATTCTTCTTCCCTACGCGACTTCTTCTTCTTCTTCTTTTTCCTCTTCCCTGGCCGTGCCCAGTTGAATTTTGCCGTCTCCAACCCGTATTCCGTACCCGTGTCATGTCGTGTCGACATGGGTATGGCGACCAAAACGCCAAGTCCGAGCAACATAGGATACCAGTATTGGCGGGAATAAATGTTGAAATAGTTTATTATCATCTATATTGATTCACTTAAAAATCTGCAAATGTAGTTACAATGGCTGCACAACGATTGGAACTTCATTTTGAAACAAGCAGAGTTACATATGAATTTGTTGGAACCATTCATAGCATTTAGAAGAGTCTTACTTCAGATTATGAATTGTATGGCAAGTACAGTGAATCATCTCTTGGAATCTGCATCAGTTCTTCGTAAGGTATTCTCTTGAAAGTTGACATTTCCTGCTAAAAGAATCCAGACTTGACCCTATTAGCAAGTTACTTGATTTTTCATCAACAGGGCTCCAATTTTTCACATGCTGCTGCAACTTTACACAAATTCAAGTTCCTTTGCTCTGATATGGCAGGAGAATATTCTAATTTGTATTGGCTTGGAAGGGTATGGGCTCTCTTCCACTCTTCGATAATACGTGGAATGTGTAATCCTTTTTCTTTTTCGTGTCTCTTGTACTTGGAAAACTATAGAGATAATTTTTGGGATTTTTTTTTCTAGCCTTGCATCAAGTAGATATTCATGCAATTCAGGTGCATAGATTTTGTTTAAACTATGCTGCTACCTGCCATTTAGGTAGTTAAATGCAGTTTGATGAACAAATACTTTCCTGATATTTCATATTCTCATACGCTTTTATTTCATGCCATTATTCTTGCATTGATTTTATCTCATACGCTTTTATTTCATGTATTGATTTTGGGCACGAGTATAGAGACACTTCATTGATAATAGTAATAAGCTAATACTAGGATGCTCAATTTACGGAAGTTTGATTTCAAAATTTAGTCGAAGTACAAGTTGGGGAAGTATTGAAGATGAAATTTTAATAAGTAAGTCGTCACATCTCCGAAAGCTTAAACATTTAAATGAGACAAGTAATGAGCAGCTTATGAGCAGGCAAAGGTTTTCAATTCATGTCTCATTGTCATATCCATTTATAAAATCTATGAACATATTAGACCTTCAATAAAAGAAAAATAATAATCCTAGTGAGGAACATATTAAAGACAAAATTTACAGATTGTCTCGAGAAGGTAAATATAACTAAAAAAGTATCAAGCAAAAATACATATTGTTCTGTAGATTGTAGTTTTGGATTTGTACTTGGAATTGTATTAGGCGTTTCAAAAGGTCGGGCACGAACATTGGGTCATTTCGGAGATAGATATGGCATAGTAAAAGAACTGTTGAGTAACATAGTTATCCTGTTCAGCAAATCGCATTTCTAATTCTTCTTTCTTTTCTATGGGGTGTGGTTCTAGTTTTCGTCCGTAAAAGTAAAAAAATGGTCTCAAGGCTCCATATACATCTCTCTCTCTCTCTCTCTCTCTCTCTCTCTCTCTATGTGTATATCAATATGTGTGTCCTTGCAATTCTATGTTGATTTCTTTTAAATAGAAGCTAACAACACCATGCTTCTTTTCATGTACAAGCTTGAAGAAGCTAAGCTCCTTCGTGCTCAAGGTCAGCATGACATGGCTATCAACCTTGCAGATTATATTTCGCAAAATCAGCAACTTAAGGAAGGTGCATCAGATGTATTTCGCTTAGTTGGAAAGTGGCTGGCCGAAACTCGATCAAGCAAGTTAGTTCTACATCACAATAATCAAGATTACATTTACAGTAGCATCGCTTAGAGCTGGTTTCTTTCTACAGTCTTTAAGTGGATATTAGTTCTCTCTAAATCTCTGGGACTAGTCTCAGTTATTAGTGTATAACTAAACTACTGTAATATGACTTTTTGATATTAAGGAGACAAGACATTAAAGAAACATGACTTTAATTGAACATTTTGAAGAGTCAAAAGCTATTACTGTGATGGAGGAGGCAACATCTAACTTGAAAGGTGAAAGCAGAAAAATGATCTCTCCTTTGATTTTCTTTGGAAGATGTATTTTTGAAGAAGGTATCCATGAGAAGTAGGAGCAACTGAAAAAATAATGTGCTGCAATATCAATATTTGCATAAATCATCAAAAAACTAGTCTTAAATGCCTCATTTCTAACTTGTCAAACCCTTATTTAAGGAATCATACCTAGTGAGTATTAGAGATATTCTCACTTAAAAGCTGTAAAAAAACTCCTAGAAAGAGCCCTCGGTGTTGAATTGATAATGAATCTGGCCATTTTCAGCAATAACACTCCTTGCTTTTAATTTTTCTGCATTGTTATTTTTTTCTCTATTTTGCTTGTGGATGGATCACAAATATATAGTGAGTCATAAAAGTGTAAAACCAAAAAATTCCATCTTTGATAGCTATTACTGTGAGTATAGAGTTGGAGGAGTCTCCCTAGAATTAGGCTTCCTTATCCTAAATTTTTTCCCCCCCTTATTAAAAACACGGCATACGATTGGTAGCTAGTGTCGTGTAATTCATGAACGAACTAGGCCAAGATCCTAAGTTCAAACGTATCTTACCCTCTTCAAGCATTATATAATGCAATCAACTGTTTTGCTACTTGTTAAGCATAATTTGTTGCACACATGTGTCTCTATATATGTGTGTGGGTGCAATTGTATATGGTTTATGTTTTCCTCTTTTCTGAACTAATATGTCACTTTTAACTGTGTGATGGTCCTGCAGCTCTAGGACTATATTAGAAAAATACCTGAAGCACGCAGTTAGCATAGCTGAGGATCACAAGACTGCTGACAAGTTGTCTATGGCTAAACGAAGCCAAATGCATTTCCATCTTGCTCATTACACAGATGCTCTATTTCGTAATTCTGAAGAGAGACTTAACTCAAATGAATGGCAAGTAACAATGCGATTACGGAAACACAAGGTATGTTTCCAATAAGATGATTTTAGAAAGGGAAAAAAATGACATAAGAGTGAGCTGAAGAATTATGAAGAAAGGGAGTTGTAAAGATTATTTGGTAATAACATTTTATCTCATATATTGACATGTAGAAAAAGGAACATGAAGCTCTAATTAAGCGACTACAGAGTTCATCAAAGGCAAGTCCTCAACTTCTGGTCTCTTTCAGAGTAATTCAAATAAAATAGTCACCATCAGTTAAGGATACAGCAAGAGATATATTTGTCCTAAAATATATACTCTTTATATGGGTTTTAGGGAGACAAAACTGACTATTCATTGAAAATTCTTGAGCTGCAAAAGCAACTTTCAATGTACAAAGAAGAAGCTGAGAAATTACAGGTGAGTTCAAGTAAGATGATTCTATAGTTTTAAATTGTCACAATTTTTATGCACATGACTTAAATGAGATCATTTTGTTTTGCATTATTTTTGTTATATCACGGAAGGGTGACCTTTTAATTATGCTCAACAATGTGAATAAATTATGTATTGAGTTTAGAGAGCATTGAAGATGTTTGTTGGGCTTTAGGAAGCTGTAATGACTGGATGTTGATGTTAATCAAAATCATGAAATCGTGTCTTTCTAGGTCTTCTGACTTCTCAGATACTTATATTTTAAGCTTTTGTTCAGAAAAGATTTATGATGCCAACATCCTGCATTCCACTCTGGACAAATTGTTGTCAACTGGTGGGATTATGTGTTACAAGTGATTGTTTAATTCTAACTTTCATCAAGATCAGTGTTGAAGCTTATTGTGTTTCATTTAACTGCAATTTTATCTTATTATTTTACTCATAAATTTGGTTGTCCTCAGGAAGACAGAGACAACTTTCTATTTACAGCACTAGAGGGGTACAAGCAGTGTTTGATCATAGGTGATAAGTATGACGTCCGAGTGGTATGTACTTGTGGCTTGTTTCTCTGCTGAGAAAAATAATATCTGAATGTTTTTGGGATATAATTCAATGTCGGATGGTCATCTGAATATCATTTGGCAATTAATTTTGAATGCTCCTAAAATTCTACGTTTTTGGAAATCCTGGCATTTGCATGGGTATGTGAGCAATGTCATATGCATCACATCTCCTACTCAACTGACCCAGAGGAAACTCTTTAACTCAGCTTGCTTATGTATGTTTAACGTGCATTTTCATATGTTCTACCAGCTACTTTGTGTAATAGGATGTAGCTTCCAAATAGAGATTTCCTTCACTAAATGCTATTATTGATCATTCTCTCTATTATATTACTTCTGAGGTTCTTAATTTAAATATCAACTCCACCAGATACTGATTAAGTGCGTTAATTTTTAGGTATTTCGGCTTGTTTCCCTATGGTTCAATCTTTCATCTAGACAAATTGTTGTAGATGGCATGCTTGGCACAATCAGGGAGGTATGTAAACAACCTTGTATTATTTCTTAGTTTTTTTCTTTTAATGGAATGTGCTGTAGAATATGCTAAATGCCCTTGTTGACCTCTTGATTGAAGATATGCATGTGTTGCATTTATTTATATTTTCATTTTGCAGGTGCAGTCTTACAAGTTTATACCATTGGTATACCAAATTGCTTCACGAATGGGTGGCACAAAAGATATCCTTGGACCTAAAAGCTTCCAGGTTGAATTTTGATGCTGTATTCTTTTTTCTTTTTTCATTTTTGCATTGTCTCTTTAATTTTTATCTCCTGCTTTCCCTCCTTTCGCTCACTACCTAAGATGCACCGACGTCGTGGCGGTGTTTGATACGTGTCGGACATCGACACACTGCCGATTCGTGTTGGGCATGTCCATATTTGTCTTAAAAAAAAAAGAAAAAGAAAAAGTAACCATGAAAGGTAGATCTTGTTGGTTGTGCACACTCCGCACTATTTCAAGCTTTTTCCGGCAAGATTTCGACAGCAAGGTGACATTTACGGGCAGGTTCCCAAACCCTTTTTTTGAGAAGTTGAAGTTGTTTCACAAACTGTAAAACACGATTTGGGCTGGGGGTACGATTTTTTGAACAGATTTATTCATATTTTTTTAGAATTAGAAATAGGTCAACATTTCTGTTTTAAGTGGTCAATTGGTCAAAATTTTTTTTAAGTAGGTCAATAAGTTTCATTTCTTATTTTAAAAGTGGATCAACTCTTTTAACATGCAAAATTACTGTTTTAACCCCTTAATAAACTTACTCAAGAAGCTTCGAATTTGCACCCTTCATCCTATTTTGAGAAAAGGAAAACTCTCTTCAAATTCTTTACACTAAACTTTAAAAGTATATTAAAAAAATTTAATCAATGTGTCAGCGATATGTCAGTGTCGGCACTTTTATGAAAATTGCATGTCCGTATCGGTGCATCATAGCTCATTACCACCATATGACTAAACTTCTTTACTTTTGCAGTTTGCTTTGGTATCTTTGGTGAAAAAGATGGCCATCGACCATCCTTATCATACAATATTTCAGGTATGGATGTGATACTTTCAAAAATGAAAAGAAATTAATTGTAACTTTCATTGTCAATCCTTAGACTCGTCATCTTTCCAATTGAGTAGTTGACTTCTGAACTTCACTTGCATGAGTTGAGTTACTAGGCATCTAGTGCTTAGAAATTTTGAAGCAAGGTGTAAAGCCTGTTGTCTATTTGGAATTTAATATATTCTTGCTGCATATCCTTTTTCCTCTGGTTATTAGCTGCTTGCTTTGTCAAATGGTGATCGCATCAAGGACAAGCAGCGAAGTAGAAATTCATTTGTGGTGGATATGGATAAAAAGATTGCTGCAGAGAACCTTTTGCGAGAGCTATCCTCATACCATGGAGCTATTATCAGACAAGTAGAGATCTCATATTTCTGGTATTTTGTATATTGTATCTGTATCTGAGGTTCAATTCCTCACATCAAGTTTACTCTTTTTTGTGAATTAGATGATACAAATGGTGGAGATCTACATTAAACTTGCCGAACTGGAAACAAAGAAGGAGGTAACTAAGTGTTTAGTTTTAGTTTATTTGACATCTAGATTTTGTTAGGATCTGTTATTGCAACCAGCAATATTTTGAATCATCGAATGTGTCATTGGGACAAATAACTGGAATGTGTCAACAGGATACCAACAAAAAGGTTACTCTACCAAGAGAAATCCGAAGTGTTCGAGAACTTGAACTTGTAAGACCTTTTCACTTACTTTCATAGTTGGATGTGATTTTATGTGCATACGATCAATTTCAGTTGAACATCGTACAATGCTAACACCTTTTATTAGCTTGATGAGTAGCATCATAAGGTAGAATTATTGGTCCAACATTCAGATTTGTGATAGAAACAAGGTTGTATAAGGTTGATTTCATCTTGTTTCCCTGAGATTTATTTATGCTTCTGCTTTTTGGAATAATTTCTAATAAACTTCTCTTCAATTACTTTTGCTTCATGTCATAACTTTGAATTTCGTAAACATCTTACAAATTTTTTTGCTTGTCGTTAGGTGCTTAGTAACTTCTTATTTTCATTTGTGTATTGCACTTTTATAATGCCATAGTTAGATATATGTAGCTTATTTTAGTTGTTTACAACACAAATGGTTACTTTTTGTTTCACCCCCTTCATATTTTCACAGCTGGAAAAATTAGTCTCACTTTCTTGTGCTTATTTATTTTCCTTTTTAACAATGAAATAATTAGGAGTGGGCATTATAACCAAAGTCGACCCATCTGAACCAGAGCCAAAGGTTCCGGTCTTGTTCCAAAAAAAAATT
The DNA here is from genome assembly GCA_035079005.1 of Fraxinus americana. Lineage (NCBI taxonomy): Eukaryota > Viridiplantae > Streptophyta > Magnoliopsida > Lamiales > Oleaceae > Fraxinus > Fraxinus americana. Next base: position 3,308,320 of record CM068712.1, read on the forward strand.
TAGGAACCAGAACCTGGAACTTAGAACCGATTGGTTCCGGGTTGATTTTGGTTCTTGGGCGGAATTGCAGGTACTCGACTCCTAAATCGAATTTGTTATTTTTTATAATTTATTTACCCTGATTAAATGACTCGGCCCAAGAAATAGCACGTTTGCAAAGCCTAAGTAGTAAGTATCCTAATAAATCAATTATTCGTTTAAATAGATGAATTATATCATTTTCATTCATAGTTACTCCTGACCGCACTTTACATCTACGCCCCACAAATCCTTCTTGAAGCGCAAAGTCACAACCGGAATTGGATGTCATATGCTAGACATATGATGTTATTTAGAATATGTATTTTGTGACACTTTTATTTCTTTATTTCTACTAGATATTGGAAAAGAATTTGTATTGTGAACTTATAATATTTTAATAAAAATGTTATGGTAGAACTGAATCCGAACCGGAACTAGTGGTTTGAATTTGAGTTTGATTTCAATAATTACGTAGAACCGAATGGTTCTATTTATGAAACATTTGAAATGTAATGTGTTTTTAGGAATTGAAATACCCGGACTGACCCATGTAACGCCCATGCCTAGAAGTAATTATCAGATGAAGCTACTCTTAGATTTCCTCACTGTTCTCTAACCTTGCTGCTGTCACATTTCCGTTATCACCTAGTAGAAGCTCTAGTATTAAGTGCCTAATTGTTGAGCACTCCAGTACTTCAAGACATTTGACCTATGCTTTTATATTGATGAATGTCTTAGGGACGTGAAATTTCGCTTGCCTCGTGCATATTTTATGTGATGATTCTTTGAAACGTAGTAGCATGTCCTATGAAATATTGAACAGTCAGAGGCACCTGTTAGTTGTCTTGTCAACCACGAAAGAAAGGTACTCGTGTGGATGCCCATGAGTTGTACCTATATATCATCTGAAAACACTCCCCATATGTCCAATGTTGGACAACATGGCTTACAGCTCATCATCACTTGTTGACAAGTCATACTAATCTGTGCTTTTTGTTTAGCCTCCATTTTCTGCTCAAGATCATTAAGACAAACATGAAAAATATGTATGCTATGGCTTGTCGAGGTTATAGTTCTACATTCTAGTTTACTTTTTAACTTTGTTTATACAGTTTTTCTTCACCTTTCCAAGTTTTAGGCTTAATACTTGTGGCTGCATGCGTAATTTCATTTCAGGTTCCTGTCATAACGTTTAATTTTCCTGTTGACCGCACTTGTCAATATCCTGAGGGATCTTTTCCTCACTTCAGAGGGTTGTCTGATTCCGTAACGTAAGTATTTAGTGTACAAGCTCACTTATACTATATTGAGGTTTATGAAAAATGGTGGTCTCAGTGGATCTGATGTCCCTTCCTTGCTGATGATTTTTTTTTTTAATTATATGCAGTATAATGAATGGTATAAATGCCCCAAAAGTGGTTGAGTGCTTAGGTTCTGATGGTAACAGATATCGACAACTTGCAAAATCTGGCAATGATGACCTTAGACAAGATGCTGTACGGACTCAAATCATATCTTCTTGTGAATTTTACTAGCCTTTATAAGTGACACCATTTCTTCAATCTAGATTGTAGGGCATACCTTGCTTTCTAGCATAAGATTTTTGACAGCTAGGAGTTTTTGTTGATGTGCATTCAACTGTTCTGATAAATCAAAGTCAGCATGAATTCTAGAACTGTAACTTTTGTCAGATAAGAAGTTGAATACCATCTCCACAATCTGGTAATTAATTCCAAAGGTTTTATTTTTCTGTGTCTTGCTTAAGAAAACTCAATGTTAATGGAGTATGGATGCCTGTAGCTTCCAAATTCTATTTAGTTACCTTGTTGAACTTATTATATTTGCATTAATGACCATCTCATTGGTCACCCAGCTTGGGTTTCTTATTATTTATAAACAACAAATGCATTTATAGAAGTCATCCTCTCTCAAATTGGTCCCTTACATATATTTTTCTTGTTACTTTTTTCCAAGTGTCTAGTAGACTTTATTTCTCGGGCTAAGAAACGCATAATTGATATGATGTTGATCTTGTATCATGCAGGTTATGGAACAGTTTTTTGGTTTAGTTAACACTTTCTTACAGAACAATCGAGACACGTGGAAAAGGAGGCTCGGAATACGTACGTACAAGGTATTGTTTGAATCTATAAAGACATGATTACATTACTCACAAGTCTAAAGGTGCTCTTCTTAATAACCTGTATTATAGGACCCGTATGATTTAAGTTTCTTGTTTTAGTCAACATATTTTAATCCTTTACTTAGTAACTTTCTATAATTTTTTAGAAATTTTAGTGCATCTTATGTACTCTTTAGGAAAATCTCAACATTTTTTCCTTCATATACCTTGTCCAGGAGTTTCGTTGAGACAATATTGAACTATAGAAACATCTGTTGTTTAACTTGAGTCACTTTTTTTTAACTGAAGCATTGGGAGCCAACCCTATTTTTGTGTCTCCGTTTCCCTGTTGAATAGTCGTAGGACAATTCTATTGTAAATAGGATAAAAATTAGATAATTATAATAAGATGTTTAGTTGTAATAGAGGTTTTATCTTTTTATTCTAATATCTTGTTTAGAATATGATTTCTTTTCTTTGTTGATTAGAATATGATTTCTAATTTCTTTTAGATTATGATTTTATGTTAATTTCCTTATTTTAGTTTCCTTATATTAATAGGATTAGAGAATAATTTTGCCACACACTTTTTGATAACATCAATTATTATTCAATATATACGAAGTAAGATTATTCCAAAATCGTTCTTATTTATTACATAATTCTTATTACAAGAATTTCATATACAAGCACTTACGCACCACATTCATTGCTGCTGTGGTACCCATTCCTTGAAATTAATTTATTGGGGCACCAAATCATGTCCATTTTCTGTGAACTTATTCGTTTATCCTTGCTTGTAATATTTTTTAGATTTCTCTCAATATAAAACAAAATTCAATTTTATCTTTAAGCATGAGCAAGTTGGGCATATCAGACGTGCCAATAATATCTCAAATAGTAAGAGCATCATTAGAACAGAAAGTGAAATAAGTTCGCTTATCCAGCATAGGTGTACAAAAGCCCTATGCATTTACATCAACCTAGGATTTATAAGGTTTTTGACATACATAGACCCCTACTAGGCGAGTAAAAAAAGCCAATTCACCCTACTCAATTGAGTTTAAGAGTTCGTCGAGTTGAGGCGCTACTTTGAGCTGTGACTCCTTTTGGTAATGTTAAATTACTCTTTTGACCTATAAAGTAGGCTATTCGAATAAAATATTTAAAAAGTCTATTTTCACTTTGACAATGGCGAGATGGCTATTTTGCAAAATTCCTTGTTTTATTATGCATTCCTCCTAAAAGAATCTTTAGCTCTTTCTGTACATTGGAACCTCATAGATAAGTTCTAAATTACATTTTATTTATACATAATAATTCTGAGCTTGTCTAATGAATTCTATCTGTGGCCACACATTCTGATCAGATGTAAACTACAAATTTAATTAATTGTTTTTTACTTGATAGGTCATTCCCTTTACCCCCAGTGCTGGTGTTCTTGAATGGGTGAATGGAACTGTGCCCCTTGGTGAATATCTTATTGGAAGGTTAGTGTTATTACCTTTTGCAGTGGAATAACAGTGTATCAATACAATATAATGTTTTTATGTTTTATCAATTCTGTGTCCTGACTTCAGCTCCAGAAGTGGAGGCGCCCATGGACGCTACGGAATAGGAGACTGGTCATTTCACAAATGCCGGCAGCAGATGGCTATGGCAAGTGTCATATACTTGTTATTTTTTTTTATTGTATTTCTACTCGTATTCTATTTACCCTTTTAGAGTTCTTTTTCTTTTTCTTTGAAAAGTAAAGGTCTTATTTGTGTCACCAAAAGGGAATAGAGTATATGCTCAAAGATAAGGAAAATAACAAGGCTAAATTATGACCACGCCTAGGGAAAAAAGAAATGGTGTAACCAGGGCAGGAGGCCCGCACCACTATGAGGCCTGGGAGAGTTAGATGTATGTTGCCTCACCCTAGCAGTTCGGCTGCTTCAGTGGCCGAACCATATTGCATGGTCACGATGGAGCAAGATAACCATAGCACCAAAGCCTGAACTCTATCCATGCATAGAGAAGGAAAACAGTAAAGAGAACACTACTGACGTCTGTGTTGAAACAAAAGAAATTGTAATTAAGTTAAAATATCTCTTTTTCCTTTCTGGATGATATGTAACATATTCTTTGTCCCCATCATTTGATCCTCCCATTTCAGTTTATTTGAATCTGCAGTGATCTTTGACTGTGTTAATGTTCAAGTATTCTCTTGAACTTGTGATAGGTTCTGACTTAGGAATGACTGTAATGAAGATGAAAATAATGGAAATGAATGTTCTGTATTGATTTCCTTCAAAATGAATCGGAATAACAAGTAATAAAATGAAAATAACAATCAGCCGTTTGAGAGGGCTGTCACTCTCCACTCAATTGATTCTCCTCACTAAATTTAGCATACTCTCTCCTTTCTTATTCTACTTATAGGCTCTTGTAACAGATTTCTTAGGCCACCCCACCCCCTCTAACCGAGTTTGTTACTGGTTCCCCACTTCTCGATTCCTCTTGATTCTTCTAGAATAGGTATATTTAATTGGGGGCTTATCAACTTGGTTGCTTAAACTTTTAGAGGAAGCGGTTGTTTCACAGAATCTTAGATTAAGACAGATGTCCTAGGTATAGTTCTGCCACCTTTTTATTGGGGTAAACATCAAGAGCAAATAATTCGTCAGTCAGGGTGGAGAAATTTGGAACTTAAAGTGAGTCACGAATTAACTTGTTTTGCTAGTTCTAATGACTTCTTTTCAGTTTCAACAAATTTTATCAGATTGTAAGTATAGAACTGTGGGAAAACAACAAAGAAACATTTTCAGGCTCGAAGTTTTGTTACCACTTTGTGAAGAAGTCTAATTAGGTTTACTAGATGGACTGTTAATTATTGCACCCTTTGTTGCAGATCACTGAAAGTAAAGCTTATGCTAGTGAGAGCATCATCTTGATAACATAATTTATAAACCATGCTTCAGATATTAAAATTTTATAATGCAATAAGGAAAAAAAAAATTTCCGTGCTTACTGAATTAACCACTGTGAAAAAGGATTACCAAATTCCGGCTTCTAGTTTATTCGGAATTAGACTTTTTATTGTTGTTTCTTACTGAATTTACCTGGTAAATATTGTACCATTCTTTGCTTTTGTAGATTTAACCTCTTACATATTGTACCTTTCTTTGCTTTCGTAGGAAAGTGACAAGCGCAAGGCATTTGAGGAAGTCTGCAAGAATTTCAGGTATGTAGTTTTAGTCAAAACCACCTAGTGTTAGGAAATTAAGCTAAAATTGTTGATTTGTCATCTGATCCAGGCCAGTCATGCATTATTTCTTCTTGGAGAGGTTTTCACATCCTGCTGATTGGTTTGACAAGAGGCTTGCATATACAAGAAGCGTGGCTGCTAGTTCAATGGTGGGTGGGTTCTATTCAGCAGTACCTATCTTTCAACTTCAACCCTGATTGTGAAAAAACCAATTCAATCTGTATTTAGGTGGGTTACATTGTTGGACTTGGAGATCGGCATTCCACGAATATCCTCATTGATCAAGTCACCGCAGAAGTTGTTCACATAGATCTCGGTGTTGCATTTGAGCAAGGCTTGATGCTAAAAACACCTGAGCGGGTAACTTAGCTGTTTTACACTGTTTTATAAATTTTACTTTCTTGCTTGACTAATATTTTACTACTACTGCAGATTCCTTTCAGGCTGACAAGGGACATTATTGATGGTATGGGTGTGACTGGCGTTGAAGGAGTTTTCAGAAGATGTTGCGAAGAAACTCTCTCTGTTATGCGGACCAATAAAGAAGCATTGCTTACAATTGTTGAGGTACAACTACTAAAAACCCCTTTTTTCAATGCTGAAAAGAGAACACTCTCAATTTTTGTTTTGACGTGGAAATTTTGAGCAGGTTTTCATCCATGATCCTCTGTATAAGTGGGCTCTATCTCCTTTGAAGGCCATGCAACGTCAAAAGGTATGTCAGCATTAAATGATTCCCAAGTATATGCAATCTGAGTGGATTAATCGTACTTGCTCGATTACTAATGCTATTGATTGCATTCTCCATGTGTGAACTGGAGTATTTCCATTTTGTTGGTAAGAAATGAATTTTGCTTCACTGTATCAGTAAATATTTATGTTCAATTTTTTTTTGAGATCTGAGAATTGCCAGAAAGGATGTGTTTGGGCTGCAGAATATATTGTTGGTTTGTCATTGTATAATTTGAGAGTTAGGCTGAAGCACTTCCTTCTCCCACATTGCAGAAAATGGAATAAGGTTCACATGACCTAGACTCTTCCTTAGGGTGTGTTTGATGGATATTATTTTGGAAGAATGTATTTTGGAATAGTAGATTGATGGAGAATGTGTGGTTGAAAAAGAAGGAAAAGTTATTGATGTGAAGGAAAATTTTATTTTAATGAAGAATGTGTGGTTGAAAATGAGTAGAAAAATGAGAATGAAAATTTTAATTTGTACCAAACACACCCTTAATAAGTGTAGGACAGTTGTTCCTAATGAACCAGGCCATGATACATGTCCTGGGCATTTATGTTGACTAAGAGTAACTTAAGCCTATTTCCCAATCTGCAAATCATGAATTTTTCTTTGCTGGATGTATACAAGACTCAGTCTGCACGTGCCTTTTTAAGATGCATGCATTGCATTGCTTCTTACTTAGATTTGTTCTGTCCTGTAAGGAAATCGATGATGATTTAGTTGCAAACTTGGAAGATTCTGACGAGGATGAATATGAAGGGAACAAAGATGCTGCTAGAGCCTTGATGCGTGTTAAGCAAAAGCTGGATGGATATGAAGAAGGTGAAATGAGAAGTGTCCATGGTCAGGTAATTTTTCAAGCCAACATCAATAACTTATTGGATACAAACATTGTCCACTCTTCTTTACTGCATGTTTTCAGTCTTGAATATAACGTCTTAGTGTTAACTGGCGTCTCAAACCTAGTATCTCCAACTTTTGAAGCAACATTCTGGCAACTGTTGTTGCAATAATGGGCTATGATTGTTACATAATGATTCCTGAATTAGTAATTTTGCTGGCAAAAAGTCAGTTATAGAGTTATCCTGACATGATGTTTTTAGTACACTTTTCAGATTCTCTTTAGTATAACTATGATAATACCTTCATGGCATATTCGGTAAAGGTGGATTAGATCACGAGTTACAGAATCAAGATAAAAAAAAAATCCAGTACAATCTAACTCTACATACCGTACCGAATGTTCACTCAAAGGGTTCAGATAATTGATGGCCGTGCCTCCAAGTAAATTCTCTTGTCATTAATATATGATAAATCAGAAGATTAAATATGGCAGCAGGGCTAACTATACTTCCTGTTCTCCAGCTATCTTCTATTGTATTTTTGGCAGTTTCACTTACTTTTGTGTATTTTCTATTTATTGTTAAAATTCTTCCGTAGGTTCAACAACTTGTACAAGATGCGATCGATCCTGATCGTTTGTGTCATCTGTTTCCTGGATGGGGAGCTTGGTTGTGATAGAGATTAGACAATCTCAGTTTTGCAGCCTTTATCAGTGTACCTCTGCAGCAGTTTTTCCCCTTAACAAGGCCACAAGGCCAAAAGTATATCTGGGAACGTATATGCAAGAGCTTATATCCCTTTTTATCCGGCATTTTTGTCCCTTTTTGTTCCTTTAGTTTTGGAGGGTGGGAAGCTTTTTGTATGGGGATTGGGGTTTGTATATTGCATATTTGGTATGCCTGTTAGATGGGAACTATGTATGGACACTTCTTTGTACATATTTCATACTTGTGCATGTTTGATATTCATTGGACTTGAATTTCTTATCAAAATTTTCCTATTAAAATGCAGAGATTTATTTTTTTCCCCTTATGGAACACAAGTAATTTGTTCGATTGACATGGGCTTACTTTTAATTATAAATATTTATATATAAAAAACGAAATAAAGAGAAAAACTAACATGTATTTAATTTAATAATGCCATCAAGATCTCGTGGTGTTAGAATGTTAATCGCTATACAACGTGTCATATGATGTGATGTGAAATTAATGTTTTAAAAATTGACTGTGATACCGATACGAAAAAGAAAATGATTAATGGTCAGAGTGTCGAACTAGGAATTAGGATTTATTCTATGGTTTTTTTTTTTTGAGAAAAAGTTAAATAAATTTACAAATAGTCAAAAGATTGGTTTCTTGGTGATTTTCATAAATTTAAATGGTGAAATTGGAAATAATTCAACGATTTTCATAAAATAAGGCGTGTCAACCAATAATTGGGAGATTTTTCAAAAGATAAGGGGTTGTTTTCTTTATTGTTTTTATGCCGTTTTCTGTTTTCAATTTTACAAAATAGTGAAAACGTATTATCTTTTCTATTTTTGAAAATGAATTTTTGAAAAAGATAAAAATAAAATTGTACTAAAAACTCAAAAGGTCAAAAAGACATTTCGAGCATTTTCAAGTCAAAACACGAAAAATGAATGAAAACACGGAAAACACACCCAAAATTTAAAAAAAAAAAAAAAAAAACCTTCTTGTACGTGAGCTTCTCTCTCGCATATCTTCTCTTTCTCGTAAGATTCATTCCTCACCTCCTATCCTTGTATCCTATTTTCTGCTCAATAGTATCTTCAAATCTAGGTATTTCTTGAAACATATTTATTTTATGGAGCGTATAATTGAAATTACTATAAGCGATTATGTGTGTGTTTGATTCTGAATAAAGAAATTGAGGCGTTTTTGGTTATTTTTAAATGGTTGATTAGTCGAGGTGGTAACTAGTTGTCCTGGTTGACGCCGTGGGTGGATGGTATGGGTGAGTGTGGATGACTCAACAGCCATTTTTGTAGACGAAGCTCGAATTGTTCGAATGGGAGTACTAGAGCCAAAGGGGGAATTTGTAAGCCGATTTGAGAATTTGACTCGGACTGAGCCTGCAAATTGGAAGAAGATATGTCATCGTTTATGGATCCAGTGAAATTAAACGACTAAAAGAAAAAGAACCAACAGAAAATTAAATTAACTTTTTATTTTTTTTCAAAACCAAACTAAGTAGCTTTTAGTTTATCAATTTCAAGTAAAAATGCCTCAAATTTCATGCATCTAGTTATATACTTGTGGGGATCATCATTTAAATGTTTAATCAGATTTCAGATCATTAGTATTAGATCAATGGTTTTGGAGATTTTGTTTATTAACGTTTAGCCTTCGTCCGTTTCTCATTTTTCATGAAAAATATGATCGTTATCTATCACATCAAGCCATCAATTTTGAATTTCTATATCTTGTGTGGGCCCAATAACGGTTATATTTTTTATTCTCATTCTATAATAATGAGAATCAAACGGGCCCTTAATTAGATTTCAGCATCATGACGATAGAGTTTAGTCATCATTTGGTTTGGATTATACAAAATTTTTGAGAACCAAGTAGATAGTAATTTATCGGAGTTGATGTTCTAGTTTAACACTTCAGCAGGTGTTTCAAATTAAATTAGGTAAAAAAATAAAACTAAATGGAGCCTCATAATGTATGTAATATCTTAATTTGCTTTCTAGTTGGGTAACTTTTGGTGGTGGTTACCTTGTAACTGTAGAGAGTTTCATTACCTTATCTGGTTGCTTGATTGTTAATCATTGTTTTAAATCCCATTTTGTTATTTTCCATTGAACTTGCAATAATATAACTGATGTTTTTCCAAGCAATTGCGTGAAGAATTGAGATCTGTTTCCATGACATTGATATGATCAGAATGAGTACATGTATATGATCACCGTTCTTATTTCTTAGTTTTATGTTCGATAGAATTTGTGGAATGACTTATATATATCTTGATAATTTGATTTATATTCAATATAGAACATCAGTGATCACGGAGTTAAGAATAAATAACCAATGTCATGGTCAGACGAGAATGAACACGCTTTTATCGAAATTCTTTACGAGAAAGTGAAATCAAACGCATTGCAATGTTCTACATTCACGAAAGACGAATGGGGCAGGATCAATGAAATCATGATAGCTTCAACAAAAATGGATTACGACATAGATAGATTGAAGGGAAAGTAGAACTTCTTACGTAAGATTCATCGCATGTTCTCCGAACTTTTGAGACATACAGGTGTTACATGAGATCCAAATACCAACAAAGTTAATACTGCAGAGGAAGTTTGACAACAAATTTATATGGTATATATATTTATTAAAGAATATTTTCGTCATTAGGTTTTTATCTTATCAATTGTACCCCTTTTCGTTGAACAATATGACAATGTGGCTTCTTTTTTCAATGGTAGATTAACAAGTCAGATTACAAAATGTTCAAGACAGAAGGATGTAAGCACTACCATACTCTTGGGGAGATATTTAGCGGGACTACGGCTACTGGAGGATTAGGCAATGCCTCTATACAGCTTCCAAACACATCAGAGGAAGAAAGGCAGCTAGAAGATGATTTTTTGAACAGGGGAGTGCATGTACGTGTGGAAAATGATGATGAAGTCAATGATGTTTCAAATACTCGTCGACGTGAGAAAATTGATACATCGGGTGAACGCCAACTTAAGGAACCTAAGGTCTATAAAAGTGATAAACTCGAGGCCTGCATGGCACAGTGGTCATCTACAGTTAGTATGAAGAACGAAGAAACTAAACTTAGAACACTTTACCTAAAAGAAAAGTTTACAAAGATCCGAGGAAACTCATGTAATTAATCAGATAGTGAAGTTAATAGTCTGGATCCTTATTCAAATGTTATTTGCTTGGACATCTTAAATAATATGGAAGGGGTGTCCAATGAGGTTTATAAGAAAGCAATAAAAGCTTTTAATGATCTCGATTTCAGGGTATCATTTGTCAAGATGCCATAAGCAAGGAGATGACATATCTTGGAACTATTTTGATATGATTGTTGTTTTAATTTCTCTAGTCTCTTGTTGTTTTAATTTGTGATGTTGAAGGTTGAAGTACTGTGATATATTCACAGCTCCAAGTACCTTTTTTTACTTTTCTTGGTCATCCTGTGCTGTTTTCATTTATGAACTTAGTGATATTGTTAGTTGTAGAACTGATGTTGTTAATTTTTCTTCTCAATGCTTGATTGCTTGTTTTATTTGAATCAATGATGGTTGATATGACTTATGATAAATACTGTGGATACATTTTGTTAACAGTATGGCCCATGAATCAAATGTGGATGATAATGTGAGTACCAATGATTCCATTGATGAAGATTCGAGTGATGATTTGTTATTTATGTATGATTTTAACGTAAATTTTAATGATTTAATGATGTTTAATTGCTTTGTTGCCAACAAAGGAAGTACCATCGACAAGAGACCTTGTAGAACATCATTACTTATGGGAAAAATGTACATGCTAGAAATTCTGAATGGACATCCGTACATGTGCTATCGCAATTTTCATATGCAGAAACACGTTTTCATGAATTTTTGTGATATTTTGAAAGAGAAAGGGTTGTTGACATATGGAAAAAATTGAGCATCGATGAGAGTATTGCTATGTTTCTGATGATTATAGGGCACACTACACGATACAGTATTATTGGTGATAGGTTTCAGCATTCGACCAACACGATACACAAATGGTTTAAACGAGTTGTAAGGGATGTTTGTTTGTTTGTTACTGAGATAATCTATTTGACCAATCAAGATGTTGTGCATGAGCAGATTTTGCAGAAATATCCTTACTTTAAGGATTGTATAGGCTTAATCGATGGTACACATGTTGCAGCTTGGGCACCTGCATCGCGGCAAACATCTTTTGGTGGAAGGAAAACTAATGTAACACAAAATGTGATGTTGACATTTGATTTTGATATGAAATTCACATTTGTGTATTCTGGCTAGGAAGGTACTGCTAATGATTAGTGAGTATTTGTTGACGTAGTCACAAGAAGCTCGAACAACTTTTCAATACCACGGGGAGATATATTCTTATAATTCAAATAATTATTACAATGTACCTACAGTGTTACACTTATAAGTCTTTTTTTTAATTTTGCAGATCAATTTTACCTTGTTGATTGAGGCTATCCAAACATGTCCGGATTTCTTGCCCCTTATCGAGGTCAAATATATCATCTGCTTGATTATGTTGGACGGGGAAGGCTATGTGGGACGAAAGAATTGTTCAACTATAGACATTTTTCGTGTCGTAACATTATTAAAAGTTGCATTGGAGTTTTAAAGGCAAGATTTCCTATTTTGAAATTGATTACCAATTATTCATTTAGTAGGCAAAGGCAAATCCCTACTGCATGTTGCGCAATACACAACTTTATTTGCCAGGAGCATGCTTTAGATAAGTTGTTCACTAAGTATTCAGAAGAGAATATGATGTTTCAAGAAATACCAGAGTCAAGTCAAGATGAAAAATTCATACATTTTGATACTAGTCAAACAACTCAAATGGGACAAGTCAGGGATCAAATTGCTACACAAATGTGGAATGACTATTTAAGACGTCGTTGACGATTCCATGGATTTATTTTATATTTTGTTTAGTGTCTGCTCGTTTATACTTAAAATTCTAATTGTATCTATTGAACTGTTTTGCAAAATTTAATTTAGGTTATATTTTTTTATATCTGGAAAAAAATATTTCAATATTTTCTGGCCATCTATTTTGAACATGAGATCTCAACATGTACTTATGGAGGCTAGAAGCACCATTGTAAACTTCTTCTGCATCTTTCATGAAATCACATTTCCGAGTTGAAAATGTTGCTTTAAATATTTTGATATTTTTTTTGTTATTGACATAACTGTGTTTCAAAATACCATTTAAACATTCAACTACCAAAAGCGTGCCTTCAGAAAGACCATTTCACCATCCATTCGCCTACTGGACACTCATTTCAAATTTCTCTCTGCGCAGAAGGAGAGCTCCGCGCAGCACGGAGAGCAGTCTCTACGCTGCGAGGAGAGCAATCGTCGCGCATCTCTGTGCAGCAGGAGTGAAAGGTTCTTGAGTTGTCAGTTTACGTCCAAGCTCGTACAAGGCTTTAGGGCCGTACAAGAAAATACACTTGTATCGTACCGCCCCAACCTATTAAGTGTCCCTAGAAAACTAACAATGAATTAATCGCACAAGACAGATGTCATCGCTATACTCCGACATTGGCCATTTTGATCCAGTATTTGTTGTTATCTATCATTTTATCAGCTTCCGAGTTCTTTCCATTTCAATACTGATTAAAATGTTTCCATATATTTATTCATCTTAATTTTATGACCTACTAACATTTGTTCATCTTAATTTCTTCCAGTAACTTTAATTGTCCTTATTCAACATATAAATGGCTTTTTTATGTAGTCATAGTGAAGATGTTGGTTATACGAGGATCCAACACATTTTAAAAATTTCAAAATAAATGCGTTTTCCACAGTTTTCCAAAATAACAAAAAGAACGTATTTTCAGCAATTTCAAAACATACACTCAAAACACAAAATTGAAAATGAATTCAAAACTCAAAATTGAAATACGAAGAGAACAGCCCCTAAATTTTTCAGCTTAACTGGCCCAACTTTGGACCCGTTTCTCGATTTCATCAGTTGAACAGATCAAGTCGATTCTAATTACGTTAATAAAGTCGATCAAATGTATAAACGTAAGACTCATGTTTTATTATTATCTCTGGTGAAAATAATTAACATTTTCACAAACAAATTTATCATTTAGTATACATATATTGGATATTGCCACCTAAACCGTATTAAACACCAGTGGCTACCACTATCAACTTAGGGTATCTTTACTTTTTTGTTGTTGAAGGCTCATGTGGTGAAGTGGTATCTTACTTGGCCAAGCTAAAAACTCTCCCACATATATCGGTGAAAAAACCTCGGAAGGAGGTCCTTAACCCTCACGCATTCATATAAATAGTCCCCAAATTTTCTATTTCACAGCCCTAAACTTCATATTTGGGAATACATTGGTGCGCTAAATTCAGGTCTCTGATTATTTGTTTATGTATTATTCTTATGGCTTTTGATTACATTCTTCCATTGATAAAAACTTTTGTTTGCTTAGTGTTGATTGCTTAATTGACGGCTGGAAATATACGCATACAACGTATGCGAGCACAGGAATTCTAAATAGAAATGAAAAAAATAATATGATAATTTACTGTATTTGATGCCTTCTGTTTCCAATTTTGGGTATACTTGGCGTGCAACCAGATTTATTGTTCGGATTCATAACTAGTTTTAATTAGTGAATGAATCAATCATGGTTATTATTGTTCTTCTTAATTTTGAAGTTGGGCACTGAGAATGAAATTTCGGGTTCTATTTTGCGGGAACTGAGATGGGAATTGACAAGTTCTCTGAATCAAAACCGAGGGCATCGTTTGCCAAATTTTGATGATAATCAAACATTTTGGCAGTTATACTATTTAGGAGTTTCAATAGTCGCTGGTTGCACTTTATGCCATGATTCCATTGTTAAATGAACACGGGTAATTAGATACATGAGTATTTAAAACCTGAATAAATGTATTCTGAAGAATTCTGTTTGGCCGTAAAACAGGTCCTTGGATTACTGCATTACTGTATTGTCATGATTTATGAATTTGTATAATTCAGCTTTAAGATTTGTTCAGCAAGTGATAATGATTCGATTAACCATAAGAGAGCAAATGATGGTTAGGCGTTCAAATTTTAAACTTTTACTGTCTGGAAAATATCTCCATTAGGGATTTTATTAACTTTAGCAATGGCTCTTGGTATATAACAGTGGCATGATGAGCTTATTTTGTCATCAGCTCATTAATTGTATTCTGATACTACAAGTTTGTGTTCTCATGTGCTTGGCTTTTAATGATTGTTAGTTAGGGGAATTCTTCCGCCCCTCATGGACTCTTCAAGTGAAGAGTATGCTGCATTTCGAGAGAAGGTGAAAAGGACGATATATGTTGACAACATGTCGCCAATGGTTACTGAAATAGTCGTTAAAGCTTCTTTCAATCAGTTTGGTAATGTGACCAGTGTTCAGTTCATTCCTACCTATCTTGAACCGAAAACCATGGCACGCGCTGCTTTAGTCGAGATGGAAAACTCAAAGCAGGCCCGAGACATAATTGCTGATATGGAAACTCACCCACTCATGATATTGGGAATGCCAAGGCCTGTCAGGGCACGTCCGGCTGAAATTGAGATGTTTGATGATCGTCCCAGAAAACCTGGAAGGAGAATACAATGCCGTTGGTTGGAGCCTAAAGATCCTGATTTTGAGGTAGCCCAGAAAATTAAGCGAGTTGTGAACAGACATGCTGCAGAAGCTTCTTTCTTGCTTGAGGTAAATTCAATTTTCCTTAGCTCTTGTTTGACAAAGTTTATAAGTTGGTTAAACTTTATTTTTATCTGCATTTTTTGTAAGACCCACAACTTTTATCCTGATAAAATTGGAACGATACAGAGAAGTTTAGCATGACCCTTGCGCAAGGATGACAAGCACACATCGAGAAATGGTCCAATTTTTTTAAAGCTTCTATAACATGAGCTTAATGCGTCATTTTTACACTTTTGTTTTTTTTTCTGTCTTGTTCAACCCATATTGCTGGTCATAACATGTTATATCGTGTTCATGTAGCAACAACTGGCGGAAGAAGCAAAACTTGGAAACCAACAGGTTGAAACCTTAAAGGCAAACTATAAGAAGTATCGACTGATAGATGGCCTCAATGAAGATGGCGCTGTTAAAAGGTTGGCGGAGTTTTATAAGATGCCTGTTTCAGACCCTTGATCGATTTTCCTGATGGGTTAATTAGCTAGACTGTCGAAACGTTAATTGGTCAGTAAGTACAAAACGTCGTGTTTCTTTCCCTTTTTGCCCTGTGTCGTACTTAAAAAAGAAGGTTGCTGTAAAGGTTACTTTTACCTGTTATGAATCTTTAGCATTTGAATGCTACATCATGAATGGGCGTATTATGTTCATCGCATGTCTTGGTTAATGGCTTTGTGCTTGAGGAAAATGGGAGTGCAGTATTAATCCCTGTGTACATTCCTTATTAGATTATAGATCTTCGCTTTTGCTTTAAATTTCTTAAATGAGAAGATCAGTAAAAACATTTGACAAAGCTTATCATTGCTTATAAACATGTCAAAACTTTTTAATATACACATTATATTAGAACCCATAACTGTGCCGTGAAAATAACATCTGGGCCAAGAGATTCTTTCCCACCAAAACTAGAAATTAAGATGGCTTGTATAAGAAAATAGGGAACTCGTACAAAATCGCATCCAAAAGTTCCAATTCTTTTTTATACGCATCCAAAAGTATATATGCATAAAAAATAAAAAACCATAGCCACAGAATTCTCTAGTGTGTTCGTACCCCTTGAGTGGACCAAATTACTATCTATTATTTGATTGTCTAATTTTTTATATTGGAATGGGTAAAGTGTAAGATGTTTTGTCGTTGGGGCTCATAAAAAATCAAAAACCATAGCCATAGAATTCTCTAGTGTGTTCGTACCCCTTGAGTGGACCAAATTACTATCTATTATTTGATTGTCTAATTTTTTATATTGGAATGGGTAAACTGTAAGATGTTTTGTCGTTGGGGCTCATCATACTCTTTGAAAATATATATGTTCTCTGACTCCCCTTGAGATTTACAAGCAAATTTGCAGGTTTTACATCTCTAATGTCCTAAATGTCCAACTCTATGCAAGTAACTCAGTCCCTTGGCAAAAAATGAAAAAAAGTCAAATAAGTAGTAAATACAAAGAGCTGAAAATATTATTTTTCTTTTTGTAAGACTACACAACTGAAACTAAATAAAGCATCTTACATGCAAGAGCTTCTGCACCATAGCCTAAAGAACTGCCTCTGGTATACACTTTCGTACACGAATAATATCTGCTAGAGATCCACCGTCCATGTTCTCTAGACCTATGCTTATCTGCCCGGATTCTGGGGTACAAAAAGCTCTATGAAATTCGACAAGGCCTTGATAACAGGGGGCATCACACAGAGTCCGTATTTCAGTAAGATGTTTTTGCGTTTTCTCCTAATATGAACGTGAAAATAGCGTGAGATAAAAAATCAACACAATTTTTTCCCATTACTCTTCGCTAAAATATTTTGAACACCCTCACACACTCCAGCCACCCCCTTCTCTCCCTGATGCTCAAAAAGTACATGCTTCAAATTCATAAGTTTCGTCCAATTTTTCCTTCAAGCTGGTTGTTCGAGTCATTCTTCAAAATTGCTAAGATGAGAGGAATAACTGTATCAGAGAAACATCTTCTCCAGTCCACAACAACTCATAACAAGTAATTACACACTTTGAAAACCAATACTGAAAATTCTCGAATAAATAAGGTTAGTCTAACATAAAAGAAATACTTGAACAATCCCATGGTGAGAATTCCAGGCAACACTGGTGTTAAAGAAAAGCAGTATACGTGTAATAGATACACAAAATACAAACCTTTTAAAAAATATTAATCTTCTTGACAGCAATGATTCTGTAATTGGGAATATGAATTCCCCTTTGATCAACACTACTTGCACCACTGCCTATGGACCCAAAAATCCTAATCTCATGTATTGGATTTCGCACACGAAGGTGTTCATCATAATCATAAGCTGAAGTCTGAAGTTTAATTGGCGATGAAGTCTTTTACAGAGAGACCCTTGACGGCTTGACTCAGCTTACAATGGAGGCCTATGTTGCTCGGACTCGGGTACGGGTATCGGAACGTGTCTAAGTGTCGGATCCTTTATTTTATAAAATGTGGGATACGGGGACATGGCTAATAAGAGTCCAAATTTCAGACACGGGTACGTGGGTACGTCTTTCAAATTTCAATTTTATTTTTTAAATTTTATTTTTACTTTGATATTACAGTATTTTTCGAATTAAAAATGATGAATTGAAAAAAAAAATTAAAAATAATGATTAAATGTATTATTTGAATATTTTATTAAACTAAAAAATGTGTGGTGTAAAAACAATTTCATTATTAGTCCATTCATATTCATATTAAAAATAGCCCAAACTCCAATTAAACTCATCCATATTAATATTATGAACCCCACCCATATCCAGCCCAATAAAAATGGCCCACCTCCAATTAAACCCAAATCTCTTCTCTCCTTCCCAATCGTCATCTTCTTCTTCTTCTGTTCTTCATGATTTTGGGAACGCTGGTGCCGATCTACTGTTTCTTCACCAAGGACCGTCGACGCCGACTTGCCATTTCTTTACAGACACCTTCCATCTCCAACAAGATCGTCGCTAAGGTAAATCTACAAATTTTCCAAAAATTTCTTGCCGGGTCCGATTGAAAGTTGAAGAATCGGACCCGTATTCCGTACCGGTACCCGTGTCGTGTCGTGTCGACACGGGTATTCCGACCGAAATGGAGAGTCCGAGCAACATAGATGGAGGCTATTCTTGGAATTTCCTTTTTCTACTATCATCGTTTTTTTTGTTGCTCCTTGTTGAGCTATTTTGTACTGTGTAGCTTTTCTATTGGTTGAGTTTGTTATGTACAGTGAGGTGTATATTCCTTTTGTAGTGGGTCATAGGCTGTATATAGGATATATAGGCTGATTCTTGTGTATTTTTTCATTCATTCGACTCTTATCATTTCAATGGAGAATTCTCAAGTTCATACATTGTTTTCCTTCTTCTCCAATTTTCATAATTGAATTTTTATATGGTATTAGAGCAGTGAATCGAATCAACCATGAATACATAAACTCTTCCCAGATATTCTTCCTCAGCTTCTCCACGTAAAACTTCAAACCCCTTCTCAAGTTCACCGATGTCACCAATCCGTATCGTTTTGACCATGGTGATAATCCATCAGTTTTTCTTGTTCCCGAGTCTTACAGTTGACAACCACACCACTTGGTCTAGGGTAATGCGCAGATCCCTTAAAGTCGAGAACAAATTAGGCTTCATTAATGGAGCAATCACCAAGCCAATCAATTCAGATGATCCTTTGCTTGAGGCCTAGGATCGTTGCAATGATCTTGTAACCTGCCGGGTGCAGAACTTGATCTCCCCATCAATTAAGTCCAACATAGCTTTTGTGGATGATGCTGCTGTGATCTGGGTGAGCTAAAGGAGTGGTTTACTCAGCAAAATGGACCACGGATCTTTCAGCTCAAGAAAGCCCTTACAGGTAGGGATGGCAAAATGGCTCGCCGGCTCGGGCCACCCGTGGCTAGGCCCGAAAAAGTGCTGAGCCGGTTCGTGGCTCAGAACTTTCGAGTCGAGGCTTAAGCCGAGCCCCATTTTGGGGCAAAGGCTCGAGCCAGAGCCAGTTCGTGTGGCTCGTCTGCCTGGACAAGTCGAGCCCTAAAAAAAAATTAATTTTGAAAACAGAAGAAAAAGAAAAAAAATAATTTTCTCAAACTGTTGTTGCAGGCAATTTGACAACTGATATAAAAAATAGAGCTGGCTAGGCCCGCTAAGGCTCGAGCCGAAAGCTCGGGTCGAGCCTCAATTTTTTGGCCGATCTTTTGCTCGGCTAGGCTCCGGCCAAAAAAAGTTCGGACCTTTTTTGCTCGAGTTGAGCTCGAGTTTTGAGTTTCGGCTCTACTCGTTGACACGGCTACTTGCAAGCTTACAACATGAGCAAGATTCACACCATATTTGATACCTAATCTTCTAAAATACATCTCTCTCTCTCTCTCTCTCTCTCTCTCTTATTTTCAACCACACATTCTTTAATAAAATAATATTACACGTAAATCCAAAACTTTTTCTTATTTTTTAACCACATATTTTTCATCAAAAAACTATTTAAATTGCATTCTTGGGAGAATAATGTGGCTCAAACAGGGTGCCAGTAAGTGTTTACTTTGGGAAGTTGAAGGCAATTTGGGATGATCTTGATGTGTTTGATCCCTTGCCTGACTGCACCTGTGGGAAGTTAACTACACTTACTAAGAGATACCAAAGGGATTGTATAATGCAGTTTTTGATGGGTTTGAAAGATCCATACACGAACTCATGGGATCAGATTACACTCCTTGATCCCTTACCCTCAAGTGGAAAAGTTTTGTCCATGATTCAGCAACAAGAAATGCAGCACCTGATGCTTAACAACCTACCATAACCTGATATGATGGCCTTAGCTAGTAGGAAGTTTTATTCCACTCTTACACCAAATACTAAGTCTGGTGATCGCCCTTACTGCACTCACTGTCATGTACCGAGGCATGATCAAGACGTCAATAGAAGGCCATAAATTCTGTCTTTTTAATAGCTGTTAATCTAGGTTGTAATTACTCTCATTAATAGGTGAGGAGATTTAGGTTACCATGTATAGCTTCCTAAAATCACTCTGTGTAATGAGCATGTACAGATTTATGTTTCCTTGTATAACTGGTAGTCTTGCCTATATAATGAAAGACCTTCTCAAAAGAGAAGGACATTGGGAACCATTCTGTTATGGTGTCAGAGCTATTCTCTAAGAAATCTCAGTCCTAGTTTTCTCAGTCATAGCCTCAATACTTATGGAGAAGTCAGATAATGTTTGTGTCAGATTTCCTGGCAAAAATTATGCTGCTTGGGAGTTTCAATTGGAGACATTTCTCAAAGGTAAAGCGCTGTGGGGACATATAGATGGCAGCAGCAAAGGGAGATCTACTGCGGAAAGGTCTGTGGCCGACAAGGCAGCTTGGGATGCCAAAGATAAGCAAATCATGTCTTAGATTCTTGGCTCTATGGAGCCACATCTGATTCTTTCTCTGTGTCCTCATAGGTCTGCAAAGGCTATGTGGAATTATCTCAAGCAAGTCTATAACCAAGACAACAATGCTAGGCGCATCTATCTTGAGTTAGCCATTGCTAACTATACTTAAGGGGATCTATTAATTCAAGACTACTACTCTGGTTTTCTGACTCTGTGGAATCATTATTCCGACCTTGTTACAGCTAAGGTCTCTGGAAAAGGATTGGAGTCGGTACAACATGTACACAAAATCAGCCGAAGTGACCAATTTCTAATGAAATTGAGGCCTGATTTTGAATCTATTTGTGCCTCTCTAGTAAATAGAGATCCTATTCCAACTTTGGAGGCCTGTTTTGGAGAACTCTTGCTTGAGGAACAACACCTCAATACTCAGAATATTATGGAGTAGTCTCGTATTGCTTCTAATACTGTCTTAGTTGCCTATGTTGCTCATGGCAAGGGGAAGGGTCTTGACATGAGCACCACACATTGTTATAGTTGCAAGAAATATGGCCATATTGTCCCTATCTGTCCTCAGAAATTTTTTAATTACTGCAAGCAGCCAGGGCACATTATTAAGGACTGTACTATTCGTCCTTAAAGTTCCAACAAGGTCTATCATGCTGTTGTTACTGGTGACTTACAGCCAGCTATGCCTACTGATACTGCTGCCACTTCTATTGTTGCTTTACAGCCTCTAGCACCTTTTCTAACTTGAGAAACAGTACAAGAAATGATTGTGAGTGCATTTTCAGCATTGGGTCTTCAAGGTACTTGATAAGTGTAATTTTTACACTTATTCGAAATCTAAAATAACGACATTTGATAGTTCTTTTGATAAAATATATTCTAAATTATTGTATTTTATGTTTAATAGGTAAAACTCTTTGAATGGAAAAAAAATTGAAGAATTGAAGCAAAAGATTGAGAAAATGGCAAAAATCTAAAGTACAAGGACCAACTTGCATTGGATGGAAGAATTGAGGACTTGAAAGCAAGCACTAATTTAATTAGGCATTGGAATTAATTGGGCCTCAATTTGGACTTTGAGTTGTATTAAATTAGTGGTGAATTAGGTTATTTACATAGAAGATATATATATATATATATATATATATCAACACGCAGCCGGGAGAAAGATGAGGAAAAACGAAACAGCTACCGGCAGAAGAAAAACGGAGGCTGCTAAAATGAATTATATATACGTAGAAGCCGAACACGGAGCTATGGAATTACACAAATTGGTGGCTGCTTGATTACATAAAGACAAAGAAAATTGAAGAAAATACAAAAGACAGGACACGTTACACACAGACACAGAGGCGGAAAACTGGGCAGAATTAATACCAAATTTGTTCACGTTTGGTCAATTTCTGGTGATATCGTTCCACTCTTGTGTGTTTAATTTCAACATTATGCTAGGCTAGATTTTTATATTGCTAAAGATATAGATGAACCCTTGTTTTGAAACTTTTAGTATTTGATGCTACCAAAAATCGTACATGTCGACTTCCGAGCTTGACGACTGAGAATGAGCACGAACGAGGTCTTCCGGTACCTGAAACAAAGGCGTCGAGGTGTGTCCTCGTCGCCCCTCCGATGCTTAAGTCAGAGAGAGAATTTATGAAAGCGATATATGCTGTAAATTGTATCTAAAGAAGCGTGTACCTGATAATGAATGTGAATGAGGTATTTATAGAGGTAAGTGGTAGACTCCCAGTAGGACTACAATGTTGAGATGTCTAGGACTCTTGGTGCAATTAGGAGTTGTAGTGTGGTTGATTTTGAATTACCCACGTGTCTGTATGGACATGGAACTCTAGTAGTAGAATTCTCTCAGAATGATGAAACACATTCTCATAAGGACTCTGCTTGGTAGTCAGAGATCGATCTCGAGGAGTATGAGCCCGAGGAGGTCGAGCTTAATCTGGCCTGGAAGCAGTACTAGCTCCTCGGGATATACTGCTCGGGAGACTCTCAAGGATTGGTATCATCAGTGGCCCCCGTGCGTTCACACCACAGATCTGCGTTCGAGATTCTGGGTTGAATGCAAACGACAGAGGGGTGTTCAGAACTTGGGCTTTGGGTTTCATCGCCTTTGGGAAAGGGATGTGCAGCATGGTGGATGACTGCTCAGCCTTTGGAATAGGGCTGTGCAGTCATGCTGAGTGATTGCTCAACCTTTGGAATAGGGCTGTGCAATCATGCTGAGTGACTGCTCAACCCTTGGAACAGGAATGTGCAGTCATGATGGGTGACTGCTCGGCCCTTAGAATAGGGCTGTGCAGCCATGTTGGATGACTGCTCAGCCTTTGGTATACGGCTGTGCAGCCAAGTTGGATGACTGCTCAGCCTTTGGAACAGGACTGTGCAGTCATGATGAGTGACTACTCGGCCCTTGGAATAGGGCTGTGCAATCATGATGGATGACCTTTCGGCCCGTTGGTATACGGTCGTGCGACAGTTGGATGATCGTCGGCACTTTGAACAGATCGATATGATGAGTGGCTTGCCCGGCCTTGGAATAGGCCGTCAGGTAATCATGATGAGTGACTGCTCAGCCTTTGGAATACGGTTGTGCAGCCATGTTGGATGACTGCTCAGCCTTTGGAATAGGACTGTGCAGTCATGATGAGTGACTGCTCGACCCTTAGAATAGGGCTGTGCAGCCATGTTGGATGACTGCTCAGCCTTTGGTATACGGCTGTCCAGCCATGTTGGATGGCTGCTCAGCCTTTGGAACAGGACTGTGCAGTCATGATGAGTGACTGCTCGGCCCTTGGAATAGGGCTGTGCAATCATGATGAGTGATCGGCCACCGAGAATAGAGCTATATGCGCCCATGTTGGATGATCGCTTCGCTTTTGGAATAAATGGTGCGACCATGTTGGATGACTGCCGCCTTGGAATAGGGCTGTGCAGTCATGGTGGGTGATTGCTCCGCCTTTGGAACAGGGCTGTGCAATCATGATGGATGACTGCTCAGCCTTTGGTATACGGTGCGACGAGTTGGATGACTCGACACTTTGGAGCAATTTGTGTAGTCATGATGAGTGACTGCCCGACCCTTGGAATAGGGCTGTGCAATCATGATGAGTGACTGCTCAGCCCTCAGAATAGGGCTATGCAGCCATGTTGGATGACTGCTCTGCCTTTGGAATAGGGCTGTGCAGCCATGTTGGATGACTGCTCAGCCCTTGGAATAGGGCTGTGCAGTCATGGTGGGTGATTGCTCCGCCTTTGGAACAGGGCTGTGCAATCATGATGGATGACTGCTCAGCCTTTGGAATAGGGCTGTGCAGTCATGCTGAGTGATTGCTCAACCTTTGGAATAGGGCTGTGCAATCATGCTGAGTGACTGCTCAACCCTTGGAACAGGAATGTGCAGTCATGATGGGTGATCGCCGCCCTTAGAATAGGGTCATGCGGCCATGTTGGATATTGCTCGGCCTTTGGTATACTGGGTCCGGCCATGTTGGATGGTCGCCGGCCTTTGGAACAGATCTGTGCGGCAAATGATGAGTGAAGCTCGGCCACTTGGAATAGAGGTCGTGCAATCATGATGAGTGATCGGCCACTCGGAATAGGGCTATGCGGCATGTTGATGATGGCCGCTTCTGCCTTTGGAATAGAGGTCTGACCATGTTGGATGAACATACTGATGACCACTTGGAATAGTCGATGGCGTGGTGATTGCTCCGCCTTTGGAACAGGGCTGTGCAATCATGATGGATGATCGTCGCCTTTGGTATACGGCGACCAAGTTGGATGATTGCTCGCCTTTGGAATGATCGTGTAGTCATGATGAGTGACAGCCCGACCATTGGAATAGGGCTGTGCAATCATGATGAGTGATCGCCGCCCTAGAATAGAGGTGCGGCCATGTTGGATGACTGCTCAGCCTTTGGAATAGGGCTGTGCAGCCATGTTGGATGACTGCTCAGCCCTTGGAATAGGGCTGTGCAGTCATGGTGGGTGATTGCTCAGCCTTTGGAACAGGGTTGTGCAGCCTAGGGTTCGCGTATTGATGACGCGTGGTCTCGATATTTGAGCCTGCCCTGATGGATGGGCGCCACGTGGCACGATGGATGGCTAAGATGGGTAGACCTTTGATCTTCCTCAGAGTTCTATAAATACCCCACCTCTTCACTTTATTTGGAACTTTTGAACTTTCTAACTCTCCTCGGACCACTTCGGGTTTAGACCTAAGGTAAGACCTCGTGCTTTGTAGTAGTTAATTTAAGTCTTTATTTCCTGAATGTCTAGTAGCACTGGATCGTCGGGGTCGGGCTCAACACCCGAGGATGTTGGGCATTCTATGATTCCCCTAGCTGTCCCTTTAGATAGTAGGCCCGTTCTGAATTATCCCGATCTTAGGAGCCGGTATAAGGAGCACGAGATAGTGGCCATAGCTAGAGAGTTTGGGCTTATGCCGGCCTGTGACATTAGAACTCCTGGGCCTGAGGATACTATTACTAGTGCTCGGGATGGGGAGTTGGTGGTTTTTAGGGATTCGTTGAAAGCTGGGTTCAGATGGCCTCTTCATCCATTTTTTGTAGAATTTTTGGTCGAGCACTTCATGTGTCCGGGGCAGCTCGTTCCGAACGCATGGAGGATGATTATGTATTTTTTTGTAGCTTGTAGGTTCCTGGCTATCAAACCTAGACTCGACCTCCTTAGGATGGTGTTCGAGCTTAAGTCACTGCCGGGCTATAACTGTTTCGTTTACGTGTCCACTCGGGGTAGGTTTAAGATTCCCAAAATGCCGAGCTCCCTCAAGGGGTGGAAGCAACGATATTTTTTTATTCAACCTCAAGATCCCGACCATCCTTTTGGTCCTTGGTGGACTATCCCGGACACTCCTCGATTTAATGAGGGACAGGCCTATTTTGAAATTTTAGAAAGAGATAGGCAGAGTTTGGAAGACCTCGAGCCCCTGTGTTTTGATCTCGACGATATGCTCGGGGATGACATTCTCTATCTCGCAAATGTAAAAGGTTTGGAGGGTAGGGTCAAACTGCCTCGACCTTTAATCGACCATTGTCCCGACCTATCCTCGTCCTAATGCCTTGTTTGTTTTTCTTTTTTCAGACGATATGACATTCGATCCTCAGGCTCTTCGACTGGCGGCGAGCCAAAAATCGAAGGCTCCTCAAGTTCGAGGCCAAGGCCAAAGGAAGGGGAAGAAGAGGCCCCGAGGTGAAGCCCCAGTGATTCAAAGAGGGCCAGGGGAAACCTCCAGTCAGCCTCCTCGGGGTAGTGTGACCGAGCCTTCGGCGACACCGGTGACTGTGGCTAGGTCCCCTGCTGTCATCGTCGATCTGGAGGACGAGCCCGCGCAACCTCAAGCTCGAGGCTCGGAGGGAGAGGAGATCTGCACTCTCCTTCCCGATGTCGTCGAAAGATATCGAGGTGTGGACCTCGAGGTTGGTGTAAGGGCGGTGCAGTCCTTGGCCCTTAAGGTGAGCCCGGGTTTTAATGCTTTTTCTAGTAAGGCCATGTTAGATGTCACTGAAGTATGATCGCATTGTGCAGGTACTCAGCGTTGCTCGAGGAATGTCATTGAAGGGCGAGGCTAACTCTAACGAGATGGTCGGGCTGAAAGAGGCCGTTGAGCTCCGAACCCGACGTGTTGCAGAGCTCGAAGTCGAGCGTGGCAAGAATTTGGCTAATATAGCTGAGCTCGAGGCCAACTTGCGTCAATCCATGGATGAGATTGGGGTGGCAAAGGATGAGGCTGAAGAGGCAAAGCTCGAGCTCGAGCAAAAGACGAAAGAGTTTAAAGCCGAGGTTGCCGCTGCTCGAGTTGAAGCTGTCGAGGACTTCAAGAAGTCTGATGAGTTTTCTGCGATAAAAGGAGGCTACGCCCTGGGCTCGTATAATTATGCTTTTAAACAAGCTCGAGCTTACTTGAGGGCTCATCTTCCTGATGTCCAACCCGAACAACTTCAGGGCGTGCCCGAGGTCACTGATGCACTTGAGCTGTCAGCCTCTGAGGAAACTGTGATCGAGGATGGAGCTGCTGAGGATGAGGAGGCTGTTGACATGCCCTCGGGCAATGATCAGGAGTAGAAATGACCCCTTTCCCCATCCCTACTAGTTTTTGGTTTTATGAATATTCGAAGTACATTGCCCGAACTGGGCCTGAATATTTGTTTTGTAATATGCTCGATCTTATCTAATATTGCACAGTTATTTTGACGCCATAGATTCTTGGTGTTCGTCGAATGCATTTTATGATCGATTAAAAGCTCGATGAGCTTATTTCAAATGTTAGCAAAGTAGCAATTCGTGGCTTTATAGATCGAGCAGCTTAATATCAAACAATTTCAGTTAGTAGCTCGAGGAACATTAGGCTTTTAAGCTCAAGCGACTTAACATCAAACAATTTCAGTTAGTAGCTCGAGGAGCTCTAGGCTATTGAAGCTCGAGGAGCTCTAGGCCATCCAACAATTTCAGTTAGTAGCTCGAGGAGCTCTAGGCCATCTCTAGGCCATCCAACAATTTCAGTTAGTAGCTCGAGGAGCTCTAGGCTATTGAAGATCGAGCAACTTAATATCAAAGCTTTGAGATGTTTGCTCGGAAGCAGGGCTTCGTGATGCTTGCTCGGGAGCGAGGCTTTGAGGTGCTTGCTCGGAAGCAAGGCTTTGTTGTACTTGCTTGATGGCAAGGCTTTGAGGTGCTTGCTCGGAAGCAAGGCTTTGTTGTACTTGCTTGATGGCAAGGCTTTGAGATGCTTGCTCGGGAGCAAGGCTTTGCGATGCTTGTTCGGAAACAAGGCTTCGTGATGCTTGCTCGGGGGCAAGGCTTTGAGGTGCTTGCTCGAAAGCAAGGCTTTGTTGTGCTTGCTGGATGGCAAGGCTTTGAGATGCTTGCTCGGGAGCAAGGCTTTGCGATGCTTGTTCGGAAACAAGGCTTTGTAATGCTTGCTCGTAAGCAAGGCTTTTGGAATGCTTGCTCGGGAGCAAGGCTTTGAGGTGCTTGCTCGGAAGCAAGGCTTTGATATGCTTGTTCGGAAACAAAGCTTTGTGATGCTTGCTCGGAAGCAAGGCTTTGGGATGCTTGCTCGAAAGCAAGGCTTTGTGATGCTTGCTCGGGAGCAAGGCTTTGAGGTGCTTGCTCGGAAGCAAGGCTTTGTTGTGCTTGCTTGATGGCAAGGCTTTGAGATGCTTGCTCGGGAGCAAGGCTTTGCGATGCTTGTTCGGAAACAAGGCTTTGTGATGCTTGCTCGGAAGCAAGGCTTTTGGAATGCTTGCTCGGGAGCAAGGCTTTGAGGTGCTTGCTCGGAAGCAAGGCTTTGAGATGCTTGTTCGGAAGCAAGGCTTTGGGATGCTTGCTCGGAAGCAAGGCTTTGTGATGCTTGCTCGGGAGCAAGGCTTTGAGGTGCTTGCTCGGAAGCAAGGCTTTGTTGTGCTTGCTTGATGGCAAGGCTTTGAGATGCTTGCTCGGGAGCAAGGCTTTGCGATGCTTGTTCGGAAACAAGGCTTTGTGATGCTTGCTCGGAAGCAAGGCTTTGTGATGCTTGCTCGGAAGCAAGGCTTTGGGATGCTTGCTCGGAAGCAAGGCTTTGTGATGCTTGCTTGGGAGCAAGGCTTTGAGATGCTTGCTCGGGAGCAAGGCTTTGCGATGCTTGTTCGAAAACAAGGCTTTGTGATGCTTGCTCGGAAGCAAGGCTTTGAGGTCAAGAGTACATTGCTTTGGTAAAATTCTGACCTTATTTATTTAAGCAAACTTTGGTGCAAAGGACTGGTCAAACTAAGAAGGAAAATGATGCTGGGCATACAAGCCCGGCTAATATGAAAATAAACTGATCAAAGGGCATGAAAGCCGACCAAGGTGAAAGTAAACTGAGTATTGGGCATGCAAGCCCGAACAATCGAAAGGTAAATATGAGCCTAAACAACTGAAAAGTAAACTGAACATGGGGCATTACCGAGCGAGATAAACTACTTGTAATAGATCTTTAGGTTGTTGGCATTCCATGGCCTCGGGAGCGGTCTTCCTGAAGTGTCTTTCAAACTGTATGCTCCTTTTCGAACTTGTCTAATGACTTCGAAAGGTCCTTCCCAAACGGCCCCTAACTTCTCTGGGACGTGACCAGCAGCTTCGGCCCTCCTCAAGACGAGATCCCCGACCCTGAATTGTCTGGATCTTACTCTGCGGTTGAAGTGTTTTGCTGTCGTGCTCTGGTAAGATGCTGCCCTGATGGAGGCTTGATCTCTTACTTCTTCAAGGAGGTCAAGGTGCTCTGTTGAGCGTTCCTCGGATCCAGGCTCAAGTCTCCTGAGGCTTGGCAATGCGGTCTCGATTGGAGCGCCGCCTCTGCCCAAATGCCAACATAAACGGAGTTTCTCCGGTCTGTCTTATGGGATGTTACGTATGTCCACAGTATTGAGGGTAGTTCTTCTGACCATGCTCCTCGAGCTTCTCCGAGTCTTGTCCTGAGGTCTTGCAGGATGATCCGATTTGTAACCTCGGCTAGGCCATTGCTCTGAGGATGTGCAACCGAGGTGAGGCGATGGTCTATTCCCAAGTTGGTGCAAAAGCTTTTGAACTGCTGGTTATCGAATTGTCTCCCGTTGTCAGTTATGAGGACCTTGGGTATTCCGAACCTACAAATGATTGACTTCCAAAAAAATGACCTCAACTTTGGTTCCGAGATTGTGGCTAGGGGCTCGGCTTCGGCCCATTTGGTGAAATATTCCACAGCAACGGCAACGAACTTCAATTGTCCTCGAGCGAGGGGGAATGGACCTAAGATGTCCACTCCCCATTGCTCGAAAGGGGCTGAGCAATGAATTGTGGTGAGGTCCTCGGCTGGAGCGTGGATGACGTTGCCGAATCTCTGACACTTGTCACATTTCTTTACATAGTTCGCGGCATCCATCTTCATTGTTGGCCAGTAGTACCCGTATCTTATAAGTTTAAAGGCTAAGGCCCTAGCACCTTGATGATTCCCACATATTCCCTCGTGGACTTCAGCTAGAGCTTGGGAAGCTTCTGAAGGCCTGAGGCAACGAAGATATGGAAGTGTGAAACTTCGGCGGAATAACACTCCGCTCATCATGCAATACCTTGGTGCTCGGGCTCGAACACTCCTTGTCGTACGCTGATCATCCGGCAAACTCCCACTATTTATGAAATCAATTATTGGGTCCATCCAGCACGGCTCATGCTCGATGTCCATGACAGAGGGTGACTGACTTATGCTTGGTTCTGTTACAAATTTGACGTGAACTGTTCGGTCAAGGCCATCCACCCCCAGGAATATGAGCCTGGACAAGGCGTCGGCCTTACAATTTTCAACTCTGGAGATCTTTACAATTTCGCAACTTTTGAATCGTCTTTGAAGATCATGAACTTTCAGCAAGCATGTGCTCATCTTCTCATCCTTTCTCTCGAAGGTACCTTCAATCGTCCGACCACTAGTTGCGAATCGCCGAAGATTTTTATGTGCTCAAGCTCTCAGACCGATGGCGAGCTCTTGTGCAATTATGACCGTCAGATTACGCCGCTCATTGTTCGTAGCGTCAAACTCGAAACGGAGCGCACATTGTATTTCTGTACATCTGTTCGGGCTGATGATTATGACTCCTGCACCCGAGCCCGAGCTATTTGATGCTCCGTCCACAAATATTTCCCATGCTTCCTTGATGTCACTGGTCGGGCTATCTGCTGGCCCCCGAGGCCTTGGGGTGAGTTCTGCGATAAAGTCAGCTAAGGCCTGTGCTTTAATTGATGGTCGAGACTTGAATTCAATGTCAAATTCGCCGAGTTCAATTGCCCACATCAATAGCCTTCCGGACACGTCGGGCTTCTGAAGTATATGTTTGAGTGGTTGATTCGTCAACACAACAATCGGGTGAGACTGTAAATATTGCCTTAACTTTCTCGCTGTTACTACAAGGGCAAGAGCTAGCTGTTCGGCCAATGTATACCTTGTTTCTGCATCGAGCAATACCTTGCTCACATAGTAGATTGGTTGTTGAGTCCTGCCGACCTCTTTTACCAACACGCCACTTACCGCGTTTTGAGAGACTGCCAAGTGTAGAAGTAGGGTATCCCCAGGCTCGGGTCTTGTGAGAACTGGTGGGGTTGCCAACGTTTTCTTCAGCTCCCGGAGGGCGTCTTCACATGTCTGGTCCCATTCGAAGTTATGATTTTCCCTGAGTGCTTTAAAGAATGGAAAGCATCTGTCGGCGGTACGAGACATGAACCTGCTCAGTGCGGCGATGCGGCCAGTCAATTTCTGAACCTCTTTCTTGCTCCTAGGGGATTGCATAGATGTAATTGCATTTATCTTGTCTGGGTTGGCTTCAATTCCTCTGTGTGTGATCATGAAGCCCAAAAATTTACCCGAGGCCACTCCGAAGGCACATTTGGCCGGGTTCAATTTCATTCTGTATTTGCGTAGGGTGGAGAATACTTCCTCTAAATCTGCTATGTGCAGCTCCGCTTGCTTGCTCTTGACTACCATGTCATCCACATAGGCCTCAATATTTTTACCGATCATCTTTGCAAAGATTTTGTTGATGAGCCTTTGGTATGTTGCTCCTGCATTCTTCAATCAGAAGGGCATGACTTTGTAGCAGTATATGGCCGAGTCGGCCATGAAGGATGTCTTCTCCTGGTCTTCCTCAGCCATCATGATCTGATGATATCCCGAAAATGCATCGAGGAAGCTGTACAGTTTATATCCCGACGTGCTGTCTACGAGGTTATCAATCCGAGGTGTGGGTAGCGCCCTTCGGGCACGCTTTATTCGGATCCGTAAAGTCAATACACACTCTCCATTTTCCATTGGTTTTCCCGACGAGCACAACGTTGGCAAGCCCACGGATACTGAACTTCCCGAATAAACCGAGCCTTGATTAGTTTATCGATCTCCTCCCGGATGACCTCTCGTCGTTCTGGTGCGAACTGCCTCTTCCTTTGTTTGATCGGCCTTGCTCCGGGATTGATATTGAGTTTATGGACCGCAATACTTGGGTCTATCCCGGGCATGTCTTCCACGCTCCAGGCAAATACGTCTATGTTGCGGGACGTGACAACTTACCGTGACCCCAACAAATTGGTGTCAAGATCCCGACCAATCGTCGCCCTTCTTTCGGGCTCGAGCTCGACCTCTACCACTTCTTCCATAGAACGGAGCAGTGTCGGCCACCGTTGTCAAGCTCGGGTCCGGATGACGAGATTTGCATGAGCGAGGAATTTATCCCCCCGCACACTTGTTACATAGCACCGTCTAGTTTGGCTGATCGGTCACCCCGCACTACTCCAACACCACTGTTAGTAGGGAACTTCATGGCAAGGTGGAAAGTTGAGACGATCGCCCTAATCTTGTTGAGCAATGGCCTCCCTAGGATGGCATTGTAGGCCATTGAAATACGAACGACCTGGAAAGACGTGATTTCGTCACACTTCCGATCCGATCCCAACGTAAGTGGAAGATTCACGATTCCCTCCGGATTATTGTTCCTCCCCAAAC
This sequence comes from Fraxinus americana, assembly GCA_035079005.1. Taxonomy (NCBI): domain Eukaryota; kingdom Viridiplantae; phylum Streptophyta; class Magnoliopsida; order Lamiales; family Oleaceae; genus Fraxinus; species Fraxinus americana. The sequence goes on from CM068712.1 coordinate 3,340,671, forward strand.
CCTTGAAGCGGAGTTTTAACGACTTTGAGTGATGGCTTCGAAATCCCCATCTTAGAGTAGGCATCATAGGAGAGTACGTTCGCCGCGCTTCCATTGTCAACCAATATCCTCTTCACCTCAAAATTTGCAATGATCGCTGTTATGACCAGTGCGTCGTCATGTGGGTGTGACAGGCCTTCCATGTCTTGTAACCCGAAGGTGATTTCTTCCGTATCCTCAGTCGTTGTCCTCGAGCTCGGACTATACTGCCTGGCGTACTGCTTACGCCCACTGTTTGAGTCTCCTCCAGACGCTACACCTCCAACAATAACGTTGATAGTTCCTGCAGTAGGCTTGTCATTCCTTCCTCTGTCGGGAGCATTCCCGTTATCATTGTCGTTCCTCGGGTGCTTATCATGACCGACATATGAATTTAAGTACCCTCTTTTGATCAAAGCCTCGATCTCACGCTGGAGGGCTTTGCAGTTTTCAGTTATGTGCCCGTGGTCCCGGTGGTAGTCGCAATACTTGCTCCTGTCCCGAGCATCAGGTGGAGATTGCATTCTCGATGGCCATTTAAACCCCTTCATATCCTTAATCTCCATCAGAATATTAGACCTTGAAGTGTTCAGTCGGGCTAACGACGTCGGCTGCGTCTCATGCCTATGCATGCTCTTTTTAGTTTCTTGTCGAGGATTGAATTCATGCTGCCTTTTATGTTCGGGTTTATCCAAGGTCGGGTGAAAACTTCTCCTCGGGTTCATTGTCTCCTCCATATTGATGTACTTTTCTGCTCGGGTAAGTAGCTCGGTCACGGACTTCGGCGGGTTTTTTGAGAGAGACATCTTGAAGGCATCGCCCCTTATAGCATATGTGAGGGCGGAGATTGCTGCCGTGATGTGAAGGTCGGGTATCTGAAGCCTTTCTTTGTTGAACTTGGTCATGAAGTCTCGCAGGGATTTGTTCGGTCCCTGCCTGAGCTGCATTAGGGATGCCGCCGTCTTCCTGATGCGCTTGCTACTGGCGAAGAAAGCAGAGAACTTGTCGGCCAGGTCAGAGAATATGGCAATAGAATTGGCCTCCAGTGTTGAAAACCAATCCCTAGCAACGTTTGTCAGTGTTTGAGGAAAAGCTTTGCACATTACGGGGTCTGGTGCCACCTGGAGGTTCATGACGTCCGTATATACGTTGAGATGGTTGGTAGGATCAGTTGTTCCATCGTACTCCTTCATTCGGGGAAGCTTGAACCTGTCTGGGAGCGGATATGAGAGCACCTCCGGTGTGAAAGGAGTGTTAGGGGTGAAACTCGTCATGCCTCGGGTTCCCTTTTGAAGTCCAGCTGTAATTCCATCCTGTATGATCTTCGCTATCTCTCCCGAATCCATGGCGACCGGTCTCTGTGGCGAGGCTCTTGGTGCCAAACCGGGGCTTTGACCCCACCAACGTCATAAGCTTCTCGAGAAGCCGAGAGCTCGGGCATCCTCCATGAACCCTACGTAGTCCTCATCGTTGGTGCGCATTCTTGTGTCGGATTAGCATTCCTTTGGCTTAGCAAGTGGGTCAAAATCGTCACTTGCTGCCGAAGTTCTTCGAAGGCGGCCGCATCTACCACCTGCGGCTGGGCAACTGGTGCTGTAGATGTTGCCTCCTGGTGTTCCTCGGGCTCCTCCATCGGCGGCTGGCTTGGTGCGGGGGAAGTCGTTGGACGAAGACCTGAACGTGTGTTGACCATGGCTTTTGGTAGCGTTTCCCACAGACGGCGCCAATGATGCTACCAAAAATCGTACCTGTCGACTTCCGAGCTTGACGACTGAGAATGAGCACGAACGAGGTCTTCCGGTACCTGAAACAAAGGCGTCGAGGTGTGTCCTCGTCGCCCCTCCGATGCTTAAGTCATAGAGAGAATTTATGAAAGCGATATATGCTGTAAATTGTATCTAAAGAAGCGTGTACCTGATAATGAATGTGAATGAGGTATTTATAGAGGTAAGTGGTAGACTCCCAGTAGGACTACAATGTTGAGATGTCTAGGACTCTTGGTGCAATTGGGAGTTGTAGTGTGGTTGATTTTGAATTACCCACGTGTCTGTATGGACATGGAACTCTAGTAGTAGAATTCTCTCAGAATGATGAAACACATTCTCATAAGGACTCTGCTTGGTAGTCAGAGATCGATCTCGAGGAGTATGAGCCCGAGGAGGTCGAGCTTAATCTGGCCTGGAAGCAGTACTAGCTCCTCGGGATATACTGCTCGGGAGACTCTCAAGGATTGGTATCATCAGTATTAATTAATTATTGACATTAATTTGTTAGAATGCGTGGATATTTATTATGATTTAGTTTTTTTTTTAATTAATTGGCCACTAGTTGAATTGTTTGTGGATTTTATTATCATCGAGAGAGGTAATAGAATTGTTAGCACATAGTAATAAATATTGTGAGGTTCGATAGAGGATAGAGATATACATCTATGCCTTGCATGGTTCATAATGATGTTCTAGTTTGTTAAAGCATTTATCATGTTCGTATTTTTCATCGATAGATAGGAAGGTTGCATGAGGAGAATATATTTAATTGCTATCGAGAGAGGTTTTTAAATAAATTTGAAACTTTGACCAACTCGCATGATAACAAATTGTCAATTTAATTGTTATACTAAAAATGGATTAATAAGGGAGATTCTAGATCTTAGCAATGTTTCTCAAAAATTTGATAACCTCTTACTTTAATTTCTTATATGTGATAAATTAGATATAGATTTATTATAAATATTATTGCTATTCGATTAAGAGTATTATTAACTTTAACTCAATTAAACATGTAGTCCTCGTTGGTTCGACACTTTACACACTACTATATTACTTGATCACTACCCGGTTCACTTGCGGGAAATCAGACGATCAAGTTTTTGGCGCCATTGTCGGGGACTACTGTTTTTGATACGTTTAGTTAATTTTAGCTTTAATCTTAATTTTACTGTTTTTTCTTTAATTTAGTTTATTTTAAAAAAAAAAATTACTGTATTTCCTACTTACTTTTTCGAGAACGTGTATGCGAAGTTTGAGAATCTGTGATCTTACTCAATTTGATCCAAAGATCGAACGAATATTCAACATTCGAAAAAGACAACTGTTGGAAACATGCCAAAAATATAAAGAGAAAGATATGGCAGAAGAAAATCCGAATCAAATAGCCATCGGGGCAAATCTGAGAGTAGAGCAACCACAGGAAGTTGCAGCCAACGAAAACGCAAGGTTGATGGGAGAGTACATGGTTCCACCGGTTGTGGAAAGCCAATCCATCATAGTATACAAACTTCCACCTGAGGACGAACATGATCAACATGTTCCAGAATGCATTACAGTTCTTTGGGAGACCTACTGAAAATTCCAATGCCCATATCTCAAGATTCTTGGACACGTGTGCTACCATCGAATATTCGGGCGTTTTAAGTGAAGCAATCAGGATGAGGCTCTTCCCCATACACTTTGAGAGATTCAGCTAGGGAATGGTTGGACACATTTCCTCCTCAAAGTATCACCAGTTGGAACAGCCTAACTCAGAAATTCCTGAACAAATACTTTCCACCAAAACGAATTTCTAGATTGAGGGATGAAATCACTACATTTTCTCAACTTGACTCGGAGTGCTACTATGAAGCTTGGGAAAGATACAAGGGATTGCTCCGCCAGTGCCCACAACATGGACCGCAAAAATGGCTTCAAGTGCAATATTTCTACATTGGGCTAAATCTGACAAGCAGAGCTAACGTTGACTCCGCTTGTGATGGATCAATTACGAAGAGAACAGAGGATCAAGTCTATCAAATCATGGAGGACTTGGCAGTCACCAGTGCATTGTGGCCAACAGAGGGAAAATGTGTGTAGAAAGTAGCTGGGATACATGAGGTGGATCAATTAACAGCCATCTCAGCTCAACTGGCAGCTCTAGCTCGGAAAGTGGAACAGCTGAATGTAACTCAGATAGTGGGCCTAAGCATGGACATCTCTTTTCTCTACAACTACCTGTTCCACGAAGCCTACCTTCTTTCCATGTACTATCTTTACTTTGTAATAAGTCTAGAGTGTCAAATGAAGTTTAGCATAAGCACCTTGGTCATCCTTAATCTCGAATTCTATCTTATTTGTTGAAATCTGGTCTACTGAATAATAAAGAGCATTCTTCTTCCACTGTGGTTTCTGATTGTGCAACTTGTAAACTTGGCAAAAGTAAGACTTTCCCCACCGGACAGAAACAAGCTTTCTGCCCAATCCATCCGTTGTGCCTTCTTGGGATATAGTGTCACACACAAAGGTTATTTATGCTATGATCCAAACTTTAATCGGGTTCGTGCTTTAAGGAATGTGCTCTTCTTTGAAAATCAATGGTTATTTCCCATGTCTTCCTCACAAGAGTCTTTCATTGCTTTCTTGCCTTCTTTTGATGACACTTTTAGTGCTCCTAGTATTCAGATTGAAAGGTTCCAGCCAAGCATGGTATACCAGCGGAGACTTCCAGTGCGGCCCCCTTCCGTTCCTGTCTTGCCATCTGCTCCTTTGCGCAGATCCTCTAGAGTATTTGGTCCTCCTGACCGTTATGGATTCTCATCACTTATGGCAAGTACTACTACTTCTGCACTGTCTGCCAGTCTATCTTTTATTGCTATCCTTACTGGTTACTCACAGGCAGTTAAAGAAAAATGCTGGCAGCAGGCCATGCAGGAGGAACTATGTGCTCTTGAGGCTAATAAGACTTGGGAAGTGATGGATTGTCCTGCAGGTGTGACTCCACTTGGATGTAAGTGGGTCTATTCTATTAAGGTTAAGTCTAATGGTAGTTTGGACAGGTACAAAGCCCGCTTAGTAGCTCTTGGAAATAATCAAGAATACGGTGTAAATTACGAGGAAACTTTTGCTCCGGTGGCCAAAATGATCACTATCCGCACAATGTTGGCTATTGCTGCTTCTCAAAATTGGGGTTTACACCAAATGGATGTGAAGAACGCCTTACTTCACAGGGATCTCAAGGAAGATGTTTATATACGTCCTCTTACAGGTTTACTTTCTACCCCTACTTCGGCAGTGTGCAAGTTGCGTCGCTCCTCGTATGGTCTCAAGCAGGCCCCTCGTGTATGGTATGAGAAATTTACTTCTACCCTACTCAAGTTTGCTTTTCTCAAAAGCAAGTATGACGCATCTTTGTTTCTTCGCAAAATTGAGATTGGTGTTGTCATTCTCTTGGTGTATGTTGATGACATAATCATCACAAGTACTTATTCGGTTATGATCTCCCAATTAAACCAGTATTTACAGGACTCTTTTCACATGAAGGATCTGGGCTCTCTTACGTATTTTCTTGGTCTAGAAATTACTGCTGGTTCACATGGTATTTTCTTGTCACAGCACAAGTATGCCCAGGCTTTGGTGGTTACTGCTAGTCTTCAGGACTCTACTCCTCTTGATACTCCCATGGAACTTAATCTTAAGCTACGCAAAGAAGAGGGTGACTTGTTATCAGACCCTCTAGCCTATCGTACGCTGGTTGGCAGCTTGGTCTATCTTACAATTACTAGACCTGATATTTCCTAATGCAGCCCAACAGGTTAGTCAGTTCATGGCTTCTCCTCGGCACCTTCATATGGCTGCAGTTCGACGAATCATTCGCTATGTCCATGGCACAGCTTTGCAGGGACTTTCCTATCCAGCCGATACTTCACTTGACCTTGTAGCATATAGTGATGCTGATTATGTCGGGTGTAGTGACACTCGACGTTTTACTACGGGGTGGTGTATGTTTCTTGGTCCGGCTCTTATTTCTTGGAAAAGCAAGAAACAAGACCGTGTTTCTAAGTCCACTATTGAGTCCGAATATGGGGCCATGTTCCAAGCTTGCACTGAGATACTTTGGCTTCGAGGGCTATTAGCTGAACTTGGCTTCTCTCCAGGTCATGCGGACAATACTAGTGCCATTCACATTTCAGCCAATCCCATCTTCCATGAACGCAGTAAACATATCGAGGTTGATTGCCACTTCATCCGTGAGGCGTTTGAAGCTCAGACTATCTCTCTTCCTCACGTGTCTAGCAATTTTCAAGTGGCAGATATTTTCACCAAGGCTCTCTCACAGCAACGACATAATTTTCTTACAAACAAATTGATGCTTATGGATAACTCGCATCAATTTGAGGGGGGATGTCAATAGAAGGCCATAAATTTTGCCTTTTTAATAGATATTAATCTAGGCTATATATACTCTCATTAATAGGAGAGGAGATTTAGCTTACCATGTATAGCTTCCTAAAATCACTCTGTGTAATTAGCATGTACAGATTTAAGTTTCCTTATATAACTGGTAGTCTTGCTTATATAATGAAAGACCTTTCAAAAGAGAAGGACATTAGGAACCATTCTGTTACAAGAAGCCTCTTTTAAAGCAGGGAATGCCGAGCTACCAATTTGTACTCATTACCATATAAGTTGTCATGTAGTCGAGAAGTGTTACAAACTTCATGGTTATCCAGTTGGGCATAAGTACTTCAACAAGGCCAAATCATCCAAATATTTTGCTGATGTTACTACTACTGATCAAGAAGATGATTCAGATTCAAGAGTTGGCCTTACAAAAAGACAGTATCAACAATTATTCTCTGTTGTAGCAAAAGGACAATCCATATAATGCCTTCTACTTCCCCCAATCCATCCAAGGAAGCTTTTCATCGCAAAGTTAATGCAGCAGAGGCTCCTACCATGTCTAGTATATCTATATCTTTTTCCACCTTTTCTCAAAGACCTTTATTCCCTACATTATCGATACAGGTGCTACAGACCACATGGTCTGCAATATCTCCCTGTTTACCACCATTGTTTAAGATGTATCTTATTTTGTAAAGATGCCAAATTGCAGTGAAACACCTATCACACACAGGAACGTTTCATATCAATGAAAAACTCATTCTAGAATATGTTTTGTGTGTCCAATCTTTCACACTCAACTTGATTTCTGCGAAAAAAGTTGCTCAATCACTTGTTTGTTGCCTTATTTTCTTTTCATATTGTTGGGTGAAAACTTGATCATTTGAAACCCGCAAGTGTATGAGATTGTGATCAAGTGATATAATGATGAATAGAGTGTCGAACACATGAGAACTATGTGTTTGATCAAGTTAAAATTAATTGCAACTTTAATTGAATAGTAAACATATTTTGTGATTTTTTTCTATACTAATACCTAAATTATCAATTAAACCAATTAAAGTAAGTAAATGTGTTTTTCAAATATTTGAGATGGATTGTTAAGATGTCAAATCACCCTTATTATTCCATTTTTAATGTAACAATTAAAGTGATAATTTGAAATCATTCGTGTTGGTCAACGTTCCTAATTTAATTGAAAGTCTCTCTCGATAGCGATTAAATTTATTCCTCTCATGTGACACTTCTATTTCTCGATAAAATATAAAAATATAATAAATACATTAAAAAGTGTTAGGATACCTATTGAAACCATATAAAACATAGAAGTATGTCTATATCCTCTATCGAACCTTACAATATTTATTATTTGTGTTTAAACGATATTATCTTTTTCGATAACAATAAAATCCACTAACAATTCAATTAATGATCAAGAGATTGAAAAAAAGAAGAAGATAAAAACGATAATAAATATCCACAAATCAAATTAAAGTCAAAATAATTAATTAAAAATTAAAAATATCATAACAAGGGTTCATATCATCATGTATAAAATTAGTCTAACACATCGAAATTATAAGAAATCATATTTAAGTGGAAAGACATAACTCTGATTTTTTGATAAATTGAGAAGATGGAGATGAATATTGAAATCTTGAATCTCTTCAATGATTTTTTGATAAATCTCCACTTGCGCCTTCTCTTCTTTACCCAAAAATCAAGTTTGAATATTCACTTGATTAAATTCTTGCAAGTAGGGCTGGACATTTGGTTCCATTCGGTTCAGTTCTATTCGGTTCTCGAATTTCGTACAATAATTAATTTTTTTATATTTACAACAACGCTATATTAGTTTGACTATGACATGTTCAACATTAACTCTTACAAAATAATATAGTCAAATCTAGTGATATCTTTTGAGTAACTCTTTGTTGAGTTCTTCATAAATTTGACTGTTAAAGTGACAAGAACAGGAAGATAGTCAATTCATAATAATAGAATGACAAAAACGACACTACGGTAGAATAATAAATTTGGTAAAATTTGGATCAATTTGATTAAGTTGAGCTGACTGAAAATTACAAATAGTAAAATCATATTTTACCTTTGAGCTAAATTAATTAGTTAACAAATTCAATTAGAAATTTTTTTTTTTGACTTATTTAAAATAAAAAATTAAAGAGATTCGATTCTTCGATTCTTAGTCTAGAACCGATAACCAAACCAAACCCGTCGGTTCTCGATTCAAATACCCATTCGAGTATTTAACTTAAGAAGAACCACTCGATTCGGTTCGGTTTGGGTCTGATTCTGTTCGAAAGTTTTGTCCAACCCTACTTGCAAGTCCCTTTTAATTTTCTCACAAAAATTATGAATTTTCCTCATTTGATAATAATAATTGATGAATATTGAATATGAGATGTATATGAGAGGTCCCTAATATATATTTCGCTGTTAGATATTTGTAGGAGTAGAAAATTCATTGAAAATCACATCCAAATTGGTTTCTAAAAGAGTTCCAATCGAATAAGGAAAGTTGTCTTCGCCACGATTTTTTTGTCTCTGCATATCAGTTAGTATTTTGGCCATAACTTTCTCTCCCGACATCCTATTGAGACAATTTAAAGTGATTTGGAAAGCTAACTCAAAGGGCTACAACATTTTTAGAATCATAATTTTTCCAATTTGGACGTTTACTATGTAAAAAATGGATCTCAGTATTCGACTAAAAATCTGGAATATAACTTGTGCGATTGGAAACTGATTTTGATAATATTTTGATCATATTCCATCCTTTTGTGTTCTAATTCCATCCAATCGTCTCCTAGATATTTGCAATTTGATCCTCAAACTTTGAACTTTGTCACTTTTCCTTGATTTTTCTTTTGTTTCTTCCAATTTCTCGTTCAACAATTGAGTTCATAAAATACAACAATTTAAAATATATTTTGTGAAAAGAACTACCAAATATCGATATTTTAGGCCCCCAAATATGTGTATAAAATACACTTATAACTTCTTCCAGGGCCTTTTGTCTTGGAAAACGATTGAGAAGGGTGAAGTGAAGCATGAACTTTATCAACTGCAGCATGCTTAAGTTTCTCCCAAAGCTCTTATTGACAACTTCTCCAAGCTTTTGAATAAAAAAATACCTTTGTTTCCACTTCTGTACTTGACAATAGTTCTTCCGTAGATCTCTGGCATTATAGACTTGGTCATACACTTTTGTCTAGGATATCTTTGTTCAATGATCCTGTTGTAAGTACTGAAATTGCTGATGTTAATGAAAGTCCTTGCTGCGTTTGTCCCATGGCTAAACAACACCATCTTCCTTTCCCTACCAGCACATATACAAGCACTAGAATCTTTCAACTTATTTCTTGTGATATATGGGGGCCTTGTTATGTGATGCACATAATGGATCCAAGTACTTCTTTACCATTGCAGATTATTTTTCTTCGAAGTACTTGGGTCTATCTACTGAAAACAAAATCTTAAACTCGCCACTGTATAGAAACCTTTTGTAATCTTGTTGGGAACCAATTTTATGCTAAAATCAAAGTGTTAAGAAGTGATAATAGGACATGATTTAAAATGATAGATTTTTTCAATAAAAATGTGATTTTACATCAAACAAGCTGTGTGGAACCACCACAGCAAAATGCTATTGTTGAGCACAAACACTAGCATCTTTTGAACATTGCCGGAGCACTTAGGTTCCAAGCTTCACTTCCTATGAAGTTTTGGAATGAATGCATTTTAACTGCCGCTTACGTCATCGATAGAATCCCATTTCCTGTGCTGTCAAATGAAACCCATTTGAATTGCTTTTCAACAGAAAATCGACCTATAGTCACATGAAAGTTTTGGTTGCTTGTGTTTTGCTATGACTATTTCCCAAGGCAGAACCAAGTTTAATTCCAGGGCTAGAAAATCATTTTTTTTTCTTGGCTACCATTTTGGTGTTAAGGAATACAAGTTACTTGACCTTAACATGAGACCATTTTCATTTCACGGGGTGTTGTTTTTCATGAAACAAATTTCCCTTTCCACACTATCAACCTTGTCGACCTGTCACCACAAACTACTGACAATAATAATTTGTATCCTTTTTCTCCTCAATCATTTTCTCCCATTGTTGAGCATACTAATTCTGATTCTTCTCCTTCTCAGCCTTTAAACTCAACACCTTCAGACACTTCTTCCACTCATGTGTCCATTGATAGCCATGTTCAAACTTTTGAGTTAGCTTCTTTCGCTCCTACTTTTGATTTATCTTATGCTATAGAAGAAATCACCCAAGCTCACTCACCCATCCGTGAGTCAACAAAAGTTAGAAAAGCACCATAGTACCTGCATGATTTTCATTGTCGGCAAGTGTGTAGGAAATCACGTTCTAATATTCTGTTTAAGATGGGAAGATTGTAATTAGCATAGATTTAGGAAGTATTTTTCCTTTCCTTAGATAGAATATTATTTTCCTATTTCCATCTACTGTACCATAGTATAAATTAGAGGCTTTGTAACACGTTAATTATTGAGTAAGAATATACAATAATTCTCTCATCACTTACTATATGGTATCAGAGCTCGGGTAAACTCAGACCCGAAAATCAATGGCAGAATCAACTGCCGACCATAAAAAATCAACTTCAGTCGAATCCGGAATCAGTGAAACTGAATCCGTTCACACCATGCTTCAATTGGAGGTGATAATTCCTCTTTTCACCTCACAGTTGAGAAACTCAATGGGAAGAATTATAGAGAATGGGCTCAATCCATTAAACTTGTAGTCGAAGGGAAAGGAAGAATAGGGTATCTTACCGGCGACGCGAAGCTACCCACTGACCCTGTTTATCTGCAGAAGTGGAAATTTGAGAACCTAATGGTTATGTCCTGGCTTGTCAACTCCATGGTGCCGTCAATTAGTAAAATTTATCTCTTCATGGCTACTGCGAATGATATTTGGGATAGTGTTCGAGAGATGTACTCCGACACCGAGGATTCTTCACAGATTTTTTAAATTAAAACCAAGCTGTAGAGAGCGAAGCAAGGCGACCGAAGTGTCACTGAGTGCTATATGGAGATGTCTTCTCTATGGCAAGAACTTGACCTAAGTACGGATGAGGAATGGGATTGCCCTAAAGACGGTATTCGGTATAAGAAGAGGGTAGAGAATGAACGATTGTATGAATTCTTGGCTGGGCTAGACAGGGAGCTTGACGATGTCAGAGGAAGGATTCTCAGTCGTCGGCCACTACCCTCCACTCGCGATGCCTTCGCCGACGTGCGACGCGAGGAAAATTGACGCCTGATAATGTTGAAGAATGGAAGTTTTGGGCCTGAACACGATGGGTCAGCCCTTTTATCTAACTCACATGGGCCTGCTGGATTTAACCCATTCTCTAATCCTAATGGGCCTACTGGGTTTAATGAAATTTTAATAAGGAGAAATTTTAATGATGGGCCGAAATCTTATGGGCCTGATTTGGGAGCCCAGATGCTTAGAGGTACTAAAAAATTTGAACCTAGCCCAAGACAACAAACGGGTTGTCCATGGTGCGACCACTGTCGGAAATCGGGCCACAAAGAGGATACTTGCTCGGAATTGCATGGAAAATCGTCTGATTGGAAGCCACGGCAAAACCCTAGAAATTCCATCTACCAAGCTGCAGTCCATTCCACTGAGACACAAAGTTCCACACCCAACAGTGCATTCAGTCCGGCACAACTAGAACAACTTCAACAACTGTTCTCGAATTTACAATCACCTGGCTCTTCGAGTTCTTTGGCTCACAGAGGTAATACCTTAAAATGTCTTAAAACCACCTTACTCTAAAAAATATCATGGATTATCAATTTCGGTGCGTCCGATCATATGACGGACTTACTTCACCTATTTTTGTCATACTCACCTTGTGCTGGCAACCTTAAAGTTAAAATTGCAGATGGTTCTCTCTCTCCAAGTGGCTGGAAAGGGGAGTATTCGGATCTCTAATTTCATCACTCTCGAAAATGTTCTACATGTCCCTAATCTCTCATGTAATTTATTGTCCATCAGTCAATTGACAAAGAGTTCAAATTGCTCCGCTCATTTTTTTCCGCCTTATTGTGTCTTTCAGGACCTATCATCGGGGAAGATGATTGGCAGTGCTAAAGAGTGTGAGGGACTCTACTACTTCGACGAGGCTACTGTGAGTTAACAACGTCAATTTGCTAGTTGTGATTCTGCTTCTGAACCTAAAAATAATGAAATTCTTTTATGACATTTTAGAATGGGTCATCCCAATTTTCAATATCTAAGACATGTATTCTCTTCACTATTTTCAAATAAAACCTTTTTTGATATGAAGTGTGACTTTTGTGAACTTGCAAAACATCATCGTTCGTCATTCAAAAAATCCGTGTACAAACCATCTCGGCCATTTACCTTAATACACAGTGATCTGTGGGGACCTTCTCGCATCCCCAATCGTATCCACACAAAATGGTTCGTCACATTTATCGACGACCATACTCGAATCTGTTGGGTCTATATGCTAAAAGAAAAAACCGATGTTCGTTTTGTGTTCATGAATTTTCACTCAATGATCCAAACTCAATTTCACACTAAAATTCAAATTCTGCGTACTGACAAGGTACAGAATATTTCAATAGTCCACTACGAATCTATCTCCAAGAAAATGGAATAATTCATCAGAGTTCTTGTGTCGATACTCCCCAACAAAATGAGGTTGCAGAACGCAAAAATAGACACTTACTTGAGGTAGCTCGGACCCTACTGTTCACTACGAATTTGCCTAACACTTTTTGGGGAGATGTTATTCTTACATCTTCCTACCTTATAAACAGAATGCCCAGTCTAACTCTCAATTTCGAAACTCCTCTCCAGAAATTTCAAACTTTTTTCCCTAACACTCACCTCACCTCACCTCTGACCTACCGCTAAAATTGTTAGGTTGTACGGCCTTTGTCCACATACACTCTCATCTCCATGCCAAACTCGAACCCCGAGCAATTAAGTGTGTATTCATTGGTTATTCACCTACACAAAAAAGGTATAAATGTTATGACCCGATCACAAAGAAATTGTTTGTCAGCCTAGATGTCACTTTCTCCGAAAACGAGCCCTACTTCAAAAAAACCTCTCTTCAGGGGGAGACCTTGAGTGAAAATGAAGATCGGTTCTTGAAAACACCTCTTGACCTTGGTTCCCCCAGCTCTATCTCAAACACAGAATCTAACATACCATTTATAGAAGACGACTTAAACTCAGGGGGAGAACAGAAAGAACAACATGACAAAGAGATGATTGTTTACTCAAGGAAGCCAAATCAAAGGAGAAAGGGAAACCCACACTCGAAGTACCAAGAGAGTCAGAACCGGTGATAGCTCCAAATCATGATGATCTACCTATTGCCCTCAGGAAATAAACTCGGTCATGCACTCTTCACCCTATCTCAAAATTTGTTGCTTATAATACTCTATCTTCATAATTTCGAACATTTGTATCTAACCTTGATAGTACAGAACTTCCAAGAAACATTCAAGAGGCCTTGGACATTCCCAAGTGGAGAAAAGCAGTAATGGATGAAATGAAAGCACTAGAAGCGAACAAAACCTGGGATGTGATGGAACTGCCTAGAGGAAAGAAACATGTTGGGTGTAAATGAGTGTTTAATGTGAAATACAAAGCAGATGGAACAATAGAACGGTACAAGGCTCGTCTGGTTGCAAAGGGATATACTCAAACGTATAACATAGATTACACAGAAACATTCACACCAGTTGCAAAGCTGAATACAGTTCGGGTACTCCTATCACTAGCAGCAAATATGGAATGGTCACTCCAACAACTTGATATTAAGAATGCATTTCTTAATGGGAAATCGGAAGAAGAAGTGTATATGATGCTACCACCTGGATTTTCTAAAGAGAATAAAGGAAATAAAGTATGCAAATTGAAAAAGTCTCTATACGGGCTCAAACAGTCACCCAGGGCATGGTTTGATAGGTTTACAAACGTGTTGAAAATACAAGGATACCAACAAGGGCAATCGGATCATACTATATTTTTCAGATTATTTGAAGATGGGACAAAGACTATTCTGATTGTCTATGTTGACGACATAATTCTCACTGGCGATAATACAGTTGAGATATAGAGGCTAAAAGGAGGATTAGCTGCAGAGTTCGAAGTGAAGGACCTGGGACAAATGCGATATTTTCTAGGAATGGAAGTAGCTAGATCGAAGAAGGGAATCCGTGTGTCACAACGAAAATATGTCCTAGATCTCCTTACTGAAACTGGTATGCTTGGGTGTAAACCGTGTGATACTCCTATGGACACCGGAAGAAAAACAGAGAATATTGGAGAATTTGTTGAAAAAGAGAGGTATCAGAAACTAGTGGGGAAACTAATCTACCTATCTCATACTAGACCTGACATTGCATTTGCAGTAAGTGTGGTAAGCTAACACTTGCATGCTCCAAGGGAAACTCATCTAGAAGCTGTATACAGAATTCTAAGATATCTCAAAGGCTCCCCTGGAAAAGGACTGTTGTTCAAAAAGGATGAGAAATAGAAGTATTCACTAATGCCGACTAGGCAGGAGCAACAGAAGACAGGAGATCAACCACTGGTTATTGTACCTTTATATGGGGAAACTTAGTCACCTGGAGAAGCAAAAAACAAAATGTAGTAGATAGAAGCAGTGCAGAAGCAGAGTTTAGAGCAGCTGCTCAGGGAATTTGTGAAGGTTTATGGCTAAAGAAATTGTTGAATGAGCTACAAATTCCAACAAAAGTTCCAATTAAACTTTATTGTGACAACAAAGCGGCTATCAGCATCTCACTCAACCCAGTTCAACATGATAGAACAAAACATATGGAAGTTGATAGACACTTCATCAAAGAAAAAGCTGAAGGTGGAACGATTTGTATGATCTATGTTCCTACTAGAAAACAGACTGCAGATGTATTCACAAAAGGACTATAGAGACAAACATTCGATGAATGCATCTACAAGTTGGATATGATCAATATCTATGATCCAACTTGAGGGGGAGTGTAGGAAATCACGTTCTAATATTCTGTTTAATATGGGAAGATTGTAATTAGCATAGATTTAGGAAGTATTTTTCCTTTCCTTAGATAGAATATTATTTTCCTATTTTCATCTACTGTACCATAGTATAAATTAGAGGTTTTGTAACACGTTAATTATTGAGTAAGAATATACAATAATTCTCTCATCACTTACTATAAAGTGCACTTCACTTCCCCAAACCAATCATTGGCCAGTCAGTCCTCTTCCAATTCAAGTACCACTTTTCCTTTGACCAATTCCTTATCATATCATCGTTTGTCTCATGATTATGCTGCTTTTTCAACTTTTATTTGCTCTCAAACTGATCCTCAAACATACAATCAAGTTGTTAAGTATCTGGGTTGGTGTGAGGCTATAAAAGCAGAATTGGATGCTCTTGAGCTCAACAAGACTTGGGAATTGATTGATCTGCCACCTGGTAAGGAACCAATAGATTGCAAGTATGTCTACAAGACTAAATTTAATTCGAATGGGACAATTGAAAGGTTAAAGGCTAGATTAGTGGCTAAGGGTTATACACAACAGGAAGGGATTGACTATGATGAGACTTTTTCCTCTGTAGCCAAGATGGTCACAATTTGTTGTCTCCTTGCACTTTCTGCCATACATGGCTGGCATTTGCAACAATTTGATGTTAATAATACTTTCTTTCATGAAGAGCTAAAAGAGGAAATTTATATGCGTAAACCCTCGGTTGTGACAAAGGAAAACTTGGACAAATATGCAAACTACTCAAAAGTTTATATGGCCTTAAACAGGCATCTCGTCAATGGCACTCCAAATTTAAGACTCACTTATACACTTTGGATTTCAACAATCCAAATCAAATCATAGCTTATTTACAATGATTAATGGAGATTCCTTTACTGCTTTATTGGTTTATGTGGATGATATTGTGGTTGCTAGTAACTCCCTTGATTGTATTAATGCTATCAAATTGTTCTTGAATACCGACTTTAGGATTAAGGATCTTGGTATCCTTCGTTAAGTGGCAAGATCTGTATAAGGGATTCATTTATGTCAAAGAAAGTATGCACCCGACATACTAGCAAATTCGAGTACTCTTGGTTCCAAACCAACTAAACTTCCCATGGACCAAAATATCAAGCTCAACAAAGAATTGGGGTGTCCTCTTTCTGATCCAAGTATTTATAAAAGACTTGTTGGCATGTTATTGTATTTAACTATTACAAGACCAAACATGAGCTACTCGGTGCAAGTACTCAGTCAGTTCATGTCTCAGCCAACTGATCTTCATCTACAAGCTGCTCACAAGGTTTTGAAGTATTTAAAGGGTAGTCCTGACCAGGGTATTTTGCAACAACTGCTTCTAAGTTTACTTGGATTAAACAATTGCTGAAAGACCTGCACATTCCTCATCCATCTGCTGCAATTCTTTACCGTGACAATCAGACAGCTTTGCATATTGATGTCAATCCATTGTTCCACGAACATACTAAACATATAGAGGTTGATTGTCTCCTCATCAGAGACAAAATTCAAGAAGGCAGTCTCATCACAGCTCATACCGACTCATTCACAACTGGCTGATATTTTCAATGGGGCCTCTCTTGTTCTGTCCTTACCGCTCTCATCTCCAAGATGGGAATAGTAAATATCTATTCTCTATCTTGCTCGGGGTATTGGATTTCACACATGAAGGTTATGATCATAATCATAAGCTGAAGTCTGAAGTTTAACTGGCGATGAAGTCTTTTACAGAAAGACCTTGGCTCAGCTTACAGAATGGAGACTATTCTTGGAATTTCCTTTTTCTCCTATTATCGAGCTGTTTTGAATTGTATAGCTTTTCTATTGGTTGAGTTTGTTATGTACAGTGAGGTGTATATTCCTTTTGTAGTGGTCATAGGTTGTATATAGCATATATAAGCTGATTCTTGTGTATTTTTTCATTCATTCGACTCTTATCATTTCAATGGAGAATTCTCAAGTTCATACACTGTTTTCCTTCTCCAATTTTCATATCTGAATTCTTATATCATGAGAAGCACACACCAGTAAGTTTTTTCAGTATCATCTTCAACAAATTAATGCAGACGATGAACTGCACTTTTGCAATCCAAGCTCATTAATATTAGTAAGATTTGCTCAGCAAATTCAGTGTCCCACCATCCGATAACTGATTCCAATGAATTAATTATAAAATACGAAAAATTCAACAAAAACCAAACATCTTTATCGAAATTTGAACAGAAAAAAACAACTACAAAAGAGGATTTTACTTTACCTTGCAGGAACCAGACGGGTCAATTGTCGATGTATTGGAAACCGTTTTCTGCATCAAATAAAGGTACGTGCTTTTTCTTTAATTAATTAATCTTTACGAGTTCTAGATAAATAAATTATTTAGATTGTATTTTTTGAGGTAAAAATAATAATATTTTAATCAGCCGACATTTGGATAATATGTTCAACTTGTAACATTATTTATTTCTCTCTTTTCTTTGTCTCAAATCAGAATATTAATTTTAGAATTAATGGAGATTCCAACCGAACAAAAACACTTTATGCACACGCAAACGTTATCTTGTATACACATGCGTCACTTTTCTAAATTGCCCCTTGAGGATTTCAAAGGTCAAAGTTGTAATTTCCTTACCCCACGTGAAGTGTTGTACTTGAGGATTAAAAAGTTATGAATCTATAAAATATATGGTTAAGCCCTGTTTGGTTCACATTATTTTTTCATTCTCATTTTTCTACTCATTTTCAATCGCATTTTTCAATAAAATAATATTTTCTATCATATTAATAATTTTTCCTTTTTTTTCAACCACATATTTCTCATCACATCAACAGTAAAAATGCATTCTTACCTTCAAAATGTGCACCAAACGGGAGCTAAATTTAATTATTGATTTAAATTAAAATTAAAATTAAATTTTAATTTATATCAAACAGAAACTTAATTTAAAAATCGAAATCAAATTCATCTATTGTCACTTGTCATGGTCCAACATTTGTCATAAAAGGTAAACAATAATTGCTTTTATGATTAAAGCTACTATATAATTTTCAACTTCTTACGTAAGTAAAATATTATGTAAATATAATGACTTACGGTAACATCAGTTCTATTTTCCCTCTAATTGATTTTATTGAAAAAGGCGAAATGACTCTTTCCCTCTTCGAATCTGAGTTGATAATTAGTAATTACATTTCTAACTACATATTGATTAAAAAAAGGAACAAGATCAATTGAATTGAAGCCTACTTTGTTAAATGATAAATATATTCAAATCATATTTTTTGTTAATCACTCTTCATTTTAATTGCAATGTAGGTCCTTCATTTTCATTTTCTTATACTTATATCTCCAACTTTTTTAGTGCACTTATTTTTAACCTTTAATTAACTAGTACATTTTGTCTTTGATGGCAAATCTGTTCAAATATTCTATTATCATGAGAAAAATATTTTATCGAACTTTTGTATTTGTTGGTTATCTTGCTTATTTAACAATGTTGGTTTATGTATTAAGTGAACACGAGATTTCACACGATAATATTATAAATGATATAAAAAGTTCAGATAAATTTTATTCCACATAAAACCAAAACAACTTGTATTCATTATTGACATCATTCTTACATTCTTTCGACTTATGGTCGACAATATGAACTTTCAATAACATTTTAACACGTATTATAAATTGACGATAATCATAAATCATGTGGTACTTATATCTACATTCTCGAAAGTACCCAATTCTTTAGGGGTCGCACTGTATGGTATAAAGAAACGACCAAAAGAGGTCAAAGATGACAATACGCGAAACTCGAGTTAATTACCCCAATGGTCACTGAATTTTACCGAAAGTTTCCATCGGGTCACTGAACTTTAAAAACTACGTAGTTAGTCACTGAATTTTCGAAACTGCAACCCCATCCATCACTGAACTTTAAAAATCACTCAATTCGTCACTGAACTTTGCAAAAAATTTCTAAGGGGTCATTGAACTTTGCAAAAATTTCCCAAATGGTCACTGATTCAGTGACCATCTGGGAAACTTTTTCAAAGTCCAGTGACGAATGTAGTGATTTTTAAAATTCAGTGATGGATGAAGTTGCAATTTTAAAGTTCAGTGACTAACCACGTAGAATCAATGACCATCTGGAAAACTTTTTCAAAGTTCAATGACGAATGTGGTGATTTTTAAAGTTCAGTGATGGATGAGATTACAATTTCGAAAGTTCAGTGACTAACCACGTAGTCTTTAAAGTTTAGTGACCTGATGAAAACTTTTGATAAAATTCAGTGACTATTAGGATAATTAACTCCGCGAAACTCAAACCTAGTCTTCAAGTTAAACAAATGTCGAAAGGCCTTTTTTAATCAATGTCAAAGGTCAAAATTGTGCCCCAAACATCCAACTTGCTTTTTGCTAACCATAAATACACGGATGAACTGGCGAACCGCCATGAAAATGAAGTTTCCTGAAACCGTGTGGCGGTTTGCAGATATTTCTATTTCTTATTAAAGCCCTCTTCGCCAAGAAATATCATGAATTTGGCAACTTAACTGAATCTTTGCTTTTTACGAACCCAATCGATGAGGATTCACCACACATTATATAATCCAATTTACGTCTAGTTCAAGTGAATGGTTTCAAATTTCAAGCTTCCAATACCCCAACTGTTCTTTCTAAATTCCAAGGTTCATTTTCTTGATTCATTTGGGCCTTTTTTGTTTTCTGGGTTTTTGTTCAAGAATGTGCTTGTGTTGATTTCGTCTATTGATTGTTGCTTTGAATCTATAATTCTTTTGTGCTTGTGCCTATTTATTCTTTCATTTGCATAAATTCTTGGGTTTTGAATTTAATTTTCATTTCCAATGTCTTATTTTGAGTTTTGTTAAATTTCTTGGATTTTTTTTTCTGTCCTTTTTGTAATTGGACTGCAGACCCGGTTAACTTTTGTCCGAAGGTTGTACTTTCTTTATCAATGGGATCAACTGATGTCTATACAATGGAGTTTCAACCTTCATCCCAAATCAAAACCCTTAAACTGTTTGATGAATGTCCATATAATTCCAATACTGAAATTCAAGGTTCTCGGGATAATCTTGAAGATCAGCGTGAGAAAGTTTCTTTAGCTTCTAAATGTGAAAGCGGGATTTCTGGTATCGATAATGGGCAAGATACTCATATGTTCAAGAATGGCTTAATAAGAGTTCATGAGGAGGATAAGATGTATGGGATAATCAAGAATAAGTATGTTTCTAGTTTGAGTAATTGTGGACTGCATACTGAAGTTGAGGCCATACATAAGAAAGATTACTCTGGTGTCATGTGCCAAGCGAAGTTACAGTCCTTTTGTATATACACACGAGCAATGGAGCAAAATATCAGGGGCGGCGCCAATGTCAAATATGCTTGGTATGGTGCTTCCAAGAATGAGCTCAACGACATTCTTTTGCACGGTTTTGGCCATTCCATGAATATTGGAGAATATAGTGGTGGGATTTGTCTTTATCCGGCTGATTACCCTATCGGAAGGTAATGCCATATAAAAGTACTCAGAATTTTTATTTAACTGAATTGGAGTATTGTTTTGAGGATTAGTTTTTGTGCTAACATGATTTTGCTTATGTAACAGTTTTCAATCCTCTGTTGCTGATGAGGATGGATTAAGGCATTTGTTACTTTGTCGTGTCCTATTGGGAAGGACGGAGATTGTTCAACCGAATTCAGGACAGTCTAATCCAAGTTCTGATAAATTCGATTCTGGGGTCGACAATTTAGCGTGTCCTAAAAATTACGTTGTTTGGAGCACTCGCGTGAATACTCATATCTTGCCAGAATACATTGTTAGTTTCAGATCTTCAACTGGTTTGGAAGGTGAGAAACACAAAATGATTTTTTTTTAATTTTTGGGAAAATGATTATTCGTTATATGTAATTCTTAAATGAATTTGGCAATCTTATACTTTCAGGTTATCAAAGAATTTCGCATCCTCTGAGAAGGCCAATTTCAAATTTTATTCCATTTCCAGCTCTCATAAAAGCACTTTCGAAGTTCTTACCTCCTGATGCCATCAAAGTGATAGCAAAACATTATGGTGATCATAAGGTACATATTTATACTCTACTTGTGTAAAATAGGGGCTTATATTTCATTGATGAAGATAATTTTCTTATGTCTCAATGCTTAACTACAGGAGAAGAAGATGACACGGCTCGAATTGATTCAACGATTGAGAAATATAGCAGGGGACAAGTTGTTGCTTGTAGTCATAAAGTCTTACATGGACAAGGTACAACTTGCTGCGTGAACTAAATCTCTTCTCTCTTTCGAATCTTCTTATTGCTTAGTTGTTGACGGCTCAGTCCTTGATGAATTGAAATTGTAGCAACTCCTCAGTGAGTTTTTATGTGTGAATTACCGTCATCTTGCATTTACTTTTGAGTCGTGACTACTAGAGTATGTAATCCATGCTAGGTGCCATTGTACTTCTGTTGATTACATCGTTTCTTTTTAAATGCGTTTTGGTTAAATTACATTTCATTGCTTGGGCAGTAATTTTTGGTGCAGTCTACCAAGAAATGTGACGGGATAGGATTGTAAAATTGATGCAACTAATTATATTAACAATTTTTCGGAGATACATTTTTGAAATTGCTTGATGAGTGAGGAAAAACTTTATATTCGGGGAGTTCTAGGATTTTATGTTATTATCCAGTTAAACTTATTTGGCAAATTCTTCTTCTTTTCAAAACCCCGATCCCCGTGTTTCAGTCTGTTCTTCTTCATATTCTGTTTCTGCTTTTTTACTTTGTTCATTATTTGATTGTTAAGTTTCATCTCTGCCAATTTTGCTTGGTTTCATAGTACTGACCAATATATTAATGTTTGGTATTGGCAGATGAAAGCACCGCAAATCGGCTTCTCGCGTAACTGCAACAATCGAGGGGTGAACTCAGACTTGCAGGAATGGATGACGTCTTTGCGATAGGCATACCTAACAGATACATTGACAAGGATACGACTAACATTCATAGACGAGCTTGATCATTTGTTCAGACAGTAGGCATAAGTGGTACTTTGTTGTAACTTTTTCCTTGTAGATATTGTAGTTGTAGTTGATCAGGACAAACTTGCCTTCATTCTTTGAAACCAGCTGCTTCCTGCATTTAGATGACTTCTGACGGGGCGTGGCCTTACACGTCGACTAACAAATACTATTGGTGCTATCCGATCTTGTAATGTTGGATCCATTTTGAGGTCTTTAATGAAAAAGTATATTCAGTTGTAGTGACAAATGTTGTTCGTTGGTTTATTTCTGTTACAATATTCGTGAAGTTCTTGTATTTGTGACTTTCTCGGTTGTTAGTTACCTTCTCTTTAACATGTGCTTATAGATTCCCCGGTACTTGGATATTGTGCGTGAATGTAGACGAGTTAACATGGGACTAAGGATAGGTCTCTGTCTTGCCAACTCGAAAAGCGGACAACAGGGGCAAGTTGCCAACTAGCAACTACGAAAGGAGAGATTCAATAATCCAATGAAAAATTAAACTTTATTTATAGATCCATAAAACCCACAATCAGGAATTATGATGGAGATTTGAAGCAACCAAATTGAAGATTTACAGATCCAGATTCAAGATTCATTAATCAAGTCAGAAATCAATTGATTAAGGTATGTTCCGCGTTAATTCAGTTTCTTGATGATTTGACATGAAGATCTTGGTAAGATCATAAAGTTCAAGTTTTAATAAAGTTCTAACAAGTGCTCAAGTAGTTAAAATCTCCCTTGATCCCTTTATAAACGAAAGAGGCCTGCTATGTCTTGGTTGGACCATGACAGGACCATTGAGCCCACAATTTTTTTTTTTCTTTTTACATTCTTAGCTTTTCAAAAGAAATCATAAAAGATTGAATATTATGTGACATGCATAGAGAGCAACAACTCAGTACCCACTAGGCCACGGCAAGATGCGGAGCGGTGGGGGGGCGGGGGGGTCACCGTTATTAATAAATACATAATTCATGTAATTTTGTCCTCTTAATGTTTTCTCATCTTTTTTACGTGAAAATCCTGACTCCATTATTAATCATGACTTGAACGGTGTTGGATTGCCTTGAACTTCGACAACCCAGATCACATGTTTTTTCTTCCTCCTTATGTGAAAATCTTGGCTCCACTACTAATTACAACTTGATTGGTGTTGGACCGCCTCGAAAATCAACAATTCCATTCACATTTACACCCTTGCGCAAAACTAGATTGACGTAGTACTACACTCATTTTATCATTGAAATCATTCATCATTTGTCTAATTGAACAATGTGTATACAATGATTTTAAATAAGCCTTAGAAGAAAAGAGAAAATGAGATGAAAATTAGGGTAAATCATTAGTTTAATAATAATGTTTAGGTTAAGGCCTGCAGACAATACCTACACCCAACACTCAAACAACACTCCAATGGTCCCTTTACTTCCACACAAAGTTTACTTCATTAATGGCTAGTAATACATCATTTGATTGCTTATAACTATGTTAATTTATACATGAAATTTTGTGATAAAAAATAGTGAAATTGTTTTTTAATGAATTAATAAGAGAGAGTTTTTCTTTATATCATTAATTGTTTTTAGAAACACCGTGGTAACATAAGAAGATGTTCGTTCATGTAAAACTTAATTGTAGCTTGATATCTTCAGATTTTCCTCTTTCGCGCAAATTTCGCTGCAGCGAGGTATTAGCTGCGCTCAATCAATCCTAATTTTGTTCGAGTATAATATTCTTAATTAAAAACTTAACCCTTATTTCACAATCATGTTAACCCTCATTTAACAATCATATTATTCTTCTCGTTTTCATCATCTTTATCGTCAATGTACCTTAAATTCTAAAATTTCATCATATCACAAAACAACAAAAACGAAATCATAATAAATAGCAACACATTCTGATGAAAACATGTAAATATCACACTTATTATGGACCTAAGTGTTGTGTTTTGCAAAGTCTTGAGCCCGGTTAACAAATCAAGCCACAATTAAAATTCAAATTAATCTTCACAAACTTCAATTTTCCCCTCTTTTGGTTGACTAAGTCAAACAGAAAATAAATAAATAAACTAAAGACAATAAAAGCGTAACGCGTTCATCCATTTGATTTGATTTTTATTTAATTTTGCCAACTAAATTGAAATGTTTCTAGACAAGGTTGAAATCTATGGACTATAATATTTTTTTTTCCCTAGATTATGAAGCTATTTGACTATTTCCAAATGAAGCCGATTGAACTAATATTTGAACACGTGTGTAGTTCACAAATATATTTTAGAGTCGCGTAGTTCTAGTTTTTTCAAAATGTTTTAGATCCATTTTCGTCTCGATGAAGTTGAATTTGAATTTGAATTCACGCGTCGAACTTTGAATGTCTTGATGCACTATCATATGCTGAAACGAACCATCATTTTGAGGAGCATGTTAAAAAACAATTGACGTATAACATGAAAGTTTTTGTTTTAAAAAAGGCTATGCAAATTTTGGGTAATAAGAAGTGAAAATAAAATAATTTTTATGGATCCTATTGCAAATGTCGTCACCTACCCAACAATAGAAACGAATCCTTAAAAACTTGGAAAGTGAAAAATTACTACCTCCTTTACGTGTTATCCAAGCAAAGTACTAAAGTGTTAAAAAAAAAAATTCCAAAAAAAATAAATAAAAATTAATTACAATTTTTCCCCCTCTATTCTTTTCATGCAAAGTACCAGACGAGACAAGTTGTACATGTACACCACCCACTGCTGTTGACAAATCAGACAAAAGTCAACAATTCGAGGTCTGAATCCACCGACTTCATCGCTGACCATAAATCTTAGCTGCACCTTACCGCACACGATCAGACCCTCCATCTCGCGCGTATATGCCTTTTCTTTTCTCTTTTACAAATGCGTTCCCAATTTGTTAAACCGTTCACGCCTATATATCTCTGAACCGTTCCATTCATAACATAATTTTCAGGAAAAATCCTTCAACTCTGTCAGTAATCAGATAATGCAGACGGGTCAAGCGGTCTCAATCTCCCCGAGCTTCAACAGCTACTCCAATAGTAAACTTGTAGAAATCGCAGCTCGTGTTGTTGAAGAATTCAATGAAGAAGAGTCCAATTTTGATGAATTATATGAAGAATTTTATGACGAAAGTGAAGAAAAATATGAAGCGAGGTCGAAAGATGTGGGGAAAAATGATATTGATTGTGATGGTGATGAAGATGAAGAATTTGAGTTTGCATTTGTGACAAGTGATTCTGAATTTTCTTCTTCAATTTCCGCTGATGAAATCTTCTACAACGGTCAGATCCGACCGGTTTTCCCAATTTTAAATAAAGATTTATTGATCGGAAATTCGGATTCTTCCTCTAAGGCAGCTCCGATTAGGCTTCCATTGAGGAAGCTTTTCATGGAGAGTGAAACGACATCGTCTTCTTCATCGGGGCTGGCTGATATCGCCGGAGTTCAGGCGGAAACGTGCTGCACGTGGAGGCCGAAGTCATCGTCGCCTCCACCGAAGGATGCGGCGGAGGGAAGGTGTAAGAAGAGGTGCACTTTTAAAGACCTTTTGAACATAAGTCTCAGTGATGGCGATCAGGGTACTTCGGCCATTTCAACTCCGAGTAAACAAAAGGAAAATGAGATTATTAAAAAGTGTGTAGAAACACCGGTGGT
Organism: Fraxinus americana; assembly: GCA_035079005.1. Lineage (NCBI taxonomy): Eukaryota > Viridiplantae > Streptophyta > Magnoliopsida > Lamiales > Oleaceae > Fraxinus > Fraxinus americana. The sequence goes on from CM068712.1 coordinate 3,366,661, forward strand.
TGGTGGCGGAAAAGTGAAAGCGGCGGCAGCACAGTATGGCAGAAACGGCTGTGACCGGCGGAGGTTGTACCTGCCCTATAGGAAAGATCTGGTGGGGTTCTTCGCGAATATAAATCGGTTGAGTAGAAATGCATAGCCCTCCTTCTACGATGCAAGACACGCTTTACATTCTATTTTAAGTGTCACGTTTCAAGTTACGAAGCACCGCTCTTCGATGTATGGCTCGATATTTGCTCATTCCATTCATGAAAAACACTTCTATACCATATTATGGTCTAGAATCCTTACCTTAAATTTGACTTAACAATATAAGATCTGTCTTTGCGAAAAATAAGGTTAAAGGAGAGACGCGAGAGGAGTAATGAAAAAATAAGGGTTTGGTTTATCCCTCCAACTTTTGACACACTATCAAATTGCATAATGCTTATGAACACGAGTATCTTTTGATTTATGTAAAACATGTCTCGTATATTTAAAACATTTTACACTCAATTCATCTTCAAGGCCCGTCACTATCATTATGATTAAGGGTCCTTTTAACGGGACTTTTAAAAATTCAAAATCTAATTCCGAGATTAAAAAATTATTTTTTTAGCACGTTCAAATAGTTTTTTAAAAGCGTTCTAATTAGAAAAGCTTCTACAGAAAGTTGACCAAAGATAGTTTCCTTACTCCGAGGAAACTGTTATACAAGATGTATCACCTTGCAAAACAGGTCTGAAATATATATATATTAACATTCTCACTTCACGAACACTCTAATTTCTCGTTTGTTTTTCTTTTTTGTTTTGTTTTTTTTGTTTTTAACATGGCACGAAACTTCTTGCTTAATCAGTGAAACGTGATTGGCATCACGTTAGAAACCTTAAAAAGGCATTCACTAGAAATCTTTGACAAGACAAATAAAAGGTAGAATTAAATAAAGTTTCTTGTCACAAAATTAGCTCTCACATTAAAATAATTACCAACTTAAAACTACTCTACACCTGTTTTGGATTAGATTACACGTTAATCCTTATTTTCTAAATGACTTTGGTCGCGTTCATACGGAATGTAATATTTCATGTCAAAATTTCGATCCATATATAGTTCATCATATGAAAAAAAATAAAAATAAAAATGTTGTGTACATTCCACTAAAATTTTAACACCACAAAATTAAAATTATAGTGAAGCGTCAGAATTTAAATGGGACAGTCGAGCCGAGACAACAAGTAATTTAATCAAATTATAGTGATAAAATGAAGAATTTGAGTTTGCATTTGTGACAAGTGATTCTGAATTTTCTTCTTCAATTTCTGCTGATGAAATCTTCTACAAGTGAGATCCGACCGGTTTTCTCAATTTTAAATAAAGGTTTATTCATCGAAAATTCGGATTCTTCGTATAAAAGCATCTCCAAGAGACTATCTATTTTTAAATAGCTTATTCTATGGAAATCAGCTATAAATTTAGAGAGTTAAAATTTTGAAGTACTCCAATAAGTTCTTAATATTTAACACTTAATTTTACTACTCCCAAAAAAATATTTATTATTTTTCTTTATCTTTTATTTTAACTAGTTTTTTTTTAAAATTATTTTATTATTTTCCTACATTGAAAATTGAAATACTTTGAATGCATTTAATTATAGAGAGTGAGTTTGACTCTCCAACCTACTCTCTAAATTAAAATGTTAAATTCAAGAGTCTCTTGAAACATGATTTTAAATGTTGACTCTTTAAAATAGAGAGCATCTCATGTTTAAAGAGTTTCTTGGAGATGCTGTAACGCAGCTCCGATTAGGCATCCATTGAGGAAGCTTTTCATGGAGAGTGAAACCACAACGTTTTCTTCATCGGAGTTGGATGAGCTCGTCGGAGTTCAGGCGAAAACGTATTGCACGTAGAGGTCGAAGTCATCGTCGCCTCCATCGAAGGATGCGGCAGAGGGAAGGTGTAAGAAGAGCAACTCCATCGGCTCTACTTTCAAAGACCTTTTGAACAGGAGTCACAGTGATGGCGATAAGGGTGCTCCGGTCATTTCAACTCCGAGCAAACAAAAGGAAAATGAGATAATTAAAAAAGGTGTAGAAACAACGGTGGCTGGTGGCGGAAAAGTGAAAGCGGCACGGCAGCAAAATACGACAGAATTGGCGGTGATCGTCGGAGGTCGTACCTGCCCTACAGGAAAGATCTGGTGTGGTTCTTTGCGAATGTAAATCGATTGAGTAAAAATGCTTACCCATCCTTCGACTTTGTAAGACATGCTTTACATTCTATTTAAGTGTCACGTTTGAAGTTACTAAACACTATCCTTCTACGTAAGGCTCGATATTTGCTCATTCCATTCATGGAAAACATTTCTACACTAAATTATGGTCTAGAATCCAAAATCATTATCGTAAAATCGACTTAACAATCTAAGATTTGTCTTTCCGAACAATAAGGTTAAAAGAGAAAGACACGAGAGGATTAATGAAAAAAATAAGGTTTTTGTTTGTCCCTCCAACTTTTGACACACTATCAGATTGCACAGTGCTTATGAACGAAGTATATTTTGGTTTATGCAAAATATTTCTCCAGTACTTGAAACGTTCTACACTCAATTCATCTTCAAGACCTGTCACTATCATTATGATTAAGGGTCCGTTAGACGAGACTTTTAAAATGTCAAAATCTAATTATGAGATTAAAAAATTATTTTTGAACATATTTAAATAATTCTTTTGAAAGTATTCAAATTAGAAAAACTTCTATAGAAAGTTGACCAAATGTAGCTCCTTTGGTCCTCAGAAAACTGTCACGTAAGAAGAATCACAATGCAAAACGAGTCCAAAATATCCATCTTAACATTCTCATTTCACGAATACTCTAATTTTTTGTTTTAAGGTTTGTCCTTTTTTTTAGCGAAAAAACATAGCACGAAACTTGTTGCTTAATCAGTGAAACCTAATTGGCTTGACGTTAGAAACCTTAAAAAGGCATTAGATATATTTTACAAGACAAATAAAAGGTAGAATTAAATAAAGTTTCTTGTCACAAATTTTGCTCTCACATTAAAATAATTAGCAACTTAAAACTACTCTACACGTGTTTTAGATTAGATTACACGTTAATCCGTTGTGGTTTTTGAACAAGTACAATAAAATATTTTCTAAATGACTTTGGTCGCGTTCATATTGTGCATGCGCACGTACGTAATATTTCATATCAAGATTTCGGTCGTTCATCATATTAAAAAAAAAAGGTTATTCCACTAAAATTTTAACACCACAAAACTAAAATTATAGTCGAGCGTAGGAATTTAATCAATGGGATAGTCGAGCCGAGACAACAAATTCGGACTCGATGAGCATAGCCCAACAAACCATGTAGACAGTAAAAAGCTTTAACATATGGATCGTAAGTGTAGACTGAAGCAACAGTAAGACCTTATTGATGGGTTGATTCAACAAACATGTTCTCTTTTACATTTACTATTATCAACGTCCAGCAAAATTTATACCTTCGGATCAACCTGAACACCTCTTTGGTTACATCTCAAGAATCGAGTTTTCCTCTTCCTTTTGTATTTCACTTGAATTAAGCCCGGAACTTCCTCCATTAACGTTCACAACACCGCCAAATTCAGACGGCTTTGTGATCCTCTGCAACTCATCAGTTACGTCTGAAGAGCGAACCAGGGATTGCTCATCAGTCAATTGATCATCTTTCTGTAATGACTTCTTTGGCTGTCTAATAGCTACAGCTGCTTCAGGCATGGCAACAGGAGGTGGCTGGGGAGGTACCCAAATCCGCTGAACTGGTCGAACATTACTTGTTACATTGGAAGATCCAAATTTCTGTTCGTCCCCAGCTTCAATTTCTGTGATTCTGACATTTTTCCGTTGCCACCAAGGAACTGCATCATCACCATTTGACTGCTTATCTTTGAACTCGTAACTTATGCTGTTGCTGCTTTCTTGAGACTGAATAACATTGGTCGAGGTGCTCTGAGCTTGATTAACCTCCCAAGGCTGTTCAACAGATATCAGTATTAGTGAAGGGCTCAACAGAATGTATCTGCTCGAGTCGAAAAGCCAGTGTCAAATGCTGTCAAAATTTATATAAAATCCATATTTTAGTAGCCAGGTCTTTCTCAGTTACTGGAGACGAAAAATGATTGGTTTTTTTTTTTTTTTTTGAGAATTTCATAGATCCATTAAAAGCCTGAAAATATCCCATTTCTTGGAAGAAAAAATTGGGACGATGAAACAAATGAAAATCTTGCAAGGCAAACCTTAGGCCTTGGAGCTAAACGAGGAAGTGGCACCGGTTGGTTGGGATTTGGTGGTGCGTCATTGATCTCCTGAGAATAATGATTATACAGATGGTTAAATATTAAAATTAGAGAATTCGAAAACTGATTATACAAAATTCAAAATTAACGAGAGTGGACTCACTCTAATGTTGGATGGTTTCTCCCCTCTTTGAATCATAGCCATGATCTGCAAATACTTACGAGTATGTTTGATTATAAAATCTTATGTTGCAAGTGTGAACAAAATAGTAAGAGACTTAATCCTATGATGTTAAAGGTAGCCAAAACTGTTTCACGGAAGCATCTGAAACCATCAAAAAGCCATATGCCACTTTTAATGCAGAGAAAGAGCAGAGAGGGAATGGGATCACAAACACACAGATCATATCCTCAGAAAACATTTAGTGGCATGTTTGGTAAGTAATATTATATCGTATTGGACGGTGCGATAAACAAACATTTAATTTCTTTTTCTTATTTAATAACGTTCTCTAATCCACCTTACCAGAGATGCCATAGGTAGCAAGAGAGTGTGAAAAAATACCTCCATATACGACTTAGGATGAGGAGCAACAGAGGGTTCCGCCAATGCAGGTGGTGACGAAGATCTCACTGAACAGAATATTCAAAAGATCGTTGATTAATCAAGGCCAAGCAAAAACAAAGAGAATTAGCAATTGATCAATGAATAACTACCTGAACGTGAGTCAGCATCCACCTTGCCATTTGCATAGGGTTGCTGGAAAATCAAACACAAATGTTAATGAAACTTACGAGAACTCGAAATTGGTCAAAAATTAGCTTTTCATATCTTCAGAATTACTAGAAAAAATAAACAAAAAATCTACAGGAATAATTGGCTCACCCTTGAACCAGTCCACGAGACCCTGTTATCATCTTGTTCCGCCATCAGAATTCTTCCCTGGGTTTGACCTGATATCAATACAGAAAATAGAATCAGTTAACAGACTGACATTGTGAACAAAAGGATGTTATGCAGATAACAAGGAAGATTCTAGAGAAGTCCACTCGGACCACTCCTAAACTGGAAGCAGAGATGTGAATGGTCAGGGAAGATATATACGGCTATTGATACACGTACTGATATATAACCAACGTGAAAATTCCAAGATACGAAAGTTGGACAGGAAAAGAATATCAGGAGACAAAAAGGCATCTCGGTAGGAATTCAAGTCATTGCAGCCTAGTGCACCTAACCAGCACCTGCTCCCCAAAAATTGCTATTGTACTTGTCCATGAGAATAATATGTGAAGATAAAAGTTCACAAAATACTGGACATGTAAAATAAAACAGGAAATTAGCTTTCAAGTGAGGCATCCTGCTGATTCTTGTTCAAACAATCGTTTATGCATGAGCACCGTTGTTTCAGAAACCAGACTGAACCAGCCGGTTGAACTGGTTGGACTGTCAATTAGTCATTTCACTGGTCTGGTATCACACCTAAGCCCAGTTCCTTCAAAAATCATTTGCCTTCCAGGAAACAGGAAGAACCCCTGGTTCAACCCCCTTGGACCTCGGTCAAAATGCCTTTTTCTTGGGTTTTTGTGGTATGACTTGTTAGACATCCAATCAGCCTTTCTCATCTCCCTTTAGGTGTGTTTGGTGGGAGGAAAAAGCAGATGGAAAGCAAAATGATATACAGTAATCTATTCGTGCAATCTTTCTTCTTCCCTTAATAATAATTTGCACAAGAAATATCTCATTCAAATTACTTTAGCCATTATAATGACTTTGCATAGTTAACAATGTGTTAGGGTCTAAAAGGGCGGGATTCCAATCCCCATCAAGCCTGGGCTTTTGGGAGAGATGGTTGGGTCCTTAACACAATGTCACACATTTTCATAGCTATATAATTTTTAATAAATAAAATATGTATAGAAAAACTATAACATCGCAGATTATTGCTAAAAGGAGAAAAAGAAGGGGAAAACCAACAGCTGCACATTTCAGAGTAATGAACAGAAATCAACTTCTTTATTACCTTCTAAATTATGCATAGCAGTACTCATCAACTTCATCTCACCTAATTGCACATTTATCACACTGATAAGCTCTTCAAAGCATCTCTTCTCTGAGAAGAACTTGAACAAGTCAAATCATGATCATTACAAATTAACTCATGAGTGAAGGAAATAAATTATCCTATATCATATAGAATAAAACAGATTTCATTATATACATCAAACTGTGCACCAATACGTGGCCATCACACTCTACCTTCAGTTTTTGATATCAATATCTCCTGGCTTGTCCGAGCTACATCTGCTGCTGCAGCGGCTGCGGCTTTTGCAGCAGCTGCGGCTTCTTCTGCTAAACTCGGCTTTACTTTGTATTTCTTTTGCAGATCCTCTTCTTCTTCATCCAATACAACCTTGCGAATCCAAGACTTCAACCTGGGAATTATTGCATTCTACACAAACACATACAACGTATATGTAAGATGACATAGTGAATATTATAACATTTGAATGGAAGAAAACTCCCTATAAAAGTAAAAGCACAATACAATGAAAAAATATAGTTTGTTAAAGTTTATGCATTTAAAAGAGAACACCTATAATTAATAGCATCATCGTAGTGGATTGTACCTTGAAAAGTACTGCTGTTCCAGCTCCTGAAACAGCCAGAAAGCCCACAGCAAGAAGGGCATGAGACCAGTGAAAGTGAGAAAGCCTCCCAATTGTTGAAATGCTGCCTGCAGGTGCAGGCTGCAAAGTTTGTATTGGAGCTTGGTGTTGAATATTTGATGGAGCTTTTACGCATGCATCTGTTTTAACATGAATGACCATCAAGAACAGAAAATAATTAGGTAAGGATTACCCAATCTAGGTCTTGTTTTCAGAATCAATATGGAACGTTGAGGAACTCAAGAAACAGAAATATTTCATACCTTGACTTGTGGCAACCTGTTGTGTAGTTGTTACAGCTGGGGTTGGATCCTGTCAATTATACAAACTAGTGAGATCATTAGTTACCGCTTCTGAGTACCAGCAAATGCTATAGCTTAAAGTTCTATAAAGAAGTATAAACTAAGATGTTTTGCTCCAGAAAGGGAAGGGGGGAAGCGACTTACAGGAACACGACGGAAGGCTTCATCTATCTCCTCTTTTGTGAGTCCTTTCCTCTCAAGAAATGACCTTCTGTAAATAACTGGTGATCCCCTAACGTTTGGATGTGAAAGAAACTTCACAGCATTTTCCACTTGCCCTTCTCGAATTGGTTCTGAGTTCACAAATACAGAAGATGGAGAACTCTCCTTTTTCGGTTCTACCTTGGCATTCTGACCATCATCAACGGTAGGTTGTGCGACCTGTGAAACTGTAGTTCAAGTTGAAAATCAAAATTTTCAAAATAGAAAGATTGCCGCACCAAAAAGAATGTCAATGAATGCAGACCACATCTAGGAGCCAGTCAACTAACTAGTGCACCCTCAAACACAGTGAGTAAAAAAGAAAGATTGAAAACAATTCTGTGTTTTAAGAAACTTATAGACATTGGATAAATATCCAATAGAAGTAGAAATTAACCAAAGGATTGATTAAAAAGGATAAATGCACCAAACTCCAAATTTATTAGGAATAAAGGCTGATATTGTTGTATAGAATTAGATGATATGCGGGCAAGCTGTATCCCAAAGATTACACTAAATCAGAAGGCAAATATTAGAATGGAAAAACAGGACAAGCAACAGTTCATTGGATGAGTTTCAAAGTCCCCTTAATTTGGACTAGGAGCTATAATCCAATATGAAATTATTTATATAACTGACAGTAACAAAAAAGGCACTTTTCTCTATTATAAGTTTGCCTCATGAGAAGACAAAGCCGTGTGCATGATAAACTAAAATTTCTCAAACAATTATGGAGTTAAACAAGTGGGCTTTTCTGGGCAATCAATTCTAAGATCTTGAATTAAACATTTATTGCACATCTTTCAGTGGATAACATAACCTAGTCAGTACAGGTGGCTTCATTAGAATCAGAAAAACGACAGTGGTTTCACGATGAGACGAATTACATCGCTCCAAGAATAAAATTATGATGCAGAAGCGTGAATATTAAATACTCTGGAGTTGTTTGGAAAGAATTACATCACTTCACTAGCATTTGTTAATTTGAATAGATAGATTCTAAAAATATGGCAGGAGATCTTAACATTTAGAGCCATTTCAGCTCTGGAAACCATACTACGACAATGCCCATAAGTAATGTTACAAACATAACTAATTCCAAACATCTTGTTCTAGTATGTTTGGCCCAGCTTAAAAGGCAAAACAAGCCTTGTTTCTAGCGCTTGTTCCGCAGCATCAAGAGTGTCACTGGCTCATTGCCAACGAAAGCCAGCTTTTTTTGCTTTTAAGCAAGGCCAACGAACTGTAAGTGGTCCATCTAACCTAACAGTGAAATCGGAGTAAAATCAATCCCGATCAATTAAATTTGTAAACTAAACTAACCCACTAAAAAAAATAACTAAATAAGAAAATTTTGAATTTTTGGCTGAAAAATAAGCAAAATCAAGGAGAAAAGTCACCTGGGTTTTGCGGCTTTTCGTCAATTGAATTCAGAGGAGGGTCAGATGGCGTCGCCATAGTGATTGTTGAGCGCCACTATTCCTCAGCTGAATTTCAAATCAATAGCATATAAGAGAAAACGAACGGAAAAATAAGGATGATACAAACTAAAGGATTATTACCTTATGAAGATGAAAATTTGATGATGGCAGAAGCTAAACGGCATAGATGGTGGTTGTATTCTTGTATTCGCTCATCCAAAGCAACTTGTTAGTGGGAAATTTCATATATTATGCCTTCGTGGGGGAGAAAAAAGAACATTTTATTTGGGTACCTTACCCCATTTTTATTTTTAATTTTTTTTAAAGTCCAATTTGACATATTTTTTAAAATTTAAATTTTTCTCAAACTCATGTCCGGGATTAAAATCAGCCTTTTAAATGGAATTTGATAAAAATTAATTAAAAGTGTGATTGAAAAGTTGTGGATCCAATAAAATATATGACTAAAATAATTTGTTGACTTTGACTTAAATTAAAATCTATATTTTAATTTCTATTAAACTGGGGCTCAAAATCAAACATTATTTCAATTAAATAGTTTTATACGTGGAATTATAATTTTTTTCTACTTTTTAAACACATTCTTAAGAAAATTACATTTCATAAAATCCATTGAATTTTACTATTTGCATAGCAAGGTTTCCTCACAATATAGGGTGACTCATGACCAATAAAAAAAATCGTGGACCCCCTCTATTGTGAGGGGGGCTGTACACCGGGGCGTCAACCTCGGTGTACATGTAGCCAAACCCAAATCTATTATCAAAAAGTCTCTACCAAACAATGACTAAATTTCTCTTCATGATGATATGTAGACGTTTTTTAAAGTTACTTTTGTTGATATATAAATTAAATTCACGTTCTAAAAATAGTAAGTAAATATTTGATAAATTAAAAATATCACTTAATTAGTAACCAATTTCAATCCCAATTCTAAATGAGATAATGATTTTATTTAAATTTTTTTAAGGCTCAAGTAATATGAAAATTAACTGAATAGACAAAAAGTTTCATAATGAGGAATTTTTTACTTGGCAACAATTTTATCAATCGAGCTCTTTCTCAAAAGATGAATCTAAAATTGGTTTGCATTTTTTCTTCGCACTCAAATTGAAATCACTTCATTCTCAATTTTTTTTTTTTACCAAGTTAAATTTTTCGTTTTTTTACGCCTAAATTTCACTTAAACTTTCTAAAGCTTGAAACTTGATCTTGTTGTATAATGTCATTTTATACTTTTTAGAACATTGATTTTTGCAGTCCAAACATCACATATGAATTACGTTTTCATATTGTAGAAAGTAATTAATTTTTAAGGTTATGGTTACTTTAATATCTTGTTTGATAAAATAAATTGTAAAACATAGCTATAATTTGAATTATGATTATCATCGATGGCGTATTCAGTACCCATTATCAGGGACGGACCCAGCACTCGGTGAGGGGGCGCCACGTTTGTACTGGATCTACCGGAGTCTTCAATATTACCGAGAGCCGGGTCACTATCGTTGCTGCAGAGAGAAGACGGGGAAGAAGAAGAAGACGGGAAGCAGAATGACATGCTAATTTCAGCTATTACTTCACATCATGATTCTGGAAAAGTCCAGTATTTTCCACAGTATTCAAAGGCTGTAACCCATGCTGTTTCAACATCGGCGTGATGGTAATTGATTTGACAAAATGGAGAGCTCACTGGTATACATAAAAACTCGAATGCTGGATGAGAATTTAAAAGAGGTACAAAAATCTATGAATTGGGCTCATTGCCTCCATATTTACTAGTTTTCGTTGGGAATGTTGAAGGAGTAGAGCACCGGTGGAATCAATACGGACTTGACGGCGATAATCTTGAAGGTTTGTGCAGGGATATGCATCTGGGTCCAATGAGTTTACTCCACTGGAGTGGAAAAGGGAAACCATGGTTGACGTTGGATACTAAAAGTTCAATACCGTCGGGCGTGCATTGGGTGCAGAGAGAAGACGGGAAGAAGAAGGGAAGAAGTAAATCATTGGGGCTTTTTTTTTTTTTTTCTTCCGGTTTGGCCCTTTTGTTTTGGGCTGAGAGTTGGGTATTTAAAAAAATTTGGGCCTTCCTTTTAGGGAAGATTAACTATTCAAGAAAATAAGTTTAGCTTATTTCAAAAATAAGAACACAAGTTTGAAATTTTCAAAATCAGATTTTTATTAAAAAAAATTTAAATTTTTATTTATGAAATAATAAATTATTAAATTAATTTATTATTAAATATTTAATTATAATATAATATAATTAACCCATCCCACATTCACCACCCCTACCGCCCTACTCCGGCGAACTTTCCAACAATCGTTCCGGCGACCGTTCTGGCGACTTTTTCGGCGACCGTTCTGGCGTCGATTTTTCCGGCGACTGCTCCGCTATATTTTTTTGTACAGTTAACATGTTTTTTTTACGGTCACAACCCAGGTCACAAGTCACAGCTCAGGTCGCAAGTCACAAGTTAAGAGTCACAACCCAGGTCACAAGTCACAAATCAAGTCACATGCCAGGTCACAAGTCACAACGCATGATTGTTTGTTTATTAATCACATATTTTCAAATTTATTAGTTAATTTTTAATCACAAATTGTCCAATTTTTAAGGTCACAGTTAATCTAAATAGTTGGTCACATACACCACAACCATCGTAGCCCCCATCCACCACCATGAGCACCACCACCACCACAGCCTCCATCCACCACCAACTAAAAACACACCCCAAAACCCACAGATTGTGGAGCTGCGATCTGGACATGGCGCATAGACCAAAACCAACACCACCACCAAGATCCACTATCACCACCATAGCCACCACCATATCCAACATAACCTCCACCACCGTTGGATCCAACAAAATCACAGCCGCCCAAACACCACCACCACGAGCACCACTACCACCACACAAAACATCGCCACCACCCCAACCATCAGATTTACTACCACAGCCGCCAACACATAAAACACCATCACCATCCCAACGCCAGATCCACAACTACCACCACCCCAACTGCCGATCACCACAACCACACCTCAGATCCCTCCCCCAATTTTTTCTGCGGCGGCAAATTCGAAGCAGCTTTGCACCGCCTTTCGACGCCCCTGTGAACAAATAGAGACCGATTGGAGCCTTCTCGTAGCGTAGTGGCCTCCTAGCATCATGGGCAGTTGCATCGCAGTGCTCGGTGGAGCCTTCTCGACGGACTACAGCGGCCCCGGCTCACAGGGAGAGGACGGAGAGAGCGCCGCGATTAGCGACGCCATTCTTCCGGTGGCGATTCAGGAGGAGAGAGACGAGAGAGGGTGGGTTTGGTAATTAATTAGGGATTGAAATGTATATATTTATTTTATAAAAATATTAATTAAAATAAAATATCTGATTTTGGAAATGTGAAACTTCAAATCTGATTTTGGAAATGTTGATACATAAAGCAATGTTTTGTGTAATTACCACTTTTTTTTTTTAGTTTTGGCTCTTTTTGTTTTGCCCTTTTGTTTTGGCCCTTTCTTCTCGGCTTTACGTTTTCGCCCATGTTGAACTTTTGTGCTAAGTCCGCCATTGCCCATTATGTCCTAGAAGGCGTATTCAGTACCCATTAAATAATATCTTCATAAGTAGGTGATTCCATCACCATATACTTTTCACTACTATAAATTCAAAAAGTGTTCAATATCTATCACATTTATATGGGCTCAATTTGATATACTATAAATTCAAAAAGTGTTCAATATCTATCACATTTATATGGGCTCAATTTGATATTATTGTGATTTTAAGAGAATAATCTGTAGTTGTGCTAAAGAAATAATCAGATGTAGGAATAATATGATAAGTGTTTGGTAAACTTTTATTTCAAAATCAAGTAATTGTTGAAAAAAAAAAAAGATTCAGTGCTAAGCATACATGCAAATATTAAAATGGACATTGATTATAATATTTTTTTTATATTATTATCATCACTAGTTGTATTGTAATATTTGTGCTATAATTATTTTCAATTTAAAAATAAATAAATATTAACATCTTTATTAAATAAATAAATAAATAAATTGTAGAATTACAATATGAAAGTATAGTTCAAATAGTAGAAAATGAATTAGTTTAATTTATTAGGGTTAAAATTGATATTTTAATTATGGATAATTGGGTAAGCTAAAAGAAGCTACCCTTTTGCTACTACTCAAAATTTGCTGGCAAATAGATTCTTCTATAACCATTTTTTTATTTTTTTGAATTTACCGAACGCTGGTACTACAGAGTTTTTAAGGGAATCAATTGTAGCCGTAATAGAGAAATAATGAAATGCGAAAAGAATCACATAAGTGTTAATAAACTTTTGTTTCGAAATTATAATCAACATTTGAGCATTTCGTTAACAAAAGTGATTTTTTAGTTCTTCGTGTATAAAATTACTAAAATTGACATTAATAATAATAATAATTATGTTGTCGTCGTCATCATCATCATCATCAAGGGTCAATGCCTCTCCAAAAAGTCAAGATTTCATTGCACCGAACTAGATACATTTAAAGCCAAATACCATTGCATATGTGATGGTGGCGGAATTTAAAAAAGTTAGGATGATTTTGTGGTTCACAATGTCTGTGTGTTTCATATCACGGGTGGAATACATGATGATAATAACTTTCAGATTGTAGAGGAGGTGATGCCACAAGAATGCCCCTTAAGGCATAAGTACTTTTATGGTCATATCATGGCAAAGCTAGAGGTTTCGGAATAACATTAAACTTTCAATTGTATAGCTTCTTATGGGAGAGTTACTACTTTATTTAACACTAAGAATTATGGTGTTGTTGTGTAGTCTTTTTATTAAATTTTTGTTAACTTCTTTTCATGATGAAACTAGTATTACAACAATTGCAAGGATTGACTTTTTCCTTCATTCTTTAAGTATGTAGATGAATGTAAAATATTTATGAATTCCATAAAAAAAATAAAATAAAAAATAAAAATTGAGCCTTCCAAAGGGGTCGATAAGGCTAAATATGTAGTCGTGAAGACGATAGAGACAAATTAAGTGCATACTACACTAGCACAATTTAGATAATTAATGACTACACTAATGCTCCCTTTCATTTCACAATTCACACGAGCAAGAACAAATAATGCACGTGCAACCAACGTGCATAAAATGCATCCATATGTGTGTCTTTGTTCTTTTATATAATACTGAGAGAGTCGAACTCACTCTCTCAGTCCATAATACTTTTATCTTATTATAAATGCATTAGATACATTTAAAAAAAATTTCTTAGCTAGATGCAAATCGATACGTATAATAGCATAAAATGAAATATTCTCTAACGATGAATATTATTTCTTTGTTGTCTTCTCAAGCCAAAGAGAGATTGGTTAGCTAATAAACTCAAGTGTGCTTATTAATCAAGTTTGTCCCCTTCAAGGTGAGAGATTATCTCAATCCAGTTCGAAAAAGATTAACATTCAAGCTTAGAGTTTGACTTGAAAAATAATCCAATAAGACAAACTTGACAAATTAATGACAACAATATAATGTTCATTCTCAACTCTTAATACAAAAACTCTAAACGATAAAACAAAACCCTTTTCACATTCTCCCTAAGCTGAGATATGGGTCTAACGGTAACATTGGCTGGGGGACCCCGAGTGTTCCTTCCACGGGCACCTGTACCTACACCGCATGCTGTTGGAGATTCGAACCCTGGTCTGCTACCTTATGTTTTGTCATTGTCGCACTTTTATAAAACACGTTTTTACTTATAAGCTGGCTATAGTGATCTGCTGACACATGTCTTCTGTCTTGACCGTTGGATGAGATCTGGATTGAGATATATATGCTGGCTGCGACTGTTCACCTCATTCTGGAGTCTTCTCGCGTTCGATTGAGGGTTAGGGTTTGAGAGAGTTTAGAGATAGGGTTTCTTCTGATTCGATTCTCTGTTGATTTGGATGAGAATTTGAATAGGTTTACAAAACTGACCCAAGACCTTGCCAACTGTGATGAGAAACTCTCAAAAGATCAGCTGACTGTGGTCCTGTTGAACTCCATTAGTGACAGGTATAGAGACATCAAGATTGCCTTAGAATATGGTAGGGAAGACCTGACCATTGATATTATTATTAATGCCCTTAGAAATAAAGCATTAGAAATAAAATCAGAGGCAAAAGATAATGGAGATACTCTTATGATAAGGGGGAAGGGTCACAGTAAACCTAGTTATCACTTCAAGGGTTTTAATGAAAATAAATCCAGATGGGGTGACAAGAATAAATCCAAAAATGCTGCAAAAGAAAAAAAATGTTTTCACTGTGGGAAACTTGGACATTTTATTAAAGACTGTTATAAAAAGAAGAATGAAATGAAAGAAAGGAAGTCTGATGATGGGAATGCTGCCTTAGTGTATAATAATGAGGGAACTGAGGATGGTCTTGTTTTGGTTAATGTTGAGAAAAAATTGAATGATGAATGGATTCTTGATTCAGGTTGCTCCTTTCATATGTGCCCTAATAAGAATTGTTTTCTTGACTTTGAAAAAACAACTGGTGGGCAAGTTATAATGGGTAACAACATGACCTGTAAAATCTGTGGAATAGGAACTGTGAAGTTGTTACTTGAGAATGGTAACATTCTGTTTTTGAAAGGAACTAGATATGTACCTGAATTGGAAAGGAATCTGGTGTCTCTAGGAATGTTAGATGACATGGAGTTCGATATAAAGTTGGGTCAAGGACATATAAAAATTCTTAGGGGGAATGACTTGATCATTAGCTCCCCTAAGAGACATAGCCTATATTTTTTAAAGGCAAAACCTCTGCTTGGTTTGACTGCTGTTGCTTTAACTGAAAATTTATCTTTAGCAAAACTGTGGCATGAAAGACTTGGTCATATTGGTAAAAAGAGTTTAAATGCTTTACAAAGTAAAGGAGTTTTTGGAAATCAAAATTTTGGTGACATTGGTTCTTGTGAACAGTGTTTAATTGGTAAACAAGTCAAACTTCAATTTTTGCCAGGAATTCATAAAACCAAACAGATACTTGAATATTTACATGCTGACTTGTGGGGTCCTGCATCTGTCTGTACTTTGTCTGGCTATAAATACTATCTTTTGATCATTGATGATTTTTCAAGAAAAATTTGGACTTTCTTATTAAAGTCAAAGGATGAAACCTTTTCTGTTTTCAAAGATTGGAAAACTCAAGTTGAAAATCAAACTGATCATAGGATAAAAATTTTAAGGACTGATAATGGTTTGGAATTTTGTAATTATGAATTCAATTGTTTTTGCAAAGATTGTGGTATTTTAAGACATAGAACTGTCACCTATACTCCTCAACAAAATGACATTGCTGAAAGAATGAATAGGACTTTACTAAACAAAGTTAGATGCATGCTATTAAGTTCTGGCCTACCAAAATTATTTTGGGGGGAAGCTGTAAAAACTGCTGCATACCTGATTAATAGAAGTCCTACTAGTTCTCTGAATTTTGAAATACCTGAAGCTGTGTGGTCTAAAAATCCTGTTGACTATTCACATTTAAAAATATTTGGCTGTGCTGCATATGCTCATCAAAGTATTGGAAAATTAGAACCTAGATCACTTAAATGTGTTTTCTTAGGTTATGGTGAAAATGTGAAGGGGTATAGACTGTGGGTTAAGGGAGAGAGAGGCTTTAAGGTCATTGTTAGAAGAGATGTTGTCTTTAATGAATCTGTCATGCCATGTCTTGAAGGAAAAGAAAATAATTTGACTGATAAAGATGTTCAACTTGAGGTGGAGTCTCTGTCTACTGAAAAGGGAACTCCTATCCCTGCCTTATCTGATTCTGTCTCTGGTGAAACTGAAAATTTAAATGAACTTGATATTGATCTGAGTGATCAGACAGACACTACTGTTTTACCTATTAATGATTATCAGCTTACCAGAGATAGAGAGAGAAGACAGATTAGGCCACCTTCCAGATTTGATTGTGATGAATTTGTTTCATTGTTTACTTTCCAAGAACAACTTGAAAATGAGTCAAACACTTATAATGATGCCATTAATAGTAAAAATGCAAAGAGTTGGAAAGCTGCCATGGAAGATGAAATGTGTTCACTTCTTAAGAATAACACTTGGATTTTAGTTGAAAAACCTCAGGGGCAGAAACTGATAGACTGTAAGTGGATATTCAAGATAAAAGAAGGAGAAGGGGGGGATAAAAATGTTAGATACAAAGCTAGACTTGTAGCTAAAGGTTTTACACAGAAAGAGGGTGTAGATTACACTGAAATTTTTTCCCCTGTTGTCAAGTATACTACTATTAGATGTTTACTTGCTTTAGTTGCTCATTTTAACTGGGAACTTGATCAACTAGATGTAAAAACTGCTTTCCTCTATGGTGATTTAGAAGAGGAAATTTATATGAAACAACCTGTTGGTTTTGAAAAAGGAAACTCTGAAAAGGTTGTATGTTTACTAAAGAAATCTCTATATGGCCTTAAACAAGCCCCAAGGCAATGGTACAAAAGATTTGACTCTTTTGTTCTGAAACTTGGTTTTCAAAGAAGCAATTATGATACATGTCTCTATTGCAGAGGAAATGGAGGTAAAAATTCTCTCTACCTTGTACTTTATGTTGATGATATGTTGCTTGCTAGTTATGGTAAGTCTGAAATAGATTTTATAAAACAAAATTTAAAACCTGAGTTTGAAATGAAAGACCTTGGTGCTGCTAAAAAGATTCTTGGCATTCAGATTTATAGAGATAAAGATAAAAATATGCTATTTCTAAATCAACATGACTATGTGATTAAAATCTTAAAGAGATTTAATATGTTTGACTGTAAACCTGTGACTTTGCCTCTTGCCAACCATTTTAAACTATCTTCTGATTTCTGTCCCAAAACTGATGAAGAATTTGATAGAATGTCAAAAATTCCCTATGCTAATGTAGTTGGTTCAGTCATGTATTTGATGGTATGTACCAGACCTGACCTTGCCTTTAGTATCAGCATACTTAGTAGATTTATGAGTAATCCTGGAGAAGAACATTGGAATGCCTTAAAATGGTTATTAAGGTATTTGAAAGGTACATCTAATTTTGGGCTTATGTTTAAAATGAATAAAGAAGGAGTTACCTTGAAAGGGTTCACTGATTCTGACTTTGCTGGGGATAGAGACAATAGAAAATCTACCTCATCTTACTTCTTTACTCTGTGTGGTACTGTGATCAGTTGGAAATCACAGCTACAGAAAATTGTAGCTTTATCTTCTACTGAAGCAGAATATATTGCTGCTTCTGATGCTTTTAAAGAAGGTATCTGGCTGAGTGGACTTTTAAAGGAACTTGGTTTTGTTGATGAAAATGCTATTCTATACTCTGATAACCAAAGTGCTATACATTTGAGCAAGAATCCCATGTTTCATGATAGGACAAAACATATAGACATTAGATACCATTTTATCAGAGATGTAATTTCAAAAGGTATTATGACTATTGGTAAAGTAGCAACACAGTTTAATCCCTCAGACATGGGAACAAAGATAATTCCTTTAAACAAATTTCAGAATTGTTTGAAGCTATTATCAATTGATACTGTCTAATTACTTTACAGGTACAAGGAGCAAATAACACAAAACTGGATGAGCTCCTGGCTGCACTATTGCTGCTGAAAAACTAAGGCAACAAGGTGGAGATTGTTGGAGATTCGAACCCTGGTCTGCTACCTTATGTTTTGTCATTGTCGCACTTTTATAAAACACGTTTTTACTTATAAGCTGGCTATAGTGATC
Organism: Fraxinus americana; assembly: GCA_035079005.1. NCBI lineage: Eukaryota > Viridiplantae > Streptophyta > Magnoliopsida > Lamiales > Oleaceae > Fraxinus > Fraxinus americana. The sequence continues at coordinate 3,385,326 of CM068712.1, forward strand.
TGCTGACACATGTCTTCTGTCTTGACCGTTGGATGAGATCTGGATTGAGATATATATGCTGGCTGCGACTGTTCACCTCATTCTGGAGTCTTCTCGCGTTCGATTGAGGGTTAGGGTTTGAGAGAGTTTAGAGATAGGGTTTCTTCTGATTCGATTCTCTGTAAATTCTTTGATTATCTTTTGTGTCCTATGAAGGTTAGAGTTAGAATACGTGATTTCTTAGAGTGGAGTCAGTTTATTAGTTGGGTTCTGTAACTCGAAAGAAGTGGAGTTCAGATCTGGTGATTCTTGTGTGATTCAACTGAGATCTGTTGAATCCTTTGAAGAGATAAGTCTCTGTTTGTATTCTTTTAGTTGTTTAACCTTCTTGTAACCTTCGTTGCCAGTTTGACGGCAGTATAGTGCAACTGAGCGTTATCCTTTTGTGGATGCTCAACAGGGGATTAGGTGTATACCGAACCTCTGGGGCTTCGGCCGAAAAATCTCTTGTGTTCATTTACTTTCTTGCAGTTTAATGGTTTTCCGTTTTTATGTTTCTTGTATCTTGACTCTAATACTTGTGGGTCTTGGCCTTTCAGAGAGTTCTACTCTCTTAATATTATATAAAATAACAAAGACACACATATGCATGCATTTTATGCACGTTGATTGCACGTACAATATTTGTTCTCGCTTGTGCAAATCCTGAAATGGAAGGAAGCATTGGTGCAATAGTCATTTATGTAAGTGGTGCTAGTGTAATATGCGCTTCATTTGTCTCTACTTGCTTTCACAATGACACATTTGGCCTTATCGACCCCTTTGGAAGGCACAGCAACAGCATAATTCTCAATCTTAAAGAAAGTAGCATCTATCCAATAAGAAAATGTAAAATTGAGGGTTTAATGTCATTCCTGAACCTACAGTTGTGCCAAGATATGACATTCAAAGTGCTTATACGTTAAGCGGCATTCTGGTTGTATCACCTGTAATACCCATATTCTTTTTGTATCATAAAAGAGCGACATGTCTAGTGAAGATTTAACTTGGTGAGCTCGACCCATATACACTTATATAGCTGCCCCAAATTATTTTATTAGTCCAAGTTTACTTGAAACATTAATTATTTTATAGTTATAGTTATAGTTTTAAGTGCATAAATACGTTTCTAACTTTGAGTTTCTCTCTCTTCCACTCAAATCAAACTACCTCTAAAAAACTTCCACACACCCACTTGCCATTCCATTCCATTCCATTCTCCCACTTACCAAACTAATAAGAGAGATATCCCCAATTCCCTTATTTCTCTCCCATTATTCATGATTTCTTTCATTTTTGAAACTTCTCATAACTAGTCTTCCCCTATATTTGTTTCCCATTTCTTTTCATATTTTGGGTGCATCAAAATGAGAAGAAGAATTATCTAGTAGCATTGATATTACATATATTATTACAACATTCTTTATTTGGTTGAAACGCGCACGCGCGCGCGCGCGCACACACACTATATTCGGTACAAATGATATGATATGTTATGAGCTCTTATCAGATTCTAAATATATGATATGATTGTACAATCATTTTTGAAACTTCTCATAACTAGTCTTCCTTTTATTTATTTCCCATTTCTTTATTTTGGGTGCATCAAAATAAGAAGACGAATTGTCTAGTACCATTGATTATTTTTTCCATTCCTTTAAATGTTTAAGTTGCAATTTGGAATTTTTAACTAGGTTTATAATATTTGGTGTTAATTCAAAGTATTTTTTTTTAACCTTTATGTCGATTTAAATCCTTGAATTCAAGAAAAAAGACAGTGGCTGCCACAATTATAAATTCATCCCATCGCCACTTATCTTAAATTATGTAGATTCATCTGTTAAAATAATGTAGGGTACTGCATAATTTCATAAAGACCATGCATGCATGTTTAAAATTTTTGAATTTAATACGGTGCATTGTTGTTTCCACCAACTTTATAAATAATAAATGGAACATAAATTAAGAATTATACTCACGAGCATGACACTAATTTATTCTTTGATAATTAGATAGTAGTTTGATTTCCTTTTAGAATTATACTCACAAGGACGATGCCATCATTTATTCTAGTGCAAGATGAAACACACAGATATCATATACTTCTGGAAAATTGGGAACCACAAAATCATCCAACCTTTTTTCCACTTCGCCACCATCACGTCTGTAATGATATATGGCTTCGTATGTATCCAGTTCAGTGCAGAGAACAAAATCTTGACTTTTTGGATGGACATTGACCCTTGCCACTTAGAAGGGATAGTCAGGAAGAATCGTCTGTAGACGTGTAGGCCGCATGACTAATGTAAGACATTTTTCTGATGATTCTGCATTCACCTTTGCTATTCCAGTGCTTCCTCTTTTTCCTCTACAGTAAAGGCTTACAGGATGTACACTTCAAGTGCTTATTTATTTCCCTCCTAGCCTTTGCATTTGAACTATTTAGTAGTCTCTATAATATTGAGAGTTCATTAGTATCTTCATCATGAGTTCTTCTTAGCGTGTTAATGTTTGCCAATGATATTGCATTTGCCTTAGCTTCTTGTACTGCCTTCACTTTCACCACTCCAGTTACAGCCACTCTATGTAATGTGAGCTGCAATGGATTGCCACCAATCCTATTGGTAGAACGCCATCAGCCCTTATTGTTTCCCCTAAGAGCTTATGTATTTTCTATGGTAGGTAGTCTCCTTAGGATTTTTAATGCATGGTAATCATCATTGTTAGGTCCAATTTTGTAATTAGCAAAATTAGTAATTTCCAAATTTGTAATCAGCAATTTTCTTAGTCAAAATCATGTCCTAATTGAATTGTATTTAAGTTTATCGATTTGTAATCAAAGTCAAAATAGTATTTATTGAGTCCAATTTATAGTAAAAATAGTTTGGGGTTGATAGAGTCCTTGGAGGAGTAAAAAATATCCAAGAAGATCACATATAATCAATGGCATGCAATTAAAAGTCAAAGGAGTGTCAAAGTGTTGCACAAGTTTTGCTCTAAATTCTCAACTACAAGTTGCAACACATTTTTCACATAGAAAACATTCGAATTTGGAAAATGGTACTTCTATAAGAATTGTAGCCCTTTGAGTTATATTTTCAACGCACTTTGAATCACCTCAATCCGACATTGGGAAAGAAAGTTATGATGAAAATATTGACCTCTTTTCAGGGACTGCTCGTCGAGTGCTGCCCTAGGCACTAGAGTGACATATTAATCCGAGGTACTTTCTTGTTTTTACCACGGGATATCAACATAGGAAAGCAACCTTTTTCATCCTAAACATTACGCATTTTAAATATACAGTCATAGGTTCGTCCCAAGGTGTATTGAATCATTATAATACTTTAGAGATCACATTATTGAAGATCCAAACATGCATTCACTGATTCTTAGATTCAACACAAGATTTCATTGTTCAACTTATGTATTGATCCATCATCAGTAGAGACTTGTTGTAAGTCAAGAGTTTGTTCTTTGAAAGTCAAATACATATTCCAAGTAAAACCCTGCCTTCGCCAATTAGCCTTTAGAATTTTGGAGTTCTGAGAAGAGGTGCTTGGAGTTCCAACGCTCGAGAACGAGGTTCGTTCTTGTTGACTCACGCGGAAGGAAAAGTGAACTCTCTTCTGGGAAGTACGGGAGTGCAAAATCAAAGGAGTTCCTCGGTGATTTACAAGTTAGGTGGCCAGAGTCATCTAAAATTTAGCAGTATGTGGATTAATTGTAAGTTAACTTTTCTAGTGGATTTTACTAGCAAGTTTGCCTGAAAGGTTTTTTATTCCGTGATCATATTTAGTGTTTTTTATTGCTTTTGAACTTTATTTATTTTATTATAGAATTAATTAAATTGGGTTAATTGCCTTAATCATCTAGAAATCAATTAATAAGTGACTTGTTGCTTTTAATTGTTCTAATTCTGCATATTTGGGTCTAAACAACTATAATTTCCAACATGTGGTATTAGCTTAGTATATATTTAGGAGATTTTCAATTGGTATTAGAGCATAATTGCAACCCTTGATCCAATATTTTATCTAGATGAGTCAATCAGTTTCTGACGAAGGATATGAGAATGATAGTGATATTCATGTGACTTATGAGCTAGTGTTTAAAGAGAGTCTTAAGTTGAAAAAGGTAAATAGATCCATATTTATGAAGTTAAATAAACTTGAATTAGGAAAAGAGAGACTTGTGATTAAACTTGAGGAGTCTAATAAAAGTCTGAATGAGTTGAGGGTCAAGAAAGAGTCATTGGATGTTAAGGTTAAATCTTTTACGAGTGATCTTGAAAAATCTAGTGCCCGGCTTCAATCTTTTTCTAGGGGATCTAAGAAAATTGATGACATGATAGGTCTCAATAAAATAAATGGGAATATAGGAAGTTTAGGTTCTAAAGAAACAAATTCTCAAACCAATTTATCTTCTAACAATGAGTTTGTACATGCCTCAAATCTTAAGGTTCAAAAGTTGAAACCTAAAGTTGCTCATAGGTTTATCCCCACGTGTCATCATTGTGGTAAGTTAGAACACATAAGACCTAAGTGTTGCGAGTTCTCAAGTAGTTACTTTAGTGTTGATAATGTTGGTGTATTTGCAGAATCATTTTTGAGATTTTTCACCTGAATATAGTCATCATCATCAGAAGATTCATCCAAGAGTTCATGAGTATCTTCACCATCAGTTATTTCGGCACATTACTGCCCTCACTTTTACCTCTACAGTAACTGCTGTTCTACGGAATGTCAGCTGCAACTAATTTTCACCGATCATTTATTCCACTGGCAAGATGAAACTCACAGATATTATATGTTTATTAAAAATTATGAACCACAAAATCATCTCAACCTTTTTTCAGACTGCACCATCAAATCTACAATGCTATTTGGCTTTTCATGTATCCTGTTCGGTGTGGAGAAAAGAAAAAATTGAATTTTCGAAGGGATAGTCAAGAAGAATCATCCGTAGACGTGTAGGCCACATGACTAAAGTAAAACAGATTCCTGATGATGCTGCATTTGTGTTTGCTTTTCCTGTGCTTCCTCTTTTTCCTCTTTAGTAACAGCCCTTCTACAGGAAGTACACTTCAAGAACTAACTTATTTCCCTCCTAGCCTTTGCATTGGATCTGGTTATGGTCTTCATAATGTTCGTGTGTTTGCAGAATATTTCTTATATTTTTCTACTGAATATTGTCATCATCATCAAAACTTCATCCGAAAGTTCAACAGTATTTTCATCATTAGCTCTTCCTGGCATGTTACTGTTTACCAATGATTCTGCATTTATCTTAGCTTCTTATACTACCTTCACTTTTACCTCCAGTTACAGCCGTTCTACAGAATGTCAGCTGCACAGATTTCCACCAATCCTTTATGCCCTTATTGTTTCCCCCATGAGCGTTTACATTAGCTTTGGTAGGTAGTCCCCCCTTTGATGCAGGAGGGTCCGAGTCAAATGCTGAGTTGTCGATAACACGTTAATGTTTCTAAGGTATCACGAGTTGGCAGATCGGCGCAAGGATGGCAAGTGATCACGTAACTTTGGCAATTGAGTCGTGTTTCGGTAATTTGGCCTAACTTTGGCTACGGTTATCAGAATCGCGATTATGACCACAATCCGGAAAGCTCGTTTCGGCGCGCACGTCGTAGCCACCGAAGTGTGCCGTTTTCATCCTCAAATTCCGCTATTTTCCCTTCCGAATTGCTATTTTTAGTTAATTTTTGTTATTTTTGATAATATTTCAATTGCATGTTAGGAGATAATTTTTAACCCAATTTGGGCTAGATTTTTTTTTTTTTTTTGCAGAATGCTTATTTTATTTCATATTTTCATTTGGCGTGATTTTTGAAATTTTGCCATTTTTGGTAAAATTCGGATTTGGCTATAAAGTCTGGCTTGTTGACTTATTTTGATTATTGCGTGATATAATAAAATTCTCTAAACTTCAGAGACGTTTTCTCTGTGTTTTTCGGCGTTAATCTTGTGTTCTTCCCTGTAAAATTGCTGGTAGAACTAGCCTGCTGAATAATCAATATTCTGCCCTACGTCAGTTGGTATCAAAGCTTCAATCTTCTTCATGGGTGAGATTTCATCGGTTCCAATGGCTGGAGGTCGTGGTCATGGTCGACGTGGGCAGGTTCCAATTGAGGAAGTCCAACAATGTGATCGTAATATTCAGGATGCCACAATTGAAGATTTGCAGAGGCAAGTTGCAGAGTTAACCCAGCGCCTCGCGACGCGCGATTTGGAGGACCATGAGGTCTCCGAGCCTGAGTCTGATTCCGCTGTTTTTTTAAATCCCTACCACCAACGTGATCTATTTCGGGAGCACCGTGGTCGGGGGAAACGTTATAGGGATCTTGATTTTCGCGTGGATCTGCCCGAATTTTCTGGTACGTTACAGGCTGAGAGATTTATCGACTGGATAAATGAAGGAAAACGTATCTTTGACTACAAGGAAGCGCCGGATCGTGTGAAGGTAAAATTGATTGCCATCAAACTCAAGGGCAAGGCGTCTGCCTGGTGGGAGCAGTTGAGGTGTTCACGGGACAGGCAAGGCAAATCCAAGATCGCTGATTGGGAGAAGATGAAGGGTCACTTTCTTCCCTTCGCTTATACTCAAACCTTATTTCAGCGACTTCATACGTTGAGGCAAGGTTTGAGATCAGTTGATGATTACACAGATGAGTTTTACCAGTTGGTCGCCCGGAATGACTTATCTGAGACGGAAGAACAGATGGTGGCACGGTACTTGGAAGGGTTGCGCCAACCCCTGCAGGATGTCCTCAGCCTTCACTCACTGTGGACAGTTTCGAAAGCATATTAGCGTGCACTTGCTGTTGAAAAATAGCAAAACAGGAGGCCAGTGCTCATGAACGATCAGAACAATCGACCAATTCGTCCTCAGGATTCCCGTCCCATCCAACGGATACCGTAGGGTAATTCTAATCCTTCTATTAAGTGTTTTCGTTGTGGTAAACAAGGGCATAGGGCTACTAATTGCAGGAAGCCTGTTAGTCAAAAGGGGAAAAATTTATTGATTGAGGAGGACGTGGTAGATGAGATTGGGGAGGCTGTGTACGACGATGATGACATTGATGATGTGCTGTATGGAGATGGCCATGAGACTTTGGTGGTTCGTAAAAGTTCACTGACTCCAAGGAACGATTCAGGAGACAATTGGTTGAGGACCAATATTTTTCACACGACCTACACAGTTACTGATAAAGTCTGCAAAATGATCATTGATAGTGGAAGTTGTGAGAATGTAGTGTCCGAGGAGGCTGTCCAGAAATTGCAGTTAAAAACTGATCGTCATCCCAAACCATACAAGTTGTCGTGCCTGAATAAGGGCAGTGAGGTGACCGTAGATAGGCGATGTCTCGTCTCATTTTCAACTGATCGTCATCCCAAACCATACAAGTTGTCATTTTCAAACTGCACATGATTCTCGTCCATGGTATTGTTCAATTTTTTAATAATTGACTCAAATTGCGGTTGAGCCTTTGTAGTAATGAAGAAAAAATTTTAGTTACGCAATGTTTCCTTTTTATGGTGGTTTCCCTTAGTTAAGGGTATGGTTTCTTGACAGGTTTAGGCTAAAAAATAGATAAATCATTGTCTTAATTATGGTGATTGATTTATGGCACATATCATTAATCCTTGTAGAGGCTAGGATTTAATGCCCAATTCAGTTAAAGGCACTTATGTTGCATTCGTGTCATTCATGTGTGGACTCGCGAATGCTTGTTAGAGTTCTTGTGTGTTGTAAAATTATTTTGGGAAGATTATATAGTTGGGATCATGATTCTGCAACTATAGTTTGCTTAATTATATATCACGCAATAATTTCAAACATTGAGTTGCACACTACATAAGAACATTTCCTTATTGTAAGAAAATTATATGTAAATGTATTATGTGCGCTGGGAAAGATATTGAGATTGTCAGAGTTGTATTTTTTAAGTATTTGTGAAATAATCACCATCACTCGATACAATTAGGAAAACAACTGAATTTTTCTATTCCCAAATTAGATAACATTAGTACAGAACTTTTAGAAGTTACTCTATCACATTTGGATAAAATACCTGTTCATTAGAGATGATATAGCATGTGCTTCCTGATGTTAAGGTAAATAAACTAGAGAGGAATAAGAATTTATTTTTTATTTTTTGGATTGAATTCATAAAATATTTTGGATTCATCAACATATACTTAAAGAATGAAGGAAATCATCAATCCATGCAATTGTTATAATACTGGTTTTAGCATGAAAAAGAAATTAACAAAAAGCTAATAAAAAGACTACACCGTAACGCCAAAATTCCAATCTCAAAGAATGTATTAACTCTCCAATAAGAAGATATAGAATTGAGAGTTTAATGTCATCTTGGAACTTGCAGATGCACCGAGATACGATCTTCAAAGTACTTACGCCTTAAGGGCCATTCTGGTGGCATCACCCCCTCTACATGTCGAAAATTGCTAACATCAAGGACGATGGCGAAATGAAACACAGACATCAAATTCTTCTAAAAAATTGTAAACCCGAAAATCATCCCAGCCCTTTTTCAGTCCAGCACCATCCCAGCCCTTTTTCACTAAGTAGGGATAGTCAAGAATAATTGTCAGTAGACGCATGACTATAGTAGACCACTTTTCTATTGATGCTGCATTTGCCTTTAATATTTCGAGTGCTTTCTCTTTTTCCTCTTTAGTGACAGCCCTTCTGCAGGATGTACACTTCAATGTTTGTATTTCCCCACCTAGCATTTGCATTTCATCTGGTTGATAGTGTTGATAATGTTGGTGTATTTGCAAAATCATTTCTGAGATTTTTCACCAGAATATAGTCATCATCATTAGAAGATTTATCCAAGAGTTCATTAGCATATTCATCATCAGTTATTCCGACACGTTACTGCCTTCACTTTTACCTCTCTAGTAACTGCTGTTCTACTGAATGTCAGCTGCAACGGGTTTTCACCAATCCTATTGCTAGAATGCTGTCTGCCCTTATTGTCTTCCCTACGAGCCTTTGCATTAGCTCTGGTAGGTAGGTACTCTTAAAAGGAATTTTACTGGTTGCTAGTCATCATCATCATTGGAAGTTTCAATATATTCATCTTCAGTTCTTACTGGCAAGTTTCTCTTTCTCTTACAGCCAAATTCCCTTTGTAAGGCTATGTTGGAAAGACAAGTTTCGTAACTATACTCATCCTCCAATCAGAAAGTAAATAGTTTAAAAATTATGAAATGAAACCATATTAAAAAGAAGCTATAAATATGAAGTACAATTCATCAAGTTATTTCATTATCATATTATTCCAAATGTATATAACTTAGAAAAATCATCAACATAATTAACATAGATGAAAAATATCCCAACAAATCTTCTTTATTCTATGGTACCATGTATTAGTTTAATAAGAATATTAGCGTCTCAAAGTAAAGTACACAAATCTGCCCATGTGTGCATGGTAGAGTACATATATAGCATTATTCACAAGTTATAAATGGAAAAGAAAAGGGCAAGATCACAATAAAGGCAATAGCCGCAATGAAGAAAAAGAAGATTTGTGCAGTCACATAAAAATGTGTAAACACGAGAAACCTAATTCCCTTTTATACATGATGCGAATCGAAAATCAATGGAAAAATAGCGGCCTTTTGGGACATCCGTATAAATGGTAGTTCTCCTGCCTCTCTTTAGTTAAATGTACTGACTAAACTTGATTGCTAGTTCTCAAGGGTACAAGTGCTGTGCAACACGTTTGGAAGGAAAAAATGGAGAAATGGAACAAAGACAAAACATAGACACATTTGCAAGTGGGCGCCTGCACGCGAACTGCACGTGATTCTCTTGCATTGTATTGTTCAATTGTTTCATAGTTAATTCAAATTGTGGTTAAGGTTGAGCCTTTGTAGTAATGAAGTGAAATCTTAATTATGCAATGTTTCCTTTGTTATGGTTGTTGCCTTTAGTTAATGGTATGGTTTCTTGACAGGTTTAGGCTATAAAATAGATAAATCACTGTCTTAATTATGGTGATTGATTTATGATATATTTCATTAATCCTTGTAGAGGCTAGGATTTATTGCCGAATTCTGTTGAAGGCACTTATGTTGCATCCATATCATTCATGTGTAGACTCACGAATGCATGTTAGAGTACTGTGTGGTATAAAATTATTATGGGAAGAAGATGTAGTTGGGATTGTGATTCTGCAACTATACTGTGCTTAACTAGATATCACACAATCATTTCAAACAGTGAGTTACACACTACATAAGAACATTTCCTTATTTGTAAGAAAATTATATTTAAATGTATTTTGTGCGCTGGGAAAGAAACTGAGATTGATAGAGTCAGTACATTGTATTTTAAACTATTTGTGAAATAATCACCACCACTGGATACAAATAGGAAAATTTTAAGGACTTTTATCCCCCAGATAATTATTGCTCAACATACAGAAAAAGGAACTTAATTTTTCTATTCCCAAATTAGGCATATGTAACTTCGATAACATTGATACAGAACTTTTAAAAGTTGCTCTATCACATTAGGATAAAATATCGGTTCATTAGAGGTCATACCGCATATGCTTCCTAATGTTAGGGGATATAAAATGTAGGATAATAGGAATTTTTTTGCATAGAATTCATAATATATATTTAAGATTCATTAATATAAAGAATGAAGGAAATCATCCGTCCTTGTAATTGTTGTAATACTAGTTTCAGCATGAAAAAGAGAACAAAAAAAACTAATAAAAAGACTACACAGTAACACCATGATTCCCCATCTTAAAGAAAGTAGTTAATCTCCAATTAAAGCTATAGAGTTGGGGGTTTAATGTCATTTCGAAACCTACAGCTACACCAATATATGATCTTCAAGGTACTCATGCCTTAAGGGGCAATCTGGTGGCATCACCCCCTCTGCAACTCGAAAAATGCTGACATCAAGGAAGATGTCATCATTTAATTCTCTAGTGAGATGAAACGAAACACACAGACATTATATTCTTCTGAGAAGTTTGAATCACAACGTCATCCCAACCTTTTTTTAGTTCTCCACCATCACATCTGCAATGCTATTTGGCTTTAAATGTATCTAGTTCGGTGCAGATAACAAAATATTGACTTTTCGGATGGACATTGACCCTTGCCCACTTAGAAGTGATAGTCAAGAATGTTGGAAATAAATAATTATGGGAAGAAAGGCTAGACAAAAAACACAAGAATTTCTCCTAAAGATATTTGTATTCTATATGGCTTGGCTCTATGAAATGTTTTAAGCACAAGGCATTTTATAGGAACAAAGAGACTAATCAATGACTTCTCCTACATACTATGAATAGTAGGATACAAAGAACCATATGGATACATGAATAAAATAAATACATAAATATTAAATAAGCTAATTCATGTATCAAAATTAATTTCCAACATTCATGAATCAAGTTTTAATTTCCAACAAAGAAGAATCGTCTGCACGTGTCTCACACATGACAACAGTATAACAGTTTTGTGATGACGCTACATTTGCCTCTGCTTTTTCCCTTGCTTCCACATTTTTTCTCTTCATTAACCGCCCTTCTACAGAATGTACACTTCAAGCGCTTATTTTTTACCCTCCCAGTCTTTTAGTTTGAACTGATTGGTAGTCTTGATAATTTTGGTGTATTTGCAGAATCATTCCTTAGGTTTTTCACGGAAATATAGTCATCATCTTCAGAAGATTCATCCTAGATTTCATGCAAGATGGAAAAATAGCGGCCTTTTGGGGACCTCCATGTAAATGGTAGTTCTTCGGCCTCTCTTTAGTTAAATGTAGCATGATTAAATAAACTTCATTACTGTGGTTTAATTATCATGGTTCTAAAGGGTGCAAGTGCTGTGAAACACTTTTGGAAGAAAGAAATGGAAGAAATAGAACAAAGACAAAACATATACACGCTTGCAAGGGTGCGTACGTACTCGAATTGCACGTGATTCTCATGCACTGTATTGTTCAATTGTTGCATAGTTGATTTAAATTGTGGTTGATCATTTGTAGTAATGAAGAGAAATTTAGAGAGTTTAAGAGTCAATGGCATTCCGGAACCTGCAGCGTTGCCAAGATATGATCTTCAAGGTACTTATGTCTTAGGGGGCATTCTGGTTGCATCACCTCCTCTACAACTCGAAAAATGCTAACATCAAGGACGATGCCATCATTTATTCCACAGGCAAGATGAAACACACAGACATCATATTCTTCTGAAAAATTGTGAACCACAAAATCATCCCAACCTTTTTTTCAGTCCGCCACCATCACATCAGCAATGCTATTTGGCTTTAAATGAATCCAGTTTGGAGCGGAGAATGAACACCTGGCTTTTAGGACGGACATTGTCCCTTGCCCACTTAGAAGGGTTAGTCAAGAAGAATCGTATGTACACATTTGTCTCACGCATGACTGCACTAAAATAGTTTTCTGATGACGCTGCATTTGCCTTTGCTTTTTCCAGTGCTCCATCTTTTTCCTCGAGTAACAGCCCTTCTATGGGATGTACACTTCAAGCGCGTATTTTTCCCCTCGTAGCCTTTGCATTTGATCTAGTTGGTTGTCTTAACAATGTTGGTGTTTTTGTAGAATCATTCCTGATATTATTCAACGGAATATAGTCACCATCATAAAAAATTCATCCGGGAGTTCTTCAGCATCTTCATCATTCGTTCTTCCTGGCAAGTTGCTGTTTAATAATGATGCTACATTTGGCTAAACTTCATAAACTCCCTGAGAATTTTTTTTTTTTTTTTTAATGTATCTAATGCATTTATATTAAAGTCAAAATAGCCATATTAAGTATTATGAACTGAGAGAGTTCTATTCCCTTAATATTATATAAAATAACAAAGACACACATATGCGTGCATTTTATGCACGTTGGTTGCACGTACAATATTAGTTCTTGCTTGTGTAAATCCTGAAATGGAAGGGAGCATTAGTGCAATAGTCATTTATGTAAGTGGTGCTAGTGTAATATGCGCTTCATTTGTCTCTAATTGCTTTCACAATGACACATTTGGCCTTATCGACCCCTTTGGAAGGCACGGTAATAGCATAATTCTCAATCTTAAAGAAAGTAGCATATATCCAATAAGAAAATGTAAAATTGATTGTTCAATGCCATTCCTGAACCTGCAGTTGTTCCAAGATATGACATTCAAAGTACTTATACCTTAAGCGGCATTCTGGTTGTATCACCTGTAATACCCATATTCTTTTTGTATCATAAAAGAGCTTACATACTACCACACATTTCTAACTTTGAGTTTCTCTCTCTTCCACTCAAATCTAACTACCTCCAAAAAACTTCCACACACCCACTTGGCATTCCATTCTCCCACTTACCCAACTAATAAGAGAGATATCCCCAATTCCCTTATTTGTCTCCCATTACTCACGATTTCTTTCATTTTGAAACTTCTCATAACTAGTCTTCCCCTATATTTATTTCCCATTTCTTTATTTTGGGTGCATCAAAATAAGAAGAAGAATTGTCTAGTAGCATTGATTATTTTTTCCATTCCTTTAAATGTTTAAGTTGCACTTTCGAATTTTTAACTAGATTTATAATATTTGGTGTTAATTCAAAGTTCTTTTCTTTTTCTTTTTTTTTTACCTTTCTGCCTATTTAAATCCTCGAGTTCAAGAAAACGGACAGTGGTTGCTGAGAGAGTTTGAATTCACTGCGCTTTATTCATTGTGAGTACATCGTTTATATATAGTTACAGAGTGAAGTTATAAAAGGTAATTACAGTGAAAATGGAAATATTAAAGCTGTACAATTAGTCTCCTAAGATCAAGGTAATATTAAGGTAATGTATCCTTGACACCCCCCTCAAGCTGAGCGTCGGATTTGAACGAACACGAAGCTTGGTACGAAAGAATTCAAAGAGAGATCGAGAGACACTTTTGGTGAAGAGGTCGGCAACTTGCAGATGAGATGGCACATATTGGGTGTGAAGTTTGCCAGCAACAACAAGCTCTCGAAGAAAATGATAGTCTAATTCAACATGCTTTGCCCGTTTGTGAGAAACGGGATTGGAACTCAGGAAGATTGCACTTTTGTTGTCACATAAGAGAATAGGCTTCTGAGAGATGGAAATCCTGAGATCATGAAGTAGATGAGTGAGCCAAAGGAGTTCAGCTGCAGTAGTGGCAAGGGCGCGATACTCGGACTCACAACTAGAACGAGAAATAGTGGGTTGCTTCTTAGCACTCCAAGAAACCAGATTATCGCCAAGATAAATAGAGTAGCCAGAGGTGGAGCGACGAGTGTCGGGACAACCAGCCCAATCAGCGTCAGAGTAAGCAACGAGGGCATCAGGGACAGCGGAAGGGCGAAAAGAAAGACCAAAGTGAAGTGTGCCCTTAACATAGCGTAAGATGCGCTTGACAGCAAGAAAGTGATCTGTAGTAGGAGCATGCAGAAATTGGCTGACAGAGTTAACAGCATGAGCTATGTCAGGACGAGTAATGGTTAAGTACTGAAGAGCACCAACTAAGGATCTGTATAGAGTGGGGTCTGAGAAAGCAGATCCACCACTAGCCAGATGCTGAGAGACGACCATAGGAGTGTTAACCGGCTTGCTGTCAAGTAACTGTGCTCGAATTAGAATATCCCGGGCATATTTTAGTTGACTAAGGAAGAGACCATCAGAAGTGTAAGTTGCCTCCAGACCAAGAAAGTAGCTGAGGGAGCCCAAATCCTTGGTGGCAAACTCAGAATTGAGCTTGCGAGCGAACCGATCAAGAAGAGAAGAGTTGTTGCCAGTGAGGATGATATCATCAACATACAAAAGCACCTAAATAGTGTTAGACTGCTGATGAAAGACAAAGAGAGAGGTGTCTGCACGGCTACAAGAGAACCCAAGAGTAAGAAGAAAGGAACTGAAACGCTGAAACCAAGCACGAGGGGCTTGTTTGAGACCATAGAGGGCTTTCTTCAGTTTGCAAACATGATTCGGGTATCGATGATCAATGTACCCAGGGGGCTGTTCCATATAGACATTTTCAGTAAGAGTGCCATTAAGAAATGCATTTTTCACATCAAGTTGACGGAGAGGCCATCTGTTTGTAACAGCAAGAGAGAGCACAACACGAACAGTAGTAGCTTTGACAACAGGACTGAAAGTGTCAGTGTAGTCAAGACCAGGTACTTGAGTATAGCCTTTGGCTACAAGTCGAGCCTTGAGGCGCTCAATGGATCCGTCAGGCAAAAATTTGGTCCGAAACACCCATTTGGAACCGACAATGTTGGTGTTAGTCGGTCTAGGGACCAAGACCCAAGTATGATTATGTTGCAGAGCTTGAACTTCTTCATCCATGGCAGCAAGCCATGCAGGATTCTTAGCAGCAGATTTGAATCCTTTAGGCTCAGTGGAGGCAAGAAGAGCAGTGAGGAGTCTAGAGGATCCCAAAATACTGAGATGCACTGGATGGCGGGTTTTGAAAAAGCCAGCTTTAGCTCGTGTGACCATGGGATGAGAACCCATATGAGGAGCTGGAGCAGGAGTCGGAGGAGTGAGAAGTGGAGTAACATCAGATTCAACAGAGGGCGGTTGAGGCTCCTGATAAGGTGAAGAGGGACCTGCAGAAGAATCAGTAACCTGCAAAGACTTATCCACTGGATCAGTACAAATAACACATGGGTTAGACCTGGATGAAGTAATATGCGGAGAATGATGCAAAGGGGACAGTGAGGGTGGGTCGGGTTGAGGTAGGCTTGGTTCAAGAAAATTTGAAATGTGGAGTGAGGAGATAGGCTGGGCCAGAGAGCGATCTTTAGAGGGAAATTGGTGTTCATCGAACTGGGCATGTCGGGTGATATAAATCCTGGACGTAGTGGGGTCAAGGCAGCGAAATCCCTTATAAGAAGGACTGTATCCTAAAAAAAATGCAAGGGACGCTACGAGGAGAAAATTTGTGGGACATATGATCACGCAAACATGGATAAACACGACAACCAAAAGGATGAAAATTCTCATAGTTCGGTGAGGAACCATAAAGAAGCTGAAAAGGGGATATACCTTCCAGAAGCGGTGTGGGCAAACGGTTGATGATGTAGGCTGCAGTGCTGAAGGCGTCAACCCAGAAACGGGGAGAAATGTGGGAATGGAAGAGGAGTGCCAGTCCCATCTCAGTTACATGTCGGTGTTTTCTTTCAGCACGCCCATTCTGAGCGGGTGTATACGGGCAAGAGAATTGATGGTGAATACCCGAGGTGCTAAGATGTGCTTTGAAGCGATTGCTTGTAAACTCGGCACCACCATCACTTTGAAAAATTTTGATACGGGTGGAGTGTTGATTTTCCACAAGCTTTTGAAAGTGAATAAAAATATCAAAAAATTCAGATTTTAATTTCATAGGATAAAGCCAAGTGAAACGGGAATAATCGTCAATGAATAGTACATAGTAAGTGAATCCCGAATTGGACTTGACAGGAGAAGGACCCCAAATATCGCAATGAATAAGATGCAACACATTAGACGATCGACGATCGTTACGAGAATAGGGCAAGCGATGATTCTTTGCAATTTGACACGTGTCACATAATGCAGGAGAAGGTAATAAGGAGGTAAGATAAAGATGACCGTTTTTATTTAAAGTGGAAATAATAGAATGGTTTACATGACCAAGACGAGCATGCCATAAATCATACGAGGCATGTAAAGTTTTATTTTTAAGAACGGAAATAAAAGCGGAATGTCCGCGCTCCAGCACATATAGGCCGCCATCTCTCTTACCGGTTGTCACCACCCTTCCCGTTTGACGATTCTGGATAGAAAAATGATTATTAGTAAATGTAACAGAAAGGGGGAAATCAGATGTTAATTTACTAATGGACAAGAGATTTTTTGTTAGACGAGGAACGACTAAAACATCTAATAAGTCAAGTGTAGGTATAGGAGAGATGGTACCGGTGTGGGTAATGGGTAGGGAAGCACCATTCCCTACAATTACTTGGTCCTTACCCATATAATTAATGGTCTGATT
Source organism: Fraxinus americana (assembly GCA_035079005.1). Lineage (NCBI taxonomy): Eukaryota > Viridiplantae > Streptophyta > Magnoliopsida > Lamiales > Oleaceae > Fraxinus > Fraxinus americana. The sequence goes on from CM068712.1 coordinate 3,402,402, forward strand.
CAATTGGGAGGGATTTGGTGTCATGTGGGCCGAAGCTCCTGTGTCCAGGTACCAATCACTGGGCTCAGGCCCATTAACAGAACATGAAGCATTAAAAGCCTCTGCTAGGTGGGCTGCATTACCCACAATGTCTCTGCTCCCTCACCGTTCATACCGTTGGTTGCACTTGTCGACGTAGTGGCCTTCTTGCCGACAAATTTGACAACGTGGTGGACGACGTCCCTGCCCGAAATTGGGACGCCCATTGCCGCGGGTGGAAAGGAAGTTGCGTCCCTGTTGTTGGCGGTTTGGGTGCTTGAAAATTGGGCGATTGGGGCCACGATTGGTGGCTGTAAAGGCGGCAGTAGGAGGACCATGGGATTCAAGAGATCGCTGGAAGATCTCGAAACTTTCGGCCTTGGAGACCAAATCGGAGAAGGAGGGCAGGGGCGTTTGGGCCATTTGGGCAGTGGAGAAACTCGTGAATTCCGAACCTAATCCTCGGAGGAACCAGTGAGATTTATCAGTGTCTTCAACGGGTTTTCCAATGGCATGAAGTTGATCGCAAATGGCTTTGAAAGATCTTGCATATTCAGGTACTGATCGAGTCCCACGCTTCATCAATTGGAGGTCGTCCTTGAGACGAATTTCTCTGGCTTTTGATCGATGACTGAAGATGTTTTCAAGTGTTAACCAGACTTCGCGTGAGGTGGAGAGGCCCACAACTTCGGCCATGGCCTCTTCGGTGAGAGAGGAGAGAAGGAGACTCAAGAGAAGCTGGTCCGTGTTTTTCCACGCCAGATGTTTGACGTTTGGCGTCTTAGAGCCTTCAGGATCAAAAAGTGGGGGTGGCTGTAGAGTGCCATCCACATGGCCGAGTAAATCTTGACTTTCCAGCAGAGGGAGAAGCTGGCTCTTCCATAGGAGGTAATTGGACGATGATAGTTTCATGGTGACCATGTGAATCATGGTATTGAATGGAAGAATAGTGGATGAGGTGTTTTCGGAAGCCATTGAAACGAATAGATCTATGGAGGTTAATCCAAGCAAGGCTCTGATACCATGAGAGAGTTTGAATTCACTGCACTTTATTCATTGTGAGTACATCGTTTATATATAGTTACAGAGTGAAGTTATAAAAGGTAATTACAGTGAAAATGGAAATATTAAAGCTGTACAATTAGTCTCCTAAGATCAAGGTAATATTAAGGTAATGTATCCTTGACAGTTGCCACAATTATAAATTCATCCCATGAATTATGTAGATTCATCTGTTAAAAATAATGTAGGGTACAACATAATTTCTTAAAGACCATGCATGCATGTTTAAAATTTTAGAATTTAATATAGTGCATTGTTGTTTCCACCAACTTTATAAATAATAAATGGAACATATATTAAGAATTATACTCACGGGCATGACACTAATTTATTTTTTGATAATTAGATAGTAGTTTGATTTCTGTTTAGCCTTATTTAAATTTTAATTCGTAATTGCATGTTTACTTGTACAATTTAAAGGATGCTTTTGGTAGCTATTTAAGTCTATTCCTATATATAAAAAAATATTTGGGTCATTACGTCACCTCTTCTACAACTTGAAAAATGCTAAGGACGATGCCATCATTTATTCTAGTGGCAAGATGAAACACAGACATCATATACTTCTGGAAAATCGGGAACCACAAAATCATCCAACCTTTTTTTTTTCACTCCGCCACCATCACGTTTGCAATGATATATGGCTTCATATGTATCCAGTTCGGTGCAGAGAACAAAATCTTGACTTGTTGGATGGACATTGACCCTTGCACACTTAGAAGGGATAGTCAAGAAGAATCGTCTGTAGACATGTAGGCCGCATGACTAATGTAAGACATTTTTCTGATGATGCTGCATTTGCCTTTGCTTTTCCAGTGCTTCCTCTTTTTCCTCCACAGTAAAAGCTTACGGGATGTACACTTCAAGTGCTTATTTATTTCCCTCCTAGCCTTTGCATTTGAACTATTTAGTAGTCTCTATAATGTTGAAAGTTCCTTAGTATCTTCATCATTAGTTCTTCGTAGCATTTTACTGTTTACCAATGATAATGCATTTGCCTTAGCTTCTTGTACTGCCTTCACTTTTACCTCTCCATTTACAGCTGCTCTATGTAATGTGAGCTGCAATGGATTTCCACCAATCCTATTGGTAGAACACCATCAGCCCTTATCGTTTCCCCTAAGAGCCTATGTATTTTCTATGGTAGGTAGTCTCCTTAGGCTTTTGATTGCATGGTAATCATCATTGTTAGGTCCAATTTTGTCATTAGCAAAATTAGTAATTTCCAAATTTGTAATCGGCAATTTTCTTAGTCAAAATCATGTCATAGTTGAATTGTATTATAAGTTTTCGATTTGTAATCAAAGTCAAAATAGTATTTATTGAGTCCAAATTATAGTAAAAATAGTTGGGGTTGATAGAGTCCTTGGATGAGTAAAAAATGTCCAAGAAGATCACATATGATCAATTAGCCTTTAGAATTTTGGAGTTTTGGGAAGACGTGCTTGGAGTTCCGACGCTTGGAGTTCCACAAGGTTCATTCTTGTTGATTCACGCGGAGAGAAAAGTGGCCCAAAGTTCTTGGAAGTGCGGGAGTGCAAAATCAAAGGAGTTCCTCAATGATTTACAAGTTAGGTGGCCACAATCATCTAAAGCTTAGCACTATGTGGATTAATTGTAAGTTAATTTTTCTAATGGATTTTACTAGCAAGTTTTCCCAGAAGTTTTTTTATCTGGTTAGAGATTTTCCTCCGTGATCATATTTAGTGTTTTGTATTGCTTTTGAACTTTATTTATTTTATTAGATTGACACATATAATTAATTAAATAGGGTTAATTGCCTTAAGCATCTAGAAATCAATTAATAAGTGACTTGTTGCTTTTAATTGTTCTAATTCTGCATATTTGAGTCTAAACAACTATAATTTCCAACATGTGGTATTAGCTTAGTATATATTTAGGAAATTTTCAATTGGTATTAGAGCATAATTGCAACCCTTGATCTAATATTTTTTCTCGATGAGTCAATCACTTTCCGATGAAGGATATGAGGATGATAGGCATATTCATATGACTTATGATCTACTGTTTAAAGAGAGTCTTAAGTTGAAAAAGGTAAATAGATCCGTATTTACGAAATAAAACCAACTTGAATTAGGAAAATAGAGACTTGTGATTAAACTTGAGGAGTCTAACAGAAGTCTGAATGAGTCGAGGGTTGAGAAAGAGTCATTGGATGTTAAGGTTAAATCTTTTTCGAGTGATCTTGACAAATCTAGTGCCCAGCTTCAATCTTTTTCTAGGGGATCTAAGAAAATTGATGACATGATAGGTTTGAACAAAATAAATGGGAATATAGGAAGTTTAGGTTTTAAGTTTGAACAAAACCAATTTATGTTCTAACAATAAGTTTGTACATGCCTCAAATCTTAAGGTTCAAAAGTTGAAACCTAAAGTTGCTCATAGGTTTAACCTCACGTGTCATCATTGTGGTAAGTTAGGACACATAAGACCTAAGTGTTGCAAGTTCTCAAGTAGTTGCTTTAGTGTTGATAATGTTGGTGTATTTGCAGAATCATTTCTGAGATTTTTCACCTGAATATAGTCATCATCATCAGAAGATTCATCCAAGAGTTCATGAGTATCTTCATCATCAGTTATTCCGGCACATTACTGCCTTCACTTTTACCTCTACAGTAACTGCTGTTCCACTGAATGTCAGCTGCAACTAATTTTCACCAATCATTTATTCCACTGGCAAGATGAAACTCACAGATATTATATTTTTATGAAAAATTATGAACCACAAAATCATCTCAACCTTTTTTCAGACTGCATCATCAAATCTACAATGGTATTTAGCTTTTAATGTATCCTGTTCGCAGGCCCGGTTCTGGGCCGAGGCGGATGAGGCCAGCGCCTCGGGCCCAGAACTGGAGGGGGCCTATTTTTTTGGCCCCCTCCCCATTTTTTTTTTTTTTTTGAATTGAGGCCTAGCCCAATAGCCTCTCAATTTTGGCCCAATTCAATTTATTTTATTTTATTTTATTTTTAACCTAAATCTAAAGACAGAACCGTCTCCTTCTCCCCCCAAAAATCCCACTTCCCAGCTCGCTCTCAAAGCCTCAAACCAACTCTCACAGTCACAGTCTCAACTCGTCTCCGGTCTCTCAACAATTTATCCAAGTTCAACTCTCTAATCCAGCCGCGAAACTTTCCCTAACTTCCGTCTAGGCCCTGGCGAAACTTTCCCTAACTTCTACAGTGTGCGACAGTGCGAGAAGCCGAGCGAGAGCGAAACTCGGAGACTGCATCTTGGCTCCTGCGACTTGCGTGACTGCGTCTTCTGTTCTGGACGGCGGACCTTCTGGTTCTGGAGTTCTGCCATTCTGGTGACTGGTAAGTCTGGGCCGTGTGTGGCCGTTTAATTTTGAGGCTTTTTCGATTATTAATTTTGTAGCTTTTCTCTCTGTATAGTTTAAAATGCCTGGTCATCATGTGTATTTAGATTATATAGAAATAGAATAGACCTCCATTAAATTCAATTTTCTGCTTTGACTTCGATTGAGTCCAATTTACTCTCAGCTAATCGGATTTAGAATTACAATAACTGAAAATGTTTGGCTCTAGGAATCACTTAAAACTGGTTTGAAACTGAAATTTTCTGGGGTGATACTGATTACTGAAGCAAAAACCATTGGAAGTTGGAAGTTGAACTAGTAAATAAGTCTTTGGACAAAAGGGATGCTGAGACTGGGAGTTTGATCCATTCATTCGATTCAAGGTCGAAATGAAAGGATTAATTCCGTGAGGACACGATGCTAATAAGGTTGTCAATCTTTTAGAAAATGACAAGAATCTTAATGGGGATTTACTATGCTCTTTTGAATTGGACAATTTGTCTTTTAATTATTATTAATCTTGATGAGGATAAGTGGATAAGTGGATAACATGATGTCTTTACTTGTCTTTCGAGGAAGGAATATTGTGTTTGAAGTATGACTTTACCTATAGTCTATAGGTAGCTTGATTGTGAATGATTCAATTTCAGGCTTATGATAACTGCGATGCAACGCTGGAATAGGGCGTGATTCCACAATTTTCGTCGATTTTCTATTTTTCAAGTAAACAATGGCTTGTTCTAATTTGATATTGAAATTGTTTGAAACCTTATCGGCTTATATAATTGTGGCCTGGTCGGCTTGTATGATATTAAATTATAGCGTGTAGGATCAATTGCACAGGCGCACGGTGTCACTGTATTGAATACTTTAATTGTAAGATGATTGAGATATTTCAATTTTCTACTTGAAAATGTTTGAAGCCTTGTCGACTTACATAATATGTTGCATAATGCACTGTTGAATTTTGCATTTACGTTGATCTTGGGATGGGGGGCCCAATTTTGGGAGTTCGCCTCGGGCCCTGGAAATCACAGGACCGGCCCTGCCTGTTCGGTGTGGAGAAAAAAATTTTGAATTTTAGAAGGGATAGTCAAGAAGAATCATCCGTAGACATGTGTAGGCCACATGACTAAAGTAAAACAGATTCCTGATGATGCTGCATTTGTGTTGGCTTTTCCAGTGCTTCCTCTTTTTCCTCTTTAGTAACAGCCCTTCTACAGGAAGTACGCTTCAAGAACTTACTTATTTCCCTCCTGGCCTTTGCATTTGATCTGGTTATGGTCTTGATAATGTTCGTGTGTTTGCAGAATATTTCTTATATTTTTCTACTGAATATTGTCATCATCATCAAAACTTCATCCGAAAGTTCATCAGTATTTTCATCATTGGCTCTTCCTGGCACGTTACTGTTTACCAATGATTCTGCATTTACCTTAGCTTCTTATACTGCCTTCACTTTTACCTCCAGTTACAGCCATTCTACGGAATGTCAGCTGCACAGATTTCCACCAATCCTATATGCCCTTATTGTTTCCCCTACGAGCGTTTGCATTAGCTCGGGTAGGTAGTCTCCTTAGACTTTTTAGTGGGTGGTAATCATCATGATCGTCAGAAGATTCAATATCTTCATCTTCAGTTCTTGCTGGCATGTTTCTCTTTCTCTTACGGACAAATCCTGTTTGTCATGCTCGGTTGAAAACATAAGTTTGGTAACTATACTCATCCTCCAATAAGAAAGTAAATAGTTCCAAAATTACGAAAATGAAACCACATTAAAATGAACCTATAAATTGGAAGTTCAATTCATCAAGTTATTTCATTAAGAAATTTTTCCAAATTTATAGAACTTGGAAAAATCTCACATAATTAACATAGATGAAAATTTTAAATATTTCTAGTTTATTTCTTTTAGTTTTCAATATGTACTTATCCCAAAAAATCTTCCTTATTCTACAGAGCCATTATTACTTTCGTAAGAGTGTTCGTGTCTCAAATTAAAATACTCAAATGTGGGCCCATGTGTGCACAGTGGAGTAGATATATTGCATTATTCGGAAGTTATAAATGGAAAAGAAAAAATGGCAAGATTTAAAGGCAATAGCAACAATGAAGGAAAGGAAGATATGTGCAAAGAAAAATGTCACTACAACAAAAATAGCATACGGCAACGTTCAAAAAACGTTGCCGTAGGCCTACCGCAACGTTTGAACCTGTGTTGCAAATCGAGGTGTTGTCGTAGAGTAGAGAAATACGGCAATGTTTTTTGAATGTTGCCGAAAGTCTTCGGCAACGTTTAAAAAACGTTGCCGTAAAGACGGTCTTTCGCAACGTTTGGCAAACGTTGCCGTAAGGTTTTTTTTTTTTAACAACAACAATTTATGCAAATTGATTTGCAAAATTGAAAATGTATCTTATGAACAAATTTTGGAATTACATAAAAATTGATAATTTCATTACAAATTTTTGAATCCATACACTTGAATATTAAAATGTGATACAACACCACTTAAATAAAAAGAAGTTTCAAAATGAAATAAATTAGTAATGGAAAAACTCGATCAAAAAGGGAACACGGAATCTACTCTCTTTCTTCTTTCCATATGCCTTCACGGCTGCAGCACGTTTTTCAGCAGCATTCTTCTCTTCCTCGGTCTCATCACCAAACAAATCCACATCGTTGTCCTCGACCGCAGAGACATCATCCAATACCTTCGACTGTTAATCTTAAAAGGCTAAAACAAAAATAATACATAGAAATCAAGAAACCTTAATAAAAAAGCCTCACACATCAGATAATACAAACGAAAATTACATACAACTCACCCAATGCATCGAACACACTATAAAAACACTAAAGCTATTCGTCAATCATAAGTGTCCATATTTTGATGCTAGCAAAAATCCTAAGCAAGTGTTAAGGTAGAAATTGTAGATACCAAAATGGAGGAAAAATCACAGCAACAAGAAACATTGCAGGGCATACCAAAATTTACATAGCAAACAATCAAGAATAGAAGGTGCAAAAATCCGGATATTAAACTAGGAAAGTTATTGGTGCATTTCTCTCCCACATGATTCATGACTTAAAAATCCAAAGCAAAGAAGACTGTAAATCAGACAAATTAAAAAAATTGAATCAATACACTTTAAAAAAGAATCACTGAGAAACACCCAACCACTTTGAGAAGTTCTCAAATTCAGTGTAATCGCTATCTGAGATCATTGTCTTGTACCATGTCTTGCTGGCAGCCTTGATAGCTGAAGCCTCCTCCTGAAAAAGAAAACAATTGGGAGAATTCAAAGGAATTAAAATAAAAAATCCTTCTGGACATGAAAAATATGTAAACACAAACATTACACTAACAATTGGGGGAAAACTCAAAGGTAATAAAATCTTTTAAAGTTCATTTATGATAAACTCAAAAGAAACTGATGCATCCCCAAGCAATCTCAATGACTGTGATCAAAAAGGAAAAATTATTGATTCCTTGAAAAATTACTAAGATTGCCTGTAAAATCATGAAGCAGCTTACTTTTTCTTCCATAACTTGCTTCAAAATGGAAAGTGCTATTGTCTCGGCTTCTTTAAGAGTTAGATCCTGCACACAAACAAACAAATGAACCTAACATCCTAGGGTTACAGTTTACTTTTGCATCATGTTATGATATTTTCACATGGAGAGCCTTACAGTTTACACATCTCACTAAAAGTATGAGTTTACTTCTAGAGTCCAAGATATCAAGAAATTTAGGAATAATCATTGGTCAACTAGATGTAACATGTAGTTAAGTAACAAAATTTGGCACCTTGTTATACTGCTCTTGCAAAAAGCTGTCAGCACCTTCAGAACCTGAAACAAAATTTGGCACCGTGCATCTAATGCAACCTGATCTCTAAAAAAAACTTAAAGATTTAAAAAAAAATAACAAGGGAATCAAAAGCAGTTCATTTAACAAATGCCAGCAATATTCTCACAAACTAAACTCAATCGAGGTCAGGAAAGTCACATGCCACCAATCAAATTAAACAAAAAAGAAAATTAAACCATACAATCGCTATATTAATAGAACAAATCAACAAAAAAGTCAATGGTAAAAATAAACAAAATTCCACAATGAAATGACAAATGTGTTATATATATATATATATCAAATAGAAAATACTCATAAATTACAGTTACCTCTATAGTAAGAAGGGCTGCCTAGAACAAAAAAATAAAAAAATAGATAGATAAGAAAAATGTTTCATCAATCAAGCGGGCTTAGCATATCACAAGCTTTCGACCAATAAAAATACATAAAAAGGCGATTAGGATTAGGCTAGGCTAACAACATAGTTTGAAATAAGCTATCCATCTTAATGAATTATAAACTGTGCTCAGATTCAAATGGATAAAAAAATTGAAGGAAACTGTCTTACAGTGCGAGTTGAAAACTTCTATCGATATGTAATATAGATATATTTCATCTGGAGTCATTGAAGTTTTAGAGAAATCTCAGATGTGTGACTAAACGGAAGGCAGAGGCGGGGTTCCGGTGGTTTGGTCGGCCATGGATTGCCGGAAAATGGACCCACAAGTGAGGCGGCGGAATGGGCAAGGGTGCGGGCATGAATAAGGGTAGGGTTTGGTTAATTTGAGGTTGTATCCTCCCGTGTATAAGGGTAGGGTTTGGTCAAACGTTGCGAAATGTAAGACTTTTCGCAACGTTTGTCAAACGTTGGGAAAGTAGACTAAAAGTGAGACCTTTCCAAACGTTTATCAAACGTTGCAAAAGACTTTTCTTTTGCAACATTTGATAAACGTTACAAAAGGTCTACTTTGCAACATTTGACAAACGTTGCGAAAAGTCTTACCTTTTGCAACGTTTGATAAACGTTGTGAAAAATAAAACATTCCGCAACACTCAATAAACATTGCAAAAAGGGGTCTATCGCAACATTTTTCTATAAAACGTTGCCAAAACTCATTTATACTAACCAATGGCAACATTCACTTACTAAAATGTTGCCAAAAGACCCTTTTAGCAATATTTATCAACAAATGTTGCATTTTTAGTGTTGCAAATGACTATTTTTGTTGTAGTGTGTCTAAACGCTAGAAACTCTAATTTCTTTTTCTACAGGATGCCAAACGAAAATCAACGGAAAAATAGCAGCCTTTTGGGGACATCCATGTAAACAGTAGTTCAAAAAAATAGTTCTTCTTTTCATGCAAGTGCATGCACGTAAACAAGCTGCACATGATTTTCCTACATGATATTGCTTAGTTGTTTCATTATTGTGATTGAGCCTTTGTAGTAACGAAATAAAATATTTTAGTTTTAAATTATTGTTATTTTTGTTATAATTCCTTTTCTGCTATGATGGTCGCTTTTAGTTAACGGCGTTTTTTTATATATTTCATCAATCTCCGTAGAGGCTAGGATATAACGCCACATTTCTATTATAGTCACGCATGTTGCATCTGTGTCATTCATATGTGGATTCGCGATTGCATGTAAGACTACGTGTCATTTATGTTATCGCTCAACTTATTGAAAAAAGATTTGAATTTTCTAATTAGGCATGTGTATATTAGAAAATACTAGTAAAGATTTTATAGAAGATATTCTAACACATTAGGATAAAAACCAGTTCATTAGATCAATACTGCGCATGCTTCCTCATGTTAGGGGAACAAAAGTGAAGGGGTGCAGGATTTTTTTCGAAGATTTGTGATGTAAATAAATTTATAAATATCGTGAATGGTGTATTTTGTTACCAATAGTATTTCATGTGCTGAAGTATAAGCAAGCAACTCATGGCAGTGAAAGTCCCTAATAATGTCTCCGTGGATTTCAATAGAATTAAATCTATATTCACTGAAAATGGCTTCACTGAAAACTACCGTCTTATGCTTATGTACTCTTTCTGAATCAAGAGAATTTGCGGTGGTGGTGAAAAAAATTTATGGGAAGTTCCGTCTTCTGTTGATGAATTCAACAACTGGGATAAGAAAACTCATCTCCATATTGGTGATTCTCTAGGTAATTCTTTCTACATTTGTTCCCTGCTCAATTTCCTGATTAAATTGATTTTTTTTCTTGTTCTCTTGCTTGATTTTTCTTCCTCATTCTTTATAGGCATTTTATGCACCCTCCTTAAAAGTCAATAGCGGGATTGGGATCACCAAGTATCCATTTCATTGACTGCATGTTCACTTGTCCATCTTCGATATAATTATCAGTACTTACTGTTGGGTTCGAATTTTAGATCAGGTGAATAATCTCGTACCATTGCAAGGTCCGGAAACGAGGAATTCATGGAAGCCCTTGCCGTTGGTCTAACATCAGCATGATTTGGCACACTAAAAATGAGCAATATGTCTGGGAGTCTCAGGCATGTATAATGGGGGTTAAAAACAATTTCATAGCTGATGCTCTTTAGTCTCTAACTAATCACCTTCGCTATACGCAAGTACCTGTACCCTGCATGCTATATTGTTACTTTTTACTTTTTTTCCCTTTTCAGTTCTTTTAGTATGATTGCTAACTTGTTTTTTTCTTCATCTTGCAGATATTGAAGGGACACAGTCTGTTTCCATTGGTATGTTTCTTTCTTGCATGTTCATTCATTTTGACTACTTGGAGCATATTTTCTCATAGTAATTTCTTGCATGTTCACTCATTTTGACTACTTTAAGCATATTTTCTCATAGTAATCTCAATGGCATGTGTTGGGGCAAACAAGTCCCACATCGGTTGTGGGAAGAAAATAAATCCACCATATAACTTAAGTGGGCTACTCCACCCATTACCAATTGGTTTTGGGATGGAACCTCACTTGGGCCTGGTGGAATGGGCTTGGACCCTGAGTAATTGCTCTCAATAATTCCCTACAACTGGTATCAGAGCCCAGGTTGTGTGGCTAGATAAATCGAGGTGGTAAAAAAAAATTCTCATGAGATGGTTGATCCATGGTAACGTAGTGGGTGCAGGCTACGATGGATTATCTCGATGAGTGGTGATTTACCTCGTGAGCCTTGTTTGAGGGAGGGATTGTTGGGGCAAACAAGTCCCACATCGGTTGTGGGAAGAAAATAAATCCACCATATAACTCAAGTGGGCTACTCCACCCATTACCAATTGGTTTTGGGATGGAACCTCACTTGGGCCTGATGGAATGGGCTTGGACCCTGAGTAATTGCTCTCAATAATTCCCTACACTCTCTCAGTTCATAATACTTAATATGGCTATTTTAAGTTTAATATAAATGCAGTAGATACATTTAAAAAAACATTCTTAGGAAGTTTATGAAGTTTAGCCTAATGCAGCATCATTGGTAAACAACAACTTGCCAATAAGAACGAATGATGAGGATACTGAAGAACTCTCGGATGAATTTTTTTATGATGATGACTATATTCCGTTGAATGATATCAGGAATGATTCTACAAATACACCAACATTGTCAAGACAACCAACCAGATCAAATGCAAAGGCTACGAGGGGAAAAAATATGCGCTTGAGTGTACATCCCATAGAAGGGCTGTTACTCAAGAGGAAAAAGGTGGAGCACTGGAAAAAGTAAAGGCAAATGCAGCATCATCAGAAAACTGTTTTAGTGTAGTCATGCGCTAGACAAATGTCTACATACTATTCTTCTTGACTAACCCTTCTAAGTGGGCAAGGGACAATGTCCGTCCTAAAAGCCAGGTGTTCATTCTCCGCCCCAAACTGGATTCATTTAAAGCCAAATAGCATTGCCGATGTGATGGTGGCATACCGAAACAGGTTAGGACGATTTTGTGGTTCACAATTTTTTACAAGAATTTTATGTACGTGTGTTTCATCTCGCTAGTGGAATAAATGATAGCATCGTCCTTGATATTAGCATTTTTCAAGTCGTAGAGGTGGTAATGCCACCCGAATGCTCCCAAGGCATAAGTACCTTGAAGATCATATCTTGGCAACGCTGCAGGTTCCGGAATGCCATTAAACTCTCAAACTCTCTAAATTTCTCTTCATTACTACAAATGATCAACCACAATTTAAATCAACTATGCAACAACTGAACAATGCAATGCACGAGAATCACGTGCAATTCACGTACGTGCGCACCCTTGTACGAGTGTATATGTTTTGTCTTTGTTCTATTTCTTCCATTTCTTTCTTCCAAAAGTGTTTCACAGAACTTGTGCCCTTTAGAACCATGATAATTAAACCACAGTAATGAAGTTTATTTAATCATGCTACATTTAATTAAAGAGAGGCCGAAGAACTACCATTTACACGGAGGTCCCCAAAAGGTCGCTATTTTTCCATTGATTTTCGATTGGCATCATGTATAAAGGGGAATTAGGTTTCTTGCATTTACACATTTTTATGTGACTGCACATATCTTCTTTTTCTTCATTGCTGCTAATGCCTTTATTGTGATCTTTCTATTTTCTCTTTTTCATTTATAACTTGTGAAAAATACTATACATCTACTGTACCGTGCACAAATGGGCCCCACATTTGTGTGTTTTAATTTGAGACACTAAAACTCTTTCAAAAGTAATACCTGGTTCTAGGAATAAGGAAGATTTGGTGGGATAAGTAGATATGGAAAACTAGAAGAAACAAAAGAGAATTATTTTCATTTTTCATCTATGTTAATTATGTGTATGATATTTCCTAATTCTGTAAATTTGGAAAAAAAATCATAATGAAATAACTTGACGAATTGAACTTCCTATTTGTAGCTACTTTTTAATGTAGTTTCATTTTTGTAATTTCGGAACTATTTAATTTCTGTTTGGATGATGAGTATAGTTACCAAACTTGTGCTTTCAACTGAAGATGAAGATATTGAATCTTCCGAAGATGATAATGACAGCCATCTAGTAAAAAGCCTAAGGAGACTACCTGCCAGAGCTAATAAGGGCAGACGGCATTCTAGCAATATGTTTGGCGGAAATCCATTGCAGCTGACAATCCATACAATGGCTGTAACTGAAGAGATAAAAGTGAAACAGTTGAAGAAGCTAAGGCAAATGCAGCATCATTGGAAAACAGTAACGTGCCAGCTGGGAGAACTGATGAAGGAGATCCTAATGAAATCTTGGATGAATCTTCTGAAGATGATGACTATATTTCCGTGAAAAACCTAAGGAATGATTCTGCAAATACACCAACGTCATCAAGACTACCAATCAGTTCAAACTCAAAGACTGGGAGGGTAAAAAAAAGCACTTGAAGTGTACATTCTGTAGAAGGGCTGTCACTGAAGAGAAAGAAAGTGAAGCAAGGGAAAAAGCAAAGGCAAATGCAGCGTCATCACAAAACTGTTTTATTGTAGTCATGCGCCAGACACGTGTGCAGACTGTTCTTCTTGACTATCACTTCTAAGTGGGCAAGGGTCAATGTCCATACGAAAAGTCAATATTTTGTTGTCCGCACCGAACTGGATACATTTAAAGCCAAATACCATTGCAGATGTGATGGTGGAGGACTAAAAAAAGGTTGGGATGACTTTGTAATTCACAACTTTACAGAAGAATATAATGTCTGTGTTTCATCTCACCAGAGGATTAAATGATGACATCTTCCTTGAAGTCATCATTTTTCGAGTTGTAGAGGGGGTGATGCCACCAGATTGCCCCTTAAGGCATGAGTACCTTGAAGATCATATATTGGCGTAGCTGTAGGTTCCGAAGTGACATTAAACTCTCAACTCTATTGCTTTAATTGGAGAATAACTACTTGCTTCAAGATCGGGAATTATGGTGTTACTGTGTAGTCTTTTTATTAGCTTTTTATGTTTTCTTTTTCATGCTGAAACTAGTATTACAACAATTACAAGGATGGATGATTTCCTTCATTCTTTATATTAATGAATCTTAAATATATATTATTAACTCTATGAAAAAAAAAATTCCTATTATCCTACATTTTATATCCCCTAACATTAGGAAGCACATGCGATATAACCTCTAATGAACCGACATTTTATCCTAATGTGACAGAGTAACTTTTGAAAGTCTTGTATCAGTGTATCTAAGTTACATATGCCTAATTTGGGTATAGAAAAATTAAGTTCCTTTTCCTGCATGTTGAGCAATAATTATCTGGAGGATAAATGTCCTTAACATTTTTAGTTATTTTCCTATTTGTATCCAGTGGTGGTGATTATTACACAAATAGTTTAAAATACAATGTACTGACTCTATCAATCTCAATCTCTTTCCAAGCGCACATAATAAATTTGAATATAATTTTCTTACAATAAGGAAATGTCCTTATGTAGTCCTTAAGCACAGTATAGTTGCAGAATCATGATCCCAACTACATCTTCTTCCCACAATAATTTTATAACACACAGTACTCTACCATGCATTCGCGAGTCTACACATGAATGACACGGATGCAACATAAGTGCCTTTAACAGAATTCGGCATTAAATCCTAGCCTCTACAAGGATTAATGAAATATATCATAAATCAATCGCCATAATTAAGACAGTGATTTATCTATTTTATAGCCTAAACCTGTCAAGAAACCATACCATTAACTAAAGGCAACAACCATAACAAAGGAAACATTGCACAACTAAGATTTCACTTCATTACTACAAAGGCTCAACCTTAACCACAATTTGAATCAACTATGAAACAATTGAACAATACAATACAAGAGAATCACGTGCAGTTCGCGTGCAGGCGCCCACTTGCAAATGTGTCTATGATTTGTCTTTGTTCCATCTCTCAATTTTTTCCTTCCAAACGTGTTGCACAACACTTATACCCTTGAGAACTAGCAATGAAGTTTAGTTACTACATTTAACTAAAGAGAGGCAGGAGAACTACCATTTATACGGAGTCCCAAAAGGCCCCTATTTTTCTCCATTGATTTTCGATTGGCATCACGTATAAAAGGGAATTAGGTTTCTCGTGTTTACACATGTTAGGGAATTATTGAGAGCAATTACCCAAGACCCAAGCTCACTCCACCAGGCCCAAGTGAGGGGTTCAACAAAAGGTTTCAAAGGCCATTGATGGCAAATTTCCGGAAAATTTTACAGATGCACAAAAAGAAGAATATGATGAACTTGCATACACTTCAATTATTTTACATCTGTCTGACACTGTTTTGAGAAAAGTTGGAAAACTTGATTCTACCAAAAAACTTTGGAAAAAGTTGGATGATTTATATTTGCTTAAATCCACTCCTAACAAGTTGTACTTGCTGGAAAGATTTTTTAGCTTTAAAATGGATTCTTCAAAAGATTTGGATGACAATTTGGATGTGTTTAACAAACTTGTTCAAGATATTGTTAACTGTGGAGAGTCGGTGTCTGAAACCTACAAGGCTATTATTTTGTTGAATGCTATACCTGATACTTATCATGAAGTTAAAAATTCTATTAAGTATGGTAGGGACACCTTAACCCCTGAAATTGTCATAGATTCCCTTAGGAGTAAGGAAATGGAGATTGAAGCTAAAAAGGAAGATAAGAGAAATGGTGAATTGCATATGATGAGGAGTAGAATGAAGTTTAAGCAAATGAGTTTAGGTAGAGCTCAAGATAACAGTGATTCGAGTAGTGATTCGAGTGAAGAGGGTGATAAGAAGAAGAGCAAGAGTTGGGACAAGTCCGGTGGTAGACGGTGTTACAGTTGGTGTAAATCTGGACACTTCATTAGGGATTGTCCCAAGAAGAAGAGTAAGTTGAGAGGTGATGCGAATTTGCTTATAGTGTCGAGTGATGACCCTAGTGAGGTTTACTGAGTGTAACCTTAGTTACTGCATTTGCATCTGTGTGTAATCCTTTCTGCATGTGTGTGATTGCTCGTTTCCGCTGCATGGCTATATGTTGCATTTCAATGTGTTTGATATGTGCATTGACATGATTTAGAATGATCTTATTACTTGGTGTAATGTGTTTGCATGCATAGTGGGTTTGTGATGCATTTGGCAGTGTGTGTGTGTGTGTATGTCTTTTGGTAAGGTGGAGTATAGATGCCTAGGGATACATTGGTTGTACTGTGGGATGTGGAGTGTAGCATTTGGACCACGGTGGAGATGTGATCAAATGTTAGAATCCTTTATCTGGAAGAGACCCTGATCAGGTGGAGTGTAAGTGAGGCACTTCTATCACTTCTGTTAGGTGGAGACCCATTATCCACATAGGTTGGAGAAGTGATGTGTTGATAGAGGATTATCCCGAGAACTTAGGATTTATAGAGGCTTACCGTTAGACATGTTTGTTTGTTTGTTTGAGTGATTAGTCTAGTGAGCAGGTGGGCGATGAGGTGAGATGTGTGTTCTCGAGGTGAGTGAGTAACACGGAATGGGATAGGATAAGTGTGGTGAGATCTGTGTGAGGTCATTTATGCATTTGTTGCGTATGTGTTGGCCTGTTGATTAACTTGTTAATCTGTTGTTCTGTGTGAACGGGTGTGATAAGATCTCTGTGTTATCCTGTGTGATATCTCCGTCGCATGTTTTATTTGTTCTTGATTGATTGCTGTGCTTATTTGTTTCTACTTGGGTGTTCGTGACCTTAGCCCTAGTGAGTATATGGAACAAGTATGGTATGTGTTTCAGGTGGAGACACGAGGTAAGGTCTGTGATGCCAATTTTATTGGTTACCTTGATTGTGCAGTGTAAACTGTATGTTTTGTCTACTTGCAGATTTATTGGGATCAATGTGGAGATTTGTTGGGTTTTGATACCCAATAAATCCGGGCTATGATGTTAAATCGGTATTTTAGTTGGATAATATTTCATAGGCCTCGGCCGATGATTGAAATGATATGATGACACCACAATCGGACCAATCGAATCACGTAACCCACTTGGACCATTCGAAGTAGCCTAATTGTATTAGTGTTGCTCATGGCCCGACCCGAACGTTTTGGATGGCTTTCAGGGTTTGCCCACTTACTCTATCTGTTATTGGGCCCTGTTTGTTTGACCTAAAAGCCT
The DNA here is from genome assembly GCA_035079005.1 of Fraxinus americana. Classification (NCBI taxonomy): domain Eukaryota; kingdom Viridiplantae; phylum Streptophyta; class Magnoliopsida; order Lamiales; family Oleaceae; genus Fraxinus; species Fraxinus americana. Next base: position 3,419,778 of record CM068712.1, read on the forward strand.
AAACCCTAAACCTACTCTTAAACCTATTTAAGTGAGTTGTTAATTACAATTATAGGGTGATAAAAGAGTTGAAGCCGTCCTTGCCTTGAGAATTAAGACAAAACCGGTTTTGCCTGTTGCTTTGTGCATTTTTCTTGCTTTGTGCTTGAGAGATCTTTTGTTCTTCTTCTCTACCTAGCCTTAGTGGCTCTTCTTGTGGCGGTAATCTTTTTCATCCAGTCCTTTGTGGGCTGAAAACTGGAGCAACCGAGTTCGGTTTGGGAAGGTGCCGGTTTGGGATCGATTTGGTTGATTGTGGTGGTCGTTTGATTGATTAACTGAGCCCGGTTTGGTGAAATCAAAGGTCAATAATATAACAACACATTTTTATGTGACTGCACATATCCTCTTTTTCTTCATTGCGGCTATTGCCTTTATTGTGATCTTGTCCTTTTTCTTTTCCATTTATAACTTGTGAATAATGCTATGTATGTACTCTACCATGCACACATGGGCACATTTGTGTATTTTACTTTGAGACACTAATACTCTTATGAAACTAATACATGGTACCATAGAATAAAGAAGATTTGTTGGGATACATGGTACTCTTATGTTGATGATTTTTCTAAGTTATATAAATTTGGAATAATATGATAATAAAATAACTTGACGGATTGTACTTCATATTTATAGCTTCTTTTTAATATGGTTTCATTTCATAATTTTTGAACTATTTACTTTCAGATTGGAGGATGAGTATAGTTACGAAACTTGTGTTTTCAACTGAGCCTTACAAAGGGAATTTGGCTGTAAGAGAAAGAGAAACTTGCCAGTAAGAACTGAAGATTAATATATTGAAACTTCCAACGATGATGATGACTAGAAACCAGTAAAATTCCTTTTGAGACTACCTACGAGAGCTAATGCAAAGGCTCGTAGGGAAGACAATAAGGGCAGATGGCATTCTAGCAATAGGATTGGTGAAAATTCGTTGCAGCTGACATTCCGTAGAACAGCAGTTACTAGAGAGGTAAAAGTGAAGGCAGTAACGTGCTGGAATAACTGATGATGAAGATACTAATGAACTCTTGGATGAATCTTCTGATGATGATGACTATATTCTGGTGAAAAATCTCAGAAATGATTTTGCAAATACACCAACATTATCAACACTATCAACCAGATCAAATGCTAATGCTAGGAGGGGAAATACAAACGTTGAATTTTACATCCCGCAGAAGGGCTGTGATGAAGGCAAAATAATAATTCCATTTAATTTTGGGTTTGTCCGTTTTTGGTGAATTGCTAATCTAATTAGATTGAAAACGGGCCAATGACCTAAAGCACGTCGGATTTTGGGCAGATTCCTTTGTTTAGGTCTTTAATTAAGCGTTTTTGCCGTTTATGATAATTTTTGTTTTGGCAATATCTTAGTCAAATAAACTCGGATTTGATTTTCGTTTGTTCGGGAATGATCCTGGTGATTAGGAAAATTAAGATCCGTCAATATCTCAATTTTTTCTATTTTTGGAAAAAATAATATTTTCTCATTATTATGTAATTTTTCCGAATTTTATTCAGTTTTTCGCTATTTAAACGTTGTAAGCCCTTTGAGGCAACCCAATTTTGAATGAAATAAAGTTTTCTTGAATTTCTTTTCGTTGAAATTCTTTTCGTGTGGATATTTGTCTTTCTTATAATCTTCCGCTGTATCAGTTGGTATCAGAGCCGAAATTGTTCCTTCACCATTCCGTCAAGGAGACGTCAAGAAGCTTGTGAAGCCCTAGTAGAGGAGGTACATAGACGTGATAAAATCACACAGCTGCATCAACAAGTGGAGTTGCTGACACAACAAGTTGCTGCACTTATGCCACAGCAAGTTGCTGCACTTCATGCGACTGGAGGTCGTGGTCATCGTGGGCAGGTTTCGATTGAGGAAGTCTAACACCGTGATCATCATATTCAGAGGCAAGTTGTAGAGTTAACCCAGCGCCTAGCGGCGCGCGATTTGGAGAATCGTGAGGTCTCCGATCTCGATTCTTATTTCACTGTTTTTGAAAATCCATACCATCAACGTTATCTATCTGATGAGGAAGAGTTTGATTATGAAGGTCTGCCTGTATTTGACAATGAAGACATTGAAGAAGCAATAGAGGAGGAAGAGTTTGATTATGAATGTCCGCCTGTATTTGACAATGAAGACACTGAAGAAACAACATAGGAGGAATAGTTTGATTATTACGGTCTGCCTGTATTTGACAGTGAATGTGTAGAAGAAGCAACATAGAAAGAGGGGTTTTTGGTTGGTGATGTGGGTCAGGCATTGGTGGTGAGGCGGAGTTTTCTGACTTCCTTGGATAATAACACTGACTGGTTGCATACTAATCTCTACCAGTCGACGTGTACTATTGGGGAAAAGAAAAGTGTGTTGCTTCCAGAGAAGGGCTTCGTAAAAACAGTTGGGGATGTCACCAATTTACTGACCAGAGTGAAGTTCGAGACAAATATGGAAGGATATGGGGTAGTGTATGTGCTGGTGGAAAAGTCAGTTGACAGTGAGCAGGAGGTCACTCGTAGGGTTCAGCCATTCCCAGAAGAGCTTCCATTTCGTGGTGATAATTGTGATGATGATGAGATTTCTTCCCCGTCAAATTCAAGGGCGAATTTTTCTCAATCCGGGGAGAATGATGAAGGCAAAATAATAATTTCATTTAATTTTGGGTTTGTCCGTTTTTGGTGAATTGCTAGTCTAATTAGATTGAAAACGGGCCAATAATCACAACTCAGGGCCTATGGCCCTGAAGCACGTCGGATTTTGGGTAGATTCCGTCGTTTAGGCCTTTAATTAAGCGTTTTTGCCGTTTATGGTAATTTTTATTTTGGCAATATTTTAGTCAAATAAACTCGGATTTGATTTTCGTTTGTTCGAGAATGATCCTGGTGATTAGGAGAATTAAGATCCGTCATTATCTCAATTTTTCTCATTATTACGTAATTTTTCTGAATTTTCTTCAGTTTTTCGCTATTTAAACTTTGTAAGCCCTTTGAGGCAACCCAATTTTGAATGAAATAAAGTTTTCTTGAATTTCTCTTCGTTGAAATTCTTTTCGTGTGGATTTTTGTCTTTCCTATAGTCTTCCGCTGCATCAGGCTGTTACTAAAGAGGAAAAAGAGAGCACTCTAAATATTAAAGGAAAATGCAGCATCATCAGAAAAGTGTTCTGCTGTAGTAATGTGTCTACTGACAATTATTCTTGACTATCCCTACTTAGTGGGCAAAAGTCCATGTCCACCAAAAATTCAAGATTTTATTCTCTGCACTGAACTTCTATACATTTAAAATAAAATACTAGTGCAATGTGATGGTGCTGGACTGAAAAAGGGCTGCGATGATTTTCGGGTTTACAATTTTTTAGAAGAATTTGATTTCTTTGTGTTTCATTTCGCCATCGTCCTTGATGTTAGCATTTTTCCACTTGTAGAGGGGTTGATACCACCAGAATGCCCCTTAAAGCATAAATACTTTGAAGATCATATCTCGGTGAATCTGCAAGTTCCAAGATGACATTAAATTCTCAATTCTATATCTTCTTATTGGAGAGTTACTACATTCTTTGAGACTTGAAATTTTGGCGTTACTGTGTAGTCTTTTTATTAGCTTTTTGTTAATTTATTTTTCATGCTAAAACCAGAATTACAACAATTGCAAGGATTGGTGATTTCCTTCATTCTTAAGTATATGTTGATGAATCCAAAGTGTTTTATGAATTCCATCCAAAAAATAAAAGATAAATTCTTATTCCTCTCTACTTTATTTCCCTTAACATCAGGAAACACATGCTATATCACCTCTAATGAACGTGTATATTATCCTAATGTGATAGAGTAACTTCTAAAAGTTCTATACTAATGTTATCTAATTTGGGAATAGAAAAATTCAGTTTCTTTTTTCTGTATATTGACCAACAATCGTCACGAGTAAGAAGTCTTCAAATTTTTTAATTGTATCGAGTGACGGTGATTATTCCACAAATACTTAAAAAATACAACTCTAACAATCTCAATATCTTTCCCAGCACACATAATACATTTACATATAATTTTCTTACAATAAGGAAATGTTCTTATGTAGTGTGCAACTCAATGTTTGAAATTATTGTGTGATATATAATTAAGCAAACTATAGTTGCAGAATCATGATCCCAACTATATAATCTTCCCAAAATATTTTTCTAACACACAAGAACTCTAACAAGCATTCGCGAGTCCACACATGAATGACATGAATGCATCATAAGTGCCTTTAACTGAATTGGGCATTAAATCCTAGCCTATACAAGGATTAGTGATATGTGTCATAAATCAATCACCATAATTAAGACAATGATTTATCTATTTTTTAGCCTTAACCTGTCAAGAAACCATACCCTTAACTAAAGGAAACCACCATAAAAAGGAAACATTGCATAACTAAAATTTCTCTTCATTACTACAAAGGCTCAATTGCAATTTGAATAAACTATGAAACAATTGAAAAATACCATGTGCGAGAATCACATACAGATCGTGTGCAGGCGCACACTTGCACATGTGTACATGTTTTGTTGTTGTTCGGTTTCTTCTAATTTTTTCCTTCCAAAAGTTTTGCACACCACTTTTACCCTTGAGAGCCATGATGTTACACCTCAGCAATGAAGTTCGATTTCTTTGTCTTCAATGCTCTTACTGCCTTTATTGCTATTTTGCCATTTTTCCTGTTCCATTTATAACTTGTGAATAATGCTATATATCTACAATACCGTGCACACATGGGTCCACATTGTGTACTTTAATTTGAGACACGAATACTCTTATGAAGGTAATACATGGTTCTGCAGAGTAAGAAAGATTTTTTGGGATTAGTAGATATTGAGAACTAAAAGAAATAAATCAGAAATATTTTAATTTTTCAATTACTTTAATATGCTGATGATCTATGATGCTCGGACTCGGGTACGAGTATCGGGTATGGGTCTGAGAAGTTGGCTCCGTCCAGTAAGATACTTGGCGAAAAAGAGTGTAGATTGAAAAGAGAGAAAAATCCAATTGAGACATTTATTCTTGAAGGTCTCAAATCTATTTGTAATGGCTATACTTTATCGTAAACATTGAACGAAAGAAATTAGTGAGTCTCCAACTGTGCATCTCGAAGGGAACGTATATTTTAAAGTTGGAGAAGCGTTTTAGGGTTTGTTCATATAATAAGATAGAGAAGGTTTAAAGACTGAAGGCTTGTGTGGGAGGGATTAAAATCAGATTAAAATTGAAAATATAGCCGTTATTGTTGACTTTTATTAGACGAGTGGGGCCCAATAACGGCCATATTTTCAATTTTAATTGACTTTTAATCCCTCCCGAACGGGGCCTGAGAGTCTTCGTTTATCGTAAAATCGTATGAAAAGGCAAAAGAGCCCGTCACCAACAAATATGGATTGATGCAGAAGCTAGCTTTTGTAGATAATCGGGCTTTAAAAGAGTAAAAACACAATGGGAGCCAATCACCGAGAAAGTGATTTTTTTGAACTACTCTTTCTGGGTCGAGTTAATTCTCTCATTAGTACAGAATACGAATGAATTTTTATGACTACCCTATATTATCTAACTCGACCGAGTGGTAAAAGTCTAGGTTTTAGGAAAAAAATTGATGGTAAATGAACAACATTGTTTTAGCATTGATCTAATTAGAGGTGTCAAGACGGACGGGCCAGCCAGACCCGTGAAAATCGGCCTGGATCGACCCGGGACTGTAGGCCGACCCGTGACCCTAACGTGCGGTTCACGGGTCAAGGAGGTGTGACCTGCGGATTTCGCGAGTTTAAAAAAAAGGGGGGGGGAGAGTAAGATAAAATTATTGATGATATTGCTAAAAACTTCAAACATCTTGCAGTTCCTGAAGATTGATTGGAAAACAAATATTAAAATATATAATTTTTGAACAACTAAATTATAGTTAAGACTTAAGTAGGTGCCAACCTAGTTGGGATATACTTAAACTATAAATTATAAATAAAGTATGTGCCAACCTAGTTGAGATGTACTTATGCTATAAATATTTGATAATAGTAATTAAAAATGCATTTAGTTGTTATTTGTTTAAGTTAAATTTAATTTTGTAAAGTTATTAATAATTCATGTAACATTAAGTTTGAATTCTATGTAAACATTTCTTGGTATAAATATGAATTTATTATTTTATTCAATTCTTAGTTTACATTTAACAAAAAAAAATATTTTTTGCTATAAATATGAAAAAATTTATATTTTTATAATTTTATTTATACAATAATACGGGTCAAATCGGAACAAATCGTGACCCGCTTGACCCGTGACCCGCATGGGCTTGACCCGGATGGGTCAGGGAGTGGGCCTGGGTTGTAGTCCAAAATTTGTGGGCCGGCCCAAAATCCGTAGTCGGCGGACTTTTTTTCACGCGGATCGTTACCGGGCTCATATGTTGGTGGGCTAACCCGACCCAGACCACCCGGATTGACACCTCTATATCTGATATTGAAAATTATTTTTAGAAAATTGGATGAATATTACATAAAATTGGTTAAGTATGTCCCCGCATGTTTTTATGTTGGACTGGTAGAAAACTGGGTCTAGACAGTTCACAACAACTTCTTGCCAACTTATACGGTTATACTTATCAGTTTTGCTACACTTATATTTTGGGTGATAGATTTGTTTACACTTCATGATATGGTCACATAGTTTTATTATTGATTTTAACAACACTTAAAACAGTCAATGACCTCGATTTTTACACATCGTGAAATATCATCCGAGATATATAAAAGTGATATATGAGTGACTTAATTCCATACTCGTTTATAATTTTCTCATGGTTAACAATTAATGATTCTTCAAGATCTGCTAAATTGGATCTCCCATTTATAGAGTGAATATTCTTTTTTTTTTCCCTTTAATGCAGCCTTCATTAGGGTAGAATTTGTAAATGGTCTAATTTATAAATGGATAAAAATGAGTGATGAATAAGTAAATACTACTTGTAGTCTATTGAAATTTATGATTGACATAGACTATTTACAAATTTTTCCAAATGGAGGCGTAACTTTCAGGACAAATCTTTGATAAATAAGATATTTTTCCTCTTTCATCTTTACCTATTCTCAGAAATTTTACGAAAAAATAATTATTTTTAATATTTTTAACAATTAATTGAGATATAGGATGGTATTAACGATTTTCCTCGAAGACCGCTACTCAATGCACCCCCCCCCATGGTGACATCGACCCCCCGGAGGTCCTCTACGCTCACATGGGCCGTCTACCATTAAGAGGCCAGCGACGTCGACCCTCACTATACTTAGCCAAATAAATGGCCATGAGATAGACAAAAATCACCCAACATCAAACGTGACAATGACCAATCGCAATGCGAATGGGTGTTAACGCTATAGAACGTGGGGGAGTGGGAAGGCATACGTGGGACACGTGGCACCGTAAATCGCGGAGCAGTGGGAGTGCCATCAGGTGCCTATAAATACCCCAATGTGAGAAAAGGTATAGCTTCTTGAAACCCGAACTATTTGCATTCCATATATACATCTCAAAACTTGTTACTGATTCTCATGCCGGAGGTACAACGGGGGAGAAAGCCCCAACCTCATTTTGCAGGTAGCAACCACCAACTAGAGCAATCGGACCGCCGCACTCATCAAGGTGAACACGGAGGTCTACCTTGCTACTATTTCATTGGCGCCGTCTGTGGGAAACCACTGAACAAAAAAGCTATGTCAAGGAGACGAACTAGGAGTGAAACACGCATGGTCGGAAACACAACAGACACGGAGTCAGAGTCCGTCGCTCGAGGTCATGACCCGCCACCGCAATATGTAACACAGGGCCAATTCAATGCCTTGGAGACACAATTGGCGGCCATGATGACCCTCTTGCAAAGCCAGACGCAGAGAATTTCAGCCCCACCGCAGAGTTCATCGGAAGCCGTACGCGAGCAACCACCCCAGGTGGCGCAAACGGTTACCCCGCCGGTTACCCAGCCAACAACAGGAGACATGGGGGCTTCTGGCTTTGTGTTTCCACATTTTCCCCAACCCGTGACGGAATTGGAAAAGAAGATAGAGGAAATGATGACCCAGAAGATAGACGATGCACTGACTAGGAGGAAGGACAGACGCAGGCAAATGGTATTAGAGGAGGATCCGTTTGCTCCAGAAATAATGGCCGTCCCTTTACCGAAGGGTTTCAAACAGCCAATGATAGAAGCATACGATGGAGTCACGGACCCGCTGGACCACTTGCGTACTTTCGTGGATTTAATGAGGCTATATGCAGCCCCACACGCAGTAATGTGTAGGTCGTTCCCCCCGACGCTTAGGAGGGAAGCAAGAGACTGGGTGGCCACACTGGCACCCAGGTCTATAAAAACTTTTGATGAGCTCTCCAGGAGTTTCGTGGCATACTTCATGAGCAGCAAGAGAAAACGAAAGACAGCTATTGGATTGATGCAAGTGGTGCAGGAGAAGGATGCATCTTTACAGGAGTACTTGGCTAGGTTCAGCCGGGCAACCCTTGGTATAAAGGATCTTCAAATGTCTGCAGTAGTGACGGCATTAATGAACGGGACGCGAAATCGGGCCTTCAAAATGTCACTCTCCAAAAATCCTCCAGAGTCAATGCATGAGTTGCTGAAAAAGGGTGACAAGTATGTTGACGCAGAGGAAGCAGAAAAGGTCACGAAAAATCTTAGAGAGGGATGGGAGACGGGAGCCCATAAGCGGAAGTCAGGTGATGTGCGAATGCCCGTTGACAAGGATAAGCAGAGAAATGAGCGCGTAAGCAGGGGGTACCCTCAAGATCGTTTTGTCAAACAGAGACGAGAGGAGGCCAAAGCCTTCACCCCTCTTAACACTCAGCGAAATAAGATACTGATGGAAATTCGAGACATGAAAGAACTTGAATGGCCGAGGCCGATGGCAGCATCAGCCGGCAAAAGGGATAAAAACAAGTACTGCCATTTCCACAAGGACCATGGGCATGAAACCGAAGAATGTATACATTTGAAGGAGGAGATCGAGCGCCTCTTGAAGCAGGGCTATTTGACCAAGTATATGAGAAATGACCGAGGCAAACAGAAGGTCGAGGATCGACCACCGCCCAGGGCTGGAGTTATAAATGTGATTGTTGGAGGAGTTGCCTCGGGTGGAGACTCCAACTCTGCTAGAAAGAGCTATGCGCGAACAGCAGCAGTCTGTTCTATTCAGAAAAGGGTTGAACTTGATCATAGCATCACTTTCGGTGAAAAGGACCTGATAGGCGTGGCGACCCCCCACGATGATGCCTTGGTAATAGTCGGCGACATAGCAAACTATGATGTCAAAAGGGTGTTAATCGATGGTGGGAGCGCAGCGAACGTACTCACATGGGAAGCATTTCAAGGGTTAAAAATTTCAGCGGAAAGGTTGAAGGCTGTGTCAACCCCCCTTGTTGGATTTGGAGGAGCTACTGTGATACCAGAGGGGGCAGTAGAGCTACCAGTAACGTTGGGCACCTACCCAGCCAGTGTGGTCACCCTAACAAATTTTCTGGTTGTTAAAACCCCCATGACGTATAACGCGATTTACGGTCGACCCTTGTTGAATGCAATAGGGGCCATCCCGTCTACTTACCACCAGGTGATGAAATTTCCAACCAGTCGGGGTGTAGGATGTGTGAGGGGTAATCAACAATCTTCAAGGAAGTGTTATGTGGACAGCATACGAACTAAAGGATCCCCGCCAGTGATGATGTTGGACCTCGAGCCCCCGAAAGGAAGAATTGAACCCTCAACACTACAGAAAAAATCATGGTGGCGGGAGGACATGAATTCAGTGTAGGGACAGGATTGGAGCAGCGTGAAAAAGAGGCATTGATAAAGTGTCTAGCAAGTAATTTGGATGTATTTGCGTGGAGTCCGAACGACATACAAGGGGTTGACCCGTCTGTTGCGCAACATCGCCTGGGTATCTTACCGGGTGCTAGACCGATAAAACAGAAGAAAAGAAATCTAGCCCCGGAGCGGCAGGCAACAGCGAAGGCAGAGGTCGATAAGCTACTACGGCAGGATTCATCAGGGAGGTACAGTATCCCGAATGGTTAGCAAATGTTGTCTTGGTGAAAAAACCGAATGGGGCATGGCGTATGTGTGTAGACTACACCGGACTCAACAAGGCGTGTCCAAAAGACTCGTACCCGCTACCCAGAATAGATCACCTGGTGGACGCCACATCGGGTCATGAACGGCTAAGTTTCCTAGATGCATTCTCTGGGTATCATCAGATCTCCATGGCGGAAGCAGATCAGGAGAAAACCTCTTTCATAGTTGACGCGGGGACATATTGTTATACGGCCATGCCGTTCTATCTAAAAAACGCCGAGGCAACCTATCAGAGAATGGTGAACAAGGTCTTCAAAGATCTGCTCGGAGGGGTTATAGAAGCATATGTGGACGACATGGTTGTCAAGAGTGTGAAGGCCAACAACCATGGTAGTGACTTACAGAAAGTGTTCAACACTGCTCGACAAAATAAGTTGAAGTTCAATCCAGAGAAATGTGTTTTTGGAACAACGGGAGGCAAGTTCTTGGGTTTTATGATCACGCAAAGGGGCATCGAAGCAAATCCGGATAAAATACGAGCCATTTTGGAAATGAAGAGCCCAGAAAACAGGAAAGAGGTCCAGAGATTGACGGGCAGGGTAGCAGCACCGAATCGCTTTATGAGCCGAGCTGCAGATAAATGTTACCACTTCTTCAAGGCGATTGGAGGTTCTACCAATTTTGAATGGACCAAGGAGTGTGAGGAGTCCCTGGAATCTTTAAAACAATCGTTACAGCAGCCACCTGTCTTGACTAGGCCGTGCCCAGGGGATGTGTTGAGTCTATACTTAGCCGTGTCAAAATATGCAGTCAGTGCAGTACTGGTGAAGGAGTTTCCTAAGATGCAGAAGCCTGTCTACTACGTCAGCCAAGTGTTGAAAGGAGCGGAAACTCGATACAGCCTTGCAGAACAGTTGATACTGGCATTAATTGTAGTTGTCAGAAAACTAAGGCCGTACTTTCAGTCCCACACCGTATAAGTCATGACCGATCAACCTGTCAAGCAAATTTTGCATCGACTTGAGACGTCGGGTAGGATGCTGAAATGGGCGATCGAATTGAGCGAGTTCGATATCGAGTTCAGACCGAGGACAGCCATCAAGGCGCAGGTATTAGTAGACTTCATCGCAGAGCTAACAACTCTGCCTGACCATCCCCAACCATCAGAAGCAGTCTGGAAAATTTTTGTGGATGGATCCTCACATGGTGAAGGGTCCGGAGCAGGCGTCATAATGATGGGGCCAGAATCTGAAGAGTTGGCGTATTCGTTACGCTTTGAGTTCCCCGCGACAAATAATGATGCAGAATATGAAGCAGTCATAACAGGCTTGAGTATGGCAGTCAGTCTTGGGATAACATCAGTCGAGATTTACGGCGACTCCCAGTTGATCGTCGGACAGGTGACAGGTGAATTTGAGGCAAAGGACGGAAAAATGGCATCCTATCTGATGAAGGTTAGAGATTTGCAAAGGGGGTTTACAAGTTTCAAAATAACCAAGGTCCCTCGCAAAGACAATGAACGAGCAGACGCCTTGTCTAAACTGGCATCGACTAATCCTAAGCATTTACCTAGCACTGCTAATGTACAAATCCTACGACAGTCGAGCATCTTGCTCGTAGATGATGTCGCAAGCCCAGAGCAAGAAAAGAGCTGGGTAGACCCGTTGGTAGACTACCTGACGGAAAATAAATTGCCAATTGATGCACTTGAGTCTAGGAGGTTGAAAATACGAGCGGCTTAATTTACCATGATCGACGGGCGGCTATACAAACGAGGTTTTACCATGCCATACTTGAAGTGTTTGCGTCCAACAGAAGCTCAGGATGTACTGCTCGAGATACACTCGGGGATTTGTGGCAACCACCCGGGGGCAGCTACCCTGGCCTTCAAAGCTCTCCAGCAGGGGTACTACTGGCCCACAATGAAGGAAGATGCCAAGGCATTGGTAAGGAAGTGTGATGCGTATCAGCGTCATGGAAATTTGATTCATGTTCCTGCCGAGCAGCAGTCATTCATTGTTGGGGTGAGCCCTTTCTTTCAATGGGGAATGGATATTCTGGGACCTTTGCCCATGGCTAAAGGGCAGCGGAAGTTTTTGATTGTGGCCATTGATTATTTCACGAAATGGGTTGAAGCGGAACCTTTGGCCACTATTACCATGGCAAAAATACAAAGCTTCACATGGAAAAACATAATATGCAGATTTGGTATACCAAGAGTCCTTGTTACCGACAACGGCAGGTAGTTCGACAACCACAGCTTCAAGGCTTTCTGTTCGAGCTATCACATAGATCACAGACTCACCTCGGTAGCTCACCCTCAATCTAACGGGCAGGCAGAAGTCACAAATCGAACGATCTTGTGGGACCTCAAAATGAGATTAGAGAAGGAAAAGGGAATTTGGGCCGACGAGCTACCTAATGTGTTGTGGGCATATCACACCACCCCGCGAGACTCCACAAGAGAAACCCCTTTCAAGTTATCTTTTGGAATGGAAGCCGTGGTTCCGGTGGAAGTCTTGAACGAGTCTGGCAGGATGAAAGCCAACGAGCTTGATGTCTCAACCACCAATGCAGAGCTCGACCTATTAGATGGAGTGAGGGAAAGATCGGCCATGCGAATGATGGCTTATAAGCGAAGGGACCGCAGGGTAAAACCAAGAGTCTTCCAGCCAGGAGATCTCATTCTACGGGAATCAGCAGCGGCGGGCCACCATCCAACCAAGCTTGGACCGAATTGAGAGGGACCATACGAGGTGATCCGGAATCTCGGGAAGGGAGCTTACAGCCTGAAGGACTTGAACGGAAAATCCTTAGGCAGGCCATGGAACGCTGAGCACCTCAAGCAGTACTATCAGTAGACAAACAAAAGGGGGTACGAGCAACATAGATACAGATACCGTTGTTAGGATAATTGTTTTTTCTTTGTTTGTCTCTGATGATATAGTTGTTAGGAGAATTGTTTTTTGTTTTTAGTTCTCGTTGTTTGTCTTTGATGTAATGACCGATTGTAAATATTGTAGTTAGGAGTTCTCATGATGTAATGCCTGCAATAGGCACATCTGATTGAAATTTATTTAATGGAAATGCTAAGTGGCGGCAGATGATGAGGGTGCTAAGGAAGGGCCAGCCTAGCTGGGACGTCCTGGTGCGCCTACTGAGTCCCCAGATCTTGGCAAGCTAAATTCTGCTAGAAATGCTGATTCATAATCAATTGAAGCAAAAACGCATAGCGGTGAGCAAAAAAGCCTAAAAATTGGCTAGCTCAAAATCGCTAGGCGCTAGTAGTGAATAGCGGTGAGCAAAAAAGCCTAAAAATTGGCTAGCTCAAAATCGCTAGGCGCTGGTGGTGAGTTCCTCAAAACCAAAAATGGTTAAGGCTCAAAACCACCTGACCTCGACCTCGACGATCCAAAGAAGCACAACGCATAGCGGTGAGCAAAAAAGCCTAAAAATTGGCTAGCTCAAAATCGCTAGGCGCTAGTGGTGAATAGCGGTGAGCAAAAAAGCCGAAAAATTGGCTAACTCAAAATCGCTAGGCGCTGGTGGTAAGTTCCTCAAAACCAAAAATGGTTAATGCTCAAAATCGCCTGACCTCGACCTCGACGATCCAAAGAAGCACAACGCATAGCGGTGAGCAAAAAAGCCTAAAAAATTGGCTAGCTCAAAATCGCTAGGGACTGGTGGTGAACTTTCAAAACCGAAAATGGTTAAAACTCAAAATCACCCAATCCCCCCCTTGACGATGCAAGACAGCTCGATGTATAGCGGTGAGCAAAACAGTCGAGAAATTGGCTAGCTCGAAATTGCTAGGGGCTAGGACCGACTTTTCGAAACTCGAAAATTGCTAAGACACAAAATCACCTAGCCCGTTAATCAATGCCTCTCACCGCACATCAACTAGCATAAAACATCATATATACATCAGAAGAAGAAGGCAAACCAAAAATAATAATCAATAATCAAGTTCTCATACTTAGAATGTAACAAAAGAGTCTGTCCACATCCCGGACCAGGAGAATTTGCAAAATAACCAAGATACTACAGCCCGGACCGGAAGAATGTGCGAAATAACTAATTGGTAAAAACATAACGGAAAATGCTCAATAGCCCACAACTAAAGATCATGTCGGCTTGAGCGAAAAGTCTCCTTACTCCCAGCCCGTGTTGTATGCCCAAATGTCTTAGGCTGAGGGGCTCCGCCCTCCTTGCCCTTGCGCCTCGCCAAGAACTTATCAAAACCTGTGGGATCGATGGACTGATGCTCAGTAGATATCCACTCCTTGGTCAATTTGATGGACGCTGCCATCACCTTCCCCCCATAAGAGTTCAGTTCCTTAGCAAAGTCAGTAGACGACTTGTATCGCCCAACTGAGGTCTCAACATCCTTAGCATACTCTGCAGAGGACCTATACTTCGCCACCGCCTCGTCAGGAGCCCGAGCCAAAGCAGAGCGCAAGTTGTTTATTTCAGTCTCCTGCTCCATAAATCGAGACTCCAAATCCTCAACCGACTTCCTAGATGAAGAAAGTTTCTTCTTGTAACGGTGAGCCTCCCTCTCCTTCTCTTCTGCAAAGATCTTTAACTCCTTCAACTCCGTCGCTAAACGACGATAGGACTCGGCGAGCCCGACTTGAAGAGCCACCGTCTGAAAGGGAGAAAGAGTCACGCAACTGTATAAAAAAAATATAATAATAGAAAAGAGTAAATATTACCCTCTGTGTGTGAATCGACATAACCCTCTCGATGTGGTCCGCACTCCGGCAAGCAATCGAATCGACACGCCAGGGTGCAACCAAGGATCTAACTGCCCTCATCTCTGAATAGCCCCGAGAAGGAGAAAATCTGAAATCCGGTAGAGGGGAACCCTCGCGCTCGAGTGCGACACGACCTGGGTTGTCCTCAACGTCCACTGGCGGTGGGACTACTTCGACGGCATCCTCCGAAATTTGAGAAGCCTCTTCGGCCGTAGGCTGCTGTGCTCCCCCATCGCTGGCCTTCTTTTTTTTCAACGCGGCGGGAGATGAATCATCGTCACTCCCGTGACCACACACCACCAAGGGGTCCATGGTCTCCTCAAAGTTGAAGTCCACGCCTGCATCAACAGAACAAAGACTATCATGCTTACGAAATAACAAGTCAAGAGGTACAAAAAGAATGAAACATGCGTGTAAAATTTTTACCATCAATAGGTGCAAACCCCTCATCACTCCCCGGTGCGGGCAGAGACCTCAACACCTCGTCCAAGTCAAAGTCCATATCTGTACACAAGCATTCGAGTTAATCAAGCTCAATAAATAGAAGAAACCACAAGAAGTACTCTTATAAATAATATATACAGAAAACCTACCAGTAGGGCGACCGATCCCGACTAGCAACATGTTCCTCATTGTCAGAACTGACCCCAAGTCAGGCGCGAGGGGTGGAATTTTGATCAACCTTTCGATTTGTGCTTTTAGAGGGGGGTGATCTCGACCTCACCATTGAAATGACGAATTAGAGGACGCCTCCAATAGGTATTAAAAGGAAACTGGCCCTCACGAGGGCGAACAAAGAAAAACCGGGACTTCCACCCGCTATTGGAATTCCTAAACTTGGGGAACTGCATCGGGACCCGAGCGGTGAGATAAACAAAGGCGTTGGATTGGGCTAACTCGTGCATCTCGAAAGTGCACTTGAAGAGATCGATTGAAAGGGGAATTTTCTTGCTAAGGCAAACATAAAGAAAATAGAGTGCCTTCCTCCACGCATTGGGATTTATTTGGCTAGGAGTAAGGTGGAACTCGTTAAGTAATGAGACAAAGAAAGGATGAAGGGGAAAACGAAAACCACCGTCCATAGTGTCTTTATAAACGGCGACCTCGCGGAGGTCCGTTCCGGGGAGCACTTCATCGGGCTTAGGGTCTCTATAAATGTAGTTATCTACCCGCTCATACTTCTTAAGTGATTTTTCTAACTTCAAGGAGGAATTGTATAAACTATGAGCCTTAGGAATCTCAAGAAACACCTCCTCACCCGCGGCATCTCGCCCGATTTCTACATTTTGGCTTAAGGATTTGGTCGACTTTATATGGCGTTTTGGAGAAACGGGTTGAAAAACTTGACACACGGCTGTTTGAAAATCATTAAACTCGACGGAAGACCCCCCACGACCGACCGTGGGGCTGACCGACCGTCGACCAGCCGCGCGGTGGTCGAGGTCGACAAAGATCATTGTCGACCGTCGACCCGGCAAAGAACGTTCTTCGGTCAACCGTCGACCAGCAGCTTTGCTGGCCGACCTTGGTCGACCAGCGCCGTTGGTCGACGATCGACCAAGCGTTCTTGTCGATCGTCGACGATAAGTGCCGGTCGACATATGTCGACCAGCCTTGCTGGTCGACCGTCGAGCGGCAAGTCGACCAGCAGCGCTGCTGGTCGACTGTCGACCAGCAGCCAAGCTGGTCGACGTATGTCGACCAGCCTTGCTGGTCGACCGTCGAGCAGCAAGGCTGGTCGACCCCTTTTCCTCCCCGTCCGGCCCATCCAAACATGGGTCGGACATTTCTCTAGCCCCCTCATCGTCACTCTCGCCGGAGGATGAAGAAATAAAAGTTTTGTACATGATAAAAAAATACAAGATGAAAGGAGAGGGAAGAATGAGGTTACCTTGTAAAGAAGTGGAGGAATTGAAGATTCTAGCTAAGGAGTGAAGATGTTGAATGAAAGCCCCACAAACATTTAAATAGAAGAGGGTTTTGAACATTTTGAAATTTTTGGGGGGAAGTTTTCCCCCCAAGGCCAAGGACCAATGGTGGAGCGCCACACGGACGATTGACATTGGAAGTATAGGAAGAGACTACCTAAAAAAAAAAAGGGGGTCGCCACAAAGAAATGGTCATAACTTTTTGCACCATTGTCAGATTTTCTATTATAATATGTTTTCGGAAACGTCTCTCTGAGCTCTATGACGTATCAACGGGGAAACCCCGGTTGAGGACATTTTCAACCCCAAATTCGCACTTTAAGGCCTTCTACCGGACAGTGGAAGTTTCAGCGATACTTTCGTTTTTCCATTTCCAGTTGGTTTGAACCCAAAACTTCCGTTCGGCGTCATAAAATGCTACCTCTTATCGATAAGTATCAACAAGAGGCAGAGGGGCTAGTGATATAGGATGGTATTAACGATTTTCCTCGAAAACCGCTACTCAATGCACCCCCCCCCCCATGGTGACATCGACCCCCCGGAGGTCCTCTACGCTCACATGGGCCGTCTACCATTAAGAGGCCAGCGACGTCGACCCCCACTATACTTAGCCAAATAAATGGCCATGAGATAGACAAAAATCACCCAACATCAAACGTGACAATGACCAATCGCAATGCGAGTGGGTGTTAACGCTATAGAACGTGGGAGAGTGGGAAGGCATACGTGGGACACGTGGCACCTTAAATCGCGGAGCAGGGGGCGTGCCATCAGGTGCCTATAAATACCCCAATGTGAGAAAAGGTATAGCTTCTTGAAACCCGAACTATTTGCATTCCATATATACATCTCAAAACTTGTTACTGATTCTCACGCCGGAGGTACAACGAGGGAGAAAGCCCCAACCTCATTTTGCAGGTAGCAACCACCAATTAGAGCAATCGGACCGCCGCACTCATCAAGGTGAACACGGAGGTCTACCTTGCTACTATTTCAAATTGTATAAAAGTTGAATGGTCATATGCAAGATTACAGTAAAAGTTTTATCCACTAAATTCAAAGTTTTTATTAGTTTTCTTAACATGATATTTGCAACAAAACTAATAAGGAAGTGACTGATTATCTCTCTACCTTATTCTATAAGATATTCTAGAAAAAAATCCACATCTTAATAACTTAGGGTCCGTTTGATTGCAAAGGTAGGAAATGGGTGAAAAGAAAATGTTTTACAGGGAATTGAATTGTCTAGAAATTGTTTTACTGAGAATTGTAATTAATTGTATTTGATTGGTATAATTTTTCACTTGAAAAATGTTGAAAGTTTGGTATCCGTTTGGCTTCATTTTTTATGGAAATTGTCCATTAAAGTGATAATTTTTTCTACCATTGGGTCTAGAATTTGTTCCAATTGTAAAACAAAATAATAATAATAATAATAATAATAATAATAATAATAATAATAATAAAATAAAATAAATTTGAAAAAAAAAATTATCATACCGAATATTATTCGTTTTGTTTTGTTTTGTATGAAAATTGTCAATAAAAGTGAAAAAGAAAAAAATTACCATTGTATTTAGAATTTTTTTCCAATTGCCAAAAAAAAAAAAAAAAATTGGAAAAAGTTGTACCACAACAAAAGCAAGAAAATCAATTCAACAATTAGGTGGAAAATGGGCAAGTGAAGCTTCAACCAAGAAAACCAATTCCCTAGAAAATAAAACCTATCAAACACCACATTTGTTGGAAAAAGGAAAAAATTTTCCAACTTCTCTAGAAAAATAATGATTATCAAGCAGGCCCTTAATGTTTTAGTAGATTTAGGGGGAAAAAAATTGTTAGTTTAAATAGTTAATTTTCTATGTTTTGTCTAGTTTGGATTATGCAATAGGAGTGTAGCAATTGACCACCTTGAATGTATATATTTATTGAGTGAAATAAAGCCTCAATAAGAAAGAGAAATTATTTAATAACTTGAAGTAACATTCTACTTTTTGATTATTTTATAATTGCTAGGGGTGGAAAAAATACCCACTTATAATTGAAGTTTTATTTATTTTTCAGATATCGAGGCTGGTGCAATGCACCAAAGGCGTCGAAGTTCCATCTTCGTCAAAGGTGTTACTAGATAATTATGTTTTACTTGTTAGGCTGTATTTATATACAAATTATTACAAGGTTGCCTAGAGGTTAGGAAGCCTAATATGCTATATAAATTTTCTTGCATAATTTAAATAACTGTGAGTAACAAAGTTTAGTATTCGTCTTACAAAATAAAAACAAAGACGAAAAAATGGGATTATTGTCACTTACACGAGAATGAACAAGGTCCCTTTTTTCTTATTTTCCTCTTTCCTCTTTTTTGTTTTATGTCACCTTATTTTACATGTCATATGTTACCTTTCTTTTTGGAGATGTACTGTAAATTTTTTTGTTTACCTTATTTTGTATGTGGTAAGGTAACATAATGTTTTACTGTGTTATTTATTATTTGATTTGTAGTTTAA
Source organism: Fraxinus americana (assembly GCA_035079005.1). Taxonomy (NCBI): domain Eukaryota; kingdom Viridiplantae; phylum Streptophyta; class Magnoliopsida; order Lamiales; family Oleaceae; genus Fraxinus; species Fraxinus americana. Next base: position 3,439,111 of record CM068712.1, read on the forward strand.
CATATGTATGTATTATATGTTAGCCAATCCACCTTTTGTCACCACCATCATCTCCCACCATTATCAATCAAGTCGGATTTATCCGATCTTGACCATCCACGCTACTGCTGCTTCTTCTTCATCCAAAAGCTACCACCATCCCCAGGGGCGGAGCCAGCCAGTTGAACTAGGGGGGTCCCGGAGTTGAAGATGTGGGTGGGGCCCATGGGGGTTCGGAGGCAGCGTCCCCGAAATTTTTTTAAAAAACATTATGTGTTAAAATGAGGAAAGTTGGTATTTTGTGACAGAGAAAGGAAACAACGGAACATAAATTAATGTACGAAGATTTAACAAAAAAATCAAGAAACGTATAAAAGAAAGTACTAATCTTTAATTTAGCAAAATCATATCTTATTACAAGTGGTTCTTTCGAGTTCTCATACTTTGATAAATTAATGTCAATATCAAAAGCTTGTATAATAACGGGTATGCTTCATGTTTTTTTGTCGCAACCAACTTTTGTGCAAGTTCACAAGGGCCTTATAATCCTACAAATTCTGAATTAGTTAGGAGATAACTAAAAAAAAAATTTGAGCCCAAAATTAAAAAAAAAAAATTTGTCAAAAAATTGGGGGGGTCCAGGTCCCCCCCCCCCCCTCCGCCCCTGACCATTAAGTTTGATATTGATCTATTAAGTTTGATCCCATTATATCTATCAGAGAAATGTATTCAATGTCTAATTATTGTCATGATCTCATCCGATCGATGGCTAGAGGATGAATCATCTTGATTCAATTCCATTCATCCCATAACGAAAGAGATTAATGCTTGTTATCTATCGAAAGAAAGCTCCTTGATTTGATTATCTATCCCTATTGATCTATTAAACAACGATAGGTCTTGTGAGGGTCTTCTTTTCTAGCACTGGTGCATCTAGACCAAGCTAAGCTACTTTTTATATACTAGACGAGAAGGGAAAGCTTAGTGGTGGCAATGGGCCGAGCCGAGCCGGCTCGGCCCATTGACGAACGAGCTCGGCTCGTGTTCGCACGAGCCGAGCTCGTGGCTCGTCGGCAACGAGCCGAGCGCGAGCTCGGCTCGCGCCCGAGCTCGCCCAAGGCGGGCGGCTCGGCGAGCCGAGCTTAAGCTCGGCTCGCCGGCTCGCCTATTTAATTTTTTTTTTTTTTTTTATAAATAAATAACGCTACTACTACAAGTCTATTTTTTCTATTTTTTTTAAATATATATTTTCCAAAACATTTATCGGGGATCGTCAAAACATTTATAATTTTTAAAATAGTAAATATACATTTATTTAAAAAAAAAAAAAAAGATAAACCCTCCTCCTTTATCCGGGCTTGGGACCGGCTACTTCAATTTCGTGTAGGCGGAGTTAAAATTGTACACGAAAAACTTTTTACGTGTACAATTTTTTTAAAAAAATTATAAATGTATGAAAATAAAATTTTGTAATGAATGTATTGAAATTAAATATCACTTACTTGATTACATGCAATTTCGGCATATTTATGTTGAATTCGATAATTAGCGTCTTCCCAATCCTTCACGCACATTAACGCTTCCAAAATATCTTCTTTTAGTCGACTTCGAATTTCAGAGAGAACCTCTTCCCTGCACTAAAAGCAGACTCCGAAGCTACAGTGCTAACCGGAGGTGTTAGTAGATCTTTTGCAATTGCAGAAACAATTGGCCATCGACGTTCATTATTTCGCCAGAATTCGATTACATCTTCTGAACTTTTCTTAATTGATTTGTTACTAGGCATAGTATAACGAAAGTAATCAATTAATTCGTATGGCAACGCATTTTGACTACTACTCGAAGTTTGAGTACATGCAAGGGAAGACATACTACTACTACTAGAGGAACCATATGCATATGCAGTTGAATCATATCTAATTGAGTCTATGTTTTCTAATAAATTAATTACTTCAGCGTCGTCATCGTTTATATTAGTGGGAGTAGGAGTAGGTACACGAGTAACTTGTGTACCTATTCTTGAAGCATATAATTCATAAATCTAGTTTAACGTTTGTTCCAAATTCCTATAAGTAATAGGCATATTAAAAGTTAAAGCATTTGAAATTTGGTCAATTATAAATTTAGTACCCGATAAATTATATCGGGGGTCCATGACGCATGCTAAAGGAAATAACATAGGTAATTCTTCCCAATATTTTCTAAATTTTAATTCCATAGCATATATAACCGCATGCAAATCAGGGTCATTTTAATATCTATTAAAAGCCCTAGCAATTATATAAAGACGTTCAAGAACCATGCAACTAGTTGGATAATAAACACCAGACAATATATTCGTAGACGTATAAAAACTTTCCAAAAATTTCTTAATTTTAAAAACCGTATTCCAATCGGATTCATTTAAGATATCATCGCTGCCGCCTCTAATATGCCTATTGTTATAAAATTCAGTGATAAACGGTTCAAAACCTTCACATGATTTTAATAATAAGTAAGTTGAATTCCACCTATGACCTACGTCAGTAATAAAAGTTTTTGTATTAGAGTTCCCAGCTTGTTCACAAAATTCTTCAAATGATTGTTTTCTACTAGGTGTAATCGTGATATACGTAAGTGCATTCCTAATTCGACTAATTTCGTCCTTCACATGTTTTAAACCGTCTTGTACAATTAAATTAAAAATATGGCACACACATCGAATATGGAATAAATAACCACCAAAATCGGGTTGAAGTACTCTATGCAATTTATCGATAACTACTTTATTTACAGAAGCATTGTCAAAAGTAAAAGAACGGATTTTACTCTCGCATTTATATTCTTTAATTATTAACATAATTGCATTATATATAGTGTTAGCATTATGAGGATACTCAATTTGTAAAATGAAGATAATAATGTAGAAATGTGAATTTGTAAAATGAAGATAATAATGTAAAAAAATATAGAAGAGAATTATAGAATTGTTGATAATGATTTGTAAATTGTAAATTGTAGAGTAGAGAGTATAGAATGAAAGTTTGGTGGGAAAAAAATGTTGTAATGGGTTGGGTATTTATAGGAGAAGAATTGTCGAAAATTACAAAAAAAAAAAAAAAAAAATTTTTTTTTTGAGGAACAGTGACCAAACGGTCACATCGAACCGATGGACTGTTTGTCACCATTGTGACTGTAAGCAGTCGGTTGACCGTTCGTCACCGAACCATTTTATTTTTTTTTTTTTTTTTTTTTTTAAATTGGTTGGGTGGGCTCGTCTAAGAGACGAGCCCACGAGCCGAGCGGCTCGTGGGCTCGTCTTAGACGAGCCAGTGCAGCTCAGTCTAAGACGAGCCCACGAGCTCGGCTCGTGGGCTCGTCTCACGAGCGGCTCGGCGAGCGCCTCGCCGAGCCGCTCGTGAACACGACGAGCCGAGCGGGCTCGGCTCGTCTAGTCCATGAGCCCGCTCGGCTCGTGCTCGGGCTCGTTTTTTTACGAGCCCGAGCGGCTCGTGGGCGTGAACAGTACGAGCCGAGCGGGCGAGCCGACGAGCCGCTCGGCTCATTTGCCACCACTAGGAAAGCTAGAGATAGCTAGATGTATAAATCTTCAATTGACTAGGCACTATGCGAATGAACAGATAGACAGAAGGCAAGGTACACAGCAAGGATAACAAAAATCAAATTCGTTTTCCTGTCCGAATTGGTTTAAAGAAATCAAAATTTTGGTTAAGTATAATTTTAAACAAGTGACTCGGTGTCAATTTTGAGCAAATATCCAGACTTGATTCGATACTTAAATTACAAATGTAAATAGATCAATTTGTTCTACTCGTCGATTAGATCGCCGTAGTGTATTTGCAATTTCAAAATCAGTTCCAGATGAATGAGAAATTGCGATCCAAAGTTAGATTGAAAAGATGATACACGAGCTGGAATATGACTATCTCTGTTGCTCGTCTATCACTCGAGCGAGAGGCCAGGACAGGCTAACGAGAAGCTCTGATGAAAAGGTGTCACTGTCGCTCAAGCGAAAAGTCTTGCTTTTGTTCGTAAGGTTGCGAGATTTGGCTCGCAACACTTCGTTCACAACCCCTCATACTCTATAAATAGGACCCTGGGACGTCTTTTTCTTCATACCAATGATATGCAATCATAGTATAACATTATTTTCTCTCTCTCAACCAAATTTGCATATATATATTGCATAAAATTCTAATTTTCTTCATTTTTGCATTAAGGAGTTCTTGAACCAAATTCTGGTTCATTTTTCTTGTGTGTTGAAGTGCTACTTATACAAGAAAAAGTTGTTGTATCTTGGGAGTTGATTACCATAAATCGTAGGCATCGTTGCGGGGTAAATTCGACTTAAGGACAAAATGTTCAATACTTGTCTTGACTTTGCATCAATTTGGCATTATTCATTTGAAATTTCATTACAGTTACTCTGCCGAAATTCCAGCAGAAGTTTGATAAAGATTCTACAGACTTTTGTTTGTCACTCCATACATCATATCCATCCAACATTTCCTAGTATAAAGGTTGAACCCCAACCTTGAGGGCCCCCACCGACCCTGCCCTGGACCATGTAAAAATAATCAAAACCATGTTGCTTAATCTAATTTTCAATATAAATAAACCTTAGAAATGTAATCAATTTTTTGCCATAAATAAGAAGGCACCATTGAATTTTCCCCCAATAATCGAAGTTGTATTTATTAATATCCTTGCTATTTTTGTCTTCCCATTCTTCTCCATCTCGATCCTTCTGTAAATGTAAAATACAGAATTCTACGTGTATATGTATGTATTTCTATATATAATCATCATTATTTATAAGAGGTATAGTAGCTAAAAAATCACGAATATTTCACCAGAATATTGCAATTAAGAATAAGGTTGTGGCGGCAATGAATTTTTGCAAACATTGATCAATGAAATTGAATGCTACAACATTATTTTGGTGGTGGTAGCTGCGGCCTGAACGTGGTGGTGGTGGTGGGTAGGTGCAGGGTTTGGTGTGGGAATCTAATATGAGATCACAATAGGATTTTATTAGACCATTGAAATCTAATGCTGCAACATCATTTTGATGATGGCAACGGTGGTCCAAGGAGGATAATTTATTTATTTATTCATTTTATTATTTTTGCACTCTGCTAATCTATAGAAGAAAAAATTTAATAAAATTTAATATTTTATTTATAAAAAAATAATTTAACTTGGGCTGCCCTCGCCTAAAGCCAAGGTTACTCCTATATATGATTCTATAACCGTACGGTGGCCCAGACGTGGTGGTGGCGGAGGAAAGTTGGTGTAGGATTTTGGGGGTGGAAAACTGATTTCAATAATGTATAGTAGGGTTTTATTAGAGCATTGAAGTCGAATTCTGCAACATCGTTTTGGTGGTGGTAGTGGTAGAGGTGGCCCAAATTTGGTGGTGGTCGTGGGTAAGTGTAGGGTTTTAGGTTGGAAATATGATTTGAGTGGTGTACAATAGAGTTTTATTAGAGCATTGAAATCGAACACAGCAACATCATTTTGCTGGTGGTAATTGTGGCCCAAAAATGGTGGTGACGGTGGGTAGGTATAGGATTTAAGAAGGAAATCTGATTTGAATGGAGTTGTGCTATGGGTACATGGCAAAACCCCCACCGATACATCACAATAGGGGAGGGGGATGGTGGGATTTTTTTGTTAACTTTTTATTACCATGCCCGCATGGGGCCCACCCATGTGAGGGTGTGTAAAACTTCTGTGAAACCTATTTTTGTACATATGACTTTGTTCGATTTGAATGATGTATAGTAAGATTTTATTATTTTATTAGAGCAATGAAATCGATCTCTGCAACATCATTTTGGAGGTGGTAGTCGATAGGTGTATGGTTTAAGGTGCCATTTGATTTGATTGATGTACAGTAGGATTTTATTAGATATAAAATACGTATTTTAAAATAAATATATATATAAGGGTGATACTGCACGTACATAATGAGGTGTCCATAACGGTGTCCACCTCCTCACATGGAGGGGGACTCACTCTCTTTTCAAACTTCCAAAGTGGGTCTCCCTCCATGTGAGGGGATAGACATCGTTATGAACACGATATTATGTACAAGTAGCATATTCCTATATATAATTGGTTACAAGAAAATTTGAAAACTAAACAATGAAGTATTTTTGAATTCATTGTTTAGTTTTTAGATTTTTACTCATATTCAATTATATTTTTAAATAATTACTTATTTTACAAATTATTAAAACATATCAAACACCGCTTATATATGATTCGCACCCTAAATCTTAGAAACACAACTCACCATCACCTACCACCACCACAACGATTGGAGTAGAGTCCACCATCAACTTCACCACCAAAATGATGCTGCATCATTCAATTTCGATGCTCAGTGTTTGCAAACTTCATCGCGTTTCATCTATTGACTACACTGCTCACATCGAAAATTCATGATTTTGAACTAATATCTAACGCGTATAAAATTATAATGATTGATACACATAGAAATACATACATGTCCACACATAATTTTGTATGTACATTGATAGAAGAATCAAGATGGAGAAGAATGGGGAGCATGAAATCAGTAAGGATATTAATTTATACAACTTCGATTATTGGGGAAGATTTTGTTGGATGGATATGATGTATGGATTGACAAACAAAAGCCCACAGAATTTTTATCAAACTTCTGCTAGAATTTCAGCAGAGTAACTGCAATGAAATTTCAAATGAATAATGCCAAATGAATGAAAAGTCGAGACAAGTGTTGAACACTTTGTCCTTAAGTCGAATTTGACACGCAACAGTGCCTACAGTTTATGGCAATCAACTATCAAGATACAACAACTTCTTCTTGTGTGAGTAACACTTTAACACACAAGAGCAACAAACCAAAATTTGGTTTATGTCTTTTTAATGCAAAAATGAAGAAAATCAGAATTTTATGCAATATATATGCAAAATTTGGTTGAGAGAGAGAAGAGAATGTTATGCTATGATTGCATATCATTGGTGTGAAGAAAAAGACATCCCAAAAGTCTTATTTATAGAGTATAAGGGGTTGTGGACGAAGTGTTACGAGCCAATCTCGTAACTTTACGAATATAAGCAAATCTTGCTGTCGTTGACTTTTCGCTCGAGCGATAAAAACAGAATAACTACTGCCTACCTATCGCTAGGTTGTTGCTCCAGCGACAACTTCCTCGCTCGAGCGACACCCGAGCGATAGGCGGGCGACGGAGATAGTCACTTTCTAGCCAATTTTTTCCTCTATTTTCCTTCCAACTTTCGACCACAATTTCTCATTCATCCAGAATTGGTTTTGAGATTCCAAATATATTACGACGATTTACTCGACGAGTAGAACAAGTTGATCCATCGGATCAAGTCAGAATATTTGTTCAAAGTTGACACTGAGTCACTTGTTCAAAGTTATACTTAACCAAAATTTTGATTTCTTTAAACTAATTCCAACAGATTCAGCGGGCCTTCTTATTTATGTACAAAAATTGGTTCCAATTTCTAGTGTTCATATACGTTGATGATCGGGTTAGTGGTTTCAAGGACAAAAAAAATCCAACATGTGTTAGCTTTTTATTGATCAAATAGGTGTTTGGTGGGGATTAAAATTAAATTTTTAGTAGATTGTGATAGAAATTTTTGACATGTGTGGTTGAAAAGCTACGGGACACATGAAAGATGTGGTTAATCTTCATTGTTTGACTTTGATTTGGATTAAAATCTGATTTTAATCCGAAACAAATAGGGCCAAAAAATTATTACGATTTATTAAAAAGGACTTTATATTATACTTTCGGTGATACAAAAAAATCACTATACTTTAAAAAATCAACCTGCACTTATTTACCTAATAATAATTGCTATAGAAAGTTGTGAATGCCTTGTAATAATTATGTGATATCAAAATATAAATAGGTAAATTTGGTAGGACATTATTGAGAAAGTTTTCTTTTTATTTTTTGGGAAGCCCAAGATTGCTAGTGGTGTTCATTATTTGTGTATTTATGAGTGGTTATCCAAATAATGAATTACTTTTTGCAATAATTTGTGTATTTATGAGTGGTTATCCAAATATTGAAACATTAAGGCCTTACTTTGCACTAATTGTGCAATTAAGAATGGACACACCTATTAATGGATTAATTAATTTTTGACCTTTTGTGGAAGGTTAATGCATTATTGTCTAAGAATGGAGGTCCACTTAGGGGAATCATAAATGATTAGTTAATTAATAATTAAACAGTTCTCCAGTTGTAGAAGTGGAAAGCTGTACCAATGACATTGGATTCCATATCCAATACAACCTAGAGGGTAACAAAAGAGATGCTAATCACAGAAGTTTATTATGAAAGTTTTTCATCTTTGTTTCTATTGATATATTAATATTTTACTCTTGATTTTGGCATAATTGATGAAATTGGAAATGTGATGTATTGGTTTGGCATTTTGCACAATTTGGCATATAAAATAATGAGAATCCTAGACTAAGATGTTTTAATGGTTAGTATTAGCTCATAAGTGTCAATCTTGACCTTGATATATAGGTCTCAATAGTCATTAAAGTTTGACAATAGTCTTGTTCAAAGAGGATTACATATGCTCAACAAAGATCTCCATGACTAATGCCTCCCTTGAGTTTTATCACATATGAAGATTATTTGTGGATCTTCGAACGAATATGTTTACTGTAAAATTACTTTTTCACCAATCTCCCTAATAGAAACTCCATCATTTGATCTCTTACCACAAGGATATATACACGCACACAATAGAGGAAAGCTTGATATGGAGGTGAGGAATGTAGAACAATTGCGATGGGGGAAGGGGATTCAAGCAGGTAAAGGTTATATTTTTAAATTTAGAGGTGAATACGAGCAATAAGTGAACATAGGTTTTAAAAAATTGGTTTTAACTAAGTTTTTGAGAGAAGGACGTCGAGCGTTGAGATTTTCTTTATTTTATTTTAGTTATTGAAATTATGTGTGTATTTAACTACTTTATTCTTTAACAATAATTAGCATGCATTTTCACACGACTTTTAATGGCTTGATTGATGGTTTTAATTCAATTGGAATTTTGAATGGTATAAAGAATTAAATAGTCGCATACCCAAATATCTAGGAAAATAAATTGGAAAAATTATGGTTAAGGCTCCCAACCTTTCAAGTCTTGTAATTTTGGGTCTCTAACCTTTAGATGAGATGTTCTATTTAAATACGTAAATATTGGTCCTCTTGTTATGGAAATCAATCATGTTATGATGCTAGAGAAGGTTTGACACCCCTACCCCCTAACAGGCCCCTCACAAGGGGGGACATGATTTTTTTATTTTTATTTTTTGGCATTTTTATTCACTTGTAACTCATTTATGTCAGTATATGTCAACAATGATGATATTTTCTTTCTGACAAAACGTCATAATTCTATGAAAATGATCAATGTGGGCGTTAAAATTGCATATAACTCTCCTGAATCAAAATGGATGTTAAGTGATTTGACGATTTTATCTCCAACTTTAAGTTACGTAAATATTATTTATAAGATTAATGTCTAAATGGACGGTGTAAGTCACATGAAGACTTAACCCCTGTTAATTTTGATAAAAGTTGATTAAGCCCTTGTTTGAGCTCCATTTTGGGGAAAATGCATTTTAGAATAGTAATTTTGAGAGAATGTGTGATTGAAAAAGAAGAATTTTTTTTACGTTTAAATTTATTTTATTGAAAAATATATGGTTGAAAATAAATTTTGAAAAATTGGAATCAAACAAGGGCTAAATATATTATTGGAAAGTTGATAAAAATTATTTGTTCTATGAAAAATATGGTTGAAAATGAGTTTATGAAATAAATAAATTTTAAGAAAATGGGGCCAAATAGGGATTTACATTCACATATTTTAAATAGATTGAGGACCCAAAATTTCACATTTAAAGATTAAGGAACCAACCTTAGATTTGACAAATAAATTTGGGATTCAAAAAGGATGAGAAGTTGAGAACCAATTGAAATATTTCCATTTAGAAATATCCAACCACAAACTTCAAAGGGCATAAAAGTCATTTCAAAATCCTACCAACTACAAAATGCCACCTGGCATACAACATATATACCGGAAACACATCAAGAACAACCCGGCGGTTGCAGGCAAAAATGGTTGGAGATAAGTCCCCTTCTCCTTTCCTATGACATTCCACCTCTGCACTTTACCATAAAAAATTCCCTTCACGTGAAATCTTTAATCTACCCTCAGTCTTTTCATGAATCCACCTCTGTCCCATTCTCCCCCATACACCAAATATCTCCTATATAGACAGACCCACTCTTTTAAAAATCCATCAAAAGACAAGATTTTTCCCCTCCTTTAACATACTAGAAACACCCTGTATTAGGCTTTTGCTAAAGGTATAATCTTTCTTTAATCTTTTTCTGATTTTCTTAATTTTTATTGATCGGTTCGATACTTATGTTCTGTCATTTTCTTGATTTATCTTTGGTTTTGCATAGTTACTATGTTGTTTCTTTCACTTAATAATGAGTTTTGCTTGCGGGTTTATTGAGTCTTGATAAGTTTAGTTGAATATGTGAAGATCTGCAGGAGAATTCAAGAAATTTGTAGTTCTTTTGATCATTTCTGTAGTCAGTTTAAATGTTGTCAATTATCATAAAGACGCGATATAATATTGGATCTGTTGTTTGGACTTTTTGGACTTCCTTTTTTTATGAATGGATTGTTCGTCTGTTTACAAGTTTGATTTGTTTTTCTCTAAATTGCTGTAGTGTATTTTGGGAATTTGGTTGATTTTGTGTATTGCAATACACCTTGAATTGTTATGGATGGGATTCTTGAAGTAAATGAAAATGGAACTTCTGCACATCATGAAGGGAATCCAGTTGAAAATAACTCTGCTAATGGTGGTTTGACTTCCCAACGTCCTCCGAATGGGGACGTGGGACACCCGTCCCACCCGATTGATGGTGTGGAGGAGACGTCTATTGAGCAACTTTATGAAAACGTGTGTGAGATGCGGAGTTCTGATCAATCACCATCGAGGCCTAGTTTTGGATCAGATGGTGAGGAGTCTCGGATTGATTCAGAGTTGCGCCATCTTGTGGGAGGAGAGATGGTGGAGGTGGAGATAATTGAAGAAGATGAAGAGGTGCATAAGCCGGAGAATGTTGATCATCATAGTGATTCTGGATCCAAGAAAGAAAGTTTATCGGCCGGGAAATTAGATAATTCCATATCTGCAAGTGAAACTACCCCTTCTTCACAATCAAGGAAGGCTTCTCATTTGCAGGTGGAATCTGAAGTTTCTGCAAAATCGAGTCCTAAGAGCAGAAATCCGGAGAAACCTCCGCTGAGTGAGAATAGTGCTGGAAAAACAAAAAAGAACAAGAATTCAGCTTTGGGGGGTGTGAAATTGCAAAATAGAATCGAGGATCCATCTGAAGCAGGTTCAGACAATCTGGATCTTGGTCCATTTCTGCTCAAACAAGCAAGGGATTTGATGTCTTCGGGAGATAATCCAAGGAGAGCTCTTGGCTTAGCTCTCCGTGCAGCAAAGTCATTTGAGAAATCTGCCAATGGGAAGCCAAGTTTAGATGTTGTCATGTCTTTACACGTCACTGCAGCAATACACTGTAGCTTAGGCCAGTACACTGAGGCTATCCCAATTCTGGAGCATTCGATTGAGATTCCCACGATTGAGGAAGGCGACAACCATGCCCTCGCTAAATTTGCTGGTTATATGCAGTTAGGGGATACCTATGCCATGTTGGGGCAACTCGAGAATTCAATTTCAAGTTACACGACAGGTTTGGAAGTCCAAAAACAAATTCTTGGAGAGCTCGATCCAAGAGTCGGTGAGACATGTAGGTATTTGGCTGAAGCTCACATTCAAGCAATGCAGTTTGATGAAGCTCAGAAGCTTTGTCAAATGGCTCTTGACATCCACAGAGAGAATGGTTCACCGGCTTCTCTTGAAGAGGCGGCCGATAGGAGACTCATGGGGATGATCTGTGAGTCGAAGGGAGATCACGAAACTGCTCTCGAGCATCTTGTATTAGCCAGCATGGCCATGGTGGCTAATGGACAGGAATCTGAGGTGGCATCTGTCGACTGCAGCATTGGAGACACATACTTATCCTTAAACAGGTATGATGAGGCAATTTTTGCTTATCAGAAAGCACTTACATCTCTCAAGACGAGTAAAGGAGAAAACCATCCAGCGGTTGCGTCAGTTTTTGTCCGTCTTGCTGACTTGTATAACAGGACGGGAAAGTTAAGGGACTCGAGGTCGTACTGTGAGAATGCTCTTCGAATTTACGAAAAACCCATACCTGGGATTGCTCCAGAAGAGATCGCTAGTGGTCTAACCGATGTATCTGCTATTTACGAGTCAATGAATGAGCTCGACCATGCACTTAAGTTGCTGAAGAAGGCACTAAAGATATACAGTGATGCACCTGGTCAGCAAAACACAGTTGCTGGAATCGAAGCGCAAATGGGAGTTATGTATTATATGTTAGGAAACTACTCAGAGTCCTACTCCTCGTTTAAAAGTGCGACTACAAAGCTCCGTGCAAGTGGGGAGAAGAAATCTGCTTTCTTTGGTATTGCACTTAACCAAATGGGGCTAGCTTGTGTGCAGCGTTATGCGATTAATGAAGCTGTCCAATTGTTTGAAGAAGCAAGGGGCATACTGGAGCAAGAATACGGACCGTATCACCCTGATACACTTGGTGTATATAGTAATCTTGCTGGCACCTATGATGCAATTGGGAGGTATGAGACATATCTTAATATTATATTGGTATTCATTAGCTATATTATATTTCTTGAACTTACTTAAATCAATGACTTAAAACTTGCAAACAGAACTATAGGATCTATATTTCACAACGAAATGAAGATTGAATGGACCACTTTATGCAGCACAGAAGTTTTACATTTTCTGAAAGAAAACAAGTATGCAAGGCCCTTTTGGTACGGCTTTTGGAAAGCAGAAAGCTACTTTCGAACTTGTTTGATTAATTTTCAAGAAGTGCTTTTGTCTTTATCTGGTTAGAAAAGCTTTTTGGCTTTCTCGAGAAACTGTTCTATAAAATATTAAAGCAGAAACTATCCCAAACAAGCCCTTAGATTAGATTGACATAGTTTATAGGATGATTTGATGAGAGATGAGACTGAATTAGTTTTTCTTAAGTGTCCGATTTGAGGCGTCTTGCTAATATTTATTCTTTATACAGATTAGATGATGCAATTGAAATTCTTGAACTTATTGTTGGAATGAGAGAAGAAAAGCTTGGGACAGCAAATCCAGATGTGGAAGATGAGAAGAAGAGGCTGGCCGAGCTATTAAAGGAGTCGGGCAAAGCTCGGAATAGGAAAAACCGATCTCTCGAGACCCTACTCGATTCAAACCCTAATACGAACACTATAAACAACGGTGCCATTAGAGTGTGACAAAGGTATGTACATGATATCCAACACACTATTACAGATATTTATATTGCACTAAAGAAAAGAGATGAAAGGTATATACTTTATTCCGGGATTGCTTGATGTTCAAAAATATGTATCGATTCATGTTACGGTGCTTGTCAAAAGCGTCGTATTTTTGTAATTTATAATTTATAATATCGGTTTGTTGTACATTTTCAATGGTTATATACAATTATAAATAAATTGATTTTTCTTTTACAATCTAGGCTGTGTTTGGGATACATTCTTATGAAAGAATGTATTATTGAATAGTAGATTGATTGAGAATGTGTGGTTAAAAATGAAGGAAAAGTTATTGGTGTGATGGAAAATATTATTTTATTGAAGAATGTGTGGTTGAAAATGAGTAGAAGAATGAGAATGAAAAATATAATGTGTACCAAACAGGGCCTATATGCGACAGGATAAACTGATGAGCTCAGTTGCATGTCTCTTTTCTTTAATCGTGTACTGATCTTTTGAGTCGAGCATACAAGAAATTGATATTTCTATTTTGTTCTTACTTGAGATTGAAAAATCCTAATAGAAAGGGGAGGAAGACAGTGATTTAATAGCTGTAGGGGCCCTGCATATTGCCTATAATTGAGTCATCATCAAGATTGAACATGGTAGGTGTACTGTAACACTCGAGAGTTGTTTGTTCCTCTCCTTTCCGTTCATCGACAAGCTGTTTTCTAGCCTTGTTTGGTAAGTGAACCTTTTGGGAGGCCTCCGCCCCATAAAAATTGCCTGCCTGAGACTGTACTTTAGCCCCCCCCCCCCCCCCTCCCACCACCACCACCACCACCACCACGATGGAAGGAGGCCTTCTTCGCCTTGTTTATAACGGGATTAATTTAGGCAACGATAACTAAAGTTTGTTAAAAATTTCAAAATGATCATTAAAGTTATGTTCTTACACAAGTAGTTACTAAAGTTTTTAACGTCACTAACAATCATTTGAATATAAATGTTAAACATAAAACAATCATTTGAATATTAATGTTAAACATAAAATCATGTGTCACTATTAAATTTCAACGTGGATACAAGAACAATAACTAGCATTTGTGACAAAAAAAAAAGCCCTATCTTGTAAAATCTGTCAAACAAAAATGTTTCAGTTTATTAAAATCGAATAAATATAGAGAAATGTATTTCACAATTACGTCTTTAGCTGCAATCAGCATGACTTCATTTGCTGTACTAGTTAACGTCATTTTGTCCATCATCGAAGCTAGAAGTGACGCATAACGTTTTAGGTTGACGTTTTCATCATTAATGTAATTATTAGTAACTTGAGTGATCACAATTGTAAAGAAATTGCTTCAAGAACCCTTTTAATATTTTTAACAAACTTTAGTGATCGTTACTAAAATTGACAATTTATTACAATGTTCTTTTGAAATAATAATGTGTACCAAACGAAGCTTTGAATTTGTAGCAATAATGCTTTTTAGTGGATGGTTTCTATCCACATCAATTCCGCGTCAAATGAACAAAGCTCTCTTTCTTAGATCTGGCAATGTTCCCCCATAATTTATTTTCTAGCATTTTGTGTTGAAGTTGGCAGTGGTCCAAATATTTATTAATAATATTTATTTATTTTTGTAGAACTTAGAAATTTGAAACTATCCATGGCTTTTTGGTCAAAATAATTAATTATGTTTATGTATAATTAAAAAAAAAACATATTCAAACATATTAAGAAATATAAAGCTATTTAAAAGCAAAAATAAGCAACTCTTAAGCTTAGCCAAATATCCATGTTTTGAACAAAAGGTATTCCAACTAGTCTTTCTGAAAATAAATGGGGGAAATTATTATTATTATTATTATTATTATTATTATTATTATTATTATTATTATTATTATTATTATTATTATTATGTCTAAACACTACTAAAATTAAAAATATATCCGAAAAAAATGAATTAAATTACATAAATCTTGACCTCGTGAAATATTACAAACTTTAAACAATTGTAAGGGAAGTGGGAGCTAATGAACCAAAAAAATGCTAAATTTCGTGATAGTCTTTAGTCGTACTTATTGTCACTACGTGCCTCGATAATTGTTCTTTAGGTATTATCCTGAAATCATCTTTAAACGATCCATGATCATTATTTTAGTCAAAATAAGTCAATTCAAGTCAATAATTAGCATGGAGTTGATAAGATGTATTCTTCCCTTCCATTTGGATTACCATTGACCCATTGAACACTTTTATTGCATGAAGATTATGTATTCTTCGATCGGACTGCAGCCCGTATCCGCCCTGCAAATGTCCACTTTTTTTTTTTAAAAAAAAAAAAAGAAATAAAATAGATAAACCCATGTACATTGACCTCAACATCATTTTTTAGTCTTTACTAACTCGACAACATCATAACAAAAATGTCTGCTAAATACTCTAAAGAATTTAACAATGTTAAACAATCTATTTTGATTCTTTGCAAGAATTGACCTTTGTAATTGTTCTTATGTTGATTCCAAATTCATGTCTACTAAATCTACATACTGAAACTGAACAGAGGACGAGGATCCATTAGAGCGGTAATTCACACAATGGAAGACAATGGTTTGGTCGAGTTCTGCCAATGTGAAAAAAAAAAAACCATAACCATTGGTGAAGCATAATGTGAAACAATCTGAAAGTGTCTTGAGTTCCGTCTGCACAATATTGGAACAGCTATCACCATAGAACTCATGGAATTCAAACATGGCATCCCCTTCTTATGAATCCTTCGATAGGAACTAATGTATTTGAAACAATCATCTATGTTCAATTTTGGCCAATCTAAGAGCATATCCAATCGTGGTGTTAAGTAAATCAAAATTGTGATTTGGATCTCCAAAGTGACAAAAAACCTCTTCAACTGAGAGATGCAAATGAAATATAAATTGTATTTTCCAGTAGAAAATATAAAAGTTTATACCTTTTTGTTTAACAATTTACCAAATTTGATTAAAGCCAAATTAATTAGTTTATGAGAATTAAAGTAAATTGCATTAAGAAAATTGTGTGTGTGTGTGTGTGTATATATATATATATAACTTTGCTTCTAGCCACCTCTTTTCTTCTTTCTCCCTTTTTCTGTGAGTAAATATATATTTCAGCCACTAATGTATATATTGCCGCAATATTTGACTCTCTTCCAACCCACCCAATGTTTTGTATAATATCTATGTCTGTCGGTTCTCTAATTTCTCTCACACAGGCCACACCTTTTTTTTTTTTTTTTCTCTCCCACAGGTCACAGCCCTAAAAATATGGAATACATCAACTATTTATAGGATCGATAATTATCTTTTATTATTTACAGTAGAAGTCCTCCAACTTTGACTTTTGAGGTACAAGTGTTCCCGTACGCGAATTGCACGTGATTCTCGTGCATGGTATTGTTCAATTGTTGCATAGTTGATTTAAATAGTGATTAAGCCTTTGTAGTAATGAAGATAAATTTAGAGAGTTCGAGAGTTTAATGTCATTCCGTAATGTGCATCGATGGTGCCAAGAAATTATCTTCAAAGTATTTATGCCTTAGGGGGTATTTTGGTGGCATCACCACCTCTACCACTCGAAAAATGCTAACATCGAGGACAATACCATCATTTATTCCACCGCCGAGATGAATCACACAAACATCAAATTCTTCAAAAAAATTATGAGCAACAAAATCATCCTAACCTTTTTCAGTAAGTTACCATCACGTTGGTAATGGTATTTTGCTTTAAATGTATACAGTTGGGAACAAAATTTCAACTTCTCGAATGGACATTGACCCTTGCTCACTTAGAAAGGATAATTAAGAAGAATAATCTATAGAAATGTGTCGGATGTATGACTAAACTGAATCGACTTTCTGATGATGCTGCATTTGCCTTTGCTTTTTCTAGTGCTTCATCTTTTTCCTCTTGAGCAACGGCCCTTCTACAGGATGTACACTTTACGCGCTTATTTATTTCCCTCCTAGCCATTGCATTTGATCTGGTTTGTAGTCTTGATAATGTTGGTGCAGTTGCAGATTCATTCCTCAGATTTTTCAACTGAAATTTTAGTTTTCAATATCTACCTTATTCTACAGAACCATTTATTACTTTCGTAAGTGTTCATTTGTCAGATAAATATACTTAAATGTGGGCCTATCTGTGCACAGTAGAGTAGATATATTGCATTGTTCACAAGTTATAAATGAAAAGAAAAAATGGCAAGATCACAATAAAGGCAATAACAGCAACGAAGGAAAAGAAGATATTTAAAGTCACAGAAAAATGCGTAAAAGCAAGAAATCCTATCCCTTTGATACATGATGCCAAGCCAATATATATGGAAAAATAGTGGCCTGTTGGGGACATCCGTGTAAGTGGTAGTTCTTCCGCCTCTCTTTATTTAAATGTAGTATGATTAACTAAACTTCATTGTTGAGGTTTACTTATCATGGTTCTCAGGGGTATTAGTGTTATGCAACACTTTCGGAAGGAAGAAATGGAAGAAGTAGAAGAAATAGAAAACATATACATACGTGCAAGTGTGCGCTCGTACGCGAACTGCACGTGATTCTCGTGCATGGTATTATTCAATTGTTGCATAGTTGATTTAAATTGTGGTTGAGCCTTTGTAGAAATGACGAAAAACATAGAGTTTGAGAATTTAATATCATTCCGGAACCCGCAATGGTGCCAAGATATGATCTTCAAGGTACTTATGCCTTAGGGGGCATTCTAGTGGCATCACTACCTCTACAACTTGAAAAGTGCTGACATCAAGGATGATTACTTCATTTATTCCACTAGCAAGATGAAACACACATACATCACATTCTTCTAAAATATTGCGAACTAAAAAATCATCCTAACCTTTTTACAGCATGCTACCATCACGTCGGTAATGGTATTTGTCTTTAAATGTATCCAGCTCGGTGAGGAGAACGAAATCTCGAATTTTTGAATAGACATTGACCATTACTTCGAATGGATAATCAAGAAGAATCTTCTTTAGACATGCTTCAGATGCATGACTAAAGTAAAACTGTTTTCAGATGATGTTGCATTTGCCTTTGCTTTCTCTAGTGCTTTATCTTTTTCCTCTTGAGTAACGGCCCTTCTACGGAATGTAAACTTCAAACGCTTATTTATTTCCCTCCTAGCCTTCAAATTTGATCTGGATTGGTAGTCTTGAGAAAGTTGGTGTATTTGCATAATCATTCCTAATATTTTCAACGGAATATAGTCATCGTCATCAAAAATTCGTCCAAGATTTCATCAGTATCTTCATCATTAATTCTTCTAGGCACGTTAGTGTTTACCGATGATGTTGCATTTGCTATAGCTTCTTATACTGCCTTCACCTCTCCAGTTACAGCCATACTACAGAATGTCAGCTGCAACCGATTTCCAGCAATCCTATTGCTAGAACTCCGTATGCCCTTACTGTTTTCCCTACGAGCCTTTGCATTAGCTCTGATAGGTAGTCTCCTTAGGCTTTTTACTTATTGGTAGTCATCATCATTGTCGGAAGAATCAGTATCTTCATCTTGAGTTCTTGCTAGCACGTTGCTCTTTCCTTTTTAGCCAAATTCCCTTTGTAAGGCTCAAATGAAAACACATAAAACATATTACATATATACACAGTTTCGCACGTGCAAGTGTAGAGGTGTCAAGACGGACGGGCCGGCCATGACCCGTAAAAACCGGCCCGTGAAAACCGGGACCGCGGGCCGACCCGTGACCAGTGCGGGCGGTTCACGGGCCAAGGAGGTGTAACCCGCGGGCTTCGCGGGTTGCACCCCCACGGGCCGCGATTAACCCTCGGCCCGTAAAAAAAAATTAAAAAAAAATAAAATAAAAATTAAAAAAAAGGGGAGAGATTATTTTTACAATACCCTCTCATTAGTTATTATACATTTATACTTTATAGTTCATACTTGTTACTACCTTACTACAATTACAATTATTCAATTGCAAATATCATCATCATCTTGATTATATTTCTTTCTTCTCGATTCTCACTAGTCACTACTAAATTTTTTAATCCTACTATATTATAGATTCTCACGATTCTTTTTCTCAAAATCATATTTTCAATAATAGTTGCTCTCCAATAAATTTAGAAGATGATAATGTTGTAGAAGTTTGCAAAGTTATAAATAATTCATGTAACATTAAATTTGAATTCTATGTAAAAATTTCTTGATATAATTATGAATTTATCATTTTGTTCAATTCTTAGTTTACATTTAATAAAAAAATATATTTTTTGCTATAAATATGAAAAATTCTATATTTTTATAATTTTATTTATACAATCATACGGGCCAAAATCGGAACGAACCGCGACCCGCGCGACCCGTGACCCGCATGGGCTCGACCCGGATGGGTCAGCGGGCGGGCCTGGGTTGTAGTCCAAAATTGTGGGTCGACCCGTAACCGGCCCGGAACCCGCAGCGGGCGGGCTTTTTTTCACGCGGGCCGTTACCGGGCTCACATGTTGGCGGGCCGACCCGGCCCGGACCACCCGGATTGACACCTCTATGCAAGTGCATGGCCACACAGAAACTACACGTGATTCTCCTACATAATCTTGTTCAATTGTTTCATTGCAGTGTAGCGTTGTAGTAATGAAATAAATATTTTAGTTTTGCAATATTGCTATTTTTGTTAAGATGGTTGCCTTTATTTAACAGTGTTTGGTTTATGATATATTTCCATTAATCTCCATATATGCCAGGATATAATGCCCAATTCTACTTTAGGCACGGATGTTACATCCACGTCATTCATGTGAAGACTCGCGAATGCTTGTCAAACTTATCGAGAAAGGATTTGAATTTTCTACTCTCGAATTAGGCATATGTATATTAGATAGCATTAGTAAAGAATTTAGAGAAGTTGTTCCAACATATAAGGATAAAATACCAGTTCAGTAGATCAATAGCCATGTGCTTCCCGATGTAAGGGGAACAAAAGTGGGGAGAAAAGAAATTTTGTGGAGATTTATGATGTGAAATATTTTATAACTAGACTAGATGATGTAGTCCAGGTAGCCAATCATATTTCACCTGCTGAAGTGGCTGTGAAAGTCCCTAATAAGGTCTCAGGTCTCCGAGGATTTCATAGCTTCAGCGATTGAATCCATATTCAGGACCAAATGAGACTTGAGGCGTGTAACTTACTTCTATTCCTAATGCCCAGCCCATGCAAAAGAGACCAAGAACGCGTATCAGTGCCTGGCAACATTTGAAAGTCTCAAGTTTCAAGAAGAACTGCAAGAACTCGAGGATGCGATGTTTGGAATACTACGAAGCCTAAGCCATAAATATGGCTGCTTTTTGGTAGCGGAGTGTGAATTTGTTGGGGGAATAAAGGCTACCTAAAACATGCTAGTAGTGAAAGTAAACTGTGTTATAAAGCACCACATTTCTTTCTGTTGCATTTTTGGTCCATGCCCTATTGCTATTTCAAATGATCCCACGAATAGATTTTGGTAAAAGTAAAAAAGAAATACTGCACAGTGAAAACGCGCTTGAAACTAATGTTGTGCGTGCATAACATGTGCATATATGTGTGATTGAGCTTGTTAGTTCTTTAATATGGAGATAGATAGTCTCAATTGGATATAAATGCTTACATTTCAAAAATATTTAACACTTCTATAAGGGATACAGATCATCCATCGTAATCAAGGTCTATCTAGAGAAACCAAAGTAGCTAATATGTGGGCCACCTTATTCCTGCTGCATGGAATAAAATGACAATGGCCAAACCTAACATCATGAAATAAAGAAACAATATCAAAAAGTATAGGCGCATTCGGAGCCATAGAGAAGTCACCTCAGACGTTGTAGTGATTCACATAAAAATGGGGCTCAAACAGGGCTATAAATTGGGGTACATTCTTCAACGAACTATTAGTTTGAGGTCTGTCATCAATTTTTCCGATATTGTATAAAATTTCGGACAAATGATGCATTAATGGCATTTAGAATGCAATATCAGATTTGAATGAACGGTACAATGAGAAAAGGAAAGACTGGAGATACGGATCGTAAAATGTTCACCTTCCTGCATCTTTGTTCGCATGGGAAGTTCATCAATTGTCATCTCAAAATAAGTAACCCTTGCTACATAGTATATGGAATAATTTATCGAAATGTGATAATTTCATGAACTCCGTACAAAATGCAGAGAAAATTACTATTGATCTACTGCTACGAATATACAATATCATCATTCAATTGTGATCAAATTTTCATGCAGAAATTTCTCTAGGATATACGGTTGCATACTGATGCAAAGATCAAATTGAATCACGGTTGCAGAGCTTGTAACCTGATATGACAGAACTAACGGCGAAGGCAAGAAAAGCCACGAATGACATCGCCACAGATGCACTGGCGAACAATGTGAACTCGTCTTGTCCCCAATTCATTATCCAATCATCCACCCGGGTAGCTGCCGAGGATGATGCTGACATTAGAAGGTAAGCCAGTATCTGCCAAACACGAATAAGAGCGTCCTTTTAGAAAAAGCACAAGTGATAAATTGGTGGGTTGTTCAAAGAGCAGAAAACGGTGAGTGTCGTAAAGTTTAGAGTAATTTTCCTACAGTACTTGGAGATTTGGGTTAGTAAAATTCTATATGATAGTTCAAATTTATCATATAATGAAATCTTTGACAGCCCGTAAATTTTTCAGTCTTATTTCTATGTATTTTTCTTCATTTTCGAACACTGATTAGGCTCCATACAATCCAACGACTTCAAGTGGGAATCAGTGCTTGTGTAACAAAGCCTCAAAGTGAAAGTACCAATTTCTACATTGTTTACAGATATCATGTGAGAAAATTACTTGCCTGATCCGATAAGAAATCGAAATGGTATCGTAGATAATCAGAGATGACGTGATTCCCCGTGGCCAAATGATAGGCCAGAACAACTGCCTGAAAACCGGAATAGACGAATCCAATAATGTTCACGAATAGACAGTACCTGCGTCGCAAAACAACATAGATAAACAGTTTGGATTGGAATAATTAGGAAGTGAACTTGATAAGATTTATTCCATTATGACACATCAGAGTCACAATCCTTAGCATTTGCATAAAAGAACATAACAAATCAGCTTAATTGTTATGGATTAAACACTTCATTCCATACTACCAATAGTAGCAAATACTAGAAACGAAAATCGAAGGCAAGAAGTAGACTCTATCTTGGGCTTCACAGTCGAGACAAAATGAAGTAAACTTATAACGATTTGGAGTTAAACGTCTAGGAACAAGAGGACTCTGTTCGGGTGGCTTTTCGTCGGGGGCTTGCGTGTGAAAACACTTTTTTCGCACCTTGTTTGATTCACTAACACTAAAATGTCCATCTCTTTAATCTAGTATTTGTTCTGAGAAAAAAAAAATGCGGGACTAAAATAGCGAAATTCCTCAGTATTTTCTTCTTTGTTTTTCTGGTAAAATGGAAAGAAGGAAACGTTTCTGCTTTTAAGACATAAAATCGAGAGTCAATAGACAACAATTTTATTATTCATTAATATTACCAAATTTCAATTTCATAAACAGTATAAAAAAGAACAAATAAATTGAGAATCAAAACAAAGAATCGTACCTGTACTCTGTATATCAAAACAAAGAATCGTACCTGTACTCTGTATACCGATCAAATGAATCGCCACTCCACCCTTGAGTTTTATCGGCAGCCATTACTGTGAACGAAACCAAGCAAGCTATCACTTCAAACACTCTAAAAAACAATGCTACTTTCTTCACTTTCAACTCCGCTTTCGACCTCTTCAATATCGACTCCACCGCCTCCCTCGACTGCCTCTCTCCACCTGCTTCATCCTTCCCACCACTACCTCCACCGTACCCCTCCTCCACCCCACCAATATCTCCCCTCACTTTTTCCACCTTCATCACTCCCGGCGGGGGTTCATCCCTTACATACCGGTTAAGCCCCGATACCGGTAGATTACTAGCACCACTCCGACCGTTCTTCGCCGGAAAATCAAGATTTTCCGACGTGGGCCTTCCTGAATGTGGCCAAGGCTTAAATCCCTTCCCTCTAACAGCCGGAGAACTCGCCGGTAAATTGGGTCTTCCAGGCGGCGATGGAGTGTCAACAGCAACAATAGCTCTACTACTTCCATTACTACACTTATCATTTTCAACATGAGAATCATCTGAACGAAACGGTGATTCAGGTGGTAGAGAATGAAAATCTTGTTGACTCGTTGTTGAATCAGTATCGGACATTGATGTATGACTACCGATTCTATTCAAAGATTTACCTGAATTTTCCATTCAATTTTGCTCTTAAACAACTTTTATTATTCCGAAGAAGAATTGGAAAAGGAAGATCAAAGAAGAAAATGAGAAAGAAAGAAAGAAAAAGGTTATTTTGGAAAAAGAAAAAATAAAGTGAAAGATTTGTTGTTTTTTAAACTCCATTATTAAGGAAACTGTACAGTGGCATTGATCATCAACTTCATGCAAGAGAATAATTTTACAAGGATTTTATTGTATGCGGAGAAGTCCATGAAATTTCGTTTTGAGAGTCTTTTTTTTTAAACGTGACGAACCGTGATTCGTCAAGTTAGATTCTCTACAAATCATTGAGGAATCAATTATTTCCAAGTTTTTTTTTTCCTTTCATTAATCATCCCTAAGGTATATGGTAATTAGAGATTCCCACCTGAAATATTTGAAATGTCAATATAGCCTCCCATATTTGGATTTTCATGTAAGCAAGTCCTGAATCAGTTAATGTTCAATTTTTACTGTCCAATTTATTATCCATTCAATTAGTTATTAACACATTATTTTTAAATTAACATGACATATCAGATTTATCTTCATTAATTTCACCACTAACTCATATTAATTTAAAAATACGTGTTAATAATTAATTGGGTGAACAACAAATTGGACAACAAATCTCAAATACTCGTTCTGAATTGATCATTAGTGAGTCATACCACTAATATTTTCCTTTTATTTTCATTATTAAGCAATTTTTTCATTAAACAAATAAAATGCATACAAGAGATGTATAATAAAGGGACAAAAGTAATCATAATGTTAGCTCCTCGAAGCCACTAATATATATTAACATTGTCGAGGTGTAAGAGTGAACTAATTATTAAGCCTCCGTTTGGATAAAATTTTATAAATGGTTAATAATTTTAAACACACATTCCAACACTTATTTTTATTTACACTTCTCGTGGGATCCACTATTATTATACTTATTATTTCTCTTTATAAATTTTCCAAATAGATGCTAAATTTGAAAAGAATTTAACTTTGAAGTATATGGAGTCGTTTATCTTACAAGTAGACAT
The DNA here is from genome assembly GCA_035079005.1 of Fraxinus americana. Lineage (NCBI taxonomy): Eukaryota > Viridiplantae > Streptophyta > Magnoliopsida > Lamiales > Oleaceae > Fraxinus > Fraxinus americana. The sequence goes on from CM068712.1 coordinate 3,463,950, forward strand.
CTTTTCAAAAGTGCTTATAAACAGATAATTATGAGTGGTGTAAAGTATATATTACTTGTGGATCCTGTGAAATATATGGATAAAAGTTGACTTAGAGTGTGTTCGGTAGGGATTTTTGGGGGAAGAATTGATTTTTGAATAGTGATATGATTGGAAATATGTGGTTGAAAAAGAAGAAAAAAGTATTGATGTGATGGAAAATATTATTTTATTGAAAAATGTGTGGTTAAAAATGAGAATTAATTTACTGTATAAAATGAAAATCTATACAAAACAGACCCTTAATAAAGTGGATTGCACAACATTATATATAATGTTGAAGAAGAAAACAAATTTAAGAGCTTGTTTCACAAACATTATTGCAGAAGAAATAAGAGGAGTTTTGAATAGTGATTTAAAAGAGTGTGTTGTTGAAAGTAGGAAATTTTTTTGATATTGTGTAAAATATTTTATTGTGTGAATGTGTTGTTAAAAATAATCATATAACAAACCATAAAATAAATTAATGGTTGTCAAACAGACTCTAAAATTAAATATTATGCATAGTAAGTCCTATTTAGTATATAATTACACTACATGTGCCCTATAATATGAAATTGCACAATATTGAACATTATTAAAGAAAAATTAAATTAATATTTATATTTATATTTATTGTAATATTCAACATACTAGACATGCCATAATAATATACTTCGTACAATGGACCGAACATGAATGAATAAAATAATTGACAAATCTTACTATTTATTTCTCTTTCTTATCGTATCTAATAATGTTCAATCCAACTCGATGCACCCTATAAGAATTAGTTTGTGTTGATAGTCTCACTAGTACAAGCAAAGTAAAAAAGAGGGAGGCTTTAAATTTCTAAAACTATTGAGAGGACAAATTGCAATTGTCAAAAACTTCATAGGGTGCTTCAAATAACCTTTTCTATAAGTATTACTAGGTGCAAGCAACGTGCAATGCACGTTTGCGTAGTTTATATTTAATAGTTTTGTTTAATAATTAATTTGTTATTAATAAAGATGTAATTTTTTTGGTTAATTAAATAATTAATGATGTAATGTTTATGTAATTGATAAATAATTAAATGTGTGATTTTGATATTGTGATGTAAGTTGGTGAGATCGAAGAAAATAAGCAAAAGTTGACAAATTTTGATAAAGGGCTAAATTTTAAGGGATCCAAACTTAAAAGTTGTGCCAAACCTCACGATAAAGATTTGAGAGTGGTCGAAGTCAATTGGATAAATGAAGACGTCAATGGAATCAAATTTAGGCAAAAGATGATCACAAATCAATTTCCAACCGAAAAATTATGCTCCGATATTTTAGTCTCATATTGAGACCTATTTTTGGCATAAAAATTGATCGAATTGGAGAATGATGTCTGAATCAAAGTTATAGTCAGATGAGTTAGCTTTCCAATGCATTTTGAATCGCCTCAATTGGATATCGGAATACAAAGTTATGATAAAAACACTGAAAGAAGGTGTAGCTGTCTGTTTAAAACAAGAAATTCTGTTACATAATCCGTTAAAACAACAAATTCCGTTAGTTTTTCCGTTGAAAACAAGAAATTTCGTTACATAACCACTTTTAATATATAGAAGATATAGCATTAGTTTGGAAAGAATTTATGAACGGTTTAATTTATAAGTAGATAGAAGTAGTTGATAAGTGAATATTACTTACGGGTTCATTTTAATGTGTGGTTAAAAATGAAATTTAATCATTTATAAATTATTCGAACGAAGGCCTAGTTCATGTTTGGCCTCCATTTTTCAAAATTCATTCTTTCTCAAACTCTTTTTCGATTGTACATTTCATTAAATTTTATCAAAATTTCCTTAAAAAATTGAATTTTAACCAAATAAAACATAAACTTGTTATTGTCCAGTACGTGAAGAACGACGATCCATATAAGCCGTGTTCTTTCTCCCTACTTTCTAGTTTTAAAAACAAGTCATGTGGATTAAATAAAAGGGAGTAATGATATTTGTACATCATTATGTACATGATGGTGTAAAGATAGATAACATGGAAGAGAGTGAGAGAGAGAACATAAAAGAAACTTGATTATTATAATCTCTCTCTTTCACGTTATTTATGTGTGCACCATTATACTACTAGATTCGTCCCTTAAAACAAAAATAAAATAAAATAAAATAATAATAATAATAATAATAATAATAATAATAATAATAATAATAATAATAATAATAAAATAAATAAATAAATCTAACTTAATTAACTTCAATGATATATCAAGTAATTAATCGATTGTTAGTGTGCTCCAATGAATAGCTTAATAGATTGGAAGTGAAAATTTGCAATTCCTCCAGGCTCCAAAAAGTATGAAAAAAATTAATAAATAAATAAATGGAATGATAAGGATTTGCATGTATTTGTATAATATTTTTTGCGATGTGGAAAATTAAGGCGGTCTTTCATCTTCAACTCAATTTTGAGTTGCTATCAACCTCACTAGATAAAATCTCCGATATAAAAAATTTATTACACTACACCTTTTTTTTTATAATACTATTTAGTATAAATAAAATTATCGTGCCGAATACTAAAGTTCTAATTCCTTTAGTTGGGAAGTGTAATTTTCTTGGCCTCCGAGAAGGTGCAAATACACGTAGAGATGAAAGTTAAAAGAGAGCACTACAACTTTTGCATTTTCTTTTTGTATGTCCATACAAAATTCTTTTGCTCTTTCTTCTTTATGCCTTTTGTGTGGTAATCTCTATGGTCCAAGTGTCGAGCATTCTTATTTTACTTGAATCCATCTTTTAGGGCTTTTCAAAAGGGTAACGTTATTCAGCATCACTGGTATCAAGTATCAGTCTAGGTAATAACTGTATAATATTAAATGATGGATTCACTTAAATGTAATGTATGATTCATTCTATTGAACATATCACATGTGGCCACCTAAACTGATTTCAACACTATTGATGTTAGATAATATTATTCTTTCCAAAAGTACTTATATATTCTTAGACAAATACTATACTTTTCTTTACATAAAACGTCTACGTCGAAGTGGGGCAACTTTATTGGCGATAAGAATCTTCCGAGCTTCTACCTCAACCGTTGTAGAGATCCAACACTACAATAAATAAATACTCAACACTGTGTTACACGATATACCCCTAAAAAATCCACGGCCCCTACATCACTGATAAAAATAGGGAGCCGCTATTTACATCCATCTCACTCTATATATATCCCTATTAAAATTCTAAAATTTTAAAAAGTATATATATTATTCTCCTCCACTCCACATTTCAATATTGTCTTTATTAAATTAATTAATTTAAACAATATACATCAACACCATTTTTATATATTTATCTCATCATAATTTCTTCAATTCTTTTATATATCTATGCACACGGTCCACACCATTTTTTATATATCTATCTACCATTTTCATATATCTCATTTTTTAACCCCATCTCATCCACTTCTTCCACCATATGTTGTCACTTTCTTAACAATGGACCCAAGGGTTTTCGATGGGAAAAAAGCAGAAGATTTTGAATGGTGGTTATTATATATGTTTGAAGACTAGTCAAGAAATTGATTTTATATAAGGATTTTCCTGGAAGAATCCTCATGTGGGTGGGTATCTTTGAAATTTGTAAAAATTGATCTTTATGTGGTTGGATTTAGTTTTTCGTGTTTATGCTCAAAAACAGTGGTGGATCCAAGATATTGAATCAGCTAGAGCGGCTGTTGACCACCGTAATAGTGAGATTGTTTATTAATATTTAATTAAATAATATTAAAAAAATTTCAATCAATATATAAATACACTAAAATGTAAAAGTCATATACATATGAAAATATAATTCAACACCATCCAAAATAATTTAAAAAATACATTTGTCAATTATATACGGATGATCAAGTTTCAAGTTTTTATGAATTTAAACGAGACAAGATGAATTTTATACTTAAAAACATGATTAAACGGAAAAGACGAACTTTGTGTTTAGGCGAAGTTTATGCAAAATTTTTAAAATAATAATTTTTAGAACTAGAACTGTTTTTGACTTAACATATTTCGAACTCTTAAAAAAAACAGTACTTGAATTGTCCAAATTTAATCTTACAAAATAAATTGATAAAATCTAATAATAAAAGTATATATATTATGAAATAATAATTTGAATCAATAAATTTCTTTAAAAAATATTTCGGAAACGATAACTAATAATATATAATTGTTTAGTTTTTTAATTTAATTTGTTAAAAAAATTAAAAGAAAGAGAGGAGGTGATTGGAATTGAACCCACATTCTTTTGAATCCAAAACAAGCACTTCACAATATGAGAAACACCATTTCTTTGTTAAAAATTGGTAAAATTTTTATTTATTTATTATTTATTAAAACATTAAAGAAAGAGTGAATGTGAAAGGAATAAAACTCCATTCATATCACATGGAAAGTGAATGCTCAACCATTTGAGCTACATGGCTTATCATTTAACATCTATGCGCTAACAATTATATATATTTAATATAAAATCTTCTTTTAATCTTTTTTCTTGATGGATCTAGCACAAACGACCGTTCCAACTCACCAAGTGCTGGATCTGCCCCTACTCATGGGTTTCTTGAAAATTTCGATTATGATGTTTAGAACAGTTCTCAAATGTGTATAATTGATTTTACTCAAAGGCAATTTTAACTGTTCAGATGTTACGGGGAAGAGAATAGAGATAGGCCTGACAAAGGGAGTTGAAAAATATGCTCACGATCGATTTCGTGGAGTGATAAGGATAAAGTGCAGGATTAAAATGAAGACACTTAAGATTCGACAGATACAGCACAAACGATCGCCCTGACTCCCCCACTTGTCGGATCTGCCCTCTGTACACTTACGTGAGAGCATAAGGGGTCAGTGAGAGGAATTTAATAGGATCCAACATGAAATTTTCAGACTTGATAACAACTTTAAAAGTTAGTCGGCCGCTTGGAATGGTGGTAGGGATACTATCATACTAATGGTGATGCTGCAAAGAAAAAATAAAAAAACTTAAAAAATTTCTTCAAAATGATTTAATGAAAATAAATATTGGTGGATGAATTTAGCCCTTGTTTGCCCCCCATTATATCTCATTACATTACATTAAATTTTTCTCTCTTTTCATCCCAACCATACATTCATCAAATAAAATAATAATACACACAAATATAAAACTTTTCAACCACACATCTCCCATCAATCACTATTCTAAAAATTTTCAACCCTCTAAAAATCTACAATAATGGGGGCCAAACAGGGGCTTAGAGTGATATAGTTTTACTTAATTTTATATACATCTACTTAAGTAAATTTACATAAGATTAAAAATTTAATAAAATTTTCTTTTTGAAAGTATATATATATATATATATATATACAAAACTTAAGTGGATATAAATGTAGATCAAAACTTAAGTGGATAAACAATTTTGCAAACATCTTTGATTTGATGGAGAAGTCAATAAGAAAAGTTTTATATAAATTTAAGAGTTATTTCCGTTGTACAAGGGAATTTTGTTCATGCGATGTACATGTGTCATGCTGATAACACCTATGTGGTCGAATTTTATTTTTAATTTTTTTTTTTTTGTCAATGCTAAGTGTCCCTCTAAATCAATTTGAAAAAAATTCCCTGTACACATTACAGTTTTAAATTTAATTCCTTGAAATCTTATTCCCAAATAAAATAATAATTTTAACATAAAATCATGTTAACGTAATAGAAATAATAAGAAAATAATGCTAAACTCGAAAAATAGATATTCTGACCAAGTTAGCCTAATTTACTAGAAAGTCAGAACCTATCGTGAACATACTAACTTGACCATCACCAAAATAATAATAATAATAATAATAATAATAATAATAATAATAATAATAATAATAATAATAATAATAATAATAATAATAATAATAAAAATTACCCCCCCAAGAATATGACATTTCCATTGGAGAAATTACGGCCGTCACAAGAATTATACGAAATCTCGAAATTAAGAAGAGGACTATGTACATGTTGGAAATTTACAGCACAATGCGGACTCCAATAGGATAATAACAAACACCAAAACACATGTCAAGCAGAGTTTTAACAGGTTCATAAAATCTGAATCACCAGAGTTCAATACTCAATCTTTAATTCAACAATAAGTTAAACTCCAGCATACATTATATGTATACAAACAACAGCAGAAACCAAGTCCAGCAATTCTAACTATAACATGGAGAAATCAACATAACAAAGTAATCATAGACTTGACAGAAAAAAAAAAAAAGGACCAAGGCAGAAACGCTACTTCCCTTTCTTCGGAAGCAGTCCTTCCTCTTCCTCCTTCCACCGGTCGTTCTTCACTTCAGTTCGATTGAATGGCATAGGATCAGGAACAACATCCAAGCTTGCAAATCGCCTTCCATAGAGAGTGCAAGAACCGGTAAAGAACGCTCAACACCTGGCTTGGGTCATCGATCCAAAAGGATCTACCATAGCAGCCAAGAACCTTAAATCTGACCTAACCCTCGAGAATAAACCAATAACTCAACCCTATTTCAGGTCTGAGCCACAAAAGTGTTCCCCTCTCCGACAGGCTAACCAAGATAGATTTTAGGTAGGAAGAAGAACGGTTCTCCAGAGAGAAGAAAACAGGACCAGCTTCGAAGAAGAAGAGAGAGTCGAGATAAAGAGGAGCGTGGATTTCCCAAATAAGCCAAGCCCTAAGAAAAATATCTAGGTAGATTTGATCCCAACCGTAGATCAAGATCAAGGGACACAATTAATCCTCAAAGTAGCACAAAACCGAGTCAGCCCAATAGGCCAGGAGAACCACAAAGCCCACATTCTTCACCTTGGTTCTCATAACACACTCTCTCGGTTGCGAATTTGCACATGGAAGAACTGTTCATCATCATCGCCCACTACCTGCAAGAAAAAATTAACCAGTATCAATATTCAGCAAAGATAAACATAATTTAAATTTACCTGCAGGCAGAATTTTTGTTCCCACATCAAAGGGATTCCTTTCAGTGTGAATCTTAACAAGTTCGACTTCACCTTGAGAAAGTTTCTCACGTATAAAATGATACTTCACCTCAATATGTTTGGATCTCTCATGATAAACAGGGTTCTTACTAAGTGACAACGCACTCTGACTATCCGTAAACATAATAGGTGTATCATGCATGAAGTTCAATTCTTTTAAGATTCCCTTTAACCACATACATTCCTTAACCGCCTCGGTTATGGCAACATATTCAGCTTCAGTGCTAGACAGAGTCACTAAAGGTTGCAGCTGAGATTTCCAAGTTATGCAATTATCACCTAGGGTAAAGAAGTACGCGGTAGTTGATTTCTTACTGTCTCTATCACCAGCAAAGTCCGAATCAACATAACCCTTAAGAGCCAACTCCTCAGATTTTTTCTCATACACTAAGCCTAGATTTAAAGTCCCAACCAAATACCTTAATAACCATTTCATACCCGCCCAATGCGGCTTACCAGGGTCGGACATAAATCTACTTAGAAGACTGATGGAAAAAGCAAGATCAGGTCTGGTAGTAATCATAGAAAACATGACAGAACCTATGGCATTAGCATACGGAATATTTTCCATCTCTTTTAATTCAGATTCGGATTTAGGCGAATGATCACGTGAAAAATTCATATGGCTAGCAAGAGGCACATTAACAATTTTATTGTGTTTCATTCCAAATTTTGTTACAACTTTGTTCAAGTACGCTTCTTGTGAAATTGTTAACTTGTTCTTAGCCCTATCCCTTGTTATCACCATCCCTAGAATCTTTTTAGCATTCCCTAAATCTTTCATATAAAATTCCGATTTCAAAAGATCTTTAAGTTCATTAATTTGAGTCTTGCTAGATCCAGCTAATAGCATATTATCGACATAAAGCGGCACGTAGACTTCACAACCGCTCTTTATGTCATTAAAATATAAGCAAGCATCAAATTCACTTCTTTTAAACCCTATCTTCAATACAAAAGCATCAAACCTCTTGTACCATTGTCTTGGGCTCTGTTTCAGCCCGTACAAAGATTTCTCCAACTTGCATACATACTCAGACTTACCTCTAGCTACAAACCCTTGTGGTTGGCTCATGAAGATATCATCTTCCAACTCTCCGTGTAAAAACGCAGTTTTTACATTAAGTTGTTCAAGTTCCCAATTGAATTGAACAATAAGAGCCAACATCAGTCTGATCGTCTTGTACTTAACCACGGGTGAAAATATCTCATTATAGTCCACACCCTCTCTTTGAGTATAACCCTTAGCCACTAATCTCACCTTATACCTCATAGAATCATTAGGGCTTAAACCTTCTTTTAACTTGTAGATCCACTTACATGGAACTAATTTCTAATCTTTTGGTTTCTTAACAAGTTTCCAGGTTTTGTTATCACTCAAAGATTTCATTTCTTCTTGCATGGCTTTTATCCAATTTTCAGAATAATTTCCATTAATAGCTTCTTCATAACTAGCAGGTTCTATATGTTCAAGGGCTTCACCTGAAACTAATGCAAACTCAGTCAAGCTTAGGGATTCGTACCTAGGGTTCGACCTAATCTGTCATCTCGCCCTATCCCTAGTGAGTATATAATCTTGATTAGGTAGCTGATCATTAAAATGTTCAACTTCAACTTGTTCAGTGTTATCTTGAAGTTCGATCAATTGTTCGAGTTCAATTTCGATCCGATTTCGAGTTCGGTTTCGTGATGTGTAGGGTCATCATTATCATCATTCCTAGGTGTAGGTGAATTAAGATTAGTCAGCTTCACCTAAGTCTGAACACTCCTCTCAGTTTCAGATTTGTTTGCTTCATCAGTTTTCTGTTTTAGACATGGCATTTCAGATTCATTAAAGACTACATTCCTGCTATTAATAATCTTAATGCCTTGAACCCCTAAAACCCACAACCTATAGCCCTTCACACCCTCGGGATACCCTAACATCACACACTTGACCGCCTTCGGCTCAAGTTTCCCTTCAGATTGATGTGCATATGCCGCACAACCAAACACTCTCAAATGTTCCAGATTTGGAGGCTCCCCCGTCCACAACTCCTGTGGGGTCTTAAACCCTATACTGCTAGACGATGACCTATTAATCAGATAAGCTGCAGTGCTAGCAGCTTCAGCCCAAAACCCTTTGGCAAGGCCCGAGCTAATCAACATACACCTAACCTTGTTCATTATGGTCATATTCATTCTGTCAGCGACCCCATTCTGTTCAGGTGTGTATTTAACCGTTCTGTGTCTTGTTATCCCTTTCTACTTACAGAAGTTGTCAAATTCGAAATTACAGAATTCAAACCCATTATCAGTTCTTAATATTTTAAGTTTCTTTTCTAACTGATTCTCAACAGACTTAAGCCAAATTCTGAATTTCCCAAAATTTTTTGACTTAGCCTTTAGAGGATAAATCTAAACTTTTCTTGAGTAATCATCCACTAAGGACAAGAAGTACTTACTTCCACCAAATCTGGAATGCTTCTCAAGACCCCATATATCAGCATGAATATAGTCCACTGAACTGCTGGTCCTATGAGAGCTAGATTCAAAGCTCACCTTATGAAACTTACCCAAAACACAAGTTTCACAAAAATCCATTGATTCAATATCATCTTTTCCAAGCAATTTTTGATAACTTAAAGATTTTAGCCCTTTAAACCCAATGTGACACATTCTGTTATGCCAAAGTTCTGTTTTGTCTTTATTGACTGTAAGAAGACTCGAATCAAGTGTTGTTTCAGTTTTGCCCTCTAGATAGTACAACACATTCCTCTTGGATCCTTTCATAACTATCAGAGATCCCATAAAAATTTTCAGAACGTTATTCCCGAATTTAAAAGTATATCCCTCATCTTCAAGAGTACATAAGGAAATGAGGTTCCTCTTTAAATTAGGACATACGTAACCTCCCTGAGTTGCCTGACAACCCCATCGTACATCTTGATGGCTATGTCACCAACTCCAACCATATTCTGAGAATTGTTATCTCCCATGTAGACCGTCCTAGATTCAACCTCTCGATAGTTATAGAACCAAGACCTTTCAGGGCACATATGAAATGTGCATCCCGTGTCTAGGATCCAATTGTTATCAAATTCCCCCTCAAACACATTCAGGACATGTAGACTATTAAATTCAGAAACAACAGCAGTATTGTTTTGATCAGTGTTATTTAATTCTCTCTGTTTCTTCTTCCAGTCAAAACAATCTTTCTTAAAATGTCCTAACTTTCCACAGTTATAACATTTTTTACCACTCTTGTTTTTTGATTTCGATCTCATTTTAGACTTTCCCCTTCCCTTTTTGTTATGGAAGTTAAATTTTTTCTTTTCAGTTCTCCCCCTAAAAAATAAGGCTTATTCTCTCACTTTTGTTCTATTATCTCTTTTCAGTTCAAGTTCCCTCGATTTCAATGCATCTATCACAATAGCCTGCGTAAGAGTATCTCTGCCATATTTAATTGCATTTCGGATTTCTTTATATGATTCGGGCAATGAATTTAACAATATGACGGCTAAATCCTCACCGTCAAACTTCTTATCATTATGAGCCAGACTTTTCACAATTATGCCATAATCGCTCAAATTTCCCTCTAAATCCTTCCCCGTGTCCATCTTAAAACTAAACAATTTTTCTAACAAATAAATCTTGTTAGGCAAAGTCTTAATCAAGAATAAGGTATCTAAGGTAGTCCATAATGTCCTAGCATCTTTAGCATGATCAACTTGTCTAATAATGTTATCAGATAAGTGCAAGATTATAGAGCTGTATGCAATTTCATTCATATCTTCGATTTCATGAGGCTTAGCCTTTAATTAATCAGAAAATGTAGAAGGATCATCAAGAGCTTTAGCAACTCTCTGTTGGACCAAAATGGCCCTCATTTTCTGTTTCCAAATTGAGTAGTCCCCCTTCCCATCGAATTGCGATAATTCGACCCTCGAACCCATTCCAGATTCTGTAAAAGGGTGGCTCGTACTCATGGACAAACGGAAAAGGTTTTGAAAAAATTCTTTTCCAGATGATCAACACACAGTATGAATACAAAGTCAAAACCAATATTCAGAAATGAGGCACAACAATGAATCAATTCGATCACTTAAACTTCAGTGTGATGTGTGTGCCGGTGTGATTCAAACTTAGGCAATGCACAGGTATATAATGCAGATAAACGTGCCAAGCATAAAATGGTAAAAGTACCAAACTTAACCTATCGGAGAGTTTCGAATAAACTTACCAAACTACTGTTGAAAAAACAGTAAGTACACCACCAAGTCCTCAACCAATCCAAGTTTCCAGAATCACCCAATCCAACCACCAGCATACACGCAGAAAATAACCTATAATCAGTATAGATTTAGAAAACCCTAGAATGCCAAAAACGGGGATGCTATTTAAACCTCAAAAGGTATAAATAGATAAACCACTGACCCAAATAGCAAGTCAAATAATAGATTTAAAATGCCAAATTTTATGAAGGATAAACAAGCCCTAGACCTAAACTAGACTCTGATACCAGATGTTGGGAATTTACAGCACAATGCAGACTCCAATAGCATAATAACAGACACCAAAACACATGTCAATCGGAGTTTTATCAGGTTCATAAAATCTGAATCACCAGGGTTCAATACCCAATCTTTAATTCAACAATAAGCTAAACTCCAGCATACATTATATGTATACAAAAAACATCAGAAACCAAGTCTAGCAATTCTGACTATAACATGGAGAAATCAACATAACAAAGTAATCATAGACTTGACAGAAAAAAAAAGGACCAAGGCAGAGACGCTACTTCCCTTTCTTCAGAAGCAGTCCTTCCTCTTCCTCCTTCCACCGGTCGTTCTTCACTTCAGTTCAGTCGAATGGCATAGGCTCAGGAACAGAATCCAAGCTTGCAAATCGCCTTCCATACAGAGTGCAAGAACCGAAAAAGAACGGTCAACACCTGGCTTGGGTCATCGATCCAAAGGATCTACCATAGCAGCTAAGAACCCTAAAATCTGACCTAACCCTCGAGAATAAACCAATAACTCAACCCTATTTCAGGTTTGAGCCACAAAAGTGTTCCCCTCTCCGACAGGCTAACCAAGATAGATTTTAGGTAGGAAGAAGAACTGTTCTCCAGAGAGAAGAAAACAGGACCAGCTTCGAAGAAGAAGAGAGAGTCAAGATAAAGAGGAGCGTGTATTTCCCAAATAAGCCAAGCCCTAAGAAAAATATCTAGGTAGATTTGCTCCCAACCTAGATCAAGATCAAGGGACATAATTAATCCTCAAAGTAGCACAAAACCGGGTCAGCCCAATGGGCCAGGAGAACCACAAAGCCACAGTACACATAAAAAAAAAGGTTATGAATCAACAAATTCTTTACAGAATCTACTCGGGGGTACGAGGAAAATCAATTTAGCGTCTTAAACCTCTAGTGGTTATGGTAAAACCAGAATACAGAGAACCCCAAAAAACAGTTCAAGGTTGAGGTGTGGCAGAGTGTTCAACAAGTACATGCAAGGGCTCGTATTTTCTTGGTTATGAGTTGCAACCTGAACGCCATTTTCGGCATTTCCTATGCCGTCTGCTTCACTGCCTGAACCGGCATTTACTGTGCGGACTGATCGGAGTAAGACCTGTAATCTCAACTGATATCTATGGCTGGGAGGTCGGGTTCGCATGTATTGATTTATTGTGACAGCATAGGCCGCTGATAACCTCTCTGAATCAGCCCGTATATTGGGTAGTGCACTTAGGTCGAGGTTTGGAAAGACAATGATGACATTTAGTGCATTTCACATTCAGTCGAAGCCACTGATCAATGCATTCCACGTGGAAATTGTGTGCAAAAGGTAGACGACGAACCTGCATGTGTCTAGTGAGAAATTGCACGAGTATCCCAAAGTGAAAAAACACAATCTTTTAAATTCATTCGGGGCAGGCCAGAGTACTGATAGGAAAAAACAATCAAGAAACAAGAAAACCCTTTTGAGAGTTTAGAGTGTTAAACAATCCAAAAAAATAAAGAAAAAGAAAAGGAGGCTAGGGTTTCATTGATTCTGCATAAAAAAATTGAAATAGAAAAAGATAATTTAACATAGATACAAAGAGACTATATATAAACTAAACAAAGGAAACTGAAAAGACTATTTTACCCTTAATAAATAATAAAACAAAATAACAATATATTTCTTAACATCTCCCCTCAAACCCACGATGCGGCAGCTACAAGTATCGAGAGTTTGCCAACTAGAAAACGAAAAATAGTACGAGACTTGGTAAAGAAATCTGCAAGCTGTAAAGAAGAAGAAACAATGGGCAAAATAATTGTGTCATGCTTGAGAAACAATAGATTGTTTCTTACTCTTTCAAGAAATAAGAGAATCACCCAAAAAGATACAGAAGCCAGTAATAGACTTGCGATCCGTGGGATTATTGCCATGATCAGCACTAGAGTATGCAAGCAACTCGAAGGAAGATGTGGATGGAAGTAAAAGACTCTGAAAGACTGTACCTCGAAGGTACCGTAAAATACGAAGAACAGCTACCCAATGAACTATAGTAGGAGAAGCAACAAACTGACTAACAACATGAACACCATATGCGATATCTGGACGAGTAATAGTGAGATATACCAAGCTCCCAACAATAGTACGGTATAAAGTAGGATCTGATGAAGGTAAACCATTAGAAGAAGAATACTTTGCATTAACCTCAATGGGAGTATCAACAGTCTTATTATCAGTAAGTCGAGCCCGCTCAAGAATATCTGCAACATATTTGGACTGAGAAAGAAGATAACCTCTGGGTGAACAGGCTACCTCAATATCCAAGAAATATCGTAGAGAACCCAAATCCTTCATTTCAAACTGTCTAGCTAACTCTATCTTCAAAACTGAAATACCATCAATATCATCACCAGTAATAATTATGTCATTAACATATAAAGATAGAATGATACGACTTGAATCAGTGTACTTAACAAAAAGAGCAGAATCATGACTACTAGAAGCAAATCTAAGGGAAGAGATCACAACAGAAAATTTCTCAAACCAAACACGAGGTGTTTGTTTGAGATCATATAACGCTTTCTTGAACTTACAAACATACCCAAAATCATGTGGAACACCAGGAGGGGGCGCCATATAAACTTCTTCGTAAAGATCTCCATTCAAAAATGCATTTTTAACATAAAGTTGAGAGATACGCCACTGACGAACCGAAGCTACTGCAATAAGAGTACAAATAGTAGTCATTTTTGCAATATGAGCAAATGTCTCCTCATAATCCATACCATATTGTTGAGAGTACCTTTTTACAATCAACCTAGCTGTGTATCGCTCAACTGATCCATCAGAATTAGTCTTGATCTTATATACCCAACGACAACCAACAACCCTCTTACCAGGAGGTAGAGGAACCAAATCCCAAGTACCAGTCTTATGCAAAGTAGAAAGTTCCTCACCATAATTTGCTGCCAAAGAGGATTAAGAATTGCCTCTTTATAAGAAGAGGGCTTAAAGAGACAATGAATAGAAGCTAAAAAGGACGTAAAAGATGAATAATAAAAAGAATAAGCAAAATCTGGTAACTTTGTAGACTTACAAATTAGTATGGATTCACGTAGAGGTGGATCTACAGCCTCAGATGGAGTTTAAGGGACCATAGGAGAGGAAGGAACTTCGGGTATGCCGGAGAGTAAAGTGTCGGTACATGCAGAATGATTAGTACAAATTGGTAGTAAAGATAACGGAGTAAGAACATGAGAATGGGTATTTGAAGTGCTAGGAACATGAATGACAAACTATCAAAATCGTCAGAAAAATGATCTATACGAATAAGATCAAATTTGGTCAAACTATGAGTAGTGGATGGAATAGAAAAGAAAGGTATATGCTCGAGAAAGACAACATGACGAGACATATAAAGTTTCTTAGTTATTGGATCAAAACAACGATACTCCTTTTGACCTTCACCATAACCAAGAAAGACACAAATAGCATATCAAGATGACAACTTGCTGCGTTCTACATGAGGACGAAAAACGAAACAAGTACAACCAAAAACTCTAAAGAAAGAGTAATCAAGAGCATATCCATACAACCTTTTGAAAGAAGAAAAACTTGAAATATGAGAAGATTGAATTGTATTAATCAAACCTACAGCAGTAAGAACTGCTTCACCCCAAAACACATTAGGAACAGAAGCAGACAATAAGAGAGAGCGGGTTGTAAGCAACGTGCAATGCACGTTTGCTTCGTTGATGTTATGTTTATTTGGTTGAGAAGAATTGTCTTATTAATAAAGATGTTTCTAACTGTTGAAGTAATTGATAAATAATTGCACATGATATATTAAAAGAAGAGTATTAATAGAATGTATGGAATGATTGTATCAATAAACATAGCTCAATAGTTTTTTGAATGGTGTTTGAGATAATTTTGTTTCTAAGATGATGATCCAGCATTTTCCTCATCTTGCACTGTTTCAACAGAGAGGACATTGAAGTGCTTGTATTTTTTCTCTTTCAGTTTTTCTGGATCTACAAAAAGTTGAAGGTTCCAGATTTTTTCGGCTAATTTCTCTGCAACGCTTTTAACATATGGTTGATTTTCCTGCAAAATAAATTTTGGATAGGTTCACATAATTAATATAAAACCAATTTAAAGATATTTTAAATAACTGTTTGTAATGTAATTGAAGTTTTGAAGAAAAATTAAAGAGTTACCTCTCCAGCATGTTCCATCAATTCTACTGCTGAACAACCAAGTGTCTGTTCTGCTACTTCACCAAACAAAGTAGCAGCAATCTTTCCAGTATTATCGTCCAGTTCAACATACGCTCTAGCACTTTAAATGCGTCGAATATATTAATTGGAATTTGAATGTCGTTAAATTATAAATGAAATAAGACATCAATTTTGAACGTAAATTGTGAGATACACACGGTGGTTTGCTAATCCCTTGACTCTTGCAATATATACAAACGAAGGTTTCATTGTATTTATATCAAGTTCCTCTATTACAGGCAACACATGACATGTAATAAAATACTTGGGCAAACTCAATCACATTTATCTTCGCCTTTATCCAGATTCTTGCTTTCTATATTAAATCATAATTAATTTTTAGAATGAATGTTTGCGTAAATATTATGATGAATTACCAATGAAATAATATTTACCTGTGTGGGTTGTAAACTCTTAATAAAATCTGCAATATCGCAAAGTTTCACAATTTCCCGAATTCCAACAGATGAATGTGGTGTAGATGTGTATGTGAAGGATCTTGCAATGATAGTTTTGATTATCGAATCATTGTTCTCCACCCTTAAAATTCAGAAAAGAATAATAATGCAAGGAAATGAAATATACATGTAAATTACATACATCACATAATTATGTCTAATATTAATGCATTAATATGTAATTTTTAATTGACGAGAATTACCATTGCTTCATTGCAGATGCCTGAGGAAGAAGAGGATTGATTATAAAGGTACTTGTCGGACGTGATGAAAGAGACAATCCTTCGTTGAAATTGAGATCGATTTTAGTGCAAGTATATGCAGTATGGAAAAATATGTAACATTTGTTATTATTATAAATACCGTTATATGAGCCAACAGATATTTTTGTTCCAAGTATTATTGGCTTGTCTTCAATAATATATGATATTTTCTGACATTCGTCTTCGACAAATCGACCCCACATGGTCAAACATATGGGGTTCAAGCTACGAAATTGAAATTATTAAAAGAATTAATAAAGTATTCCTGAATTAATATAGGAATTAGAATTTGAAGGGAATGAAAAGTTATAAGAATTTTTTACCTTTCATCGATAACATATATCTCTTGAATTGTTGTTGTTCCAAATGTTGTCGTTACCTCTTTAGTTTGCTTAATTTTTATTGCAACAGCTAAAATAGCTGAATATTTAAATATGAAATGTTAATTTTTATTGATAATAAATTTGTAAAAAAATTTAAATTAAATTACCTGTTTCTTCAATCGACCCTTTATGAGTCTCTAAATCCTTGAATGGGACGATCTCGTATTTCGGTGCATCTATTTGCTGGTCGTTCTGTGGAATATCTTCTATTATTGTTTTTGAATTCAGAGTCCACTAATATTTATATTCTCCAATTTTGTACTTCGGATCCACTGGTTTGACATATGCATTGATGATATAATATGAGTGTAAAATTTTTAAAGTGTCGGTCCGGGGGTCAATATCAGAGCCAAACATTGCCGCCTGCACTCGATTTCCCTGTACGAAGAATAAAAGTAATTGTGATTAATAGTGTATTTGGATTGTTTTTTGGTACTGATTTTTTTAAATCATTTATGTATGATTTATTTATTTTTACACAAAATATGTTGTAAAAAGATAGTTAAATTAATACAATGTAGTTAATATTTTTTATATGATATGATGTAATTTAAGAACCTCTAATTTGAAA
This sequence comes from Fraxinus americana, assembly GCA_035079005.1. Classification (NCBI taxonomy): domain Eukaryota; kingdom Viridiplantae; phylum Streptophyta; class Magnoliopsida; order Lamiales; family Oleaceae; genus Fraxinus; species Fraxinus americana. The sequence goes on from CM068712.1 coordinate 3,481,475, forward strand.
GGATATTGATTATTGAAAACAAAATATAGGCTAACGAATATCATACCTGTTAATCAATTAATGTCAAATTTTGATACTTCACCGTTGTGCATGGGCTTGTTCGCTTATGTGACTTCTCCGCAACGATCATCTTAATCTTCCAGTTTTTTGTATTCGGAGTAATATCCTTTATTGATGTGTGCACCGTCCACATTTTTTCTCTTTTCTGATAAAGAAATATCATATGTGTAAGTGTAACAGATCTTAGTTTAAATTTATAAACTACTAAAACAATTGATGAAGACTCTGAATTAAATTACTGAATATTAGACATATGGAGAAAAATATTATAATAGACAATAAATCGAAAGTATACAATTAAATGTAGTTACCTGAATAACATTAATTGAAACATGATAATGTAAGCAATTCTGTGAACACAATATTTTTTGTGGTGTTGTTTTCACGTTGTTCAGTGGATAGTGGTCGTATTAGAATCCTCACTGTAGATGCTATCTTTGCCTTCGATAAAGCCACATATAATTGACCATGTGCAAAAACTGGTTGAGGTGAATAAATCCCAACATAATCCAATGTCTGCCCTTGTGACGTATTTATAGTCATTGCAAAACTTAATCTTATGGGGAACTGAGTTCGTTTGAATGGGAAACCATTATTTTCTTCAACATTTGATAGGAATGGTATCCTTGGAATGAACATTCTTTTTCCAATATGGTGTCCAACAGCAATTTCTGCATCTATGACATTGCGATCAAAAGCCCGACAAATCAAGCGGGTTCCATTGCATAGTCCTTTTGAAGGATTAATGTTTCGAAACAGCATGATGGGACAGTTTTTCTTTAGTAATAATTCATGTGGCGGAACTCCGTTTGGGGTTAGAGTATTTAAGAAATCTTCCATAACTGATTGTTCAGATGCATCTGTTTTCTTATCGAAACTGTAATATCGATGTATTTCTCTTGGGAACCTATGAATCAGTAATGCATTTATTTCATCAACATAACCGTTCTTCGGTGTTAATATGGCCCGATTCATCATAGATGAAATATTTATTGAATATTCATGAATATCGTGGAAAACATCTTCTATCAAATGATTTAAAGAAGTGCTATCATCATCATAGGGAATAAGCATCATGTTTGGTATTTTAATGGTTTCATCGATTGTGTTTGGCGGCATTCCGTTTCCTGTTTGTAATACATAATCTGAAAAATTTGGATCTAGTCTTGCTCGCATATTTTGTTTTAATCGGAACTTAATCAATGTAGGCCACAAATACGAATAAACCAAACTAGAATTTACCTGTTCTTATCTTGTTCCTTTACGAACGATAGGCAAAACGTGTCGAAAATCTCCACCGAAAACAACAACCTTGCCACCGAATGTTAGATCTGAATCGTTGATGTCTCGTAGCATTTTATCTAATGCTTCTATGTGTTGTTTTCTCGTCATTGGAGCCTCATCCCAAATTATTGATTTTGTCGCACGTAGTAGGTTTGTCAGTGCACTTTGTTTGCTGACACAGCATGTGCTTCTTTCGTCAGTATCAAGTGGAAGCTTAAAGTGTGAGTGTGCCGTTCGACCTCCCGGAAGAACTGATGCAGCAACACCTGATGAAGCAGTTGCAAGTGCTTTGTACAGGAATGTTTTCCCCATCCCACCTGGGCCATCTACAAAGAATGCAGCATTTTGGTTTGCAAATACTTTTTCCAGTACTGCATTATAGGAATTTTGTTGTTCACTATTAAGAGATTGTGATGCAGCGATATCCGTTTCTGGAATTTCAACAGCCAATTAGTCATCGATTTCTCTAGATCTATATTCCTCTTCATCGAAACAAATGTCGTCATCAAGAAGTTGATAGGAATTAATGTCTTTCCCCATTGATTCAATTGTAAATGAGATTGGCCTCAATACTTTGGTTCTTACATTTGATATAGAATCTTCTGTTGATTTGAAATCAGCTGACATATCTTGCTCAAAACGTTCCCAAAGCTTCCTCGGATTGGTTGGATTACAATAAACCAATATTGTTGCAAATAACCGTCTCAAAGTTGAAGGCATCTGATATAGAGTCGCTTCGTTTAAACAATCTTCTAAGCTGCTGTCTCTTTGTAGCAACCCATGCAATGTTGCTGCCTCGCGAAATGTTGGGGCCACAACACCATCAACTATCCTAAGGTTTTCAAACGACAAAGGTCCTCTTACATAGTTTAGCAATATTTGCAGAAAATACCTCTCGCCTTCAAATGGATTTGCGGTAACAATACGGCCTATAACTGTTTTTTTTTCTGAGGAGTCCAATTCCTGTTTTGTTGGCTCCAAACATAATATTCCGGAAAATCTTTATACAATAATGTTTTTGCATTCTCGTCTACTCGATTTAATGCAAAGAACTCTGTTAACATCGATTTTCTAGAACGATCTAAGTTAACAACATTGTTTAGATCGTCATTTGCTCGGAAAGTCACTGGGTGTTGATCTTTTAGATGTAAATGTAAACTATACAATGCTGGGTACATTTCATTAATAGTAAAGACAAATATCCTCCACATAGCTTAAGGGGGAGCAATCCAACGGGCTGATTGGAATTGTTGGATTTCATCAACTTGTTCATTGCATTGTTCAGAAATCAAGTTGAAAGCAACACGATCATGTCCTTTATAAACGTATTAATAAAGATATTTGACTACTTTTATCGTAGAACAAATCTCAACATTAATGTGACAGTTAAATGTTGCAAGCAGATATGGATTATATGGAACAACCCAATGATTATCTAAATTTTTGCCTCTTACTTTGACAACTATTCCATTGTTTGAACGCCTATATATTGGAAAGCAATCATTTCTAACGGTTGTAGCAGATGCATAATTCTTTGGATAATCACTTTTGCAACAACCATTTTTTTTCATGCAAACATTTGATGGGTTGAAAACTCCACATTGTCCATGCATCATATGCTTTGCAACAGCGTTATGCAAGTGCAAGTTTGCATTTTTATCAGGTATCTCTGCTGATACGATCTCGTCAAAAGATTCAGGCGCACAGACCTTCCAATCCTTTTGTAAGATAATTAAGAAATGCGCATGTGGAAGACCTCTCTTTTGATGCTCAATGACGTAGACATATGCTGAGACTTTACCAAATATTTTCCTCTTAAATAATTAATCCTTTAATTCTTCTAATTTTCCACGAAAGACTCGAGCAACCAAATCTGGTCGATTCTAACCCTGCTCTTGTGGATTTAGTTCATTTGTAATTTCTTTCCAGTTTGGATTGCACGTCATTGTTAAGAAAATGTTCGATTTTTCGAAGCATTGAACTAAAGCCATTGCTTCCATATATCTTTTTCTCATGTCTCTTGGACCTCCAATAAATAATGAAGGCAGCATAATCCGTTTTCCAATATTAGAAGCGTTTCTTTCCCCAAGCGTAATTGTATCAACAATACCTTGATATAACTCTGATCGAATATGTTGTTGCTGTTTCCTAAAATAATCCAATCTTGACGTCTCGATCTTAACATACATATCTACTACAAATTGTTGCAATAGTCGACCAGAAAGTAGCAGAATTGATCTGGCATTTTCTCTAATTTGCAATTTGTAGCAATAATATTCACGGCATGAAACAACTGGGTCCTTCATTCTTCTGTTTAATGCTATAAAAGTTGAATGTGAATGAAAGGTTACTGAGTTGGACGTACATACTAAATGAAATTTTTGAGTATTATTAATGCAATCTAACCTAGTTGTTTTCTTGCAAGTAATTCTTCTGCGGTCTCTGATTGTTCAGGATTTATTGATTGGTTTGTTTCGTTATATGTAGATCTCCTTCCTCTACTGACCATTTGAATCCCTTGATGCCAACCAACATCGCTATAAAGAAATAACAACAGATATTGCAATGGATCGTAACACCAAAAATAGTAATGAACTATATGACTTCCACCAGAATGGTTAAAGACAAAAATGTCACGTCCTCTTAGTTGATCTTCACAATCATTTTCTACCCATATTGTTGCAACTTGTGAACACGTAGGAGCATTGAATACACGTTGATCTAGGCCAGCATCTGATCTTATATGAATTATTCCATTTTCCAAATTTGGAAAATCACCAAGAGAGCGAAAAAAAAAGAATATTGATCGATGCGAAGAATATCGATGAGTTGAGTTACAATTGATGGATCCATTCTGTTTGAATCATAAATACGATTTTCTAATTCATGTTCTGTACCATAGAAATACAACTGGAGATAAGAAGGATGACCATTTGAAGGAATCAAATCATTGATATAGTGATAGATCTCTCCCTGAGTTCTGAAAGTGTAGATTCCTTTATTTCTCCTGCAAAGATCTTTATCAAATTTCACTCCGAACGATGTGAAAACGAACTTGTTATTATAAGTTCGAATGTATGTCCTGAAATGTGCAGATTTATCTGTGTTGTAGGTGAACAACGAATAAAGCTTATCATGAACATCATTTGTGGCTAAAGAAATTGTTCCATCAGCACAGTAGAAGCCAGTTGTTTCAAGGTGGAATCGCTTTGCTTTACAATGTATGCAGCTGGGTACTAATAGCAGAGAATATGCTTCAGATGGCATTACCTTCATCAATTGTCTAAATCCGATAGAAACATGATGCAACCCAACCTATTTGGTTGAAAAATGAAAATAACGCAACATAAGCAAGCTTGTCATGTTGTTTGAATTATCTGAGTAAGGACATTACTGGTACAGTACCAATATTTGATTACTGAATTGAAAGAACCAACTAATTTTACATTTGTTTCTTATCCCTAGAAGGTGTCGACATATTTGTATCATAGCTCGACTCCTCTCGAACGACATATGGATCCTATTTGTATAATACATTCCAAAATCTCAGAGGAAAAGAATAGAATAATGGTTGAATAAGAAATATAGAAAAATGATTGGAGGAGAACCTACTGGCTAAAGAGTTGATTAGAAGATTTGGAGACATTGTTTGGGGATGAATTTGTCTCTGAATTAATGACATAATCTTTGACACCAGGAAGAATACATACTTCACGACACGAATCCTTTTCAACGATATCAATATGAACACCAGTGTTCCGCTGTCTCTTTGATGCTTTTTCAGTAACACTAAAGTTTTCAATGTTGTCTGTATATTGGACATCATTATTTGAATATCGAGCAATCGATGTAGTCGTTTGATCGCCACCGGATGTATCGAAATCATTTATACGAATGGAGTTCCTTTTCGATGCTTTTTGTTCAGCATATATTTCTCTTCGTTTTCTACGCATCTCCTCCTTTTTCTCTTCTGGAAAATCTCTATACGGGATTCTTTTTGTAGGTTGTTTACCATGATCTTCAAAGAATAGTTCACATGCTTAAATTTGACATAACTTTATATATTTTTTTTGTAATTTTTTTTAAAATTATTTATAAAATCTTACCACTTCTCATTATGTTAATGAAGGAAATGATTGTTTCAACGGTTACATACTTTTCTACAGAAGCAAAGATAAAATTAATAAGTCACAGTTATTTCATATGCTCAATTAAATAAATAATCACATGATAAAATACTATGAAATTGGAAACTAACAAAAGCATATTTCAATTTCACATTCAAAAAATATTTTAGAAACTATTTGTCAAACTCAATTCCCTATTATAAGCAACTATCAACTATTTCTCAACTAATTATTTTAAAATATTTCTCTACTAATTTTTAATTTGGATGTTCTGATTTTTTTCAGTTTTTTTATTGTTAATTTGTAGGCGGGTCATCAAATTCCTTATGCCACGTCATCGATTCGTATTATCATAACTCATTGGTTGAGAATCCATTCCCACCGAGTTTTACCTCCCCTTTCCAGACTTTGTGTTTCTCTGTGTCTGTTGAGGGGCCCTTCTGGATCGTTTGATATGCCTAATGGCAGAACAGTGAAGACACATGTCAGAATAGATGGCTTTGAGGGTTTTGAGTTAGGGTAATTCTATTACCACTACAAATTTTATTAAGTACACCACAATATTCTCATTTACTTGCATTTTCCATTTATTAGAATTTTTAGTCCCATTGGTTGATGGCTTTTACAGTTTTACGTAGGTACTCTTCAAGGTGAGTGGAAGTGAATAACGATTAATTCAAAAAGCTTCATAATTATAAATTAATATTTACCCCCCACTTATTTCTTCTTTATACTGTAATCATCAAATTCATTTACTTCGACTGTTGAATTCAAGATTTTGGTTATACATTTTCCTCAAGTTTTTGATGAAAACAGATTTCAAGTACAAAAACATTAAATCATTAATTATTTAATTAACAAAAAATTACATCTTTATTAATAAAAAATTAATTCTTAAACAAAACTATTAAATATAAGTCATTTCAAGCATATAAGTCATGCTAAGCATAACTATATCATATATCTCATATTACATATTCTAATCTCTTGCATTAAAGTATATAAATGACGTAAATTCACATAAAACATGCAATTATAATTTAAACTAATTAATGGTGGCGAGTTTACCTCAATTTTCGCGAGACCCGTGAAAAGTGAACCGAACAGAAAAGCTCAATCTCCTATTCGTCCGTACGTTTCGTCTACCCAAAATAGAAAATAAGTTTCAATTAGTATTTCGCAATTTTAAAGTTTTAAAATGATTAAATAAGATTTAGGGACTTAATTGAAAATTTATTCAAACCGGAAATTGAAAAGTGTAAGGACTGAAATACACTTTTTCAAAATTTGTGAACTAACAGTGGGAAATAACAACTTCAGGGATTGTTTTGTCTAAAACAGAAACTTTCGGACTGAAATAAATACTTCAAATAATAAAAAAAAAGCTCAGGGGCATAATTGAAAATTTATGAAGCTGAAATTGAAAATTTAAGGACTAAAAGTAAAACGTTCTAAATTAGGGGACTGACTTCAGAAAAACAGAAACTCCAGGGATAGTTTCACAAATAACAGAAACCTTTGGGACTGAAATCAAACACCTTTTAAAAATTGGGTTTCAGGGGCAATTGTACAATAAAAATCAAAACAAAAAAAATTATAACACACACACACACACACACACTCTCTCTCTCTCTCTCTAATATTCGAAAGAGAGACAAGAGGAGAGGGTAAAGCAGGGTGCTCCACCGAGTTCGGGTTCCGGCCTTTCCAACGGTATTCCGACTGAAAAACGGCCGGGAAAGCTGGGTAAGTTCATGGGTCCTCCTGTTTCTTGGTTCTTCGAGCTGTTTGGGGTGGATTTTGGGTGAAATACGGGTTGCCGAGTTCGTGTGGAATGGCTGTTGGTGTGAATTTTGGGTTGGAAATGGTGGTTTCGTGGTTCGGTTGAGGATGAATGGTGGTGGTTACGATTTTGGCTACTTGACCGGATGTGGATTACAGGTCGGTTTCCTGCAAATTGTGTTTCTCAGCTTTACAATTTGGTGGAATCATCACCTTCTTATTACGCCTAATATCCGTTCCTGGAAATGTGAATTGCTGAAGTCTCTGGAATGGAATCACAGGCAATTGTCAACTATGAAATCTCTGGAATGGAATTACAGGCAATTGTCAATTATATTACATATACTTCCATTCAACAGCCTCAAGTCTCTTCGGTTCCTAACCTGATAGAAGGTAAATGGCTGCCTTAATTGCTATTGTTTTGTTTCATAGCCACTGTTATTGGTCCGTTTGACACCGTTAGGCACTTACTGTTTCGTTTGACATAGGCAGGCACTTGGAAGAACAACTTCTGTTACTGTTCCGTTTGACACCGTTTCATAGGCACTTATATAGAAAAGACTAGGTGCAAGCAACGTGCAATGCACGTTTGCTTAATTTATATTTAATATTTTTGTTTAATAATTAATTTGTTATTAATAAAGATGTAATTTTTTTTGGTTAATTAAGGGCGTGTTTGGGCGCGCTGCAAGGAGGAAGGAAAATTGATTATATTACCGTTTTTTTTTCGAACCTACAAATTTCTACAAATGAGAGAATTGGTCCAAAATTGCGGCTCCCAACAGCATGAATTGTGTTGCCAAAGGCTTGATTTCTGCTGAAAAGTAGAAACAGACACCCTATAAATAATTAATGATGTAATGTTTATGTAATTGATAAATAATTAGATGTGTGATTTTGATATTGTGATGTAGGTTGGTGAGATTGAAGAAAATAAGCAAAAGTAGACAAATTTGGAGAAATGACTAAATTGTAAGAGATCCAAAGTTTGGGGGCTAAAATGTAAATACTTAAAAGTTGTGTCGAATCTCACGATGAAGATTTGAGAGTGCTCGGAGTCAATTGGATAAAGGAAGATGTCAAGGGGATCGAATTTAGTCAAAAGATGATCACAAATCAATTTCCAACCGAAAAGTTATGCTACGGTGTTTTAGTCTCATATTGAGACCTATTTTTGGCATAGGAAGTGAACGAATTGGAAAATGATGTCTGAATTAAAGTTGTAGCCAAATGAGTTAGATTTCCAACGCATTTTTCATCGCCTCAATAGGATATCGGAATACAAAGTTATGATAAAAACACTGAAAGAAGGTACAGCTGCCTGTTTAAAACAAGAAATTCCATTACATAGTCCGTTATATTGAAACCTATTTTTGGCATATAAAGTGGTCGAATTGGAGAATGATGTCTGGACCAAAGTTGTAACCAAACAAATTATATTTCCAACGCAATTTGAGTTGCCTCAATCGGATATTGGAATACAAAGTTATGATAAAAACACTGAAAGAAGGTGCAGCTACCTGCTTAAAACAAGAAATTCTGTTATATAGTCCGTTATATTGAGACATATTTTTGGCATAGAAAGTGATCGAATTGGAGAATTATGTCTGAATCAAAATTGTAGTCAGATGAATTAGCTTTCCAACTCATTTTGAATCATCTCAATCGGATATCATAATACAAAGTTATAATAAAAATATTGAAAGAAGGTGCAGCTGCTTGATTAAAACAAGAAATTTCGTTACATAGTCCGTTATAATGAGACCTATTTTTGGCATAGAAAATGATCTAATTGGAGAATGATGTCAGAATCAAAGTTGTAGCTAGATGAGTTAGCTTTCCAACACATTTTGAATCGCCTCAATCGGACATCGAAATACAAAATTATGATAAAAACACTGAAAGAAGGTGCAGCTGCCAGTTTAAAACAAAAAATTCCGTTACATAGTCCGTTATATTGAGACATATTTTTGGCATAGAAGGTGATCGAATTGGAGAATGATGTCTGAATCAAAGTTGTAGCCAGATGTGTTAGCTTTCCAACGCATTTTGAATTGCCTCAATCGAATATTGAATACAAAGTTATGATAAAAATACTGAAAGAAGGTGCAGCTGCCTGTTTAAAACAAGAAATTCCATTACATAATCCGTTAAAACAACAAATTCCGTTAGTTTTTCCGTTAAACCAACAAATTCCGTTAAATAAGCACTTTTTATGTATAGAAAGATATATTGTTTTTTATAATGGTCTGTCTAAAAATATATATTAAAAAGGTATAAAAAAGACTTTATAAATACAAAAGTTCGATAAATACAGAATTTATTTCGAAGTATGTTAATAGAATATTCAAAGAGAAACCATAATCATGATAAATAAATAAAAAATGGGTATAAAAACGTTAATAAGAAAAAGATTATGAACTTTTAGTAATAAAAAAGTGAAGCAATAAAATGAATTGTGCGGTAGCACCATATTACTCCAAACGTGACAAGTAGAATTTATGAGCCTGTTTGGTAAAAATTCTCATTTTCTATAGTAAATCAATTCTCATTTTTAACCACACATTCTTCAATAAAATAATATTTTCCATCACATCAATACTTTTTTCTTCTTTTTCAACCACACATTTCTCATCATATCACTATTCAAAAATTAATTCTTCTCCTAAAAATCTCTACCAAACACACTCTATGTTGTTCACTTGGATGGCTAAAGTGGAAGTTTTTGGTGGATCTTTACTGTTTATGTCAAGTCCTTTCATGATATTGTAAATAGATCATGAATATAAAGGGAATTTGTCATAAATTCTTTTTTATACATCTAGGGGTGAAATGGATCAAGGAAAGCAGGTATGAGTTGGTTTGTCTTCGCTTTGAACTAGTCGAGTATGGGCTAACTTATTTAAAAAAGAAAAAAAAAATTAATTTGACTCGTCCTACCATCTAGCATATTGGCGGGACGAGTCACTCATATGCCTATTTTTTTTTTTTATTTGTTATTTTTGTTCAATTGAAATTTTTATCCTAAATGACGTTGTCCATGGGGGCTTGGCTCAAGTCAAACTAGGTCACTGCCATGGGCCTCAAAAATCATTGGCCTCATGAAAAATAAACAGGCCCAAATTCAGCCTAGTCCAAAACCCATCCAATCACTGACAAAAGGAACTGTAAAGAAATAGGGAAATTATAAAAACTTAGGTGCTTAAAGTTTGGAATTCAAAAATCAGGGACTAAGTTTTATCATTCAAAAATCAGGTACTATATAATAAAATCTAACCCTAATTTATCACTCAATTTCCCTCACCTCCCTTCCTCTCCTTCCCCCTCTCTCTCTGTAACCTCCCCTTCTCTCTCTGCATATTCCCCTCCCCCCCTCTCCCTCCCTAGCAGCGTCAAGGAGCTGCTGAGCAGCTCTAGCAGCTCCTCGACGCTGCTGTGAATCGCAGCCGATCGCTACTGCGATTTCACAGCTGCAAGTCGCAGCAGCCACATCGATGCTGCGATTTGTCGCAGCAGCGCCTGCTGCTGTAAATCGCAACGGCGACGCTGCTAGCGACTGTAGTGTGGGTCGCTGCTACTAGCGTCGAGGTGAGTGGGTTGGCTGTGGTGTGTGGGTCATGTCGCTGTTGGTGTGTTGGTCGGCTGTTGGAGATCGACTGTGTTGGTGGATTGTCTGTGGGGGGGGGGGGGGTGTGGGTCGACTGTGTTGGGTGGTGGTGATGGTGTTTGGGTTGGATATTTTTGCAGATGGTGGTTGTGGCGGATCTGGATGTTGTCGTGATGGTGGTGGATATGGCTGTGACGGGTGGGGGCGTCTGTGACCAACTATTTAATCGTCTATGACCAATTATTTAATCGTTTGTGACTAACAATTTGGCTGATTTGTGACTATATATTAAGTGTCTATGACGAAAAGTAATTTGTGACCAAAAAACTGTAACTTATGTGACATGTAATTTGAATGATATGTGACTTCGAAATAATATGTGACCTGTAAAATTTTTTATCTGTGACCATGAAATAATTTGTGACCAATTAATTTGACGATATGTGACCAGTAAATAAATCTGTGACTTATAATTATGAATATGTGACCAGTTGTCGGAAAAGTTATCGGAGAAGGGTGGTGGTCGGAATGGTCGCCGGAACGATCACCGAAAAAAAGTGATGGTCGGAATGGTCGTCGGAATAGTCCCGAAGCAGTAGGGGTGGTGCAAGTGGGGTATGTTTATTATATTATATTAGGGTTAATTTCATAAACGGTCACTGAAGTTACGTCAAAATCACAAAACGATCACTGAAGTTTAAAACTTGCACAAACGGTCACTAAAGTATCATTTGGTTGCACAAACGGTCACTGAAGGACCTTTTCATTTTAATTGGAACTTAAAGGACCAAAATAGTTGACATTTGAAACTTGAAGGCCTAAATCACAAATTTTACAATAAAACCCCCCAATCCCTATTTCTTACTGGCTTATACACGACCTGAGGAGATGGAAGCTATTTTGGGAGGGAAATTAGGGGAAATCATGCTAAATATCATCCCATTAATTCTTCCCAATCCTTAAGTTGAGCTTCCAATCAAGAACCCAGATAATCAAATCCTCTTTTCAAACTCTATTTTGAAAGTGACCATGTAGTTTTTATCATTGTTCCTTTTTTGATGTAATGTGGAAGATTATGAGTGATATTTCACTCACTGCACTGCTACCATTTTTGGGAGTTGGAATTGGCTTAATGTCTACTTCTTTAGTTGCTGCATAAGAGTCATTGTTGCAGATTCAAAAACTTGCACTGTTTTTTGCTGATTTATCTATTTGATGGAATGGAAATTTAATCCATTTGTTGCAAGTCTGATTACAATATTTGCACTTTGTTTGTTCATTTCTCTGTGTGATTGTATTACACCACAAACAAGTCCCCCACACCAACACTTTATCAAACTAGCACCTACCAAGTTCATCGCTTTGTCAGTAATTAGGTAAAATTCAAGTGCAAACTAGAGATATTGTGAGTCAAGATGATGTTTTATTGTTTTTATCAATTGTTTGATTGATGAACCTACAGATATCCCTTCACACTCATAACTACATGACTCAAAATTAAGCCACAACACTTTCTACAAATATAGCACCTGATACATCACAAATATAGCACCTGATACACCACAACACTTTCTGCACTCAACATCAAGCCAGCACAAATTCAGATGACTGATACAAGATTAAACCAGCACAAACTCAGACTACAGGCTGACTTAATTGACCCAAAAATCTCAGATACATTGCTTAATCGACCTCACTTTAGTGACACCACAAAACCAGTGTCAACATCAAAAGAAAATGTCACCATCTACACTACACTTTAAGGTTCAGGTTGCCCTCAAAAATTTCATAGAAGGCTTGAATGTGCTGGTGTCCACCCCCATTACCATCAATTGACTGGGCTCAAGGCTCTTGTTATTGCCAACTACAGACTCACAGGTATAATTCCCCAATGGTTGAGTGGGTGTACAAAATGCGACTATTGGATTTGTCCTGGAACCGTATGGAGGGTACAATTCCACCTTGGTTCGGCAATTTCCTCCCGCTTCCATTCTTCTCAGGTCGTTTCACAGAGTAAGAAATGGGGATTGGAGGGTTTTATTGTAATTTGTGATTTAGGCCTTCAATTTTCAAATGTCAAATGAAAAGGTCCTTCAGTGACTGTTTGTGCAACCAAATGATACTTCAGTGACCGTTGGTGCAAGTTTTAAACTTCAGTGACCGTTTTGTGATTTTGACGTAATTTCAATGATCGTTTGTGAAATTAACCCTATTATATTATATTATATTATATTATAAAAAAAAAACCTAATTTTTGAATTTTCAAACTATAAACCTGATTTTTGAATTGGTATAAAGTAAACACCTTATTTATGAATTTTTCCCAAAGAAATATATATCAAATTTGTTGCCCAAGCTTCAAATTCTATCCCTAAAAAGCCAAAATTGCCCAAATACATCGTGGACACTAAGAAATGGAAAATGACATCAAAGTAGAGACGAGTGAGCCACATGCAAAATGGACCAACAAAAAAAAAAAATGTTCATTAAAAGAATGACGTATAGAAGGACCGATACTTTTGATGGACCACATAAAATGAAGATTTAAACCCAAATATTTCGACTTCTTTTTCAATGAAGTTCATAAATAATCGAGAAAGGCTTGTTACAAAAAGATAGAAATGGTGCTTTCTTGAGGGGGCAAAAATCACATCTACATAAAATACGCAATTCCTGAGAAGAATCAACACAACTGCAAAAAAGTCCAATGTAGAGACATATCGATAAAATCATGAGGGATTACACCTTTCTCTTCTTCCTTTCACTATATTTAGTGAACTTACAAGTAAATCTCATGTGTGAGATAACATTCATTAAATGCACAGAGTCGCCTCTTAAACAATAAGAAAATGTTTTCCTTAAAAAGGGAAAATTAAACATATTTTTAAAGGTTGAAAAATATTTTTTATGGAAAAAATAGCAATCAAACACTTTAAACTATAAATTTAGGTGAAAAATTGACATTTTCCATGGAAAATAAATACACACTATAAGAGGCTGGAAATATGTTCTCAATTATATTGCCTTGGCATTAGAGAATATCAAAACAATAATGCTACAGGTACATGGTTTTTCTATAGAATTTGAACAGGGTGCTTACACGCCTTTTTTTCCCTTCCAATGAAAACCTTTCAAGTGTATTCTCTATTGATTTTCTGTTGATTTTTTCTGTACTCAGTATTGTTCATATCAAAAGACCATAAGATAGAAACATCAATTATAATAATCATTTTCTATGAAATATCTGTACAAGGGCATATTTAGTACACAGTATTGACTAGGATTAAACAACGTTGAAGAAGAAAAAATGTTAAAATCTTATACATCTAACAACCAAATACTACATACAACACATATCATAGAGTGTGCACATGTGTGTTGTTAGATGTATAAGATTTTAACATTTTTTCTTCTTCAACGTTGTTTAATTCTAGTCAATACTGCGTAATAAATATGCCCTTATACATACAACACATATCATAGAGTGTGCACGTGTGTGTATTGTATCAACGCAAGAAGTTCTAGCGAATAAGTTTTCTCGAAAAATGTTAGTAAATGAAGAATCATAGAATGAACTTCTAAGAATATTTCAAGACAGAATGTACAAGGATCATAATCATACTGCATAAAATCATGTTAAAAGGAAAGAGTTTCAATTACAGTTTGGGGGATTTAAACATTTATACACAGCAGATGCTGGTTGCTTGTACGTTGGAATGCTACTAGCATCGATGAATCTGACTTCACCAGGCACAAAAGCAAGATCCCTGTGCCTGCAAAATCGATATCAGGGGCAAATTTATGTAACTCGAGCAATACATTAAGACAAATTCAAGATCCACAAGTCACTTGCCTTCGAAGATCCAGCCCGACTAAGCCAGCTTGTAGCACTGTCAAGTTATCAGAATCTGGAGAAACTATAATGACTGTGTCCCCGGAGTACTGAGTCTCGAGAATCGACATAAGTTGTGTCACACGAACAAACACATCTGAAACACTTTCATTTGGTGTTCCATCATCAATTGGAGGTGGCTTTATATTCACGGAGAGGCTATCTGATGCATAGACCTAAAGCCAGTTTTCAAGAAGACAATTTAACATGAATAAGTTCATTACGTAGGATCCACAGCTTATAAGCACTTAAAAAATTTTAAGCTTTGCCAAACATACACTAACACTTCTACAATACTTTTAGATGCTTCATTCTAAAACTAGGAGTATGAGTAAAACATTATGAATAAACTGATAACCGCCAAAAATTTATAATGTTGAATCCGATTCTCGTATTAATATATTCTAATTATTACCTCAGAGACGGAATCCAATTTCTTTCCTTCATATGCTCCCAATCCCCTAGCATCCAAGAAGCTGTATTCTGGGACTATATGGCTACGATGACATGTGAAAGTATCTTAGTGTTTACCGATTATTCTTAACAAAAAAGAAAAACTTGACCCAAAAATAAGATTTCAGCAGGACCATTTTCTCGACTAGTAAAGGTATTCCACTTCCATCTTTTAAGTAGAGGAAAGTTCAGTCACTAGAGCTTAAGACTCAACTAAGATTACCCAAAAAAATTCCCATTCTTTTGCAAATTTTGAAACACTTAGCGCAACAATGAAAGGGCTCCTCTATAGAATTTTAAAAATAACGGCGAAAAAAAATATATATATTACTAATAATAACATTACCTTCTACTGATTCCACAAACAGCAGCAATAATCTCAGCAGCCTGATAAGCCCTCTGAGTTATAGAAGGCCAAATCCAGAAGTTACTTTCACATGCTCCCATCGACTTCAATGTCAATGCAGCCATCACTGCCTGCTTCTTTCCCGTCTCGGATAACCCATTATCCACTGACGTCTTAGCCACTGGATTTGTGTTAATTATCCCCAAACTCTCATATTCTGACTCCCCTGCTCTCACCAAATAGTACCTGCACAAACCCCAGCAAACAAGCCACAACCTTAAATCTGCATTTATCGGTAACTTATTGCAAGATGAAAAAGATTACAACCAAGGCATGTTGGTTTTCTATACATGCTCAAAAATATTGGAGATTAAACACTAAATGGAGCCAAGTCTGGATATGTGATTAAGCAGCGAGACCACCAGATTGCTAATGGATCCCATCAATTATTCTCCTTATCGCTTTATTGTCTGCGGCACTGAACCCAATATCGGCTTATTAATTTTTCATTCCTCTTTATATTATTTCCTACCTTATTTTTTCAATAAGAGCTGTTGGGCTCCAATGTGTATAACTGATCAGCCAAAACTATTGTGAAGGGCATTGCATTCTGAGTATCTCCAACTTTCTATCCAATCTCAGTATTCAACTTTGAGTCATCAAGTTTGTCGATCAAGATCAATTATTTGGTATTTGATTGCAAATCGCGGAATTATTCATTGACTAAATTCTCGTGTATAATGAAAATCAACACGTTTTAGGCACATTTCTTCGCATTAATTTCCATTAGGTCATAAAAGGAGTGGTTATAAGTCCACAATACAAATCTTCACTTGACATCCAAAAGGTTGTGTGCTCTAATAACTATAACTGACCTCTAAGATAGGGTGCCAAAGCAGGATATTCATATTCCACAAGCTAAGGTTTTTTATTATTAATATTTTTTAAAGGGGATCAAAAGACTTCACCCATCCCCAGAAGGAGGCTCGAACACAGTCTCATTGGCATGGTAAGGCTTCACTTTTACCTGAGCTAGGCCCTGGCCTTACCAAAAGCTAAGCTTTAATTTAAGAATACGATACAATTAGAGTCATTACAATTCTTTTAAATTCGCTTGGCCACTTTCCTGTACAGTAAGTGACTCTCGCTCTACGCACAAAATTTCCCAAAAAAAATAACCTGTATAGGGGCATATAATCAAGAAAAGCATATGAATACACTACTAACCTGTTAGTGAGACGAGCAGGGGGCATTTGAAACAGGCCACGGGCTTTTGAAACTGGCAAGGAAACTGGGTTTGCATTTGTGGGGTTATTAACTTGAGGAGCTGCAAAGAATGGGGAGATAGTGATGAACAGTGAAGTCAAAAGTTCACGGCGCTTAATGGGTGAAAAATGGACAGATTTGGGATTTGAAGAAGATGAAGAAACGGATGAATTGTGGGTTGTTGGAAGAATTGTATTTGAGGATGGTAAGGTTGTGGTTACTACCATTGTTGTCCAAGTGTTTAAACGGTCTGATTCTGAACCTCAACTGAAGTCAGAATTTCAGTTTAACGTTTTTGCCTTTTGGTTCATTGCAAGAAAATATCTTTCTCGAGGAATAGGCACGTGATAGCACGTGACTGTGAATGTAATAACAATGTAACTTTGAAATCGTACTTTGACATAATATGAAACTCAAAAATAATTTTAAGCACAATATGTTTGTCGACCTCCATGACTTGCAATAATTGGGGAGGGTTATTTGTTCCTTAGGTAGTTTCTTTGGGTGTACAATTACTTCTGTCTCTTGATTGTACACGAAAGGCCAGAATTTATGCCAAGCAATGTAGTGAAGGATTGAAAGACAAAGTCACAAAAGAAATCATGATATATAAAAGATCAATACAATTCAACGATATTCGACTCAACAAAGACATGATTCAATAATAATTTGATACACGATATATTTAAAATGCGTCGTTCAAAAATTTCAAGATATGATAACTCACTTGGTACTTGCATGCATATGAATAAAAAGCAACAATTATTTTATGTGATATTATGTCGTCGAAGTACACGTCAATAAAAAGGGAATTAGGGTTTCTTGCATTTACAATAATTTTTTTGGAAAAACAAAATGGGCCACTCCAAAAGTCCAAGATAATTTGCAAAAAAAGGAGATAAAATTCAAATTTCTCTCAAGAAAACACAAAAAAATAAAAATAAAAATCCTCTAATGGTGCATGATTGCCAATATTTTCTATGAAAAATGTTTTTTCCTACCTAAATTCCTGCTTTTATACTATTGATTGATTTTTTTCCATAGAAAATATTTTCCTACTTTTGGTCACGTGACCATATTTTCCTCAAAAACAATGAAAATATTTTCTTTGGGGAGAGTAATATTTTATTTTTCAAGTAATTCACTCTTTCTTTCTTTCTCTCATCTATCTCACATCTCCCTCATCTACCTACCAATAAAATATAGACAAATATAATATTTTATAGGTTGAAAATTAAATCAGTCAAACACATTTAATTAATAATTTCCATGTAAATAAATTCTATGGAATTCAATTGCTTGAAATTTATTTTCTTTCCATCCAAATTTCATGTTTGCAATCAAATACATCCTAATTTGCCTGTATAGACATCTTAATGGGCGTTAAATTGTGGAGACCAGTTATAGACACTAAGGTCATCAAGGGTTGGAAGTAGGGTTGAACAAAATGTCCGAACCGAACAGAATCGAATCGAGCGGGTTTTTAAAAATGAAATACCCGAACGGGTATTCGAATCGAGAAGCAAATGGTTTGGTTCGACTCTCGGTTCTTGACCAAGAACCGAAGAACCGAAGAAGAACCGAATTTTTTTTTATATTGGATAAATCAATTTCTTTTATTTTTTCTAAACAAATTAATAATTTTTTTCTTATTAAATCTTATTAGTTGAACAATTTAGAGTTTATTTATGTTTGTTAGTTGTGTTTTTTTCAATTTTTTCTTGTATAGTTTCTTAGTAGTTAATATGGAAAGTTAAGCAACTAATAATTACATTAAATAGTTGGTAAGTATTATCAATACTTTAAAATATTTTATCTTTATGACTTCTAATTTATATTTCATTTTTATGTAAATTTGAACGTTTGAAGCAAATGAATTATTAATATGAATCATCGAAATTTTATTAGTAATATTTACTTTTTGATATTTATATTTGACAACTTATTATTTATATGTTATTAAATTAGATTGCGTTAATTTGTCAAAGTTAAGATTGAATTTGGTATTTGTATCTACTTTTTATTATTAATATTATTATCTACTTTCAGGTATATTTATGTAATATTATTTCAAATGTTAAAAAATTTAATTATAATACGGAACGGAACCGAATAGAACCGAACCGAACTCGAATGGTTCCAAAATTATATTTGGAACCAACGGTTCCATTTACTAAATACCCGAAAATTTCTGGAATCGAAAAAAACCGAATCGAACCGAACCGAACCGACCCGTGCCCACCCCTAGTTGGAAGGAGGCAAAAGGCCCCCTCTCAGAGGATGCGAACGATTCAAAATTTCATCAAGGACAATTTAGAAATTCAATACTTACATTTTTCATTTTACTTTAATTTGTCTTATAAATAGGAAGCTATTACTAGGGTTTGGATTACCATTAATAGAGAAAGAGGGGTTAGAGAAGATAGGGTGTGCAATTTTCTCTTGTAATATTCTTTTCATGAATTACTACATGTGAAAGAGATCATAGTTTCAAATTGAGGCGAACTTTTATAAATCTTACGTTTTCTTATGTATATATATATATATTGTGATTTTATTGTTGTTGACAATAGAAATAGGATTTTTAATTCTCAACAGTATAAAAAGACAACTTCTTGTATCACTCCAAATTTTAGAGATGAATAAGGACACTCATCCTCTTATATGTAACTACCTAGAGGTCATGTCAGCAAGTTTGGGCGCTATATATTGAGGGGTGGAGGCTATAGGTTCATCCATTACTCTTTAGCAACTTTTCATGGTAAGCATTCAAAAGAATTTGAATTTCTGCAGCATCGTGTAGTGAGACGTGATTGCAAACAAGGCAAAGCCCCTAAGCTCGAAAAGCTTGCTCGTACTACTTGAAATGTCGAACATTTCACCCCCCACTACTCACGTTTATATTCCGAACAAATTACAACATGGAATCCCTCCAAATAAAAAGTTTGTTATTAAAGCCTACATTTGTTAAGAAATATAGGGTATTTTATTTTATTGTTTATTAAGGGTAGAATAGTCTTTTCAATTTTCTTCATTTAGCCCATATATAGTTTCTTTGTTTCTAAGTTAAATCATTCTTTGTATTCAATTGCATTATGCATAATTAATGAAATTCTAGCCTTCTTTTCCCTTTTCTTTATTTCTTTGGATTGTTTAAGATGATATCAGAGCGATTTCGATCCTAAAAAAAATAACTTCTGAATTTCATTTTCGGCTTACCAATGTTGTTTTTCTTTGCATTGTCCGACACTTCTAGTAATTCCATCAGATAACAGATTTGAAGATATTTCTTCCCAGAGGGCCATCCGTCTCCTGGGAACTTGGAATCTTCTGTTGAGTTCCCCACGCAATTCAATTTGCTTTTTAACCTCTTCCGGTTTCCATTCGTTCCATTTTGCAGCCTTGGGTTTTAATCTAGATTTTGGCATGCTGGAATCAAGTTCACTGCTTTCTGTTTTGGCTACTTCTTTTTTCTCCTGTGCTGGAAGTAAATCGCTTTCACCTTTTGATTGATTGACCACCGATGGTACTACAAACGACTTCCAAAAATCATCTGAATCGTCACCGTTGGAAGATTTTTCTAGTTCAGAACTTGAAGAGGTCTTATCTAGAAGTGTGCATTTTTAGTGGTGCACTTCGATTGTCAAATTTGGGCTACAATGCAATTGTGGGTTGGATTTGGAGTAGTTAATTTGGTTGTGTGGTTGTGATTCAAATTAGTTGAATATAGTTACAATGCCTTCTAAACATGCGAGAAACACGGCTTTCTATTGGGCATCCTTTGATGGGAGCGAATTCATCAGAGGCCGTATAATGTTATAATAATATGGTAACGCACCAAAATTGATCCCAGAAAGTTTTGAGTTGATGGGTTAATGGGCTGGGTATTTATTTGTTGGGTTGATTTAAGGGAAAAATTCAGATTTCAGAATTTATCTTTGGACCTTTTCAAAAATAACAATTCATCTTTCAAATTTCTAAAATCAGAGATTGACCTATACATACAAATATAAATCTCTTATATATAAATAAGAAAATAACGCTATAATATTTCCTTAAAACCAGCCGGACTTACCGTTGCACCCGGATTCTCCGTTCGTTAAAAATTAACATTCCCAAAATACAATCCGTAAGCAGGGAATGATTCTAATCCACGGGTCTGTGAATTTCACAATCTACTTACACCGAAAACCTCTGAGGCGACGCTAATCGGAAGATCCTGGTCACGAATTGAAGAATAACTTCTGATTAGAGCCACATCAAGCCTGAGGACAATTCATGGAACAGGTTCCATTCCGTCAACCGATTTCGACCAATTCGGGTATGTCATTCTTAATACCAGAAGCTAAAAATCAGAATTGAAGCTACGTGAAGTCACATTATTTGAAGGAATTGACATGATTGTTTCCGAAGAAGATTCCTGTGACCATCCGTGCTTCACAAAGCATTCTGATATCGGGCTGTGTCACATGCAGTTCAAAATAACAATGATTTTTTTTTTTTTGCATTCAATCCGATGACAGTGAGCTGTTCCTGCTGTTCACAGCAATATTCCTGTGACTCAGAATCATGTTTATGAGTCCGTGACCTGATCTGTGACCTCAAAATCTGTTATATATACGTGTGACTATGGTACTGTGACTTTATGTAGGTTTTATGTGCAATTTTGGTATTCGAAAATGTAGTATAATCTGTTATTTGCCAGTGATTAAGTGTCTTAAACTGTGACCAGATCTGTGACCTGAACTGTGACCTCAAAATCTGATATATATAAGTGTGACTATTGAACTGTGACGTTATGTAGTTTCTATGTGCAATTTTGGTATTCAAAAATGTTGTCTAATCTATTATTTAAACACGTGACTAAGTGTCTTAAACTGTGACCAGATCTGTGACCTGATCTGTGACCTCGAAATCTGATATAAATACCTGTGACCATTGAACTGTGACGTTATGTAGGTATTATGTGGAGTTATACCCTTTTATTACTGTTGTCTAATATGTTATTTGGTTTGTTTTGACAGAAATGGAAAAAATTCACGTTGGTTTGACGAATGGGTCACAGCTATCGTTGGTGTTGATCGATCGTAGCTGTGGTTATGCGAAGCTCTGGATATAGTTATGAGTGAGTTCAACTTTGATCCGGCTAAGGTCTCGATCACAATGAGTTATGAGTTGATTAACAATCGCCTCCTGGTCACAATAAAAAATGACGATAATTTGTTGTCCTACATAGTGTTAAAGTATATGCATCGTGACCCTACCAAGTATCCAATTACAATTGCCGTCACATTCTTTGAATGTGTCGAACTACAGATCACAGCACCAATTTGTGTACAGCCTAATGGAAAAGAATTCACGCTACAGGATTTGTCGACAGACATATGTGGATCAATAATAGAACCACCATGTCCAGAGTTCCGACATGTGGTCACAGTTGTATCACATGCTGACTATAGAGAAGTAGAGAAAGGAGTTGTTTTCCGTAACAAAGAGATCATGAAGCTGAGCTTGTCCTTATATGCAATCCAAAAAATGTTTGAATATGTAGTTGTTCGATCAGACAAGAAAGACTACCTTGTGAAGTGTAGTCGTGACGAGTGTGATTGGAAATGCAGAGCATCAAAGATGGGTAAAACAGAGATGTTCAAAATTAGATACATTGCAGAAGGTCACACATGTGCTTCAAACATTATATTAGGCACTCATAGGCAAGTGACAAAGGCTGTTGTGTCATCTTGCATCAAATACAAATTCACATCGTCGCGCACCATATACACACCAAATGACATACGTAATGACATGTTGCACACATATGGAGTATCTTTGAACTATCTGAAGGCTTGGAGGTCCCGCGAGGATACTTTGAAAATGATTAGAGGTGACCCAACAGATTCATTTAGTCAGGTACCGAAATTCTTTTCGATGTTGGAGTTAACAAATCCCGGGACGGTCACAGGTCTACACCTTGGTGGTCACAATATGTTCAAATATTGCTTTATGGCTTTCGGTGCATCAATTCAGGGATGGAAACATTGTAGGCCTGTTGTTGTGGTCGATGGCACGTATCTAAATGGACACTATGGTGGGACTTTGTTCACGGCATGTACACAGGATGCAAATAATAGCATATTCATACTTGCTTTTGGGATTGGTGATAATGAGAACGACAAATCTTGGACGTGGTTTTTTGAAAATTTGAGGAAGGCATATGGGGATAGAGAAGGGTTGTGTTTTATATCGGATCGTCACAAAAGTATCAAGAACGCAATCGAAAGTGTATATCCTGGAACATGTCACGGGATCTGTTCATACCATCTCCTACAAAATCTGAAGTCACGATATGGGAAATCAGGTCACAACATCACGCAAGCATTCAACTCAGCTGTTCGTGCTTACACCTTGTCAGAATACGAATATCACATGCAAGAACTCGACGCAATTAATGAGAAGATCAGGGGTTACCTGGTAATATAATACATATTATGTTCAGTCTGCATTCGTATACATCTATTGTAGAATTATAATGTATGTGACCCTTGTCATTGTTTTTATTATTGTAGGTTGGTGTTGGGCTTGACAAATGGTCACGATTGCACATGCCTACGAATAGATATTCCACGATGACATCGAACATAGTAGAGTCGGTGAATGCGGTCACAAAGTCTGCCAAGAACTACCCTATAATAGCTTTATTGGAATCATTGCGTGAGACTACGCAATCTTGGTTTTGCAAACATAGAGAGAATTCACACAGCACTTTCACCACCTTGTCTAGTAAGTACGAGAAGCAGCTAAGGGAAATGGGCAAAGATGTGAGAAAATTGAGGGTAATATATTTGTTGTGATTTGTGACCTCATATGTGACCTGATCTGTGACCTGATCTGTGACCGAATTCATCTTATCGTTGTTTACGTAACTTGTTGTGTACATAACTTTGATCATCAATTGCAGGTTTGTCCGGTAAATGAGGCATCATTTTCAGTTAGTTGTGAAAATACATCCTTCGTTGTTGATTTACAAGAGCGTACCTGCACATGTAGGATGTTTCAAGTTGATCAACTATCATGTCCACATGCATTGGCTGTGCTTGCAAGTATGATGATGGATCCATATGAGTACTGTTCATACTATTACACAAGAGAAGCATACCAGAATGCTTGTCAAGGAAGCATTTTCCCCGTTGGAGATCCAAATGAATGGACAAATCCCGAAGATATTCAAGAAATTGTTGTGATAGCGCCTAATCAAAAGAGGAGTAGTGGAAGGCCTACCGAAAAGAGATTCAGATCTTCTTGTGAAGCTAGCATAGCTATCAAATGCGGACGATGTGGTAATAGCGGTCACAACCGCAGAACTTGCACAAGCTTGGTTCCGTTAAGTCTGAGTCAATCGAAAAACAAAGGGGGGAAGAGGAAGTCCACCTTAGATAGAGATTGACAACACTTCGTTGAATAGTTTTTTTTTGTTTGACATTCAATTTTCAAGTGTAATTTCTCAATTAAGAACAACATTACTTCAGACAATTCAGTTGCCAATTGTCATTTTTTTTAATGTCACATGTTAATGTGTTCAATATTCAGTTGCCTGTACTGTTGCTATTTGAAATAAATGTCTGACTATCAACAAGAACCAAAAAATCAAAAACAATGCACATGTGACCTGCACTGTGACCAGATGAAAACAACTTCTAATTATTCACAAAGCTGTTGGGCATGAGTCTTATCTTGTTGTTAATCAATTATAAACAACCAATCAAGTGGTGTGGATTTGTGACCTGAGTTGTGACCTGTGACCTTAGTTGTGACTAGACCTGTGATCGTAGTTTTGACCATATAACTGATTGTTACAGAACGAAAATATGAATCTGCGACCATAAGTTGAAAACCAAACAATAACTTTGAAGGAATTGACATGATTTGATTCAAATCCAACCGAATACATCCGAAGTGCAGAAAAGATAAGTCCAAATTAGTACCTACGAAATACGCTAAAGTCTCCTATCTATTACATCTACATTCTAAATATCAAGTCTGCAAATCAACCACCAATCTATGTGAATACGTTATCCTCAAGTTGGCTGCGCCTTCTTTGTGGCCTTTTTGATTGAACGATGTTTAAATAGCAACGATGCTATATCCAGGCGTGCTCTACCCGCATCAAATCTCATCGGCATTGATCCTATATCGTTATGTAGCATGTATTCAGCATATTTTACCACGTATACGCCACAGTCATGTCTGAAAATGGAACATCAGAATATTAGCACGCAACTCGAATTTTTAATGGTGTTAATATCAATGTGGATGTCACAAACTTACCCATTTTTTTGCTGAGGAAGTGAGAAATCAAGCTTCACATCCATGTCAACCAACTCTTTCCAGATTCCAGTAGCTTTCAAGAGGTGTGGGATAATTTTGACAAATGGTTCAATTCCAACAAGCACCTTGACATCATTGTATGTCTTCCTAGAGGAATTGAATACAAGCAACATTCGTTTCTTTATGTCGAGCACTGCAAGCATCCAGTGTGCTTTATTGGTGGGCAATATTGGCAAAAAGACAATGTCCACATCAGCCCAAGCTGTACTCAACGGGATGCGTGCACCTGTAATGTCGTCAATTAGTCGTGAATCAGTGGCAACTACAGCTGGATCGTCCTTGAACGTTTGATAAATGTTCTTTAGCTTGGCCTGAAATAACGAATCCGTTGTCGTAGCGTTGAATTTCACATTCTGACCATTTCTTGCTAATTGGCGAATGTAGTAGAAGCACACGTCCATATGCTGTTACAATGTAGTAGGAATACGCATCAATAAATGATAGAAATAAAGATGACATATGCTGTGACCAGTGCTGTGACCAGTGCTGTGACCAGTGCTGTGACCTGTTTGTATCATGTGACTTGGGCTGTGACCTATGAAATCATGTATGAGCAAAAATTTAAAGTATTCCTAGATATACAAGCATGACCAGTGCTGTGCCCAGTGCTGTGACCTGTTTGTATCATGTGAC
Source organism: Fraxinus americana (assembly GCA_035079005.1). Classification (NCBI taxonomy): domain Eukaryota; kingdom Viridiplantae; phylum Streptophyta; class Magnoliopsida; order Lamiales; family Oleaceae; genus Fraxinus; species Fraxinus americana. Next base: position 3,507,307 of record CM068712.1, read on the forward strand.
CTGGGCTGTGACCTATGAAATCATGCATGAATACAACTGTAAGGTACTCCTATATATATAACATATAATTAGCGACGTACCGAACTGCTCCATGATGCCTCCCTTGATATACATTCGTACCACCAGGATTTATTTCCAACAAGGTATTGGCCAACTACAAACGGTGGTTTAATGTGATCATCTTTATCATTAAACTTCTTCCTGCAAAAGAAGTTAAATTTATTAGTTAAATGCAGCAAGGCGTATTTTTAAGGAATTGAGTAATAATAGATAACGTTCGAACTTGTTGTGGGGTTTGTATCCTCTTTGAAACCAGTTCTGGAAATCACCAACATCACAATCATCTGCACTCTGATTATATTTTTCGAAGACAAGTACGTTCCCTTGAGGCTTTATTTGTTGAACTTCTAAGGCATATGGAGACTGAAGTGCCTTAGCCGGCTTGGGAGCCCTCTTAACAGGCAATCCAGAGCTCGGTGGGGGAACAAAGATGCTCGCATAGGAAAATTGATATCAAATGTCGTACAAATGAATGTATACCTAAATAGGCGAGATGTGCATAATCTCCAACATAACGAGATAATATTGATACCTCATTCACAAAGCAGATTCCGTCTCCTTCAGACATTGGAAATGACCGAGTCGACCGACATTGCAATTCGTCAAACTTCATTCCTTCGTCGTGTTGCTTGTGTGTATCCAATACCCGGATCAAATGATGGAGGTTGCACCGGAGGGAAAAAGGAATCATCGGGATACATCTTACCCTTCCCTTTCACATCTACCGTCTTCTCCTCCTAAATGTAAAATGCATAATCGAATGTCAAAAGTTAAATGGAAAGGAACTTCAAGAATTAACTGCTCTCGATTAACGTACTTGGTGTACGGGATCGGAAGCTCTGCGGCATTATCCACCGATATCTCTCTAAATTTGCTCAAAATGGCATCCATCGAATCGGAAATCAAGGCCGTCACAGATTCGTATAGAAATTGCATATTCGATTTGATGTCCAAAGATGTCCGTACGGATTTCACCTTGCATTCGAACAATAATGTTCATTTTCTTATCTTGCTCGTACTTCAATGAGGACATCGTGACTTCATCTCATGAAGTTGTTCTCTCGATTCAAAGCAACCTCCCGCACTTAAGATTAACCAAAATCATTTCCAAGAATAGAGTGGAAAAGACTAATAAGACCATAATAAATGCAACTGACTCTAAATTTAAACTCGAAGCGGAGACATGTTAACGACCAACTCACATCACTCAATGGAGTCCCAGCTGAGTATGGTGTGTGAGGATTACTAGCGACACCAGAAGGACCATCCCCAATAGGAGATTTACTGTGTGATGGTGTTCCGTGCCATCTGGGTGGAGAATCCACAAAATCATCATCATCAACTTCAAAATCAGCATGTCCAACTCGACCATCAGTGATCATGAGAAGTGGTTTTACTGCGGCGGAACCTGGCATGCTGCTTGTATCTGTTTGGTGAGCTGATTTATTTCGCATGCCACCCTTTCTCTTCTCCGCACGTGATATTTTTGGTTGGGTAGGTTTATGATATAGAACCTCGGACATGTATGGCATTGCCATTTCAGTTTCGGACGGATCCAGGTCACATATTTGCATCTGTCAATGCAAAAATAAGAATTGAATTAGGAAGTGTAAGTCACAGGTTAAAATCCACAAATTGAAATGTGGCATGAGCTGTGACTATGACTCTGTGACTATGAATCTGTGACTTCTGTGACTATGATATATGTGACTGAACCTGTGACTATGATATATGTGACTGAACCTGTGACTATGAATATGTGACTTGGGCTGTGACTATAGGATATGTGACTTCATGGTAAGTGAGCTGTGACTATGGAATCTGTGACTGCACCTATGACTATGGAATACGTGACTAAACATGTGACTATGGATTCTGTGACCTGATCTGTGACTACAAAATCTGTGACTTCATGATAAGTGAGCTGTGACCTAATCAGTGACTATATAATATGTGCCTTGATGACAAATGAACTGTTTCCCAATCTGTGCCTTAATGTAATGTCCTAGCTACATTCGAATTAGTGAGCGATTAAACACTTACATCCGGGTCCGAGAAGCAATCAGGTCCTTCGAGCTTGGCAACCGACGGATGATCATCTGCCTTCCAATTCCGTATCCGGGGGTACTCTCTTGCAATCCTTGTAGCAATAGATCCATCTAGACTAGGAATCGTCTCATATATCCATACTTGGAACACTACCAACAGACCTTTTAATCTATAATGTGCTGTCCTCTTGCTCAACCCATCCCTAAGTGAACTGATAAGCGCGTCAAATAACAATTTACCCCAGGGGAACAAGTTCATTTTATTAAAGTCATCAACTAGAACAAACAAGTAGTGTTCCACCACTTTCTTGTAATCCCTAGGAAGTAAATATGAGGTAATGAAATATAGGGCACCAAGCTTGGAAACATCTTCATCAGGCATGTCGCCAGCAGCAAAATATGCCTCCCTGACATCTTCTTGGGTCACGACCTTTAAATGTTTGAAATATTTTTTTTTCAAATGGGATGGTATCTTCTCCAGCCTGCTCGTATCCCCGTCCCCAACATATCTAAGTCCAGACACTGTGCAAAACTCGGAACCGAGAATCTAACAAACCGCCCTTCTATATTGAACCATATTTCTTCTTCGTTTGGTTGTTTAACTCCGTCTCAGTAGGAAATAATGGATCAACTGCGGTTGAACGACAACATCATCGCACTCTAGAAAGTGGCCGAAACATGTGTTACGAAGAATGTGCCTTTGTCCCTCCTGCAGATTGTTTTTAAACTTCAACAACACGCCCTTCGTGTTAATGACAGTAATTTTTCCAGGAAACCAACTTTTCTCTGGTAGAACAAGATTCCATACCTGCATACAGATCACCAAACAAACGTAACCCATTAGTGGACAGAACCTCAGACATGCATTTTCTTCTAAACAAACAAATCAAAACACATTGTTGGGTAGGTCACAGAAATTTTGTTCTCGGTCACAAATGAATCTGTGGCATGAGCTGTGACTATGAAATCTATGACTGAACCTGTGACTATGACTCTGTGACTATGAATCTGTGACTGAACCTTTGACTATGATATATGTGACTGAACCTGTGACTATGAATATGTGACTTGGGCTGTGACTATAGGATCTGTGACTTCATTGTAAGTGAGCTGTGACTATGGAATCTGTGATCGACATCATTAATTTCCCCATTGCACATATTCAGAGAGGTAACCTAGACAAGATTTATGTTCACTTGAACACAAAACGGCTTACACATTTTCCACTAAACTCATACATCACAGCATGAAGGCAACGTAATCCCCAAATTCCATCAACACACCTTACCCATTTCCATACATCACAACATCACGTGATCATAATTCCCAAAATACATCAATTCCCAAATTCCATCACATTTGCGATTTAATTGAAAAAAAAAACTGAGAATCCCCATACATACCTTCGTCTCCATCGATTTTTTGGAAGACCGGTTCGATTTTTGTCTTTTGGTCGACGAATCTTCCTGAACCCCCTCCAACTTCCTTTTCCCTCTTCCATCCGAGGTCTCACCAACATTGGTCTCTCTATTTTCACTGCTCGAACGACCCATTTGGGTTTGTGTTTACGATTACAAGAAATAAGGCGTCTACGGATTTCTGAGCGGGAGCAATGGTCACCGGAACTGATTATATGAAGGAGTGTGCACTACGTGATCGGAAGAGGCGGCGGCGATTTCAACGGAGATAAGCTTCGTGGTCGTCGGTTCCCTACAAATGGGCGGTCGTGGGTTCCCTATAAAATGGGAGTTTCTCCCGGTTTCCAGAATGCATGGGAGTTAACGTGGTTTACTTATTTTAAAACGGCTAATTAAGGGATAAAATCTGTTAAGATCTAATTTTTTGAAATTTAATATATAATTATAACATGTATAATTTTATTGTATCTATTTTAAAAAGTTCTGACTTTTGAAAAAAAAAAAAAAATTTCTGATTTTAGAAATTGGATCTCCAATTGTAGGGCTCCATGTAATTTCCACTTGATTTAACTTGTGATGAGATTAATTGGGCTTGGGTTGTAGTATTAGTTGGGAATGAAAGGTTAATGGGCTTGCAATGGGTAATGGTCTTGTTGGTGACATTGTAATTTGGCAGAAGGTTGAGTTTGAATATTTAGTTTATTGGGATGTTATATTAGGTTAGTGTGGGCTGATTTTAGAGTGGGCTGCTTTTGAGTGGTAATTTGTTTGGGTTGCAATCTAATTTCTTTCATGGGATGATTGAGTTTGGGCGGTTAAGATAATATGTTGGTTATGTTTATTAGGCTGTTGGAGTAATTGGGGCCAATTATTTAATTGATTTGATTTTATTGTGGATTGTTAGCTTGTGTGGGCTGAAAATTTTGATTTGGGCCATGGGTTTTGTTGGCTATTTGGCGTTCAAACAAACCCTAAAAATTGGGGTTCAAACAAACCCTAAATAGGTTTTTTCAGTTGGAGAATAAGAACTAGGTTGATTTTAAGAGTCTTTGTGATGCACGAGGACCATACGATCCTATTAGAGCAACCAGCAATGAGCAAAGATCAACGGTATTAGTATTATCTATTTCATAAGTACTAAAACCTAGTTAATCAACCAATTAGTCTCAATTATTCGAGTCAGCTAGAATTTGCAGATATCAATCAGAATTTCCTACAACGGTTTCACGAAAAGGACTAAAACTTCTTAACTGATTCAGTCTCTATGAAATATAATCTATTGTGGAATTAAATAAAGAAGAATACGGATATAGCGTGATAAACTAATCCATTATTCAAGATACAAAAATACATAGTCTCGATTTAGTAATTTCGTAAAATTAACTAAAACAATTAACAACAAATAAAAAACAACTCCTTTGTTTTCTTATTCCTTTTGACTTAAAAAGTGGAATCAAACTCCCGATCTTGACTTTGCAACCACTTGCCCATAGTAATCGACTTCAACCACTATTTTGATTAAAATTCACTAATCTTAACTCACAAGTAACCCAATCTTCAAATAGGATTATGACATTCACGCTAGGGTGTGTTGTGTTCAAATATGGTTGAAGAACACGAGTTTTGCTTCAAGATACTTCAATACAACACCAACCTGTCAGAATTCTTTGGAGTAGTTCGAATGCTTTTGAACATGGAACTACAGGTGCACCAGATGTAAAAAGTTTTCTTTCAAAGCTTGTTCGTCCCTAATGACCCTCTTCACTAATATAAAATCTAAGGAGAACTCTGAGTGAATATTCTCAGTATGCACTTAGGGGCAGATTCAGCACTCGACGAGCTAGTGCAGCCGCCCTGTTGTATCCAACCGAAAAAAAAAAAAAGAAAGATTAATGAAGATTTATGTTCCAATATATATATATATAACGGCAAACCTTACAGTAAATAATAATTAAATATTAACTAATAATTGTATTAACTTTCAACAAAATGGAGAATAGCTTGTAAGGTAGAAATGTCACTTTGTATGTGAGAGGTATGGGGTTGAATTCCATGCACTTTCATTTTTTTATTTAATTTTTAATAAAATAAATAATAACTAAATAATTATACATTATTAATTTTTGTTTTCGAAATAATTTCTTTAAAAAAATTTATTAATAATAAATAATATACTTTATTGTTAAGTTTTATCAATTTATTTTATAAAATCAAATTTAAACAATTTAAGTGCTGCTCTTTATTCTTTTAAGAGTTCGAAAAGTACTTTCTTTTAAGATAAAAATTAGTTGTAGTTCTAAAAATCATTATTTTCAAAATTTTGCATGGTCTTCACCTGAGCTCGGAATTTGTCTTTACCGACTAATCATACTTTACATACAAACTTCATTTATTATGTATGATTGAAAAATGTATTTTTTTTCCTTATTATTATGGGTTGTATTGGATTATATTTCAAATGCATATAACTTTTACGTTTTAGTCCATTTATATATTAATTGAAATTTTTTTAATATTATTTAATTAAATATAATTTATTTTACTATTGTGATCGTCAACGATCGTCCTAACTCACTCAATATCCAAGATTCGCCACTGCAAGCACTACTGACTAGGTACTGGGAGAGGGCCCATGGACAAGAAAGAAAGAAAAATAGGAAAATGTAAAAAGAAAAAGAAGACTTTGCTTGAATTGGCAAGTCAAATTGTCCTGCAAAGGTTCCTTGCGAAACTGCCTAATTTCCATATCTTAGGAGAAAATATTTTTTCCTTTTTAATGTAATACTGAAAAATAAAATGAAATGAATGGCGATGGATTTCTGTGGATTAGGTAGCGATAATGGAAGGAAGAGTTGTGTGGAATAGTTATATACATAAACAATTGTCTGTATATTGGGGTGGTGTATAACATAACTTGAAGCCTAATTTTGACCATTAATAGAGTTGATCATGTTGAGTTATGATGCCTAATTATTATCGTTGCATAGAGCAAGTATGTGGTTTTGCCCTAATTTGTCTTATAGGGAGCAGTCATTAATATTTTGTATTACCATCATAAAGGAGAGGGACGTTAGAGAAGATAGATATGCGATATTTTCTTTGAACATCATGTTTTAGCTTCTCGAGTTTCTCCTCTATCTTTGGACAGACCTTCTCATTAATTGTGCTTTTCATCAAATCTATCCTTGTGTGAAGACTTCTCATTAGCTTAAATTGCATTTTCGCAACAATGACTAAATAGACAATTTCCTAGCATCTAAGATGTAGTTGTTGAAGTATTCACACGAATTTTTCAATAACATATCACACTTCGAGAAGGTGGAGCGTAATGTGATTAATTACTCCATCTCGAAGATCCTTTTTCCAATTTTCAATCTCTATCATTCCCTTCCAATTCTTAAAATCATCCTTATATGAAGCTCTCGCAACCATCCATAAGTCATCCTTCAATGCATTACCTAAAAGATTTTCTTAAAAGAGTTATCATACATGTGTCGCACAGAAAAAAGTCGTTATCACTACAACAAAAATGGTCATTTGCAACATTAAAAAGGCAACATTTGTTGACAAATGTTGCCAAAAGGTTTTTTGACAATATTTTAGTAGGTGAATGTTGCCATTGGTATTAATAAATGAGTTTTGGCAACATTTTTTAGAAAAATGTTGCGGTAGACACCTTTAGCAACGTTTATTGAGTGTTACGAAAGGTTTTACCTTTAGCAACGTTTATTGAGTGTTACGAAAGGTTTTACGTCAAACGTTGCGAAAGGTAAGACTTTTTGTAACGTTCATCAAACGTTGCTAAAAGTCATCTTTCGCAACTTTTATCAAACGTTGCGAAAAGCCTCATCTTCAGCAACGTTTATCAAATGTTGCGAAAGGCAAGAGACCTTTCGCAACGTTTGACCTTTCCCAACATTTGATAAACGCTGCTGAAGATGACTTTTAGCAACGTTTGATGAACGTTGCGAAAACTCTTACCTTTAGCAACGTTTATCAAACGTTGCAAATAATATTTTGACCCATTTAAATAAATCCATCACATTCTAATCTAATAGCCCACAAAATAAAATTTGAAAAAAAAATAAAGAAAAATAAAAGGAACGAAATCAAGCCCTAATCGCAACGTCCCAAATCGCTCTCCCTCCCTCTCAAATCGTTCTGCCTCCCCTCAAATCCAGTTGGTGAGAGTGGAGGTGAGAAATGAGTACGGACTTGGACCACCGGAGCTAAATAAAGAAGCGAACAAGGAGGATCCGAAAGAGGTTCTCGAAGGCGTTGCTGTTGCTGGCCTAGTCAGAGTCTTACGTCAGCTCGGACAGAAAGAGGAGAGCCACGAAGGGAAAATACACTGAGGTGAGGAGACTATATGAAGGAGGTGAGGAGACTAAGAATGTATAAATCTTCACTCTTTTTTTCTCTCTAACCCCAACCCTATCTCTCATCTCTCTCTCTCTCGGTGTCTCCACTCGCTATCTGAAGCCGTGGACGTTGGGGCAAATGTGGTTGAGTTTTCTAGGATAATTTGTTCAAATACGCCGTGAATTGGGTTACTTGTGGCATTAATAAAATTTAAGATCTTTTGCAGTTTCTTGTTGAGGGTTTTTGGAAATTGAATTTTGTGAACAATGCAGCCGGATCATCGAAAGAAAGTGAGTTTTTTTTCTCAGTTTTGTGACTTTTATGAAATTTTTTATTCAGTTTTCAGTAGAATAGAAAAAAATTGGGTTGTTATTGATTCAATTTGTGTTTCTTCGTAACTATTTGATTAAAATTCAAAGGACATGGCTTACTTTCATTCATTTATCTTAAGTCCATTAAGGGTTTATATTTCAAAGGAGGAAAGGATTTCCTCTAATTTCTTGCATATTTAGAGACTGAGCCGTCCTTGGTCTGGTTTGTAAATTCACTTATGTAAAGTTTGAATTGTTTGGCTGTCAATAGTTAATTGATCGAATGAATAAATTAATAAGGATTGAATTAGTTTTAAAAAAATGATTTGAATATCGATGGTGGAATTATGTTTGAAGTTTTTTTTTGTTTTCAGATCTGGGTCAGTTACATTTCACTGAATGCCGTGATTTCCTCTTTCCTGATTAGTTTTTTGTCAATTATTTTTTTTTTTTTGATTTAGTGGGGGATTTTATCTTCTTTCCTGTTTTGCTTCCTTTTTTTTTTTATACCCATTTCCTTAGATTATTTCGTCCTTCTAGATTGAAATTCAACTGGTATGTCCATGAAAAGAAACAATTCTTTTATACAGTCTATTTTTTGTGCAGAAAAAAGTCTCAGTCCCAACTGGTTCGGTTTATGTAATATATCACCTTGTTGTATGAAAATGAGAAACAGAAACTCACTCTGTAGATTTGGGCCCTTTTGTCTCTCTGTGTTTGCTATGGGGATCTACGTGGGATGTGGGTGTTAGTGGTAGGGATGTGCAGTAGTGAATGGCTGTGGTAGTTTTGAGTTGTTGAATTTGAAGGTCATGACAGGTAGGTGTTGTGTTTGAGTTGGTTCTGGCAGTGTGAGCATTGAAAAGGGTGGCAATGGGATTGCAAATGAATTTGACTTTATACTGGGTATTGTGGGCATAGGAAAAATAGGGCTGACTCTGTATGGGCATGTATAATTTACATGTATAACGAATGTTTCATATGCTTATTAATAACTGCATGCATTGCACGGTGAATGTGAGAAAAGCCATTTTCTCAACAATAAAGAGCCGAGAGAGTAGTGAATGGTCTTGTTCAGTAATCATGCATGTTGAATAGGCACAATCTGCTACTTGGTTTCATTAGCATTAATAATTATGGGTTTATTCTCTAAACAATATGAAATTGTGGGCTAGTGGCTACCTCGATTTGTTGATATGCTAGTAGATCCTCTATTGGCTTCCTGCTTTTTAATGTACTTGTTTGTGGTTGATTTAGCCTTTGAATTTGGGGGTATTTTTGACATTTTTTAAATCTCATCAGGTAGAAAATGAAGAAGAATTACTTTGTGCAGGTAAGATTTACTAGCTATGCTTTTACTACCCAAATTTCCACATTCTTAACTGCAGGTACAGCTTATTTTGTTTGGTGAGGAGACCCAGGAAGAGAAGAAGGCTGCTGAAGAACGTGCTGCAATCGTGAAAGCATCTGGAAATAAGAAAGCAAATATTCTGTGTGTTCCATTTATGATCGAGTTTTTTCCTTACCATTTTATTTCATTTTGAATCTTCTTTTTATTTAAGTGGTGTTGTATCCCATTCTAATGTTCAAGTGTATGGATTAAAAAAATTGTAATGAAATTATCAATTTTTATGCAATTCCAACATTTGTTCATAAGTTGCATTTTCAAATTTGCTAATCTATTTGCATAAATTGTTGTTAAAAAAAAAAAGCGTACGGCATGTCTTTCGCAAGGTTTGGTAAACGTTACCGTAGATAGATACGGCAACATTTGCCAAACGTTGCCGTAGGGTATCTTTCGCAATATTTGTCAAACGTTGCCGTATTTCTAAGGTAACGTTTTTTAAACGTTGCCAAAAACATTTTGCAACGTTTAAAAAATGTTGCCGTATCTCTTTACTCTACAACAACATCTCAATTTGCAACACACGTCCAAACGTTACCGTAGGCCTACGGCAACATTTTTTGAACGTTGCCGTAAGCTTTTTTTGTTGTAGTGTATGAACTAGTCAATAATTCAGTAATTATATATATTTTTAACCCTTTTGCGTGTATGGCATTATTAACCACTCATTACTTCGTAAATATTTCTCTAAATTCATCTAGAATTGCCAAATTTAGATTTAGACAAAAGAGATTCCATTATATAGAAGACCAAGACAAAACAATGATATTCGACTCAACAAAAGTGTGTTTCAATATTGATTTGATGCAGAGTAGATTCAAAATGTGTCATTCAGAAATGCCAAGATATGACAATTCAGTTTGTACGTGCATACACATTAATCTTAAAATGTGACTTCTATTTTATATATGACAATTCACTTTAAATGTGCATGCACATGAATCTTAAAAAGTAAAACTCACTTTCAACGTGCGTACACAAAAATCTTAAAATGTGACAACTATTTTATATATGACAACTCACTTTAAACGTGCATGCGCGTGAATCTTAAAAAGAGACAATTATTTTATGTGATACTTTCTGTTTGCATGAAATCCGAAAGCGTATGTGATCGTTGCACAAGTAATAAAATATGTGAGTTAAGAGTATCGTTCTCACGATGAACAATGTCAAATTTTTAGTTCAATATTGTTTATCAAATTCGAAATGTAGCGACAAAATAGAATTTTATTTTGTTATTTATACTAATTTCTACTCTAAGAAAACAAATAAATGTGCCGTTTTTCTAATATGTGAATGCTTGTATCGAATTTATGTATCCCCCTATTTCTATCTATTTCAATTCTCAATAATCATTCTATTCAATTCATGCATTTTTTATTGCCCACAAAACTAATATGTTAAATGTTTTTTTCCAAGATACACTAACCTATAACTAACACAACACGATCATATTCCTAATCCGAGTTTATATGAAAGTCATACATTTGGTTTAGATTCTCAATAACATCGCGTGTGTGAAAGCGATTATTTCTAATTCTAACTACACATGTTGATTTTATCGCGTTATAAATTTATTGTGAGTATTCATACACTACAACAAAAAAGTAACTACTTTATTGGTGATCAAACAATAAGTAGTACAATGAGTATGTAAAATCTATCAAATAATTACATGAAATTCATAAATTGAAGTCTTGAATTAAAACAAATAAAAATAGGGTTCAAAGATTCATCCAATACAATTGAAAAACAAGCCTAACATGATATCGAAATTAAATATGCAAAAGTGAAATGACATAATCAAAAATTGACGAAACGTGAAACTGTCGTCTTTTGCAGTATGTATCATTTTTCCTCAGCAACCACAATCTATGTGTAATCTCTCTTAGCCTCTGCTTGTGTATATGTATTTTCTTTCTCCAAGGCTGCCTTTTTACTTCTGTGTTCTGTGTGTAGGTATATATATAATCTCCTTGCAGGCACAATGTTTGACTTTCAAAAGGATCCAATATCTTGTCAGCTAGTGTATATGTGTAAAATATATTCCAACGGCTGGCATCTGTTTGTGTGTCTATATATATATATATATATATATCTCAACAAAGCACATCATCCAATGTATGTGTAATCTCCTTGCTTGTTGTTGCCAATCTAGATGTGTATGTATACAATATAATATGAGGAAATTACACCCACAAAGGTTTTTAAGTTACCATTTTCATAAATCCAAAATCATCTTTAATAATAAATAAATCACGCGTTAAAATAACCCAGACAAAATCACCAACATCAAAAAGAACCTGACGACGATGACTGTCAACTCGAGCTTTGTACTTGGTATTGTTCTCATGAATTGCCAACTTCACTTGCTCATGGATACCTCGAAGATGCTCTGGTATCTCATCTGCCTTAGGACTGAAACGTCCTACGCGCGGGATAGGGGCCAAATCTAGCACCCTAGATGGGTTCTGACCATAGATAATCTGAAATGGATTGAAGCCAGTGGTTCTGTTTGTCGTCCTGTTATAGGAAAATTCTACTTGAGGTAATGCTAAATTCCCCTGCTTCGGCTTAGTTCCTGCCAAACAGCGCAAAAGATTGCCCAAGCTCCGGTTCACTACTTCAGTCTGACCATCAGTTTGGGGGTGATAGGCGCTGCTAAAATTCAGTTGTGTCCCCAGCCGTCCCCACAAACTCTTCTAGAAGTGACTGATGAACTTGGTATCACGATCTGAAGTAATAGATCAAAGAATACCACGTAAATGCACGATCCCGAAAAATAAAGGTGGGCAATCCGAGTAGCATCCATAGTCTTCCTGCAAGCTACAAAATGAGTCATCTTTGAAAATCTGTCAACCACAACAAGGATAAAATTTGCGGCTCGTTCGACATCAAACCAAGGAGCTTCAGGTACAGGTAAGAGAGTGTACATGCCAGCATTGGTGAGAACTCCTTTAGACCATTGACAAATATAACAACGGTTCACATAATGTGCAACATCACTGGTCAACTTGGGCCAATAAAAGTCAGAAGAGATAAGGGCCAATGTCTTATCTGGGCCAAGTGCCCCTCATTGTGAAGTTCACTGATAATTTGCTGCCTCAGTGAACAATCTGGAATACACAACTATAATCTATGAAACAGATAGCCATGATGCAAAACAAAATCATGATGATGACCGTTATTTACCTCTTGAAATATACCGTCGAAGGAAGGATCATCTGCATACATATCTGGAAAAATCTCAAAGCCTGTAACTCTGGTACTAGTAGTGGTGAAGAGCATAGTACGACGGCTCAATGCATCTGCGACGCGATTTAGGCTCCCTGCTTGGTGCCTGAGTGTAAAGGTAAACTCCTGCAAGTACGCTACCCACTTAGCGTGCCGTCTACTCAGCTTATGTTGACCATTAATGTATTTCAAGGCCTCATGATCAGTAAATAGAATAAACTCCATTTGTACCAGATAGTGACGCCAATGTTTCAGGGATTGAACTATGGCATAGAACTCTAGGTCATAGGTGGAATAGTTTTTCTTGGATCCCGAGAGCTTCACGCTGAAGAAAGCAATCGGCCGCCCTGATTGACTCAGAACACCTCCAATGCCAACGCCTGATGCATCACAATTGACCTCGAACACCTTGTCAAAATCAGGGAGTGCCAAGATAGGTGCTTCGGTCATCTTCTGTTTGACTAACTGAAAGCTGGCTTTTGCTTCCTCAGACCATGTGAAATCACGACCCTTAAGATATTCTGTAATAGGAGCAATCAAAGTGCTAAAGTTTCTAATGAACCACCGATAGAATGATGCTAACATGTGGAAGCTCCGACATCGTGCAAGTTTCTGGGTTTAGGCCATTCCAAGACTGCATCTATCTTTGACTGATCTGTATGAATACCATCAGTAGACACAACAAAACCAAGGAAAGTTACAAAAGTAGTGAAAATGAACACTTCTTCTGATTAGCAAATAAGCATTCTCCCCTCAGCATCTCAAAAACAGCGTGAAGATGATCAAAGTGTGAGGCCCGCGTTGGACTATAAATGAGGATATCGCCGAAATAAACCATGACGAATTTTCCCATAAGAGGTTGCAAGACCTGGTGCATAAACCGCATGAACGTACTTGGAACATTAGATAGCCTATAAGGCATGACCATCCACTCATATAAACCGTGTTGCGTTTTAAAGGCTGTCTTCCATTCATCTCCAGACTTTATTCTGATCTGATGGTATCCAATCTTTAGGTCAATCTTTAAGAAGATCGTAGAGTCGGATAGTTGATCCAACATATCAACTAGATGGGGAATTGAAAACCTGTACATTACAGTAATTTTATTTATTACTCGACTGTCAACACACATACGCCATGAACCGTCTTTCTTCGGCACAAGCAACGCAGGGACTGCACAAGGGCTCATACTTTCGCGAATATAACCTCTCTCCAATAACTCCACCACTTACAGCTGTAACTCTTCAGCCTCCTTGGGACTGAGGTGATATGCAGGTCGATTTGGTAAGCTCGATCTTGGAATAAGATCAATCTGATGCTGAATATCCCTCATAGGCGGTAGTCCAGGAGGAAGGTCCTCTGGCATAAGGTCAGCGAATTCCGCTAGTAACTGCTGCACCTCTGCTGGTAACTCAGATTCCACTAACATCACTGCACTATCCTCGTAAGGCAGTAGAGCATATACCACATCCCCATGCTCAACCTCTTTTAAAAATCTGGACATAGAAAGTAGATTAGTGTTGTTCACTACTGGAGTAGGAGAGGTCCCTTCACGCCGGGGTGCCAACATAATCTTTTTCCCCTTGATGCTAAGGGAATATGTATTTTTCCGTCCATCATGGATAACACTACAATCATACTGCCAAGGCCGACCCAACAATACATGACATACATCCATTGACACAAAATCACACCAAGCATTATCAAAATATTTGCTACCAATTGAAAAAGAGAAGAGACATCGCCTATCTACGGTTACCTCACTGCCCTTATTCAGCCACGACAACTTGTATGGTTTGGGATGATGATCAGTTTTTAACTACAATTTCTGGACAGCCTCATCGGACACTATATTCTCACAACTGCCACTGTCAATGATCATTTTGCAGACTTTATCAGCAACTATGCAAGTCGTTTGAAAAATATTGGTCCTCAACCAATCGTCTGTTGAATCGTCCCTGGGAGTCAATAAACTCTTACGAACCACCAAAGTCTCATGGCCATCTCCATACAGCACATCATCAATATCATCATCGTCATAAATAGACTCTTCAATCTCCTCAGTCTCATCTACTACGTCATCCTCAATCAATAAATTTTTCCCCTTTAGACTAGCAAGCTTCCCGCAATCAGTAGCCCTGTGCCCTTGTTCACCACAACGAAAACACTTAATAGAAGAATTAGAATTACCCTGCGGTATCTGTTGGACGGGACGGAAATCCTGAGGGCGAACTGGTCGATTTTTCTGATCGTTCCTGAGAACTGGCCTCCTGTTCTGCTGTTTTTCAACAGCAAGTGCACGCTGATATGCTTCTGACATAGTCCACAGTGAGTGAATACTAAGGACATCCTGTAGGGGTTGGCGCAACCCTCCCAAGTACCGTGCTACCATCTGTTCCTCCGTCTCAAATAAGTCATTCCGGGCGACCAACTGGCAAAACTCTTCTGTGTAATCATCAACTGTCCTCAAACCCTACCTCAACGTATGAAGTCGTTGAAATAAGGTTTGAGTATAACTGAAGGGAAGAAAGTGACCCTTCATCTTCTCCCAATCAGCGATCTTGGATTTTCCCTGCCTATCCCATGAACACCTCAACTGTTCCCACCAGATGCCATGCCCTTGAGTTTGATGGTAACCAATTTTACATTCACACGATCCGACACTTCCTTGTAATCAAAGATACGTTCCACTTCATTTATCCAGGATCGATAAATCCCTTAGCCTGTAACGTACTAGAAAATTCGGGCAGATCCACGCGAAAACCAAGATCCCTATAACGCTCGTCCTGACCACGGTGCTCCCGAAATAGATCATGTTGGTGGTAAGGATTTTCAAAAACAGCGAAATTAGACTCGGGCTCGGAGATCTCATGGTCCTCCAAATCGCGCGCCGCGAGGCGCTGGGTTAACTCTGCAACTTGCCTTTGCAAATCTTCAATCGTGGCATCCTGAATATTACGATCACGGTGTTGGACTTCCTCAATCAGAACCTGCCCACGTCGACCACGACCTCCAGCCATTGGAACTGATGAAATCTCATCCAGGAAGAAGATTGAAGCTCTGAAACCAACTGACGCGGGGCAGAATAGTGATTATTCTGTAGGCTAATTCTACCAGCAAATTCACAGGGAAGAATACAAGATTAACGTTGAAAAAATACAGAGAAAAAGTCTCTGAATTTTAGAGAATTCTATTATATCATGCAATCCTCAAAATAAGTCCACAAGCCGGACTTTATAGCCGAAATCCAAATTTTACAAAAAATGGCAAAATTTCAAAAATCACGCCAAACGAAAATATGGTATAAAATAAGTATTCTGAAAAATATCAAGCCCAATTCGGGTTAAAAATCATCTCCTAACGTCCAATCGAAATATTATCAATAATAGCAAAAATTAACTTAAAATAGCAATTCGGAAGGGAAAACAGCTGAATTTGAGGATAAAAATGGCACACGCCTAGCATATTTTGGTGGCCACGACGTGCACGCCGAAACGAGCTTTCCGGATTGTGGTCATGATCGCGATTCTGAAAATCGTAGCCAAAGTTATGGCAAAATTACCAAAACACGACTTAATTGCCAAAGTTACGCGATCACTTGCCATCCTTACCCCGATCTGCCAACTTGTGATACCTTAGGGCCATTAACTTGTTATCTGACGACTCAGCATTTGACTCGAACTCTCCTGCATCATTTTCTCCAAATAAGATAACACGAAGAATCGAAGTTATATGTTTGATACATATCTAGCAATTCACAAAACTGGTAAAATAATCCACATAATGCAATATTACCTTTGATAGGTGGTGGTCGAGTGGGGCGGGAGTTTGGGCCGGCTTTTTTTTTTTCCTGGGTGTGTCTCAATGGACGAAAATTATGAGAAAGAAGGAGATGGGGGAGGGGTGGAGCGGGGGTTGTCTTTTTTTTTTAATAGTGGAAATGTATTATGTCCAAAATATCCTTATCTTATTTGGAGAAAATTATTAGATTTTTAATTTCTGGATCAACTGACGATTTTTGGTGTCAAACTAACGGAACCGTTATTTTGGACTTGGGCTGCGATTTTTTTAAATATTTGGTACCATGAGTGGTACAAATGATGGGTACAGGGAGAGGGCCCAGGGACAAGAAAGAAAGAAATATAGGAAATTGTAAAAAGAAAAAGAAGACTTTGCATGAATTGTCAAGTCACAATTTCCTGTTATAAGGTTCCTTGTGGAACAGCCTAATTTGCATATCTTAGGAGGAAATATTTTTCCTTTTTAATGTGGTATCACTAAAAAGTAAAAAGACTTGAACGGCAATGATTTTAACTCTTGGGAGTCTGCGGATTAGGCAGTGATAATTGAGGGAAGAGTTGTGTGGCATAGTCATATACATAAACAGCTGTCCGTATATTGGGTAGGCGTATAACATGACTTGAAGCCTAATTTTGACCATTAAGAGGGTTGATCATGGCATAATTATTATCGTTGCATCGAGTCCGTACGTAATTTTGCCCAAATTTGTCTTATAGGGAGCGTCATCAATGTTTTGTATTACCAAGACAAAACAATGATATTTGACTCAACAAAAACGTGTTTCAACATTGATTTGATGCAAATGTATCATTCGAAAATTTCAAGATATGACAACTCACCTTTTGCATATAACAACTCACTTTAAACGCGCATGCACATAAATCTTAAAAAGTGACAATTATTTTATGTGATACTCTCTGTCAAAGGAATCGTCAACAAACAAATTATTACATACAGTTAGTTTTTTGACAAAACCTATAATTAGTATGTGAATGCGAACTGTGTTGAAAAAAAAAAAAAGAAGCCAAAGTTATAACGTATCAAATGGGATTGGAAGTTATTGGGTGGGGAGCCCAAATATTCTTGGTACATATAGACAAAATTATATCCCCAAAAGTTTTGTTTAAAATCAGGTTTATAATAAGTCTTTTGTAAGTCAGATTTTAAGGGATTTTATTAATTTGAATAATTAAATTTTTAATGCATTTAATTGAAATGATCTGCTCCCCCTTTAACGCAATTTGGAGAGAGAGAGAGAGAGAGAGATCTTCATTACAAGTAGCAGACGTCACACATTGGCTCGTTTAGGGAAAAAAAAAAAAAAAAAAAAGGGTCACAATTAATAAATTAACCATCAATTCAGCAACAATTCTATGTAGTTTTGTATGTACTTTTGTCCATAAGTCACAAATTCACGTTCATATTAGACCCATTTGGCCCATCAATCACACATTATTCAATAAAATAATATTATACGTAAATCAATTTTTTTTTTCTTTTTTCTAACCACACATTCTTAAAAAAAAAAAAAAATTATTTTTCTGAAAATTATAATCTCAAATAATAAGGGTTAAACGGGAGCTAAGTGTTTAGACTAAAAAACCACCCGTCACATGGTAATATAATTGGTCGCACAAATATTTGTTTTTGTGGTCGTCGTTGCCGATCATATTACTAGTCACATGTTTTTTGTTTATAGAATTAGAACGAGACATTCTGGTCCAAATTAAAACAATGGGCATTACATTCAACAATTCACTGTGATATACATTAATCAAAACGTTGAAAACGACCACATTCAAATCTAAAATGGCAATCCCATAAACTAATCTGCTTGTCGTAACAAAACCCATATATTAGATGGGTTTTAATCACATCTATAAAACAATATCGTCATAAAATTAATTTTTTTTAATTATGAACTGATTTTTGTAATTTCTAAAAAGATTTGGTATTTATCAAGATCAAACATTAATAATTTATTATTAATTACTTTTCTCTTTTAAATATTTAGTCCAACTCCAATACATCTCTTTTTTAATCTTCCTTTTGGAAAAAAAAAAAGAAAAGAAAAAAACGTGCCACTCCAAAAATTCAAGATCCACAACTAAAAAAATCCTCTTATTTGTCCGTATAAATAACCTAATTACTCTCGATGAAATAAAATTAGGATTTTTAATTATCAATAGGACTATAAATCTATAAATAAGTGTGAATGAGAAATCCACTTCCAAAGTTTATGTTCCTCTGTTTTTTTTTTTTTTTTGATCTGTAGTTTGCATGAACAAGTGGAATCCACTTATTTCCCATTGTCTACACGGATTAAACCATATGTGCAGAAAAATATTTGACAAAAGTTTTACACCCACTCACACGTGTGGGGCCCACTTGAATAAAAAATGAAAAAAAAAAAAACCCCACCTCCCTCCCTACATTGTGTGTATTTGGTTTTCCTCTGTGAAACCATGCTTTTTGTACAAAAAGCATGGTTCTTATCTACACACACTCGTCCTTTTTTATGTCAATCATACATTGTCTTTTTGCATACTCGGTATAGGGAGGAACGAGACCAAACAATCTCCCTTACTAAAGGCAATAGCTTCTCAAGTTTCTCTATCTTTGGATAAAGCTTCCCATTGTGATTTTTCATCAAATCTCTTCTAAAGCCTTCTCATTAACTTAAATTGTATTGTTTACCAGACGACAAAATCAACAATATGCTAGCATCTAAGAGGTAGTTATTGAAGTATTTGTGTGAATTTTTCAATAACATATCACATTTCGAGAAAGTGGATAAATGTGATTTACACCTTCTCGAATGATCATTTTCAGCTAGCCAATTCAACATATCCTATTTTTAATCTCTATCCTTCCCTTCCAATCCCTAAAATCATCTTTATATGTAGCTCGCGCAAGCAACCATCCATAAGTCATCCTTCAATATCATTACCTTGAAAATTTTCTTAAAAGAGTTAGCATAAACATGTCTCACGAAAAAAAAAAATGGTTATGAACTATGCAATAATTCAGCAATTATATTTTTAAAACCCTTTTGCATGTCTAACATTATTACTCACTCATTACTATGTAAACATTTTTCTAAATTGATCTATAATTGCAAAATTTAAAGTTAACAAAAGAGATCCCAATATATAGAAGACTAATACTATCCAATAATATTCAACTCAACAAAAGCGTGTTTCTACATTGATTTGATGCAAAAGTACATTCAAAATGCATCATTCAGAAATTTCAAGATATGACAACTCATTTTGTACGTAAATCTACACATAAATCTTAAAATGTGACAACTATTGTACATATAACAACTCACTTTAAACGCGCATGCACATGAATCTTAAAAAATGACATTTATTTTATGTCTCCGTCAAAGGAATCATTAACAAACAAATTATTACATACAATTAGTTTTTTGACAAAACCTATAATTAATATTTGGATGTGAACTGTGTTGGAAAAGCAGAAAAATGAAAAAGAAAAAAAAATCCAAAGTTATAACGTATCAATTGGGATTGAAAGTTGTTGGGTGGAGCCCAAATCTTCTTGGTACATATAGGCAAAATTATATCCCCAAATGTTTTGTTTGAAAAATCAGGTTTATAATAAATTTTTGGTAAATCAGATAATAAGGGATTTTATTAATTTGAATAATTAAAATTTTAATTCAATTAATTGAAGGGTCTGCTTTCCCTTTAGGATTATTCTAGTTGTACATAGATATACACATAAAGCTTCACATAATGTGAGTGGGGGTGGGACCCATACATGTAGGCAAAATTATATCCCCAAATGTTTTGTTTTGAAAAATCAAGTTTATAATAAATTTTTGGTAAATCAGATAATAAGGGATTTTATTAATTTGAATAATTAAAATTTTAATTCAATTAATTGAAGGGTCTGCTTTCCCTCAAGGATTATTCTAGTTGTACATAGATATACACATAAAGCTTCACATAATGTGAGTGGGGTGGGGCCCACGATATTGTAGCATGGGCCCTACCCCCACTCACATTATGTGAACCCCTATGTGTACCTCTATGTACCCATAGCATAGCTATTCCCTTTAATGTAATTTGGAGAGAGAAAAAGTCGCAGACGTCACACATTGGTTCGTTTAGGAAAAAGGTCACAATAAATAAATTAACCATCAATTCAGCAACAATTCTATGTAGTTTCGTATATACTTTTGTCCATAAGTCACGAATTCATGTTCATATTAGACTCATCTGCCCATTCAAATTATAATTCATTTTTTACTCTCTTTTTATTAACCACACATTCTCCAATAAAAAATATTACACATAATTTTTTTTCTTATTTTCTAACCACACATTCTTCAAAACAATGAGAATTACATTCAACAATTCGCTGTGATATACATTAATCAAAACGCTGAAAACGACCACATTCAAATCTAAAATGGCAATCCCATAAACTAATCTGATTGTAGTAACAAGACCCATATATTAGATGGGTCTTAATCACATCTATAAAACAATATCGTCATAAAATTAATTTTTTTTTTAAATTATGAACCGATTTTTGTAATTTCTAAAAGGATTTGGTATTTATCAAGATCAAAAATTAATAATTTATTGTTAATTACTTTTCTCTTTTAAATATTCAGTCCAACTCCAATACGTCTCTTTTTTAATCTTCCTTTTGGAAAAAAAAAAAATGTACCACTCCAAAAATTCAAGATCTACAACTAAAAAAATGCTCTTATTTATCCGTATAGATAACCTAATTACTCTCGATGAAATAAAATTAGAATTTTTAATTATCAATAGATAATATGACTATAATTCTATAAATAAGTGAATGAGAAATCCACTTCCAAAGTTTATGTTCCTCTTTTAGTATGCAAATGATTACATGAACACATGGAATCCACTTATTTCCCATTGTCTACACACACGTCCTTTTTTATGTTAATCATAAAGTGTCTTTTTGCATACTCACTTGGTATAGGGAGGAACGAGACCAAACAATCTCCCTTACTAAAGGCAATAGCTTGTCAAGTTTCTCTATCTTTGGATACAGCTTCCCATTGTGATTTTTCATCAAATCTCTCCTACTGTGAAGCCTTCTCATTAACTTAAACTGTATTGTTTGCCAAGACGACAATATGCTAGCATCTAAGAGGTAGTTATTGAAGAATTCGTGTGAATTTTTCAACAAAATTCACATTTCGAGAAAGTGGAGAAATGTGATTTACACCATCTCGAATGATCCTTTTCAGTTAGCCAATTCAACGTATCCTATTTTTAATCTCTATCCTTCCCTTCCAATCCCTAAAATCTTCTTTATATGTGCACAAGCAACCACCCATAAGTCATCCTTCAATGTCATTACCTTAAAGATTTTCTTAAAAGAGTTAGCATACACGCGTCTCGCGAAAAAAAAAAAAAAAAAAAAGGCTATGAACTATGCAATAATTCAACAATTATATTTTTTTAAAACCCTTTTGCATGTCTAACATTATTACTCACTCATTACTTCATTACTATGTAAACATTTCTCTAAATTGATCTAGAAGTGCCAAATTTAAAGTTAAACAAAAGAGATCCCTATATATAAAAAACTAATACGAAATAATGATATTCGACTCAACAAAAGCGTGTTTCAATATTGACTTGATGCAGAGTCGTTTTAAAATATATCATTCAGAAGTTTCAAGATATGACAATTCACTTTGTACTTGCATATACATGAATCTTAAAATGTGACAATTATTTTATGTATGACAACTCACTTTGTATGTATGCATGTGAATCTTAAAAGGCGACAACTATTTGATGGGGCTACTCTCCATCAAAGAAATGTCAAAGTAGATGTTAACAAACTAATTATTACATACAGTAAGTAACTTGACAAAAACCAACAGTTAGTATTTAAATGTGAACTGTGTTGGAAAGTTGGAAAAAGAAGGAAAAAAAATCCGAAGTTACATTGTATCAAATGGGATTGGAAGTTGTTGGGAGTAGTCCAATTCTTCTTGGTAACGCTCTGTTTTGAAAAATCAGCTTTATAATAAAATTTTGGTGAATCAGATTTGAAGGGATTTAATTAATCTAAATAATTAAATTTTAAATTCAACTGTTAAAATGTTTTGGAGAGAGAAAGATCTCATTACAAGAGGCAAACGTCACCCTTTTATTCAAAGTCACAAATTCACGTTCTTACAAATATTTACGCTAAAAAACCACTCGTCACAGATAAGATTTTGAGTTCGCAATAATTGATTCTTATTTCATGACAATACTTTCTCAAATACATGTCATTTCAAGGATGCCTAGCGGGTTCGCCACCCTTTCATGCGAGCTTATATGTTACTGCTCCCACAACCTCGATTATAGTATATGGTCTTTTTCATTTTTTACCAATTGACTTGGAGCTTTTTTTTTTATCTGCGACAAATACGTTTTTTAATACTAAGTCACCTGCTATTAAATTTTTCCTGCAAACCTTTGAGTTGAAATATATTTCGATCCTTTTCTGATACATTGCAAGCTTAACCTAAGAATCACCTCTCTTTTGAGTTTGGGCAGTTAAGATAATATGTTGGTTGTGTTTATTAGGCTGTTGGAGTAATTGGGGCCAATTATTTAATTGATTTAATTTTATTGTGGATTGTTAGCTTGTGTGATCTAAAAATTTTGATTTGGGTCATGGGTTTTGTTGGCTATTTGGTGTTTTGTATGTGGGCCGCGAGAGTTGTTGTTGGTGGCTTTTGTTCGGAGTTGGGTCTTTTCTCCTTTTAAGTTTGTTAGGAGTTTTTCTTTAAGCTTTTCGTTATAGTAGGTAATCTGGAATTTGGTTTAACATATGCTCAGTTCATGGAAATTCAGGGCCCCGTGGGATTAGTCGAGATGCGCGCAAAGTGGCCCGAATATCTACGGTTATAAACAAAAAAATATGCCCAATTTATGGTATTGAAAATTTGGTTTGGTATATGCCCGGTTCAAGGGATTGAGAATTTGGTTTGGTACATATCCAGTTCATCTGGAATTTGATTTGGTGTTGGTTCGGTGTATCTAAAATTTGAAATTTGCATCCAATTCATTTGGTATTTGTGGAGCTGGAATCGAAATTTACATCGGTTTGGTTAGATTGGTAGATGATGCTTTTTCATTATCATCAACTTTGAGTTCTTTGTTCGGCTTGGTTGACATACAAGCAATTTTGAAGATTTGATTTATGTAAACTGACACTATTTCCTTACCTTTTGTCTCTTCATCGTTGCAGCTTGCTAACTTCTTCACGAAGTCACATCCGATTCATCGTTTTCGTTTCTTGCTTGGCAAACTCTTGATGCTTCTTGCAGCAGCATCATGAGTTTGAGGAGAAATGTTAAAAAATATAGGGTTATTTTATTTTATTGTTTATTAAGGGTAGAATAGTCTTTTCAATTTTCTTTATTTAGCCTATATATAGTCTCTGTATTTATAGATTAAATCATTCTTTGTATTCAATTGCATTATGCAGAATTAATGAAACTCTAACCTCCTTTTCCTTTTTCTTTATTTCTTCGGATTGCTTAACATATTAAACTAAAACCAAACCAACTAAAAATCCCACCCTAGAGACTAATCCCTAGGTCACTGTCACTATTGTACTCGTATACAACTTTTCCCATTCTTCAAAATAAAAACTCAGGAACTAAAAGTGTATTTATGTCTGACTTCCAGAGGCCTATTATGGATCCTTGTAAAACTCTTGCCTTGGAAGAGACTTTCACACATTGCAACTAATAACAGCTTCCCATAGCCAACTTAATAGCCCTGGAAAATAGTAATTGATAGTTTGAGACTATATGTGGTGGAGAATGAGAAAGCATGAAATCTCTCCTGCTAAATTGTTGGTTTGCTTTCTTCTGTTAAACATTGCTGGTGCGGATTGTGAGTTGTTAGTTGCAATTGGGTGATGATGAGCATGTAGGATCTGTAAATTTGAAATGAGTAGTCTGGATCTTTCTGATGATTATGTTGAAACCCTTGACCGTTGTGTTATGCCTGTTAACTACTTTTTTAAAATAAGGATGCAGTGTATGAAAAATAAGAAAGAGATTTTCCAAGTTAAGGAATAACTGATTATAAACGCCCTGTTTTGGAGCATATATTTGTCAACCGATCATTTTTTCCCTACAACTAATGGTTCTTTTGAGATTTTTTTCGAATTGGCTCTCATGTTCTTGTGCTTTTCTTAAGCAATTCTCAAATAGGCACTTCTGAATATCTAAATTGTAATATCATGTGTGCATTAAAGCTATAATTGTATTAACTTGAAAATCTTGCATATCTAGGCTAATTGGATATTAGATTGTCTATTTTCATCATTAGATTCAAATAGAAATGCTAGACATCATATCAATATTCTCAATGCTTCGCCTTCAAGTTAGAAAAGTTTGGTGGTAGTAAGTAATATATTTGAACATCCCAACTTCCACATTTTATGCACAGTTCCATGTGGATGATCCATGTAGAAAGTAAGCCCACGTTTGAATTCAATTATTTAAAAACTCATTTTCTCTCAAACTCATTTTCAACAACAAATTCTCCAAATAAAATAATTTTGCGTGTAAATAAAAAAAAAATTCCCTATTTTTGACCACATATTCTCCCAAAAAAAAAAAAAAATCACTATTACTAAATCTATTTTCCTAAAAATTAGGGTTCAAAGAAACCCTAAATAGGTTTTTTCAGTTGGAGAATAAGAACAAGGTTGATTTTAAGAGTCTTTGTGATGCATGAGGACCATATGATCCTGTTAGAGCAGCCAGCGATGAGCAAAGATCAACGATATTAGTATTATCTGTTTCATAAGTACTAAAACCTAGTTAATCAACCAATTAGTCTCAATTATTCGAGTCAGCTAGAATTTGCTGATATCAATCAGAATTTCCTACAACGGTTTCACGAACAGGACTAAAACTTCTTAACTGATTCATTCTCTATGAAATATAATCTATTGTGGAATTAAATAAAGAAGAATACGGATATAGCGTGATAAACTAATCCATTATTCAAGATACAAAAATACAATAGTCTCGATTTAGTAATTTCGTAAAATTAACTAAAACAATTAAAAACAAATAAAAAACAACTCCTTTGTTTTCTTATTCCTTTTGACTTAAAAAGTAGAATCAAACTCCCGATCTTGACTTTGCAACCACTTCCCTATAGTAATCGACTTCAACCACTATTTTGATTAAAATTTACTAATCTTAACTCACACCAAGTAGCCTAATCTTCGAATAGGATTATGACATTCACGCTAGGGTGTGTTGTGTTTAAATATGGTTGAAGAACACGAGTTTTGCTTCAAGATACTTCAATACAACACGAACCTATCAGAACTCTCTGGAGTAGTTCAGAATGCTTTTGAACATGGAACTGAAGGTGCACCAAATGTAAAAAGTTTTCTTTCAAAGATTGTTTGTCCCTAATGACCCTCTTCACTAATATAAAATCTAAGAAGAACTCTGAGTGAATATTCTCAGTATGCACTTAGGGGCAGATTCAGCACTCGACGAGCTAGTGCAGCCGCCCTGCTGTATCCAACCGAAAAAAAAAAAGATTAATGAAGATTTATGTTCCAATATATATATATATATATATATATATATATATATATATATATATATATATATATATATATATATATATAACGGCAAACCTTTTAACTTTTAAACACAGTAAATAATAATTAAATAGTAACTAATAATTGTATTAACTTTCAACAAAATGGAGAATAGCTTGTAAGGTAGAAATGTCATTTTGTATGTGAGAGGTATGGGGTTGAATTCCATGCACTTTCATTTTTTTTATTTAATTTTTAATAAAATAAATAATAACTAAATAATTATACATTATTAATTTTTGTTTTCGAAATAATTTCTTTAAAAAATTTTATTAATAATATATAATATACTTTATTGTTAAGTTTTATCAATTTATTTTATAAAATCAAATTTAGACAATTTAAGTGCTGCTCTTTATTCTTTTAAGAGTTTGAAAAATACTTTCTTTTAAGATAAAAATTAGTTGTAGTTCTAAAAATCATTAATTTCAAAATTTTGCATGGTCTTCACCTAAGCTCGGAGTTTGTCTTTACCGACTAATCATACTTTACATACAAACTTCATTTATTATGTATGATTAAAAAATGTATTTTTTTTTCTTATTATTATTGGTTGTATTGGATTATATTTCAAATGCATATAACTTTTACGTTTTAGTCCATTTATATATTAACTGAAATGTTTTTAATATTATTTAATTAAATATAATTTATTTTACTATTGTGATCGTCAACGATCGTCCTAACTCACTCAATATCTAAGATTCACCACTGCAAGCACTACTGACTAGGTACTGGGAGAGGGCCCAAGGATAAGAAAGAAAGAAAAATAGGAAAATGTAAAAAGAAAAAGAAGACTTTGCTTGAATTGTCAAGTCAAATTGTCCTGCAAAGGTTCCTTGCGAAACTGCCTAATTTCCATATCTTAGGAGAAAATATTTTTTCCTTTTTAATGTAATACTGAAAAATAAAATGAAATGAATGGCGATGGATTTTAATTCTTGGGAGTCTGTGGATTAGGTAGCGATAATGGAAGGAAGAGTTGTGTGGAATAGTTATATATATAAACAATTGTATGTATATTGGGGTGGTGTATAACATAACTTGAAGCCTAATTTTGACCGTTAATAGGGTTGATCATGTTGAGTTATGATGCCTAATTATTATCGTTGCATAGAGCAAGTATGTAGTTTTGCCCTAATTTGTCTTATAGGGAGCCGTCATTAATATTTTGTATTACCATCATAAAGGAGAGGGACGTTAGAGAAGATAGGGTATGCGATATTTTCTTTGAACATCATGTTTTAGCTTCTCGAGTTTCTCCTCTATCTTTGGACAGACCTTCTCATTAATTGTGCTTTTTCATCAAATCTATCCTTGTGTGAAGACTTCTCATTAGCTTAAACTGCATTTTCGCAGCAATGACTAAATAGACAATTTCCTAGCATCTAAGATGTAGTTGTTGAAGTATTCACACGAATTTTTCAATAACATATCACACTTCGAGGAGGTGGAGCGTAATGTGATTAATTACTCCATCTCGAAGATCCTTTTTCCAATTTTCAATCTCTATCATTCCCTTCCAATTCTTAAAATCATCCTTATATGAAGCTCTCGTAACCATCCATAAGTCATCCTTCAATGCATTACCTTAAAGATTTTCTTAAAAGAGTTATCATACATGTGTCGCAGAGAAAAGTCGTTATGAACTAGTCAATAATTCAGTAATTATATATATATTTAACCCTTTGCGTGTATGACATTATTAACCACGCATTACTTCGTAAATATTTCTCTAAATTCATCTAGAATTGCCAAATTTAGATTTAGACAAAAGAGATTCCATTATATAGAAGACCAAGACAAAACAATGATATTCCACTCAACCAAAGCGTGTTTCAATATTGATTTGATGCAGAGTAGATTCAAAATGTGTCATTCAGAAATATCAAGATATGACAATTTAGTTTGTACGTGCATACACATTAATCTTAAAATGTGACTACTATTTTATATATGACAATTCACTTTAAATGTGCACGCACATGAATCTTAAAAAGTAAAACTCACTTTCAACGTGCGTACACAAAAATCTTAAAATGTGACAACTATTTTCTATATGACAACTCACTTTAAACGTGCATGCACGTGAATCTTAAAAAGTGACAATTATTTTATGTGATACTTTCTGTTTGCATGAAATCCGAAAGCGTACATGATCGTTGCACAAGTAATAAAATATGTGAGTTAAGAGTATCGTTCTCACGATGAACAATGTCAAATTTGTAGTTCAATATTTTTTATCAAATTCGAAATGTAGCGACAAAAGAGAATTTTATTTTGTTGTTTATACTAATTTCTACTCTAAGAAAACAAATAAATATGATATTTTTCTAATATGTGAATGCTTGTATCGGATTTATGTATCCCTCTATATCCATCTATTTCAATTCTCAATAATCATTCTATTCAATTCATGCATTTTTTACTGCCCAGAAAACTAATATGTTAACTGTTTTTTTCCAAGATACACTAACTTATGACTAACACGACATGATCATATTCCTAATCCAATTTATATGAAAGTCATACATTTGGTTTATATTATCAATAACATTGCGTGTGTGAAAGCGATTATTTCTAACTACACATGTTGATTTTATCGCGTTCTAAATTTATTGTGAGTATTCGTACACTACAACGAGAAAGTAACTACTTAATTGGTGATCAAACAATAAGTAGTACAATGAGTATGTAAAATCAATCAAATAATAACATGAAATTCATAAATTTAAGTCTTGAATTAAAACAAATGAAAATAGGGTTTAAATATTCATCCAATACAATTGAAAAACAAGCCAACATGATATCGAAATTAAACATGCAAAAGTGGAATGACATCATCAAAAATTGACGAAACATGAAACTGTCGTCTTTTGCAGTATGTATCATTTTTCCGCAGCAACCACAATCTATGTGTAATCTCTCTTAGCTCTCTCCTTGTGTATATGTATTTTCTTTCTCCAAGGCTGCCTTTTATATATAACAGTTAAGCTACTCAGACAAGTTTTATTGACAGTATTAGATGACCAAGATGACGTGGCGGCTTTTGATTAGCCTGTCTTTTGAAAATAAAATTCCATCTCCCAATGATTGAATGCCAAGTGTGTTGGTCACCTATCCCTGTCAACATTCCCTGTTTGTGTAGCATTGTTCTATATATAATCTCCTTGCAGGCACAATGTTTGACTTTCAAAAGGATCCAATTTCTTGTCAGCTAGTGTATATGTGTAAAATATATTCCAACGGTTGGCATCTGTTTGTGTGTGTGTGTGTGTGTGTGTGTGTGTGTGTGTGTGTGTGTATATATATATATATATTTTTTTTTTTTCTTTTTTTTTTTTTTTTTTCTTTTCAACAAAGCACATCATCCAATGTATGTGTAATCTCCTTGCTTCTTGTTGCCAATCTAGATGTGTATGTATACAATATAATATGACCACCAATGTGTAGTCCAATTTTTAAAAGCCCAAATTGAGGCCCAGTAATTTTCAATACCAAATTAAATTAATTCTTGTTACGAAGTCCTCCATTTTTTCATGTAATGCAATTTAATCCTTAAAACAAATTTATTTGTGTAGCCCATGCCAATTTAATCGCCGTACTTTGAATTTTGCCATTTTTTTGATAATTCTTCATCAAACATAAAATTTTACATACAAAATGTAATATAACATAAATTAGACAGAATTTTATCAAAAAAATAATAAAATAACATGATTTATGGTTCCGAATAAGTGTAGAAACTACACGTATCACTCTCCATCATAGTAAACATCAACAAACAAATTATTTCATATAACTTTTTTTTTGGACAAAATCTATAATTAGTATTTGAATGTGAACTGTGTTGGAAAAGCAAAAAAAATAAAAAAAAAAGAAAAAAGAAAAAAATTCCAAAGTTATATCGTATCAAATGGGATAAAAAATAGTTATAGTTCTAAAAATCATTGTTTTTTAAAATTTTGCATAATCTTTGCCTAAGTTCGGAGCTTGTTTTTACCGTTTAGTCATACTTTACGTATAAACTTCATTTTGTCTTGATTAAGCTCATTAAAAACTTGAAACTTGATCGTACATATACTGTTGAAAAATGCATTTTATTATTATTATTATTATTATTATTATTATTATTATTATTATGGGTTGTATTAGATTATATTTTAAATGTATATAGCTTTTATGTTTTAGTGCATTTTTATATTGATTGAAATTTTTTAATATTACCTAATTAAATATAAATAAAGGGAAAATTGCAGCTGATGCACCAAACATTTCACTTATTTGTAGATTTTGCCCAAACCTTTCATTTGTACCACCCACGGTATCAAACCTTTAAAAAAATTGCAGCCCAAGTCCAAAATAACGGCTTCCGTTAGTTTGACCCAAAAAAATCGTCAGTTGACCCAAAACTTAAAAATCTAATAATTTTCTCCAAATAAGATAACACGGAGAATCGAAGTTATATGTCTGATACATATCTAGCAATTCACAAAACTGGTAAAATAATCCACATAATGCAATATTACCTTTGATCGGTGGTGGTCGGGTGGGGCGGGAGTTTGGGCTGGCTTTTTTTTCTAGGTGTGTCTCGATGGGTGAAAATTTTGGGGAAGAAGGAGATGGGGGTGGGGTGGAGCAGGGGTTGTCATTTTTTTTTTTTTTTTAATTTTTATTTAATAGTGGAAATGTATTATGTCCAAAATGTCCTTATCTTATTTTGAGAAAATTATTAGATTTTTAATTTCTGAATCAACTGACCATTTTTGGGGTCAAACTAACGGAAACCGTTATTTTGGACTTGGGCTGCGATTTTTTTAAATATTTGGTACCATGAGTGGTACAAATGAAATGTTTGGGCAAAGTCTACAAATAAGTGAAAAGTTTGGTACCTTGTCTGCAATTTTCCTATAAATAAATTATTTTATCATTGTGATCATCAAAGGTCAACAATTAACGCCCCCCCCCACCCCCCACATTAAATATCGTAGATTTACCACTACATGCACTACTGACTAGGTACTACTGGGTACAAGGAGCGGGCCCAGGGACAACAAAGAAAGAAATATAGGAATTTGTAAAAAGAAAAAGAAGACTTTGTATGAATTGTCAAGTCACAATTTCCTGTTATAAGGTTCCTTGTGGAACAGCCTAATTTGCATATCTTAGGAGGAAATATTTTTCCTTTTTAATGTGGTATCACTAAAAAGTAAAAAGACTTGATCGGCAATGATTTTAACTCTTGGGAGTCTGCGGATTAGGCAGTGATAATTGAGGGAAGAGTTGTGTGGCATAGTCATATACATAAACAGCTGTCCGTATATTGGGTAGGCGTATAACATGACTTGAAGCCTAATTTTGACCATTAAGAGAGTTGATCATGGCATAATTATTATCGTTGCATCGAGTCCGTACGTAGTTTTGCCCAAATTTGTTTTATAGGGAGCGTCATCAATGTTTTGTATTACCAAGACAAAACAATGATATTTGACTCAACAAAAACGTGTTTCAACATTGATTTGATGCAAATGTATCATTCGAAAATTTCAAGATATGACAACTCACCTTTTGCATATGACAACTCACCTTTTGCATATAACAACTCACTTTAAACGCGCATGCACATAAATCTTAAAAAGTGACAATTATTTTATGTGATACTCTCTGTCAAAGGAATCGTCAACAAACAAATTATTACATACAGTTAGTTTTTTGACAAAACCTATAATTAGTATGTGAATGCGAACTGTGTTGAAAAAAAAAAAAAAGAAGCCAAAGTTATAACGTATCAAATGGGATTGGAAGTTATTGGGTGGGGAGCCCAAATATTCTTGGTACATATAGACAAAATTATATCCCCAAAAGTTTTGTTTAAAATCAGGTTTATAATAAGTCTTTTGTAAGTCAGATTTTAAGGGATTTTATTAATTTGAATAATTAAATTTTTAATGCATTTAATTGAAATGATCTGCTCCCCCTTTAACGCAATTTGGAGAGAGAGAGAGAGAGATCTTCATTACAAGTAGCAGACGTCACACATTGGCTCGTTTAGGGATAAAAAAAAAAAAAAAAAAAGTCACAATTAATAAATTAACCATCAATTCAGCAACAATTCTATGTAGTTTTGTATGTACTTTTGTCCATAAGTCACAAATTCACGTTCATATTAGACCCATTTGGCCCATCAATCACACATTATTCAATAAAATAATATTATACGTAAATCAATTTTTTTTTTCTTTTTTCTAACCACACATTCTTAAAAAAAAAAAAAAATTTATTTTTCTGAAAATTATAATCTCAAATAATAAGGGTTAAACGGGAGCTAAGTGTTTAGATTAAAAAACCACCCGTCACATGGTAATATAATTGGTCGCACAAATATTTGTTTTTGTGGTCGTCGTTGCCGATCATATTACTAGTCACATGTTTTTTGTTTATAGAATTAGAACGAGACATTCTGGTCCAAATTAAAACAATGGGCATTACATTCAACAATTCACTGTGATATACATTAATCAAAACGTTGAAAACGACCACATTCAAATCTAAAATGGCAATCCCATAAACTAATCTGCTTGTCGTAACAAAACCCATATATTAGATGGGTTTTAATCACATCTATAAAACAATATCGTCATAAAATTAATTTTTTTTAATTATGAACTGATTTTTGTAATTTCTAAAAAGATTTGGTATTTATCAAGATCAAACATTAATAATTTATTATTAATTACTTTTCTCTTTTAAATATTTAGTCCAACTCCAATACATCTCTTTTTTAATCTTCCTTTTGGAAAAAAAAAAAAAAAAGAAAAGAAAAAAACGTGCCACTCCAAAAATTCAAGATCCACAACTAAAAAAATCCTCTTATTTGTCCGTATAAATAACCTAATTACTCTCGATGAAATAAAATTAGGATTTTTAATTATCAATAGGACTATAAATCTATAAATAAGTGTGAATGAGAAATCCACTTCCAAAGTTTATGTTCCTCTGTTTTTTTTTTTTTTTTTTGATCTGTAGTTTGCATGAACAAGTGGAATCCACTTATTTCCCATTGTCTACACGGATTAAACCATATGTGCAGAAAAATATTTGACAAAAGTTTTACACCCACTCACACGTGTGGGGCCCACTTGAATAAAAAATGAAAAAAAAAAAAAAAAAACCCACCTCCCTCCCTACATTGTGTGTATTTGGTTTTCCTCTGTGAAACCATGCTTTTTGTACGAGAAGCATGGTTCTTATCTACACACACTCGTCCTTTTTTATGTCAATCATACATTGTCTTTTTGCATACTCGGTATAGGGAGGAACGAGACCAAACAATCTCCCTTACTAAAGGCAACAGCTTCTCAAGTTTCTCTATCTTTGGATAAAGCTTCCCATTGTGATTTTTCATCAAATCTCTTCTAAAGCCTTCTCATTAACTTAAATTGCATTGTTTACCAGACGACAAAATCAACAATATGCTAGCATCTAAGAGGTAGTTATTGAAGTATTTGTGTGAATTTTTCAATAACATATCACATTTCGAGAAAGTGGATAAATGTGATTTGCACCTTCTGGAATGATCATTTTCAGCTAGCCAATTCAACATATCCTATTTTTAATCTCTATCCTTCCCTTCCAATCCCTAAAATCATCTTTATATGTAGCTCGCGCAAGCAACCATCCATAAGTCATCCTTCAATATCATTACCCTGAAAATTTTCTTTAAAGAGTTAGCATAAACATGTCTCACGAAAAAAAAAAAATGGTTATGAACTATGCAATAATTCAGCAATTATATTTTTAAAACCCTTTTGCATGTCTAACATTATTACTCACTCATTACTATGTAAACATTTTTCTAAATTGATCTATAATTGCAAAATTTAAAGTTAACAAAAGAGATCCCAATATATAGAAGACTAATACTATCCAATAATATTCAACTCAACAAAAGCGTGTTTCTACATTGATTTGATGCAAAAGTACATTCAAAATGCATCATTCAGAAATTCTAAGATATGACAACTCATTTTGTACGTAAATATACACATAAATCTTAAAATGTGACAACTATTGTACATATAACAACTCACTTTAAACGCGCATGCACATGAATCTTAAAAAATGACATTTATTTTATGTCTTCGTCAAAGGAATCATTAACAAACAAATTATTACATACAATTAGTTTTTTGACAAAACCTATAATTAATATTTGGATGTGAACTGTGTTGGAAAAGCAGAAAAATGAAAAAGAAAAAAAAATCCAAAGTTATAACGTATCAATTGGGATTGAAAGTTGTTGGGTGGAGCCCAAATCTTCTTGGTACATATAGGCAAAATTATATCCCCAAATGTTTTGTTTGAAAAATCAGGTTTATAATAAATTTTTGGTAAATCAGATAATAAGAGATTTTATTAATTTGAATAATTAAAATTTTAATTCAATTAATTGAAGGGTCTGCTTTCCCTTTAGGATCATTCTAGTTGTACATAGATATACACATAAAGCTTCACATAATGTGAGTGGGGATGGGACCCGTACATACAGGCAAAATTATATCCCCAAATGTTTTGTTTTGAAAAATCAGGTTTATAATAAATTTTTGGTAAATCAGATAATAAGGGATTTTATTAATTTGAATAATTAAAATTTTAATTCAATTAATTGAAGGGTCTGCTTTCCCTTAAGGATTATTCTAGTTGTACATAGATATACACATAAAGCTTCACATAATGTGAGTGGGGTGGGGCCCGCGATACTGTAGCATGGGCCCTACCCCCACTCACATTATGTGAACCCCTATGTGTACCTCTATGTACCCATAGCATAGCTATTCCCTTTAATGTAATTTGGAGAGAGAAAAAGTCGCAGACGTCACACATTGGTTCGTTTAGGAAAAAGGTCACAATAAATAAATTAACCATCAATTCAGCAACAATTCTATGTAGTTTCGTATATACTTTTGTCCATAAGTCACGAATTCATGTTCATATTAGACTCATCTGCCCATTCAAATTATAATTCATTTTTTACTCTCTTTTTATTAACCACACATTCTCCAATAAAAAATATTACACATAATTTTTTTTCTTATTTTCTAACCACACATTCTTCAAAACAATGAGAATTACATTCAACAATTCGCTGTGATATACATTAATCAAAACGCTGAAAACGACCACATTCAAATCTAAAATGGCAATCCCATAAACTAATCTGATTGTAGTAACAAGACCCATATATTAGATGGGTCTTAATCACATCTATAAAACAATATCGTCATAAAATTAATTTTTTTTTTTAAATTATGAACCGATTTTTGTAATTTCTAAAAGGATTTGGTATTTATCAAGATCAAACATTAATAATTTATTGTTAATTACTTTTCTCTTTTAAATATTCAGTCCAACTCCAATACGTCTCTTTTTTAATCTTCCTTTTGGAAAAAAAAAAATGTACCACTCCAAAAATTCAAGATCTACAACTAAAAAAATGCTCTTATTTATCCGTATAGATAACCTAATTACTCTCGATGAAATAAAATTAGAATTTTTAATTATCAATAGATAATATGACTATAATTCTATAAATAAGTGAATGAGAAATCCACTTCCAAAGTTTATGTTCCTCTTTTAGTATGCAAATGATTGCATGAACACATGGAATCCACTTATTTCCCATTGTCTACACACACGTCCTTTTTTATGTCAATCATAAAGTGTCTTTTTGCATACTCACTTGGTATAGGGAGGAACGAGACCAAACAATCTCCCTTACTAAAGGCAATAGCTTGTCAAGTTTCTCTATCTTTGGATACAGCTTCCCATTTTGATTTTTCATCAAATCTCTCCTACTGTGAAGCCTTCTCATTAACTTAAACTGTATTGTTTGCCAAGACGACAATATGCTAGCATCTAAGAGGTAGTTATTGAAGAATTCGTGTGAATTTTTCAACAAAATTCACATTTCGAGAAAGTGGAGAAATGTGATTTACACCATCTCGAATGATCCTTTTCAGTTAGCCAATTCAACGTATCCTATTTTTAATCTCTATCCTTCCCTTCCAATCCCTAAAATCTTCTTTATATGTGCACAAGCAACCACCCATAAGTCATCCTTCAATGTCATTACCTTAAAGATTTTCTTAAAAGAGTTAGCATACACGCGTCTCGCGAAAAAAAAAAAAAAAAAAAGGCTATGAACTATGCAATAATTCAACAATTATATTTTTTTTAAACCCTTTTGCATGTCTAACATTATTACTCACTCATTACTTCGTTACTATGTAAACATTTCTCTAAATTGATCTAGAAGTGCCAAATTTAAAGTTAAACAAAAGAGATCCCTATATATAAAAAACTAATACGAAATAATGATATTCGACTCAACAAAAGCGTGTTTCAATATTGACTTCATGCAGAGTCGTTTTAAAATATATCATTCAGAAGTTTCAAGATATGACAATTCACTTTGTACTTGCATATACATGAATCTTAAAATGTGACAATTATTTTATGTATGACAACTCACTTTGTATGTATGCATGTGAATCTTAAAAAGCGACAACTATTTGATGGGGCTACTCTCCATCAAAGAAATGTCAAAGTAGATGTCAACAAACTAATTATTACATACAGTAAGTAACTTGACAAAAACCAACAGTTAGTATTTAAATGTGAACTGTGTTGGAAAGTTGGAAAAAGAAGGAAAAAAAATCCGAAGTTACATTGTATCAAATGGGATTGGAAGTTGTTGGGAGTAGTCCAATTCTTCTTGGTAACGCTCTGTTTTGAAAAATCAGCTTTATAATAAAATTTTGGTGAATCAGATTTGAAGGGATTTAATTAATCTAAATAATTAAATTTTAAATTCAACTGTTAAAATGTTTTGGAGAGAGAAAGATCTCATTACAAGAGGCAAACGTCACCCTTTTATTCAAAGTCACAAATTCACGTTCTTACAAATATTTACGCTAAAAAACCACTCGTCACAGATAAGATTTTGAGTTCGCAATAATTGATTCTTATTTCATGACAATACTTTCTCAAATACATGTCATTTCAAGGATGCCTAGCGGGTTCGCCACCCTTTCATGCGAGCTTATATGTGACTCAACAAAAACGTGTTTCAACATTGATTTGATGCATATGTATCTTTCGAAAATTTCAAGATATGACAACTCACCTTTTGCATATAACAACTCACTTTAAACGCGCATGCACATAAATCTTAAAAAGTGACAATTATTTTATGTGATACTCTCTGTCAAAGGAATCGTCAACAAACAAATTATTACATACAGTTAGTTTTTTGACAAAACCTATAATTAGTATGTGAATGCGAACTGTGTTGAAAAAAAAAAAAAGAAGCCAAAGTTATAACGTATCAAATGGGATTGGAAGTTATTGGGTGGGGAGCCCAAATATTCTTGGTACATATAGGCAAAATTATATCCCCAAAAGTTTTGTTTTGAAAAATCAGGTTTATAATAAGTCTTTTGTAAGTCAGATTTTAAGGGATTTTATTAATTTGAATAATTAAATTTTTAATGCATTTAATTGAAATGATCTGCTCCCCCTTTAACGCAATTTGGAGAGAGAGAGAGAGAGATCTTCATTACAAGTAGCAGACGTCACACATTGGCTCGTTTAGGGAAAAAAAAAAAAAAAAGGTCACAATTAATAAATTAACCATCAATTCAGCAACAATTCTATGTAGTTTTGTATGTACTTTTGTCCATAAGTCACAAATTCATGTTCATATTAGACCCATTTGGCCCATCAATCACACATTATTCAATAAAATAATATTATAAGTAAATCAATTTTTTTTTCTTTTTTCTAACCACACATTCTTAAAAAAAAAAAATTATTTTTCCGAAAATTATAATCTCAAATAATAAGGGTTAAACGGGAGCTAAGTGTTTAGACTAAAAAACCACCCGTCACATGGTAATATAATTGGTCGCACAAATATTTGTTTTTGTGGTCGTCGTTGCCGATCATATTACTAGTCACATGTTTTTTGTTTATAGAATTAGAACGAGACATTCTGGTCCAAATTAAAACAATGGGCATTACATTCAACAATTCACTGTGATATACATTAATCAAAACGTTGAAAACGACCACATTCAAATCTAAAATGGCAATCCCATAAACTAATCTGCTTGTCGTAACAAAACCCATATATTAGATGGGTTTTAATCACATCTATAAAACAATATCGTCATAAAATTAATTTTTTTTAATTATGAACTGATTTTTGTAATTTCTAAAAAGATTTGGTATTTATCAAGATCAAACATTAATAATTTATTATTAATTACTTTTCTCTTTTAAATATTTAGTCCAACTCCAATACATCTCTTTTTTAATCTTCCTTTTGGAAAAAAAAAAAAAAAAGAAAAGAAAAAAACGTGCCACTCCAAAAATTCAAGATCCACAACTAAAAAAATCCTCTTATTTGTCCGTATAAATAACCTAATTACTCTCGATGAAATAAAATTAGGATTTTTAATTATCAATAGGACTATAAATCTATAAATAAGTGTGAATGAGAAATCCACTTCCAAAGTTTATGTTCCTCTGTTTTTTTTTTTTTTTTTGATCTGTAGTTTGCATGAACAAGTGGAATCCACTTATTTCCCATTGTCTACACGGATTAAACCATATGTGCAGAAAAATATTTGACAAAAGTTTTACACCCACTCACACGTGTGGGGCCCACTTGAATAAAAAATGAAAAAAAAAAAAAAACCCACCTCCCTCCCTACATTGTGTGTATTTGGTTTTCCTCTGTGAAACAATGCTTTTTGTACAAGAAGCATGGTTCTTATCTACACACACTCGTCCTTTTTTATGTCAATCATACATTGTCTTTTTGCATACTCGGTATAGGGAGGAACGAGACCAAACAATCTCCCTTACTAAAGGCAATAGCTTCTCAAGTTTCTCTATCTTTGGATAAAGCTTCCCATTGTGATTTTTCATCAAATCTCTTCTAAAGCCTTCTCATTAACTTAAATTGTATTGTTTACCAGACGACAAAATCAACAATATGCTAGCATCTAAGA
The DNA here is from genome assembly GCA_035079005.1 of Fraxinus americana. Lineage (NCBI taxonomy): Eukaryota > Viridiplantae > Streptophyta > Magnoliopsida > Lamiales > Oleaceae > Fraxinus > Fraxinus americana. The sequence goes on from CM068712.1 coordinate 3,546,685, forward strand.
GGTAGTTATTGAAGTATTTGTGTGAATTTTTCAATAACATATCACATTTCGAGAAAGTGGATAAATGTGATTTGCACCTTCTGGAATGATCATTTTCAGCTAGCCAATTCAACATATCCTATTTTTAATCTCTATCCTTCCCTTCCAATCCCTAAAATCATCTTTATATGTAGCTCGCGCAAGCAACCATCCATAAGTCATCCTTCAATATCATTACCTTGAAAATTTTCTTAAAGTGATCTATAATTGCAAAATTTTCAGCTAGCCAATTCTTAGCATAAACATGTCTCACGAAAAAAAAAAATGGTTATGAACTATGCAATAATTCAGCAATTATATTTTTAAAACCCTTTTGCATGTCTAACATTATTACTCACTCATTACTATGTAAACATTTTTCTAAATTGATCTATAATTGCAAAATTTAAAGTTAACAAAAGAGATCCCAATATATAGAAGACTAATACTATCCAATAATATTCAACTCAACAAAAGCGTGTTTCTACATTGATTTGATGCAAAAGTACATTCAAAATGCATCATTCAGAAATTTCAAGATATGACAACTCATTTTGTACGTAAATATACACATAAATCTTAAAATGTGACAACTATTGTACATATAACAACTCACTTTAAACGCGCATGCACATGAATCTTAAAAAATGACATTTATTTTATGTCTCCGTCAAAGGAATCATTAACAAACAAATTATTACATACAATTAGTTTTTTGACAAAACCTATAATTAATATTTGGATGTGAACAGTGTTGGAAAAGCAGAAAAATGAAAAAGAAAAAAAAATCCAAAGTTATAACGTATCAATTGGGATTGAAAGTTGTCGGGTGGAGCCCAAATCTTCTTGGTACATATAGGCAAAATTATATCCCCAAATGTTTTGTTTTGAAAAATCAAGTTTATAATAAATTTTTGGTAAATTAGATAATAAGGGATTTTATTAATTTGAATAATTAAAATTTTAATTCAATTAATTGAAGGGTCTGCTTTCCCTTTAGGATTATTCTAGTTGTACATAGATATACACATAAAGCTTCACATAATGTGAGTGGGGGTGGGACCCATACATGTAGGCAAAATTATATCCCCAAATGTTTTGTTTTGAAAAATCAAGTTTATAATAAATTTTTGGTAAATCAGATAATAAGGGATTTTATTAATTTGAATAATTAAAATTTTAATTCAATTAATTGAAGGGTCTGCTTTCCCTTTAGGATTATTCTAGTTGTACATAGATATACACATAAAGCTTCACATAATGTGAGTGGGGTGGGGCCCGCGATACTGTAGCATGGGCCCCACCCCCACTCACATTATGTGAACCCCCGCTGTGATATACATTAATCTTCCCTTTAATGTAATTTGGAGGGAGAAAAAGTCGCAGACGTCACACATTGGTTCGTTTAGGAAAAAGGTCACAATAAATAAATTAACCATCAATTCAGCAACAATTCTATGTAGTTTCGTATATACTTTTGTCCATAAGTCACGAATTCATGTTCATATTAGACTCATCTGCCCATTCAAATTATAATTCATTTTTTACTCTCTTTTTATTAACCACACATTCTCCAATAAAAAATATTACACATAATTTTTTTTCTTATTTTCTAACCACACATTCTTCAAAACAATGAGAATTACATTCAACAATTCGCTGTGATATACATTAATCAAAACGCTGAAAACGACCACATTCAAATCTAAAATGGCAATCCCATAAACTAATCTGATTGTAGTAACAAGACCCATATATTAGATGGGTCTTAATCACATCTATAAAACAATATCGTCATAAAATTAATTTTTTTTTTAAATTATGAACCGATTTTTGTAATTTCTAAAAGGATTTGGTATTTATCAAGATCAAACATTAATAATTTATTGTTAATTACTTTTCTCTTTTAAATATTCAGTCCAAATCCAATACGTCTCTTTTTTAATCTTCCTTTTGAGAAAAAAAAATGTACCACTCCAAAAATTCAAGATCCACAACTAAAAAAATCCTCTTATTTATCCGTATAGATAACCTAATTACTCTCGATGAAATAAAATTAGGATTTTTAATTATCAATAGATAATATGACTGTAATTCTATAAATAAGTGAATGAGAAATCCACTTCCAAAGTTTATGTACCTCTTTTAGTATGCAAATGATTGCATGAACACATGGAATCCACTTATTTCCCATTGTCTACACACACGTCCTTTTTTTATGTCAATCATAAAGTGTCTTTTTGCATACTCACTTGGTATAGGGAGGAACGAGACCAAACAATCTCCCTTACTAAAGGCAATAGCTTGTCAAGTTTCTCTATCTTTGGATACAGCTTCCCATTGTGATTTTTCATCAAATCTCTCCTACTGTGAAGCCTTCTCATTAACTTAAACTGTATTGTTTGCCAAGACGACAATATGCTAGCATCTAAGAGGTAGTTATTGAAGTATTCGTGTGAATTTTTCAACAAAATTCACATTTCGAGAAAGTGGAGAAATGTGATTTACACCATCTCGAATGATCCTTTTCAGTTAGCCAATTCAACGTATCCTATTTTTAATCTCTATCCTTCCCTTCCAATCCCTAAAATCTTCTTTATATGTGCACAAGCAACCACCCATAAGTCATCCTTCAATGTCATTACCTTAAAGATTTTCTTAAAAGAGTTAGCATACACGCGTCTCGCAAAAAAAAAAAAGGCAATGAACTATGCAATAATTCAACAATTATATTTTTTTAAAACCCTTTTGCATGTCTAACATTATTACTCACTCATTACTATGTAAACATTTCTCTAAATTGATCTAGAAGTGCCAAATTTAAAGTTAAACAAAAGAGATCCCTATATATAAAAGACTAATACGAAATAATGATATTCGACTCAACAAAAGCGTGTTTCAATATTGACTTGATGCAGAGTCGTTTTAAAATATATCATTTAGAAGTTTCAAGATATGACAACTCACTTTGTACTTGCATATACATGAATCTTAAAATGTGACAATTATTTTATGTATGACAACTCACTTTGTACGTATGCATGTGAATCTTAAAAAGTGACAACTATTTGATGTGGCTACTCTCCATCAAAGAAATGTCAAAGTAGATGTCAACAAACTAATTATTACATACAGTAAGTAACTTGACAAAAACCAACATTTAGTATTTAAATGTGAACTGTGTTGGAAAGTTGGAAAAAGAAGGAAAAAAAATCCGAAGTTACATTGTATCAAATGGAATTGGAAGTTGTTGGGAGTAGTCCAATTCTTCTTGGTAATGCTCTGTTTTGAAAAATCAGCTTTATAATAAAATTTTGGTGAATCAGATTTGAAGGGATTTAATTAATCTAAATAATTAAATTTTAAATTCAATTGTTAAAATGTTTTGGAGAGAGAAAGATCTCTTTACAAGAGGCAAACGTCACCCTTTTATTCAAAGTCACAAATTAACGTTCTTAGAAATATTTACGCTAAAAAACCACACGTCACAGATAAGATTTTGCTACTTGTATGTGTCGGGAGCCAGCTGACCACTGTGATAGGTGAGGAGAAAGCCAACATGTCTTTACCATGGCCTAGTGTAAATGTTATGCCCTAAATTCAATCAACTTTGAAACATAAACACTTGTAATATATATTATCAAGGCGTATTTATGACAATATCTATTATTTAATTAAATTAATATTATAATAAATTAAATAATAGAATCCGTATATTCAAGTGTTAGTGATTTGTTAATCACAAAGAGTTGTAATTGCGATATACAAATTATATATGACTGAATCTTAAATCGTTTATGGTCGTATGTAATAACGAGATACGGATATCGTTATTACGGATAGGCCATCATGTGTGGCATCTCTTACTTGTAAAGTAAGTAGTTGATCTCACAAGCTAAAATGTGGTGACATTTGAATGAACACGTGTATATTTTGTTATAGAACAAAACATTGGAGACCTGATGTGAGATTCCACGTGAATAACTATCTGAATGTCAGTAGTTAATCTCTAATGTTCGGTAGTGAAATTGAGAATTTGACTTGAGATCATCATAGTGCCTTATATGAGGACAGTCATACTTTGGTGATATTGGATGTTGCTCTGCCAAGGGTCGCTAATACAGCATCATTCGAGTATATCAAGAATCATACGAAGGTTGTAAATGATCAATAGAGGATTCGTCAATCTTAGATAGTAAGAGATTATGATCTACATTTTATCTAATTAAGTTGATAATGAAATTTTTCCAAATACATGGAATTTTTCCAAATAACTTTCACGATTAATATTGGCTTTATTGAGTTCGCAATAATTGATTCTTATTTCATGACAATACTTTCTCAAATACATGTCATTTCAAGGATGCCTAGCGGGTTCGCCATCCTTTCATGCGAGCTTATATGTTACTGCTCCCACAACCTCAATTATAGTATATGGTCTTTTTCATTTTTTACCAATTGACTTGGAGCTTCTTTTTTTTTTTTTTTATCTGCGACAAATACGTTTTTTAATACTAAGTCACCTGCTATTAAATTTTTCCTGCAAACCTTTTAGTTGAAATATATTTTGATCCTTTTCTGATACATTGCAAGCTTAACCTAAGAATCACCTCTCTTTTTCTCTAAGAGATCTATGCTCGCATTCATAGATTTTTTTTATTTTGTTCTTCATCGTACCCTATTCTTCTTATCGAACTTACGATAATTTCTATTAATATCATGTCCTCCATTCCATAAGGTGGGAAAAAATGAGTTTCTTCAATGGCGATTTTTGTGATGGTTCAGTATGCCCATAGGATTTATGTTAATTCATCAGCCCATAATTCCTTCACCGAATTGAGTTTCCTTTTTATGATATTTTTTAGAGTTTTATTGACAACTTCCACTTGCCCATTGATTTGAGTATAATATGAAGTGGAATAATGTATGCGGATACCCAACTAGTTACACATTGTTTTTAGCTCCTTTCCATGAAATTGTGTTCCGTTATCTAAAATTGTTGAGTTGGGCATTCCAAACTATCATACAATGTTCTTTCCATTTGAATTTACAAGTGTTGGCCTCAGTAATATTCACACGAAGTTTAACTTCTACTCAGTAAAATAATCCACTGCCACTATCATAAATTTCATACTAGACTTTTCCTAGAATAGTGGTCCTGCAAAGTCGATTTCCCACTTGGCAAAGGGCCGAGGCCATTGTTGGTTACCAACTCTTGTAGGGTCACTGAGGAATCGATGTGAACGTTTGGCACTTATCAACTTTCCTGGTACAGTTCATTGCATCATTTCTCATATTAAACCAATAAAATCATTATTTTAAAGCTTTGTTACGTTAAGGAGTGCCCACTAGCATAATTACCATATACGCATTCATGGATTTATTTCCTTATGTATGAAATCTCATCTCCGCTTATGCACCTGAGCAGGGAAAGTGTGTACCCTCGTTTGCATAAGATATCACATTGCAATGTGTATCTACAAGCTCTTATTTGCAATTTTTGTGCTACTTGTTTATCCTCATGAAGTATTTTATCCCTCAAATAAGAAATGATATCTTGCATCTATGAAGTTTTGTCCTGTATCCATAAGATTTCCTCTATTCTCTGGCCAACTAATGTTTTGGTAACGATTCTATTGAGAACTGTTTTAAGTAGCTCCGTATCTTTTGAACTTGCCACTTTGATAAGGCATATGCACACTCATTTTTCTTCCTAGGAATTTGGAAAAATTCAAATTTGCAGCAGCATTTTAGTAATTTCCTGGCTTTTACGAAATATGTAATCATTATTTTATCATTGGCTACGAACGTCCCTTTTATTTAGTTTACCACCAACTGTGAGTTGCTTTTTATTTCAATACTCCAAGTTCTTTTGTCAACCATAAGCATACCTATAGTGCTTCATATTCAGCCACATTATTGGTTCCTTTAAAAGTGAACATTGGTGCACAATTCAACTTGTGCTCTTCTAGTCTTATTAATATTATGCTTGCTTTAGAGCCGTATCTCTTGATGATCCATTCATAGACAACATCCACGTTCCATATCCGGGCATTTCCTCAAGAATTGGAACATCTGACAATTCTATAATAAAATCAGTTAATGTCTGCTTTTTTTATTGCAGATCGTCCTCTATAGCTTATCTCAAATCACCCCCAGCTCTAACGCATTAAGATTTTACAGTATTTATTTGAGCGGGGAATTTGTTAATACTTCAATACTATGACTTTGGAAATAAGGTCGAAGTTTTCGCGATGCCATGAATAAGGCCAGGGCAAGCTTTTTCTTATTTGGATACCTCGCCCCTGCTCCTTGCACGCCTTTACTCATGTAGTAAATTGGAATGCCTGCTTGCATTAATTGCTTCATTCGAATTTCTTTCCTCATTTCAACACTTGGAAGAAAGGAAACATTTGTCCATTATTCGAGATACAAACTCTTAAAGCAGCAACTTTTCTTGATAGGATTTGCACATCTTTTAGTTGGGATCGCATTTTTATGAGGGACTGATTTTTAGGGTTCGCTTCAGTACTTAGCTGATTGAACATATAACAAAGAAATTTTCCAAATTTTACTTCAAATACTCATTTGGGTGATCCTATATTTTCTTAATACATTGAAAGCGTCTTCTAAGAGTTTCAAGCGGTCTCCAGCCTAAAGTCATTTTACAAGCATATTATCAATGTACACTTCCATTGCTTTCCGATTTGGTCTTCAAACATTTTGTTCACTGACCTCTAATACGTTGCCCTAGCATTTTTTGAGCCCAAACGACATTACTTTGTAGCAGTATAGTCACCTGTCTGTCATGGATGTGATATGTTCCTCGATAGGCTCATACATAGGGATTTTGTTATATCTAGACTATGCATCCATAAAACTTAACAGCTTGTGTCCCACAATAGCATCCACTAGCTAATCAATTTTGAGAAGCAGGAAGCCGTCTTTTAGACAAGCTTTATTCAAGTCCTAAAGCCTTGACATGTTCGTTACTTTTCATTGCTCTTTGGTACTAGAACTGGATTGCATACCCAAATTGGATAATGAACTTCACGAATAAAACTATTTTCCAATAGTTCATATACCTCGCTTTTTAGTACCTTATGTTTTTGGGCACTCATTGACCGACGCCTTTATGTTTTAGGCTTGATCTTAAGATTGAGCGTCGAGGAGTGATAGGCAACTTTGGATCAATCCCTACCATATCTGCATGTTTCCAATTGAACACATCTGTGTTTGAGGTTAGGAAGTTATTTATCAAGTCTTTCATAGGTTTACACAACTCTTTGACAATTTTGAGAGTTTTGCTCGAATCTTCTAAGCTAACAGAAAATCTTTATCACTCTTTGACAACTGCTGCTTCTAATGTGTACTAAATTATGCGAGGGTCAATAGAGTCATCAATTTCTGATTTATCCTCGAGGTTACTCATTTCAACTATGGCAGCAATATTTCTAGGAGCTCCCATGCTTCATTTGTTGCTTTTATAGTTCATGTGTAAAATTCCTTGATTATATTTTAAAGTTATTTCGTCTTTATTGGTGGAATATCTCACATATGAATGATGGAGGGAGATAGTTGTGTTCGCCTGCTTCAAGACAGGTTATTCAGGGATTAGGTCATACGTGGATTTACCCTTAATGATGTTGAAACTCATGTATCCTTGATAGGCCTGGGATTCATTTCCTATCTTCACTAACAGAGTGGCCTGTCAACTTGGCCACTTCTGGTGAAGCGGGGAGGATTTGACATAGGAATCTGAAGGTTACTTTTTCTTATATGATCGAATGTTTCATGGTGTAGTACATTTTCTGTGCTTTCATTGTCCAAAAGTATGCAATGAAGAGGTTCACTGGCTATTTCTGCATGGATCATGAATCTTCAACACCTGAATTTTCAATTCTAGATTCAATAGATGTAATTGATGAGGTTAATGAATGTGCACTACTTGTAAGTTTACCTTTTCCCATACGACTTCCTTCTAAGTTTTGAGTTTACACAGAGCAATACTTGTCATTAGTGCTTTTAAATCATCGACCATATTTCGAATGTTCGAACATTTATTGTAGCATAGCTATTCTCTGGATTCTTATTCCTTGGTACTACAACTAATGGTTGATTTATCATTGCTCATTTTATTTCCTTCGATTTCAAGTCTCTTTCAGCTGAAGTTTCCCACTGACGACACCAGTTTTTTTAATGATACAAATTGGATCAACAAATTACTCATCTAGATAGAATTTTACTTATTAAACTCACTAGCTTGGATGTTCAAACAAGAGTAAAAAGTAAAATGAATATTTGAGATGGAGATATTTGAATTGCATGCCCTCTTCTTCAAATGAGGGGGCATATAGATATTTCTCCAAGTGTCGGGATGGTATGTCCATTTTCGCATTGTGCTAGATGACGGCCACTCGATGACTATCTTTTAACTGATTCGATTAAGAATTACGATTTTTTCACTTGTCCATGTACACATTATTGACAGTCTGTAACTAGGTCGTGTATGAAAAATGGTTTTTGACTTTTAGGCGAGTCTTCTACTTCTTTGTTCCATTCGTGTGTTTCTTTTTGATTCACAGATGAACAAATCTTGCGAGGTATATTCCTTGCTGAATAGTTATCAATTTTCCCATTACAATACTTAAATTCAACACAACTCCAGTAGTTCTCTTTTTAACTTCTTTTGGAAAAACAAAACGGGCCACTCCAAAAATCCAAGATCATTTGCAAAAAGAAAAGAAAAAAATTTCAAATTTCTCTCAAGAACACAACTATATCCTCTCTTATTCCTGATAGAAATGCTGATAATTACTGCTTTTGTCATTACAGAAACAAATTAATATACATACACTTTGTTTTATGACTTGACCAATAAATATTTTGATTTCCAAATTATTATTAACAAGGGCCATGATAAAGACAAGTTTTATCAAGTTTTTATTTGTTCTAAAATGCTAATCGAGTTACAATTGGAATGGGATCAAAGCATATTAGTCAGATTTGAGAGTGATGTTTTAACAAAATTTATGGTACCCATGGCCTACTTAGTACTTGCTTATCAATTTCCAAAATAGCCATTCGAGGCATGGAATGGTCAAGTAGGAGCAATACCGACCAAGTCATGAGGACAACCCATCTTAGACCTTAAGGTCAAAATAGAAAAAATGACTTTCAACTAGTTTGATCGAGTATTTAGAAAATCGATCGAGTTGTGATCATTAACTTTTTTTGTCCGTGTTGTAAAACAATCAAGATGCTAGAATTGTTCTGATACCAATTGTTGTGAAACAAACCACCAGATTGAGATGTTAAAGTTATATGACAAATAATAATGAAGTATACGATCAAACAAAATAATAATAAAGATAAGAATATGATAGGGGAATTAAGATATTTTATTGATTCAAGAATAATGGAGAAGAGAAAAAAATTACAATAAATCCTATAATTCTAGTAATATATTTTCTCACACCATAAAATTGTATAGAAGAACCTAGTATTTATAGGGAACAAGTAAGGGATATCCAAACCCTCCTAATAGAGTTGTTGATGAAGTAGGATATCAAAAAATCAAGTCCAAAACAAATTAAAACTCTAATGGGCTTCCAAAATAGAACTTCAACTTAACATAGGACTCTAATAGCATTCCAAACTGAATTTTTCTTGATATGCACTTCAATTAGAATTCTTCAATTACTTCAACAAATGAATTCAAGTCACACTCAAATTCTAACAATCTCCACCTTGACACGAATTCCACCAAAGAATGAATTGGCTTCTTCAACAATAATTGTTGACGTCGAAAATTATATGAACAAGATTCAAGCCAACTTAAAATGAAAATAAGAACTTTTTATTGATAACTACACATGAATTGCTAGTATAGCTAGTGGTGGTTATAAGTGCGTTATACTTGCCTTTGTTGAGGAGATATTTGAAATATGATATGTAAGAATACTAGTAAGTAAAAGTTCTCCCTCCTTTTCCTTTACAATCATTTTCTCTTTTATAGGAGAAAATATACATGCTTCATTAATTTCCTGTCTTATCATCTGCAATTCTGAGCTGGCGAAATACATATGTTGGAATAATTCAGTTAACTCAATGCGAACCTTACAGGTGAGCTTTAATAATTAATGAAGCAAGTCTTGAGAAAGGAGCTGGACTATTTGAGCAGGGCTTATGTAAGCATTGATGCAAGATTATTCCCTATAGATTTTTCTGATTGGCTGGTCTATAGATTGTGTCAGTGATCTTCAATCATTAGAATATCCTTTCCTTGAAAGACTACACAATCTTTCTGGGTATGCTAATATCCGAACTGACCTCACTCTACCGAGCTCACATTGTCACGTGCTCATCACGTATACCAATCCGATCTGACTGACCTCGGAGCTTGGCACATCAACAATAATAAAAATTAATTAATTTCTCCAACAAAACATAATACTCAATCTCTTCCATTGAATCCAAGCACTACTCTGTAAAATTATCTCAGATCTCAAAAAATCATAATGATTTTAAATTAATCAAAATGGGTTGTAACATACCCCAAAGCATAATCAAACATAAATGCTTTTACAGAAGGCCCCATGCTAGATTGTACACCTTCTATTCCACGTAAAGCATACTCAACAAAATCGACATCCACATACCCTTCTTCATTGGGCTCATTCTTTGCAATTGAATACAATGGCACCGTAGGTGATGGTGACAAAGCGTTAGTATCCATATCTCCTGAACTTCACTAAATTGTATTCTTTAAATTCGACCCTTAATAAGCTTCTAAAAGTATTGTACCAAACTGAATGTCCACCACGGTCCTAAACTTGTACTGATTGACTATTCTAAATTTTGCATAACCCTACAAGATGTATAACGGAGACATTTTATGTCCCTCCAATACAACTTGGGCACCTTACAAACTTTCAAAGTTCCACCTCCACCAAAAAACTCATAACCTTTTGAATCAAGGATGGACAATGAGATGCGATTCTTCATCAAATCTGGAACATGTCGAATCAAGCCAAGTGTTCTAATCATGTCTCTAAATGAAGAAAAAGAATTGGGCAACGAACACAATAGGATCAATGCTAAATCTTCTTCATCATACTCTACTTCCAAAGTTTTCAAATTAGCGACGATCTCCTTAAATACAGTCAGGTGATCAAGGCCAAATCTTCTGCCATTAGATGAGAGTATAAATGCTATTTGAGGTTCAATTTGCTTATCAGACTTTTAGTCATGCACTATTGCTCCAACCCCAACCATAAAATAACTACTGAATTCTCTTTCAAATCATCTTGAATAATAGTATTTGATAAATGAAGATGAACGTGAGAAACTGCCTTCTTATCTTTCCATAATTTCTCATTCGCAGTCAAAGTTGTGAGCATCCTGTCAATTCCTAGCAACACATCATCCAAATCCAGCTGTACGAATACTGCACGCATCTTAACCCACCATAGTGAAAATCTAGTGTTTCAATCCAAAAGTAAAATGACATACTTCATGGAAGCTATCACGAATAAAAATCTCGAACAAATCAAACATTGCACTCTTGTGGAACTGCTGAACCTGAAGCTTTGATACCAATTGTTGTAAAACAAACCGTCGGATTGAGATGTTGAAGTTACATGAAAATAACAATGAAATATATGATCAAGCAAAAGAATAATAAAGACAAGAATATGGTAGAGGAATTAAAAGATTTTACTGACTCAAGAATAATAGAGAAAAGAGAAAAATTACAATAAATCCTATAATTCTAGTAATATATTTTCTCATGCTATAAATTGTATAGAAGAGTCTAGTGTTCATAGGGAACAAGTAGGAGATGTCAAAACTCTCCTCGTAGAGTTGCTGATGAAGTAATATACAAAAAAATCGAGTCCAAACAAATTCCAACTCCTAACGGGTTTCCAAAATAGAATTTCAACTTGACATATGACTCTAATAGCATTCTAAACTGAATTTTTCTTGATGTACACTTCAATTAGAATTTTTCAATTATTTCAACAAAGAATTTGGGTCACACCCAAATTTTAACAATCTGCATAGACGTCCTAGTGGTAAGGGTGCAAGTGACACCTCTTCTTATGTCACTCCGTATTTTATGGATGCACAATGCATATTTTTATACGTCACCCCCTCTAGGCTTCGTCAGCAAGTTTAGGCCCTATAAGAGGGTGGAGGTCACTGGTACAATTGTTAATTACTCAGCATCCGACTTGACCATCAACGTCACAATAAAGAAGATAACCTCGCCACTTCTACAGGTGTTGTAGTGACCTAACCTCATCATCAAAGGAGGAAGAAAAAGATACAAGCATCCATGCTAATGTAATTAATCATTTCACATTCTCATCCTACAAAACCATTGGGTCTATAAACATTCTCCCAAGTAATTATAATTGCAAAAATTATGACAATGGGATCATGTTGAACAAATAGGTTATATAGGTAGTGTTTTCCAAATTGAATTATAAAATCTTAGAATTAGAAGAGATTGAAAGACCCTTCTTGTTCAAATGAGGGGGCATATAGATATTTCTCCAAGAAGGGCATATAGATATTTCTCCAGTAGTTCTCTTTTTACCTTCTTTTGGAAAAACAAAATGGGCCACTCCAAAAATCCAAGATCATTTGCAAAAGGAAAAGAAAAAAAATTCAAATTTCTCTCAAGAACACAACTATATCCTCTCTTATCCAGATAGAAATGCTGATAATTACTGTTTTTGTCGTTACAAAAATAAATTAATATATATACACTTTGTTTTATGACTTGACTAATAAATATTTTGCTTCCAACTAGTATGATTAATAAGGGCCATGATAAAGACAAGTTTTTTATTTTTCTAAAACTCTAATCGAGTTATAGTTGGATTGGGATCAAAGCATACAAGTCAGGTTTGAGAGTGATGTTTTAACAAAATTTATGGTACCCATGGCCTACTTAGTACTTGCTTATCAATTTCCAAAATAGCCATTCAAGGCATGGAATGGTCAAGTAGGAGCAATACCGACCAAGTCATGAGGACAAACCATCGTAGAACTTAGGGAATAGAAAAAATGACTTTCAACTAGGTTGATCGAGTATTTAGAAAATCGATCGAGTTGTGATCATTAACTTTATTTGTCCGTTTAGACGTCCTAGTGGTCAGGGTGCAAGTGACACTGCTTCTTATATGACTCCATATTTTAGGAATGAATAAGGACATTCTTTTATATGTAACCACCTCTAGGCCTCGTCAGCAAGTTTAAGCCCTATAAGAGGGTGGAGATCACAGGTACAATTGTTAATTACTCAGCATCCGACTTGACCATCAGAGTCACAATAAAGAAGATAACCTCGCCACTTTTACAGGTGTTACAGTGACCTAGCCTCATCATCAAAGGAGGAAGAAAAAGATACAAGCATCCATGCTAATGCAATTAATCATTTCACCTTCTCATCCTACAAACCATTGGGTTTACGTCTATAAACATTCTCCCAAGTAATTATAATTGCAAAAAATATTTGACAATGGGAACATGTTGAACAAATAGGTTATATAGGTGGTGTGTTTCCAAATTGAATTATAAAATCTTAGAATTAGAAGAGTTTGAAAGACCCTTCCTGTTCAAATATCATAATAGCTTTGACACTATTTGGCTTAGATAAAAATCGGTGTCTTTTTTTTTTTTTTTTTTAAGTTGTAAGTCTCGTTAAATGGACGATTAAAAAATGTGCTAGACCCAAAAAAAGAAAAAGAAGTTCTAGAAAATGGAGGCCAAACAAGGACTTTGTTCTTAATCCTTCGTAAAAAGTCAAACAATTTATCTATTTAATCGTTATTAAAAACCACATCCAAGAGTCCCTCTAAACCGTGCCAACAACTCACTCAGTATAATCTCCAATTTAGTCAAATTAAAATTTACAATCCTCCGTCATCTTCCCGATGCTCTCTAACTAGTATGCAAACTCCAATAAAATCCAGTAGTTGATAGAAGTGATGATTTCGAATAAACTGAAGAATATAAAATGATATCGTCTTTTGTTATGGGCATAAGCTAAACCTCAGTAATTTCCTCGTCATCTTTTTCGCCTGTTAAAATAATCCTTCGTATGTGTGAAATATTGGCAACTTAGCCCTTTTGCCGACTACTACATATCAAGCATGTTTATATTGCTATATTAAAATTGATTAAGTTAAACTTATTCCGTTCTCCAACCTCGTTTACTCATAATTAGTAGTCAACTTTTAACCGTAAATTAAAGTTGACTAATCAAATTGTTTTAAGTAAACTGAAGAAGACCGCGTTGTAAGTGTTTTGCCCTAGGTCCAATCAACTTTGGACATAAACACTTTTGAATATATATAATCAATGCATATATATGACAATATCTATTATTTAATTGAATTAATATTCTACTAAATTAAATAATAGAATCCGTAGATTCAAGTTTTGGTGATTTGTTAATCACAAGGAGTTGTGATTGTGAGATACAAATTACATATGACTGAATCTTAAATCGTCCGTGGTCGAAGTAATAACGAGATACGGATATCGTTATTACGGATAGACTATCGCGTGTGACATTCTTACTTGTGAAGTAAGTAGCTGATTTCACAAGCTAAAGTGTGGTGACACTTGAATGAACACGTGGATGTTTTGTTATAGAACAAAACATTGGAGACCCGCTAAGAGATTCCACATGGATAACTATCTAAGTGTTAGTGGTTAATCTCTAACGTTCGGTAGTGGAATTGGTCCTTTGACTTGAGGTCATCATAGTACCTTATATGAGGGCAGTCATACTTTGGTGGTGTTGGATGTTGCTCTGTTAAGGGTCGCTAATACAGCATCGTTCGAGTATATCAAGAATCATATGAAGGTAGTGAATGATCAATAGAGGATTCGTCACTCTTAGATAGTAAGAGATTATGATCTACATTTTATCCAGTTAAGTTAATAATGAAATCCTTGGCCAAGGTGAACTCATAAGTCGGAAAAGTGTTTTCGACGTACATTGACTTAACAGTGGGATAAAAGATATGATCGATAATTGAGATTGACACATATCCATATCTCATAATTGATCGGATCATATTGACGAAAGGATTGTAGTTTCACGGTAAATGAACAAGTTTGGTTTTGTCATGCTACGTGATATTTCCCGTCACATGTATTGCCCTGATACATTGCTAGATGTCAATCTGGGACAACGAAAGTGAATTAGTGATAAATTAAAAGGGGCGTTTTAATTTATCGATTTTGATTAGATCAAAATAATAATTCACATTGTTCGGTGTCGTGATCGGGAACCTAATGGGTCACACACAAAAGAGAATCAGAAGAATGAGATTTACCAATTAATTAATTGACAAATGTTGGATAATTAATTAATTGAGTTGTTTATTAATAGGCCCGAATTAATTAATTGGATTAATTAATTCATGGACCAGATTTAATTAATTTGAATAATTAAATATTGGACCGGGTTAAGTTTAATAGATGGGCCGAGCCCATTTGGACTTATATTAATAAACTACTAGAGTTTGAAAATAGCATGGATTTTTTATTATTCTTGCTAGCACAAGAAAAGAAAACTCTAGCCGTCATTCTTATTCTCTGTGTGGATCACCATTGGAGGCTGGACAATTGGACAGCTTGGATTGCAGATCGTGATCATTGGAGTTCAAGAAAAAACAAAAGAGTTTGTAGAATTCATCAAATGCATCATTCTCATCACAGTTTCTATCTAAACACATTGCAGATCCTCATTTGGGAATTGAAAATTGTTTTATTTCCGCTGTGCGTATTAAGTAAATTCCCAACACGCGTAAGGTTCCAAATTCTTGTCATAGTTGATGAACCACACGCTTTTGAAAAGTCGATGATATAAAGAAACATATACCAAAAACTCTTTCAACCCCCAACTATATTTTGTTTAATTAATTAGATGTAAAATCCAAAAATCGAATAGAAATATTGGTATCAATAAATTTCATAAGTATACGATATCGCAAATAATTAATGTTCAGTCGAAAGCTGACACTTTGTAATACGAGCCATCCAAAAAATCGTGTCGTGAATTCTCCAATGAATTCAACAATGAAGAAAACATAAGTGATTGACTATAAAAATATTGACCAAAGAATGAAACCTATGTAAAAAACGTTTGTCTCTTTCAAAATACTTTGCTTGTCAAACTGTGTTTCCTAGGTACAGTAGAAGCCTCAGCGGCAAAATTTTATGTCGCTGAAGTCCAAAATTTTGGTAGTGTTCTCAACTGAGATTTTGATAGATTTTAAAAGTTCTTCTAAATTTAAGATTCCAAAATCTAGATGTCCCCATCTGAAATTTTTATGGGTTTTAATGAAATCTATTAAAATTTGGACGTCCTCTGTAACTCATAAATTTATATGGATTTCATTAATAGGGGAATTTTAAAAGATTTGGATATATTTTAAACTTAAAATACATATAATAATCTATTTTGAAAATTCACCATTTTTAATAAGATTCTTATGAATTTTGTGAAAATTTATTCAAATCCACAAAATTCATTAGAATATATAATCTTTTAGAATTCATCAAAATCTCAATTCCTTTTTATCGGCATTTCTTTCTAAGAAAATCAAATACCCTAAAACCACGTATGGCATTGCAATAAACTATCAGTATTTCGAAAAGAGTCCACTAAAGAGTACCTCTGGCCAAATTCATGAATGTGTCATCAATAAACAACATATATCTTCTATATATTAAAAGTGGCTATGTAACGAAATTTCTTGTTTTTAACGGAAAAACTAATTGAATTTGTTGTTTTAACGGATTATGTAACGGAATTTCTTGTTTTAAATAGGCAGCTGCACATTATTTCAGTATTTTTATCATAACTTTGTATTCCGATATCCGATTGAGGCGATTCAAAATGCGTTGGAAAGCTAACTCATCTGACTACAACTTTGATTCAGACATCATTCTCCAATTCGATCACTTTTTATGCCAAAAATATGTCTCAATATGAAACTAAAACATCGGAGCATAACTTTTCGGTTGGAAATTGATTTGTGATCATCTTTTTGCCTAAATTTGATTCCATTGACGTCTTCCTTTATCCAATTGACTCCGAGCACTCTCAAATCTTCATCGTGAGGTTCGGCACAATTTTTAAGTATTTACATTTTAGTCCCCGAACTTTGGATCCCTTACAATTTAGCCATTTCTCCAAATTTGTCAACTTTTGCTTATTTTTTTCGATCTCACCAACTTTCATCACAATATCAAAATCACACATGTAATTATTTATCAATTACATAAACATTATATCATTAATTATTTAATTAACCAAAAAAATTATATCTTTATTAATAACAAATTAATGTTTAAACAAAACTATTAAATATAAACTACACAAACGTGCATTACACGTTGCTTGCACCTAGTATAATAAAATGGATTTAAAAGTTTGAATTATCGTTCCTATGATGACTGTATATTTAATTAGATCCCATTAAATTTGATCGAAATAGCAAAATTGTATAGAGATCGGTGATTGCAAAACGAATTCTACTTATCTAAATAACTACAAAACTATTAACTAAACTATGAAACTTTATAAAAACTCAATTGATTAAAAAACTATCAGGGATCTCGAATCCGCCTATATTCTTCCACTTTAATATGAATTCAAGAAATTGAAGACACTTATTTAGACTAGAAGATTAGTGTCCCTATTTTATTTAATAATCTCTCTCGAAAAATATTAAAATTAGGAAAATACTTCTCGTACATAACTATTTAGATAATATTTTACTTCTATGATAAGGTGTCAAAATGTAATTAGGGAAGTTATTTGATTGATGAGATTTTAATCCAATCAAATCTCACAACATCATCTTTTTTTTTTTTTTTGAAAAATGTGATTTATATAAAATCAAGAAAGCAAGTAACGGATACAAGGAGAAAATTTCTCCTACACAGTGCTCCCCTCAGGGAGTTTTAGTGCATCCTATTGCCAAAGAATGAGCAACCACCAAATCCTACCAAGTAACTACCAATCAGATCAATAGAGCTTCACTCCCCTAGTTCAAGCTGGCAGAGAATTCACCGTTCTATAATCCACCACTTGTTGCCGAGCCCTGTTCAGGAGCGAAGAAGGGTCTTCAAATGTATTGTCAAACACGAAGGAATTCCGCCTCTGCCAGATCTGATAAACCGTAGCAGTAAAGACCTCCATTTCCTCCTCAGATAGCTTGGAAAACATGAGACCCACAAAATCAAGGAAAAATAATGGCTGAAGGGCCATTTTCTGTATCTTGCGTGTACTGGCACCCCAAACATCCCTGGCAGATATACACTCAAACAATGCATGGACCACTGATTCCTTCTCCTGAGCACAAATCGGGCAAAGAGGGGACTCCCTGATATGTCTCCTGTATAAATTCAGATTTGTAGGTAAGGAGTCATGGGAAGCCCTCCACAGAAACATTTTTCTAGCGTTAGGGGCCGAAAGACTCCAAATTTTCCGCCATACCTCGTTATGAGAATTACTGTATGAACATTGGCCCATTGCTTCTAGATACCGCTGATTGATAAAGTGGTAACCACTTTTGACTATGAAATTCCCATCTTTCGTTCCCCTCCAAGAAGGTATATCCGGGTGACCACTAGGACAAATAGGAATCATGCTGATGAATTTTGCATTCGATTCATTGAAGATTTGATAGACTAAGAGCATGTTCCAGGAAATAGAATCAACGTTAAAAAGATCTCTCACTTTCATGTCCAACATCCTTGCATGTAGGGGAGGATGGATATGAGAATTGGAAGCTTTGGGTATCCATTTATCCAGTCCAATAATCACTGATGCGCCGTTTCCAATTCGCCAAAATAATCCCTCTCGCAATACATCTTTAATGCTGGAGAAACTCTTCCAGATGAAGGAAGCCTTACTTCCCACCTTACTGTGTAAAAAGTCTGATCTCCTGAAGTATTTCGCCTTTAACACCTTCGCTGCCAATGAGCTAGGAGTTTTGATTAACCTCCAGCCCTGCTTCGCTAACAAAGCTGCATTAAAGTGTTCGAAGTCTCTGAATCCAAGTCCTCCAGCCTTTTTTGAAGACCCCAGCAAATTTCATGGTAACCATTGCGTCTTCGTCTTTTCTCCTCTACTACCCCACCAAAAATTCTTAACAAGTCGATTGATCGCCTAGAGGATGGTTTTAGGCAGTTTGAATATACTCATACAATACATGGGGATGGCTTGGATAATAGCCTTGAGAAGGACTTCTTTACCAGCTAGAGACATAAATCTGACCGTCCAATTATTCATTCTGCTACGTATCGAGTCGAGGACCGGCTTGAAAGCAGTCATTTTATTCCTTCCAACATAGGCTGGCAACCCCAGATACTTTTCAATAGACAAAGCTTCCCTGACTCTAGCTGCAAAAAGAACAGCTTTCTTAATTTCCTGCCTGGTGTTACAACTGAAAAAGATGGATGTCTTTTCTATGTTAAGTCGTTGCCCTGACGCCTGTTCGTAAGAGTTCAAGAGGTAGGACAACCTCCACCATTCCAAAACATTTGCCTTGCAAAATATCAGACAATCATCTGCGAAGAATAAGTGATTAACTAACAATTTCCCCCTTTCGAACGGAAAGCCTGAAATAAACCCTTTCGCGTCTGCTTTATCCAGTAGGTTACTGAGTACTTCGGTGCAAAGAATAAAGAGGTAAGGGACAAAGGATCCCCTTGCCTTAGGCCTCTCGAGGGTTGGAACTGCTGTTTTGGCTCACCATTGATGAGCAGTGAATATTTCACGGTCCTCACACATAGCATTACCAGCTCTATCCACCTCTCCCGAAATCCAAGTTTCCTTAAGACGGCTTCAAGGAATGGCCATTCAATGCGATCGTAAGCCTTGCTCATGTCCAGTTTAAGTGCCAACCTTCTTTATACCCTTGAACTCGGTACTTCATGGAGTGTATAGCTTCAAAAGCCACTATAATGTTATCTGATATTAACCTCCCTGGGACAAATGCACTCTGGGCTCGTGAAATGATATCCGCCAAGAAGGGTTTAAGTCTGTTTGCCAACACTTTTGAGATGATCTTATAAAGCAAATTACACAGGCTAATAGGTCTAAAATCGGACACCGATAAAGGGTTCTTTTTCTTTGGGATCAAAACAATAAAGGTTTCATTTATTTCATTGAAACCTTGCTTCGTAACAAAAAGTTCTTTGACTGCCGCGCAGATCCCCTCACCAATTGAATTCCAGTTATCTTGATAGAAGCCAGCTGAGAACCCATCCGGGCCAGGGGACCCCATCGGATCCATCTCAAATAGAGCTCCCTTCACTTCCTCATTGGTGCAAGGTCTCTGGAGTTTGTCGTTAATTTCATCAGATACCTTGACGTCAAGATCCTGAATCACTTCTTCAATACCGGTTGGAAAAGAGGATGCAAATAATTGTTGGTAGAAGTGTTGGAACGTGATGCCAATCTCATCCTGTGAAGAGGACATTTCACCCCTAGCATTCAGAATTCTGTTGATGGTATTTTTTTTCTTCCTTTTGGATGCACTTTTGTAGAAGAAAGAGGTATTCTTGTCCCCGCACTTCAGCCACATTTGTTTAGAACGTTGCCTCCATTTAATTTCTTCATCTGCTAACAATTCATCGACTTGATTTTGAATATCTTTGATCCTCCCGTTCAAGTCCTCTTGGTTAACATTCTGCAATGATTTAAGTTTCTGTATATTAACTTTAAGCTTCTTCTGAGCTTCTCTTGCATTAACCCGGGCCCAGAGTTGCAGTCTCTCCCTGCATCTCATTAAACCCTTTCTGAACCAACCCAACCCACTGCTTTGTCTCCCTTGGTGAGACCAAGAGCTTTCAATGATGTCTTTACACTCTTGTTTCCCAGACCAGACCGCTTCATACCGGAACACCAAACGGGCTTTAGGAGTTAACTGATTAGAACCATGTGTACACTGGATTGATAGGGGGTTGTGATCTGAGTTAATGACTGGGAGCACCTGCACCTTACAAAAGTTGAACAAGGAAGAGAAAAATGCATTTGCAAAGGCTCTGTCCAGCCTTTCCTTAGTAAAGTGCATCCCTTCCCTTTTATTGCTCCATATGAACTTAGAGCCAACATAACCCAAGTCATTAAGTTCACAGTTGTCAATTACCTTGCTGAAAATTTTCATTTGGGAAAATTGACGAATAGCTCCCCCTGCCTTCTCATCTTGGTTGAGGATCTCATTAAAATCCCCCATAATGAGCCATGGAGACGAGCAAATCGGGATAAGTCTTCTCATCATCTGCTAGCTATCCTGCCTTCTGTTTGCAATTGGGTTTCCACAGAAACCGGTTAAGACCCAAGGGGAACAAGAATCACCATCCAAGATTTCAAGAGAAATATGGCAAAACGAGAAGTTAAGGATAGAAGCTTTCGCCTCCTCCTTCCAGAAAATAGCCAGGCCACCGCTCCGCCCGACACAGTCCACCCCAAAACAGTTTTCAAACCTTAACTTAACCCTAATCCTTTCCAATTTGCTGCTATGGATTTTAGTTTCAGAGAGAAAGACCACATGTGGAATCTTCACCTTCACCCAATAGTGAAGTTCACGAACTGTCTGAGGGTTCCCGAGCCCTCGACAGTTCCAACACAGCAGATTCATGACAAAAACGTAAGAGCCCAACTCGTCTATAGATCGAAATCCAAGAGGAAAGAAAACTAGGAGAACGAAAGAACCCTAGAGAGAAAACCTCACCTTCCGGAGGACAGTTCCACAACATCATCTATTGGTAAATCATTATATAAATTGTTGTATACATGTAGCTGTTAAAACTATCATCACATAATACATCATCATATTTCAATCGAATGTTCAAATCTTTACGGCAGGTGCAAGACAACATTTATATTGGAAAACAAATGTCATGTGGAGACAAAATTATAGTATGCTCTGTCATCCCTCTAAAGGTCCCGTCCGTATATTGTAAAGGGGATCCACATGGAGGAGAACCACTTCTTGAATGTTTGACTCAAGTATGTATAATTTTTAATCACAACCGATTTACTTAGGTGACAAATCAGGAAGGGAAGGCCACCACTCCTCAGAATTTGTCACGCAAAACTTGGATACTTGAGTTATAAAAAATAAAAGATTGAAAATAATCTTGAACTCTTGAATCTCTTCAATAATTCTTGAATAGTCATCTTGTATCTTCTTTTTCTTTCAAAATCCAAATTGTGATTGTGAATTTAAGCCTTTTCTCCCGTTTTCTCCATATGGAAAAACTCTATTATCCAAAGATTAGGTTAGAATTCACTTCACAACTGTCTACATAGAATTCTAATTAGAACAGGAAAGAAAGTTTGGGCTACATAACCATGAAATTACATGATAAATGGATTGCGATCACATGGTTCAATCCTTGAACATCCTAGTGCATATTTTCATATACTTTTGATCACACAAGTCCACCTTGCGTTCGCAAAGTCAACTTTTTTCTTCACTATTAAGTTAGTCGTTGAAAATCTTCTTCGGTCTTGCTCAAGTTTTTTGTATTTGCATTGTAGATCCTTCATCGTCCATACCCTTTACATGTTAGTATCCGTCTTTTCTAATTTGTTCTTCTTTAGTCTCATTCAAGGATAAGTGTATAAAAATACAATTATCAAATACTCTCAAACTTAAACTTTTGTTCGTCTCGAGCAACATTATATACTTAACACAAGAAAAAAATAATCAATGTATTAGATAACATATCATAATCTTCTCAAATTTGAAACTGCTCAAGTATTTCAATAAATGTTGGTAAGTCATGCTACCAAAACCAATTTTACTTATTCAACGCTCAAGATGTCTACGTGTTTATAGTCAATTCAATCACCATAAACATTTAGCTTGGTTATATCCAAACATCAATGGTCAATTATTTCCTTTCTTTCTTGTAAAATGCAAACCCAAACTTATTATTCTATCTCTCACTAGGGATATTTATTTCTAAGGTTGCTCAAATACCAAATTGTTTTAGTTTTATCAATGCAAAGTGCTTCTTCCTAAACTTTTACTTCTTTCGGGTCATGAACTAATGTAATTAGGGGCGGACACACATGGGGTCATGTGGGGTCGAATGACCCCACAATTTTATTTTATTTTTTGAGTTTTTTTTTTTACCTTCTGGGTTTTTTTTTTGGTTGCTTCCGGCCCAAGACCTACCCACTACCCCGTCCAATCCATAAACTTAAAAACCTCAGGTCACTTCATTCATTTCCCTCGTCCAGTCTCTGTTAATCTCCTCCAGGCGGCGCTGTGTGCGGTGTGCCTCTGCCCTCCAGTGTTATCTGTCTTCGAGGCTCCGTCGTCCTTTCCCTCCGGTGTAACGGCGTTGTCTCATGTCTGCCTCTATAAGTTAACTCTATTGTCCTCGCCTAGTCGCCCTCAGCGGCAACCCCTCACTCCTCAACAGGTACCATATGCGGTCTGCGGATATGCCCTTCATGTTTTAATAATTTTTTCAAGTATTACTTTTTCATGCTGAGAGCCTGAGACTGAGATATATTCTATGTGTTTTGGAATTTGGGTAATTAATTTTCAAAAATAGAATGCAATTATGCAAGTTTAAACCGAATATTAATCCCTATTTAGCCTTGAGGGTTCTAAATTGGGGTTTTATATGGCGTGTAAATTGTAATGATGAAGTGGATGAATTTTGCTTTATTAGAAATAGTGAGAATAAACTAATGAAATGTTAATTAAACATCGTGGCTCCTTATTGGCTTTTTTCAGTTTTTGGGGACAATATGTGTAGATTATTGATTTGGGAATTTACATTGCTAATGGTTACCAAGTCCACGATTGAAATTTGGGTATTGTTGAATTGAAATTGTTGAAATTTGGGTGTTTTTGTTTATTATGAATTTAACGTTATTTTTTTGGTGAAAAATGGGCATCCGTTTTTTGGTTGTAAAGGAGGACAAAATGTTTTTAGTCAAACTTTGTGTCAGATTCCAAATTAATGCCCATTTTCCCATTGAGAATTATTTTCGATTTTGCCCTGACAAATTAATTACAATTTTCCACAAATACCCTCGTCCCTTTGCAACTTATTCATACTATGAAAGGGCATTATTGGAACAAATATTTTAATTGTTGGAAAGTACCAATTTAATGCAAGTGGGAAGGGACAATTTCTGACGGAATATGATAGATTCGGGTGATGGGTACCACTTTTTTGAAAAAGAAACCGTAGAAAAATGAATTTTTTGTGAAAAAACAGGTGTCAAACGTGCACGAAATATGGTATTTATTTGTTTATTTATTTATTTATATATTGAATTTGTTTTTCAATACATAAATAAAACATGTTGGCTACAATTTTAATAGCGTATTGACTTGTTTTCGTTAATGATATGTAGTTTTAAATATTTTTGAACTCTCATTTTTTACCCCACAAGACAAATGGTCTGGATCCGCCACTGAATGTAATGTCTTTTATTTGGACGAATAATTAGGATCAGACCCCTAGTTTATGATTACTTTCCAAGTTCTATGCGTTAGCAAAAAATTACCCACACTAGTATTCAACAAGCACGAAATTAATATATATGTCAATAGCTCCAAACACCAGATTACCCCCACACTAGTATTTACTCGAGCTATTCTTTCAAGGTAACCAACCTAATTAAAAACATAGTGATTGTCGTGACTATTGCACTCAAAATATTTTAAGCCAATATGGGTAAGTATTAAAATAACAAAAGTAGCATGACTTAGTCATAATTCATGAATCATCAATAATTTCAAACAATATCATTATTACTCATCAAGATCACATTACATGAACACAAACAAACAAACAAACAAACATAGTAGAATATGAAGTTACACTCCCAAAATTGAATTAAACATTATCATCAATGTAAAAAAGACTATAAACAGAACAAAAGAAAATAAAAGGGTCTTGAGGCTTGTCGGGTGTGTGTCAAAATATGTATTCAGAAGATTCATTTGAAGTCTTGCCCTTCCCATTCTCCATTTTACATGTAAATAATATCAAAAGTGTAATTGAGAACTATGCGAACGAAGGGACGACGAAGCAAGAGATGTTAGGGTTTTCAAACTCCATTGTTCAGTCCCTGACAACTTCGTGAATCACTGTTGCAGTTCATGTTATCTGACATTCTTCACTATTGTGAGCTCCCCTACAATTTTTACAGACTAAGAACATTGTTTGCACTGAATATAGATTCCATCTTCGGCTCAATAGCACTAGATCACCATGTCTCAAATTTCGAATGCAAGAAGTCTGCCCGAAAATAGAGTCAAAAATTTCATTCGCTAAATTCCCAAAACTATACGATATCGCAAACAAATAGTAAAGTGGGCCAAAGAGGTCGAAATTTCGTTCTGATCAGACTGTGTATTCAATTAGATCTTGATTACTTTTAATTGAAATAGCAAAATTATATAGAGATTGGTGATTGTAAAGTAAATTCTATAACTAATAACTATATAAGAAAACAAAATTAAATTATGAAGCCATTATGAAAGCTGAATTAATTAAAATCTCCAATACCTCGAATTCCCTAATATTCTTCCAATTTAATATCAATTCAAGAAAATGACAATACTTATTTAGACTTGACGACCAATGTTCCAATTGAATGTCTATCGAATAATATTAAAATTATTCTCATATATGAGCTTACTATGAGCCTGTCTGGGAGGACTTTTTTTGTCAAATTTTAATCCTATTTTAGATCGTTGCTCACCCACCAACCTGAATTGTTGAGTTTGGTGTCTCACTGTGCTTCCTAGGGAGTGCCATCAAAAAATCAACTCCATTTGGCAAAAAGTCTTTGCTAGACACAGCTTATATCTCTATGAATAATATGAATACGTGAAAACAAATTGAATCTTACAAATATTCATCTAAGATCATGAAAATATAAGATACATCTCTATCATCTGTTGGACTTTACAATAATTGTTACTATGTGTTCAAATTCTTATTTATTCTCTCGAAAAAATAGTAGCCATAAATCTATTCAAATATTCTTCGAGTAATTGAAACATTAAAATCATAACAACCATTAAAATAAAACAAATATTGAACCTCAAAATCTTGGAATTAAATCTGAAATTTCAAAATATAGGGTTCATATTTGCCCTAATATCGATATATACAATTAGCCGAGTATCATGAAATTACACAAACACAATTTCGAATGATATACATCACATAAATTTCAGTTATAGAAAAAAAAATGAAAATAATTTTAGCCCCCGTTTGTTTCCGATTTCAAGCAAACTTTATACCGTTGCTCCTGTGTTATAGTCACAATATTTGACTTCTTTGTGTCATAGTGGGCCCCACAATTTTGAAAAAAAAAAGGGTCAAAAAAAGCATTTTCTTAATGAAATAATTGGAAACAAACTCTTGAATCTCTTCAACAATTCTTGAATAATATTCTTGTATCTTCTTACAAAGTCCGAGCAAAGATATAAAATTTGTGTATTAAAACGTGTTTGTGAACCGAAGCTTCTTATTCCTTTTTATCCAAATGAAAATCTCTACTTATAGTTCAATTTTTCTTACGAAAGAAAATTTGGTCGGTCCGTACAACCATGAGATTGCGTTGTTGAATTTGCAATCGTATAGGGCACACCTTGCGATCACAGGGATCAACCTTTTTCTCCATATTTAGTTAGTCCTTCAATGTTGTATTTGTTTCATATCCTTACATGTTAGTCCCCATCTTGCATAATTTGTTCTCCTTAAGTACTCATTGTTCAATTTATGCTCAAAATGTATTTAAATCTGGGTTTTACCTAAAACTAACAAAATTATGCTAACCTCATTGTCTATGACTTGTCAAGTTTAATAGCATGATTAAGAGGGTGTTTGGTAGGAATTAAAATTAGATTTTTAGTAGATTGCGATAGGATTTTTTGAAATGTATAGTTGAAAAGTTGTAGGACCCATGAAAGATGTGGTTAATATTAATTGTTTTGACTTTGACTTGGATTAAAAATTAAAATCAAATTTTAATCCAAACCAAACAGCGGCTAAGTGTCTAAAAATAAACTTATCAATCATCCAACTTTGAGTGAAGTCTCCATCAGGTCACTCAACTTTATAAAGTTTTAATCAAGCCAACAAACTTTAACTTTATTTAAAATCTAGCCACTCTTAGAAATCGTAAATAAAATTGACGGGATTCTTCAATGTAGACTTCAAAATTGGAGGAACATTCACGGCAACCTCACTTGGCAAGACTTTTTAATCCTTAATTTCCCTCCTTTCCCATAGTAGTCTTTACCCATTAGATTTTTTAATATTCATTGAGATTTGTTGACTTTGTATACCATTCTGTCGTAAATAGTTCATTTTTCAAAAGCATTATCATCATGAGTAGGTATACATTAATGCCAATAAATTTAACCTCCAGCATCTTCATCCTATGTGGCATTTCATCTAATTTCTACATCCACATATTCTAATCCCGTCGTTAAAGGTAAGTCTAATAATTATAAAATATATAATTCACATATAGGATTTTGAGTTGCAGCACTTAATAAGGTTAATATTTTAAATTGAAAATTCAAGTTTCAATCAAATTAAGACACTTAAATTAACGGACAACTTTCAAGATTGATCTGCTCAAAACAAGAAATTAACTTTTTAAGATGAAACTCTATATTTTAATACTGGACTATGCTACACGTATCGAATTATTTTACAAAATCTCTTATCGACTACTCACAATAAAGGGGTGGAGACCACATCTTGAGATTTTTTTATTCACATGGGTCCGCGTGCATGTGAGGGAGGATAAACTATTCAGTAAATTTTTATATGCTTGTTTGATAGTTGATGTGGTCAATATGGGATCGACCCCGAGCACGAGGACTTGCAATGTCCCCCTTCCTTTGAGAGTAAGGCGTGAGTCCTCGGGTTGTATCGTCCTCGGCATAATGGACTGTGGAATTCCTCCTCCTTCTCCTTGCTCGAATAATGCTCGAGACCAACAAGCATCTCGAGGACTACGTTCGCCAGATTACTCTAAAAACCAAGATGGGAGTCGTCGGGATAAAAGGCCTCGGGATATTTACTTTACCAAATCCAGCATACTCCTTGACCATGTATCGCCTGTCTTCATTCATATAAGATCCCTAATCCTACGCGGACACCCCAACCTAAGAATCCTAGATCACAAAGGAGTCTTATCCTTGGAAACAACTTCGAATAAGGTAAGTCTAAACTCCTACTTACATTCCAATACTTACTCCTAGAAACAAGGAGACGAATCCTACTTAAACTACACCACCTACTACTATAAATATGGCATTCTCATTCATTATCAAGGTACGTTTTTCACACATATATTCAGCAATATATTTTCTCAACTTCCCAGTCTGACTTGAGCATCGGAGGGGTGACGAGGACACACCTCGACGCCTTTGTTTCAGGTACTGGAAGATCTTGTTCATGATCAATCTCAGTGATCAAGCTCGGGATTCAACAGGTGACGATTTTTGGTAAGATCATTGGCGCCGTCTGTGGGAAACGCTACCAAAAGTCATGGTGAATACAAGTTCAAGCCGTCTTCCAGCAAGCTCATCCGCCCCGGACGAGCCCCCCGCCCCGGAGCGCCCAATACACCAAGGAGAGTCGTCAGTTATGCCAGCCCCTCAACCAGCAACGGTTACTGCTGGAGCATTCGAAGAACTCCGCCAGCAAGTTGCTACACTAACCCAGTTGCTGATTGGGAGGAATACAACCCAGGATCCAGCACCAGAGCGTACACCGGTTCCTCCGGAAGAGTTCATGGATGATGCTCGAGCTCGGGATAATCGTCAAGCCCACGACAATGGTGGGACTCGGGCCTCGGGCGTACCCTCGATAGCCTCGGCCTCGAGATTGGTGGCTATGGACTCAGGAGAAATAGCCCGAATCATACAGGATGGGATTACGGTAAGACTACAGAAGAATACCAAAGGAATGACGGGGTTCATCCCTAGCACTCCTTTTACACCAGAAGTCCTTTCCTACCCCCTCCCGGACAAGTTCAAGTTCCCTCGCGTGAAGGAGTTTGATGGGACCACTGACCCCATCAACCATCTAAATGTGTACACGGACGTCATGAACCTACAAGTGGCACCAGATGCAGTAATGTGCAAGGCCTTTCCCCAGACTTTGACGAACGCGGCTAGGGATTGGTTCGCTACGTTGGAGCCTAATTCCGTAGCATCATTCTCTGACCTTGCTGATAAGTTCTCCGCCTTCTTCGCAAGTAGTAAGCGCATCAGGAAGACTGCGGCCACCCTCATGCAGCTCCGCCAAGGCCCGAATGAGACTCTACGTAACTTCATGACTAGGTTCAACGGGGAAAGGTTGCAAATACCCAACCTCCACATCACAGCTGCTGTTTCGGCTCTTACGTATGTGGTTAAGTGTGAGGCCTTCAAGATGTCTTTGTCTAAGACACCACCAAAGTCCGTGACTGAGCTTCTTACCCGAGGAGAGAAGTACATTAATATGGAGGAGGCGATGAAAACCATCCCAAGCTCTGAGAAGACCCAGCTGAAGAGGTCGAGTGAACCAAATTTGAGGATGATTACAGTAGGGGAAGGCCGAAGCCTGATGGGCCACCAGGGCCCTTTACCCGCTTGAACACGTCAAAGACCAACATACTAATGGAGATCAGAGACATGAAGGAACTTAAATGGCCCCCGAGGTTGCGGTCTCCACCCGGAGCCCGGGATAAAACCAAATACTGTGACTATCATAAAGATCATGGGCACACCACAGAGGAATGCTTGATGTTGCAATGAGAAATTGAGGCATTAATCAGAAGGGGATTCCTGAAGGCTTATGTTGGGAATGACAAACGTCCGAGGAACGACTACAATAGAGGAAAGACCTCGGGCTCTGGGGAAAAGAACAAACAAACAGCAGGAACGATCAACATTATTGTTGGTGGGATAGCGTCGGGAGGCGATTCACACAATGGGTGGAAGCAATATGCCCGACAGTACGGGTCAGTCCAGGGGACCAACCTCCACAGCACAGAAGACATTACATTTAGATCCAAAGACTCGGAGGGCATAACGTATCCTCATGATGATGCCTCGGTCATATTCGCTATAATAGCCAACTTTGAAGTCAAAAGAATACTTGTGGATAACGGAAGTGCAGCCAATGTACTGTCCCATGACGCTTACATGAAGATGGGAATTTCTACCAACCAGCTGAAGATGGTCAAGACCCCCCTCCAAGGGTTCGGAGGCGGAGCGATTATCCCCGAAGGTATTGTAGACCTCCCCCTAACCCTGGGCTCAGCCCAGAGACAGTTAACAGAGATCACACCTTTCCATGTTGTCCGAATGCCAGTGCCATACAACGCCATACTTGGAAGACCACTATTGAACAAAGTCAGGGCCATAGTGTCCACCTTTCACCTCGCTATGAAATTCCCAACAAACCATGGCATAGGATTCGTGCGAGGGGATCAGTCAGCGGCGAGAAAGTGTTATGTCACAAGCATCCAAGGATTGAGCACTAACGTCATGCAATTGATGGCCAGTGAGCTCGAGCTCGAGCACGACAGACTTGCCCCCGTGGAAGATGTGGTGGAGGTCGAGCTCGAGCATGATACGAAGGTAACCGTCGGCCGGGAGCTTGATGCCTCGTTGAAAGAAGAACTCGTCAAGTGCTTATCCCGCAACATTGATGTGTTCGTATGGAAGGTTGAAGACATGCCTGGGATAGATGCTGACGTTATTGTCCATCGCTTAAATGTGAAATCTGATGCCAGACCTGTAAAGCAGAGGAAGAGGCAATTTGCACCAGAAAGGAGGGAGGTTATACGCGAGGAAATCCACAAGCTCATCAGTGCCCAATTCATTAGAGAAGTTCAATATCCGGATTGGCTCGCCAACGTTGTTCTTGTGAAAAAAGCTAACGGAAAGTGGAGGGTGTGTATCGACTTTACAGACCTCAACAAAGCATGCCCAAAAGATAGTTATCCTGTACCTCGGATCGACAATTTGGTGGATAGCACCTCGGGTCATAAGTTATATAGCTTTCTCGATGCTTTCTCAGGCTATCACCAGATCCTTATGGCTGAAGAGGATCAGGAGAAGACGTCATTCATAGCGGACTCCGACATCTACTGCTACAAGGTCATGCCGTTCGGCTTAAAGAATGCAGGGGCGACATACCAGAGGCTCATCAACAAAGTGTTTGCTAATATGATAGGGAAAAACATCGAAGCCTACGTTGATGACATGGTGGTCAAAAGCAAGCAAATGAATGAGCATATCACCGATCTTGAGGAAGTATTTTCAACAATGCGGAGGTATAAGATGAAGTTGAACCCGATGAAGTGCGCTTTTGGGGTGGCGTCGGGAAAGTTTTTGGGATTCATGATCACTCACAGGGGAATGAGGCAAATCCGGACAAGATACGGGCTCTGATTAACATGGAATCACCAAGGAACAAGAAAGAGGTGCAGAAGTTGACAGGTAGGGTTGCAGCCTTGAATAGATTCATGTCTAGAGCGGCAGATAGGTGTTTTCCCTTCTTCAAAGTCCTAAGGGGCAATCAGAACTTCACTTGGAACGAGGATTGTGAAAGAGCTCTTCAGGAACTGAAACAAACATTGGCAGCCCCTCCAGTCCTCAAAAAACCTGAGCCCGGGGATACGTTATACTTGTACCTCGTCGTGTCCCAAAATGCAGTGAGCGGGGTATTGATGAAAGAGGTAAAGAAGGCTCAGCAACCCATCTACTATGTGAGCAAAGTATTGATGGACGCCGAAATGAGGTACACATTGGCAGAACAACTGGCCCTGGCACTAGTTATGGCAGCTCGGAAGCTACGGCAATATTTCCAGTCACACCCCATTGTAGTTCTCACTAACCAACCACTCAGGCAGATACTCCAGAAGCCAGACGTCTCAGGTAGATTGTTGAAATGGGCTATAGAGCTGGGAGAATTTGATATAGAGTTCAAACCCAGGCCATCTATCAAAGGACAAGTGTTAGCAGATTTCATTGCAGAGCTCACCCCGAGGGCTCGGGGACCAGGGGACATCCCGACGACTCCGGCGGACCCGTGGGAGATATTCGTAGATGAAGCATCTAACTCGTTGGGCTCGGGTGCAGGCATTATCACCAACAGCCCGGACAAACTGACCGAAATTCAATGTGCCCTTAGGTTCGAATTTGAGGCCACCAACAATGAAGCAGAGTATGAGGCTGTGGTCATTGCTCTAGAGCTCGTTAATAGTCTGGGAATAGAGCATGTCAAGCTATTTAGCGACTCGCAACTCGTGGTAGGGCAGATTGAAGGGACTTTTGAGTGGAAGGATGAAAAAATGACTATGTACTGTTTAAAAGTGCATGACCTGCAGAGACGATTCAGCGATTGTCGGATTCTGAAAATTGCCAGGGCTGATAATGGTAAAGCCGACGCGTTATCGAGACTTGTTTTCATGGGAGTAGATGGGCTCGATAAGACTGTCCACATCAAAATTGTGACGGAACCAAGTATATGTCAAGAACAGATAGTTATGGACATTAACAATGAGCCCTCTTGGATGGACCCTATAGTTGAGTTTGTAACTAATGGGACTCTACCCGAGGATCCAAGGGAAGCTAGAAGTATCCGATCCAGAGCATCTAGGTACTGCATGATCCAAGGAGTCCTCTTCCACTGGAGTTTTACGCTCCCATACCTCAGATGCCTCAGACCCTCGGAATCAATGCAAGCTATGACAGAAGTTCATGAGGGAATATGCGGAAACCATCAGGGAGCCCGTGCTCTTGCTTACAAACTTATAAGGTATGGATATTACTGGCCTACCATGAAGAAGGACGCTTCGAACTACGTAAAGAAATGTGACAAGTGTCAAAGATTCGGTAATGTCATCCATACTCCAGCTGAAGAGCTCACTACCATATGTTGCTCTGCCCCTTTCGAGCAATGGGGGGTGGACATCCTCGGGCCATTCCCGATAGCAAGAGGACAAGCAAAGTTCGTAGCAGTAGCCGTGGAGTATTTTACTAAGTGGGCAGAGGCGGAACCTCTGGCAACCATATCAGAGCCCAAGCTCAGGGCGTTCATCTGGAAGTCCATCATCTGTAGGTTTGGGCTGCCAAAGGTGCTCATCACTGACAACGGAAGACAATTCGACAACGCTAGATTCAAAGATTTTTTTGCCAACCTCGGGATAAATCATCGCCTAACCTCGGTCGCGCACCCCCAAAGTAATGGTCTGGCTGAAGTGACCAACCGCATTATACTTCAGGACCTTCGTACAAGGATTGAAGGTGCTCATGGTAACTTGCCCGATGAGTTGCCTTCGATAGTATGGGCTTACAGGACCTCGCACAAAACCACGACAGGGGAAACCCCATTCATGCTAGCTTTTGGAGTGGAAGACTCAATCCCCATTGAAGCCAGCCTACCATCACTTAGGCGCTTGGAGCACACTGCCGGGGAGCACACTACTGAACATCTCGACCTCCTGGAAGAAGTACGGGAACATGCCGCGCTGCGAATAGCCTCCTACCAAAACAGAACAGCCCGGCACTTCAATAGCAAGGTCCGGCCTAGGAGATTCAGAATGGGAGATCTAGTATTTAGAAGGGCCGAGGCCGCTGGTCACACCCCAGGTAAGCTCGGTCCAACATGGGAAGGACCATTTGAAGTTGTCCGACAAGTTCGGGGAGGAGCATACAGCCTCCGAGACACATCGGGAAGACCACTGCCGAGACCATGGAATGCCGACAATCTCAAAATTTATTACAAGTAAATATCATGACTTTCATCGTATTACGGGCATTATTTTCTTCTTTATTTTTCGGGCTTGCACGCCCAATGCGTTTAGTTTCAAGAACTTTCATCAGGCTTGCACGCCCTCTGCATTTTTCGAAAAATCACTTTCCAAGGCTTATGAGCCCATGTTTACTCTAGAACACCCAAGTTTGTATTAAACTGCTGTTGGTTTTTTTTCCCAACAAAGATTTGTCAGAAAGTATTCTTCCCGAAGATGACCTACTTGCATGATCTCCATAAAAGTCCCGTCACCAACGGGCCCTCATGGCATAGTTCGAGCAAAATACCTCACCTATGCCGTGAGCATACCTCGAGACGTGCTACCTGCATGATCTCCCTAAAAGTCTCATCACCAACGGGCCCTCATGGCATACTTCGAGCAAAATACCTCACCTACGCCGTGAGCATACCTCGAGACGTGCTACTTGCATGATCTCCATAAAAGTTCCGTCACCAACGGGCCCTCATGGCATAGTTCGAGCAAAATACCTCACCTATGTCCTGAGCATGCCTCGAGATTTACCACCGGCATGATCTACACAGCGGCCCCTCATGGCACGTTCCGAGCGAAACACCTCCAACATATCACGAGCATGCCTCGACACGCAAGTATAGTGCGAATGATGCTCGAGCACGACCAGTCCCAGAATGATAATATTGGCGATTTGAAACTATGTCGGTGCTCGGGCTCAACACCATTTACCAAATACTCCTCGAGCTCATTTACTCTGTTGAGTGAAGGGGCTATCCTCAAGCTCATTCCTATGTTATAGAAAGAGCTTTCCTCGAGCTTATTGCCTGTCACAGGGCAATTTCACGAGCTCATGAATTTAATTTTTGGACTTGACTCTCATCGAGCTCGGGATCGCCCACTCAAACATGGTCAAATCTAAACTTGGCTCATTATCCCGCTGGGATCCTCTGTCTGGTCACTTTAAATTGAGGACTTCCTAAGGTGTTCGTCGTCGACATCCTCGAGACCTACTCCACGACCTGCGATATCCTCGAAACCTACCTGCTAAAAACTTGTCATACTCTACACAGTCCTCAAGTTGTATTAAGCAACCTCGATCTGGACCCTCTGAAAAGGCCTAGGTGAAGAATCCCCATTCTAAAGATAAATATCCTCGAGCACGATCATTTCCAATGTCGCTACTTTGGCCAGAAATGTACTCACAAAGTGCTCGTGCTCGGGACATAAGTTCATTATTACACAGGCTATCCTCGAGATTATGACTTGGTGTTTTACCTTTTACTCTTAATAGTCGTCGAGCCTTAAAACTCTTAATTGTCATCGAGCCTTAAAACTCTTAATTGTCATCGAGCCTTTAAGTTCTTAATTGTCATCGAGCCTTTAAGTTCTTAATTGTCATCGAGCTTTCAAATTCTTAATTGTCGTCGAGCTTTTGAATTCTTAAATTGTCGTCGAGCTTTACAATTCTTGTAATAGTCGAAGATATTCTTCTTCACATCCTCGGGTGAAAAACACGTCAAAATCCTAACTAAAAAAGAACCAATGGGTCGAGTAGATAACATAGCAAAAACAGAGGGAACTACAATATTTTCGAGCAAATACTCGTGCCAAAATACAGGCCTATTACAAGAGTTCCTAGTCTAGATCCCCAGCATCGGGGGCAGCCAAAGACGTAGGGGATCAACCTCCACTCCTTCCCCGTCAACATCCACCTCCTGGTCGTCCTCAGCCTCTTCATCATCAGAGAGCTCGAGCTGTTCGGCGACTTCCGGGATGCCTTTTAGGTCCTCGGGCCTAGCTTCTGGCCTCGAGCACATAAATGCTCGGGCTTCTTTTAATGCGTGAAAGTACGAGCCCATGCCGTACTCGCCCTGCAGTTTTTTGAATTCATCGGATGCCTTGAAGTCTTCAGTAGCTTCTTCTCGGGCACCCATTAGCTTTTCCTTGAAGTCCCTTTGGGCACGCTCGAGCTCCAGCCTTAGATCATCGGCCTCATCACGGAATAAGCCTGCATCATCCCGAGCCTTTTGGATCTCGGCCTTGGCTTCATCACGCTCCCTCACGAGGAGGGCGCGCTCGGCCTTCAACTCAGCAATCTGCTGATCTCGAGCCTTGACATCCTCGAGGATGTCGACCAGTTTCCGGGAGCCCTCAGCCCCCTTCAAAGTAAGTCCTCGAGCAACACTCAAGGCCTGAAATCCATCGCACAAGCTCGTCATCAAGAAAGAAAGATGAAATAAAATTGAGAAGCAAAAGAGAACGCCTCGAGCTCACCTTGGTAAGTAGGGTCTCGAGCACACCATCCTCAGGACCCTTATCTCCCAGATACTTGTCAACAATGCCGGGGACAAGGCGGCATAAGTCCCTTTCCTCGAGAGGTACAGGGCGCGGAGGAATGACCTCATCATCGAGATCCACAACCACAGCCTCAGCTCGAGATGTAGAAGATCCTCGAGCAGTCGCTGGAGACAGCTGGCGGTCTGCTGTAGGTCTGCCCGACCTCGGGGACGAGACGTTGGCCCTCGACGACTCTCTTGGGCCACTTGCAGCTTGATCATACCTCGAATCCCGAGGTCTCTTCTTTCCTTTCTTCTGCCCAGGAGCCCGGACTTGAGGAGCCCTGCTCTTGTTCCCGACGGCTTGTCGTAGTGCGCTTGGGTCGAACGTCATTTCTGCACAAAGCAAACACATTAGCTCGAGCTACAATGTCCTCAGTATAATTCAAACAAAAGAAATGAGCAAGTCCTACCCTCGAGGCCCTTCATCTCTGCCAGATCGAGGATGTCTTCCCTGAGAATGTCATCTATGTCGTACACGAGGGGCTCGAGACTCTCTAACCTAAGTCTATCCCTCTCTAGAGACTCAAAGTATGCTTGGCCCTCGCAAAAGCTCGACGTATCCAGAAATCCCCACCGAGGACTAAAAGGAAGGTCGTCATCTCGAGGAATAACATAAAACCACTTCTCTTTCCAGGCCTTTAGAGAAGTAGGCAGCCTAGGGACTTTAAAACCTCCTCGGGTTGAAAGGTAGGCAAAACAAGTGAATTGAGGGAGCTGTTTTAGGTCGAAGACCATTCTACACAGGTCGAGATATGGGACTATTCCTAGGTATCTACATGCAATGAAGAAATAAGTTAACATCCTCCACCCATTTGGCACCAACTGACCCGGGCACATGTTGTACTCGACCAGGAGCGCGAGGAAGAAGGGATGCAGGGGCCACCTAAAACTTGCCTTCAAGGTATCCCTAAAAATAACAAACTCCTTATCCCGAGCTATAACCATCCTATCCTCAGGTTCAGGACACCTAACGTCACAGCCCGGCATTGCCTTAAATTCCCGAGCACAAGCAATTGCTAAGTGTTCCTTAAACTTACAGGGAAGGTCGGGATAAGTGAACGGGGTCGGAACTGATTGGGCTCGAGGATGTACATTAATGGGAATGGCCATGGGAACTATCGACCCTCCATGGTCCTTAGGAACTGTTCCTGAGGACGATGACGAACTATCATCGCTACTCGACGACATAATACCCCAAGGATGCAACTATTCTATTCTACAGAAAATAACTTAAGTTCTTGAGCTCGTACCTTAATACTTGATCTCGAGGATGTCTGAGAGAATTACTGAGAGTCGAAAGGTGAAAAATGAATTAGAGATGGGGTATTTATAGGCCTGAAAGGGTGGAATACCAAGAGTCGCCACCCTGACCCTTGGATCTTGCCACGCGTCGCCCATCCAGCACACCATTTTTAACCGCCATTTATTACCAGGGCTTACGTCAGCATGACGAATGCCCTAGGGCATATCAAACATACAAGGATCAGCTATTCATCGAGTAATTCAGAGCACTGCATCCATCCTCAAATCTCGAGGCTTGGATGCACGAGGGCCAATGATGTGGTCAATATGGGATCGACCCCTAGCACGAGGACTTGCAATGTCCCCCTTCCTTTGAGAGTAAGGCGTGAGTCCTCAGGTTGTATCGTCCTCGGCATAATGGACTGTGGAATTCCTCCTCCTTCTCCTTGCTCGAATAATGCTCGAGACCAACAAGCATCTCGAGGACTACGTTCGCCAGATTACTCTAAAAACCAAGATGGGAGTCGTCGGGATAAAAGGCCTCGGGATATTTACTTTACCAAATCCAGCATACTCCTTGACCATGTATCGCCTGTCTTCATTCATATAAGATCCCTAATCCTACGCGGACACCCCAACCTAAGAATCCTAGATCACAAAGGAGTCTTATCCTTGGAAACAACTTCGAATAAGGTAAGTCTAAACTCCTACTTACATTCCAATACTTACTCCTAGAAACAAGGAGACAAATCCTACTTAAACTACACCACCTACTACTATAAATATGGCATTCTCATTCATTATCAAGGTACGTTTTTCACACATATATTCAGCAATATATTTTCTCAACTTCCCAGTCTGACTTGAGTATCGGAGGGGTGACGAGGACACACCTCGACGCCTTTGTTTCAGGTACTGGAAGATCTTGTTCATGATCAATCTCAGTGATCAAGCTCGGGATTCAACAGGTGACGATTTTTGGTAAGATCAATAGTGATTTTTTGGGGAAGAATTGATTTTTGAAAAGTGATATGATGGGAAATGTGTGGTTGAAAAAGAAGAAAAAATTATTGATGTGATGGAAAATATTATTTTATTAAAAAATATGTGGTTGAAAATGAAAATTGATTTAATGTAGAATTTGAAAATAAAAAAACAATCAGGTCCTATATGTACAAATATCTTTATCCTTTGATACTTACGTTTGCATGGATGTCATCTATTTTGAAACAGCATTTTAGTTCGATGACTTGATTGAGTCGTTTAAAGTCAAAGTACTCTGTTCAATGTTAGGTACAACTCCGATAAAATGTACCTTTTTTTTTTCTTCAGATGTATATATTTCATAACGATGGAATGGCTGGATTCACGTATGTGCTGATGAAATTGTCCAAGTCCAGATCACCTGTCTCGTCCCTCCAGTGACCTTCTTCCAGCTGTAATTTTCATAATTGTAAAACATCCTCCGAGAACTCGCTACTTCTATATTTAGCAGCAGATCTCACGAAATTGACTTTTAAGGTTGAATTCTTGATTGGTGAACCAATGAGCGTGCATGCGTATACGCATAAAGAAGGTCGGTGCATGCGCACCTGCAGTACATTATACAAAGGGTACATGACACGATATGTCTGTGTGTGTGTGGATTCTGAATTGTGGGCCCCAAATGTCTGACGAAATTCAGCCAGGTGTTTCGATTTTATTCCGTGTATTTCCTGTTTATTATCCTGTATCTTTATGTCTTCTGTATCTATATATATACACACACAAAAGAGCTTGAACTCAGAAGAAGTTTCTCCTGTGTCTAAGTGCATTTATTTGATATACTGTTTCTTGTCTGTGATTTGAGTGTGTTTTTCGGGGGGAAATGAGCCCAGTGAGGAAAAAAACAGGTGGGAATTCTGTGAATAAAATGGACAGAAAGACCATCGAAAAGAACAGAAGAATTGTGATGAAAGATCTGTGTTCCAAGCTTACTTCTCTCATTCCTACTCAGCACTTCAAACCAGCCAAGGTACTCTCTATCTCTGTGTCTACTTAAAAATGACCGACAGAATATTGTTCTATCAGTATCATCAGTGCATTCACTGCCCGAAAATTCTATCTATGATTATCCAAATCGATTTGTTCGATGAGTATGTGGAGGTGAAGGGGATTTGCACCAAATCCATTGTAGGGTCGGGTAAAAAAAAAAAGAGTTTCTTGATGATCTAGGGTTAGGTTTTTCAATTTTTTTTATTTATTTATTTTGCCTAAACAAGAAAGCACACACAATGACTACTGAGAAATGAGGTGTTGGCTTTGTCCTTGAATTGGTAGGGGTCTTGAATCTGGCCATATACTTGAATTTTAGTTCCTCATAAATGTTCTTTTCTAATTGATGTATTCATTCGCCTAAAAATTGCACGAATCGACAAAACATGATTCCTATAGTTAATTTATACAATCTTTTTGTTTTTTCATATGTTAAAAGTTCCCAATATTGTCTAGACGTTTATTCATCGTCTTTTTTTTCTAGTTTCCATCTTAGAGATGGGTGGAACTCTTCCTCCATTTCCACTTTATTTCTATCTTTTTCACTTTTTAGTCAAAATAGTGATAGCAGACTCGAACCAAAGATCGCTTGTGAGCGAACATAACATAATGAATCATCTCTTCAAAAAAAAAAAAAAATTTGTTTAGAGATGATAAATTATAATTCATATTAATATAATATCTTCAACCTATGTATGTCACACATTTATCTATTCATCCTTTGCATTATTGTAAATATAGTTGCAAGTTATAACCATGTTACCTTGGGCAAACATGAGCCCTTTTTGACAACCATTATTTGAAAATATATATATATATATATATATATATATATATATATATATATATATATATATATTTGGGTTTACGTGCAAAATATCTTATTGCGTGAATGTGTGGTTGAAAATGAGTATGCAGAAAAAATAGTTTTCAAATAATAGTTGTCAAACAGGGTAATTCTTGTTATATCATTAAAAATAAAATTTTTGACACAATGGTAAAGGAAAAAGGAGAAGATTATTCGTTATTTCTCTCTTTTGATCTTGTTTATTTCTCTACATATTACTAACTTTTACACTTACAAGTGCAGGAATTTTTATCGCAACAAGATTTGTTCGACCAGGCTGCAAGTTTCATTAAGCAACTTAAAGAAAGAATAGAAGAATTAAAGAGTAGAAAGAGAGAACTATCTTTGAGAACTGCTGGTGAAACTAACAATAGTATTAAAAACTCAATAATGCATGGAGTAAATTTGCCAATTTTGAGGTTTAGAGACTTGGGTAGTAGCTTTGAAGTTGTTTTAATAAGTGGGCACAAGAAGAATTTCATGTTGTATAAAGTTATTAACATACTTGAAGAAGGAGGAGCTGAAGTCGTCACCGCTAGTCTTTCTAATATTGGCATCAACATTTTTCTCATCCTTCACGCTAAGGTGATTATTGAAATTTTTTAAGTTGAATATTTATTCGCGCACGTACACATATACATTTCAAATATGTATACGTATACAAATTTGAGTATGCTTAGACCAACTTCGCTTAAGTTACTAGGAAGTATCACATGCATTCGTTTGAGTCATGTCTATAACGTGCCCCCGCACCCTACCGTGTAGATTGAATATTCATTTTGTAAATTGCACTTTCCCTAATTGCTTATGAGCATATTTGGGACTTGTCTTAAAATTAATATTAAGGGCCTGCTTGGTAGGGATTCTAATTTTCTACAGTAAATCAATTCTCATTCTCAACCATACATTCTTCAATAAAATAATATTTTTCATCACATCAATAATTTTTTCTTCTTTTTCAACCACACATTTCCCATCATATCACTATTCAAAATCAATTCTTCCCCCAAAAAATCTCTACCAAACAAGCTCTAAGTTTATCTATTTAATTGGTTTCTCTATGGCAGGTTAAAGTTTCCAGAGTTGGTGTGGATACTTCTGGGGTATTTCAGAGGTTACAAGCATTGATTTCTTGAAGATATGTTCAACAGAAAATAAAGTTAATGTTAATTTTGAATGTAGAAATCATTTTTCGAGTAATTTTATTTTTGAATGTTGCATTGAGATGAAGTTATACTTACATAAGATATTTGCTCACGCGTTTTGTAGTATTGATTATTGAAGAATCAATACCAATAAAAGTCCCGACTATAAATAATTTCCACAGTAGAATTATATCTTTTGAGGCATATTGATCGTGTTACAAACGTTGTTTGTTTGTTTGTTTTTATTTGACTTTTACATTTTTGATAATAATTACAACGGTCCGTGTGATAGGTGGGGGAGACTTTTCTCCCTCAATTAAGTTATTTGTACAACTTTGGTGTTCTCAAAATTCAGGTCGGAGATTTAAAAAATAGTTTTTAACAATTTTT
This sequence comes from Fraxinus americana, assembly GCA_035079005.1. Taxonomy (NCBI): domain Eukaryota; kingdom Viridiplantae; phylum Streptophyta; class Magnoliopsida; order Lamiales; family Oleaceae; genus Fraxinus; species Fraxinus americana. The sequence goes on from CM068712.1 coordinate 3,588,535, forward strand.
AAAATGGATGAATATGATGCTGTTAAATGTGAAGTTGTTAACTATGATTGTACAAATAGCGTGATTCTTTCAGCAAAGGAATCCACTTGAAATTTTGACAGTGGTGAGAGTCCTGTATAGAAGTACTATACTTGATTATCTATTGTAATTCCATGATTTGAACACTTTTGCAGCTGGCATATAGCAATGCCAAGGCCCATGTGGCCCTGGCAGAATAGATAAACCCTAATAATTACTTCCAAGTACACACACTTGGTTTCGTATTTGTTCCCCCAATTTATTTTTCCATAACTAGATATACTTTAAAGACTCTTATATAAATCTAATGTGGGAGAAGAGTAATGCTACGTGTAAATAATCATTTATATAATAGTTCATATAATTACACGTGACATGTGATTCAATCTTTAATTCAAATTTCATGCTTACAATAAATAGATTATTGTCACGTCAGTATTATGTGAATCATTATGTGAATAATTACGTACACCTAGCATTATTTGGGGGAGAAAATGACACGATTGTTCAAAAATTGGGCCCAACACCATGCCACAATTGACACGCCTCTGTCAAGAATTCAACAATTCCAATAGACTACTATACTTTTCCTTGCTAGAGTGTCGTACCTACCAAGACTTGATTGATGATAGCAATGATTTATTATCTTGACATTTTATGGGAATGGGATATTCTCTTGAAGTTGTTTTATCCTCGGTAAAGACTTCGACCATAATAAAAAGATAATGAACTACTTTAGATGAGTGTGCGTTGAGTACGGTTAAGAATTTTTGTAGTTTGAATTTTTCAGAGTACCATTGTAATTAAATCACATTGCGACTGTTTTTTATTTAGGGCATGTTTGGTACAAATTTTTATTTTCTACAGTAAATCAATTCTCATTTTCAACCACACATTTTTGAATAAAATAATATTTTCCATCACATCAATACTTTTTTTTTCTTTTTCAACCACACATTTTCCATCATATCACTATTCAAAAATCAATTATTCCCCCAAAAATCCTTACCAAACACACTCCTAGTTAAGGAAAGATCGGCTCCTAATAGTAATAAATATTAGGGAAAATTGCAATCCCAGTATTAAACCTTATTTTATTGCAAATATTGTCCAAACATTTTATTTGTGCCACTTACGATATCAAACATTTCAAAAATTATCACCCGTGTCTAAATGGATGGAAACCGTTAGTCTATATTTTGACTAAATTTTAAAGGGTAAAAAGGTAACTTTAGATTGTTATATTAAAGAATTAAACTAATTAAATTAAAAAACCAAAAATAAAAAGAAAAGAATTTGAACAAAATTTCTTCTTCTTCCATGCCTACCTAACCCCATCCCACGTCATAGAAGCCAAACCAACGTCCACCCACCCAATCGCGTCGACCACCGCCATCCACCACTCCCAAATCAATATACAACCGTCATCCACCATACTCAAACCACAACCACTGCCACCGCACAACTCCACCATTTTCAAGAATTTGAGCAATAAATCAGCAAATCAAAACCGCCTACCATAGCCTCAAATGTCGTGTATAAGCTGTGGTGACTCCAATCAAATTTGAGTATGGATTCCACAACTCCACTTTTTGAATAGTTGAAATAATATTACATATTTTTTTCTTTCAACGCAGAATTGAGTGAATAACAAAGGAATTAATGGAGAAATTATTAGGTAATCAATTTGAAAAGTTGGAATAGGGATAGAGATTAACGAGAGGCCGATAAATCTGGCGCTGCGGTTGAAATAAAACCAACCCAACTATTGTTAATTTTAAAATCTTGGACTTGGCATCGAAAAAGAGGCAAATAATACTGTAGTGTAGGTCGACGTGGCGATGGGCCTGGGTGGCGGCGGGCTGTGGGGTGAGTGGTAGTGGTGGTTCTGGTTCCTGGTTTTGGTTCTAGTGCGTGTGGGTGTGTGTGTGTGTGTGTATAGGGTATGCGGAGAAGATGAAGTGTATGTATTTTTAGATTTTTTATTTTAATTGTTTTTATAGAAAATATAATTTTATCCTTTTTACCCTGTAAAATTTAGTCAAAATTTGGTCAAAATGTTGACTAATGGATGAACTAATAGTTTCCATCCATTTCGACTCTGAGTGCGAATTTTTGAAAGGTTTGGTGTCATGACTACAATTTTTCCTAAATATTATTGTGTTATCTAAGTTGATACGAGTTAGATTTTTTTCTTTTTATCATGATTTGAGATGATTTCTTGTTATGGTATGAGTAGAATGTTGTAATTAGTAGAATTGTACCTGGTCACGTCGGACGGCTCATTTGCATTTAGGTCCAAAACATATAGAACTGTCGATGATTATAAGTTGGTCATTTATCAACTTAGCTAATTAAGATCTTAGCTTGGTCGATCAATGACTCGTTGATTGTTCGACATCTCCAATGGTGCTCTAAATTAGATCTAAATTGTGAACTAGATCTCCAAAGGTTCTGGAATCTCCAATAGAGAGATGCAAGGGAAATGCAAAATGAATTTTGCAGCAAAAAATGGAAAAAAAAATGTGAATTTACATTTTTTAGATCTACATGTGGGACCCAGAAGAGGCAAAAGGCTACCGGCATCCATTTTTTTTTCCACTGGTTCATAACATCAATTTAGATTCAACAGGATATAGAAGTAATTTTGAAGATATCAATTTACACCACGATTGCCTTCACTTCCAAGTTCCAATCTCATTTTCTTTACTCATGCTATGGCAGCCTCCAAAGTTGAAATTAAAAAATGACTTGTGATGGGATATGAAAGGGCATACGACCTTCATCAAAGATGAAGAGTGGGGATACATTCCCAATTTATGTGGATGTAAATGATTGGTTAAATGATAGATAAAATTAAATGACTTATTTAATTTCACATATCAGTTAATACCACATTAACGCCACGTAAACTGTGGATGCATCTCCAGTGGGGGTGAATAGCATTTCTCTGTTGAATACCTTTCTAAAAGTAGCCTAGAAACGTCAAGGTTCGATATCTTGTTAATAGAAACAAATTTAAATCAAACTTTTGAAGGACGAGTTTAATTTAGAGGAAATTACAAGAAATGTTCACAATTTGTTCAATGTTCATTTTGCAATATTTTAGACCAAAATACACTTGTTAATAATTTATAATTCCACACTAAAGACAAAAATGGACATACAATTAAATGTTTTGTTTGCCAATAAAATTTTAACACATAACGTAACCCGACTTATTTTAAAATTACGCATGTCAAATCACAATAAATGTTATATTTCTCATTTACACGGGCATAAAATATCGAGAACTACTTTTCAAATGTCAAAAACTTTATGAAATATAGAGAACTCTCATATTTGGAATGAAATCTCGTTCTAAATAAATGAAGTGTCAAGATAAATATGATTCAAATATCGATAACAATTTTTAAAATATCGAGAACGTCATGTTAATGTAGCTTCTCATCGAAATTATTTCTTCTTCTCGAAATTCTTGACAAATTGAAAAAAAAAAAATGTGCTTCATTTTTCATTAAGGGTATAATAGACAATTTAGTACTAAATATGACCATTTTTGCAAGAATTATCAAAATTAAAAATTTTTAATTGACAAACATGAAATTTGCCATTTTTATAAATTCCCCTTTAATTTATGGGCTATGCTACATGTACATAATTTTTTTACATAATCTTTTACACCCCACTCACATTAGGAGGTGGGGACCACGAGCCGCCATTTTTAAACACACACTGGTCCCGCACACATTGTGAGGGGGGTACACCATTCGGTACCCCCCATTCGGTACATCCATCTTTTTCCTTAATTTATTAGGAGCTCCCAATCTTTCAAGAGGTGGCGGACATGGACAATGATGAAACCAAAAAAAAAAAAGTACTCTTAAAATCAGTTCGTGTCTGGAGCGATTTTGTCCTCATTTTAATCCAATTTTTGGTCGTTGAAATTGTAGGTGGATCTCATTTGTGCAGTAATTATTAACGCAAAATATAACATTTTATTGGAAATTTCATTTTCGAATGAAGAATGAAATGAAAGTTAAAGTTCAAGTACGCATTGTCATTCTATCTAATTCAGTCAATAATTGCGGCTCCATGCATCGACAGCACAATGTACAATGCCTAATTCAGTCAAAATCGCTCCTAGACAACGTAGTGGCCGGTCCAAATGAATTGTAGAATGTTAGGCCTTGTTTGACGAAGTTCTTTGAGATTAAAAGTTGGTAGACTTTTAATTATTTTAATTATTTGGTAAACTTATTAAAAATTGATTAGTGAAGAATGTGTCCCGTATGAGAACAGAGTTTAAGAAGCAACAAAAATGTAGCATCATATTTTGCTTTTTGGCTTCTCCAATTATTCATAATTATAATACCATTTAAACCCTAATTAATCAAATTAATTCATTTTTTCCTAGCTTCACTAAAACTGATATAAAAAATAACACATCCTTCCATCATTTAAATTTATTTGAATATTTAATACTATATGGACCATGCTTTTATTTTGAAATTTTATAATGTTTTTTGATTTAAAAGATATGAATTCTTTACATTTTATAATAACTATAGTGGATATATTGTCTTAAAAATATGAAATAATATTACATATTATATTATTATAAAAGTAAAAAAAAATAAATAAATAATAATAATAATAATAATAATAATAAGGACATTATAATCAATGTCTACTTTACTAATTGTATATGGACACAATAATAAATCACTTGTATTTACCAAACACTAAAATGCTTATTTTGAAATATATGGATAATGTTAAAACAGAAGTTGACCAAACACTTAACTATCTTTTTCTGCAACAAATTCTTTTTTCAGCATAGCAAAAATTGATTCTTTTAAAATCATAGCAGTATCAAACCAAGCCTAAACAATTATAGACTTAAATGCAGGTTTGACAAAACTTCTAAGTGCTTATAAGCTAGTTAAAAATTATTTTTATAAACTATTCAGTGGTATCCATAACTTTTATCTACTAATTAACACACATTTCTTGAGATTCAAAGCATATAAACACTTAAAAGCTCAACCAAGCATTTAAAAATCGTCAAAAGTTGTCTTCAAATCCTTCACTAAAATATTTCGAGAGAGAGAGAGAGAGAGAATAAGTACATCGTGAATGTGGTAAAAATGTTGGAATTTGGTTTAGAGAATGAAAATAAATTAAGTATGGAAAAGTGACTTTCGTGTCAATTTCGATCCAATATTCGAACTTGATCCGATAGTCAAATTATAAATATAAATAAACTAACATGTTTTACTCTTCAAGTAGATCGTCACAATATATTTGGAATCTCAAAATCAATTTCAGATTAATGAGAAATTGCGGTCCAAAGTTCGATAGAAAAGAGAATATACGAGCTGAAAAATGGCTAACTCTATCGCTCGTCTATCTCTCGAGCGATGAAGAATGTCACTCGAGCGACAGATGAAGGAGAAATTCAGATCAAAATTTATCACGTCACTCGAGCGAGAGCCCAGCTGCAGGCTAGTGACAACAAAAGTTGCGACATTTGGCAAAGGTTGTTGAGTTTGGGGCGCGACATTTCACTTATAACATTTCATCTTCTATATAAAGAACCCTTCGGACGTCCATTATACATCTTATATCATTTGCATTGAGCATTACATCAAGAACTCTTGAAAAATATTCTTCAAGAGTCATTCTAAAACCATTTTTGTGTAGGGAGAAAATTTCGTTCTAAATTCGATGTTACTTGTGGTTTAAAGTACTTCTACTACAAGTTATATCCGTTGTATTTTGAAAGACAAGTGTCGTAGTCCGTTGCACCGTTGAGGGAAAATATTGTCTTAAGGAGAAAGTGTTTTCACTTGCCTCAAATTTCTTTTTCACTTTGTTTTTCTTCTTCTTATCTTATTTCTTTCCATTTTCTAGAATTTAATTATGCTCTACGAATTAAACTTAAATATTTTCTTTGCCTTAACAACAATTTACATATACTTACATCCATCAAACTTAAGACAATATCCCATTTGTTTATGGTTGTTACATCATTTCTTCATCTTTGGAATAAGTTTTTGTGTACTATTCATTTCTTGCATTATTTTGTACGTTGAACTTCTGTATATAACAAAAATGAATCATGTTGAGACTATTTCGAGTCAAACAACAAATGGTACGAACCATGTGGTTCCGCCTTTGGCCATACCAATATCAAACTCTCACATCTCACATAGGGAAAAATCAAAAAAGTTTTGAGGTGTGAATTTTAAAAGGTGACAACAAAAATTGTTGTTTTATCTTACTACTTTGAATTTGGCAAAGTTTCTAAAAGAAATGGCTCATGCTGTACAAGAAGGAGAAAATAATGGTGAGTCGATTATTGCATTGGATGCATGGAAGCATTTTGATTTTCTTTTGCAAAAATATATCATAAATGGATTGGACAATACACTTTATGGAGTGTATAGTTCAATGGACTCAACCAATGATCTATGGAATTCGTTGGAAAATAAGTACAAGATCGAGAATGCCGAAACAAAGAAGTTCATTGTTAGCAAGTTTTTGGACTACAAAATGGTAGACTCCAAAATTGTGATAAGTTAAGTACAAGAATTTCAAGTTGCAGTTATCATTGAGAAACTCCCTCCTATGTGGAGAGATTTCAAAAACTATCTCAAACACAAACGTAAGGAGATGGATTTGGAGGAATTGATAGTCCATTTGAGGATCGATGAAGACAATAGAAATACCGAAAGGAAATCTGTTGTTCAACTTGGAGCAATTTTTTTTGAAACTGGTTCGAATGTTGTCAACATGAAATGTAAGATCTCTGATATTGTACCAAAAAGAGACAACTCCATGAATGTCAAGAAGTTTAAAGACAACTGTTACAGTTATGGAAAAGTCAAACATCGCTCTAATGAATGTCGAAAGCCTAAGAAGAACGTACAAGCAAATGTGGTTGAAAGAAACACTATTTCTGAATTATACAAGAGATGAATCTTTCAGCGGTTGTTTTTTAATGTAACAATGTCGGAAATTCAAGAGAATTGTAGGTTGATACGTCACATTTGTGCAAAAGACTATGTTTTCTAAATATAAAGAGATAATTGGAGAATAGCTTTTTATGAAAAATTCTGCAAGTTCTAAAATTGAAGGATAAGGGAAAGTCACTTTGAAGATGACATCTGATAAAGAACTTGTCTCAACAATGTCCGACATATACTGGACATTCGCAAGAATCTTGTATCCGGGTCTCTACTTTGCATTCGTATCGGATAAATTTATACTCACTAAAAATGAGATTTATGTTGATAAAGGCTACTTATTTGATGGAATGTTCAAAATGAATGTTCTTACAATCATATTAAACAAAGCATTATGAATAAACATTTGAATTATACTTATTTGCTTTAGTTGTCTTATTTATGGCATAATCGATTAGAACATGTCAATTATAAATCTATATGTAAACTTATGAATCAAAGTTTAATTTCGACGCTTAAAATTGATCATAATCATAAGTCTGAAGTATGTGTTCAAGCAAAGTTGGTCAAAACACATTTTCACTTAATTCAAAGGAACTCGACACCTTTAGAGATAATACATAACGATATATGTGACTTGAAATTTGTTTACACTAAAGGTGGTAAGAAATATTTTATAACTTTCATTGATGATTGTACAAATATTGTTATATCTTTCTACTACGAAGTAAAGACGAAGCCTTAGATGTCTTTAATCGTTATAAGACGGAAGCTGAAAATCAAATTAGTAAACGAATAAAAAGTATTTGTAGTGATAGAGGTGGTGAATACGGGGCACCGTTTGAAGAATATTGTTCTGAGTATGAAATCATTCATCAAACAACGATACTTTACTAACCCCAATCAAATGGTGTCACTGAACGCAAAAATAGAACTCTTAAAGAGATGATGAACTCAATGTTCATAAGTTTGGGTCTACCTCAAAACTTGTGGGGGGAAGCTATTCTATCGGCAAATAGCATTCTTAACAAGATACCTCTTAAAAAAATGGAAGAAACTTCGTATGAACTATGGAAAGTCATCATCCTTCTTATCAATAATTGAAAGTGTAGGAGTTTTGGCTAAGGTTGAAGTACATAAGCCTAAACAAGTGAAAATCGGTTCTAGGACGATTGATCGCATATTATTAGGTACTCCAATAATAGTAGTGCATATCGTTTCCTTGTACATAAATATGAAATTCAAGATGTACATGAAGGAACAATAATTGAATCGAGAAATGTATCATTTTTCAACGTAGTAAAAGAGTTAGAATATCCACTTCGTTTGGCCCAAATTTTCTAACCTACACGGAAGAAAATGAACCAAACACTTTGGATAAAACAATGTCAACAACGGAAGCACCGCATTGGAAAAAGCTATCAATAGTGAAATAAATTCTATAATGCAAAATCATACTTGAAAGTTAGTTGATTTACCTCTTGGGAACAAGCCTTTAGAGTGTAATTGGATTTTCAAGGGAAAACTAAAACTGGATGGATCCATTGACAAATATAAGGCTAGATAGGTTGTCAAGAGATATAGACAAAAAGAAGGACTTGACTTCTTTTATACCTACTCACCCGTAACTAGAATCACATCAATAAGGTTGTTAATTGCTATTGCAGCATTACATAACCTTGAGATTCATCAAATGGATGTAAAGACAGCATTCCTAAATGGTGAGTTAGAGGATGAGATATATATGGAACAACCCGAAGAGTTCGTATCTCCTAATCATAAACAAAAGGTTCGTAAATTAGTTAAATCCTTCTATGGATTGAAACAAGCTCCTAAATAATGGTATCAAAAGTTTGACAAAGTAATGTTGTCTAATCGGTTTAAGATAAATAAGTGTGACAAGTGAGTATACATTAAACATACACCAAAGGTCTACGTGATTTTGTCTATATGTAGACGATATGTTGATAATGGCCAATAGTTATGAAATAATACCAAGAGAATGTTAACAAAATATTTTGATATGAAAGACTTGGGGGTGTGGCCGATGTAATATTAGTGATTAAGATCTCTAGAATATCAGAAGAAATTATATTTTTCCAATCTCATTACATTGAGAGTATAATTAAAAGGTATAATGTACTTGAGGAAAGTCCTGTGAAAATTCTATTGACACAAGTTTACACTTAGTCAAAAACATGGGTGAATGTGTGTTACAACTAAAGTATTCACGGCTTATATGTAGTCTTATGTATATTACAAATTGCACTTGGCCAGACATAGCATTTGCTATGAATAAACGTAGTAGATTCACAAATAATCAAGTCATAATCATTGGAAGGCTTTAATAAGGGTTCTTAGGTACTTGAAGTATACTTTAACCTATGAATCACGCTTCACAAAATATCTCACGGTATTAGAAGGATATTGTGATACGAATTGGATATCCGATATAAAAGATTATAAATCTACTAGTGGTTATGTATATATCATTGGTGGAGCTGATATATCATGAAAGTCGACGAATCAAACGTGTATAGCTCGATCAACGATAGAATCAGAGTTTATTGCTTTGGCAAAGCTTGAGAAGAAGCAGAATGATTTCGTAACTTTTTGGAAAATATTCAATGTTGGCCTAAGCCGGTACTTACAATTAGTATGCATTGTGATAGTCAATCAGCTATTGGAAGAGCTTAGCGTAGCATATATAATGGTAAGTCTAGATATATACGTCAGACACAATACCATTAAGCAATTTATCTCTAATGGTATCATCTCCATAGATTATGTGAAATCAAAGGAGAATATCACGGATTACTAAATTATGAATATGAATAGAGTAACTTGTTCTACTCTTCAAGTAGATATTGTGGTATATTTGAAATCTCAAAACGAATTCCAGATTAATGAGAAATTGCAGTCCAAATTTGGATAGAAAATATGATATATAGCATGAAAAATGGTTAACTCTATTGTTTGCCTATCGTTCAAGCGACAGGCAAGGGAGAAAAGTTTGGATAAAAATGTGTCACTATCGCTCGAGCGAGAGTCCACCGACGGCTAGCGACAGCAAATGCTGCGACCTTTGGCAAAGGTTGTTGAGGCATGGCATTTCACTCACAACCTTTATTCTTCTATATAAATGACCATTTTGACGTCTATTATGCATGTCATATCATTTGAATTGAGTATTACATCAAAAACTCTTGTAAAATAGTCTTCAAAATTTTTCTAAAACCATTTTTGTGTGGAGAGAAAATTTCGTTCTAAGTTCGTTGTTACTTGTGGTTTGAAGTGCTTCTACCACAAGTTGTATTCGTTGTATCTTGGGAGACAAGTGTCGTAGTCTGTTAGCACCGTTACGGTGTTTGAATTTCGTTTCACTTTGTTTTTCTTCTTATTATCTTCATTCTTTCTATTTTCTAGAATTTAATTGCGCTCCTACTAATAGCCCAAGAATAACTAACCAAGAGGTGGGTGAATTGGTTTTTAAAACTTTTTCGAAAAATTAATCTAAATTCAAACAAGTAAAGACTAAATAGATTAATTCAAATAGTAAGTACAAATATAAAAGCGATAAGTAAAAGGGAGAGAGGATGCAAACAATATATTTGTGGAGGTTCAATCCAAAGCAATGATCAACGTCCCCCGTTACCAAGATCTCTGGCACGAGCAAGGCATTTTCACTATATTGATTGACTTATGGTGCAATCCAATCATTTACAACACTTTCGGTGACTTACAAATAAGGAGCACCGATCCTTATACAATGTTGAGCTTTACGGGACCTCAACATGACCCATACTATTGAGTTTTACGGGACCTCAACATGACCCATACTGTTGAGTTTTACGGAACCTCAATATAACCCACACTGTGACTTACAACAAGGAGTACCGATCCTTATACAATGTTGATCTTTAAGGGACTTCAACACGACCTACACTTTATTAAAGTAATTTTACAATGAAATTCCTCTCTTGATAAATAATACCAAAAAATTAAGTACTAAGAGAGGATAACACTTCAATGAATAATAATAAATCATAGGTCAAGTGTTAGACGAAAATTTTTGATGAATATGATAGTCAAAAATTAAATTCAATCAATCAAAGTGTTTCAATGAGAAGATGAAGAAATAAATACAATGTAGGTTCAAAAATCTTTTCAAGAAATATCTCTCTTTTAATGGATGATTGTAATGAATTAAGTACTAAGAGAGAAATGAGAAACTTTGATAAATCAAGCACAAAGAGGAATGAAAAACTTTGATAAGAGAAATAATTTAAGAAGTATGATTCAACAATCAAAATTTTTGTTATGAAAAAATAAATGAAATGAATGTAAAAATGTAAGCTCAAAAGTATCTCATTTGAATGTTCTTTGGTCTATGATGAATGTCAAGTGAGTTGGTATTTATAGAAGTGAAAAACGTCAAACTTTCTGTCAAATCGGATGACCGGTCCGGTAGACCGTCAATTTTCAGATGACCAATATAACCATTTGTACAGTCAAAACGGTCAACATTTGGACCGTTGCCCCCATGCCAGCCGGTCAACCGTCAACGTTGACTTTATTTTTTTTGGGAAATTTGATTTAAGTTCAAGTATCACTTTGAAAGATCAATCTTACTTTTGATCAAAAATATTTTATGCAAGAGATATGAAAATAACTCTTCGTGCACGAAATGATTTTTAAATTATTGTCATTCATTACTAAAGATCAAAGCGTTATACCTTTACATATGATCTCGAAAGCATAGTTTTTTTTATCTTGCTTCGAAATTTCTTTCATGTTTAACTCTTAAACTTTTGATCTTGTTCTTCTTCATGAGCTCGATTTGATAGTCTTGATTTTGATCATTTAAGCTCTCATCTCGAATGATTTGACTTGAATGCTTAACTTTCACTTTGATATTCATTTCGAATCCGATTTATGATGTGTTGATTTTGACAATGCTTGATTCATTTTAACATTGAACTATCATCACTCAAAATCAATTGTTAAATATTATTAATCTTGTTTGTTATGATCAAAATATTAAGGATGAAATCAACCATAGGTCAACACCTGAGAATTAAACTTCAATATTTTCTTTGCCTTAACAACCATTTACATATACTTAAGTCCCAACAAAAAAATCACAATTTTAAGTTACAAATTCTCCTAAAATTCTTTCCACAGTTCATATCTCAATTCCCAAGAGGATTGGGATAATAATACAAAAGAAATTAGGAAGGTAATTTGCTAATTTTAGTATATTGTGATTTGTTAATTCTTTTTGAATTTTAATTTCCTAATTGCTAGCTATTTCTCGTTTGTAAATATATAGCATACTACTTCTAAATTAGCGAAAATATTGAAGATTGTTATAGAGTTAAGGCACACATTACTTTTCAGCTAACTTATGTTAAAAGTGGGGTTTTTTAAAAAAAAATTGCCTACATTTTGATTGGATTTTGGTTAACAAAGTGATATTTTTAAAGCTAATAACCTATTAGTTGTATGAGTGACTTACAAAAAGTAAATAAGAATTTTAAAGGAATCAAGGAGATAAGACAATATTGAATTGTTTAAATGTCATGTAAGTAGTGGTGGATCCAGCACCCGGCTAGCCCTGGCAACTGCACGTGCTGGATCCGTAGGAAACATTTTTTTTTTAGGTTATATAACTGATAATTCATTTTATTTTCAAACTCTTCTTGTAGCTCAATTGGTTTGAACTTCATATTTATATTGGAAATCTCAGTTTCATATCTATTCTCAATCAATTTATTGTGAAATATTTTTAGTTTTACAAATTTTACCAAAATTAATGCAATAGGAAGGGGATTCGAACCTGTAATCTCTCCTTAGGATTATTGAAAGTTTGACCATTATCGCACTTGTTGAATTGTGGCACTAAATTTACCAAAATAATATATGGTACATTTTAGTGATTTTAATGCAATTGTATAAATTCAAACTTGTGCTATTTCTTTGAATTATACAAAACTTGGTCACAATATCATTTTGTGAATATTGACAGAATTATATATGTCACAGTTATAAAACTCGGCCCAGACGATCGGTCAGGCCGAAAAATCGATGACTCGGGCGGGTATATTAATTTAATATGAATACACATGACTCGATTAATCGACAGTTTTGACCAAGTTAAGCTGGCTGGTTTACCGGTTTTCAAAATTACCTTTTAAAATTTTGGGGTCCAAGGAATTGAACATTGGACCTTCAAGTAAAACAATTAATTCCTCACCATTTGAGTTGTAGCGTATTTTAATATTTTTTAGGAAAAATTGCAATCGAGATACCAAACTTTTCATTTATTTGTAGACTTTGCCCAAACCTTTCATTGGTATCACCCACGGTACTAAACCTTTAAAAAAATCACAGCCCAAGTCCAAAATAAAGGTTTTCGTAAGTTTGACCCAAAAAATCGTCAATTGACCCAGAAATTAAAAATCTAATAATTTTCTCCAAAAAAGATAAGTGCATTTTGGACATAATAAATTTCCTCTATTAAATAAAAAATTAAAAAAAAAAAACTACAACCCCCACCCCACTCCCCCAAAATTTTCACCCACCGAGACATACCCAAAAAAGAAAAGTTGGCCCAAACTCCCTCCACTCCCCAACCTGACTCGATCACCACCAAGTGTTGAAACTCTTGAGTTTAGTTGCCCCTACAAGTGTCACAAATTGGATCTCTATGACAATTTGTTATTCAATTTAATTGAAGAGAGCAGGCAAAATAAAAGATATGATTCTAGCACAAAAATTGGTCAATTTTACAGAGAAATTATCTTTCTTGAGCTTATAGATCTTAACCTCTTCCTCTACACCATTGACAAAAATTCCAAATAACGGAAGCCGTTATTTTGGACTTGGGCTGCGATTTTTTTCAAATGTTCGGTGCCGTGAGTGGTACAAATAAAATATTTGAGCAAAGTCTGCAAATAAGTGAAAGGTTTAGTACCTCAACTGCAATTTTCCCTATTTTTTATGTGCAATAAGTTATATGTATCCAATGAATCATATATATGCTTTCTAAAAGTATTTTTATAAAAATTTTGGTCAAATCTTTTACTTTATTTTATAGATCTAAATAATTAGTGAAAAAGAATTTTTTTTAAAAAATATAATTTTGCCTAAATTTTTTTTTATACTTTAAATTTTTTTATAGATTTTTATGCAATAACCCACCGGTCCAACCAGTAACCCGAGACCCAGTACCTTGTCCGGGTCGATATCCGAGTCGGGTCAAATAACTAAGATATATGTTTAGTTTGAACAAAATAAATGTTATACTTAAATTTGAGACCTTATTTGATTTCCCTTCTTTCATAATATATTTTTCTCTCTTCTTTTCAACTACATATTTTTTAATAAAATAATATTACATACAAATTTAAAACTTTTTCTTATTTTTAATCACACATTCTCCATCAAATTATTATTTTAAAATGCATTTTTTGGCAAAAAAAAAAAGGGCATCAAACGGTGATGTGAACCCACATACCGAAGAACTACGAAACTCACGATTAAATTGAAATCAAACCCGAGAAAGTCAAAGTAATCAAAGTTTTGGATTTGATTCGAAAATAAAGAATCAAAATAACCAACAATACACAAACGATATGTTGACAATTTTGATTGAATATTTGAGAATCTTACCCGATTGATTTAAACGCTAAAAGAAGAATCTTGATAAGTTCGTGATTTGTCCAACGAAAAACAAGAATTCAAAAGCAAATTTGCCTCTCAACAAATCTTAATAATAATGTTGTGTTTTTCAATGAAAAGAATTAGTCCTATTTATAGGGAACCCATAAAACCTAGTTAAAAATGAAATTAAGCTATAAAAAATAGTAAAAGATATTACAAAATACAATTTTAACTTAAATAGAAGATTACGCGAAATTTGGAGAAATTCGCGACCAGAAAGAACTATGATTCATCGTCTGTTGCTTGAATCATGTTGATCCATTTGGTTTCTCCTCTCGAGCCCAACACGAAACTTGTTCATTTGCTTGTCGTGATCAGCGTTTCGTCCACCGTAACTTGAGCTAGCAATCTCATCACTTCTTTCACCCGCTTTGCTCACGACTTGTTATTGGACCTCCTTCGATAATCAACGGATCCTTTCTCGGGCTTGACTTTGACACGCTCGACTTTGTGCTCACATCATCTCATACCTTTTCAAAAGGATTCGTCCTCTGTACCTATAACAAAGAGAGAGAGAGAGATCAGATACATTAAAAGTAGCCGAGACATTATACTTACCAGGAAGATCCAGCTTGTATGCATTATCATTGATTTTCTCGAAAACTTGAAAAGGTCCATCTCCATATGACTGCAATTTTGATTTCCTTTGCTCTGGAAAGCGCCCATTTCTCAAATGTACCCAAACCCAATCATAGGGTTCAAAAGAAATGCTCTTCCGGCCCTTTTTAGATTGTGACGCATAATACTTTTTTTTTTTTCCAATTTGCAATCTCACATTCTCATTAAGTGACTTCACCATCTCGGTCTTCTTTTTCCCATCTAAACTACCACGTTCATTCATAGGTAAAGGAATTAAATCCAATGGTGTTAGTGGATTAAAACCATAAATAATGAAGTAGTAGAATGTATAGCCCTATTGTATGCAAACTCAACGAAAGGTAAGCATTCTTCCCAACTTTTCAAATTTTTATTAACTATAGTGCAACAATTGAATCATAATCCTATTGATTACTTCAGTTTGCCCATCGGTTTGTGGGCGACATGTAGTAGAAAATAATAATTTTGTGCCTAACTTACCCACACAAAACCTGCCAAAAGTGACTAAGAAATTTAATATCTCTATCTGATATTATGCTCTTAGAAACCCAGTGTAAACACACTCTTTCCTTAAAGAACAAATCAGCTATGTTAGTGGTATCGTCCGTTTTATTACATGGAATGAAATGCGCCATCTTAAAAAACATATCGACCATTACAAATATTGAATCTTGGCCTCTTTTAGTTCTAAGTAAACCTTAAACAAAATCCATGGAGATATCAACCCAATGTTCACTAGGAATGGGTAAAGGAGTATACAATCTGTGGGGTAGAACCTTAGACTTAGCATGTTTACAAGTTATGCATCGATCACAAGGTTGTTCTACATTAATTCTTATTTTAGGCCAATAAAAATGTTTCCTTAACATCTTTAAAGTTTTTGTATCCCGAAAGTGACCCATTAGTCCCCCACTGTGTGCTTCTCTAACCAACAATTCACGCATGGAACAATTAGGAACACATAGTTTATTTTCCCAAAACAAATAACCCTCATGCTTAGAAAATTTGTCTACCACACCCTTATTACATGATTAATATATGCTAGAAAAATCTAAATCATTCACATACATATCCTTAATGTACTCAAAATCAAGGAATTTCGCACTTAAAGAAGTTAGAAGCACATACCTTTGGGATAACGCATCTGCCACCACATTTTCCTTATATTGTTTGCACCGGATGACATAGGGAAATGTCTCGATAAATTCCATCCATCTAGCATGCCTTTTGTTCAGCTTATCTTGATCCCACAAATGCTTCAATGACTCATGATTAGTGTGAATCACGAACTCCTTCTGCCATAGGTAATGCTGTTATGTCTCCAAAGCTCGAACAAGTGAATAAAGCTCCTTGTCATTTGTAGGATAGTTGAGCGCTACTCCATTTAGCATTTCACTGAAATAAGCCACCGGCCTCCTTTTCTGCATCAAAACTGTTCCAATGCCTATACCTGATGCATCACACTCAATCTCGAAAGTTTTGTCAAAATTAGGTAGTACTAAAACCGGTGCTTCACACAACCTATCCTTAATAGTGTAGAATGCATGCTCTTGTTCATCACCTCATTTAAAACCTACATTATTTTTAACAATTTCAGTGAGTGGTATGGCAAGTGTGCTAAAATTCCTTACAAATCGCCTATAAAAACTAGTCAAACCATGAAAACTTCTTACCTCAATTAACTTTTAGGTGTTGGTCATTCTTTAATAGCTTTTATTTTCTCTTCATCTACCTCAATTCCCTTAGCACTAACCACATATCCAAGAAACACAACATTTTCCATGCAAAATGTGCACTTTTTAAAGTTAGCAAAAAGTTGTTCTTTTCTTAAAACTACTAGCACACACCGCAAATGTTCAATATGTTCATTGAGGTCCTTACTGTAGATTAAAATGTCATCAAAGTAAATCACAACAAACTTACCTTGCACACAAAACATGGTTCATTACACGCATAAAAGTGTTCGGTGCATTAATGAGTCCAAACGACATGACCAACCATTCATACAAGTCATATTTAGTTTTAAATGCGGTTTTCCATTTATCACCTTTCCTTGTTCGAATTTGATAGCAATCACTCTTAAGATCAATTTTGCTAAATATGCATGCACCAAATAATTCGTCCAACATATCATCTAACCTAGTAATATGATGACGATACTTCACCGTTATGCTATTGATGGCCCTACAATCCACGCACATTCTCCAAGTTCCATTCTTCTTTGGCACAAGTAAGACTGGCAGGCACATAGACTCATATTCTCCCTCGCATACCGCTTGCTCATCAACTCCTCCACTTGTCTTTAAAGTTCCTTTGTCTCTTTGGAATTACTTTGGTAAGCTGGTCGGTTTGGAATAATCGTGTCGGGTATGAAGTCAATTTGGTTTTCAATGCCTCGACTGGGTGGCAACCCACAAGACACGTCCTCCGGGAATACATCTCCAAATTCCTGCAATAAAGAAATAGCCAAACTAGGGAGGGTGGGTTAGATTCCTCAAAATTGAGGAGTGACTCCTTGTATACAAACAAAATCATTTGTTGTCTCTCCACTATCACTCTTTTCAACTCACTTCATTTTGTAAAGAAATTAGCTCTCAACTTTTCTCTCTCCTCTGAAAACCCTCTTCTTTTCTCTCATGTCGCTATTCTCTCTTTTTCTCTCTTTTAACCACCTCATTATTTTCTCCCTTACTTGCCAACTCATTATTTTATCTCTTGCTCTCTTATTTACTGTTTTCTCTCTTTTTCTCTAACTTTTTCCGTCTCTTTTTTTCCTCATTTTTCAGTTTGATTTGATCTTCATACACTTGTGCCAGTGTTAATGGTGCAAGTGTAATAGACTTTCCACCCTTGACAAAGCTATACCTATTTTTATACCCATCATGTATCACCTCCCTATCATATTGTCATGATCTCCCCAACAGGATATGAACCGCATGCATAGGTACTACGTCACACAATACTTCGTCAATGATAATACCAATTGAAAAATTTATTAACACCTTTCTATTCACCTTAACTTTCCTCATTAATTCAACCACTATAACCTATATGGCCTAAGGCGTTTAACCATAGTTAATCCCAATTTTTCCACTAGATTAGTGTTAGCTACATTTGTACAATTCCTACCGTCAATGATCATGCTACATACCTTATTATTGATGTGGCACCATGTATGGAAAATATTTTCTCTTTCCTGCTCCAAATCATCCACCTTGATTTGAGTGTTACGAGCTCGCCTCGTGACCAATAGCTCGCCCAACATATTTCACTCTGCATCCATCACTAGCCTCGTCCAATTTTGGCATGCCGTCATAATCACTCTCACTCTCACTCACCACATCTCCATTATCTCACAAAATCATTGCTCTTTTGTTTTGACATTGAAAAGTTATGTGTCCGATCCCAAATACCTAAGATATTTGATGTCTCGACTCCTTGATGACTGGAATTCCATTTTCTTACTAGCATTTTCTACCCTTTCCTTCAGTAATTTAGTTTTACCCCTAGAAATAGCCCCATCTCCTTTGTTGTTGTCCCACTTCGGCTTCAAGGATGAATTAGAACCTGAAGTACCAATGAATACCTTAATGTCCCCTTCCTCTTCAATTGCCTCTCCACCTTCATAGCCATGTGTAGCATGTCTTCTAATTTCACATAGTGTTGCAGCTCCACTACATTAGCTATGTCCCAATTCAACCCATTTAAAAACTTGGCCATGGTGGCCTCCCGATCCTCCTTCACATCCTCCCTAATCATCAACAACTTCATTTCCTTGTGATAGTCCTCCACACTTTTCGATCCTTGGTAGAGGCTTTGTAGTGTTTGATGAAGCTCACGGTAATAGTGATTAGGTACACCTCTTTTGTATGATAGCTTTCAAGTCCTCCCATGTATTGATCGATCGTTCCATATTTCTCTTCCCCATTGTCACCACATGATCCCACCAAGTGATGTTGGTGAATTCGAGGACCGCTATCTTCACCTTCTTCTCCTCCGAATAGTTGTGGCAGTTAAAGATCAATTCAACCTTTTTGCTCCCACTCTAAGTCTCTAGATCCCTCACTCTTTTAAATGGTGGAATGGACATTTTATGTTGCCCATATTCCCATCTACCTCGTCTCCAACGAAGTTTCTACCCCTTCGTTCAAGCCTAGCTCCTTTATTTCTCACCCTGCCCATTTCAGTCTTGATTACTGCCTCCATTCACATCACTCCCATAATCATATTCTTCACGCACCTCTATCTTAGGCTCCCACCTACCCTGCCTTTATATATTTGGAACTCCCCTATGCAAGTTGGCAAGATCCGTGTCTTGTCTATCCAATCTATCCCGCACATTTTCAAATAACTGTTCAAACCTACGTATTATCTCATCCGACGTGTTGGTTTGGTTGTTGTTTCGGCCTGATGTTGATCTATCCCTATTAGACATCCTAAATTCTAAAAATTATTTTTGCCTCATAAATGTGCGCTTGTGTATCACTCAATTCGAATTTTTACCTATATTGATCTCACCACTATACCTTTTTCCACTCCATGCTTTCATCCAAGTGCTTCAAAGGACAAATTCTAATTCAACCAGGAATTTTTCTTATAGAATTCAAACCGGGGTTTTGAGTGAAATTTTGAAAATTATGAATACTCGAGAAAGAAAAGGAATTGAATTGGATTATTGGAATTGAATTTGAATTCAAAAAATTGGTTCTTGAATTTTACACAATAGATAACGTAATTGGTCGCCAATTTCCGAGATAAATAATAACAAATGTACTTCTTTTTTTGAATTTGACTTTTCACAGAATTTTCGAAATTTTTTTCGAGTTTTTTTACTCGAAATTCAACTGTGACTCCGACAAAGAAAATGAAAGTTGATTTGTACACAAAATGAGCACAAAAACAACTTTGAATTTTCGACGGAAAAATTACGAATCAAAGGACTTAAATAGAAGGAGACGAAGAACACAAGAAAAATGAAATAAAGATTCAAACGAAAAAAGAAAAAGATATAACTTTGATTTT
The DNA here is from genome assembly GCA_035079005.1 of Fraxinus americana. NCBI lineage: Eukaryota > Viridiplantae > Streptophyta > Magnoliopsida > Lamiales > Oleaceae > Fraxinus > Fraxinus americana. Next base: position 3,608,868 of record CM068712.1, read on the forward strand.
GGAGTCTAAACTCTGATACCAACTTATGTGAACCCACGTATCGAAGAACTACGAGACCCACGATTATATTGAAATCGAACACAAGGAAGCCAAAGTAATCAAAGTTTTGGATTTGATTCGAAAATAACGAATCAAAATAACCAACAATACTCAAACGATATGTTGACCATTTTGATTGAATTTTTGAGAATTTCACTCAGTTGATTTGAACGCCACAAGAGGAATCTTGATAAGTTCGTGATTTGTCCAACAAATAACAAGAATTCAAAAGCAAATTTGTATCTCAATAAATCTCAATAATAATGTTGTATTTTTTAATGAAAAGAATAAGTCATATTTATAGGAAACCCATAAAACCTAGTTAAAACGGAATTAAGCCAGAAAAATAGCAAAAGATATTACAAAATAGAGTTTTAATTTAAATAGATGATTACGAGATATTTGGAAAAATTCGCGACCAGAATGAACTATGCTTCCTCGTCTGTTGCAATCATGTTGATCCATCCGATTTCTCCTCCCGAGCCCAACACGAAACTTGATCATTTGCTTGTCGTGATCAGCATTTCGTCCACCGTAACTTGAGTCAGCAATCTCATCGTCTCTTTCACCTCATTTGCTCTCGATCGTGTCATCAGACCTTCTTCGATAATCAATGGATCATTTCCCAGGCTTGACTTTGACACGATCAACTCTGTGCTCACATCAAACAAGACTCTTAATATTTTATTGCTGCCAACAATTGACTGTCAACGGCCGCCCGTGCTGACTCAAAATCCTTGATCCGCCACTTCATGTAAGTATTGTTTCTTTGTACTTTGTACCTAAAGAACATGACGTGAAGTTCTCTTCAGGAAATAGAAGCAATACGCAACACTATAAACAAGTATCTCTTAAAATGATTGTTGATCCAATATATATTGACTGTATACATGCATGCTTCTTAATTAAATGAGATAGTGGCACTCTTTAAAATTTCGTTAGGGCACTCAAATATTAGGACCAAACCTGATGCTAGCACGTATGCCACTTTATTCCCATTTCTTTAGTAAACAATAGAAACAATGATCGACACATTGTAACAAATCAACAATATCTAACAATAAAGACTCACATGGATTAAAAAAAATCAATGTGAGTTTTGTTATAAGCTAGAGCAAGTCGTTTTCAACATTGTCTAGTCAAATTTGGCCCTTTGTGCGAGTAACAATCCTTCTGTCAAGGTTAAAACCTCTGCATCTTCAAACGAAAGAAAAGTGAGTTGTTAATATGCCCCTGTTTGGCTTAGCTAAAAATCAGAGTTTTAGTAGATTTCGATAAAAAATGATAAAATTTATGGTTGAAAGTTAATAAAAGTTGTAAGTCTCATTAAATATATGGTTAAAATTAATTATTGACATTGATTTGAATTTTTATCAATTATTTTATACAAACCAAACAGAGACTAAACACATTTGCAATCCCCATCCCCTAATGATCTCAAATTACTGCCTTGACAGCAAAGAAACCATTAGTCATCTGAATAGCTGCATCCATATTAAGTTTCAATTCATTTGTAGTCAACAATATTTTCATTATTTCTCGATAATAATTGACAAAAATTCAAATTAAAGTTAACCATTAATTTTAATCATTTATCTCATGGATTTATAACTTTTATTAACTTTTCAATCACGCATTCCATCATTTTTTATTAAAAGAATTAGTAAAAATATGATTTTTAGCAAAATTAAACATGTGATAAGATGTTTGTTTTAGACAAAAATGAACTCATTTTATTAATCAATTTTCTTAGTTAAAAAATGATATTGTTACCCACTTCGAGAATATGTTTTGACAGTTTTGTGAGTGAACAATTGAGGGATCAGTTAAATTAATTGATGCTTATGAGTCGAGATTTACTATTCAATTTTTGTTGTCCACGCAATTAATTATTGACACATTATTTTCAATTAACATGTCATCAATTTAATGGGTTAGTGGTGAAATTAATAAGAGTAAATTTGAGATGACGTTTTAATTTTAAAATGATGTATGAATAATGAATTGGGTAGATTGCAAATTGGACAGTAAAAAAATTGGACACCAGATCTCAACTCGATACTTACACCAGTATGGAGTACTATTGTTGGTAATTTACTTAATCATGTACAACGAAAAATAAATAATAATTCAATTCCCACCAAGGGTCTTCTTTGTATTTAGAAAGAAATTGTGATAGAAAATTTCATCTTTGATGAATTCATTGAAGAACAATTATGATCTGCAATCCACAGCTATCCAAGTGTCCAACTTCCAATAAAAATCCACAAATGGAACAAGATTGAGAGAATTAGAGTTTTTATTTTCTTGTACTAGCAAGGATATAATTATATTATTTTATGATTTTTCAAACCCTAACAGTCTATTAATAAAAGTCTAAGTGGGCTTGGCGAGTCTCTGAAACTCAATCCGGTCCAATATTTAATTAATCTAATTAATTAAATTTAGTCTATGAATGAATTAATTAATTTGAGCATATTAACAAACAACTCAATTAATTAATTATCTAAAACTTGTTAATTAATTAATTAGTGAATATCATTCTTTTAGTTCTCATTTTGTATGTAACTCATTAGATTTCCGATCACGATACCTAACGATAGAAATTATTATTTTGATCGATAAATTAAATTCAACATTTTAATTTATCACCAATTCACAGCCGTCGTCCCAAATTGACATCTAGCAATGTGTCAAATAATATACGTAACGAAAAATGTCACGTGGTATGACAAAACCTAACTTGTTAGTTTACCGTGAAATTATAATCAATTCGTTTAAATGATCCGATCAATTATAATATATGGAAATACGTCAATCTCGATCATTAATCATATCTTTCATCACACTCTTAAATTAATATAAGTCGAAACTCTTTTCAACTTATGATCACACATTGGTCAATGATTTCATTATCAATTTAACTGATAAAACGTAGATCATAGTCTCTTACTATCTAAAAGTGACGAATCCTCTGTTGATCATTCACAACATTTATATGATTCTTGAAATGTCCGAACGATAATGTATTAGTGACTCTTGGTAAAATAATAACCAATATCACTAAAGCATGGTTATCACAATATAAGGCATTATGATGATCTCAAGTCAAATGATCAATCCAACTACCGAACGTTAGATATTAACTACGACACTCAAATAGTTATCCATGTGCAATCTTTCCAACTGATCTCCAGTATTTTGTTTTATAACAAAATATTCACGTGTTCATTTAAGTATCACCACATTTTAGTTTGTGAGATCAGTTATTTACTCCACAAGTAAGAAATGTCACACATGATGGTCTGTCCGTAATAATGATATCCATATCTCGAAATTATTTACTTCCACAAATGATTTAAAATTCAGTCATACGTAATTAGTATCTCACAATCACACTTCTTGTGATTAACAAATTATTAAGATTTGAACCTACAGATTCTATTATTTAGTAATTCAAATAAATAATAAATATTGCCATAAATATAATGTATCAATTATATATTAAAAGTGTTTACATCCAAAATCGATTAAACCTTGGGTATAATACTTAAAAACTCCCACTTACACTAGATCCAATTACTTATGTATCTAAATAAGAGTTTACATGATAATCATGTTTATACTACGACAATTCTTTGTCAGTGATCTGCAATATTATCAATTGTGGGAATTCGTTCATTCTTTATGTCATTTCTTTGTTTTATCTTTCTAATGAGATGATATCGCTTTAACAAATGTTTGAATCATTGATGAGACTTTAGTTCCTTTATTTGGACGATGACTCTATTATTATCACAATATAGATGTATGAAATCAACAATGTTAAGAATTGTTAGGTTTTAGTTGATTTTGTAATTGGCAAATTCTGTTAACAAAATGACTTAAATTGATAGAGTGTAAAAGTTCAAGGAGTAGTGTGCAATTTAACACTTCTGTACGAAAATTCTAAGGTTGAACATTGAGAGAGTTACATATGTGAGAGATTGATTCGATTCCTACCTTCAACCTTCATCTTGTGAGTTTTTTTTTTTAGAGAAAAATATTAATTCAATAATCCAAATACCAAACTGCTGTTCTTCTACATCTGATTAGAGTTCTGAAAATTGAGGAAGTTTGATTGGAGTTCCAGTCTGTGAAGAAAGCGGTGTTCTTCGAGGATCCACAGAAAATAAACGATTTCACAAAGCTATGAGTTGCTATAGAAGATTAGAATTCAGAAGAGCTTTGGAAACTGCAGTTGGGAGTGGTGCAGGGGCACAGAATCCAAGAAAGATGTTAGAATTGCAGTCATGAGATCAGATAGTACGGGTCGTCGTGTAGGCTGGTAGACTGTAAGTTACATATCGTTTATAGTGGATTGTTGACTCGCAAAGTGCTCGAAGTTTTTCCTAGTTGGGTTGCTCCGTGAACAAGTATTGGGTTCTTTACTGCTTTAGTATTCATTGTTTATGATATGCAAATTGCGGTAACTCAACATAAGATAATTTGACTTGCATGATTAACCATCTAGATGAGAATTAAAAGTGATTTGTTGCTATTTAATTCGTGATTGATTTTAATTCCGCATAAAATACTTATTCACCCCCCTCTAAGTATTGTTAGGGTCGAACCTACGTAACTTTCAGGAGTTTCTTGAAGTTCATTGATGAACTTCTGGATCCAAACCACAAAATTTGTTACTTCTAAAGCAATGATATATTAGGTTTTCATTATTGAATAAGTGATTATTTCCTGTTTAGAACATTTCCAACTAATCACTCCATTACAAAGAGTAAACATATATCCAGATTGAGATTTACTATTTTTGTAGTCCGACTAGAAATTAGTAATCGAGCATATTTGAACTCTCTCTCTCTCTCTCTCTCTCTCTATATATATATATATATATATATATATATATATATATATATATATATATATATATATAATGATAAGTCAAGTAATCTTCTAAATCCATATTCATCTCTATAGATCAAGTTACTTTACTCATATCTTTCATGAAAATATTATTTAACAATCAACTTTCAACGATTTAAATACAGGGACGTATACATATAATATTAGGAATATGACAATGTTCGAACTGGCTTTTTGTAAACATAGTTCATCTTCGGCTTTTATAAAATCAAATCTTATGATTATCTCATCAAATCGAAGATTTCAGCTCCTAAAGATTTGCTTCAATCCATATATGGATCCACTACAACAAAAAGAGTCATTCGCAACATTAAAAAGGCAACATTTGTTGATAAATGTTGCTAAAAGGGTCTTTTGGCAACATTTTAGAAAGTGAATGTTGCCATTGGTTAGTATAAATGAGTTTTGGCAACGTTTTTTAGAAAAATGTTGCAATAGACCCCTTTTCGCAACGTTTGTTGAGTGTTGCGAAAGGTCTCACTTTTCGCAACGTTTGGCAAGTGTTGCGAAAAGTCTCCCTTTTCGCAACGTTTGAGAAAACGTTGCTAAAGGTCTATTTTTCGCAACGTTTGAGAAAACGTTGCTAAAGGTCTACTTTTCGCAACGTTTTCGCAAACGTTGCTAAAGGTCTACTTTTCGCAACGTTTGAGAAAACGTTGCTAAAGGTCTTCCCAGCCGATTTTTTTTTTGTTTGGGCCAATTTTTTTTTTTTTTTTTAACCCCCCTTCCCATTACCCCAAGGTTGAAAGTTGAAACCCAAGCCCAAGATAAAAAGCCCAAACCTCAGCCCAATTCCAAAAACTTAAACCTCGTTCACAATTCACAAATCAATATCACAAAAACTGTTGCCGTAGGGGAACCTACGGCAACGTTTGTGGAACGTTGCCGTAGGGGAACCTACGGCAACATTTGTGGAACGTTGCCGTAGGTGATCTACTCTACGGCAACACCTTGATTTGCAACACACGTGAAAACGTTGCAAAAGGCCTACGGCAACATTTTTCAAACGTTGCCATAGATTGTTTTTGTTGTAGTGATCTATCGAATTTGCATACTTTGTTGTTATCTTTGGATTCAAAACATTCAAGTTGTGTCATCTACACTTCCTCTTACAATTTCCTGTTAAGAAAATAGTTTTGACATTCATTTGCCATAATTCATAGTCACTATATGTAGTTATTACGAACAAAATTTGAATTTGCTTTAGCATGGCTATAGTTGAAAATATTTTATCAAAGTGAACTCATTGTCTTTGTTTTTAACCTTTAGTTACTAACCTTGCTATGTATGTATGGATGTTCCCATTCTTGTTGACCTTTTTCTTGTAACTTATTTATAATATATGGGTTTTATTCCATTATGCTGGTCGATCAATGTCTAAACCTTGTTCACATACATCGAGTTGGTCTTGGATTCCATAGCCTTCAGCCATCTATTTGAGTCAACACTTGACTTTATTTCTGTGTAATTAGTATGTTCATCATACTTGATTAATAATGTCTGATTAAGATCATGGATTCGTACCTTCTTAGAGGTCGAATGATCTTACGAGATTTACACGGAGCTGACATGTCATCATGAGTCTCTACTTCCTGATCAAGAGTATGTCCCTCAGAAAGTGTGAGATCAGACTCGGGTTTATCTACTTGGTCAACTATATTTGTGGACTTTTGAACTCTTTCATGTTCTTTTGTACTCCCACTGTCCTTTCCTAAAATAAACACTTTCTCTAGGGAGACGATTTATCGTGAGATAAAGACTTTATTCTCAATGGGATTATAGAATTGATATTCAAATGTCTCTTTTGGATATCCCGACAAATATGTATTTATTGGACTTAGACTTTAGCTTATTCGATTTAGTGCATTTCACATAAGTGTCGTAGCCCCAAACTTTTATATGAGACAAATTGGACATCTTCATAACTTGTATGGAGTTTTGTCAACCAATTTAGATGGAACACGATTTAGTGTTTAGCACGTATCAATCATTGTATGACCCCAAAACGATTTTAGGAGGTTTGCATGACTTGTTATTAATCACATTATATCTAATAGTGTATGATTCCTCTTTTTAGATACACCATTATGTTGTGGTATATGCAATGGAGTCTTCTGTAAGAGAATGTCATTCTCTTTTAGATAATCTAATAATTCTTCTTTTAGATATTTTTCACATCGATCCGATCTTAATGTAAAAATACATTTACCTAACCGTTTCTCTACTTCTAGCTTAAATTTCTTGAACATTTCAAGAGTTTCATGCTTATATTTTATCAAGTATACATAAACATTTCTGAAATAGTCATCAATAAATGTGATGGAATAAGAGAAACCTCATCTAGCATTAATTGACATGGGCCCACATACATCATTATATATTAGATCTAATAATTGTGCAACTATTTCTCCTTTTCGAGGAAAAGGAAAATTTGATCATCTTTCTTAATAGGCATGATTCGCATTTTCAAATAATTCAAAATCAATTGACTCCAAATATACATCTCCATGTAATTTTGGAATTGTATTTTCATTTATATGATTAAGTCTGCAATGCTAGATATAGGTGTTATTCAAATTATCGCTGTTATGCCTTTCAATTTTTATATTCTATACTCATTATAAAATACTCAGTATCTAGAATATAAATGTCATTTTACTATAACTACAAAATACCTTATCAAGATAAAAGATACAACAATTGTCCTTAACATTACCAATTCATATCCAAACATGAGATTGAATTAATATTTATTGTAATGTTGAGAACAAATGACATTTCTCTAAATTTTCTACTAAGACTAAAAGTTATGGCAAGAAGTATGCTCCTACAAGTATTGTAGCAACACTTGCACATTATCAACGTATATATCAATTTCTCCCTTTTAAAGTGGTCTACTTCTATTTAGTTTTTCCATATTTACTCAAATATGATATCCATATCTGATATCTAATACCCAAGAAGCTAATGAAGTAAACATATGCCTTGCAATTTCTCTTCTAATGACCATCATTCCAAAATGATAAAAAGGATAATTAGATTTAGTACTGTCCTTCTTCGCTTTGACTGTTTTAGCCCTCTTGGATGCTTTCATTAAGCACCCTTTAGACTTCCTCTTAGTGCCATTAGAGGAATCAATAGCTAAGACTTTCTCTCTAATAATTTTGATGTTGGGTTTAACAGTCTTAAGCATGTTCAGCAATTTAGAGAGTGCGCACTCGAACTTATTCATATTAAAATTCATAATTAGTTATGAATAGCTCTCCGACAGATATTGTAAAACTAAGTCAATACTTATTTCACTGTCTACGACTAAACCCAATTGAGACAACTTCTCAATATAGCCATTATCTTCAATACATGAACACTTACTGAAAATCCTTCTGTCATATACCAGTATAGTTGCTTGGAAGTATCATATTCTTCCACACACGATTATTCATCATACAACTCTTTGAGATAAAAAAATCATGTGCCAGCATTTATACGCTCATGTTGCTTTTGTAACTCAGGTGATAGTACTATCGTCATCACTATGTTTATTATAGCAGCCACAACCTCCTTAATCGAGTCATCAGTGGGTATTTCTGGAAAGGACTACTTAATGACATAATCAAATTTCTCATATCTGAGAACAATTATCAGAATGTGGTGCCAATCAAGATAATTTGGCTTGATTGTTGGCATCCAGTATGCCTCTCAAATACATGTGGTTACTCATAATTCAATAAATATAAATGATGAAAAATAAAAGAATAATCTACAATATATTAAAAGTGGGGATTGGGGAAAAACTTTTGAATACCACTTTTACCCTTACATATTTACCTATATGCCCAATATTTCCTCATGGTATACAAAAAGAAAAAAAAAATTTGAAAGGTTACATTAATATGTTATATTTATTATTTACCCTTATTAAAGGTTGTGTTAATTGACAGTTACATATGAATATACCTAAACTTAGATAAAAACAAAATACCAAATGATTCAATTTTTTACCTCTAAGTAAAATAACTAATAATTATTATTGCTTTAAAAAATTAAGTCATTAATTTCTACTAAACACAATTATTACTAATTATTAGTATATAATAATATTTAATTCACTACGGGATACCAAATATTAACTACGGAATACCAAATAATTCAATTTATTTCCTCTAAATAAGATAATTAATATTGATTATTGCTTTAAAAAATTAAGTCAGCTAATTTCCACTAAACATGATTATTAGTAATTATTAGTACAAAATTAATAAAAACATTATTACATACAATTAAAAGAAATTATAATAATACTATGTATATAATTAACTTGAACTGACATATTTTATTACATCCAACGGTATTATTGTATAAAATTTATTAAAAAATATTACTTATATAGTGTGCATATTAAAAATAATATTGGACAATCGATTTGCACAATACTTCATCAAAATTGGTAAGAGAACCGAACTTTATATAGAGGATGACTCATCAACTTACCAAATGAGATAGTTATAGCATGTGACGATATTGAAACTTCAAAGTTACACTTAATCAATGCAGTGTTCCCAGGGTTAACGGAAAATACATCTTTTATAATTATATGACACAACGTTGAATTCTTTCAAACAAAAATGAGTATGTTGACGACCTCAATGAAAAACTAATTAGGTTATTTCCTGGAGAAAGTGAAGAATTTGTCAATTTTGACGAAATAATAGATGATACAAATTAATTTTATTAAGAGTTCCAAAATACATTACTGTAAAATACTATCATGTCACATAAGTTAATCTTGAAAAGAAAATATACAGCGATACTCTTGAGGAATCTAGATCCATTTAACAGTCTTTGCAATGAAACAAGAATAATTTGTCGTGGTTTGAAGAAACATATTATCAATATAGAAATAATCGTTGGATAACATGCTGGAAAACAAGTTTTCTTTCCACACATCACATTGACTCCAGCAAATGATGAAGAATATCCATTCATATTCAAAAGGAAATAATTTTCATTATGCATATACTTTGCAATGACTTACAATGCTCAAGGACAAACAATACCTACCATATGTCACACTTTCTCACTGAGTTTCTATGCAAACAATAAAAGTTCTCGTAAAAGTAGAAAATAAAAGAAGAAACGATGTGGAACGTTAACAAAAAAATATTATGTATAAAGAAACGTTATTGTAATCGTAGCATTACACTTAAGTTTATTCAACATTTTCACATCATATACATAATTTCATAAAAAAACTATATATGTATGTGTGTGTGTGTGTGTCGCAATTTTAATTTTTCCTTTAACAATATTAATTACATCAACTACTTTAAAAATAGTATTAATACTTCTAAAACATTACGCATATCATTCATCCGATACATAAAACATGCAACGCACATGCTTACTACTAGTATATAAAATGCATCAAATAATTTAACATGGCATTTTATTAAATTAATTATGCTTCCAACGTTTAACTCGAATTTATAATCCCTTCACATAAATTTATGGAATCAATACTTAACTCTCAATGGGTTGAGATCCCATTTTTTATATTAAGATTTTGAGTGTACTCAACAAGTTTTAATAAAATATATGGGTAAATACTATTATCAATTGTATCTCCATACAACTTCCAGATCATTAAGCTGACAACTATCTCACACATGTTATGTGTTAGTTTAACATGCCTCTAGAATTTATCTCTTTAAGTGTACTCAACAAAAGATAAATTTTAATAAAGTCAAACTCATCATTTAGAAATATATAATATTTTATAATGTCAAACATGTCTATAATAGACCAGCCTTGAGTGTACTTAACAAGTCGAGATCAATTAAAAACTCTGATTTTTCACTATAATGATGAAAGACGAATATAAATTTGACTTAATATTTTAGCGAGGGATTTTACGCGTAAAAGTCTCGTTAATATAATTATATATATTATCCTAGATCAATTATGCAAATAAACATACATATAATAGTGTGGACGATTATAGACTTATATTATCTAGTCTTACCAAGTCTATGAAAGATTAGTTGGTCAGTTCCTAGGAGGTATTATATTGACTCATACAATACTCCATCTCTATTGTCTCATCTTCTTCTTGCAATTTCAATTAGTTCGATTGCAACATGTATTCTATATTAGTTGGCACACATGCCCATAATAATTACAACGGACTCGAAGGTTCAAAATAAATAAAAGCTCACAGTCCCAAAATAACAATGATTAAAACTAAACATTCAACACATCGACATAGACGAGTCCATAATCATCCACTAAATATACATTCATCCTATAAAATGCATTCCTATACACTATCTAAAATTATATACAAACATATTTCAAGTTTCTAGCAATTAAGATTATCTAAACTAATTTAAACAAAATGATTAGAAAATTAATCAATAAATTGAATTCGAGGTTTTATTTAATTAAAACAAATTTTAATTAAATATCGAATTAGAATCCAACTCTAATTCCACAATTATAGAGTGGAACTATTTAATTAAAATCAATACCAAATTAGAGTTCAACTCTAATTTCAAAATTACATTAGGGTGATATAATTAAATATCAAATTAGAGTTCAACTCTAATTTAATTGCACTAACAATTTAATTTAGGATAAAAAAAAAGAAGATAGAATTCAATATAGGGTCAAAGTTTTATATTTAAATTAAAATTCAATTTTAACTAATATAAAACTCGTCAATTTTAAATAAAATTTTAACTTAGGTCAAAATTAAGAGCATGTTTGAAAGTGATTAAAATCCAATTAAAATTGAATATATAATCGTTATTGGGTCTCACCCGTCCAATAAAAATCAACAATAACGGCTAGTTTTTCAATTTTAATCAGATTTTAATCTCTACCGGACACGCCCTAAAATTCTTGTCAAAAATGAATTCAAAGTCAAATCTTCAAAATTCAAATTTAAATTCATTTTCAAAAATTACTTCAAAAAACCTCTTTTGAAAATTGCATTAAAATTACAAGGAAAACCTTCCAATTTTGTAAACTGCGAAACATGCCCCTATTTAAAGTTGCAGCTTTGACCCGGACGAAAATTTCAAGCAGGTTCTTGAAATTCCTAAGATTTCACCTAAATCCCCCGTCCCAATCTTCACCAGAAACAAAACCCTAAAATCCAAAAATAGTTTAGGTGCCACCTCTTCCGACTTCAGTGGGGTGCGCCATCGCTGTCAAATAGATGTAGCATAACACCATTGGATGATGGTGCCATGCGTTGCTACTGAAGCAGCGTACGACGCTTTAACGTAACATCCATGACGTTACTACTTCTGCTTCTATTAGCAAGAGTGCCGCGTTGGAAGATCGATGGTAGAGAACAAATTGCTACCATCAGCAGCGACGGGGTGTTGCAACTCGTCAGTTGCTACGAAACACTCCTGCTTCGCGCGTGATCGTAAGCGATGCTGCCGTGAGCCTCGGAACACTGCTCCACTTCCACAGCACCCTTTGTCGGTGGCGAGTGCTGCTGCAGCATCGCCGGTCTACCCTGTCTGATATAAAATTTTCAAAAATTTTATTTTCTTTTCTTCGAAAACAAATTTTGAAATTAAAAAAATATTTTTTAAATTGCTAGATTCAAGAAAAAAAATAAACAATCAACTTTTGATTGTTCAAACGTACAAAACAGCTTCTAACAAATACCAAGTAGACTCTGATACCACTATTTGAAATTTGCTTAATCATACACAGTGAAAAATAAATAATATTTCAATTCCTACCAATGATCTTCTTTGTGTTTAAAAAGAAACTTTGATAAAAAAAAAATTATACTTTTGATGAATTCCTTGAAGAGTAATTCTAATTTGTAATCCACGGTTGTTCAATTGTTCAGCTTTCAATGAAAATCTACACATGAAACAAGATTGAGAAAACTATGATTTTTATTTTCCTGTGCTAGTAAGAATATAATCATATTATGATTTTTCAAACCCTAACAATCTATTAATAAATGTCCAAATGGGTTTGACCCATCTCTTAAACCCAATCCGATCCAATATTTAATTAATTCAATTAATTAAATCTGATCCAGGAATTAATTAATCAAACATTTGTTAATTAATTAATTGATGAATCTCATTTTTCTAGTTTTTCTTTTGTGTGTACTTCATTAAGTTTCTGATTGCGATGCCAACGATATGGATTATTATTTTGATCAATAAATTAAGATACCTCTTTTAATTTATCACCAATTCATATCTATCGTTCCAAATTGACATCAAGTAATGTGTCAAGATAATACATGTGACGAAAAATGTCACGTGGTATGACAAAACCAAACTTGTTTGTTTACCATGGAACTTAATCCATTCTTCAACATGATCCAATCAATTACAAGATAAGGATGTGTGTCAATCTCGATCATTAATCATATATTTCATTCACTTTTAAGTCAATATAAATCGAAAACTATTTTAGTAAATGATGCGGAAAAGGGTAGTGACATTGATCCACAAGAACCTCTCGACTTTTGGGTGCACATTGGCCTATGATTTCGTTATCAACTTATTTGAATGAAATATAGATCATAGTTTTTTGCTATCTAATAGTGATGAATTTTTTGTTGATCATTCACAATATTTATATAATTCTTGACATGCTACAACGATACTGTATTAGCGATTCTTGACAAAGACATTCAACATTAGTAAAGCAAAATTTTCCCCATATAAGGCGCTTTGATGAACTCAAGTCAAATAACTAATTCCACTACCGAACGTTAGAAATTAATAGTTATCCATGTGAAATTTCTACCGATCTCCAATATTTTGTTCTATAACAAAATATTCACGTGTTCATTTAAGTGTCAACATACTTGCTTGTGAGAACGGCTACTTACTTCACAAGTAAGAACGTTACACATGATGGTTTGTCCGTAATGAAGATATCCGTATCTCGTTATTATTTACGACCACGGATGATTTAAGATTCAATTATATGTAATGTGTATTTCACAATTAAAATTCCTTGTGATTAACAAGTTACTGAAACTTGAACCTACGGACTCTACCATTTAGTAAGTCAAAAAATTAATAGATCTTGTCATAAATAAAACGCATCAATTATTTATTAAGTGTATTTATATTCAAAATCGATTGACCTATAACATAATAAATACACTAATATGGGGTGGACCATTCATGAATCTAGATCGTCATGCAAATTACTGATTGTAACTATTCTTTATTTTGGCATTCAATAATTCAAGGCAGATCATGTTACTGATAAATGAGGTGTCTCTATATTAAATGTACTATTGGTTTTGTCCTTTGAATTGGGAGGTGTCTTTACTCCTACCATACACTGCAATTTTAGTTCCTTGTATGTTCTAATGGAAGTGTTTCATTCTCCGACAAGTTGCATGAAGCGAATAAACATAATTTGTATAGCGGATTTGTACAATCTTTTTGTTTATTCATATGTTAAAAGTTTCCAATATCGTATAGACATTAGTTCTACATCAAGTTTTCTTGTTTTTTCGTAGTCACTTTTTTGTCAAAGTCATTATAATTGAAATTTTTGTAATTGGTACTTTTTTCGTCTAGAAGCTTAATTTAGATATGATAATCACGCATTTATATATTTATCCTTTGCATTCTAATGTTGTAGTTGCAAGTTATAACCATGTTACCTTGGGATGTCATAGTTTGAAGTTTGATCCTTGTTAAAAATATTGTTTGACACCAATTTTTTAGTAGAATAGGTTTTATAATAGTAATTTTTTGAAGAATATATGGTTAAAAAAGTATGAAATTTTTTTAAAGTTAAGTGTAAATTCTTTTATTGAAAGAATGTGTGGTTAACAAAAAGTTTGAAAAAAAAATAAGGGTTTGTTTTTTTTACCATTTTCAAGCGTTTTCTGTTTTTGATTTTTTAAAACAGTGAAAACGTGTTCTCTTTCCTATTTTCGAAAACACGTTTTTGAAAACAAGTTAAAAGTTTACAAAGAAAACCCAAAACGACAAATTTTCGTTTTGGATATTTTTAGTTATAATTAAGCTAAAATTTTCGAAACGTGTTTTGGGTGTTTTCAAAACAATTTTTCAAAATTCCAAAAAGAACACATTTTCAAAAATCTCAAAATGAACACTCAAAATACAAAATGAATTCAAAACTCAAAACAAAAAACTGAAATACAAAGAGAATAACATCTAAACTTTTGCAGAATGGAGCTCAAACAAGGGCCTTGACGAACTAGTAAAGAATTAATTTGCATTAAGGGATCAAAACCCGTAGATCAATCTCTGGTTACAACTTGATCATTCATCAACTTAGGTAATTAAAAGCGCAGCTTGGTCAATCAATGATTAATGCACGTCAAGTCCGTCTCGAGAAAGACATACATTGGCCAATAAATATGTCTACATTTTTAAGAGTGTGTTTGGTAGAGATTTTTGGGGGAAGAATTAATTTTTGAATAGTGATATGATGGGAAATGTGTGGTTGAAAAAGAAGAAAAAATTATTGATGTGATGAAAAATATTATTTTATTGAAGAATGTATGGTTGAAAATAAGAATTGATTTACTGTAGAAAATTAAAATCCATACCAAACAGGCTCTAAGTTCAAAATTTACTATCTCGAACGTGAATGCAACTTTTCCAAATCATCTAGATTACGTGTCATGTCATGTATTATCATTTTCAATCAAGCTATTTGTATAAAGTTGAGTTACAAAAGTTGGGTTACAAAGTGTGTTGGGAAAATCCAGATCGTTGATTTCAAATGATTTAAAAATCTATTTTTAAAATGATTGATGTAGATATTATTTTGTTAATCACTTTTGTAACCCAACTTTGTACATGTTCGTCTTCTATTAGACCGTAGCTCTTTTTATCATTTTCTTTTCTCATGAAAAAACTGCCACCAAACTTGACATTACAAATAGGGGAATTTACAAAAATGTCTAATTTCATATTTGTCAATTAAAAAGTGTCTAATTTTGATAACTATTACAAAAATGGTCAAATTTAGTAATAAATTATCTATTATACCCTTGATAAAAAAAAATGAAGCAATTTTTTTCACTTTGTCCCGAATTTCGAGAAAAAAGAAGATTTTCATGAGAAGTTACATTAAAATGACTTTCTCAACATTTTAAAAGTTTTTATCGATATTTGAATCATGTTTATCTTAATACTTCATTTGTTTATAACAAGATTTCATTCCGAACATGAGAGTTATCTACATTTTATAAAATTCTTGACATTTGAAATGTAATTCTCAATATTACATGTTTCAATGAGAACTATAGAATTTATTGTGATTTAATGTGTGTACTTTTAAAATAAGTAGGGTAGTCTATGTATCAAATAAATTTTTAATTGTATGCATATTTTTGTCTTTAGTGTGGAATTATAAATTGTTAATAAGGATATTTTGGTCTAAAATATATCAAAATGGACATAGAACAAATTTTGGATATTTTTACAAATGGCCATGTGAAAAGTGGACATTTCTTGTAATTTCTTCTTACAAATATTTTTATCCAATACTTCCTATCTTTTTAAGAAATGTCATATGCTAGGATTTTAAAGGAAACAAAAATGTCACAAAACATGTTGTTATTCACTCCCATTCTAAGAAGTGCACCGAAAACGACGAGGTTGGAGTTCTTGATAATACGCAAATATAAACCAAACTTTTAAAAGGCGAGTATCTAATTTTCTATTCTTACAATTTATTATGACCTTTCAATCTCTCACATGTTGAGTTTAAAGGTCAAACAAAAATAATTTTATTAACAAAAATATTTTTACAAACCAATCTCTTTCCACTCTCTGTTTATATGTTTCTCTCTACTCACTCATACTCTCCACACTTTCACACTAACACATATATACATACAGCAACACACACACACATATATATAGCCGTGAATGGCGGTGGAATTGTATCTAGAGAATTCTTCAGTTGACT
This sequence comes from Fraxinus americana, assembly GCA_035079005.1. Lineage (NCBI taxonomy): Eukaryota > Viridiplantae > Streptophyta > Magnoliopsida > Lamiales > Oleaceae > Fraxinus > Fraxinus americana. The sequence goes on from CM068712.1 coordinate 3,625,785, forward strand.
GTGGCCAGAAAGTTCTAAGATAATTTCAGCAGCTTCTAGTATGGCAGCGATGATAGGATAAAATTGATTCCTTCTAGTTTCTTCCTCAATGTCGATGGCTATGGAAAAATCTGGAAAATTGGTGATGATTCTTCAATTCTCCCCTTCAACACCAACTTTTCATTTTAACTCTTTTCTTTTTCGTCATGTCCAGCTTGGCCTCAAACTCGACAAGTTTTGATGCGATCGATCCTTCATTTAATACATCTACTACTCCAAATATATTTGGCTCTTCCATGCTTTCATCTTCATCGATTTTGATACTCAATTTCTCATGTCTACTCAATTTCCTTATTTGTAGTTGTAAATTTGTACGTACCTTAATATTTTGTTGACTCCTTCGATCCTCCATTAGTGTTTCTTGATCCACATCATTTGTTTTCTGAAGACTTGGTTGTGCTTCTATGATCTCCTCTTGCAATTTGTTTTCCATTTCTTTTGAATCTAGCAGCTCCACCCTGGCGGTGTCTGCCAGGAATATGTTTCTTCAAACACTTCTTCTGAGTCTGGTAGTTTCTCCCTCTGCGGAGTCCACCAAGTAGACTCTTCATGAATCACGATGTCCTCTCCCGAACCATCGATCCAATCATCTTCTTCTGAGTCATCAATCCAATCATCTTCGCAATGCATTTGTTCATGAAGAACCACAACTAATGCTGATTCATCATTTATACTCGAATTGATTTTCTTTTCTCGAGCCTTTTCGATTACTGTTGTGGATGCCACAACATCTCATTCTTCTTCACTATCATATTTCTCTTGCTCGTTGGAGGTTGCTATATTGCCTTCTACTAGCTCCTTTTTAAACCAACAGTTTTTAGCATAATGACCTCATTTTCCACATACAAAACACGAGCCATTAGTTCGTTGAAATCCCTTAAACGGTTGACCTCTCTTGTCACGACTTTGTTTGGCTCCCCTTGTCACAGAACATTCTCTATTTTTATTTTCTTTTAGTTCTTTATTATTTTGTTGACGGAGTCGACCTCTTCTTTTATAACTATATAGTGCTTCATCTTCTTTTTTTATTGAGACCCCTAACATTTGTTTAGTTAACGCTTCTTGGTAGGCCACCAAATTTTCTAAATTGACCAATGAAGGTTGCTTTGGCCAACCTTGTATGGCAGCAATGAATCCTCTAAATTCGGGTCTCAAACCATGTATAATTATTCTTCTCATTCTAGACTCCGAAATCTTGCTTGAAGAATCTAATTCTGAAATTTCATGACAAAGAGATTTAATTTTATTAAAATATTGACTCACCATTGTTCTCCTTGAGTGATCGAGAGTAGCTCATTTTCCAACAATTGCAACCTCAAGTCATTTTTCTTTGAAAATAGAGCGGTTAGAGTGTCCCATGCTTTCTTTGGTATAGTCTTGTCTCTTATATGCTCCAACAATTCTTCCTCAATTGTTGTCTTTATGACGAACATGGCCTTACCCGCTTTGATTCTCCATTTCTTCAGAGCTCCGGCCTCCTCTGGTGGTATTACGTCACATTCATCAACTACTTCCCACAAATCTTGCCCTTGGAGATACGACTCCATACAAGTTTGCCATGTGGTGTAATTCTGATTATTGAGCTTCTTTACTCCGCCTACCACTTGTAGGTCGTCCATCGTGACTTGATTTACCTCCTCGTAATCAAGCAAACTTTAATAAAGTTTCACAATCTCCTTTTGTGCACGAACTCAAGAAGCCCAAAAATTCGTCTCCGACAACTTGGCTCTGATACCAAATTGTTGAGTTTAAAGGCCAAACAAAAATGATTTTATTAACAAAAATATTTTTACAAACCAATCACACCTCTCACAATTATATTAAATGAAGCACCAAGATTTATTCTCTCTCTTTCCACTCTCTGTTTATATATTTCTCTCTACTCACTCATACTCTCCACACTTTCACACTCTAACACATATATACATACAGCAACACACACACACACATATATATAGCCGTGAATGGCGGTGGAATTGTATCTAGAGAATTCTTCAGTCGACTGTGGCCAGAAAGTTCTAAGATAATTTCAGCAGCTTCTAGTATGGCGGTGATGATAGGATAAAATTGATTCCTCCTAGTTTCTTCCTCAATGTCGGTGGCTATGGAAAAATCTGGAAAATTGGTGATGATTCTTCATCACAATGCGGGGGACATGAACAATATTGAAAAGAAATAAGTAACACAACACGTATAAATATAATTCTTCAAATACATAATTTTGGTAATTGATGCCAGTGTCGGATCATTCGGGCACAAAAACTCAATCGATTTTGTCAATAGAAAAACACCCATTCAGGGGAAGGAAAAGAAAGAGCAGGATCTGGACCTTTAAAAAGTTCAACAATGTAACGGTGGGTCCAAATGTGCTGACGTTATCATCAAGAAATAAAATTATAAAACAAGCATCATTCTAGAAATATTATATTTGGTCTAAGGTTATTTTGGTTAGTCAATTTATTACTTCATTCAATTTGTCAAAATCTACTTAAAAAATTATTTTTTATTAAAATCAAACAAGGACATGATATCAATCGAGACTTATCGATACATGATTTTATATAAGGTGTGTTATCAAGAATTTAATTTACAGCAATGTAGATAGAAAAGTTGAGTTCATAAATGATAAGAAAAAAAATTAAACCCCTATTTTTCTTTTTGAAAGCCAACCATCTCATTTAATTACAAACTGATTGTGAAAAAGCATAAGTTGCTAAAAAATTAAATTAAAACATATTACGTAGAAAAGAGCTGTGACAGAAACTATGGAATACAATCAATCTACTAAGATAGAACATCACAAAGGCATGCCGATATGCATGCGAATGTGACGCTCTATTCCATCACTACAAACCCATTGTAACAAATTAACAATAATGTACAAATAATGCCTCGTAAGGGTCAAAATAACTGTCCGATTCCTACTTCTAAACAAGCAAACACGAGTTAGTTTCAACACTGTCAAGGCAAATTTCGACTATTTTGTGTGAGTAACAATCCTTCTTTGAAAGCAACAACCTCTATATTTCCAACCAAAAAGAAACTCGGCATTGTCTTACATCTCAATTGTGATTATCGTCCCCCAATAATCCCAATTATTGTCTTGATACCAATGTGAAACCATCACTTGCTCGAATAGTCGCATCCATATTAGTTTTCAATTCATTCGAGAGATCCCATCTATCCACTTGAAAGTCCCATATCTCATTTTTACTAAGTTAATAAATTGAGTTATACTACATGTACATCCTCATTTATCATTTACAAAATTTACACTTGACAAAATTTCACAACAAATACATCCAATCCGACTGCTACAATTCTGCCATGCAGGCATTTGTACACCGGAGTGGCGAGAAAATCTGTTTGTACAAATATTCCCTAATAGGTTCCATGTTTTAAAATTATTGTAGAGAAAATCACTAGTTTACGTGGCAAATGATGCGATTAAGATCAATTAAATGTATGAATGCGAAATCCATCATCTCTAGTAAAGATAAATATCTTTACTCATAGCTATTAACAAATTGAAACTTATCCCTATAACAATATAAATTCATACGAGATTACCTATTGAAATTGATTCTTATCCATTACAGATCAAAATATATTATACGAAATAACTTCTACCCATTTTTCATCTACCCGACTACCCGTTTTGATAATTTCTAATTATGGCAACACTTTAAAAAGATATATTTTCGTGATTGAAAATCGAAGGAACAACACAAATCAAAATTGTCTATAATTTTAATTAATGAAAAATAATATATAAGCAAAAAAAAAAAAAAAAAAAATAAAGCAAAAAGCATTGAATGAAAAAATAAGAGGAGACCTTTTGTGGGTCATACACACGTTGTCATCAGGCAATTCCATGTGCCCACATGGCGCTGCTCATAATACTCCTACTTGCGCACACATACAACACACACTAAAATATACATACAATTATACATACACTCTTCCTCTCCTCTTACCTTTTTGCATCTTCATATCATATCGTTAATTACCGATTCAAATTTCTGTTAATTGCATAAAACCCTCCACAACCCTGAAAAAATTAATTCACTTTCTTGAATTCATTCGAAAAATACTGCAAAAATGGAGAAGAACAGTGATGGGTTTGTGAGGGCAGATCAGATTGATTTGAAGAGTTTAGATGAGCAACTCGAGAGGCATCTCAGTAGGGCTTGGACTATGGAGAAAAACAAGAAAAATCAAGAAGATTTGCCCATCACCGCGGCCGCCACCACTACCGCCACCACAATCGGCGGCGGTGGCGCCAGTAGGAGGCAGCGACACGAGTGGGAGATTGACCCGTCTAAGCTGATCATCAAGGGCGTCATTGCACGTGGTACTTTTGGGACTGTACACCGTGGCATTTATGATGGTCAGGATGTTGCCGGTCAGTCAACCCCTTAGTCCTATCTTTTTTTTTTCCTCCATTTTCTGTTCTGTATAAAAAAAATTATTTTCCTTTTTTACTTTTTGTCAATGATTTTGTGAGTTTGCTTCATTTATTTTTGTCCTCTGATTAGAAATATGCTTATTTTGCTGTGATTAAAAGCACTTTTTAGCTGCTCTTTTAGGGGCCTTCAAAAGGTGCTTTTAAGGAGGAGTAAAATCTTGTCAAATTTTTAGTTAAAATTTGGTGGATAAATTAAGTGAAATGAGAAGAAAAGAATCATAGAAACCTCAAATCAATAGCAAAAACTGATTATTTTCAGGATAATTATAATTGGTTGGTTGATTATTTAATGCCGGGGGTGGGAGGGGGTAGGGTGTGTTTTTAGGATGTACTTATGGAATCCGTGACTTATGGCACGGGTTTGGATTGGATTTTGAGGTGACAGTAATGACTTGGGGTGCTGTTTTTTCTGAACTTTCATGTGAAGCAACTGGTTGTTTATTTTGACTTTTTAACAACCAAAAGGAAACTGTCTTCTAGTGTAGTCATGATAAAGGGGAGATATTATTGTTTAATCGGATGGTAAACAAATGTAATTAATTAAATGTCAATTTCAACCTAGAACCTAGGATCTTTGCAAATTGATTAATGTTAATATTCATCAGAGAGTATAGTTTAGACTGTTTAGTGTTTTTATCAAGAACTTTAAACAAAAGATAACCCTTTTAAGCTATTAAATTGAAGATTTTGTAGATAAGAATATTGATTATAATACAATCTGATCCTACTATTAAGCAAGGATAGAAAACAGTATCATGGCTTAAAAACGATGGAAAGAGGTTCAGTATTAGTTCCCAATAAACATTAGGATTGACTATATGATTTTTATTTTTTTTGCCTTGGTTAGTATGTTATCTTTTCTTTTAATCCAACGCTCGTTTGTCCGATTTCTTAGGCTCATAGAGAAAGGGACATTGATTAACTATGGTTTGACATTGTAAAATTTAGCGAATTGGGCTCTCCTCTTTGGCAAGCTTATTAGGATTTTCAATACTTCACAAATCTTTTTTTCTGTTCATTCTCTCAAAACAATCATCTACCTTCCATCAATTGATCAATGTTAGATTATCCAATTAGATAGATTGAATAGTAAAAAAGGCTTTTGTTCTTTTATTTTTTCTTAACTTGCATTGGCTTGCACCAGTGAACTGAATGCTGCTCTGGCACGGTTTCTATTCGGTACACTATAATTGTTGAGATTTTATTAATTTTACTTTATTCATTATTAACATTTGGTAGCTTCTGGTGATCAGTTAAACTGTTGGACTGGGGGGAAGAGGGCCACAGGACAGATGCTGAGATTGCATCATTAAGGGCAGCTTTTACTCAAGAAGTTGCAGTTTGGCATAAACTTGATCATCCTAATGTAACTAAGGTTGTAATCTATTTCTAGTATCTTTGCACTTATTTGATATATGTGGAGCCGTGTTTCTAACGACATTTTCGTTGTTCATTGAGTTTGTCTTTAACATAACTATGGTGGACCCACCATTACCGGGACAATTCCAATTCCACAAGAAGCATGCTTCTTATAAGCGGAAATCTGTTAATAGTTACCGGAACTAATTGTTTATCTTCGATTTAAACTTTATCTTTGGTTGTCTCTTTGCAATGTTGGTATTAACACTTACGTTAAAACCTGTTATGCAGTTTATTGGGGCAACAATGGGTTCTTCAGAACTTAATATTCAAACAGAAAATGGTCACATTGGGATGCCTAGTAATATATGTTGTGTTGTTGTTGAATATCTTCCTGGAGGTGCTTTGAAATCTTACCTTATAAAGAACCGGAGAAAGAAGCTTGCATTCAAAGTAGTTGTACAGATTGCACTCGATCTTGCCAGAGGGTACCTGTCATTTAGATTTGGCATTCTTGTCGGTTCTATTCATTTGTTGTTTAGATGATCGTTAAATAAATTTAATTCGATCTTCCGTTTTGTAGGTTAAGTTACCTTCACTCTCAGAAGATTGTTCACAGAGACGTTAAAACAGAAAATATGCTATTAGACAAGAACCGCACTGTGAAAATAGCAGATTTTGGAGTTGCCCGTGTTGAAGCCTCGAATCCGAATGACATGACGGGAGAAACTGGGACCCTTGGCTACATGGCTCCCGAGGTTAGTTATCCATCATTTCTTTGATATACTCATTCTAGGAGAGTGTATTGAAAGTCGAAACTGTATCATGTTCTTGCACGTCTCTTTTCGTTCATAGGAAATGTCTCCATATTTAACTTCATGAAATGGTGTTTCTGTTTGCTCATTCCAACAGTTCATTAACAATGTTGTCTATCATGTTGTCAATCCCCATGTAACACTATGTACTAGACATGCTCAACTCGTATTACTTAATAACTAATAAATCATTAACCATTTGTTTCTCTTTAACTCGTAGAACTTAGAAACAGTATCTCTCCCTCTCCCCGATTCCTCCAGAGAAGCAATGAAAAGCCGAACTTGTATTCATAGTAGAACATAAAACCAAAACTAAACAAAAGAAAGCTGAGTCAACAACAAAATACAAATAAAAAATTGGCCACGACTGTCATATTAATGTCAGCTGCATGTCTAAATAATGAACTTCAGGTTCTCAATGGCAACCCGTACAATAGGAAATGCGACGTATACAGTTTTGGCATCTGTTTATGGGAGACGTATTGTTGTGACATGCCGTATCCCGACCTTAGTTTCTCAGAAGTGACTTCAGCAGTCGTTCGCCAGGTATTTGCATTTTCTTCATTGTATGTTCTATAAATGATTTAATTTATAATAGATAGAAATAAATTGTTGATAAGTTGATAGTAATGATGGATCTAGAATGCGTGCTTGAAAATGAAGTTTAATCATTTATAAATGATTCATAAATTTTGCCTAGGCTTAATCTGGCAAAAAAAAAATGTGATTTACTCTCTTCTTCTTATAGAACCTAAGGCCCGAGATACCTAGGTGTTGCCCTAGTTCCCTTGCTAACGTGATGAAACGATGCTGGGATGCCAACCCGGATCGGAGGCCCGAAATGGATGAGGTAGTTTCCATGTTAGAGGTCATCGACACGTCGAAGGGTGGAGGAATGATCCCTCTTGATCAACAAGAAGGTTGTTTCTGTTTTAAGAAGCGTCGTGGGCCTTGAAATTTTATGCTCGGGCTGATTTTCGACTATGTTTCTTATAGCTCAATTTTCAAACACTGAACTCAATTATGGACATAAAAAAACTGGAATTTCTGAGCCAACAAATCTACAATGACAAGATGTGTTGCAAATCTTTTTAATGGTGTATATCTTATTGATTATTTGCTTCTATATTGCAGTTGCTTGTGTGTTTTTTTTTTTTTTCGTCATGTACTAGAAATAATGATATAAACCTATGTAGTGAAGGCTTAAATTACTTGCTGGTATCTATGGTAGTTGGTTGACTTATTGATATCTTTTGGCACGTTTGCTATGTCGATTTGATGTCGAATTTCATGATGTGTATTACTTCTTTAATCTAGTTCGGTTCAATTTAGTAGACCAAACATTTGATAGATTACACGGCATTATCATCACTCTTGTAGTTGCTAAAATTTTATGACCTCGTCCCTTTTTGAAAATTGAGGTGGGACAGGGAACATGGTCCTTGATTTGATTCTACATTGGCTCCAAGTTGTTCAAGAATAGTGACATTGAGTTTTTCGACCCTTTGACTTAGGATTAGTCAGTTCTATTTCTCGATGGAGGCAAGGAAAGGGTGTAACTCAGCAGTAGAGTGTCACCAGAACTACTTGTTACAAATAAAATCTTGTTGCATCGAAACATATAAATGTTGACTAAATTTGGCTAACACTGAACTTGGTAAAAGCCTTTCATTTACTTCTCTTCGATGGAAGTTTTATTTTCCCAGAAGGTATCCTAATTTTTGGCCTAATTCTTCTTATGATAATCGATTCAACCTCTGATCAAAAAGATATATCTTGGTTATATTTCATCTCTTCAACAAATTTAGTAATGAGCATAACGAACCTATTGTTCTGACTCTTTTTTATGTTATGAAATTTAAATTGTATTTAAAAATACGAACAATACATTAAAAAACTAACAAAATAAATAAGTAAATGGAGGAATACGGTGTGGAAAAGAGACATTTCGTCCTTGTCTTAAGTCCCATTTTATCAAAAACTTATTTTTTTTAAAAAAAAGAAATCATTTTCAACTATACATTTTTCAATAAAAATAATTTTACACATAAAAAATAAAATAATCACACGTTCTCTAAAAAATATTATTTTAAAATACATTTTTGGGAAGAATTCATAAATCAGGGTTTAAGTTTCAACAATTCAAAATTCAGGTTTTAAGTTTATAAAATACAAAAATCAGGTATTTAGCTAATTAATAAAATATACTTATTATTTAAATATAATAAATTCAATAAATTAATTTATTAAATATATATTTTACCAATTAAATATAGTAAGGACACAATTATATGCAATTTGATCACAATTATCTAATTAATTAATCAAAAATTAATTTTGGTCACAATTTATCAAATTATTGGTCACAAATCAAAAATTTTATAAGTCACAAATTATTTCTTAAACACGAATCAAAATTTAATATGTCACATATTATTCATCGATCGCTAATCAAAAATTTTATTGGTGACTTCAATTTTTGGTCACAAATCAAGAATTTTATAGGTCACAAGTTATTTTTCGGTCACAAATCGAGAATTTTATAAGTCACAAATTATTCATCGATCACAAAATCAAAATTTTTATTGGTCACAACTCAATTACAACTTAATAAATTGTGAGTCACAGTCACAATTTTTAGATCACATATTATTTATTTGTCAAACATTAAACAATTATTGGTCACAATCAACCAAATAATTGGTCACAGACACCCACCACATCTTATCGCACCCACGACCATCGCTGCCACCACCACCGTACACAGCACCGCTGTTAAACACCACTACTGCACAACACTTGCAACCACTACCTCAACACTGCCTCCAGCACCACCACCACTGTCGCCGTCAGAACCACCACTACCACCTTAAACAAATCAACACCACCGCCACTCGCCACCAGAACCACTATCACCACCATTGCAAACAAATCACAGGTGGCAGAAAAACACCACCACCACATCCTCACCTCTACAGCACAGCCACCAAATCAGGACTTAGAGCACACCATCGCCACGATTAAATCCATCACCACCAACTCTAGATCCACCATCAGTAGCCCGATCTACCACCGACACTAAAACAACCCAAACATCACCTCCACCACGCTACACGTACAACTCCACACATGACCTATTAACGACACCGCACAACTCCACCCCCACTGCACCACCACCCGCGCATGGCACCATACAGTTCACCTGACCGCTACACTGCACTGCACACCTCCACTTCCACATCCACCGCACCAAAGCACATCACCGCACACAGCACCCGATCTCTGTTCCTACCACCGCACCGCATACCTCCACCACCATAGCACTCCGCACCTGCACCATCGAACCGTCAATCACCACCTCTCAAAATAAAAAAATGAGGGAAGAAGGATGGATTAGCACCATGCGGAGATGAGCAAAGCGGAGTTAGATCGACGCGTTGAGCACAGGGACGTCGTCGGCAGAGATGGGAGGCATCACCGGTGAAGGTTGGTAGAGAGAGAGAAGAGAGAAAATTCGAAGAAGATGAGAGATAGAGAGAGAAAGAAAATGGAAATGGTTTCTAGGGTTTAGGATAAAATTGATTAGGGTTTGTGATGAAAATTGTATAATTAATATTTAAAATTTAAAAATGAAATAACTGTGTTAACATACAAAAATGAGGCACAATTAAATGGTCCAAAGAATGAAGCCCAGTTAGGAAATTCGAAGGATGTGCCCAAAACGAGCCATGTAAAAACTCAAGATGAAGTTATGTAGCGGAGGTTCATCATCGCTCAAGCTTGCGAGATGCCCAAGATATGGGCTAGCCCATCATCGCTTAAGGCTACGAGACGCCCAAGATCTAAGCGAGTATAATGTCTTGATTTTTATTTAAAGCAACGGTTATTGAAACAGTTAATGGGTAATCTTATCACATTCCATGATCCAAGAATCTCGGTTGCAAGCAGTTAAATGATGGGAGTAATGACAGCAGTTGAAAACGGTAGTTTCTTGACAAGTCATCAATTATGGAGAATGTGGGTAGGTATAGGGTGATGAGCAGTTTTCAAACGATTCTACAAGAAAAAAAACTATCAAATGAGTATAGAAGAGAATATAGAAGAGGCGCGAATCAAATGACTCTCAAATAAAGAATTATGTAATTTCATTTCTTTCTTCTTGTTAACTTTCAATTACTTTGCGAATTCAGTGTGCTTGTGCCCCTTCGGAGGCATTTCGCTTCTTGCAAATTGTAATCTTCATAAACAAAGCATCCCTCGTTGGGACTTTATCTCTAGAGGTTGTTATTCATTACACAATCATCTGAACCTTCTTTTAATTGTTAGAGAGACTCGATTTCCACGCGAAACAATCTGATTTTTGAAAAGTGAAACTTCCTACTTGATTTTTGAAAATTGATCTGGAAAAGTGGGATTTTGTGCAATTTTCACTACATTTTTTCTCCAAAATGGGCATCAAACAAGGGCTTTATTTCTTGTCCAGTAAAGGGATAAAGAGAATCGTCATGTTTTGTTGCCATCCCCATCTCAATCGGATAAAAGAGTTATGATTTTTTGATCGAAATTGTAAGACGGAGCTCGGCAGAAGTTTGAGCCCAATCTCATCACATCGATGTGGCCTAGGCTTCGAATATAATTATCCATTGGCTAATTAGAATTTGACAAATCCACCAAACAACAAAGACAAGTTGAAGTTTCAATTTGGCAAATTTATAAAGGGAAAATTTCATTTCTAAGATATTAAATATGTGCCATTTCAAAAATAAGAAAACAAGTTTCAAATTTCAAAAATTAGATTTTTTTTAAATTTTTATTTATGAATTAATAAATTATTAAATAAATTTATTAAATATTTAATTCTAATATGATATAATTAACCCACCCCACCTCCACCTCCACCACCCCTACTGCTCCGAATACTATTCCGACAACCGTTCCGGCCACCACTCTTCTTCGGTGACTGTTTCGGGGACCGCTCCAATTCTCGTGACTATTTCGTTGACTGTCACAGATTTATATAATATGATCACAAATTCACAATTTAATTAGTCACATATTATTTTCAGTTACAAATCATAATTTTTTGCATCACAAGTTATTTTATGGTCACAGCTCAAAAATTTTATAGGTTACAATTTATTTATCGGTTACATATAAAAAAAATATGTAAGTCACAAATCAAAAATTTTGTAGGTTACTTCGAGGTCACAAATCAAAAATTTTATAGGTCGCGATTTATTTCATTGGTCACTTATTATCAAATTATCAGTTACAACTTATTTCTTGGTCACAAATCAAAAATTCTATAGGCCTCAGATTAATTTTTCGGTCACATATTGTTTATTGGTTACAGATTAACCTATTTAACAAACGACCAAATAATTTGTGACCACCACCAACCATCAACTTGTGACCACCACCTCACAACTCCCTCCAGCAGCACAACTTCCACCGTCGTCTCCAAAACACCACCTCCTCCTGACGCAACACCACCTCAAAAATTAACTAATTTATTCGCCACAATCTACCAAATTATTGGTCACAAATTATTTATTTGTTACATATTAACCAATTTATTGGTTAAAATCAACAAATAATTGGTGACAACCACAACCCCCACAAAAAAAAAAAAAATCTTAAATTAGCCATCGACACCACAACCATCTGTCGCCACCGTCTGATCCCCCTTGATCCAACGAAACCCATCTCCACTGCCAGATCCACCATCACCACTAGATCTACCACCATTACCATCAAGAAAAACCTCCACTAAAACATGTAAACTACCACCACCACCACCACCACCTACTACCACCACCACCACCACCACCATCACCACCATCATATACGATCGCCTCCACCGTTACCGCCAACACAAACACCAAATCCACCATCACCAACAACATGAAAATTTGAAACTAAACAAACTATTTATGCAGGTAAATTGAGAAAATTTGGAATAGAAAAAAGGAAAAGTAGGGGGAAAAATCAATTTTTTTTTGAAATTGTACCCAGGCAGCAATTGCAGCTGCTTGAGTGATTTTGATGGCAGCACCACGCTAAGACAGGCCTTAGCTCGTGAGGCGAGCCAATGAGTCCTCTGTTATGGTTGAGCTAAAACTCAACCTTAAATCAGCTAAAATTATCCACAACACAGCTCAAACTAAGGAATTCTAATAACTAACAATTGAAATGAAGAACAAATTTATTCAATTGAAACTGAAATTCCCTTACAGAATTGAAGAAAAGAAGAGAAGAAGAGAGAAGGCAGAGAGAAATTTGAGAGGGAAATCACACAATTCAACTCACATCTTTCTTCCCTCATTTCCCTCATGTTATACCCAAAGAAGGAACGCATTTTCAGCAACAAAATGGATAAAACGTGCTCCTAATTACAATTAAGATCTGGAAATCAAAACGACACCGTTTAATCCAAGTTAAAACGACGTCGTCTCAGGCTTTGATTTTAAAATTGGCGGCAGACTTCTTCTTCCCTATAGTAGCTTGCCGTCTTCTTCCTGGTGTTCCTCTTGCCTTTTTCTCCCCATTCTAGCTGACTTGCCCTACTGTAACATCCCTCCCCCTTAGCATAACCTTGTCCCCAAGGTTGAGATGCCAAAAAATTTGGTTGCACTTCTACGGATTCCTCCCAGGTATCATCATCTGGGATAGTTCTTTCCCAGTGAACTAACAATTGAGTCACAGCTATACCATTTTTATTGATCAATTTGGTTGATAAGACTTGCATTGCTTTTGCCTGATTCTCCTTGCTTTTTTGTTGATTTGGGAGTGCGTAAATTGGGACCTCCCCAATCTTCTTCTTCTTCAACAAGGACACATGAAGGAAAGAATAAATGCTTGATCCTTTAGGTAATGCCAATTGGAAGGCTACTGCTCCTACCTTCTTTATGACCTGATATAGGCCAAAACACCTAGCACTTAGTTTATGGTTAGAACTATGTTCCACTAACTTTTGTGCATACAGGAGTAACTTCAGAAAAACGCAATCACCTTCTACCAATGACCGTTCTAATATCTTTTTACCAGCATAAAGCTTTACCCTTGTACTTGCTTGTGAAAGCTTTTCCTTTAACTGTTGGTTTAATTTGTATCTTCGAATCTCCACCACTAGCCTTTTTATGTCGATTTTCTGGATAAAAGGATGCCTATAAGGTCTGATTTTGAATGGATGTATTCCCTCAGTCAATGAAATGTTGTATTCATGTGACCTGGGAGGAGGTAACCCTTTTGGCTCCTCAAAGACCTTAGGAAATTGTTCAATCACCTCTATGATCTTGCCAAGAGTCTCATTTTTGTTATTCTCAATGAGGAAACACAGTTGCCCTACAGCTCCACGGGCTCCCTTGTCAAACATCTTATCTATCTCCTTTATCTTCTTCATCTTCACTGGACTCTCTGATATTTCATTCCTAAATTCCACCTCTTCATTGTGGTGTTTGAATCTGATAAATCCCGGTTCAACATGAAAAAGAGTATGGCTAAATTGGCTCAACCAATTTACTCCTAAAACCATATCACTCCCCTCCAATTTCAAGGTTCTTAGATTGAACTGAAATTCCCAGTCATGCACTCTCCATACTAAAGGCTGATAAACAGCTTTGCTTTCTATTTTGTCTGTCATCACATTGGCCTCATCAGTGGTATGGTTCAGTTCCTTGATCAACCTTTCATCCACAAAGCTGTGGGCACTTTCACTATCAATGAGAATTGATATTTTCCTCCCCTTGATCATCCCAGGAACTCTAATATTTTTATGTTTCAAGCTTCCAGCTAAAGCACTGAATGAAATCTCTTCTATAGTTCCTTTGTCAGAAACCTCAATTTTTGAATCATTTAATTCAACAACCTTCTCCTTGTAGTCTATAGCATCAGCCGTCGATACTTCCTCATATTCAAACTTCCCTGTCTCACCTATCTCCAGCTTAATCTCTGTCTCAGCTTTAGCATCAGGTACCTTTGATTCCTCTCTCACAACCACCGTCTCCACTTTTGTGTCAACCACTGGCACCAATTCTTTCCCAACCTTTTTACCAAGTTCTAAATCCCCAACATCAAGAACGGACCCAGCCATTTCACCGCCATCTTCCACTGCTTCATCTTTGTCCACAACAGCAGAATCGTAATGGTTGAACTGATCTTTCGAGACTGATTTAGCTCCAATCATATTAGCCAACATTGAAATGATCAATTCATTTTTACTTTCCATTTCTACCATCAATTGCTCCATCTTGTCTTGCTTGGTACATACAACTTTCAACTTCTCCTCCCATGATTTTGCACCCACACCCAGATCTAACACTTTTCTATCTAACCTATTCAAATGATCTTCATTCGATTTGCTTCTAGTCTCAGCCATATCGCCCAAGTCACGTATTGCTCTGATACCAATTGTTATGGTTGAGCTAAAACTCAACCTTAAATCAGCTAAAATTATCCACAACACAGCTCAAACTAAGGAATTCCAATAACTAACAATTGAAATGAAGAACAAATTTATTCAATTGAAACTGAAATTGCCCTTACAGAATTGAAAGAGTTATTAAGAAAAAGAAAGAGAGAAGAAGAGAGAAGGCAGAGAGAAATTTGAGAGGGAAATCACACAATTCAACTCACATCTTTCTTCCCTCATTTCCCTCCTGTTATACCCAAAGAAGCAACGCATTTTCAGCAACAAAATGGATAAAACGTGCTCCTAATTACAATTAAAATCTGGAAATCAAAACGACACCGTTTAATCCAAGTTAAAACGACGTCGTCTCGGGCTTTGATTTTAAAATTGGCGGCAGACTTCTTCTTCCCTGTAGTAGCTTGCCGTCTTCTTCCTGCTGTTCCTCTTGCCTTTGTCTCCCCATTCTAGCTGACTTGCCCTACTGTAACATCCTCCTTACGAACCAGCCGAGTGAAAACCTAGGCTCATCGTCGTTTCTTCGACCGTGTTCGTTGTCGTCGTCGTCGTCGTCGTCGTCATCAGCCGGTGTGTAGAGAGAGAGGATAAGTGGGGAGAGAGAGAGAGAGAGAGAGAGAGAAGAAGAAGAAATTAAAAAGTAATTAGGGTTTGGTAGTGTGGATGATAGTGGGGTTGATATTTAAAATAGTTTTTATAATATTATTATTAATATTTACAATTTTAATTATATCTGATTTTTGAAAGAAAAACTTAAAACTCTTAAATATGAATTGAGATCTTGAAAACTCTTAGTTTATGTAATTCCCACATGTATAAATAAGGTTATACATAAGAATAGTAGTGAATTTGATTAAATACGTGGATGATAATAAGTAATAGTTTTGGATGTGTGATTGCAAAATAATATTCGATTTTAACTAAATTTATAAATCAATTATTGACTTTGATATTAAGGGCTTGTGTGGGAGGGATTAAAATCATATTAAAATTGAAAATATAGCCGTTATTGTTGACTTTTATTAGACGAGTGGGGCCCAATAACGGTCATATTTTCAATTTTAATTGGCTTTTAATCCCTCCCGAACGGGGCCTAACTTTTTAGCAATTTTTTAAGCTTTTCCCAACAAACACTTAGGATGTGTTTGATTGCAAGGGTGCAAAATGGGTAGAAAGAAAATGTTTTACAGGGAAAAGAGTTGCCTGGAAAATTTTTTGTAGGGAAAATGATTTCAAATGTGTTTGATTGGTATAATTTTTCACCCGAAAAATTTTTAAATTTTCTATTCGTTTGGCTTTGTTTTACATGGAAATTGTCCATTAAAGTGATATTTTTTTCCACAATTGGTTATAAAATTTGTTTTCATTGCCAAAATGTAATAAAAAAAAGGGAAAAAAATTTGTTTCCTAAAAAATCATTTTTTGATCAAAGTTTAGTATTCGTTTGACTTTGTTTTACATAAAAATTGTCCATTAAAGTGAATTTTTTTTCATTAGTTATGACATTTGTTTTCATTGCCCAAAAAAAAAATTCCAGCCAGTCGGGAAAATATTTTTCCACCAAAAAGGCGGGAAAACATTTTTATCAAAAACCCGAAAATTGCACACGTGTGAGGAAAATCCGGAAAATATTTTCCGTGGAAAATTTCGTCTATCAAACAGCCAAACAAGTGGAAAGTGGAAAATATTTTCCTACTTCCCTAGAAAATGTGGCCTATCAAACACGGTCTTAGGCACGTCACAAGAAAATACCTAGCGCGAGAAAATAATATTCCAAAATACTTAATGATGTCGAAATGTTCATTGCATATATGGTGTAAGGGTTTACATAACTCACATTATCCATCTCAATATGTTGTCCAAGAAACATAAACGAAAGGATTGAACAATAAATTAATCAAATGGGATAATAATGGAAATACATAAAAGATGTGCAACAGCACATTGGCAATTCTCTCAGATATGACCGGAAGAATGAGCCGTCGGGAGTTCAATCTCCGTCCACATCTCATCCTCGTCCCAGTTTGTCGTCTTGTAATAAGTCGCATAAAGAACAAGCTGAACTAATCCCGACAACGTTCCCAAACCATTTGGAACCTACAAAAATAAGATGATACAATCTAAAAGCTTAAATCGTCGAAGATGAAGAAAATATAATACATATATTGATAACTTTACCATGACGTAGGGATCAAACTTGATGAGTGCGTATGAAAACCAGATTAAGCCATTTGAAAAGTTGGCTAGTGACAAGAAAAATGGCATGTATTTTACACTCTTGGTATTGATAACTCGTCGCTGAGAAAATTGAGATGGAAAAAAAAAAAAAAAGAATTAATGAAATTGGTAATAAAATAAATTTGTGTAAATTAAGATGACAACAGAGCTGTTTGTGCGGATGAATTGTACAGACAACTTTACAGATGATGAGATGGCAGCATTTTAACGGCTGGATTAACTGTGTTTTTTGTCAAATATGGTGTGAGATCTTGACACCTGTAATTTATGTAAACCAGGTGGTGTATGTAGCATTTCTCTTAAGATAAAACTTGAAAAAGAAGTGAAGAAAAATTAGTACCATGACAGTCAAGGGTGATGTATACATGATTATGTTGAATATGATGCACAATATTCCAATGAGCATTGATCTATCCTTGTGGCCATGGAGAAATGTCAAGGTGACGAAGACCACAATCAACAAGAATGAGAGCTCAACGATCAAAGCAACGGTAATCTTTTTCTGAAATTAACCAAACAGAGGTCGGGTTTGAGTTAGTATAACCATTTCATCTAAAAACTTAAACTGTCGAAAAAATGTGACGTGTAAACCGTTTAATCTAAAAGTTTAAGTTGTGTGAAGTGTCAAAACTCAAGAATGGATTAAAAAGTAGAGATGGAACGTACGCGCATGGCCCAATTGGAGAAGAGGAGGAAGATGGTGATATAGGCGATTTCAATGACGAACCCTATGCCATTGATAGTGAAGACCAGAAGGCTGTCAGGATGAACAATGGGAAGACCATAGAACACCCACATAGCACAATTCAGCACTGTTGCGACGTATGGATCTGGTTTGAATCCTTGCACAGATTTACCTTTCCAGATCTTGATGAATGTTGGGCTGCAAATCGATTACATCACATGTGTGTTAGAGAAATCAACAGAAGTTCCAATTTTTGCATGTGTGTTTTGTGTGTAAAATCTGTGTCAGAGAGTGAGAATGAAAGAGAGAGCGATTACAGAGGGGAGAGGAAGAGGAACAATGAGATGATATTGCCTGCTTATAGAAACAAAGAAGGAAAAGTCAAGATAGACACATGTATTAATTTAAATATCGTCTCCCTGATCCATTTTCATGACTAGAATCAAAATATCGCTCATGCAATGAGTCTTCTGTTAGATTTTAAGCGCAAAATAATAGAAAAGGTGAGATAGATAAATCAACACAAGAATTTAATGTGGTTCGATGATGTGTCTACGTCCACGAGGAGCGAAGCGGATATTTTTATTCAATATGAATAATATGGTTATATCATTAATATTTATATTAACCATAGCCCAAGTCTATACAAGATTTTAGTGCTCATACAAGAAAAAATACATCTTTACCGTACTCCAGGGGCAACGTCATTTGCAAACAAACGGTGAATTAAACCCACAAAACCGATGCCGTCGCTCCCCTCACTCCACTCTGCTCTAGCAAGTAAACCCATGTTTCACTCTATATAAATCACATATACAACATCTTATCTATCGAACGTATCCAAGAGTGACTAAACCAGAACTGTCATAATGAATTTATATTATATTAAAAAAATTCTAAATTTCGACATAAATTTAAAGAAAATTTCAAATTGTTGGGGGAACGGTCGCCAACCCCACCCCCCAAGGCCGCCGTTGGCATAAGGCCTGGGCCTCAACATTTTGGGGGGCCTCCAAAAAAAAATCCATCCTAGCATTTATCTTTATTAATGACACATTTAATTTAATTACCATTGTTGATTAGACCATTGTATTTTGATGACAACTCAAAGCTTAAAGGATTTTGACTTAGATCTCTCATTTATGCATAGGTGTAAAGATAGAACATAGTGGTGTGTTGTTTGTTCTGAGTTCATTAAGCAGTTAGAACTGTTTGTAATAGAATTCCCCAAGGAAAATAAACAAAAATTGAAAAAGTTTCAAGTATTGTTACGTATGCAAAAATTTATCTATAAATGCCTCGTAATAATTAGTTGTCTAGGACCTCAAAATTCTCAGGATCGACAGTGCCGCTGCACATGGCTCCGCCACTATGTCCAAGTCTTGTCCTAACAACGACATGAAACATTTTCCGGAAAAGACGGATCAAGCTATGGAAAACAAAATGAAATGAATCAAAACTACGAACCAATGATTCCGACAACTGTTCTAGATGTTTCTGCGTCCACCATCTTGGAGCCTCGAAAGATAATCACACCAGAAAAACGATAAGAGGTGTGAAAATTAATGATAGGAGGACAAGATGTTGAAACAGATTATGAAGATGTGGGAAAATAAGGGCATTTGAAGAATTATGATGAAGCTTGTTATACTGGTACTAAATATGGGTTAATGGATTTGATTAGACATGAATTATAGCCAAACAATAATTACTTGACCAGAATAAATGGATAATTCATGGTTAGGGATTTTATTGCCTTCCGATTCTTTTGGAGATTAGTTATTAATTCGACTGGTTTGTAATATTAGGGCATATTGGCACTAAATTTGGACGTGTGTTAGTGCATGCATTAAAGTTGTTTAATTATTTGTTGGATTAGCATAACTAATTATTTCTTGGGTGGGGGCGACCTCACCCATGCCCTGGGGGTCAAGCCCTTCGTCCGGACGACCAATGATCCGAGCCCAACCATGGGTCTCTCCTACCGTGCACCCGACCTTACCATACATCCTAATATTTGGGTGTTTGTTTGTTTTTTTCAAACTATCTAATCATGTATCGACACGTGTCCCCCCACCCCCCATTTTTGATCCTGTTTTTGAGCCTGTTTGTGTAGCATGATTGAATGTTTCATCTATCTATGTTCTTGTACTGCTGTTTCATTTTCTTTGCGGGTGGGGGCCATATTTGGATTTTTACTGTCAATAGAGGTTTAAGTCCTATATAACCTTTATTCATGTCTAACTAATACAGATTCAAGAAAACATGAAGGCTGTTAATGTCATTTCGTTGCTTACACCTGAGGTGCTGGAGAAGATTGAGGCTGATTTTCAGAACAGACCGAAGCGTCCAGATTCATATAGGTATAGATAATGTGGAACCAATCTATGGGCATGTCGCACTCTATTGCTAAAACCCGTCTGCAAATGGCGTTTCCATTTTATGCCAAAGAGTGGGAATCTTGGTTGTTATCAAATACATTTACTGTTATAAGCTCTGTTTGTTTTCTGAATATGTACTTTGATCTTTACATCTTTCATGGTAACTGGATTTTTGTCAAATAGTTACAGCAGCAGCTGCAGGAGTTTATTGTGGCATTTTAAGATATTTTTGCGTAATAATATTATTCATAGTTAGCGATTACAGTAGTTATCTTATATGGCATCGTACGTGACATAATTTTAATAATTTAAAAAGGAACAACTTTTAATAATGAGTAATATTATTCATAGTCAAGGATTACAATAGTTATCATATGTGAGATAAATGATAAGTTGTCACATATGATGACTACTGAAGTCGCTGACTATGAATATAGTATTACTCTTTAATAATGCTATGTCACGTATGATGACTACTGTAGTTTTTGACTATAAATAACATTACTGATATTTGTAGTATATTTAACCTGCCCCTTTTTGTTTTTGTGTGTGTTAAATCAAATCCCCACAAACTAGGGAATGCAATTATCCAACTACAGTTAGTACAGTCACGCGAAAATAAAGTCGTCATATTGTGGGGAAAATAGCAACAAAAGTCACAATGCAAGTCTGCAAAAGCCAAAAAGAGATGTAATATTTGACAATACCCTGCGTTCTAAGCACTTCAGAAACTGGCCAATTGAGACTATACACCGCCTTCAAGGACTCATTTCGACCACGACAATCTGGAACCCAAGAAAAGGCCGACTTGAATCGCTATTGCCTCTGCATTCTTCTCCTTCCCAAATTGCACTACCGTCCTCTTTGAATGCACAACCATCCCAAATTGGCCTCCCTCACCACCACATCTATGTTCAGTGGGTAGTCTGGCCGGGTTTGGCATACCATTCCCATACTTTTCGGAGATTTGAGGAAGCAGGATGGTAAAAAAATAATAAACAAAGCAATTTTATCATCTGTGTAATTATTTATTTTTTAATATGATTTATATCTTTTAAACACATTTAATTGAAAGAAATGGAAGTTCGATAAATTGATTTGATGTCAAGACAGGAAATTTTGTCGTCTCTGCTCCTAATTTCAAACGAGGAGCACGAAGCGGCTTCCACATCGGTGGCACACTGTTTCGATGGGAATGGATAACTCTTGAGTAATGATATTTTGTACGTAGATCTAATAAAATTTATTTGAATAAGCAATTTAAGGGGGTTATAAACTTATAAGTTCGGTCAAACATTCTCGAATCATTAAAATGGTAGCATTTTGTAATTTTCATCGATTTGTTTGAAGTGGCACATTAGTACTCCATGAACTTATAGTGGTGCCAAAAGGACCATGACAAGTTGACCTCATGACTACTCGTACTCAACCAATGCAAGTATCGTATAGTTTTCTATAATATTTATAAATAAAATATATTTATAAATTGACCAAGTCTATGCATATGCAAGCCCAAACGGGAAGAAACTAGCCCCACTTATGTCTCTGCATGGTCGACCGTCTTCGAGTGAAGAGCAAAATGTTGACAAAAATGAGCATAGTTGTTCAGATTTTTTTCTTCTGTAATTTAACTTTTGATCATACAATGAAAAATATTTGATTCCACGAGGTAGTATATGTTGGGGCAAACAAGTCCCACATCGGTTGTGGGAAGAAAATAAATCCACCATATAACTCAAGTGGGCTACTCCACTCATTACCAATTGGTTTTGGGATGGAACCTCACTTGGGCCTGGTGGAGTGGGCTTGGGCCCTGAGTAATTGCTCTCAATAATTCCCTACAACTGGTATCAGAGCCCAGGTTGTGTGGCTAGATAAATCGAGGTGGTGAAAAATTCTCATGAGATGGTTGATCCATGGTAACGTAGTGGGTGCAGGCTACGATGGATTATCTCGATGAGTGGTGATTTATCTCGTGAGCCTTGTTTGAGGGAGGGATTGTTGGGGCAAACAAGTCCCACATCGGTTGTGGGAAGAAAATAAATTCACCATATAACTCAAGTGAGCTACTCCACCCATTACCAATTGGTTTTGGGATGGAACCTCACTTGGGCCTGGTGGAGTGGGTTTGGGCCCTGAGTAATTGCTCTCAATAATTCCCTACAACACATGTAAATGCTATGTTTAAAGTGTATAAAAATATACACACACTGTTTGAGAGAGATGGGCAGCTTCCATTATTAGTGTTGCTGCTGAAAATAGCAAGATTATTATAATACAATGTCGTGTCAGATTTTGAAGTGTAATAAAAAATGCATTAACTTTTCTGCGTAATTCACAATTAATTTAAATGCCAATGTCGAGATAAACTTGACTCCAAGATTTTCGGGCTCAGTATTTTATATGAATACCGAATTGACACCACGAAGTTCCAACACCCAAAACCAACCTACAATCCCGATTGCTTGGTATATGCCCACAAAGGACAATGTATGAAGTGATATTTTATAGCCACAAAGGCTAAGGAGAATGAAAAATCGAAAGAGAACACAAATACACAGAACGTGGAAGCACAGAACGCAGAAGCACCCAACAAAAATTCAACCGTTTTTCACTCAAGAAAGGGGCAGCAAAAAAACTCACTTTCACACACACCACAAGCCAAAAAGGGGAGTCGCATATATACAAATATAGTGAGCTTTTAGGTTAAATAATAATTAGGCTACTTTCAATGGCCCAATTAGATTATAGGTTTGGGTCGGTACAATCGTGGTGTCTATATTTCACTTCAGCCATTGGTCGATGCCGACTAAATAAATAATGATTAATATCATTGTCGAAGAGGTCGTTTGATAGCAAATTGCCTAATAGTCAAATTTTTAAAAATATACATTTGTACAACTTGTATACAATAAGGAAGGGAGTTGTGCTACATGTATATCACAATTTACAGGTTAGTTAACCAACAGATGATATGACGAGATTTGATCAGATCAAAACCTTAGTAACCAAATTATAAAAAAAAATCCTTGTTTTCTTTTTAAAACATCATTAATCTATAAAAAATTATGTAAATAATGATATACATTAAACAACTTACTAAGGACAGCTGTTATTGCACCGACTCTAGATGTTGACAATAATCAATCAATAAAACTAAATGTGTGGTTCATATTAAGTTTCACATCCCCTCACATGAGGGTGAGACCCGCAAGTGAGGGGGATGCGAAACTTAATGTGAATCAAGTGTGTACATCTAGCATGGTTCATAATCAATAGAGAAAGTGTCAATTCAGATTTGACTATTGTTATTTAAACGTTTGGGAGAGATTTTCAAAATTCTACAGTAAATCAATTCTTATTTTCAACTACACATTCTTCAATAAAATAATATTTTTTATCACATCAATAATTTTTTCTTCTTTTTCAACCACACATTTTCCATCATATCACTATTCAAAATCAATTCTTCCCCCAAAAATCCCTCTCAAACAAGCACTAAATTATTAAAAAGACATAACAAATTCTCAAGAAATTTCATACTTATTGAGATTCTTATAAATTCTGTAAAAAATTAAAATCTATTCAATTCAAGAAATTTATTAAAATCCTAGCCAAACATGCTCTTCCAGTCTGTCTTGCTCTCACTAAACTGCTAACTGGCCGACCCAAGAGGCTCAGAATGGTTATAAAAAGGACAAGAAATCTTACCCTTAAAAAGACTCAAGCTCGAAAAAAATGGCTCTAATTTCAGTCCCCCATTTCATTATTTTCCCTTTCATGTCTCAAGGTCACACCATCCCTCTTCTCTATCTGGGCCGTCTCCTCCAGCAGCGTTCTATTGCCGTCACAATTTTCACCACCACCGGAAACTTTCCATGCATTCGGGCTATTCTCCAGGACACTGATATTAAATTTGTTGAACTCCCATTTCCTCAAGAAATAGATGGGGTACCTCCTGGTGTTGAAAACACTGATAAATTGCCATCCATGGCTTGTTTTCTCCCTTTTGCTATTGCTACAAAAAATATGCAGCATGATTTTGAAAAAGCCATTCAAAATCTTCAGCCTGTTTCCTGCATAATCTCTGATACATTTCTTGGCTGGACTCAACAATCTGCTGCAAAACTCGGGATTCCAAGGCTGGTTTTTTCCGGCATGGGAATTTTTTCCACTACCGTGTGTCAAATAATGGTAAATGATAGGCCACATGCCGGAGCAGTTTCACCAGATAGTCCCTTTCTGATTCCTGATTTTCCCAAGTTGAAGTTGACAAGAAATGACTTTGCTCCACCTTTATGTGATATTGAACCCACTGGAGAATGGGTGGATTTCATGGGGGAGCAAATCCTTGCCGAGGCGAAAAGTCATGGCTTAATTGTCAACAGTTTTCATGAGCTAGAATCAAGCTATGTTGATTATTGGAATCAAAAAATGGGGCCAAAAGCTTGGTGTGTAGGGCCACTCGGTGTAGCTAAGCAAGTGCCACCTTCTATGGCTGCCATGGAGAAGCCACTGTATATTCAATGGCTAGACGATAAATCTGCAAAAGGAGAAAAAGTTTTATACGTTTCGTTCGGAACGCAGGCAGAAGTTTCAGAAGAACAATTAGATGAAATTGCCAAGGGTTTAGAGATATCCCAGGTGAGTTTTCTGTGGGCTTTCAGGTCAAAAGGTCTGGAATATTTACACGGTTTTGAAAAGAGATGGTTGATAGTTAAAGAATGGGTTGATCAAATGGAAATCCTAAATCACAATGCAGTAAAAGGGTTTTTAAGTCACTGTGGATGGAACTCAGTGATGGAAAGTTTATCTGCTAATGTGCCAATTTTAGCATTTCCAATGATGGCGGAGCAAAACCTGAATGCAAGGCTTGTGGCAGAGGAAATCGGCGTAGGGCTGAGACTTATGCCGTCAAATGGGTCTGTCCGGGGGTTCGTGGCTGCGGAGGAGGTGAAGCAAATGGTGAAAGAGTTAATGGAAGGGGAAAGGGGTAAAGCAGTGAGACGGAAGGTGGAGGAAATGAGAGACGCTGCATGCGCCGCAACCAAAGACGGCGGTTCTTCTTGGCAAACTTTGAATGTCCTTATCAATGACGTTTGTGGGAAAACATCTTACCAATCTTCTTCTCATTTACCTAAAAATGATGAATTCTTGAGTTGCCAAGGGGGGGGTGTAACCCCGAATGTACCACTAGCATCACCCAGTAAGTAATAATTAATCGTATCGAACTAGACAACATAACAATAATGTTCCTTTTATGTAATTTAATTTAGGCAATGTTATCCGAGACTCGAATGTTCCTTTGTAATAAGGTAGAGTATGTAGTCTTCTTATAAGTACTTTTGAATATCTTTATTTATTCGAGATGGTATGTTCGATCAATTCTTAGAGTAATGCATATAATTGTTACTATGTCCCTATTTAGTCCAGCTTTGTTGAGATTATAAGTTGAGAGTTTCATAAAATATACAATCATGTTATATTTTCATTGATTTTTACATTAAGTTTGACACTATTCCACGTGGACTTCATCATGATTATTGATTTCCACGACACAATATTTCTACGACACAATGTGTGTGTGTGTATATATTTTAAATTTTTATAGAGAATGAATGGTTGAAAAAAATAATGTTATATATTAGGGTTGGACAAAACTGTCGAATCGAATCGAGCAGTTCTTCATAAATTAAATACTCGAACGGGTATCCAAGAACCGATGGGTTTGGTTGGGTTCTCGATTTTAAACCCAGAACCGAATTTAAATAATTTTTTTAATTTATTATATTGAATTAATTAAATTTTTTAAATTTTTCTAAACAAAATAGCAAATTAACTAATTTAGTGATTAATGTCATAACTCTCAAGTCAAGTCCATGCCTAACTAGCCCAACTCAACCCAATTTCTAAATTCAATTTTTTGATTTAATTTTTTGATCATATTATTAATTTCATTCTTAGCTCAAGATCTCATTCTCTTTCTAATTTCACATTTTCATTTTGGTAACCACTGAGTTAATGACCACAAATCATTTGATAAATTGAAAACCTACATCTATATGCCCAAATCGAAATCACCGACTGCCAATTCCGACTTCCCCTCTCAATGCCCATCGAATCATCAACCTCCAACCACGACCACCGATCGTTGACCATTAGAAATATGTTTAAAAATTTAATTATGGTACGGAATCGAACTGAACTCGAACGATTCAATAATTATATTTGGACCCGACGGTTCCAGATATTCGAACCGAACCATGTCCAATCCTATTAATGTACATATTGATTAATTCTAAAATATATGGTTAAAAAGTGAGTCAAATTGTGAGTCAAATTAATTGTATATTTTCTTTAGCGAGGTTCAACAACCGCGTTGCAGCAAGGTAACATGCACTTGTTAGAGAAAAGCAGAAAAATCTAAAATCTCAACACATGCTGATGCAGACAAGGATCTGACCGTGCCCTATCAACATATGCTTGAAATTAAGCACATGTTTGGCTGAAATTTTATGAAAAATAATTATTGAAAATGAGGATTTCACATGGCAAGAAAAACTGCCTTGAGAAGACTAATTAGGTATCAATTAAGTGACATTAGAACATCTTCGAAAAACTTTTTAAATATAAAATGCTCTTTATTTTAATGAACTAATATTTAAAAATAAGTTCTAAGAAATTCTTTACTTTAACTTTTTAAATAGAGAGTGTGTTGACCTTTTGACTCTCCAAATTTAGAAAGTTAAATTCACTTTCTATTCTTAATGTACAATAATTTCATTTAATAAATCACGAATTTTAATACTCTATTTCTTAAACTATACTAAAATTAATTAGTCGTTGACATATGAAAAATTACATTAAAATAAAATATGAGGAGATAAAATCAATAAGTTTCTTTTTTGAAAAAAATAAAATGAATAGCCAAAATAGAGAACATTATTGGAGTACATAAAAATTTTGACTTTTAAATTTAAAGATGCTATTTATAATGCATAAAATGCTTTTTGTAAATAAATAATCTTTTGGAGAAGCGATATGAATATCATTTTAGATGTCCAATCATCTTTGGCTTGTTTGATCTCAATTTTTTTCAAAACTCATTTTTAATCACACATTTTTCATTAAAATAATTTTAGACGTGAATTGAAATTTTTTCCTTATTTATTAATCACATTCTCCCAAAATCACTATTTTAAAATTCACTTTTAACCACATATTAACATATGTTATTATATAGAATAATGTTATTCATTTTCATTGGGGTTGAGCACAAGTCTAGATTGCAACACTTTATAGATTCAATTAAAAGAGTCATGTGATTTTGCATTTAAATAAATCTATTATTTAATACTATATAATCGTCATCTAGATTGGTGTTCAACCACGGCGGGATGGATATCATTATATAGCTAAAAACAAGTATGTAACACCTCGAATTTTCTTACTATTTTCATAAGGGCCTAAACTTAATATTGGTCATTTAGTAAATGATATAGTCAATGTCTAGACTCGACATCACACTAAAGTCCAAAAGTTAAAAATGATTTATTACTTTTGTGTGTGTGTATTAATTTATCGTAAATTTGATTTGGGTCGAATATTTAAGCATCATAAAAGTTGATAAAATATATCAAATATTATACAAATTTTGTAACTTGTGTTAAATAACATAAATTGGACTCAAGAAAAAGTAATTTTTAACTTGTTATGTCCAAGTTATTCTAATAAAAAGAAAATGATTATTTTTTAATATTTTGTTAATATATATAATATATAAGAATAACATTTTAGAAAAACATGTACAATCACCCATTTTACATTTAAGTCCTAGATGCTTGATTGATTGATTGATGCAATAAATTGATTTATTTAACCCTTGAATTCTTCGCAATTATGATTGAGACGTTTTGTTTGTGTGGTTAATGGATATTACGTTTTAAAAATGCTTAATGTACAGTCAAAATTGTACAGTAATTTTAGCAGCCCTCTCTCATGGGCCCACGATTATTTTAATAGTGAACCCCACCAAATGTATGTGAAAGGATTGTCAAAATTAATGTCAAAATTGTTGTAACTCTAGCATTGTTCATTACGTTTATGTATATATAATTATGATAGAATTTTCACTTTTAAAATTTACACTTCATTCTTTGCAATTTAACTTCACCCGTACACTATTGAGAAATTACACAACTTCATTATTTGCATTCTAAGATTTCTTTGAGTATCAACTAAGGTAAGAATACTTTGTGCAAGTGGTAAATTCTTATTTTTTAATATTTATATAAATTTTGGCATGAAATACTATAAGGCATTCGGGGTCGATTTCTATGTTAAATCATTCGGATAGATCGTTTGGTCAAATATGTAAACTTACGAGATATATGAATTCTTAAGAAATTTTTTGAGATATTGGACATTCAAACCAATTTGCTCTAAATCTAAGATTTTTTGTATGTTATGTCATTTTATATTTATCTCATGTTAAATAAGAATACGCGTGTATTTTTACCGACTATTTTTCAAAATACTCAATCTTACAATAACTTTTCAGAATAGAACGAATCATGTGTATGCTTGGAAAATTGACTGAATGATGCTTATGAGGTCGCTAAGTAAAATGTTCATATTTTGGCAAATTTTAATTTAAGAATTGTTTATATTTTTTAGAAATTTTGGCAATTGTGCCTTTTTGACATGTTAAACTTTACAATTTTAAATTCATAGTATATTTAATTTTTGTTTTAATTATGTATGAAAAAAATTTCATTTAAAGGCAAGCTGATGAATTAACATTATCAATAAAATCCCCAGATTTATGAAATAATGTTAAAATTTCTGCTTAGATTAAATAATAAAGTTTTTTGTGACAATTCAAGTCTACAGGGAAAAAAATATATTTTGGGTCGTTAAAAAGTCAACAATATAATGTAGTGGCTACACGAGGATCAATTATTGTATATCACGACCCTCTTTAAGTCTTAATCACAATAATTTATCAACTAAACAGCATGTATTGCTAATCTAACATAATCTTGCAAACTTAGAGATAGCAAACGGGCCGAGCAGCTCATCGGCTAGGCTGCAAGCCTGAGCCGCAAGTGAGCTCGACGAGCCGAGCAAGGCTAGGATCGTTGAGCTCGTGAGCGGCTCATGGGCCGTGGGCTCATGAAAAATTATAGAAAATTTTTGAAAAAAACGTGAAAAGTCAAAAAAATTTCAGAAAGCTCGTGGGCTCGTGAGCCGAGCCGAGCCAAGCCTAGCTCGTCCGCGAGTAAACGAGCCACGAGTTTTTGGGTTTAAGGGCTGAGCCGGCTCGGCTCGGCACATTGCCATGACTATGCAAACTACACATTAAAAAAATAGCTGGAGGAAAAGGGATTCAAGACAGCGACAGAAAATTTGAAATTTTGAATAAAGCTTTAGTCATTGCAATCCTGGCTCCTTAAGCAAATACTCTGGCATCCGGTAAGACAAATTAGCTAGTAGTTGACAACATTAAAAACGTAAAAGACGTTAAGATCTTTTGTAGAGTACTATTCAACATAATATAATACTATGTTTCAAAAGCCGAACAACTATGGTCTTGTCACAAGCAGGTCATAGTTTGGGCTCTCAACTTATAAGCAATTAAAAAACTTACAAACAAGCACTTGGTTACCTTGGCTCGTCTATTATAGAATCCAACAAAAGCGTTTGTAGAGAGTTAGCCTACTACTAGTCGCAAAAGGCCTTCTTATTGTGCTCGTGCTAAATCATATACCCGCTTCCATTACATATGACTCAAAAAGCAGACGACTTGTGATTTATTCTGCAACCACAAGATTACATAATAAAAATTGTGTAAAATGTAAATGTGTTCGACTGTTTGAGTTAATATAGTTGGAATTGCCCTTGTGCATACATATAATTGTACACAACTGTTGATTGCTCTGCGAGAACATTTCACACAGTAGATGGAATATTAGCCTTAAGATCTTTTAACGATATGGAGAAATCCTTTGTTAAAGAGGAAGCTGATCTGCTGAATCAATAAATTCCCCCAGGTTCATGGACGGTATGCTCAGCCAATGAGGGAAGAAGAAATAAATTCCAAGAAAAATGAAAACTTCAAGATCAGCCTCTTCACCAACAGCTGCTTGACTGGAGGAGTAATCAAGTAAAGCTGGCTCACGCACCAGAGGCAATGCAAGGTTGTGTCTATCAGTAGTAGTCTTAAAGTCAGCGATTAATATTAACCACACATTTTATAGGACTCACAACTTTTATCAACTTTTAACTAGGAAAGACTTATAACAACTACATCATCAGAATTGATTGGCGCCGAATTTTCCCCCCACCCAGTGCTCAATATCCACGTACGTGTACACGTAAGAATGTCCATTTTCCTGTTAACAACAAAGTCATAATGAAGAATGACAATGAATCCATAGTTTTCGGTTCAAATTATGAAAGCTCTCTGTCCAGTAACAGTATTGAAAAGGATGCCTTCCGTAAAGCTCTTCATCTATTGAGTTGAGTTTCCAAGAAGACTAAGCACATTAAACTCAGAAGCAATAAAACTCTTCACGCCGAAAATCCGGGAAAAAAACCTGAAATGTGTGTATAAAAAAGTGGTTTGATCGATTATAAACAGTTGCCAAACAAGCACTAAGACAAAACTAAAAGCAGTGAAATACATCATTGATCAAAAACTAGATTCCCTCCGGCATCATCGTAAAGTAGTAATCCTAGCAATTCTTTAACGCAAGGGTCCACTTTGAAACCATTCTTTTCACGCCGAAAATCCAGGAAAAAAAAACCTGAAATGTGTGTATAAAAAAGTGGTTCGATCGATTATAAACAGTTGCCAAACAAGCACTAAGACAAAACTAAAAGCAGTGAAATACATCATTGATCAAAAACTAGATTCCCTTCGGCATCATTGCAAAGTAGTAATCCTAGCAATTCTTTAATGCAAGGGTCCACTTTGAAACCATTGCTGTTAGGAATATTGGGCCTAACTCCACCTAGTAAAACCGACTTATTAGAGAAGGATTGCCATCACCTTATTAAGTGGATCATTTATATTTTCCCAAACAATGTGGGATTCTAATACGTCCCCTCACGCACAGCGTGGACCATGCCAAACAATTGTGAACAAATCAATATTGGGTGGCACCCAACATTGCATAATTGGGCCTAACTCTGATACCATATTGGGAATATTGGGCTTAACTCCACCTAATAAAACTGACTTGTTAGGGAAGGATTGCCATCACCTTATTAAGTGAATCATTTATATTTTCCCAAACAATGTGGAATTCTAATAATTGCAGAAGGCCAACCACCTTCTGGTACCATATTTTTATGACTAATGTTCACCAAGTCTTTACCCGTGTTTGATTGAATCCAAAAGTTAAGTCAAACTTACAGTTCCTCTTAAAGTTACTTATTTTGCTAAACATGATTTTGAAAGTTACTTATCTTTTTTGGTAACAAACTTAATTTTTAGAAACACAAATAATAGTATCTAACAAAGCTCTTATGCATGTCTCAAGAGAGAGATCTTTAGTCTCGTTCTAAGAGAGGCAACATCTTTTCATTCTTGTCTCTCTTCCTCTCCTCAATCAACCACAACTACCTCAACAATTGTTGGCATGACTACGCATTTTCAGTTCCCAAAAACTCACATCTTAGGTTAACTTAATCTTAAAATTGAGTCATTGAGATATTTGATAAAAGGAAAAAATGTGTTGGAAAAAAAAAATTTATTTCATCTCAACTTGGTCTTCCCCATAGATATGATCGGGCAAGAAATCTATTCATTTCAATCAACGTGACACAAAAAATTAAAAAAATAAATTTCACTGTGGATTAGGATGACGACTATTAGCAGAAGAAACTCTGGATTCCCACTCAAGAAGCTCTTTGCTGGTATCATCCGTATGAGCGAAAACTTTTATAAAGCACAAACAATCTTTCTTCTCTCCTTCGGCTGTTTCAATAACTTCAATTATTGTACCTACAACATAGTAGGTAACAAAGTTGACATGGACCCTCGTGACATAGACTCGACCACTTCTAGGCCATGTGCCTTGTTGACCCTTGTAGGGTCGATTTTAGATGGGTGTCTGTTCGCTTGAAAATATGTACCGCAAATTTTGACTTTTATCTCAATTATACCCTTCATAAATTTCATCCAAGAACCTTCAACTTTTTGTTTGCTCACTTGGTCCCCCAAAGTCATGTTTTTGTGCACTTTTGATCCATTTTTCTCCTTTTGTCTTGTTCTCTTTCCTTTTGATGATTTTTACCTACAAACGCAATAATTACATAATTGTGAGTATAAATCCGCTTATTTTTATCAATAATAAGTATATTTAAGTATTCAATAAGTGTGAAAAAACACGCTTATCGGCTCCCTCCGAAGTGCAATGAAAGTCTCCAATCTAAGGCCATCGGTTCAAGTTTTTTTTTTTTATTGTTTATAGTCAAGGATATAAACCTTTGTGGTCCTGCAGTTGCCTTCTCCTTGCACATAGCATCGACTAATGCAGTGGAGTTCCAATTCTTGATCACATTGTATGGCCAGTCATGGATTTCGACTTCTATGGTGTATCCACCATTATTGATGAAGAAAATTATGCTTTTTTGGCCACACTGGATCATTGTGGACACATCTTGTGCAGTTACCTGAAAAGAAGTACAGTACGCCCACAAAATTCATTAGTTTTAACACTTTTCTCGGATGGCATGTTGACGTTCAACCCTGAATCCAAAAATTCAAATAGTGAACCTGAAAGCTTCCATCAATGATGCAAGAAATCACTCATTTTTGGGGTACAAACTGTGCATAGCCTAGGGTAGCACCAACGGACCATCCAAATGATCCATACTGCATTTAGAATTCATACCTGCAACACAAAATTTTGTCCCTCTAATGTTTGTAAATGAAATCAGCGCACAAAATTGATATATAACTTACTACCTACGCACATCCGTCGTGTAATTTTAGCTTCTGGCAGTTGAACCAAGAATCCCCTGTCTCAACAATGATAACAGTTTCACTAGACAGTATTTTTGGCATGTGCCGAAACAAAACATTCTCTCAGGGGCTCATTAGGCTCGCTCTTGAGAGGAATTCGATCCGAAATGTAAATACGCTTATAATTTTCATAAGCAGTTGTGTTACGCTTAAGCTTCTTTGCCAACTCGTGAAGGAAATCTTTCATTAACACGCAACCATAAGTCGGTCCATGAGATATAACGACACGATCAGGCTGCACAATTATCGCCTTCTCCCTCTTGAGTAAGAGGGAGTATCCAATGGAGCTGTAGTCATTGAAGATTGGTCCAGCAAACAAATAGGCATCAACAGATTCCACAATTTCACCACAGAATGCAGTCCCTACTGCATCGTAATAAGTCTCAATAAAATGAGGGTGCTGCACCGGGACTAGCCCTTTGGCTAAGGGCATTACTGCCATTGCGAATCCACATGCATCAGCTAGTTCGACAAATGCTTGACATGCCTTTGCAACACGCAGCTTTGGCCCCCTGATGATCATTCATCGCTTAGTTTAGGAAGGCTGCTGCTGCTGCATCTACTGCAGCCTCGAGCCCCCTCTTATTGCTTAATCTGTGACACAATTTTGGATAAATTCAAACAATTATTTCAAATCTCAAACATGTACTAACTACTAATCAAAGCATATGAATAGTAAAGGGCATGTTTGGAAACACTAGACAAAGTCCAAGGTCAAGGTAGCATACAATATGAAGTTTTTACACGACCAAGACAAGTCCATTGTAGCTCATCAGTTGAGCCCTAAAGCGACATGTGAAAACAATAACAAGACAAACATGAACATGAACATGAACATGCTCGATTAGGATTTATTGGACATATTAAAGAAAAATATATGGAAGGAGCATCATGTTCATGCTGGACTCCAGTAATAGATAAGCTTAAATATTGTGTTTCTTATACTTTCCTCCAAGAGTTCCGTTAGTTATAGGACTAGCCTATCATACAAAATAGAATTGATCGACTATGACACTCGTAGAATTAGCAAGCAAAAATCTTGTTCAATTAATAAGTAAAGCATAATCATTTCCTAATATTTGAATTGAATGATGGTTCAGAAGAAAATGACACAGCATGATTAAGTAACAAAGACGTGGGATCAAATTATCCACCCCATTCCTGCCCATCCAATGAACTGAACATGTTAAAAGGGTATTGTAGCTATAAATACCTTGGTAAGAGGGAAAATAGGATTGGCCCTCTGGTAAAAGTAGGATAAGGGATTCCATGCAAATTGCAACTGATGTTTAAATACACTGGCTTGCTTTCCTTTAGTGCTGTAGAAATAGCTGTATCAATTTGTTCATGTGCATGATCCAAGTTATTCACGAGAGCCTGTTTTAAACAAGATCAAAATCTATTCAAAATCCTCTTATACATGATCTTGTCTATTCAATTGAGTTATTAAATTCAAAATAGTTTTTAAAAAAATGCAGTATTTCGAATTATTTCCATTGGAATCTACATAACATGATGAGTCCTATTGAATATTGTGTGCTCAACCTGTACTCATTGTAGATTCATAGGATTATCAATAGGGAAAAAGAATTATACAACCTAATTTACCTGATAGCAAGTAACAGTCTGAAAACACCTAAATTCCTAGCTGAAATCTAGCAATCCAAGCCCCTGTTTGATCCACATTCTTTTCAAAATTCATTCTTTTAAAACTCGTTTTCAGCCACACATTCTTCAATAAAATAATATTACACGCAAATCCAAAAATTTTCCTTATTTTATAACCACATATTTTCTATCAAATCTATTGAAAGAAACACAAGAAGATAAGGATGAACGAATAATATATTCACCTTAATTGTTACAATCTAATGAGTTCAATATATAATAATTTCTAATCTAAGAAAAAAGAAAGTTTCCTAATCTAAATAAGGTACATAATCAATTATACAATAATATCCCATAATACACGGGATTTCTACACTCTCCCTCAAGTTGGATCATATATGTTAATCATATCCAACTTGCAAATAAAATTCTCAAAAATTGGTTTAGGCAGTCCTTTGGTGAAGATATCTGCAATTTGTTCATTTGTAGGCACATAGATCATGTATATAATCCTGTCTTCAATATTTTCTTTGATGAAGTGTCTGTCAACTTCTATATGTTTGGTTCGATCATGCTAGATCGGATTTAGAGAGATGTTGATAGTCGCTTTGTTGTCACAATAGAGTTTGATCGGAGATTTTACCATAGCTTGTAATTCCTCCAGTAGTTTTTTTTATCCATAGTCCTTCACATATTCCATGTGCAACTGCTCTAAATTCAGCTTCAGCACTACTTCTAGCTACCACATTTTGCTTCTTACTTCTCCAAGTTACCAAGTTTCCCCAAACAAAGGTGCAATAGCCAGTAGTTGACCTCCTATCTTCTATTGATCCAGCCCAATCCGCATCAGTAAAGACTTCTACTTCTTTTCTCTCATTTTTCTTAAAGAAGAGTCCATTTCCAGGGGTACCTTTGAGATATCTGAGGATTCTGTATACTGCTTCTAGGTGAGCTTCCTTTGGAGAATGCATATATTGACTTACCACACTTACCGCGAATGCTATATCAGGTCTTGTGTGAGAGAGGTAGATTAGCTTGCCAACCAGTCGCTGATATCTGTCCTTTTCAACTGGTCTTCCAGTGTCTACTGTTCTTCCTGCCTCCATAGGTGTGTCACTTGGTTTACATCCAAGCATGCCAATTTCAGTTAGAAGATCAAGAATATATTTTCGTTGTGAAATACTGATACCCTTCTTTGATCTGGCCACTTCCATTCCCAAGAAGTATCGCATCTGGCCTAAATCTTTTACTTCAAACTCTGTAGCTAGGCATTTCTTAAGCCTTTCTATTTCCACTATATTATCTCCAGTAAGTATTATGTCATCGACGTATACAATCAGGATTGTTTTGGTCCCTGCTTCAGATAGTTGG
Source organism: Fraxinus americana (assembly GCA_035079005.1). NCBI lineage: Eukaryota > Viridiplantae > Streptophyta > Magnoliopsida > Lamiales > Oleaceae > Fraxinus > Fraxinus americana. Next base: position 3,662,207 of record CM068712.1, read on the forward strand.
TAAAACATAGTATGGTCTGACTGCGCCGTCGATATCCTTGATTTCTCAGTACTCTTGCAAATCTATCGAACCATACTCTTGGTGACTGTTTCAGACCGTACAATGATTTTTTTAGTTTGCACACTTTATTTTCTTCATCCCTTCTCGAGAAACCTGGCGGTAAAGTCATGAAAACTCCTTCTTCTAATTCTCCATTCAGGAATGCATTCTTAATGTCGAGTTGTTGGAGAGGCCAATCCAAATTCGCTGCCACAGACAAGATAACCCGGATTGTATTCAGTTTTGCTACAGGAGCGAATGTTTCTGTGTAGTCAATGCCATAAGTCTGTGTATAACCTTTTGCAACGAGTCGAGCTTTGTATCGTTCTATTGTCCCATCAGCTTTGTACTTCACATTAAAGACCCATTTACAGCCAACGGGTCTTTTTCTCCTTGGTAGCTCTACCACATCCCAAGTTTTATTTTTCTCCAGTGCTTGCATTTCTTCTAAAATGGCATCTTTCCATTTGGGAATAGCCATGGCTTCCTGAATATTTTTTGGAGTTTCTGTACTATCAAGGTTAGAAGTAAAAGTGCGAAACCCTGTAGAAAGATTGTTATATGATACAAATTTTGAGATAGGGTAGAAAGTACATGACCGAGGTTGTTTTCTGAGAGCAATAGGTAAAGCAGTGTCCGAAGTAGACCCTTGTAGATTTGGAGCTATCACCGGTTTCGACTCTTTTGGTGCTTCAGGTGTAAGGTTTTCATTGTACCTTGATTTTGGTTTTCTCGAGTAAACTAATATCTCTTTGTCACATTGTTTTTCTTTATCTTCCCCTAAGTTTAAGTTTTCTTCTGCAAATGGCATATTGGAACAAGATGATGTAGTGTGTTCGGTGTTTTGATTGGATTCCAAGGGAGGAGAGATGTCAATGTTCAAAAACTGATCTTCATCTTCACTAACATTCTCCCCCTGAAGAGAGGTTTTTTGAAAGTATGGAGTTTTCTCAGAAAATGTAACATCAAGACTAACAAAAACTTTTTTTGTTGTGGGATCATAGCATTTATAACCCTTCTGAGTAGGAGAATAACCGATCAGCACACACTTAAGAGCACAAGGATCTAGCTTAGTCCTATGATGTGAATGAATATGGACAAAAGCTGTACACCCAAACACTTTTAGGGGTAAGGTGGAGTTAAGACGGGAGTTAGGAAAAAATGTTAGAAGTTTTTGGAGAGGAGATTTGAACGAGAGGATGCAACTCGGCATTCTATTTATGAGATAGGCTGAAGTCAAAATGGCATCCCCCAAAAGGTTTTAGGCATATTCATAGTAAACATCAGGGCACGGGCAACTTCAAGAAGGTGTCTATTTTTTCGTTCGACAATTCCATTTTGCTGGGGAGTGTTAACACAAGAACTTTGATGAATAATCTCGGGTTAATTACCCCATTAGTCACTCAACTTTGGCCAAAGTTTCCACCAAGTCACTGAACTTTAAAAACTACTTGATTAGTCACTAAACTTTCAAAAAATCACCTCGTTGTTCACTGAACTTTAACAATCACCTCATTGGCCACTGAACTTTGCAAAAAATTTCCATTGGGTCACTAAACTTTGCAAAAAGTTTTCCAAATGGTCACTGGGTTCAGTGACTAGTTGGGAAACTTTTTGCAAAGTTCAGTGACCAATTAGGTGATTTTTAAAGTTCAGTGATCAATGGGGTGATTTTTTAAAAGTTCAGTGACTAATCAAGTAGTTTTTAAAGTTCAGTGACTTGGTGGAAACTTTGGCCAAAGTTCAGTGACTAATGGGGTAATTAACCCAATAATCTCATTCTCTTGGAGATAGTTTTTTAAGGTAGTGTTGAAATATTCTGTGCCGTTATCCGTACGCAGAATTTGAATTCATGTTTGGAATTGAGTTTGAACAATTGAATGAAAATTGAGGAAAATTGAGCGAACATCGGTTTTTTCTTTTAACAAATAGACCCAACAGATTCGAGTATGGTCATCAATGAATGTAACGAACCATTTAGTATGTGTATGATTAGGGATTTGTGAAGGTCCCCATAAGTCACTGTGAATAATGGCAAATGGTTTGAAAGGTTTGTATGTGGATATGGGGAACGAGGAACGTTGATGTTTTGCAAATTCACAAATTTCACAATGAAGATCATCAAGAGTGTTGTTCGAAAATATAGAGGGAAATACACATTTCAGATATTGAAAGTTGGGATGACCCATTCTATAATGCCATAAAAATATTTCACTTATCTTAGGGACAAAAGCCGAATCGCAACAGGCAAATTGACGTTGTTTACTCGCATCAACCTCTTCAAAGTAGTAGAGTCCCTCACACTCCTTAATATTGCCAATCGTCTTTCCCGATGATAGGTCCTGAAAAACATAGTGAGAAGGGAAAAAATTAGCGGAACAATTGGAATTTTTCGTCAATTGGCTAATGGACAATAAATTACAAGACAATTTTGGGACATGGAGAACAGATTCAAGTGTTATCAAATTGGAGATTCGAATACTCCCTTTTCCTACAACAGGTGAGAGTGAGCCATCTGCAATTTTTATTTTAAGGTTGCCCGCGCATGGTGAATATTTGGTAAACAGGTGGTAGGCGTCTGTCATGTGATCGGACGCACCAGAGTCAATGATCCAGGGAACTTTACATTGTGCGGTAGTGTTTAGGGCTTTCAGAAAGTTGCCTTTGTGGGCCAAGAAACTTGATGGGGCTAACCCATTAAGCCCAAAGAATTTAGATCCATTTATTGAATGAATAGTCATTCCACCATTCCCATACTCATTAGCAGGCCCATTATTATTTGCTAAAAAGGTCGAGACTTCAGCTCCGGCGGCCCAATTTCTTCTTTCTTCGGCACGTTCCTCCCAGTTCCTTCTTTCTTCTCTGCGTTGCTCCCCTGATGAAATTGGCATTGACACGATGCGCCGGTGGAGAGGAGTTCAGCCCTTGTGGTCCGAGACCATGGGTCGACTGGTCGGCGCCGGGATTTGTAAAATTCGGGCCTTGCTGCGCACCCATCACGATTAATTCAGAATTGTGGGTTGTTGTGTGGACTGTTTTGAAGACATGGTTGGAGTTCCGATCACGGTGGTGGTCGGAGGTAGTGGTTCCGTCAATTGCAGGCAGATCGTTTTGTGAATTTTCTGATTTCCATTTTTCCAGAAGAGTCGTGTCTGTAGGCTGCTTTGCTTCACTGGTACGATAGCCAATTTTTCCTTTTCTGTCAACTACTAATTTGGTGGTCTCTTTGCCGACTGTTTCTATCATCATGGCCGAGTTTGAAACCACTCCGGCTCTGATACCATATTGAAAGAAACACAAGAAGATAAGGATGAACAAATAATATATTCACCTTAATTGTTACAATCTAATGAGTTCAATATATAATAATTTCTAATCTAAGAAAAAAGAAAGTTTTTTAATCTAAATAAGATACATAATCAATTATACAATAATATCCCATAATACACGGGATTTCTACAAAATCACATCATAAAATGCATTCTTTTTCTCAATAATGTTCATCAAACACCCCCCAATTGTATGATGTAGAATTCTATTAGTCTCATAATAGTTAGTTTTCGACCCTCCAACAATACAAATCACCAGCAAATTCTCACTGTAAGCACCGGCAACGGCATTAAGAAAGCTCAATCCACCAACCGTAAAAGTAACTACACATGCTCCTACGCCACTAGCGCGTGCATATCCATCAGCTGCATAACCGGCTTTGAGTTCATTGCAGCTACCAATATTGTTAAGCGTTGGCTCAGCAATGAAGTGATCGAGGATGGTGAGGTTGAAATCACCTGGAACGGAGAAAACATCCTCAATGCCGATTTCTACATGCCGATGTGCAATGTGACGGCTGAAGGTGGTGTCTAGGTCGATGATCACGACTGGGATGTAGGAGTTGACTGTGGAAACAGCGTCGTTGCAGGCAAGACTCCCAACGTCGGTGCTGTTGAGCTTACATGAGTCTAGAGTGTTAATTACTGTGTCCATGATTATGTGAGTGTGAGAAAGAACTGGTAAATGGAGTGTGTATGTGTGCGCGCGCGCGCATGCATTTGCATTATAATATAATTTTACAATTTACTTGGCCATAAACTTTTCGTTTTTCTTAGGTTTGAATATTTAAGGTAATTTCTTGAGGAAATGGCTAATAGCCTAGTCAAAATTGCCAAGTCATTCAATAACAATTACAAAATTGAAGAACCATACATTTGTCAAGATTCAAAAATTACTAAAATAAGTTAAAATTAAAAGATATGAATATCTTTCAATTGCAACGCATACATGGATTCGACATTTCTCGTTGTTTGTTATTTTGGTGAGTTTATAAGAAATGACTAAGGTCTGTAAACGTGAAAATGAATTAGGAGCAATGACATTCATGAGAATGAACATGAAGCAGTTGATGAAGTTCACTAATATTTTGTATTTCACTTATTAATCAAAGACACCGAATACACGTGCTAAAAATATAATGCAACTCTCTTTTATAAAAATGAGAATAGAAATCTATTATTTATTCAGTAACATTCAAGATGTTTATGTTTATCTTATTACAATAAAGTCCTAATACTTTAGTATACATATCACAACACCTTGTAACCTTCATTTTAACCTGTAGTGCTTTGAATTATTCCTCGATAGACAAACGTAACACATTATAAACAAAGTGATCCATTTAGTTGCACATGTGTAATTGATTCAAATTCATGGTAGAAGTTGGGTAAAGCCATTTGTGCAGAAAATGGCTACACCCTGGCTTACAGATGCGTATGTGACGGAAGATGTGCGATTAGATGAAAAGTGTTTTTTGTAGAAGATGGTGCTAAGTATAAATTCGGTAAGCCATAGTGTAAACAAAAATGTACATATGGCATGATTGTTAGAAGATATGCTAACTTCATTGTATTTGACCTCTTCATCTTCTAGGTCAGAGAAAAACAACACTCAAAATGTGTGGATTTTAAAAAAGAGACATTTTTTTCGCTTTGGTTAGCGAGACGAAACAAAACTTAAAGAAAGATTTTCTTAAGCGAAGTCAATGTTATGGTTGAAAAGAATATAAAAAATCTATACAAAGATTTTCTCATCCAAATAGTACTTCAACTGTTCTTACAACGGGGTTAGGAAGGAAAGATACTTATGTGAAATTGTGAGCAGAAAAGCACTTCTCTTTTAAACGTCAAAATTCTACAAATTGCTATATATTTCATGGGCTTGGGTGATTTGAGCTAATTTGATATTTGTTAGACTCGATTACTTTTTTTAAGTTACAAAAATGATCGAGTTTTGTTAGGTTAAGTTTGACACAATTTTTAACACAAATGCTTGCACATTTTGACATTCGAGCTTACATATATGATCGACGAAATTAGTTGACACATTATTACGCGCATACCCGCGTTTCGAAAATGAACACTGATGTGAATAGATAATAATCAGGGCTAAGTATCTTAGTGGTTGTTCTTTTCATGTTTCAATTCTGAGTTATGAATTCATTTTCAATTTTGTGTTTTGAGTATCTATTTTGAAATTGCTGAAAATACGTTCTTTTTGTCATTCTGGAAAACTATTTCTCAAAATAGAAAACTAGAAAACGCGTTTATTTCGAAATTTTTAGAATCTTTTTTTATAACCTCATCCCATGTTTGACACTCATTCTCTATCTCATTCTCATTCTCATTTTTTTCTCTTACTTCATTTCAACCACACATTTTTCAATAAAATAATATTACACACAAATTTAAAAATTTTCATAACTTTTCTACCACACATTCTCCCATCAATTACAATTTTAAAAATTTTTATCTTCAAAAAATGGGTGTCAAACACACCCAATATCCTGGAAATGAAGCATCCATCAGCATATTTCAAGAGCTATCCCGCATTGCAACTGAGTGTATGAGATTGTTAATAGGAATCTAGACCTTTTTCTTTTGATAATGGTTGTATATAAGGATCATATAGAGTTGAACACAAGAAGATTATTGGATCAAAATGGTCAATGCCGGAGCGGAGTGGAGTGATGGCATCGGCCTTATAGGTTTAATTCATTGTTAGTTTGCCCCCGCGGTACGGTACAATATGCTAAATATATTGCTCTCAGCTTAGCTTTGTGCAGTGCCCAGAAAATCTGTGAATCTCCCAACTAAGCTATCCCATTGTTGGCAAAATTTGACCATTTTCCTCGTTTTGAAATTTTGGATTGGTTTTAACTGAAAATAGCTAAAACTCTTTATTTTTTGCGTTTTCCATTTTTTTTTTAAATTTTAAACTCGTTTTTTAAAATTCGTTTCCGAAAATAGGTAAATTAACGTGTTTTCAATTTTTAAACTGAAAATAATGCCAAAACAGCAAAGAGGAAAGGCGGTTCCCATCTTTGCCCCAAATCTCGACGGGCTGGTCGGTCGGGCATTTCTCCATGCCCGTTCGTACGATTCAAGTCTAAAGGTAAAGTTAAGCGCTGCTCTCTTAGTTTTACTTTTCATTTTCCATCGACCGGAGTAAAATTACAGAGCGGAAAAATGGATTCCCTGAATTTCATCTTCATCCTCTTCGTCTCTATCACTCTCTACTCTCCTCCGCAGGTACTGAAAAATTCAATTCGCGTAATTGAAGCACAAGCTTATTCACTTGAAACCCTAAAACCCCATTAACTTTACTGAATTTATACATTGCAGGCTTTTACTTTAGCGCAGTCAGTACAACTCTCCGATCAAACTTCATCGCCATTCTCCGTCGCCCTCGACAATCTCCAGAGTCAAATCAAGTAACATCCTTATAATTTTACGTCTTTTGTTATTTTTAGTATATGTAATTCTGCTATATTTGTTAAAACTTGCATTTTTAGATATGTGCTTCCATGTTCTCTCATGAAAAAACTTGGGCTATTTGAGAGTGTTATTTGAAGTATATATATATATAGATAGAATGGGTTCAACATGGTACCAGAGCAAAAGCTTCTGGGGGTCATTTAAATGAATTGTACACATGATAGGGTTTGTTCAGAAAAAATGAACCCTGTCTACACATGACTTAAGCTTTTAGACCAATCGGTTGAATAGAGACAAAACATGTTGATTTATTTAAATTGAGTTTTCAGCACGCATGTTTATTGAGTTGAATTGAGCTTTCAGCATGCAGCTTATGTTGTGGTAGAATTCATTTTTTTATCTAAGGCATGATACATGTACATTTTTCATAAATGAAGGGCGGCAAGCCTTGAACCCATTTTGTTTCAATGCTCTAATAGCTGGTTCAACATTTATTTATTTAAATTAGTGATCGACATTGTATACATGTATGCTGTTACAGTGCTTCTATATATTCGTGTATATATGGTGTAATCTTGTACCGTGATTAAAATGTGTCTGTTGCGTCCTTTTTTGGGTATTTTCTTAATTTAGCTATACATTTGAGAACATTGGATTATTGCGGCGTGCGATGACTCATGCATCATATTCAGAAGAGAACAACAAGGCGTTGGGTGTGTTGGGAGGCAGATTGATTGAGGCTTCTGTTGCACTTCAATTGTTAACCAAGAATGTGGATATTTCATCTAAGGAGTTGAGCGGGCGGATAGTGGAGATAGATAATGTCATTACTTCATGTGCTGTGGATGGAACTCACCTTGGGTTGCAGAAGATAGTTAGAGTTTCGTCCAAGACCAGTTCCACGGCTCCTGCTGTGGTATGTGGTGCTTTTCGTGCAATATTTGGGGCAATTGCAGTGGATACTGGGAGTTTAGATGACGCCAGAAGAGTGTTCTGGAAAATTCACGTGGGAGGAGTTGGGAGAGCCGTAGATATGTAGGTAAAATTGTGATATTGCATTAATTAAGCAGTGTAACGTTTTGATATTGCACCATGTGGCTTATGTTTGTGAATGATGTTGATTGAGCTCATGATTGACTCTTTAAGTAGAGGTTGAAGAACGGTAGTATGTAATTATATGATCTGTGTTTGTATAGCTGTGCTAACGCTTTGGACATTGTGAATTCTATGCGTGTTTACTATTATGGTTTTAAGAACAGTGGCTCTTAATGAAATGGATTCTCAGAACTCTTGATAAATAGGCTAAATTCTTTTTTTTAAGACTTATTAGTTGTTTATTTCAATTTTCGATTTTAGCTATATTAAGCCATGTGGACAAAGTGAGGGGGGTCAAATCTTTTGCAGTTACTCTATTACTTTGTTCTAGCTGACTAGCCTTGATTTGTTTGCAGTAAATGGTTAAGTGCTATAAGCTTTCTTCGAAAAAATTATACTCCATCCGTCTCATAAAGATAGTTATGTTTTCCTTTTTCGTCTATTGCAAATTAGAGTGCAGTTAATATATTAGTTTCTTAAATATGGCCCCCTAATTAATGTGCTTTGTTATCACAAATATAAACAATTCCATTATTCAATTGTAGTTAGAGCAACAAAAACTAAAAAAAATAAAATTATTTCATCTTTCTTGACTTTTTTTTTTTAATTTGTATTTGTATTTGTATTGAATGACTTTGGAATGTTTATTATTTTGATTCTTGTGTTAAATAATGACTAGTGCCAATAATAGTTTAATAACCTTGAATATTGTATGCATAATTTAATTATCTTGAATATTGATTACATTAATATAGAGGTATATTAGGCAAAATGATACTCCCTCCATCTTATAAAAATATTTCTTTTTTCATTTGTCCTAAATTATAGCCTTGTTTCTTATTTTAGAGGATAGTTAATATATTAGTTTCCTATAGGGGGTGTTTGACACCCATTTTAATAGAAAAATGTGTTTTTGAATAGTGATTAATGGAAGAATGTGTGGTTAAAAAGTAAGGAGAATTTTTAGGTTTATGTGTAGTATTATTTTATTGATAGAATGTGTGGTTGAAATAAAGAAAAAGAAAAAGAATGAGAATGAGAAAAAAAATGGGTGTCAAACAGGGAATATGCCATATTTAATGTATTTTGTTATCACAAATATAAATGATTCTATTATTTAATTGTAGTTGGAACAATGAACTAAAAAGGAAAAATCATTTTATCTTTAATTTGTATATTTGTATTTGTCTTTGTATTGGATGACTTTGGAATGTTAATTACTTTGATTGTTGAATTAAACAATGATTTGTACCAATTACCTTGAATATTACATGCATAATTTAATGACCTTGAATATTGATTGCACTAATGTAGTGGGTATGTTAGGAAAAATGATAATAAAATTTGTTATTTCAATTATATTAATTAAATTTTCTTAATATGTATGAAAAAAATAAATAAGATTATTTTTATGGGATAAAGGGGGCAATAAAATTCATTATTTCAACTATATTTACTAATTGTTTTTGTGAAAAATGACTATCTTTATGGAACACAGGAGTAAGAGTTAGTTACAAGAAAATAACTTTACAAAAGTTGGAAGCTTTTTAATTATTTTATTTTATCAGTTAACACCCACAGGTCATGTATCGAAGTAGAGATGGCAGCGAAGCAGGTTCGAGGAGGGGCACCCTCGCCTCGTCACTCCCCCGCCCCGCCTTGCCTTAGACGGGGTGCGGGAGCGGGCCTGTCCCCCTTTTTTGGTCAAAAATTTTCAGTTAAAATACAAATTCAAAATTTAAAAATCCAAAGCAAATAATGTTCAAACTAACTACATCAATATCTAAACCAAGCACTCGAAATAAATAATGTCCAAAACATTTATTTTTTAATTTTTCATGGGTTTGGTTCGGGCCCGCCCAGCCAACCCGTCGGGCTAACTTTTTTCGTCCCATTCAAGGCTAGGTCGGGCGAATTTTTTTGCCATCACTACATCGAAGTTGTGGATATTGTGTATGCTAAATAATCCTTTATCGCGTGAACGTATGTGATCACAAATTTTTATGGAGGAAAGTTGTCTTTCGAAAACAATATCTTGGAAAGGTCCCATTAATTCTTTTTACCATTAACTTGTTCGACGAAAAATAATTGTAAAGTTAAAAAATTTTGTCCTAGTTGGAACAATTAGGAAGGGGAAAAATTCACTTTCCCTACTTTATCTTTACCCTATTTCAAAAATAACAAAACAACTTTTACATTTCAAAAATCAGATTTTTTAACCTATATATACACATATTTATAAATATTTATTTATTTATTTAAATATATAAAAAGATATAAATAAATAAATAAATATATAATATATATATAAAATTAACCCACCCCCACCCCCACCACCCCCACGCCGGCGACTGCTCCGGCGACCACTCCGGCGACGTCTCCGATTCCGAAGACTTCTCCGGCGACCACTCCGATTCCGGTGACTATTCCGGTGACTGCTCCGATTCCGACGACTATTCCGATGACATGAATTTTTTGTACGGTCACAGTCCAGGTCACAAGTCACAGTCCAGGTCACAGCCAAGGTCACAGGTCACAACACATGATTTTTTGTTTATAATAATTGATAACACAATAAGGCTCACGTCTCACATTTTTATTAATAGTCACATATTATTTTCAAATGGTCACAGCACAAGTCACAAAATATATTGCACATGACTCACGATTTTGTTCATAGTCCCATTTTATTTTCAAATGACTCAAATTCTGGTTGATGATAGTCACAAGTTTATTTCAACTGGCCACAGCACCGGTCACAGAATTTTTTTTGGACATGGCTCAGGTTTTTATTGGTAGTGAAAGCATCGATCACAGTACATGGCTCAGGTCACAGCATTGGTCACAACACATGGCTCAGGTCACAACATTGGTCAGAGACTATACAACACCACCGTCTTACATGCCCTAACCCTACTCCGCCGCTGCCACCACAGCCGGCAACTCACCACAACCACAGTTTATCAATGGGTCATAATGAACCAAAATGTCAGTCACATACACCAAACACCCCACCCTAGTCCCGATCCTCCGTCAATGTTTTGGTCACAAACCAACCAAATAAAAATTGCACCGTAACACCAAAAAAATTGCCATCGCCCGTCGTTCACCAACACAGATTCGGCGCCTCTACCAAGCAGCCACCACAAACTGTGAATCACCAAAAAACCACAGCACAAAAAAAACCAATGACACGCACCAACACAGATCCAGCGCCTCCACCAACACCAAGCAGCCACCACAAACCGCGACCAAAAAACCACAGAAAAAAAAAAATCAACGAACACCGACAGCGAATTAGGGCAGCGCACCGTAACACCAAAAAAATTGCCATCGCCTGTCGTTCACCAACACAGATTCGGTGCCTCTACCAAGCAGCCACCACAAATTGTGAATCACCAAAAAACCACAGCACAAAAAAAAACCAATGACACGCACCAACACAGATCCAGCGCCTCCACCAACACCAAGCAGCCACCACAAACCGCGACCAAAAAACCACAGCGTAGCGACGCTGCGACGCCAGGAGCAGCGTCGCGATGTTGTTGCAAATTAGGGCAGCTTCATCAAATTAATTTTTATAGCAGCTTTGAATTAGGGAGGAGAAGGGAGGAGAGGGGGGAGAATGCGAGGAGACATTACCGGCAGCGGCAGCAACATGAGAAAACGCTGGCAGCCGTGGAGAGAGACGGGGATGAGAGAGACGGGGTGAATGGGGGTAAGAAATTAGGAATTTATGGTGTGGGTGGGGTGTATATAATTTAATTTTTATAATATTATTATTAAAATTTAATTATTTATAAAAATCATGTATCTATATATAAAATATCTGATTTTTGAACATTAAAACTTAAATTCTGATTTTTGAATTTGAAACTTAAAAAGTAGGCCTCCTTGTAATTTCCACATTAGGAAATTCTTTACAAGAAATACGGGCACCTGGTTTTGGCATCAACATGATTGGTTCCGCTTATGAGGTCAAAGGAAATTTTGAATATCAATCTCATTGATTTCATACTAAATCCCATAGATGTAATCACTATTTTGAGAAAAGCCCGATAGTATGGAAAACTGATCATACAGAGAGACGAGCACTGAAGCGAAGGACACGAATTAGCGGAATTAATGTTTTCTAATATTTTGACTTAGCATTGACCATCAAATAGACCAAGGAACAAACAGTCACTGCATGAAAGGACTGTGGAATGGATCGTCCCCCTCCACAAGGTACATCTCGTGCTTATGGGCCGCTATAACTATTCAAAGTAATCCATGTGTTACTTCTAGGAAAAACTCGAACAACATTTAAAAAAAGGGTACAAGTACCCGAAGTCGACAAGTGCTTATGGAAGTAGAGTCTTCGATGTTTCCGAACACAATCAGTTTTGAAATGCTATGCTTAAGTTAATTTAACGTCGGATATCCTCCATATGTTTTCCTAGCCTTGTTAACATTTTTCTATCGATTTCCTGTCTATCATGGGTGAAATGGTTGATGCTTGATGATGGCATCACAAGAAAATGTTTTGTGCAATCCAAGTTGTGTTGCATGTGTTATGAGGTAAATACATTTCTTCCTCTACTTCATTCTGAGATTTGAATAATATGTAGTTGGTTTGCACCACTGTAAAGGAGCTTTTGTTTTTTTGGCCATGTGGGTTTTATATTTGTTCTATATTATTCCTGTGAACTATGTACGAGTACAGTGAAATTTCACAGAATACACACAGAAATTTGGAATGGATGGACTGGATTCAAATATGGAGGAGGGAAAACACAGATACACGCACAGGATTTTTCCAATTCAAAATTCTGGCAACATTTCCTTCACTTAAGGAATTATTCTTATTCCTATTACAATATTATAAGCTTCCAACTTCCATTTGGAAAGGAAAATACTTAGGTCAATGCAATTTTAGCCCATTTAGAATAGCCAATCTTTTTATGGGCAAGAAATTAGGGTCCGTTTGATAGGTAAATGTGGAAAGGAATTCAAATTTCATGTTAGTTGAAAAATAAAAATTTATCAAACTTATAGGAATTTGTTTTCCATGAAAAAAACTATAGCTTAAAGTGGTTGTAACTTGGAATTCGGTTTTCATTTCCACATTACAATCAAACGATCAAAATTGAATTCGTTTTCCTCAAATGTGACATTTTTCATGGAATTCGTTGTAATCAAACATGGCTTTATTGTTTTAAATGCTCTTAAGAGTGAATTCAATGTATCCTTCCGGTAAGGGCTCTCATGGTAAGTATAAATCTTAGCGCGTCATTTTTTGATGTGTAATGATACACCAATGATGCTACTCCTTAGATATTGACAGCACAATCCTTGTCGAATGTTCTTGAATGATTGTTGTTTCTTTTTTTTTTCCCCCGATTTCCCTTGACCGTTGTTCAGTTAATGAATGTGATGTGTTTGAATATTTGCTGTGCGAACTTTCTTGACAATGTGTTTTGTTTTCCTTTCTGTACAACAATTAACATCCCAGTTACCTCCTGCAGGGGCGGAGGGGAGGGGGGTCCTGGGGGGTCCACGACACCCCCCCCCCCCCCCAATTTTTTGGAAAAAAATTTATTTTTATTTTTTTTTAAATTTTTTGGCCTCAAAATTTTTTTTTTTAATCTCCTAATCCAACCCATTTAATTGTTTGTGAAATTGTATTGTTTATCAATTATGCGTGAAAGAGTTTCATCAATCCTCAGATTCGGTGATGGAGAAATATTTGAAAAGATTAGTAATTTCTTTTATATGTTTCTTATTTTTTTGTGAAGTCTTCGTACATTAATTTATGTTCATTTATTTCATTTCTCTATCACAAAGTACCAATTTTCCTTATTTTAAAAGATAATGTTTCAAAAAAAAATTTTGGGGGCAGCCTGAGCCCCTGCCCTTCAACTCCAGGACCCCCCTAGTTTGAAGGGCTGGCTTCGCCCCTGACCTCCTGCACGATGATTTCTTTAGATGCTCTTGTGAGCAATGGTTTTCCGTTGAGAATAATTATATTATTTCCAAGTCAAACACTTCTATTCCACTGTATATAGAATCGAATGAACTTGCAGAAATCCAATATTTCCGGCTTCCCTATGGACCTGAAGCCTTAGTTTGGATAGTGCGAGTTGACACCGTGCATTATAAATCGTGGGTCATACGATGTATGTGGATAACAATGGCGTTTGAGCAGCCTATAATCGACAAAATGCTTTGTCATACATACCTTTAATCATTTTCCGATATTTTCTTTGTATGCACTAAGAAAATGTTAATGCTTGGAAAATACTTCATGTGTGGATTATTGTCATAGAAGTTAGGTAGATAGATGTCTTGTGCCAAATTTGGTGAAGTAGAATCAATTCATGTCGTCAATTTTTTTTGTGTAATTTGTTAATCAGACAAGTGCCTGTGCTAATTGCCAACTTGATTTTTGTTTGTATATGATGATGTAAGGTATTTTAGGTACATAACCAAACCATACTATGTTAATGCAAGTGTTATAGCTGATATGGACATTTTTGCAAATATTAAACATAATTTTCTTTACTAGTGGTTGAGCTGAATTACCGTGATGTAATAACGTGTTCTTATGTGCTTTCATTGTAAGGTACTTTTTAATTTTTATTTTTTCTGGCTTTCTATTATCGATTGAAAATAAGGGAGTTGGCCCACAGACCAGTCTGGTTATCAGAATTCCTGTTCTTTAGGTAGTTATTTCATCTTTTTTATTCTAATTTAATATACTAAATAATTAATGATTTTTTTTTAAAAAAAATTCTGGTTGATTTGGAAAATGGTAGGTAGAAGTTGTTACTCCAACCGTTTGCACTTCCTAGTTGACATCATGGATTTTGTTGATAATTAATCAGACTGTTCTTTTGCACCCAACTGTATATGTCACTTATTCCAGGTTTGACAACCTTTAATTTAAGGGAAAAATGCAGCAGCAGTCCCTAACATTCATTTTGTGTCGGCGAATGTCCCAAACATATCATAAACATGCAGTTGGAGTCTAAATGAATGGAAAACATCTATTTGACCGTCAGTTGACCAATAAAATTGATTTTGATCAAATCTAAAATGCACAAAATGGTAAATTCATTAATTTTTCACATAAAACAATTAAAAAAATAATAATAAAGGATTTGTTCATCTCCCCGCCGCTACCACTCTCCGCCTCCACCTTCCCCACCAATCCCCACCTCCACTTCCATCTCAAAACAAAACAAATTGCAAGCTATCATATCAAAAACATGATTATCAACCATTTTATTCACAAAATTTTAATCATTATATCAAACACCTCATAGGCATCCTGCAATCTTCCATTTTGACAAAATGGATTGTTCAATGTAGTGAATGTAGCAACATTGGATTGGAACCCATTCTTCTTGCAGTAACTAGTTACCAAAATTGAGTATGTGCAATTATCATGGGCTAAACAGACAGATGATAATTTGGACTTTAATTTCGACGCTAATTTAAACTCTTTGCTGTGACCAAAGCCATAAAAAATGGATGAATTCTGAAATGGCTAGTAATCTATCGTCTCTCTTGAATTTATTAACATCCTCATTTTTTTTTTTTTTTTAAAGTGAGAACTGCTACAACTGTTTTAAGAACATTTTGGAATTCTTGGCAAAAAAATGGGGTACCTTTTGGGCTTTGAGCAAAGGTACGAAGTGCCATAGAAATGAGAAAACTATCTTGCTCGGACATGTTGTTGGTGCGGTGAAAGGTGTGGTGGTCGTGGTGGCGATCACAAACGAGGATAATTGCAATAGGAAAGGTATGGCGGCCGTAGTAGTGGGCTTTGATTGGTGGCTTTAGGTTTTTTTTTTTTTTTTTTGGGGTAGGAGTGGGGACGGGGATGGGGTGAAGAAGGAGATGAATATTTTTTTTTATCTTTAATTTGTTTTAGTTATTTTAATTGTTTTATGGAGTTAAATAGCAAAGTTACCATTTTACCCTTTCAAATGGGTCAATTAACGGCCAAATGGATGTTTTCATCCATTGGACTCCAGTTGCATATTTATGAAAGTTTGGGATCTTCGTTGGTACAAAATGAAAGTTATGATAAAGTCTGCAAAAATTAAAATGATTAGGGATCCCTGCAGCAATTTTTCCTTAATTTGATGTAATTTAATTTTTTCTACATAATCATTTTCAACCACATGTTTACACAATACAATATTTTACACGTAAATTGATAATTTTTTTCATTATTTTTAACTATGCATTCTTAAAAAAATATTATTCAAAGAGTTTTTAAGGCCACCAAACAGGGCTTATTTCGCACAAAATTGATGTGCTGGCATATTCCAATTGTGCGCCCACTTTCCTAGTACTGCAGCGAATCATAATCAATCATTTCTCTTAATAGTTACTTATTACTAAAGTCTATATTCCAGGATAGTGAAACCAGCAGAACATAAGCATGAGATATTTTAGTAAGAATAATGATAAACAACCCGCATGGATGACCACGAGGATGACTGCACCCACACAACCGAGGTGAGGGTTTAGTAATATCAGTGAACCACGGCGGTGGTATTTGAGATGGAGAATTTGTAGCACTCCATATAATATAATATAACAAGACTAATAATGTAATAAGTTCTTTTTCTTTTTCAATGAAGTTGAGAGCCTGTTTGGTAGGGATTTTTGGGGGAAGAATTGATTTTGAATAGTGATACGATGGGAAATGTGTGGTTGAAAAAGAAGAAAAAAGTATTGATGTGATGGAAAATATTATTTTATTGAAGAATGTGTGGTTGAAAATGAGAATTGATTTGAGAATTGATTTGAAAATCAGAAACAAACAGGGCCTGAATACGGTCTAATTTGTGAAGAAATGGTTTTTAGAGTTTGAGAAGAAATTGAATTGGGGTTGTAGGGTGGGTGGGTGGGTGGGTGCATTAATTTAATTTTATAATATTATTATTAATATGTAAAATGTTAATTATATCTGATTTTTGAATGAAAAACATGTAACTCTTAACTGTGAATTCAGATCTTGAAAACACTTGGTCCATGTAATTTTCACTCAGAAGAAATTAGGGAATTGGGCCCAATGCCATATCCCAATCTTCTTATCTAGATCTTTTTACCAATACACCCTTTTCCCTACATTCTATACCATCCACTACTGAGGGTAAACATGTCTTTTCGGAAAATGAGATAGTATCATAGGGTAAGTGAAGTCCAAGCAAAATTTAAATTGGTCATTAAAGTATTTCTATAGTCTATTTAGTCACTGAAAATTAAATAGTATTATATAATTATTCGCTTCTTCTACGTAAACTAATGATCATTTAAAGGATCTATTCCATCTAGTTTTCTTGTTTTAGTTCTGTCGTGACTTTTTTTGTATAAGTGTAAAGGAAATCTTTCACAAATTTTATATAGGGAAACAATAGTTTTTTGTAGTAGCCAATCACAAAAAGACAACTATATAAAATCTGTGAAAGAATCCATGTACGCATAACACGATTCCTTTTTTTTTTTTTTAATGTTTATTATATGAAAATTACGATTCATGACGTAAGATCGTGCTTGAAACCGATATGTGCCCAAAGAGATTGGACTTGGAATGAATTTTCGAACTTGATTCTAGTGATTAGGTTGAATTACATTCGAGACATGAGTTATAATTTTTAGGCAAAGTGTTGACAATACCATACATAATTAATCTTAAATGTCGTGAGATTTTATTTTTTTTTTTATCAGAAAATGGCATTTATTTTGAAGGTGATACAACAATCGTTAGCAGATGTCAATGTTTAATGTGCCGACGTCGAATCTACCATGAATGCTACTAAAGAAGTGTCCAAGATATTACTCCTCCGTTCCAATTATATAAGTTGAGTTTCTTTTTTCTCTTGTCCCGAATATATAGGCATGTTTTCTAATGTAGAATATTTTATTGTGTTTCTTTATCAATATATCGTTATTAAATTTTACTCACTTAGAGTGTGTTTGGTAGAGATTTTTTGGGGAAGAATTGATTTTTGAATAGTGATATGATGGGAAATGTGTGGTTAAAAAAGAAGAAAAAAGTATTGATGTGATGGAAAATATTATTTTATTGAAAAATGTGTGGTTGAAAATGAGAATTGATTTACTGTAAAAAATGAGAATCTGTACCAAACAGGCTCTTAATATGTCAATTTCTTGAAATCATTCAAATACACACATTTTTTCCTCATTGAAAACATGGAACAACTCTCGTTTCTTCTTCTTATTCAAATTCTTTATTTGTTCTAACAATAATTTAGTTTTATATACTGAAAATTAAATAGGGATAAACTATGAAAGATTTTGACAAAAATTAATATTTCAATGACATTAAAAAAGCTTTCTTAATTCGTGTGAAAAACGAAACAAGTTTATATAATTAAGACGGATGGAGTAGTAAAATATATCGACTAAATAGAAGACGAAATTAATTATTTAATGACTAATTTAAAATTTTATTCAAACTTCAATGACTATTTATGTAATTTATATACTGCTAACTCCTCGCCTCACCTTGTTCATAGTTTACACCAATTTTCATTTACAGTCAGTACAGATAATAGAGAGAGAGTCCCAAACATCTTCTCTATATCTCTCTATAACGCACACATACATATACATACAGATACCTCTTTGTGTTTGTGTGTGTATATATATATATCGGTATATGGATCTACATGGAGAAACGATCTACGAAGAATCCGATACGCTTTTTCAGAAAAATCGGCGTTGTTGTTCCTTCCCGTGCTTCAGCAACTCCTCTCCGGACGGCGGGGGAATAACCTGGTGGCGGAAAATTCGAACGCCGGACATTGGAAGCACCTCCGTGTGGATCCGTGGAGTCGTCGCACTGAAGAAGATTCGCGAGTGGTCGGAACTCGTAGCTGGTCCGAGATGGAAGACTTTCATCCGGCGGTTCAACCGGAACCGGAGTGGGAATAGCAGGCACGTGAATTACCAATACGATCCATTGAGTTACGCGATGAATTTCGACGAGGGGCCGGGACAGAGCGGTAATTTCGAGGAAGAGGATGGGTATTATCATATGTCAAGGAATTTCTCGTCCAGGTACGCCGCCTTCCCGGCGTCATCTAAAACTTCTATGGACCTCGGCAAGGATGCGTCACCTTCCTCCGTATAACGTGCGCCCGGGGCGAAGTGGGAGAGGTGAAACTTAGTGGTCAATCAATTATTATTAATTACAGCTCATCATTTTATGCTACTATTTGTCAATTATAATTTTTCTTTTTTGGTTTGAATTTTTCTTTTTTGGCTAGCTATTGTATGTATAGGTGATTGCGTGTAAGTTTCGAATTTTAATTTATTATTTGGTGTTGGACGTCATAACCCACTCGACTATATAGATGCGTTAGGCCTCTTCTTATTTGCTAATAAAAGTTGATATCACGGAAGTGTCATATCAGATTATTTTTTATAATGGTTTTGGACTCTTAAAAATCGCGAGTCATACAAAATGTGATATATAATGTATGGATGGTAAATTATGGGTCGTATAAAATGTACGAAGAACATTCTCTGTTTGATATGAATTTTATTTTTGATTTTGCTTTTTCTACTTTTAGAAGAGATTTCTAAGTAAAATATCTTATTTAAAAAAAAAAAAAAAACTAATTTGTGAAAAAAACTACCTATTTTAGAAAGTGATTTTAAAGAAAATTACGTTAGACTAACTTCCTCGAATACATTCATAAAATTAGCTAAACAAATTTAAAAGCAATTTGGATCTCAAAAACTCATTTTGAATTTTTTAAAGTTATGCCAACGGTCTAAAGTATTTTTGTCTAGCTAAATTATAATTTTAAGTTTTGTCAAACATGCACGAATATCCCTCAGCTCGAACAAGATTGTTTACATGTAATTATAATAAAATATAACCATCGTGCTACACTTACAATTTTGTGGACATCTTTGTTGACACAATGTGATGAGTCGTGCAATCTGACCATTTATTTAAATATCACTTATCCAAGAACTTGTTTGTGAGAGATTTTTGGAAGAAGAATTGATTTTGAATAGTGATATGATGGGAAATGTTTGGTTAAAAAAGAAGAAAAAATTATTGATGTGATGAAAAATATTATTTTAGTGAAGAATGTGTAGTATAAAATGAGAATTGATTTACTGTAGAAAAATTTAATTCCTTCCAAACAGGGCCCAAATCAATTGCAAGATTTTTTACGCATCACACAATATCAACAAAGATGTACAATTCGAATGTACAAATAGTTTTGTTAAGACCCGCCAAACTCCACATTGATATGATATTGTTTGCTTTGGGCCGGGCCCTCACGAATTTGCTTTTAAATACTACCCAAAAGGCCTCATACAATGGAGTATTGTCATACACTTATAAACTCATCATATTTCCAATATCTAGCCGACGTGAGACTTCTTTTACTCTAAACAATCCTCCCCTTAAACGAAAGACCACATCATTGTAGCCTCCCCTCAAACGATAATCCATCAGCCAATCATCTTGTACTGTTGTTATTGTTGTCGCCCTCGACTAAACGGGACCCACTGCCTGACCACCATATTTTTGTCGGAAAAATTTCGACGCAAGACATCTCAAACACAGATGATTTATACGCAAGGTTAATTAGTGTGGAACTTCACCATGCTTACCGCTGCGTTCCTCCGGCTAAGTTTTTGGACCTTGGGCTCTGATACCAATTGTTAGGACCCGCCAAACTCCACATTGATATGATATTGTTCGCTTTGGGCCTGGACCCTCACGAATTTGCTTTAGAATACTATCCAAAAGGCATCATATTAATGGAGTATTGTCCTACACTGATAAACCCATCATATTTCCCATGTCTAGCCAATGTGGGACTTCTTTTACTCCCAACACGTTTAATTAAAAATATAAATGCAAGTATCTTTGAATCAGCAAGTTTACAATATGCAGTACTAAACGAGAAAAAGAAAGTTAGAATCCCGTCCAATTGAAACATTGCTACAAAATCAAATAAATGTTACAACTAGAGATTTTCGTCAAGCTTCTTGCTTTTAATTGACTTAATTTCAAGCAAAATATTACCTACAACCCAAGGAAAGCCCAAGCAATTTGCACTGCCATGAGAATACGTTGGATGATAGGTCACATAATACCATGCTGATGCCAATTTCTGTTGATCAGTCTCATTGCAGCTACCCTCAAACCACCCCTTGGCCTCTTTTTGTAGACTCTTGGCCGACCCCAAAATGCGATCCTTAACCTCCCCAAATCTCCTATTATCATGCTTCAAGTACATCAACTTGTTACGCAAATTGCCTGTCAATATCTCGACTTCACTCTTTGCTTCGTAAAAGTTCAGCAATGTGGTCATTCTGTCCAAGTACTGCTCTTTGTGGTTTTCAGCAGTTTCCAGGAAGGCTTCGTAGCCGTCTACAATGAGATCCTGATCAAACGTGTCATGCAAGATTACACTCGAGCAATTGGAGTTTGTCTTGATGAGATGGTGGGACGCGATGATGGCACGGTAAACCTTGCCGAGTGCACCTTGAGAGACGTACATTGGCTTTTCCCACCTTTCCATGAAATCAGGGAATTCTCTCGGCTTCAAAGACCTAGGCATCTCGGCTGGAGCTCCAGATTTGGCAAAGTCAACGGCCATAGACTGAAGGGCTGCTAACTCGAGACATTTTGAACTCAGAGCTTTATCCAGTTCACGGTCTGCATGGACCAGATGCGCTGTAGAGATGGCCCCCAGTGTATCACCGACCATGTAATCAACAAAGAATTTATGAATTTCCTGTATATCAATTAAAAGAATAAGAAAAAGTTCATCACAGAGAAATGTTTGTATCTATACGGACCGAAGAAGCAGTTTCTGGTTACCTCTAATGTCACGTCATGATCCATTATTCGTGGCCGTCGACCAGTGTAGTCCATGGGTTCCACAGTTCGAGCCGGGATGAGATTTTCATCCCAGCTTATGAAATATTGATCACCATCAAGATCACCACCAGAGCATTCGTTCGGATGAGGCCTGCAATATAACAATTCCATTTTAAATTGGAACAGTCAAAATAATGCTGTGATTGATTTTCAGGAAAAAATAAGGGTACCGCTATTTCCATCCACACTTTTTATATATATACATCCACTTTTAAAAATTAAATTTTATTATATTTTAAATCCTATGTAAATTTACTTAAATAGATATAAACAAAATTAAATAAAAACACATAACTCTAAATTGATCCACTAATTTTTTTTTTCATCAGATTAAAAGAGTTTATGGTTTTAGGGATTGTTCTCTCTTTTTATATAACTCTAAAAATAATTGTTCTCTCTTTTTATGAGAAACGTTGATCAATTTGTAATTAAATTCTTTTATAATAGTTGATTGTTAGTTTAATGGATTTCAAAAGGTTTGTCATGATACACTAATTTAGTAATTTTTATCTCTGATTTTTTTTTTTTTTTCTTTCTCATTTTTGTGGGCTTCAATTGTTAGAAAGTTATTTTCGTTCTTTTTTTTTTTTTACATGACACTAATTATTTCACTCACATTCAGAGACGGAGCTGGGGGGTGGGGGGCACCGCCCCCCCAACATTGTCCGCTGGTCCGCTATTTCCAGTTAAATTGTAGTCGATTTTTCAGTTTCGCCCCCCCCAACATTTTGAAAAAAAAAAAAAAAATTACATTAATAAATATTGATCCAATAACTTAAAAAAAAAAAATTGTTATAGCCCATTTATTTCCACAAATCAAGCCCATCAACACAAATTGTACAATATTCACGGCCCAAACCCAATTGAAAATGTAAAGCCCAACGTAAAATTAAACCACATCCAACCAAACCCTTCCCCGTTGTAAAATTAAACCCAACAACCCAATTTCTTCCAATTTACCTATCCCTTCCCAAACCGCCGCCAAACCCTCACGTTCATGTATAGCGTTACGTAGATTGACATATTATTTTTGTATCGACAAACTAATTGTCTTTTTAGTCAATCAATCTAATTTGCCTATTTTGGTACTCAAAATCGTTGTTTTTAATCTTATTAGTTAAAAAAAAATTTCGGGGGCTCCGTCCCCCTCCACCTCCCGTATTTTCGCCCCCCCAAGACTTAATTCCTGGCTACGTCCCTGCTCACATTGAGTTTATGTAGTTTGATATTTTTAATGATAATTGTGTAAATTATTTCATATTCCGATTTAGAGGATATAGTAAATTGCACCATGTCGCTACAATCAAAACCTTATTAATATAATAGGATTGGAGTTCTCTTGGATCACAATTTAGTATTTTGTATTTCTTCATGGGATTAAGGCTTTTGAGGAATCTAATGTGGAAAAATGTATACCTGTGAATAATTTCTTCATAGTATTTTAGTTAGGTATTTTTATTCAGATTTTGGTTTAATAGTATTTTTAGAACAATTATCTTTGGTTTAAAAGAGTTTATGGTTTTAGGGATTGTGTGAATCTATAGTGTTAGGGATGCATTTAAAGTGGAATGAATATATAAAATTCATGTGGATGTACATAATATTTAAATAAATGAATTTAATAAGGACAAAATTGGAATATGACGTGGATGTAAATAGTATTTTTTTTTAATTTAAAATTTTTGTCGTGGGTGAACTTAGAGTGGGATGAATATATAAAAAATGTGGATGGAAATAGCGGTACCCAAAAATAAATAAACCCCATAAGTGGGATATGAAGAATGCACCTTTCTCCTTTCTGTGGGAAAACAAGGCAATCCACGAGTCCCATCCCGTCTAATTTCTCGTCATAGACAGCTTCAAGTACTCTGACATCGCCTGGATGGAGACAGGGATTTTTTGTAACCACCACCTTGCCTTTAAGTATGGATGTAGTATCATCGACCTTATGAAAGAAGGTCTGTTCACCACCATGTAGCTCTGACTTATTCATGGTTATTCGTACGTAAACCTCGCCGTACTCCAAAATTCCCGTTTCGTCCAGGCATCCTACTAATACTCGACCCTTTGGGACAAAAATACGAGACCTACTTCTTAGATCAGAAAGCTGGTTTTCGTAAAGTGACTGAAGCATGGTCACGAGATAAGGCTCCCTGTTTGGTTCATAACCTTGACGCAACATCCTTGCTAAAACACCCTTTCCGTCGATTCCACCCATGCTCTCCAAAACCTTCAGTGCCGCCTCTCTATTTGTCAGCATTTGGCGCAGAAGTTGAAGTTGTTCTTCAAGCAATGCCAAAAATATGTCATCCTGTATCCCCAAGGTCGATAACAGAATAATAATCTCCCTGTTCAAGTAGCAAGGCATAGACTCGCTCCATTTAGTGACGTTGAGCATCCAGTTCTTAGATTCAAATTTAAGCATGCTACTGCGTAGTGCCAACTTATCGTATGAATGGCGATCAACAACTATTACCCCTTTATAGCCACCATAACGTATTTGAAATGCTGAAGGAATATGACTCAAACCCAACTTCCGTGAAACTTCCCTGGCAAAAGCAAAGGAGATCTTTCCAATCCCATCGGAAAAGCAATATCCCACACCATCCGAAATCACTTCAATGTCGGGAATAACCTTGACATTTTGAGGCTGGACTTTTATAGTTTGCATAGAGGAACTGAACAACTGACCCATTCTTGCTGCACATTTCGATACACTACGAATCTTGCTAAAGCAACCCATCCACTCTCTGATATCCTGTGCTTTCACATGTTCATTTGAAGCAAACATCCAAACCGAATTTGAACGCAGCTGACTAGCAGAAAATGCCAGAAATTCAAACCTTTTATCTCCAATAACAATCCCATCTCGGAGGACAGATAAAATCCTATCGTATATGTCCGTCCTATGAGGCCTTGCAAAAATGCCTCGATTAATGCTTGTAGAAAGAGCGCCGACAGAGATCCGACCCCAATCTTCATCGACAAAAGTGACCCTCACAAAGTCCGAGGCATATGAAGCAAAGTTCTTCACGATGTAGTTGGACGTTTCAAGTTCAGGACCCGAGCAGTAGATCTTTGATGGAGTTACAAGGACTCTATGACAAGTCATCACATTCTGATTTATTAATCTGTTATAAGCTGCTGAAGCAAGATTCTTGACATCCTTATTGACTACATGCAAATGGGATTTGATAAATGACACCGGTTCAAAACAAGTCGACTCCAACTTGTGCATTTTCTGAAGAACTAACAATGCAGTGTCGATATCTATTCCGCTGAGGACCTGATACAGATCAGTGTTAACTGCAGCAAGGCTCATCTTATGAGTATGTACAAGTGAGTTAAGCTGGAAAAGAACCTCATATCCTAATTTGAAATCCGAGTGATTTATCACGAGTGGAACCAAATTAGAAGCCGAATGGAACTTTTTGCCTTCGATCAGAGATAGTTCCATCACATCTTTCTTATAATATGGCAAACTGTTATATATATCTACATTTGATGATCCTTGTTCGATTTTCCAACAAAGCGATGACAAGTATCCAATTGACTTCATACTGGAAAAATCAGTTGTTCGAACCCAGAGAAAGTCAAAGTCTTCCTTGCAGATATGATATCTGTCGGTACGGAATTTTGAAGCAACATCTGGTCCAGAAACCTTTTTGTATACTTTAGGCGCATATTTGAGCTGAAAATTAAGTGAACTCGACAGTAAGACAAGGCAGCAGGAGTTGAGTTCTATGGTTTTTTTCTCAACAACCAAGGAACTAAATGACAACATTTCAATCAAGACTCAAAAGGGAAACATAGGTCAGTTTAAGAAAAAGAAGAAGCTAAGCACCAATACATAGAAATCGAACCATGCTAATAACTTTCTATAACTTCCTTTTTTTCCGCAAATTCAGTATGAATATAAACAGGGATGAATGCAAAATAAGACAAGGGAGAAATGGTCCGCCCAGCTCACGAAAATTCTTTATTACGGCATGCATTTAGAAGAACAGTTGCACATTTTGCCCTTCAAATTCATTCAATGAAGGTTTCTGCAGAAATAGGACTTGAGCCAATATCATTTTGGCCAAGTTTTTTCTTTCTAACATTGTATGAAAACTTTTGATGCTATTTCTGCTAGGCTTGGTGAGAACTGATACCTTAACAGTGTATGCAGCAACACAAACCAACCAAATTCTACACTACAAGAGATCGAAAAAATTCCAAACAAGTTGACATTAAAATCATCGAACGAGAAAGTCATCAAAACAGAAACATATAACAATCACATGACTTTCTGATATCTAACACAACCAAAACAAACTAAGCTTCATTCTCCTCAAATTTGAGGACAGCTACATAAATTTGTCTTTTATCTTTCCATTCGGATATTTAACAAGAAAAGTGAAAATCGTAGTTTCAAAATAATGGCATCAAATGCGAAAAGGCATCAAAATGGAAACAATTAACAATCACAAGACTTTCTGATATCTAACTCAACAAAAACAAACTAAGCCTCATTCACAAGAAATTTGGGATCGACTACATAAACTTCTTCACCATTCTGTTCCATTCTAGTATCTAACATGAAAAGACAATCATACCTTCAAAAGAATGACATCAAACATGAATATACATCGAACACGAAAAGAGAAGCACGCCTTCAAAAGAATGAATCAAAATAGAAACAGCAACCATAAGACTTTCTGATATCAAACACAAACAAAAACATTGAAACAAATTAAGCCTCCGTCTCAGAAAGAAAAGAACAAAAAAAAAAACTAAAAAAAGGAGGTCAACTATACAAATCCCTTTCACCGTTTATTTCTGAAATCTAACAAGAAAAGCGGAAATCATACCTTCAAAAGAATGGCATCAACTTTCTGTTTGTTCCCATCCAAACAGCACCCACAAGTTTCCAAAACATCCCCAAACTGCACCTCCAATTTATAGCACTCCTCTTTATGACTCAAAAACAGCTCAAGCCTCTTCCTCTCAGGCACAACCCACAATTTTACACAATCCCAAAACTCCAAAATCCCCAAACAGTCCCCTCTGATCATCACCCCAGCAAAAAGGGTCACTCCATTACCATCTTCAACCCTATTTCTAGGATCCAATGGCCTGCTGATGACGTCATCAAAAGACAGAGAAAGCACGAGGTGGGCCCCCCTAAAAAAGAGCTTCCTTTGTTGAGAGAGTGATAAGGCATTATTCTTGGCTTCTTGGGTGTCGAACTGGACCCTGCCATGGCCTCTGGACTTCCAGTTATTGTACTCTGTGAAGATTTCACAGGCAAAGATCGTGCCTTTTCCCAATGTGGATTCGAGGAAGGTGAAGAGTTCTTTGGCTATGGCGGTTTGTGGGATGTTTGTAATTCGAACTGTGAGGGTTTGTCTCTCCTCCATGGCTATGGCGATTGAAAGATTTAGTAAGAAAGAGAAAAAGGATCAGAGGAGAGAAGGGTTTTAAGGTTTTGCCGTTTTGAGATTTCTTTTTTATATTTTGTCAGTTGTTGTATTGTATTGTACTATTTGAGAGTTCTTTAGATTTTGTTTGGAAACTAAAAGAAACTGCGCCAGTTCATAGTCGAGTTTGAGCCATTGTTGGGCTAGTACAACTGGTCAACTAAACTTTGACTTTTTACATTTTCTTGAATGATGCCTTTTTTAGATTTTCATGTAAGAAAAGTAAAGATAATATTTTTAATAAATATTTATTGTTTATCGAAAAATTTATAATTTAGCCGACTATTTTTACTGAAAATTAGATAGAGAACAATACATAAATCGGGTATTTACTTTCACCCATTTCTAAAATATATAAACAAATTTCAAAAATCAAGTTTCTTTAATTTTTTATTTATGAAATAATAATTATTAAATCAATTTATTATTAATATTTAATTCTAATATATTACAATTAACTCACTCCCACCTCCACCACCACCACCCCTACAGCTCCGGTGATTATTCCGACGACCTTTTCGATCACCACTCTTTTCCGACGATCATTCCGACGATTGCTTCATAGGTCATAATTTGTCTATCGCTCACAACTTAAAAAATTAAAACTCACAATTTATTTATCGGTCACATGTCACAAAATTTATAAATCACAATACTTATTTACTGTCACAAACATCACATTAATTGAACAATAATTATATTTAGGTCACAATTTATTAGAGGTGTCAATCCGGATGGTTCGGGTCAGCCCGCCAACATATGAGCCCAATAACGGCCCGCATATAAAAAGCTCGCCCGCTACGGGTTCCGGATCGGCCCACAAATTTTGGAATACAACACAGGTCCACCCGTTGACCCATCCGAGTCGAGCTCATGCGGGTCACGGGTCACGGTTTGTTTCGATTTGACACTTATTATTGTATAAATAAAATTATAAAAATATAGAATTTTTCATATTTATAGCAAAAAAATATTTTTTTTGTTAAATGTAAACTAAGAATTGAACAAAATGATAAATTTATATTTATACCAAAAAATATTTACATAGAATTCAAATTTAATGTTACATAAATTATTCATAACTTTGTAAAGTTAAATTTAACTTAAACAAATAACAACTAAATGAATTTCTAATTACTATTATCAAATATTTATAATATAAGTACATCCCAACTAGGTTGACACCTACTTTTCTTGTAATTTATAGTTTAAATACATCCCAACTAGATTGACACCTACGTAAATCTTAACTATAATTTAGTTGTTCAAAAATTATATATTTTAATATTTGTTTTCCAATCAATCTTCAGGAATTGCAAGATTTTTGAAATTTTCAGTAACACCATCAATTTTTTTCAAATTTTAAATTTTTTTTTTCATGGGTCAGCGGGTTAACCGCGGCCTGTGAAGGTGCAACCCGCGAAGCCCGCGGGTCACTCCTTCTTGACCCGTGAACCGCCCGCTCGAGTCATGGGTCGGCCCGTGGTCCCGGGTCGATCTGGACCGATTTTCACTGGTCTGGCCAACCCGTCCGTCTTGACACCTCTACAATTTATCAAATTAACCAAATTAGTGGTCACAAACAACATCAAATTAACTAAATTAGTGGTCACAAACAACCGATTATTTGTGACCATCACCAAAATCATTTGTGACCACCGAATTTTATGGTCACGGATTATTTCTCCACCACGAACTAAAATTTTTTTATAGGTCACAGACTGAAAAAATCAAAATTTTTAATGGTCACAACTCTATTACAGTGAATCACAGTCACACTTTCTAAGTTACAGGCACCCACCCTCAACTCATCTCATCCCATCCCCGACCATCACCACGACCACCCCCACTGCCATAAACCATTGCACACAACAACAACAAAATCACCGTCGCCAAATCATCTACAGGCCCGCATCACCACCACCGTCCCACCACCTCAATAACAACACCACTACCACCTGCAAAATCCATCCACAACCCCATCCCAAATCACTGCACAACCACCGCAGCCGCACCAACACCGCCTCCGACGCCACCTCAACAACACCACCACAACCACCTGTAAAAACCATTCCCAAATAACTGTTGCCGACGTTAGCTCAGATCGCAGCTTCGTGGCACCACAAACCGCCACCACCACCACCCAAATCACACCACAAACCGCCACCACAACGCAAACAAAACCAAAAAATGGAATCGAAAAATACCAAACCCACGGATCCGCCATAGCAAAACTCAAAAACTTAAAAAAAAAAAAAATACAGATGGAAATAATAGATCCGCGCTCAGATATGTGCCGTTGCGCTTTGAGCGCCGGAGAGAATACAGAGAAAGCCGCTTCGAGGTTTGACATGTGAGACATACAGTGGCGGTAGATGCAGTGGGTGGTGGTGGTGGCTTTGTCGCCGTGTGTGAAGATAGTGCAGAACGGAGAGATAGTAGAGAAATTGGTGAGAGATGGTAGGAGAAGAGAGAAAACAGCGATGGGAGGAGAGAAGACATCGCCGCCATAAATGGGATGGATTACGAGCGTTGTAGTCGACGGAGAGGAAGAAGAGAGACTACAGCGACAGGAAGAAGAGAGACTACAGCGACAGGAAGAGAGAACTGGGACGAGATGAATGTAAATTTAGGTTTGATTTTGGGATTAAATTATTAATTGGGATGAAATTTTATAATTAATTAATTATTTAATTAGATATAAAAAAACCTAATTTTTGAAAAGTTAAACGATAAATCTGATTTATGAAAATGAAATTTTAAAACCAGGTCTAGGTGTAATTTCCTCAATTAGATATACTTTCGTTTAGGCCTTGTTTGAGCCTTATTATTATTTTCATTTTCATTTTTCTACTCATTTTTAAACACACATTTTTCAATAAAATAATATTTTTTATCACATCAATAACTTTTCTTTCTTTTTCAACTACATATTCTCTATTATATCAACAGTAAAAATACATTCGTTTTTCAAAAATATGCACCAAACATGGACTTAATTTGTATGTGAGTATACAAGTCAATATATTTGGTGAAATATGTACGTGCCTATTTTTTAGGTCATAGAATGGGAATGACAAAATATTAGGGATATACCAGTAAATGACTCAAATTCAAGGCCAAAATTACAAACTAACCCCAAACTAACTCATTTCACTATTCAATCATATAAACTACCTAAAATACCCTTAATATAAAAGGTTTCAAAATAAGTCATTTTAGTCCTCATAATTTTAATTCTAATTTTGGATTCGACAAAATTGTTTGCCCCTTGCAATAAAAATTAACTTTTCTTCACCATCAACTCTTTCTACCTATCTTCAGCCGAAAATTTTGATATTGATTAATAATTTTATTTTTGAATTTTTGCATTTTAGGAAACTCAAAATTTAATGGTATCAGAGCCCTATATCTTGAGGAATTAAAGACATTAGAGAATGGAAGATAATAACGAAATTTGCATAGGATGGTACGTTAACAATTCTACTGAATATTTAGATACTGATAGTTATATTCAACATCTTGTTAATAAATCAAGAAATTTGATTGATAAAATAAAAGACTCCGATAGTCTTAAAATAAAGAAAAAATTTGAAAAGAAAATTACTTTTCTTTTAATAGATTTTGATGAAGTTTTAGACGAAGACATATGATATTTTGTTAAAATGCCTATTCTTATAGAAATGAAAACTTTAAAAAGAATACAAAGAGTTCTTAATAATGAAATTAGGAGAATTGAAGAATTAGATACCTAAGAATCATGGAAATTGAAAATTCAGAAAATTTAGAAACTGAAGTATACGAAGGAATAGAGGGATATGCCTTAAAAGGAAAATTTGATTGGGAAAAATTTAGAAAAATTAATAGAGCAGAATTAAGTCTAAAACCACCAGGAGAAAATAAATTATTTAATATTTTAGGATCAGCCTTTAGAAGAAAGAAGTTAGTCATTAATGAATATCATGAAATAGAAAAAGCCATAGATATTAAACATACACAAGGAAAAATAAAATTAAATCTTATAACAAAAAGAAATATTAATGAATTCCTAAGAAAATTAAAACAAGAAAAACGAGATAAATATCTTATGTTTACCTTACTGGAATACAAATAATAATAAAATCATGTTTTAAAGAAGGAATTAATAGTCCTATAATACTTAATCTACAAGATGAAAGATGTATAATTGCAGAAAATGGAAATTTAGGAATAGTAAAAGGAAATTTAGCCTATAAAAAATTAAAATTTACTTGTTATCCAAGATATTGCGTACATATAAATGATAAAAATTTAGATGATTGTCTTAGTCTACATTTTAAGATGACTAATAAAATATTAAAAGATGATAATAAAGTTTTTACTATATTATATCAAGGATTATATTGTTATACAAATAGTAATTATCGAAATATATACAAAGAAAAACCTTTTATAGAAATTGACGAAGAATTTAGGGATATAGGAGAAGCAATCTTACCTAGAGAACAAGACATAGAAGAAATAGAAAATTTTGAGATATGACATGATGATGCTATAAGTATTGATCAACCTATAATACCAAAACAAATAACATATAAAGAAAATAAAATAATTATTGGAAATAATACAGTAAGACATAGTATTTCAAAAATAATACAAAGTAAAAATAATAGTGTTTATGGAATCAAAAGAAAGTTTTTTAATGGAAATAAATGGATGAATGAAATTAAAATACTTATTGATACTGGAGCAAGTCAGAATCATATTTGCTCTCTTATTGATGAAGGAATTAAAAAGAAAAAAGTTGAACCTTATAATTATAGAGATTTTGAAGGAAAAATAAACTCTTGTGATATCATAGGACAAGTTCAAATTAAATTAGGAAATTTATTATTAAGCATAGAATGCTATATTGATAATAATATGAATTTTGATGAATATCCAATATTATTAGGAAATTCATTTTTAAATAGTCTTGATAATTATAAAATAGACAAGGAAGGAATTCTTATTCTACATCAAGGAATAACTACATATTGCCCTAAAGAAAAATGAGTAGAGAAATAAAATTCCCAATAAGTATATATACAAATAATTGTATTTGAATCAAAAATAACTACTTGTGCTCTAATTGATACAGGAGCTGAGATAACTGTCTTTAAAGAATTTTTATTACCAAAGTGGATAGAAAATAAATAACAATTAACTCTACAAGGAATAACTGGAGTAAGAGAATCTTTAAAATATAAAAATGAAAATATAGAAGTTATAATAGGATCTAAAATAGTAACCATAAGAAATGTTTACCAATATAATATTAATGATTGTGAAATTATTCTTGGAAATGACTTTCTACAACAGTTTAGTCAATATAGTCAAAATATTTATACTATTCAATTAAAAACATCATGTGGACATTTACTAAAAATTGCTAGAGAATTTAAACCATTCAGAGTTCAAATTTCGACGGCTCGACGTGGTGAAAAAATAAATTTATACCAAAATTACTCAATTATTCAATCAAAACAATTACTCTTGATCAAATAAAAGATCTTTTAGCTAAAAATTATAATGAAAACCCACTTGAAAAATGGGAAAAATAAAAAACAACAGCTAAAATAGAACTATTAGAACCAACAATCATTATTAGAGTCAAGCCTATGCTCTATAATCAAGAAGATAAGGAAGAATTTCAAATACAAATTCAAGAACTTCTTAATCAAAAACTTATAAGGAGAAGTAATAGCCCTCATAGTAGCCCAACTTTTATGGTTAGAAATCATTCGGAGATAAAAAGAGGAAAATGTAGGATGGTAGTAAATTATAAAGAACTTAATAAAAACACTAAGTTTGATGGATATTATTTACCAAATAAAGAAGTATTAATAAATATAGCTAAGAATAAAAAATATTATTCAAAATTTGATTGTAAATCTGGATTTTGGCAAATAAAACTAGAAGAAAATAGTATATCATTAACAGCATTTAGTACCCCTCAAGGACATTATGAATGGATAGTTATGCCATTTGGATTAAAAAATGCACCACAAATTTATCAAAGAAGAATGGATGAAGTCTTTAAAACCTATAATTTTCTTATTGTTTATGTTGATGATATACTTGTTTGCTCAGAAACATATGAAGATCATCTTAAACATCTCAGAATTTTTGCTACACTTTACTCAAAAGAAGGTATAATACTTAGTCAGAAAAAAGCAGAAGTAGCAAAACATGAAATTGAATTTTTAGGAATGATAATAAATAGTGATGGAATAAAATTGCAACCTCATATTTCAGAAAAAATAATTTTATTTCCTGATAAATTAGAAAATAAGCAACAAATTCAGAAGTTTTTGGGTTGTCTTAATTATGCTGAAGGATTTATAGAAAAACTTGCAGAAAAAAGAAATAAACTTCAGAAACTATTAAGAAAATCAAATAAATTAGGTTGGAATGAAGATCATACTCTTTGTGTTAAAAATTTAAAAGAAAATTGTAGAAATTTACCTAAACTTAGACTTCCTGATGAAAAAGATAAATTAATAGTTCAAACTGATGCTTCAGATTTATATTGGAGTGCTTTATTAAAAACTGATTTAAATGAAATTTGCAGGTATACTAGTGGAACATTTAATAATACTGAAGTAAATTATTCAACCAATGAGAAAGAATTATTGGCAGTTGTTAAAGGAATAAACAAATTTAAAATGTTTTTGCTACCCATGGAATTTATTGTTCAAACTGATAATACACAACTTAACGGACTAGTAAATAATAAATTACCAAATTCACCTCAACATAGAAGATTGCATAGATGGCAAGTGTTACTATCTTTTTATAATTTTAAATTTCAATATATTAAAGGAAAAAATAATTTATTTGCTGATTTCTTGAGCAGGAATCATGAATATGGAAAAGATTGAAGCATTTACAAAGGAATTACAAGATCTTCTAACAGATTTTAATGCAGATTATCTTGCTGTTCAAGAAGATCATCTTGATATTTGACAAACTTTGTGTGATTTATCAAGCAAAGTTGTTGAAAGTGGGAAAAAGATTGAAAAATTGAATGATAACAAAGAAAAGATAGTTGAAAAATTGTCAGAATGTTTAGACTTTTTTGCAAATTGTAGCCAGGAGTATCCTCCTTTAAAAGGTGAATACGGCAAATTAAAGGCTAGTCACATCCCATTTCGGGAGATTAATACATCCACCTCGAGTGGAGAATCAAAATTCAAGAGAAATGACTCTCTTACCTCGCAAGAGGAAAAAGTCATAAAAAGGGTCCACAACAACTACTACCGTCGGTATGGACAAATTGTTGGAAAAATTTACAAGTGGAAAAGGAGCCACTGAGTCTAGTACTCAAACATCCTTATCAAAAGGCCCATCGGGAACAGCCATCGTTATCAGTGAATTCCAAGAAGATAAAAAATCACCAATTGGTGACCTTAAATCACCAAAGGGAATAATTGCTACTCATCACATCAGAGCTAATCTACATCCAATGGAAAAGGAGTATTATGAATTCTCAGAATGGGTATACAATTTCAGAGAAGGAAGTTCTCTATATTTGACAGCCCTTCCAACGACGATTTATCCAAGGATCAGTGCAGTTCAAGGAGCAGATCCTAATATTATTCGAAAATTGGCAGTATTTGGATTTTTAGATCGACTCTTCCCAGGGATAGATCTAAAAGAAATCGAACAGTTTGACAAAGAATTTGTCAATTGTGTTAAAAAATTCAGCGATAAACAACCAATTGAACTGAGATTTTACACAATTAGTCCTGAATATAAAGAACCAGAGTGGTATGGAGAACATCATCTCATCACAATTCGGAAAAATAATGGAAATCCACTTAAGGAGATTCAGATTTTTAAAGAATTATCCACTATTAATAGAAAATGGATGATTTACAGACGAGCTCTCGGGATAAAATCAGTCTGCTCAACAATGCAATTCTTTTTTGGAGAAAGATACATGGTCTATGGTATGAGCAATAATTGGATCCTTATCTGTAGAGGAGATAAAGAATCAAAAATTCTTGAAGAAAAAATATGTGGAATTATGAATGATCAATTCTCTGGAAGTGAAGAGTGCATTAAAGAAGCCTGCCGACTCATG
Organism: Fraxinus americana; assembly: GCA_035079005.1. Lineage (NCBI taxonomy): Eukaryota > Viridiplantae > Streptophyta > Magnoliopsida > Lamiales > Oleaceae > Fraxinus > Fraxinus americana. The sequence goes on from CM068712.1 coordinate 3,697,616, forward strand.
GGACACGTCCACAAGTGAAGGACGATCAAGAAAAACGTGACTGACAGCACCATGTGAACTTTGAAGATAAGAAGACAGCTGTCAAGCTGGAATCAAAAGAACTTGCCGACAATGGAATAAAGACAACCAACAAGCACTTTAAATATTTTCAACCACTTTTAAAATTATTGTACTTTTTACTTTTTTGTTGTGAAAATCTGATTGGCCAGAAGCTTCTCGGTGAAGTGCGAGCCTTTCTATAAATTGAGACTCTTCTCATTAGAAAGGGGCATCGAAAATTAGCTGAAATCTCATCCTGAACTACCATCTCAAACTTTCAACAATGATCTTTGTGATCATTCTCGTTAGAGAGTAGAAACCACTCTTCGGAGTATCAATCTTTGTAAAAATCCTTGTATAATAGCTTTCAAGCTATCTTCAGATCAATAAAATCTTTGAGTTTGAAATAAATCTTTTATTACGCTTTGAGTGTTGTTCTACACAGTGAGTCTGTTTGAGAGTTTTGAGTACCTTTGTGTCCATTTTGCTGTGATGCTGTCGGACTTTGGCCAACTCTTATGACGAAGGTGACCAGGAACATATAACATTCTTGCTATTTGGTGAAGCGTGGTAAGGCCCTTATTTTAAGCTTCAAGGAAATTTATTGTCTGAAAATTTGTATGAAAAATATTATATAAGAATTCTTATGAGATTGTATACTTTGAAGAACTTTTATCATGGAAAGTTACGAATTTTATTATAGAACTGTACCTTTTAGATATACTAATAGTATTGATTATAGTCACATGATAGAAATTCCAGAAACTTATGATAGTTATACTAGAGGAATAAATTTCATAAAAAGAGATAGTAGATATTATGAAAAATGACTTACAATTGTATCATTTGGATTAAAAGAAAGATTGCCTAAAGAAATAATAAAAATGATTATATTTTTCTGGTTAGATAGTGAAATAGTGAAAGAGCTTTTGAAACTATAGAGCATGTAAGTTATAATGAAGTTTCTGAATTATATGATTTTGATCTTAGTTTTGACGATATAGAATAAAAATATGCCTGGAATAACTAGAAAATTTTGTGATAATAAAATAAAAATTTTAGAAGAACAGATAATAACTGACAATAATCGTAGAGAAATGGAAATTTCTAATTGGAATAAAATTAAAAGAGAATTATTAAGGAATGAAATTACAAGAGAATTAAGAAGAGAAGAACAATTTAGAAGAGAAATAAGACAAATAATAAATAATATAATAATTAATTCCTTAAACTTACCAGATTAATATGAGTTTACCAACAAAGATAAGATTTGATAAACAAGAAATAGAAAATATTAGATTACCAATAGGAAGTTATCAGACTAAAAAATGGAATACAACTCTATTTCAACCTTTAAGCTCATGGGGAAATACAGATGAATGGTTAAATATGACTACAAATTGGACTAATGCATTTTTATGGCAACAATTAGGACAATTAAAATCTAAAGATATAGAAGCTATAGACGAAATAAATAATATAGATCCAAAAGATGAAATAGCTAAAGAAAGATTAGAAGTTTTGAGTAAAAATATGTCTAAACAATTTAATAAAATAAAAGAACAAATTAATAATTTAGAAATACTTGATGAAACTAAACTTGAAGAAATTCAAAATCAAATAGCAAAAATTGCGCAGAAGAATAGTATTAATAAAATAGCAACTTTAGAAGAAAAGATAGATATTATTAATTATAAACTTGATATTCTATTAAATAAATTAGGATTTGAAGTTGAAAAACCATCTTATAAAAAACCTAAAATATGAGTATGAATGACAAAATTAATTTAATTGAGAAAAATATAAAAATAATTGATGAAAAAATAACTAGAGTCGAAATAAGCTACGAAGAAGAGAAAGAAAGACTACAAAATAACTTTTTAAGAATAGAAAATCTTTTAAATAGAATAATAAAAAATCTAAATAAAGAAAAACCATTTAAACCAGATTATACCAAAGAGCTTAAAGAAGTCAGAAAGAAAATTGAAAAATATGAAAAATTAATAAAACTTAATGGAGGATTAAAAGAAGATATAGAAAGATTATTAATTGATCTTAGAAAGCAGGAAGAAAATCTTATAGAAAAAAAAGAAGGAAAATTAATTATAGAAGAACAATTAACGAAGAAATGGAAAATTTAATATTTGACTTAGAAGATTTAAAAATTTGTGAAGAAATAACTAAAAATCATATGGTCGGAAAAACAGGAGCAGTTAAATAAGAAGAATATGGAGAAACTAGCACGGTTAGATATGAAGCAGAGATAGACCCTAGAAGATATGTTAATACAAAAGTAGATTTTAAAACTACCAAAGAAAGAATGTATAGAGACCAATTTAAACCAGTATTAAGAGAATCAAACTCAATGAAAATTGCAGGTTCATATTTAAATTTAGATTGTGAATTAGATGTTAGAAGAGCTATAAATGAATGGAGTACCAATATGATAGCGCACTTTAATTATAATCGCAGTAATACAGATAATAAAAATAGAACTGAATATTTATTAGCAACATTTAAAGGAAATGTATTTAATTGGTATAGAGGATTAGAAGAAATAACAAAAGGTATTTGGAAAGATAGTATTGAAGCAGGATTTGGAATTAGTATAATAGAAGGAATAAATAGAGTTGCTACAAGAATTTATAGAGAATTTGCTGGAGAAGACTGGGTAAATGAAAGTACTAAAGCTAGATTAGAAGAAATAGAAGATGATAAAAATAGAATGAAACATTTACAAATTTGTAATATGTGTTACCTCAATGAATATTGTTGCGAATATAGTAAATATTATTATATGATGTTTGGAAGTGGAGCTGATAATAATTATTATAAGGAAGTTTTTATTAGAAAATTACCACCACCATGGAATAGTTATTTTCAAAATAAGATTAAAGAAAAACAATTAGGAAGAAATGAAGAAGGATATACATTAGGATTTATTATAAGAACTATAAAAGACGAAATAAGTACTATGTGTAGTAATCAAATGATTTATAAACAATCAGGATTTATACAAGATAGGATTTGCTGTAGAGATACCGAAGTACCAGGGAATTGGGGATGTTATGATTATAAAAGAAAAATAAAAATAAAACCCAAGAAATATAAAAAATATAATAAGTTCAAGAAAAAATATTTTAAACCAAAAAGAAAATATTTTAGAAGAAAATATAAACCTTATAATAAAAAACCATTAGATAAAAAACGATGTAAATGTTGGAATTGCAATGAAGAAGGTCATATTAGCACTGAATGCCCAAAAAAGAAAGTTAGAATATTAATTACGGATTTTGAACAAATTAGAGATGAATGTGAAGAAGTTGATATTGAAGAAATAGAAATAAATGATGAAATATTTGAAGAAAAATCAGATTTAGAAGAAATGTCTAGCAATGATGAATAAAAACAAGAATAAAACTAATTTCGAAAAAATTATAAAGATTGTGGACTTGATCTGCAATAAATGACCCATTTCATTAAGGGTAAAACTGACTTTTTAACAAAAATCTTAAAAAGCCACTATTCATAGGTCATTTTGCAAAATCTCCCCAAAATATTATAGAGTCAGAATTGAGACGGGAAATACGGTCTTTACATATAAACTAGTATTTCACCTGTGCGATGCACGATCGATGAGATGTAAAAATTTATATTAAGTGAGAAACAATTCTAATGATAAATATGCTAATTGTGATTATATGCAAATCATTTCATAATTTGAAATAAAAATATATACACCACATAACTACTAATTATATGCAAATCAGATAGATAAATGAAAGAAAATACATTTGGAGGTGGTGCAAAAGTAAACTGTGGGTTTGGGGTGGTTTAAAAAAAAAAAAAAAAATACGTATGCATGTCCTCAGTGTGTGGAGAGCGGCAACCTCCGCACGCGGGAGGATTTGGTTCCTCCGCGTGCGGTGGTGGTGCTGCTACCTCCGTACGCGGAGGAACCGTTTCCTCACAGCGGAGGATCGTGCAGAAGCCGGTGCCTCCTTGGGCGGAGACGACGGCGATACCTCGGAGTTTTGCCTTTAATTTAAAAATTCATACATTTCGTTAAATTGGTCTTTGTGATGTGCCTTGTTTAATGTTGCGGGTTGAATCTCATTTGAAATGCGTAATCGCGAAATAATCATTTGCAATAATAAATTCTAATAGAATGATCTATTAATGGTAATGGATTTAAATAATACCATCCAATATTCAAAAATCACAGACCAAAACAGATATCTCATACTCGTTCATCAAGCTTATCTGACCACTGACATTAGGACAATCAGTATGAAAGAGAATAGGGCGACATCTCATTTTCGTTCATCAAGTTCAAATTCTGTAAGTATGCAATGATGGATAACATGCTGACTTGGGGAAGAACACCCTTACCCACCACTTCTATGTACTCCATTAACCCAGCCACACACACCACCACTATCGTCTATGCAACGGTTCAATAAAAATATACGAGAACGAGTTTGGAGACACGAGAGGTAGAGTTTGGAGACACGAGAGGTTAGGAGTTCTTTGAGGAAGAGATCGGTAGATTTAGCCTTTTTTTTTTTTTTTTCGAGCGGGCTAGGCATTTTTCCAGCTTATGAGTAAGCTTTTGGTTGGGCGGGATTGAATTTAAAATTTTGGGCGGTATCAAAAAACATAATTTTTTTTTTTTTTTGTCTTGTGCGGGATGGAGGTCAGAATTATGGGCGGGAATAAGATAAGGTAAGATAAGATATAAGATAAGATGAGATAAAAGTAATGTCTTCACGCGCGGAGGCAGGCAGTCTCCGCAAGCGGAGACATTGTAGTCTTCGCTCCGTGTGCGGAGGTTGGAGACACAAGTCTCCTCTGTGCAGAGGCTTGTGTCTCCGCTTTGCGGAGGATTTAGATTTTTTATTTTTTTGTGTGTAATTTAAAGGTTAGTTTCACGACAAAACATATATAGAAATAAATGATATAAGTTATTAAAATTATAATTTGATTACAAATAAATGATAGATAAATAGATAATAATTATGGATTCTAAAAATATATCATTAAAATTAAAATTTGATATATAAATTATAATGAAATTATAGTCCCCGTTTGGTGGCTTTTTTTGAAAAAAATAAAGTGTAATTAAAAAGTAAGAAATTTTTTTAAATTTACATAAAAAATTTTTTAAAGTTAGTGATTTTGGTATTTTGAAGGTGTTCTTTTTTTTTTTTTTTAAATTTTTTTTCGCAATGTACAGTATCACTACAGTTTCATTTCCATTCCGTTTAGAAATTATTTTTTTTTTTGCTAGATATATATATATACACACACATACATATATACCTGAAAAAACAAAAAGAAAAGGCCTATTTTTGAATTAAAAATACCAAAATATCAAAATCACTAACCTTTAAAATACCAAAATCATTAAAATTACTAATTTAAAAAAAAAAAGTCAACATGCGGAGGTTGGAGACACAAGTCTCCTTTGTGCGGAGGCTTGTGTCTCCACTTTGAGGAGGATTTAGATTTTTATTTATTTTTTGTAATTTAAAGGTTAGTTTCACGGCAAAACCTAAATAGAAATAAATGATAATAAGTTATTAAAATTATAATTTGATTACAAATAAATGATAGATAAATAGTTAATAATTATGGATTCTAAAAATATATCGTTAAAATTAAAATTTGATATATAAATTATAATGAAATTATAGTCCCCGTTTGGCGGATTTTTTTGAAAAAAATAAAGTGTAATTAAAAAGTAAGAAATTTTTTTAAATTTACATAAAAAAAATTTTAAAGTTAGTGATTTTGGTATTTTGAAGGTGGTCTTTTTTTTTTTTTTTTTCGCAGTGTACAGTCATTACAGTTTCATTTCCATTCCGTTTATAATTTTTTTTTTTTTTTTGCTATACACACACACACACACACACACACACACACACACACACACACATACATATATACCTGAAAAAACAAAAAGGAAAGGCCTATTTTTGAATTAAAAATACCAAAATATCTAAATCGCTAAAATTACTAACTTAAAAAAAAAAAAAGTCAGCACGCGGAGGCAAAATATCTCCGTGTGCGGAGGCTATTCTCCATTTTTGCAAATTACATTTCATTTTCCAGTCAAAAATCTGACAATTTCAGCCTCAGTGTGTATGTACTATATATATTATTATATTATTATCTAGAGTTGATGTGAGAAAGGAATGGATAGGAAATATGTTAGAATTGAATTTGAATTTGGTCCGCAGCTAACGCGTTTTTTCTTTCTTTTCTTTACTTTTTTTTTTTGCCCTTCCCTTGGGCGGCAAATTGGGGCAGCATCTTAGGCGGGAATACTGTGCAGCTATTCTTCTTTAATATAGTATAAGATAAGATTTAGTTGTAATATAATTTTTTAATTTTAAATTATATTTAAAAATAAAAACAATATTCAAAATATATAAATGGGACGATAAATAGTAATATTTAAATTCTTGCGCGGCCAATCATCAACGAAAAGTGAAAATACATAGACCATCATATCCAATAATCAAGAACCAATACGACAAAAAAACATAAAAATATAAAATTAACACTTCCTAGATGAAAAAAATAAATAAGGGATCAAGAAAGAATTTTTTTTTTTTTTTCTCTAAATACGTATCAAATGATGAAGGCTCAAATTTGGTAAGGGCATAATAAGGAAAATATCAAAATTATATGCTCAACAACTTATCTTAGGGTCCTTTCGATTACAAATGTGAAAAATTAGAAAGAAAATGTATTATATGGAATTGAATTGGTTATAAATTATTTTACTGAAAATTATAATTAATTGTTTTTTATTGATACAATTTTCTACTTGAAAAATGTTGAAAGTTTGGTGTTCATTTGACTTTGTTTTTCATGAAAATTGTCCATTAAAGTGATAAATTTTTTACCATTGGGTTTAGAATTTGTTCCAATTGTCAAAAAATAAATTTAAAAAAATTACAATACCCAATATCATTTGTTTGGCTTTGTTTTATATGAAAATTGTCAATACAAGTGATAAAAAATTTTACCATTATGTCTAGAATTTTTCCAAGTGCAAATATTTAAAAAAAAAAAATTGTAAAACAGAATTCCTACCAAAACCAAAAGAAAAGGAATTCTATGAAAATGAGGAAAAGCCGGCGCGCGAGGGAGAAGTGAGAAAAATTTTTCCATGCAAAATTTGGTTCATCAAACACCATTGAAGTGCGAAAATTTTCCATTTTCCTTGGAAAACTAAGGATATGAAACGGATCCTTAATAAAATTGGCATTCTAAGCTAATATCTCTAACCATAAATATTACAAAAATCTTAAAATTAGAGCATGTTTGGCTAAACATAATTTTGTTTCTAGACGTATTGGAATATATTACCTTTTTTTTTTTTGGTTTACCTCTCTTGTCGAAAGAAAGAACAATAAAAAATAAAATAAAAATGAAACTTTACCTCTACAATTTGATTTCTACGACGCCATATTGAGTTCCAGAGAGAGACATTGCTCTTAGCTACTTTCTTCGACTGCACATCTACTAAAAAGTGATTTTTAAACACAGTCGAATATCTTAAACCTTAACGAAGTTAGCTGTCAAAATCATGCAGTAAACTAGTAATATTACTGTAATTTTTACTCAAAAACGTAAGATAAGCTTGTATTACATAAACAACATAGAGAGAGAGAGAGAGAGAGAGAGAGAGAGAGAGAGAGATGGGATTGAAGTCCTGTTTGAAGGAATTTGTGCCATATGCAGCAATGTTTATGGTGGAGTGTGCCGATGTAAGCTTAACGACACTCAGCAAAGCAGCCATGTCTAAAGGGGTGAGCTACTTTATATTTGTTGTTTACTCAAATGCCCTTGCCACTCTCATTCTCTTCCCAGTTTTTATCTTCATAAGGTTCTTCCTTTTTTACGATAAGTTTGATCTTACTTAAAAGCAGTTTTTTTTTCGGAAGTATGCCCGTTTATCTAGAAAATCAGCTTTTAAGTACGGCAATGAATCCTTTTTTTTTTTCCTCTTACATTGTCCATATGGCTTCTTTCTTGTTGATGTTTTTTGCAGAACAAAGCGACCTCTTCCCAGTTTTGCTCCTCCGAAAATTCTTTTTCCTCAGTATTATTGGGTAATTGTTCCATTTCTTTTAGAAACTGAAGTTTAATTTCTTGAGATATAAAAAGGGTTTCTTTCATTTCATTGATATTGATGGAAAATCATTTTTGGATATTTAGTGTAGGATCACTTTGATGCAGCAGAACTGTGTTTTTACTGGTGTGAATTACAGCTCGCCCACATTAGCATTGGCTATGAGCAATTTAGTCCCTGCTTTCACTTTTCTGCTTGCTGTTATCTTCAGGTTTGGCTTGCCTCTATCCCTTTTGCAAAAAAAACAGCAATTGAAGATCGCCAGGTTGTGTCAAAGTGAGTCGAGCTGCCCCTATCAGCCGGGCTTAGGCCATGCCCTGCCGGTTTGTGAAGTCGAGCCGTGCCAGCCCTGCTTACCTTGGGACGGGCTGAAATGGGACAGAGAGAACTGTGCCGGCATTGGCATGATTGACCCCACTGGAATCTGTCAAATTTGAAAATTTTGAAAGTGAATAAGTTCACTAGTAGATAATTTATACACATAGTTCTGATGGTTGATTTGCTTATTGATTATAGGATGGAGAAGTTGGATTTAACGAGCTCAAGAAATCAGATTAAGATTATAGCAGTCTTTGTGTCGATTTCGGAAGCATTGGTCGTAACCCTTTACAAGGGCCATTCAATTGGATCTTTCTTAGAACAGTCTTCATCACAGCCATTGTACAAAGTGTTGGAAACTCAAACTAATTGGAATCCTCGGTGACCTTTTTCTTGCTTCTGCTAGTTTATGTCTCTCACTATGGAACACTTTCCAGGTAAAATTTTAATTTGGGATCATCTCAATAATCACCCACTTGATGGGGTTCGTAGAGGACAAAAGCTAGTTCTTCTTCTCTAGATTAAGGTTTTAGACGTGGCGGTGCGTTCTTGATGTTAATCAAGATGATCTGATAATGGTTCTTGTTGTAATTCAAAGGCAGCTATCCTAGAAGAGTGGCCATCCAGTATAACGATAATCAAATTTTACTGTTAGTTTGGAAGCATTCAGTGTGCTGTGGTTGCTTTAATTGCAGAGAGGAACCATCCCAAGGCTTGGGCATAATATCGAGCTCGTCTCTGTTATACACTCAGTAAGCACAGAATCACCTTCGAGTCTCACCCTGTCGTGTGCACGTGCGCAAGCGCGCATATGTGTGTGTGTACGACAATATTGTCTGATAGAAGGAAGTTCTTGACTCTCATGATCTCTCACTTCTCTTATCAGGCGGTATTTGGATATGTGGTCACATTTTGTACAGAAACATGGTGCATATACAAGATAGGCCCCGTTTTTGTGGCCATGTTTAAGCCTCTAGGGATCTCCATTGCTGCACTGATGGGTGTCATCTTCCTCGGCGACACCATCCATGTTGAAAGTTAACGAACCCCCCCACATTCCGATAGAAATTGAGCTTTCGTGTTAATTCGACACGCCCCAGAATTACAATATCAAAACCGAGTCTTTTCGCGTTTCCTAAGTTTTTAGATCACTAGTCTATAGCTTTTTGTTCTGGATTCCTTATTGATTGGTGGAATATCAACAAAAACCACAATTGAAATAAATAAAACGTCAAAATTTGAGATTTCTTGGAAGAACTTTTAACTTTTAGATTTACGTTTATGCAGTGTAATTGGAGCAGTGGTTATTGTCAAAAGGTTTTAATGGTGTTATCTGGGCACAGGCAAAAGAACAAGAGAAGGGTGAAGCTTGTGCAGACCATGACCCTGCTTCATCTTCACAGCATCCTTTATTGCATTAATTCAGTGGAATCTGTCACGCTAGAACAATAAAGACATATTTGATACGCAATATTAGACGAATCTGGCCACTCGACTTTGTAATAAACCAAATTTTTAACTTCATTGATCTTTTCGAGCACCATTGAGTATGCATTACCAAACATGCGACGAGCATCTTCAGTGAAGTTATGCTACTGTAGAAGCTTATCGTGGGTAACTATGACCGGAGTCTTGCTCTTTTGAAGGCCGGTTGCATAGGGAGACAGAGCTCTAGAATAGTAGACCCGTTCACCGGAATAAGAAGTCGAGCAGACCTGCTTTTCATTCAGGGCATGTAAAAACCAACGGAAGGAAAAATCATAGAAAGAGCGAGTTCGACTCAACCAACCTGATTTGACCTGCAGATTCGTCCCTTGACAGGGACAACAAAGAAACTAAACCTTGATCTTAATAAATTCAGAGTACACTAGGCAACAATGTTACTCCCTACTTATTTAACTTATAATCGAGTTGTTAGTGTATACCATTCACTTCACATCATATATATATATATCCAAATGCAGAATCTCAATTCGAAAAGAATAATTCAGCCAAGGAATTTCTCAGATAAATTGATCATTGGGAAGACGTGACCTATACGGTAATTCCTTTGTTATTCTTGTTCTAACGTCGACTAAATGACAAGCAGATTTTCTTCTGCAATTCATGAAATCGACTTAATTCTCAAACAAAAAACTGATGCTCATATCGTTTATGGATTTTTATGGTATCTTGTTCAAGAGAAAAACAATCAAGATTCCTCCACTAAAAACAAAGATTTTTCAGTCATACACAACGAAGCTAGTTTATCCCAACATCATCTATTTTTATTACACGATGAGATGAAAAAACACTTACAGGACTAACAGTTGCTATATGCAGTAGTATACAATCCTATTGACATGAAGATTGCTTGTACCTGAAGCTCTCATTATCCCGCCCTCCCTCGGGGTCCTTCCTCTTCAAAATGCCACCTGAAATTGATAATAACCTCGCTTGCTCCTCCGTGAGCACTTGTGTTTTGGCAACAGAAAGTTGCCTCAACATGTCGTCTTTTCCTTCTGTGTCCATGGCTCCAGGGCCAGCATTGAGATCCAGTGCCTGTTTGCCCCACTTTCTGTTCTCCATCGCCCAGTTACTGCTACCGTCGGGAAGGCTGAATACACAAGGCCTCTGAAATTGGGACGAGACAGCATCAGCAGGTGCCAGTAACTGTGAATTGACATGAGGCGTAAATAGCCTTCCACCAGGCGATGAATCCATATACGCGGTTGCCCCAACTGGAAAAGCGGCTGATTGGAGAGGAACAGCAGTTCTGAAAGGAAAACCAGGGTACTGGAAAGGACCAGGCTGAAAAGGCACTGCTGGAGATGATGACAACACTGATCCCCGGTGAATATCACGAGTAAATGGGGTATCAACAGGAGAAAACATTCTCTGTGGTGCACCAGATGGAACGATGGGAAAGGGATGGTCCCCTCGGTCAGGTAATATTGATGGAATTTTCACAGTAGAGTAAGTATTTGCAGGTGAAAACCAAGATGAGAAATTCCCCAGTTCAGAATTATTCATTCTAAGGCCAGCAGTAGGCAGCAGCTGAGATGCTATACCACCCTTGCCCTGCTGGTTGATTAAAAGCTGTTCACCACTGGCATCATCAAACCCAGGCCCATCATTGAGATCAAAATCCATTCTATTACGAGTAGGTAAACCACCTAATGGCTGAACAGATACAATGGGACCCTCCACTTTATGATTACTACTAGCGGAGCACTGCCCATTATCATTTGATACGTCAACTCTATTCAAATCAAGATCCAGCCCTCCCGAGCGAAGAAATGGCATAGAACCTGTGTTGGCATTCTGCACAATATGACGATTGCTTGCACAACCAGATAATGAACCAACAGCAAAATCAGAACCTCGCGAAGCCATTTCCTCAAGAACTCTTTCATCTGGCACATTCAGGTCAAAATCCAAGGGCGTGCGGCCATGTTTACCAGTAGAGGCAACAGAGAAAGTCATGCTTGTTGTCTCGAATGGTATTTCAGGAACCTTCCTGGGTTCAGCCGGCCGAAATGCGCTAGTGGCAGCCGATCCCTTCCATCCAATTTCCCCTTTAATTCTCAACAGATCATCTGGAGGAACAAAGGGACCTTTGGCAGCAGCAGCCACTGTAATGGAATTAGGAAGGACACTGGGAACAGGATTTACAACAAAAGGCGAGTGCTTCATCATATGAACTTTGGACGAACCAGAGGATATCAAATTGACCAGCTCCCCATACTTCCCATCATCTGCAGTGAAACCTTCATTTAAGTCGAACTTCATCCTTGCATTCAGATCTGATGCTCCTGTAACAGAGGAAGAAGAAACTTCGGCACCAGAGGAAGCGCAGTCATCTGTTTCATTTACTTCAAGGCAGCCAGCATTCTTGGGTTCTCTCAACTCTGTGTTTTTTTGTTCTTCTCGGGCCAGAGAAGCAAGGCGCAGATTTTCAGGAAGTGAAGCATGCTCCAGAATCTCTTTATTTTCTGCGCTGACCTCAACACGATGATTCTTGATATCGTTAGCAAGGGAATAAAGACAAGTTACAACTTGACCTTCTACAGCCACACTTTTGTCCATGCCCTGATCAAAGCTCTCTCTTTCAGACTGGTGAATGTAACCCTTACCATCATTTTCAAGTGCTTTACCCACTTTGACTTCATCAACATTTTCAGAAATTGATTGGCAAGATAATGTTTGCGGTGGCTTTTCATTACTGCCTCCTTCTGTGAGTTCAGACTTAGCAATGGCAACAGTCAGTTTCTGCTGAGAGTGAATTCCAGTGTTCAACCCTTCATTCACATCACTATTGCACTCACCTTTATCTACTGTTTCCTTGCTCACTTCTGCAACTAAATGATCGTAAGTGACCTTGTCTCCACTTATCATTTCCATTTGTCCAGTTTTACAATCTAAAACACCATTAACGTTAACCATACTTGAAATGGCTTTTTCATTGTGAATTTGTTTACCCAATTTACCATCAACTATCTTCTCCATGGAAATGGGAAGCCCCAAAGAAGTGGTAACCTTCATTTCATTAATCTTCTCTTTAGGATCTGCAGTGCTTCGCAGATCAGAGCTGGAAGACTCAAAGTGTTTATCACCCTGTCCATCATTTACATCTCCAGAAATATTGGATGGAGCACCTTTTCTGTCACCAGATAACTCAAGTAATGCATGTTTAGGCTGATGTAATCCATCTTCAATCAACACACAACCAACATGCCTGCTAGCATGATCAACATCATGAGAACACTGACTTTGAACACCTGCAATATGATCTTTCGAAGAAGACTTTGATCTGGCTTTCTCATCAACTGCAGGGGTGATTTCTGTAGAACTGGTAGGTGAGGGTATTTCTCCAGTAGCCACACTAGCAAGTAGGTTTATTCCCATATCATCTTCAAGTGATAAAGATGAATTTACTTCAGAATCCTTCACACAGCTCTCAATTAAAGCATTCATGGGACTAAACGTAGCTTTCTGCAACTTTCCAGACTCCGATTGATTTCCTTTGGTGCCTTCGTTTAATTTCTGGCAGTCTTCAGTGGTCCTACTTTGCTCTTCACGGGGAAGAGCTAAAGATGACTCAGCACATTCTTCTGACCTAGTCAACACATCTTTCAAATCATCGCTTTGCCATGACTCTGCTTTCATCTCTGTAGGAACATTACATGGATATGCATCACTCCCATCCTTTGGATTATGGTGTTTGTCTGAGAGCACGGGAGAAGAAGCTCGACAGCTCATAATGGAGTTATCTTCTAGAGATCCTCCAGTGGTACCTTGTGCAGGACTCCGAACCCGATTTGTTATCTTTACAATTAACTTATGACCACTTCCTTCAATAGTGGGTCCCTCAACAACCTTTTCATTTGTTAAAGCCGATGGAGATAACTTTTCTAAAGGACTAGTTTTGTGCACTGAAGAACTTCTGCCTGAGCTGGTTTCTTTCTGACGTCCAGTCAGTGAGGTCCCAGGAAAGCCACTTACTTTTCGATGATGAGAACTTCCACTCGATATCTTATTAACAGTCACTGAACCTGCAGTAGAACTCTTTCCATCTTTTGCTGAGAAGGACTGACAGTAATTATGAGACTGATTGGAACTACTGCTCCTATCCTCCCTAATTAAAGGGGTATCAGAAGTGCAATCCACAGAAATTCTGGGCTGGCTCTCCTTGCCAAATGCAGGGGACGATGCCGATTTCATTGAGCCTGGAGATGAGGATGCCGATTTTGTGTTGCTTTCCCCATGTGAAGTGGTTTTAGATGCAGAATGCTGAGTGATTGAGCTGTTCATGGCAATATCGGCCACACTTGAATTTTTGTTCCCACCATGAGAGGCCTCTGGAAGGCGTGATTTGGAAGGCCATGAAGTTACAGCTTGAGTTGAACCAGACTTTGCATCAATGCTAGCCATTTCAACCTCAACACGTTTCTTCCATGTATCAACTAAGCTCCGAGCCTTCCTCTGGATTTCAAAGTTTTTATGTGAACGTAAATGATTCACAGATCTACCAATGTTGCACATTTGAAGGGCTTGAAGATTCACAGGCAGCTTATCAAGTGCACGAAGTAAAACCAAGAGAAATTCCTCAACAGATGCATTGCTGTCCTTCAAACCATTACCATCACCAATCTTCCCTTTATGAATGTCCTGGAGCCACTCATCCAATACAGGCAAACCCCTGAGCTGAACAAACCGACTAAGACAATCAAATTTATCAGTGGCAGCCATCACACCTGCAAGCATTGAACGACTAATCAAATCCAATTTTCTCTCCATTCTACCCAATTGCATTAGTTGGATGAGTTTCTCAACCCCTTCCAAATCCACAACGCCTCCCTTTTTAGTTATTTTTGCAATCTCTGATTTCAAATTATTATCAGTTTTGTACTGAACAGAATCACCATCATCAGTTCTTGAAGAACGTTCTCTTTTGATGGAATCAGCACCATGATCTCCTCTTTCCCTCTTCTTTCCTTTCATTTGAGGAGGGAAAGAAGTCCCGCTGTTCTGATTTTTATCTGAACCAGATTTCAATTGTGAGGTTGAAGTCGGACCATTAGCTTGCTTTGGAGAACGACCACCAGGCTGCAAGGTTGCATGCATTTCTCGTCGTGCCTTTTATAAGAGCTTATCAATTTCGTCTTGTCACTCCTATAAAATCATGAAGTTTAAATTAATATCTTGGAAAAGAAAGAATGAAGCTTAGAAACAATGAAAGGCAGAGACTACTGAGGCAATTTGGAAAAAGCACAATCACCAACACTAGACCATCCCACGATAATAGTACAAAAATCTGATTCTCCATAAATTTATGAGCTAACTGGCGCTAAGAAACAATGTTCCATATAAATAATGGATCACAGATTCTTTTCGTTATATCTTGCAATAAAGAATGACAGCGGAAAGAGTAGCACTCATATTTCCTAATAATGGTTTGTGAGAAAAGAGTTGATACACATTTGATACTTCCACCACCCCAACCCCAGGATCCAGCCAATGGAACTTGTCATTAACTTCCATTAAAAAATAATGAAAATATTGGGAATTTGTCAGTGGCTCTTACGCTCCACTCTATCTTATTCAGTCCTAAATAAGATGAGTTATCTCTTATGGTTCAAAGCCAAAAATCAATACTAAGACTTCAATCCTCATTATTTGTTCTTGCAAAAAAAAAACCCGCTTCTTGATCAGCTTACTTAATCATAATAAAAACTTTTAAAGCCCTAAACTAGTTCCTCAAATGTTGAATACGTAAGATTCAAAATAAAATCTTTTATTGGCCATACAAACGCCTCAGTAATAACCATTTGCTCCTAATGACACAAGATATCATCTATAAGAAATCTATACTAATAAACAAATTCCACTTGCTCCTAATGACAGAAGATATCATCTATAAGAAAATCCATACTAAAAAACAAATTATGGAATGTGAAGCTACATCATTTTGTGCAGGTCATACAGACACACCAAAACTTGCAAAGAACAGACAAAGATGGTCTTATCCACTTGTTCAGCTAATGCCATATTATTAAGCTCACCTGATACAAGATTTAAACTATCTATATATCTCAAATGAGTGCCCCTCTTTTTTCATTTGGAGGTTTTTAAACAGTGTCATATTACCCACAAAGGCTCTCCTAACCGAAACAAGATTTCACTTCATCAAAATAAAAGAACCTATCTAATCTTCATATTCCTCTGCTACATTCTTTTCTTTTAGCCAAACTCCACTTTTAACTTCAGACCCCGATGCCAACACTGTCAACAAACTAAGACCACCATCACTCCACTCAAAGCCAGCACAGCACACCACTGCAGACCTCGTGACCCAAGTATGACCACCGGCCAAAGTCATTAGGAACCATCACAGCATCACCCATCAACTTAAGTTATCGACAGCCTGGAGACAACCTACCTTCAATTTACCTCTTCTCCATTATCAAGTGTCACTGTCACCTACCAAGACCAATACCATATCCATTAAGGAAATATGATTCCTAATTCTTGTTTTGTTTCACTAAATCATGAAGCTCCTTTTGAGAATTTTATACAGAATATAATATAATGTTTTTTGATGTTTTAGAGATTTTTCTCCCTCTTTCTAACTTCCCGTAGTTGAGTCGTTGGGGAAAATCATCATCTACAGAGGATTGGGGTGTTTATTGGCGGTGGCAGTCTTTCCTTTTCCTTCTTAGCTTTTAGATGCAGCATTGAATATTAGTTGAGCTACTTCCAAAAAAAATTTCAAGTAATAAGGCTAAAATTGTGGCACTAGCTATGGTAAAAGTTGGCCAATGAAACAGGGGCATAGGGAGGGGATAGCCCCCAGCCAATTAAATTTTGAAGGCAAAAGGAATTTTTTTTTTCCATGTATCAGCCCAGTAGGATTTTTTTTTTTTTGTCCCCCCTTGCTCTACCCCTGCAAGGAAGTACTTGTTTTTTTTTCTCTTGTGAAGTGTTTGACATGGCAGTGTTCGTCTGCAATTTTGGATCTAATGGTTCGAATAGCTGTTGATGAGGGGAAGTGGGCATAAGATGTGCAACAGGGGCTCATGTGGAGATGTTCAACAATCAATCCAACCGCCAAATAATAACGGCGGAGGAGGTGGGTGGAAAAATGTTAGTCACGTGGCAAAATATTAGAATCTGCAAAAGGTACGTAGAAACTCGTGAATCGTTGGCTTTTTACCAAATTCAATGTATAGCTAGTTGCTTACGCAAACACGGAGGATCGCAGCTGGTACTGCTATTAAAAACTTTACAGCACATTGACATACATATTCCAAAAACGAATATTTCCAACTTTAATGGATTCAAATTTCAGCTATATCAGCAAATCACAAACACCAATCAGTAAACACTTTCAATAGAATTAACCAATCAATAAACACTTGCTATATTAATTAAAAAAAATCAAAGAATCAGAAATTAAAGCTAAAAACTCACCTTGAAAAAAAAAAAAAAAAAACTAAAATCTGCAGTAATTGAAGTCGAGGGCACACTCAATCTGATACTCCGAAGATTCCTACTACTCCCCTCACCTTCCCTCCAAACCCTCCAATGACTAATAAAGATAGCTTCTTTGAATTTCTCACAATTTTTACACAACCAAACACTGCAGCGTTAACCAACTATTCAATCAATTTAACTTCCACAAATTTTTCCCTTTTTTGTATGAAAACTCTAATAAATCAAATCCCCCCAAGCTTTCCAACAAAACCCAGAAACGCCCAAATCCAAACTCGAAAAACCCTAAATCGCAGTCCGCTTCAAAATTGCAAATTCGGCTACAATTCTTCCATCTGCAAAACAAAAATTACCTTATATAATATTCCCAACCGAAACCCACCATTGATACCTAAAACACAGATATATACATAGAAAAACCCATTTATACACATACATACATAAAATTTCATATTAATACTGACTAAAAATACAATTAAATAAGCATACCTTTGAGATTTGACGAATCTAGAGAGAGAAAACGGTACAGAGAAAGATAAAGTTAGATTAAATGGTGTCGTCAGAACTCGACGACGGCAGGGTGAAGGGACTTTTTATTTTTCTGTTTAGGTGCCTCAAATTTTGCTTTAATTGTAAATGTGAATCCTACATTTTCAACAAATACACATTTATACCCCTGTCAACAGGAATATTCGCATTAGGGTTATTTTATGAATTTACAACTTTACCCCTGCCTTGCTTTTTGCAAAACAAAAATTAAAAGACGAGTTAATTTCACTGGTAGTCACTGAAATTCAAGAAAATTTTCAAACTGGTCATTACACTATTTTCTTGATCTATTTAGTCACTAGCGTTAAATAATGTATAATTGGCACCCTTTTAGTCTAACAAATGTCATGTCCAGCCAAGGTAGCTATTAAATCTTTAGATGGACTTATTATTTGTTTGTCTCCCATTTTGGGAGAAGAAATAGAATTTTGAATGGTATTTTTTGGAGAATGTATGATTGAAAAGTAAAGTAATTTTATTGGTTTATATGTAAAATATTTTATTGAGTGAATATATGGGTGGAAGCAGAACTTAAAAGTTAGGGGGTATAATCGAACTTGTAAAGAAGTTGGGAGAAATTTTACAATAAAAAATTTACGACCAAAAAAATTATACCCTATATAATTTAACATCAGAAAATTTACATGGGATGTGACTTTTCGGATGTAAAATTTCATATAAAAATTTCCTAATAAAATGATGAAAAATACAATGAGAAATTTGTATCGCAAAAATAATAAATGTTAATGAAATAATTGAATTTTTTTTTTTTTAAAAAAAAGCGAGTTAGACGTCTTTTTTAAGACTCACGTTTAACGTATTTTTAACTATTTTCGATATCTGTTTGGATTATTCGATATGCTCATAATATAGCTCTCGAAATAAGTTTTGAGATGACATAAGCAATTTGTAAATTCAATTAACGTACGATCGTCGGAGAATTTTTAAAATTAGCATGTTATCGAAATTCAAATTTATTGTGATTTTGCCCTTATTTGATGGAGAATAAAATCAAATTTTTAGTAAATTTTGATAAACAGTTATGGATTTCATGAAACATGTTATTAAAATTAATTGTTAACTTTGATTTAGATTAAAATTTAGATTTCAATCGATACCAAATACGATTTTATAAAAAAAAAAATCTCAAAAGTTGGGGGGCACTTGGCCCCCAAGACCCTTCCTAGGTCCGCCCATGAGTGAATATGTGGTGGAAATTGTTTATTGTAGCAAACAATGTTTGATAAAATAGATGACAAACAGGGGCTAAGTTTGATTTATTTCGGCTAGCCTTCTCGTTGAGTTGTGTCTTGGCCTTTTTATTGTTTATCAATGATGAAAGATAGAGTTAAGATTAAAGGAAGTGATTTCAAAATTTTTAGTTAAGCATGATGTTTCTTTCTTAAGAATTAAGTTTATTTTGAAAATCTGTAATTTCATAGCATGAGTATGATGATAGTTAGTTAAATGTCAAGGTTTAATGGACCGACATCGGATCTGAAGTTGATGACACTAAAGAAAGGGAAAAATTCATAAATACCATATATTAAGAATACAAATTCAAAAATAACAAACTTGTAAAATTCTTTCAAGAATTAAATCAATTTTAGCCACGATTCTACAATTTTTGAAGTCGTGATTTCTGCTACTGCCAATGAATTAAAGAATTTTCTAATTTTAGGCTTAACCAATTGAAATAATTCTGTCCAGATCTGATTTCAATCACTGGAATTCACATATGTGTATGGATCCGAACAATGTGTATGATATTTGGTGGATGTTGGAATCGTGAATTCATTCAAAGATTGTGCTTGTTCATGTCGTTCGTATATTTTGACAGTTGAACGTGAAAAATTTGAGACTGGATAATTATTTTGAGATTATCATCTATTATTTTGTGTGTATGTGGATGTGACCTGCTACAATTGTTAGATTGTAACTTATTGCATTAATTGAAGTGACCTAAGAGATTATGTAACTAAGATTGCTAGTTACAAAATGTGATATTCAATGTGTTGTGCTACTTGTTCAATTCAATGTTCTAAAATGCGTAATGCGTTGCGATGCGTCGAGAATCAAGAATCACAAGTTTAGGCGTGTCAATGCGAAGAATAAGCGTCATAATGCGTTTCGTATTTTTTATATTATTTTAATTATTTTTAAGACATGAAATATATTTTTATATGAAAAAATAGATTTTTAACTATATCATAAAAAAAAAAAAAATTTTTTTTACTATATCATAAAATCATTTAATATTTAAAAATAATACTTACTAACCATTTAATATAAAAATCAACACATCATGGTCCCTATATTAATTTAAGCTCTTTTTCACAATCATCCACTATTGACACTAAATTGAAAAAATCAATACTCATGATTTTATTTTTTTTAGCATTCAAAAACGGATAACATAATATCGTCCATTCTAAAATTAATAACTTGAATAATCAAAATGTTTAAAAACGTAAGAGCTTTATCGACTTCTTCCATCTTGGAACCCTCAGCATCGGCTTCCTCCAATGCTGGCATGTCAACATCAGCCTCACCAGCATCCTCATCAATGCTCAAACCCAATTTGACTTTGAGCATTCTGTGAATCCTGTTGCCAAAGGTGTTGGGCTCCTCAAGGTTGAACCCGAAAGTAGGCAGAGAACTGACCAACAGCATACTCATCGATAGCATCAAACCATGTACAGGACTTCATTACCCTTCTTCTTCAGCTTCTCAAGGAAAGGAGAATTCTCAACGGCTTTCTTGCTCTCGCCAGTGATGTAGTAGATGTCGTTTTGCCCTTCTTTCATCTTGGTCACATAATCCTTCAAGCTGGTCAGCTCATCACCAAACTATTGTTGCCTGATGTTTCCCTCTAGGCCTCACCACATGTCCTCCCAAACTCAAATGTCCTTCTAGCTGTTCTACTTCCTACAAATTTGTTCAATAAAATCATTAATTGTACTCGAACAAATCAAGGACATAAGAGTGTAATGACAGAAAAGAAACAGAGACAACTGTGATAAGCATTCATTTCTAAGAAACAGAGACAACTGTGATAAGCATTCATTTCTATGTTAAGGATCAAAAGCTGAAAGAAAAAGAAACAATCTCAACTAACCAGAGCCCATAGACGAATTTGCATAGCTCATCATAGCTAGTGGAGAAATTTTCAAGAATACCTTCTGTGCAATATGAAATGAACTGAAAAAGTTGCAAGCAATGAAGAACAATAAGTTCTCATTTCCAGCAGGGCAATTACAGTAAAAATTGAACTGCGTACAAAAATTTCTCACACGATCAGATGCCTGCTGTCAGATCACATACTCAAATCCACTTCCTAAATTCAATTTTTTTAATGCCCACCGGCGGTGAGCCAGGAGTAGCCGAGGAGGAACCATTAATCTCCATGTCGTGTTTGCTTCGCCAATTAACAATTCAAAAACATATCAAATACAAACAACAAAACCCTAATTACAAGATCCACCCAAAAGCCAAACTACACAATTCCAGTATGGACTTTTTACCTACTTGTACTTCTTCACCAGCCGCGTGTTCCCCGAATACCTGAGAGAATTTCCACCGAGCGGCCGAAGCTGAAGCTGCTGCTACATCCACCATCGTTCATCTTCCACGCCCTTTAACATCAAATAATTTTAATTGACACCACAATCATTAACAATCTTCTTTCCCCAAATCTCTAATCTCTCTGTTTCTCTTGTAGAGAGGAGAGAGAAGCAATGGAGCTCCAACCACCGCCCCCACCACCCCCATTGCTGCCCCAATCACGAGTGGAAAATGAGGACGCCGTCGGGAAGAAGAAGCACAGGAGGATGGGAAGTTGGGAACTCAAGAAGCCTCTTTCAAGTTTCAACAGCCAAAGTTGTTCCACTTCCCACATCGGAATCCAATAGATGAAACACAAGAAAATTTGCCTATAAATAAATGGGCCAACAATTAATTTGTATGCTTCCTGGGCCATTCAACGAGTGGCTGGAAGTGGGAAAGTTAATGATTTATATATATTTTAATAATAATAATTAACAAATGTAAAAATTTAAAATAAAATAAAATTATGCGCGCATTATAGCGCTTTTGTGCGCATTTCAGTGGTCAACTGTCCGTTGACCGCATTTTTACCCGCATGCTTCAAATGCGATGCGTTTTGACCACGAATTATGCTAAGGCGCGTGTAGGCGGCGCATTTAGCCGCATTTTAGAACACTGGTTCAATTGAAAATTATGACTAACTATGGTATTAGATTGTGATCTGTAAGTATTTGTGACTGCGACTTGTTCCACCTAGGAATTTATTATAATATGACCTATACTTGTGTATTAATGTGACATATCATGTGGGCAACTTGCGACCTCAGCCTTTGTTGATTGTAATCCATAACTCTGTGTAATTCTGATCCGTTTTATCTAAGTGTCACCTAAAATTTTATGTGAACGTGACTAATAAGTTCTTTATACTTATAAATTCTTTCCTTTTATTCACAAATTGTGTATTATTGAATTTTTTGAATTCAAAGATTATACAAACAAGATGTATTGTTGATCTGAAATTTTAAATTCATCATGTGACATAAAATTCATAAGTTACGAACATGTTCTGTATTTCATAAAATCTCAACATGACTTTAACCTATTGGCTGTGTTTTTTGTGCTGTCTATAATTAGGTTTATGTTAACGGTAACTGTTTGTGACCAGATTTGTATAAGTTCATGTTTGTGACTACGTATGTGTAAGTTGTTATTGTTTGTGATCAGGTATGTGTTGATAATGATTGTTTGTGATCATGTATACCTTAATTGTGACTGTATGTGATTAGATCTTTCTTAACTGTGATTGTATGTGATCAGGTCTCTGTTAACGGTGATTGTTTGTGACCTAATCTATTAACAATGACTTTTTGCAACTTGTTATGTGTTAACTGTAATTCTCTGTGACTAGGTATATGTTAATTGTGACTAAATATATGTTAATTGTGACCCTTTTTTTGTGACTTGCTATCACAAATACATTATCAACAATTTTCTTTTTACAAAAAATAACATAAATGACATAATAAGCATAAAAAATAGTTTTATCATCCACTTGTATGTAGCAAAACAGCAATTCTTAGTATTAAGAAAGAAAAAAAAAATGTTCAAATTACATCAACCATACATCTTTGTTTTCCTTCTCCTTTCAATCTATCCAACTTGTCTATTTTTTAACAACAGCGATGCAATTTTAAGTCTCATTTTGATAGCATCAAATGACAATGACATGTTTGTGACATCTTTGTAGAACAAATATTGTGCGTACTTGATGACAATATGTTATGGTGCTTGTTCTAATTTTCCCTAAAACCAAGAGCGTTCATAAATATTTCTAGTCCTGCATAAATTATTGTTAGATATATGACTATGACCTTAATCACAACATAAAAATGTAATTGTGATATGTTCTTTTGTGGATGTGACCTCTTCTATAGAATATAAATAATAAAATGTGGCATATGTAATCACTTGTATTTTGGCGTGCAGATTAGGGATGGCAACGAGGCGGGTATGAGACGGGTTGGTCATTCCCACCCCTGTCCCGTCGGGTTTTTTTGTTACTTTACCCCATCCCCATACCTGGTTCAAGCAGGACGGGGCGAGTTCGAGGCGGGGTGGGGTGGGGTGGGGCGGGGCGGGGCGGGGCAAGTCTTCTACCTCATTTATCACCCCATTTATTTTTTCTTTTTATTTTTTATTTTTGACTTTTTTATGTCTTTAATTAGTAAATATTATTACTTTTTTACCTATTTATTAAAAACAACTTATGTTTTCTTAAAAAATGATAATAAATCTATTATTGTTGTTTGATAAAAAACTTAAATTTGACTTAATTTTCAAAGGGGTGGATAGCGGGACGGGGACTATGTTTCCCATACCCGTCCCATACCCGCTTCGGGGCAATGATCCTCGTCCCGTCCTCACCCCATTTACCTGGTTAGGCGGGTAATCCCCGCCCCCCTTTGGGACGGGAACCCACGAATATTGGGTTAAACAGATTTTTTTGCCATCCATAGTGCAGATTTATAATGTCGTGTAATTATTACTTGCATGTATCTTAATATAAATCTATAAGTTATAGATTTATATTAAGATACATGCAAGTCATAATTACATGACATTATATATTTTAAACAACAATGTGTGGTAAATGTTGCTTAAACAGAGGATTCAATAGTGGGAGTCTTCAATTTAATCTTGTGCAAAAAGCTCGATGGTGATAACAAATGGTATTAATGGCCGATTACAGGGATTTAGGGTAGTAAGAGGTTGAAGACATGATTTGAGTTGAGGAAGAGAGGGGTTGTAGAGAGAGAGAATAATTTGGTGGTTATGGTAATGTAATTATTTGAAAAGATTTGATTTGGTTTTAGATAACGATAAAAAATGGTTAATTAATTTTGTATTAATTAATTTATAAATATTTTAATCTTAATTGAAACTTATTAACACTTGATTTCTGATAGAATATTTTTAACATTTTATTTTTGAATTGTAAAGTTTAAAGATTAGGTTTTACTTAATTTTCCCCTAAATAAATGATCAATTATATAATATTATTTAACTTTAGTGACAAATGATTTATAAAAATATTTTGATGATCATCTTAGAATTTTACTTGAATTTTTGTGACCATTTGTGAAATTATTCATTTAGAGATACTTGTTTAGCATATTTGGTATATTTGACTGAACAAACAATCATATCACATAAATCTCATATTGGATAGACAATCTTATCGCATAAATATGTTCTTAAATTTTATGAAATTATGTAAATCTCTTTCACAATCGTATTCAATTTACCAAATTGATATATTTTTTTTCACATAAATGAACTGATAATAAAATTTTCAGTATCATAATTAGACTAACTAGTACGTTAGATGGATAGAATAATAAACAATCATATTGTATATAATTTTTTTCTTACTTTTTAATCACATATCCCTCAAAATTTACTTTTTTCTTGAAAGAATTTCTATCAAACAAGTTTTAAATATGTTATTCCATTCGTCCCATTTATATAGCTTGACTTTCCTTATTTTCTTATCTCAATTATATAATCTTTCTTAAAGGTTGAACCCCAACCTTGAGGGCCCCCACCGACCCTACCCTGGGCCATTGTGGAGGAGGTAAATCGCAGGATGTGCCTCCCAGGAGCCAGGATGGAGAGCTTATGGATAGGCCTTGGGCTTTTAACCCTATGGTAACTCCCGCTTGCAACAAAGCCAATTCCACCTTACGGGGAATCGAACTCTGCACACTACCGCGCTGAGCCCTAACCGCCCTCCCATTTGCCACTGGAAAATATGCCCTGGGGGCTACTAATATACCATTATTTCTTTACTACTACTAACAATAATTAAATAAGGATAAACTAGAATTTATTAAATAACATTAAATAAGATTTATTAATCCGTGTGAAAAATAAAATCAACCTGCATAAATAGAAGGGAGGGAGTATTATTTTATTTGTATAACCTTCATCTTGTCGTGACATACCAAATATGCTATTTATTTCTTTCAATCACAACTATACCTTCCACCTAAGGGAACATGCGAAAAAATTAAAAATTTCATATCAAATATTAAAAACACATCAGTTAAACAAGTTTTCAACAAGCCCAAACCAAATGAATAGGACATTTTAATATTTCCATGTGCATCTATGATTCTAAGCACACAAACATCTGTCTTTATATACTGAATTCAAGTCTTGTCATCATCTCGTTAATAAAATTATCATGTATTGGTTTTTGGTGAGAAAAAAAGGAGTATTGTTGCATGTAAAATGGTGTGTTGAAAACAAAATCTAAAACATGTCTATGACTGATTAAGTTTTAAGATCAAATAATTCAATACTAACATGTGCTCGTGAGAGAGAGAGAGAGAGAGAGAGAGAGAGAGAGTTGCACGTATAGACAACGAAACATGTAGAAACCCCACAATAGTGGACTCATTCAACAATTTAAATAAAAATAAAATCGTTTGTACTTGATACCTTGAGGAGTCAAATTGAGCGGGCAAAACGAACAGCCTGCCCAGCACGAGCAGAGGAAATAGACTTAAAAGGGCACTAAGTTGACTCATTTGGTTTGACTTCGATTTTCTAAACGAGTAATTATATTAACTACCATGGTGTTACAATACTAGTATATGTGACACTACATTAAAGGTATAATTAAATGAATTACATAATTTCACATTTAATTGAACATATCACCTAAATCACATAGACTGATATCCGAACACCACTAGTGCTATATAGCATCATTCTTTTTAAACAGAGTTGATTGGCATTGGTTTTGTAACCCAAAAAGGATGATGGATGAAAGTTTGGTTTTGGTACTTCCAAAATAGAGGATTATTCTTAGGGGCAGGACATTGGCATTAAGGTTGTTTACTCATGATATTCAGTCCAATCTTGTTCAATTTAACTTTTCCATATATTTTGCTACATGAAAGCATATTTTCGAGTTTCACAAAAAAATGCACATGAATAATGTATATGTTCATAGGCACACATAAGAGGCTACAAGTGAATCTCTCTTTCTCAGTTTAAATACGTGCACAAGAAGAATGTGAATTTGTGCATGCACGCATGCATAGATGCATAAAAGGCTACTGGCGAATCTTTGCTTCTCCATTTGGACCTGAACAAAATTTTAACTTATTTTTCTACTAGTCCAGTAATATCCAACCCTCTGGCCAAACATGCTATTTGAAGTAAAGAAGTCTTCGACCCTCAAAGGAGGTTTACAATATCTCCAATAGTTTCGCAAAAACAAAATGTTCATTCATGGAAGCATAGACTCTTGACCGTTGATTATTCAGTAAACATATGACATCCATATGAGGCACCCGGGCCTGGAAATATCAACCTAACAAAAAGAAAATAGGACAATACAGAATTAACACAGCCCAAACCAGCTTTCATCAGTATTATGGTCGAGAAAGAGGTTGAAAACTATAAAGCATTGATCATCCTTTTCATCTCAGCAGACCTCCTAGGATCTGGTTCGTCAATGGCTCTCTCAGAGAGTACGTGCTTGATTCGACACATTGACTTCCTTACCTGTTCAATTTTCACCAAACACGTATAGAAAGGGCAAACTATGCTTTTCGAATAATCAATCCAAAATAATGTACATTAAAGGAACATTGTATGACTTGAGAATTAACACTATAAAATCTTAATAAAGAAATAAAGCTACACCTTTGGAATACGCTCTGGATTGGGAAACCGCAGGTTTTGAGCGTGAAGCATTTGGCGCTGTGTCATCAACATGTTCTTCTCCTTCAAGAGAACGTACCAGAGCTTGTTAAGGTCATCCCAAGACTTGAGACGTAGTTCTGAAGCCTTCCAACTCCGACCTGAATAAATTTATAAAAAAATTATCCTATAATAGATGCATGATTGTAGAAAAGACGCATAAAGTAGAAAGACCTATTAAAGAACAGTGCTCATTAGGATGAAGGTCAATAAAATCCACAGAGAAGACGGAATTTATCTCATAACATCTTAAACAGTTAGAGTCTCGAATTTCACGAAAGACAGAGCAATCATACCTCATGGAAATGTATAAATGGTGCTTCTAAATGTTTTGCAAAACGCCATGCCAAAATGCTCTTAATTTTCAACCATACCACAATGGAGACCAATCACACTGCATTTCACAAAATTAGGACAATTCTTACTTGATAATATGGTCCTTCGATGGTTGTTCTTCTGAAGAAAAAAATTCCTCAAGAAATATTTATTAACTAGGTTGACTAGGTTGATCGTCATATCATTATTACAGTTACATTCCAAATCATATATAACATCAACGTATGATGCACAGATACTCGTACTACGGAGACATGTCCATTAAATATCATGTAATGTTAGACACCAACACTCCATGACATGGATCTGACGAGCCAGATCTATTTTTTATATATTTTTTAACTTTCTGAAGCTTGAGGGATACTTAAGGGACATTCCTTGGGCAAATTCAACGTGCATATGCCACGTCCTATATTAAAAAGCATAAAAATCTTTTACAAAATACACATTTATAATTTTGAAGAATTTAAATCAACATGTCTATGTCCTACTTTTAAAAAAAATAATAATAAAATAAAATAAATCGTGTGTCCATGTCGAAGCAACTCGTGAAGAATCTATGCAACATGAACTCTTTTAACTAGGTTATGACATCATTCATAATTGTAATAAATGAACAATGAAAAGTAATGTTGAACACAAAATGGAGCAAAGCACTTCAATCAGTGGTCATACACATTGGCTAGACGTGTTTTTTATGCTTTTCCATTAAATTAAGTTTGAGAAACAGAACATATTGAAATGAGGAATCTCCGCAGACCAAATACCTCAGCAGCAAGAATGTCCAGTGCTTGATATTGCATCAGGTTCACGGCAAGACATTATTCAAACCCCGAATTTCAAACCGTAATAATCATATCTTGCAATTCTACATAAATTATAATTTTCATCTTAGATAAAAGATGTTGGGGTTTCCTATCCAGGCAAACTCTGGGACCCAATACTAACCAAACTCGGGTCCATTTGAAGATACAAGTATCAATAGTAACTAAATAGTGAACAAGATGATAAAATAAACATAGGAAATAACAAAGTATCATAGAAATGTTAAAAGGAACTGATAGATCAGCCTCGTCCTTCCCGAGTTTTGGTCCTGATCTAATTTGTGTAAAAATGTCTCCTTGTGAACTGATAGCCCATAAAAATTCTGCAAGTACTAATCAAAGACTGCTTTTCGCTAAAGTGTGTTTGCTGAGACGATGAGTGCCTCCACATTCTATTAGCTAAACATTTTCTTAGTATTCCAGTACAAATCTAGTGTACTGGCATCTAATCCTTAGTCAATTTTCAATTTTTCTTGGATATGCACACTCTACTCCCGATAAATCTTCAGGTGAATAAGAATATACCGTGCATGTTTGACGAAGATCAATAATTGTATAGTCTAGCTTAATTAATTCTCAAACCCAAATATGAACTCCTCGCATTATCACAAATGCATTCCTTTTAATCCATGAAAACACATGAAATTTATTATATTACGGATTTTGGGCAGCGAAAGAAAAAGAATATTAAACAACATCGATCCCATGAGCCCTAATAAGAAAATTGATAGCAATGAATAATTTAATGTAGACAACAGGCTTGTCATCATCTGGGCATCTGTCAGCTTCAAAACAAGCATTTAGTTAAGCTTCCATCAAAGGTGTCACTAAATACGAGAATAATTTGCGGCGTGCAATGAAAAACATTCGGCTTGCTAAAAATACCATTTCCCATGCTCAGTTTCAGAAGTTCCCTTGCACTTTTTAGGTCCAACTCAAGATGTCACGGTGGTATTAACGTATCTTGGTGCATATCATACCTTCTAGTAATGGGACGGTTTCGTAAATCCATATTTGAAAGGTTACCGGAAACCCACCAAGCCTATAAGGTATGTATGGATTACCCTCATCCTCTATAATTAAGCATTTGCTCCCCATACCAGATTTTGGGGACGAAAAAGTGATCTTGAACTACTCCTTACTCCAAGAATCTTCTGAGTCAACAAGAACCATAAGAGAATCTTAAACAAACATCTCATGCAATCCTGAACATCATAGACGTGAAGATTCAGAATTCAACTACCACAACATCCCAATCATTGGCATTTGGTACTTTCAAGAAAACACTATTGACAACTTTTGACATAATAGATAATACTAGAGTGGTCACTGAATTATTAACGTTTAATCCTACAAATCTCGAGTCAAAATTCCTCCATGGAATACCTTAATCATTCACCCCAATATTGGACCACATTTTTGTTGGGTTTTTTGATACCCAATAAATCCGGGGGATGATGTTAAACCGGTTTTGTTGGATTATACTTCATAGGCCTCGGCCGATGATTGAAGTGAAATGTCGACACCACAATGAACGAACCACTCCGACAATCTAAGTGGGCCGTTTGAAGTAGCCTAATCTAATTAGTGTTGCTCATGGCCCGGCCCATTACTTTGGATGGCTTTAGGGTTGAAAAGCCCACTTGTTGTTATCTATTGGGCCCCTTTTGTTTGACCTTAAAGCCCACTTATCTTGGCTTATAAGTGGGTCGGTTTTCTAGTATCTTGACCTAGTGTGAAATTGAATGTTGGAGCCGTGAGTTAGAGGAGGGAAAAGAGAAATTTGCTTTGTGCTTCCTCTTGCTTCGTGCTATCTTCTCCTCCTTCTTCTCTTAGCCTTAGTGGCTAGTTTAGGGCTGCCAAAGATCACTCACACTCAGTCTTTTGTGGCATCTTGGAAGCAACCAAGTAGTGGTGGTTCTAGTTTGGAGGTTGGTTGTCATTGTGGTGTCGTTTTGGTGTAGACTGAGCCCGGGAAATCAAAGATTAGAGCCTCAAATTCAACCATAATGCCCCTCAGTTGTAGGGAATTATTGAGAGCAATTACCCCAAGGCCCAAGCCCACTCCACCAGGCCCAAGTGAGGTTCCATCCCAAAACCCATTGGTAATAGGTGGAGTAGCCCACTTGGATTATATGGTGGATTTCTTTTCTTCTCCCAACCGTGTGGGATTTCTTGTTTGCTCCCAACAATCCTCCCCTTAAACGAAGGACCACATCATTGTGACCTCCCCTCAAACAATAATCCATTCGCCAATCATCTTGTACCACCGTTATTACCGTCACCCTCGACCAAACGGGACCCGCCGCTTGACCACCAATGTTAAGAAGACTTTCGACACAAGGCACCTCAAACGCGAATAATTTTTAGCCCGATCGCCACCACACTTTCAACTGCGTTCCTCCGACCCTGAGCTCTGCTACTAGTTGTAGGGAATTATTGAGAGCAATTACCCAAGGCCCAAGCCCACTCCACCAGGCCCAAGTGAGGTTCCATCCCAAAACCAATTGGTAATGAGTGGAGTAGCCCACTTGGATTATATGGTGTATTTCTTTTCTTCTCCCAACCGATGTGGGATTTCTTGTTTGCTCCCAACAATTTTTAATGGGTGAAGCTATTCAATTCTCTAAGAAGCACCCGATATATAAATTGGTGATTCAATGCAATTTCACTTGCATCAAGAAAATGACCAAAACAAGTGCCTCTAAATTTTTTTTCATCTATTCTACTAATCATAGAATTGATGAAGCATTAGCTTTAGCTTGTGATCAATAGTCGGAGTGCATCAAGAAGTCCCAATGGTGAAACAAGAGAAAATGGATTATATTATGGACATTGATAAAAATCCATAGCAAAACATTAATTCAAACACAGAATTTCAAACCGCAATAATCATATCTTGCAAACTATGATCCCTCTTTTACATTTCTAAATTTTCCATACAATTGTAACTTTCACCTTTGACAAAAGTTGTTGGGGTCAGTCAGGAATTTCATCCATGGGTTTCCAATTTAAGGAAACTTTGGGAAACAATACCAAGCAATGCAAGAGCAATAACCTAATGAGGATATTAGTGGCTTCCCAAAATTTGAGCAAATCATATAATTTAGGATATTTACCACCCAAGAATAAATTTCAAATTGTTTGGGACACTTTTGATGTAGTCAGTTAATTCTTCGGACCAAGGAACATAGAACCAACTTTGTTAAGCAACAAAACGACTTGACAGTAGTTTGTACTTTCATTCAATTAAAACATTTGATATATATTCAATATTGTGGAACCTAATTTCAAAATCTATACCTCATTTAAGAAATGACACTACAGACACTTGTTATACTTCACGTGCAATGGCCAAAGGAGAAAATAAGAGTCATGTGAAGCAAAAAGAAGCTCAATATAAGGGATGACAAAGAACATGAAGCAAAAAGAAATTAGAGGCATAAAAGCATATGGATAGGATTTGTCAACCCAACAAGAGATAATCGAATATCTGCAAGCAAATTTGTTATTTAAATTGGAGGTTTCGTGATTACAAAAAAACAAAGAAAAATCATTATACCAACATTTATGTCAAAATGGAAAAGAAATCTTTCTTTTATTGAACTTGGGTCCATTTGAACCTTAGATGATACAAGTATCAGCAGTGAGTCAATAATAATTTACCCCATTTTGGTACATATTCTTTAAAATTTAATTTGTTCACAAACTCTTCTTCAACCACACATTCTCCTAATAAAATAATTTTGCATATGGACCATAATTTTAATACTTTTTAACCACACATTCTCTAAAAAAAATCACTTTTCACAATATCCATTCTCAAAAAATATACATCAAACAGGTCTACGTGAATTCATATGCCATAAAAATGATTATTTTAACATCATATGGCAATCTGTAAGTGCAAATCAAAAGACTGATTTCTGCTAAACTGTGTTTTCTCAGACTTCGAGTGCCTCCACATTCTATTAGTTGACATTTCCAGAACATTCTGGTACCGTGGTACGAATCTAGTATATAGGCCTCTAATCCCTAGTTAAATGGAATTTCAATAGTCCAATTTTAGATTTTTCTAGGATATGCACGCCCTATTCCGTTTCAGATAAATCTTCAGATGCGTTAGAAAATATCGAGCACATTTGACGAGGATCAGTCTAGCTTAATTCAGATATAACCCTGCCAATAATCTCAAATTCATTCCTTTCCATCCATGAAAACATATGAAATATACTATGAAATTCGGCATAGAAAGAAAAAGAAACATCAAACATCATCCGTTCTCCAGCCAGATTAAGAACTAAACCCTTAATAAGAAAATTGATAGGGAAGAATAATTCACCATAGGTAACAGGCTTGTCATCATCTGGGCTTCTATCAGCATCAAAGAACTCCTCAAGTGGGTTATGCCTAGCGGTAGTAGAAGCGGCGGCAGCTCCAGCAGCTGAAGCTTCTGATCTAGCCGCAGCAAAGAGGGTTCTTCCAAACACCCTGGTGAGGAACATTAATTCTTTTCTGCACAAAAAAAATCAATAATCAGTAAACTACAGGAAGTTCGAGAGAATTTGGAAACAAAAATAGTGAACCCATTTCTTAAAGATCAAATTTTATTGCATGAATTTTCATTCTTCGAGCATACATTAATAAAACAGAATTTTGATTACTATTAAAATACTGCGATAAATATACTCGATTGAAATATAGATACTTGTCTGTGGAAAGCCAGTAGCAGTGGTTAGCGGCGGTGGTGCAGTTGAGAGCGCTGTCTCTGGAGCTTGTAGGTTCGTTTGGTAAGGAATGTCAATATTATTATTACTAAAAAAAAAAAAAAAGGAAAAGAAACGAACGATAGGATCGTTTGGTTTAAAATCAGTTTTTTTGTAAATTTTGATAAAAGTTAGAGAAATATGTGGTTAAAAAGTTGTGGATTTTATAAAGAAAGTAAACGATAGAGATTAAAATTAGATTTTTAGTAGATTTTGATAGAAGTTTTTGAAATATGTGGTTGAAAAGTTGTGAGATCCATAAAAGATGTTAATATTGATTATTTGACTTGGACTCGAATTAAAATCAAATTTTAATTCGGACCAAATATAGACAAAATGTGTGGTTAAAATTAATTATTGATTTTAATTTATCTACACGATACACATTTTACATAGTGTGATTTTATAAATTAAAATATTTGAATTATTGATTCATAATTTAATATTTGAAATACTCTACAATATTCTAATTTTAATTTTAATTTTTATTTGTAATCAACTTATAAATGACTATTATCGTATTAAGCCCCTGTTTGGCCCCCATTAAATTCCATTACATTACTTTAAATTTTTTTCTCGTTTCATTACAACCACATATTCATCAAATAAAATAATATTACACACAAATCTAAAACTTTTCAATACTTTTCCACCATACATACTCCCATCAATCATTATTCCAAAAATTTTCAACCATAAAAAATGCACAATAAAGGGGGCCAAACAGGAGCTAAATAATCACAAGCATTTCCTCTCCAATGACATCAGGGAAAGGGAATTTGACACAAATAGCACCAAGTGGAGACTATTTTTAAAAAATAATTGTGAAATTTTACTCATTCATCGTTCTAGACTTTGCCCATAGTTAGGAGGCTCGGTCCGGTCATTGAATCAGTCAAAGTATTAGGTCAAAAGATTATTGGTTCAACCGATAAATCATTGCTCAGTTCAAAGGTAATTTGAAAAAGACAGATGTAATTATAAGTTTAAAAGTCAATGTAGATTCTAGTTTAGAAGTTAATATTTTAATTAGAATATTATAAGTTCTCAAATTTTCTCTTTTTTCAAAAATTAAACATAAGATCTAAATAATTTTTTCATGTATTCTTAATATTTATATTGTTGTATCTACATTATTACTGAGTATTTCATTTCAATTTTTCACTAAAATTTTGTTTGTCACGTTTTCCAAAGACATGTGAATATTTTAAAAAAAAAAATTTAAAAATTTTATTATAAAAATAAGATATATTAATTGTAGACAAAGAATATAGAACAACGAAAGAAGACCAACGAGCAACTAATCGGGTTCTCTGAATCTCTAAATGGGTGGGGATGGGACAATTCAAATAGTCGATAGCACTACTTCCGGTGTCCTATGCTCCGGCAAGTACGGGTTCTCCTTCATGCATTTTCTTGATGTATCAAATTTTAAAATGAGGGTTTAGTATACCAGGAGGCTTATTTGGATGAACATGACATATGCGCCAAATCTTTATATCATAAGATGTTTCAATCCGATTTTTCACAATGCAGCTACTTTTTACGAATGCATCTTTAAAATGTTGATCTATGGTTGACTTTTCGTTTTGATTATCACAAACAAATTATGTTTATTACTAACAAATTGATCCTAAGTGTTCATAGCATTTATTGCACACGAAATATTTGATGGCACAACGTTCGAAGGCCAAGTTATTTGCATAAGTAGGCCAACGTGGAAACAAAATTAATCAACGCAATGAAGTATACAAAAACTCAGAAAAAGATGCCTCAACGAAATTCGAGACAAAAGTCGAAGTACCGACAAGAAGCGCAAGCCAAGATGTTTAAAAACAAAGTACTTAGATTTTTCATATGTAAAGGTAAAACATTTCATTACTTGGAAATAAATCGTGACGAGCTCAAAATTTTGAATTTACGATCGAAAAATCACGACAAATGTTTTACTCAAAAATTATGTTTTCAAATATCAAAACATGTATAGTATATACCTTGAAAAACATTTTAAAACGTCCTTAGAATACCTACATTTGATAAAAACAAAAAACGAGGACGTTCCGAGCCAAACTGGTGCCAAGCCTTTCACAACGACAGAAGCATTCTATGCAGATTCTAAATTCTATTTGGAGCCAACTAAGCTAAGGAGTTACGAAAGCCTGCTCCTACACCTCCAGATCAAATGGCTTTCTCGTAAAAATGAAATAAGAATATTGAAGAAGAAGCAGGTCGCAGGCCAACTATGAAGAAGACGTATCGCTACATCCCTAGTGAGCAACGTCGGGAAAGTGATCCCATCTTTAATATCAGGAGTCTGTCAAAGAGGTTCCATGTCTAAGACTCAAGATCTCTCCAAACGTGGTCATACCAGTTGATGCAACTAAGGCGGGGAGAAGACGGAAGAGGAGATGCCCTGCCACTAGACGTCCTCCTACTGGACGTCCGATACGCATACCGGACGCCCGATATCCCAGATTTTGGCTCCAACGGTCATTTTTCCAATGTTCATATTTTCTGACAAAAATTAACGGATACTTGACCGTCCGGTATAGTGCGTTCGGTAAGACAGATTTTTTGATCGTTTGATTGTTATAAATACCTCACTATTCCCTCACATACATCTACCTTTTCAAAAGCATTAAGTGAGGCTTTTTGTTGTTTGCAAACACCTTATTATCCATCCTTAAGAAGATCAAATAGCATCAAACTCTTGAAAAACTTTTGGGTGATTTATCTTTGTGAAAATCTTTTGTTCTTCGAAAAGTTTTTCATTTCAACACTTTGAGCCAAACTCATTACCATCTATTGAAGTGTTTTTGCCTCTTCTCTTCTTGTTATCAATCTTGATTCTATCATTCTATAAGAAGAGAAGATTTCACTTGTAAATTCATTTTGAATTGTGGGTCGCGTTGAGGTCCCGGAAAGCTCAACATTGTAAAGGATCGGTGCTCCTTCGTTGTTAGTCACCGGAAGCGTTGTAAAATGGTTGGATTGCACCATAAGTTAATCAACATCTTGCTCGTGATGGAGAGCTCGGTAACGGGGGACGTAAATCGTTGGTTTGGATAGAACTTCGATAACATATCGTTTGCACTCTCTAACTCTCTACTTAACACTTTACTTTGTGCAAGCATATATCATACCATCTACGTGGTTGCTTTTGTTTAGTTTATTTTTTTTATCACTTGTGTTATCATTTATTTAAAATTTAGTAGTAATTAATGAAAAAGTTTTAAAAACAAATTCACCCCTCTCTTGATTAGCCTATATTGGGCTTACAATTGATATCAGAGTTTGGTACTCACTTCTTTAAAGATTTCACAATCTTGAGTAATGGCTAACATTGGTTTTCAAAATCTCGAGGGGCATTTTACTAACCGTCATCCCTTCTTTGATGGCACACATTATAATTATTGAAAATCTAGAATGATGATTTATGTTCAATCTATTGATTATAATATTTGGGAAATTATTGAATATGGTCCTTATGTGCCTACTAAGACTATTAAAATTGATGGCAAACTCGATCAATGTATTCCCAAGCCTAGAGAGGAATACGATGAAGAAGATAGGAGAAAATTGTCATTAAATGCTAAGGCTAAGAATTTCTGTTATTGTGTATTAGATAAAAATGAATTCAATAGAATTAGCACATGTGATTCGGCTCATGAAATTTGGCATGCTCTAGAAGTCACTCATGTTGGAACAAACGAAGTTAAGGAAACTAAGATAAATATGCTAGTCAAAGAATTTGAAATTTTCTTTATGAAACAAGATGAGCCCATTGTTAATATGATTACTCGTTTCACCGATATTGTTAATGGCTTAAAAGGTTTTGATCGAAAATATACTAACGGTGAACTTGTGAGCAAAATGCTTAGGTCAATCTCGGAGGAATGGAGTCTCATACGAATTCTCATAGAAAACACAAGGGATGTAAATACATATCCGTTGGAAGAACTATATGGAACGTCGATGACCTATGAACTCAACAATGTCGAGATCAAGGAAAAGACAAAGAAAAGCAAAGAGGAATCAAAAGAAACTCATAAACGACAAATTGCTCTAAAATCGACAATTGATGAGGAGACATCAACAAGTAACATGAATGATGAAGAACTCGATAATCTTGTACTTCTCGTCAAAAACTGGAGAGGCTTTCGAAACAACAAAAAGTTTCAAAGAAGAGACGACAAAGGAGAAGAAAAGAGCAAAAAGATTATTTGCTATGAATGTGACAAACCCGACCACAAGAGAATCGAGAGTCCGAACAAAAAAGAGAAGTTTCAAGAAAAAGGCATTCCAAGCTACTTAGGATGATAGTGACGATAATGATCAAAATGAAAGCGATGATCAACATGAAATTGCAAAAACGTGCTTCACGGCCTTCGAAGATGAGGTAAGTACAAATGAAAAACTCTCTTATGATGAATTACTCGATTCTTATGATAAATTATTTGAAATCTTTAAAAAACTTGCCTTAAGTCATTCTATTCTTAGAGTGTGTTTGGTACACATTCTTTTGAAAGAATGTATTATTGAATAGTAGATTGATGGAGAATGTGTGGTTGAAAATGAAGGAAAAGTTATTGATGTGATGGAAAATATTATTTTATTGAAGAATGTGTGGTTGAAAATGAGAATGAAAAAAATAATGTGTACCACACAGAGCCTTAAAAAGAAAAATTCTCCATTAAAAGATGAATTAAAGAAAACTTTGGAAAAATCAAAAGAAAACATTGATCATGATTTATTGATTAAGGAAAATAGTTCCCTAAAAGAAAAGGTTGATGATTGGACAAAAATAGTTTATAAGTTTACTGAAGGAAAGAAAAATATTAATTTAATGCTTGAAAATAAAAAAATGTGTTTTTGACAAATGGGGAATCAGTTCAAGCCATTTTTAAAACAAAAATCTCTTAAAAACATGTTTGTCAAAGTTTCAAACACCACTTGTACTTTTTGTAATAAAATTGGACATGTTTCTTTTAATTGCTTAGTTAAAAAGAAACTATATTTTGAAAACAAAAATAAGTGGATTAAAGAGTCCTCACAAACTAACTATCAAGGGCCCAAGTTCGTATGGGTACCAAAAATCAAAAATCAAATTGTTTTTGTAGATACCAAAGAAAATCAATAGCAAGAGGTTCTTGGATAGTAGATGCTCAAAACATATGACCGGAGATCGATCACTATTTTCAAATTTCAAAACAAAGGATGTAGGTCGTGTGACTTTTGGAGACAATGCAAAAGGAAAGCTAATCGGAATCGACAACATCGGTACTTACTTATTCCCCTCTATTGAAAATGTTTTGTTAGTTGATAACCTCAAATATAATTTGTTAAGTATTAGTCAATTATGCAATAAAGGTTACAATATAAAATTCGATTATTCCAAATGCCTAATTAAGGATGCTATATCAAAAGATGTGATTTTCATAGGGAACCGAAACAAGGATATTTATATCATTACTATTGAATATGAAAATAATGAACACTGCTTGCTTGGATTTAAAGACGAAACTTGGTTTTGGCATAGAAGACTTGGTCATGTAAC
Source organism: Fraxinus americana (assembly GCA_035079005.1). NCBI lineage: Eukaryota > Viridiplantae > Streptophyta > Magnoliopsida > Lamiales > Oleaceae > Fraxinus > Fraxinus americana. The sequence goes on from CM068712.1 coordinate 3,736,445, forward strand.
CATGGATCTCATTTCGAAAATTTTTAAAAATTGTCTTGTGAAAGGATTACCAAACTTGAAATTTGAAAAAGACAAAATTTGTGATGCATGTTAACATGGGAAGCAAGTCAAAAGCTCCTTCAAATCAAAAATATTTTCTTCAACAACAAAATCATTGCAAATTCTCCACATGGATCTCTTTGGACCGACAAGAACGGCTAGTTTAGGTGATAAACACTATGCTTTTGTTATCATTGATAATTTTTCTAGATTTGCATGGGTAATATTTTTAAGTGCAAAAGATGAAACTTTAAAAGCCTTCAAACATTTTTGCAAGAAAGTTGAAAATGAAAAGAGTCACACTATTACTACGATTAGAAGTGACCACATTAGAGAATTTGACAATATTGCATTTGATGACTTTTGTAACAATAATGGTTATGAACACAACTTTTCGGCTCATATAACTCCTCAACAAAATGGTGTAGTAGAGAGGAAGAATCACACATTACAGGAAATGGCTCGAACCATGCTAAATAAAAATAATTTACCAAAATATTTTTGGGTCGAAACCGTTAATACTGCATGCTATATTTAGTCGCAAGAAAACCAAAACTCCGTACGAGTTTTGGAAAAATAGAATACCTAACATTAGTTATTTCAAAGTGTTCGGTTGTAACTGTTTTGTCTTAAACACAAAAGACAATTTGAGAAAATTTGACTCAAAATCCGATTTGGGAATCTTTCTTGGTTATTCGTTAACTAGCAAAGCTTATAGAGTTTTCAACAAAAAAACTCTAGTCGTTGAAGAATCCATACACGTTACATTAGATGAAACTAATCTACTTGATCGAGAGAAGGGTATTGATGATGATGTAGGTTTAGAGACTCCTTTTGAACAATTGAATGTCCAAGACAAAGGAGTGCCTAATGAAGAAAAATCAAAGGAGCCCAATGATCAAGAAAGAGAAGAAGCACCAACCGAAGCTCAAGATGATTCCACCTTATCAAAGGAATGGAAGTTTGTCTCGTCTCACCTAAAGGAGTTAATAATCTGCGATCCATCAAATGGTATTACTACTAGAACCTCTCTTAGAAATTATCTTGGTAGTTGTGCATTTATTTCACAAATTGAACCCAAAAACTTTAAAGAAGCGAAATTTGATGAGTTTTGAATTCTAGCAATGCAAGATGAACTTAATCAATTTGAAAGAAACCATGTTTGAGACTTGGTTGCTAGACCAACAAATCAAACCGTTATTGGCTCTAAATGGATTTTTCGAAACAAAAAGAGATGAAAATTGAATCATTGTCCGTAACAAAGCTAGATCAGTGGCCCAATGTTACAATCAAGAAGAGAGAATTGACTATGAAAAAACTTTTGCACCGGTAGCTCGGTTAGAATCCATTCGCATTCTTCTTGCATTTGCGTGTCACAAAAACTTCACACTTTATCAAATGGATGTTAAAAGTGCATTTTTGAATGAATTTATTCAAGAAGAAGTCTATGTTGAGCAATAACTCGGTTTTACAATTCATAAGTTTCAAAATCATGTGTTCAAATTTAGAAAAGCTATTTACGGCCTCAAACGAGCTCCTAGAGCTTGGTATGAACGTTTGAGCAAATTTTTACTTTCAAATGATTTTTCTATTGGAAAAGTGGACACTACGCGTTTTATCAAAACTCAAAAATAAGACATGCTCATTGTTCAAATTTATGTTGATTACATTATTTTTGGTGCAACGAATATTCAACTTTGTGAAGAATTTTCTAAAAACATGAGCATGGAATTCGAAATGAGTATGATGAGTGAACTAAAATTCTTTCTCGGACTTCAAATTAAACAAGCATATGATGGCATCTTCATAAATCGAAGTAAGTACATCTTAGACATGCTAAAGCGGTTCGAGATGAATGATCTGAAACCGATGAATACTCTAATGAGCACTTCCGTAAAGCTTGACAAAGACGATCAAGACACTTCCGTTGACATCACCAAATATCGAGGTATGATCGGATCCCTTCTTTATTTAACCACGAGTAGACCCGATATTTTGTTTAGCGTATGCTTATGTGCTCGATTTCAATCAAACCCTAAGGAATCTCACCTTAAAGCCGTAAAAAGATTTTTTAGATATCTTAGTGAGACTCAAAATTTAGGACTTTGGTATCTGAAACGTACCAACTTTGACTTACTTAGTTACTCAGATGCCGATTGAGCCGGTTGTCAAGTTGATCGAAAAAGCACTAGTGGCACTTGTCACTTTCTCGGTTTTGCTTTGGTTTCATGGTTTAGTAAGAAACAAAACTCCGTGGCCTTGTTTACGGCCGAGGCCGAATACATTTACGCTGCAAGTTGTTATGCTCAAGTGCTATGGATGAAACAAACCCTTAGGGACTATCACTTATCCTATGATCATATTCTTATCATGTGCGATAATACAAGTGCTATTAATTTATCCAAAAATCCCGTCTTACACTCTCGACCGAAGCATATTGAAATTCGACATCACTTTCTAAGAGATTATGTTCAAAACGGTGATATTTCACTTGAGTTTGTTGACACCGAGCATCAATTAGCCGATATTTTTACAAAATCCCTTGCATTCGATCATTTCCCAACTTTTCGACGAAGTTTAGGTCTTATCAAGCTAAAATGATTTCTAAAAATCTTATTTTTCTTATTATTTCTCACTTATTATTAAAAAAAAAAAATACCTAACGTCCGGTATGAACTATCCGGTAAGGCAGAACTTTTTCCTACCTTTTGATTACATTTTTACTGGATGTCCGGTATATATAGCGGACGTCTGGTACTGGAAAATTCCAGTTTTAAAAACACGATCTCGCCCCCTTTCTTTTTCATTTCTCTTCTCTCTTCATCCTTTGTTCTCTTCTTCACTACCTCTCAAAATCTCTCATAATCTTCACTCAAAATTGATTTTAAATCCCATTAGTCTATATTTAAATCCACAAATTCAAACTTTACATCGATTACTCCACAAAATCGAGCCCTAATTTTTCAAATATCACTTCTTCCCTCGAGTTTGCTCAAAATCCAACTTTTAATCACTAATTCTCCTACTTTCCTAGATTGTCAAAAACTCTAGATCATCTATTTATAGTCTCTCCTCCATACATTTCGAAATTCCCAATCTTCAAGCCAACTTTTTCGAAAGATTTCCATTCTTTGTAGATATGTCGACTTCTAGGGGCAGAGGCAAGCGCCTCAAGCAGACCGTTAGACGAGCTCCACTTTTGTCATTTGAAGATGACACGGACTTTGAAACCGAGGAGACACCAACGAACCCCTTTGCAAAGCTACCCATTCTACATGGTAAAAACATTAATTTTCCCTCATGTTCTATTGATGCTCCCGCATTTCGAATTGAGGGAGTTTTCATAACCATGGGTTGGATATCGATTTGCTCATTAGAAGAAAACGTTTATCCTCGTTTAATGCAAGAATTTTATCAAAACCTGACATTCTCATCACGTCAAGGGGATATCTTAAGCTTTATCAAAAACATTCGCATCACGGTTTCAAAACCACTTCTTCACACTCTACTTGAACTTGAACCATGTAATGTTCAAACCTTCATGCACAAAACCCACCCTACGGTGGACAACTATGACCCGATCGACGCTTGCCGTTGTGTTACGGGTAGGAAGTTTGAAAGCATCACAAAAATTTCAACAAATCAACTCATTCTACCCTGCAAAGTTTTACAAAACATCATTGCTAACATTATTCTCCCTAGGAAGGGGCACCGGGATGAAGTAAATTATTTTGACCTCTTCCTTCTTGACTTCTTTCTTGTCTAACGGCGAGTTGATTTTTCGACCATTGCATTAGGTCTTATGAAGTTCACCTGTTTATCACGTGTGGCTAAGACGCTTCCCTATAGAATGCTTTTAACCAAAATCTTTAAACATTTTGACATTCCTTTTCATGACGAAGCATTCATCAAACCTCGTCCCACCGACACCATTAGTTCAACTACCCTTAAACGCATGAAAATTGTTAAGAAAAATAGACAATGAGTAGCTGAAACAAGAGGTTTGACCCGTCCTCTGAGCCATCTACGTTACCAACTGAAGAAGATAAGTATGACGATGACGACGATAAGGGTGCCCCTCATACCGATGCCTCAGGATCGAGAGCTACGTGACCTACTAGACAGGGTCTCGATGAGGATCATCTTACACTTCTGAGCGGTCGGATCGACTCTCTTATTACGATCGTTTACGGGATGAGCGGTGAGCTTCGTCACATACGAGCTCAGCAGAAGACGATCCTCACACGACAAGCCACTATGCAGGAGCAGATGACTACTTTCTTTACCGACTTCCGTGCTCGATTTCCGCACCCTCCTCCTCCGACTCCATAGTTTTCCTGTTTTATGTAGTTAAATTGCTTTTAAACCTATGGTTGAACTTTTGATTATGTACTAAACCTTTATTATGTCTATGAAATGATATTCTTTTTTGATTTCTATTATTGCTTCTCAATGCTTGCGAACTTTTTGCTTATGCCAAAAGGGGGAAAAATAGAGATTTGCATGATTATATTTCAAAAGGGGGAATACATGCTAAATATATTGGGGGGATGTGTATATTAACTATCAATTTGTTTTGAATTATACATTGCAAATCATTGTGTTTGTCATAATCAAAAAGTGGAAAATTGTTGACCTATAGTTGACTTCTCGTTTTGATTATCACAAACAAATTATGTTTATTACTAACAAATTGATCTTAAGTGTCCATAGCATTTATTGCACACGAAATATTTGACGGCACAACGTTCGAGGCCAAGTTATTTGCATATGTAGGCCAACGTGGAAACAAAATTAATCAAGGCAATGAAGTATGCAAAAACTCGCAAAAAGATGCCTCAACGAAATTCGAGACAAAAGTCGAATTACCGACAAGAAGTGCAAGCCAAGATGTTTCAAAACAAAGTATTTAGACTTTTCATATGTAAAGGTAAAATATTTCAATACTTGGAAATAAATCGTGACGAGCTCAAAGTTTTGAATTTACGATCGAAAAATCACGACAAATGTTTTACTCAAGAATTATGTTTTCAAAGATCAAAACATGTATAGCATATACCTTGAAAAACATTTTAAAATGTCCTTAGAATACCTACATTTTGATAAAAACAAGAAACGAGGACGTTCCGAACCAAAACTGGTGTACCAGACGTCCGGTATCCCAGATTTTGGCTCCAACAGTCATTTTTCCAACGTTCATATTTTCTGACAAAATTAACGGATACTTGACCGTCCGGTATAGTGCATCCAGTAAGACAGATTTTTTGACCGTTTGATTGCTATAAATACCTCACTATTCCCTCACATACATCTACCTTTTCAAAAGCATTAAGTGAGGCTTTTTGTTGTTTACAAACACCTTATTATCCATCCTTAAGAAGATCAAATAGCATCAAACTCTTGAAAAACTTTTGAGTGATTTATCTTTGTGAAAATCTTTTGTTCTTCAAGAAGTTTTTCATTTCAACACTTTGAGCCAAACTCATTACCATCTATTGAAGTGTTTTTGCCTATTCTCTTCTTGTTATCAATCTTGATTCTATCATTTTATAAGAAGAGAAGATTTCATTTGTAAATTCATTTTGAATTGTGGGAAGCGTTGAGGTCCCGGAAAGCTTAACATTGTAAAGGATCGGTGCTCATTAGTTGTAAGTCACCGGAAACGTTGTAAAAGGGTTGGATTGCACCACAAGTCAATCAACATCTTGTTCGTGATGGAGAGCTCGATAACGGGGGACATAGATCGTTGGTTTGGATCGAACCTCCATAACATATCGTTTGCACTCTCTAACTCTCTACTTAACACTTTACTTTGTACAAGCATATATCATACCATCTACGTGGTTGCTTTTGTCTAGTTTATTTCTTTATCACTTGTGTTATCATTTATTTAAAATTTAGTAGTAATTAATGAAAAAGTTTTAAAAACCAATTCACCCCCCTCTTGGTTAGCCTATCTTAGGTTTACATAAAAATGGACATTTTGTCTAATTTTCTTTTATTTTATTTGTATATTTGAATTCGTAAGACAAATGGCACTAAGATTTTTTTTTTTTTCACAAAAATTACATTGGTTCTTATGTGTTTGTGCTAATGTGACGTGGAATATATATCTTATTTCTTTGTTTTTCTTAAATTTTCAAAACCAAAATTGTGTTGTGTAATGTATATTTGATAGACAAATTTTACTCTATAAAACTTCGTCGAGCATGACTTCAACAGGTAATGTTATATTTTATCTTAGTATTGAACTCTGGCCTTTGGAATTTAGCTTTTTGAAAGTATTTCCTTTGCTAGGAAATAATTGTTGGGTTTTGATACCCAATAAATTCGTACAATGATATTAAACCATGTTTTGTATTTGGATTATACTTCATAGGCATCGGTCGATGAGTGGAGTGAAATGTCGACACCACAATCGAACAAACAATTTCTACAACTTATTTGGGGCTATTTGAAGTAACATATGGGGCTATTTGAAGTAACATAATTACATTAGTGTTGATCATGGCTCGACTCATTACCTTGGAAGGCTTTAAGGTTGTTAGCCCACTTATCTCCTTTGTTATTGGGCCCTATTGTTTGACCTAAAGCCCATCTCTATTCCCAACCTATTTAATTGCTTGTCTATTACTGTAGTTGGTGTGTGTGAAAGTAACGTAACCGTGAGTTTTGAGAGAGGAGCGTTCTTCTTACTTTGTGCTTCCCGATCTTGCTTTGTGCTTGACTATCCTCCTCCTTCTCTTGGCCTTTGTGGTTGATTATTGTAGCTACTATATATTTCACACCTTGCCCTTGGTGGGCAAAACCTGAGCAACCGGTTGGGGCGTTGGTTTGGTATTGGGTTTGTTGATTGTGGTGGTTGATTGGAAGAAACTGAGCCCGAATCTTGTGTAGATTGGAATCAATATCCAACATAATATATATATATATATATATATATATATATATATATATATATATATATATTAAAAGTGGCTATATAACGGAATTTCTTGTTTTAAACAGACAGCTGCACCTTCATTCAGTGTTTTTATCATAACTTTGTATTCCAATATCCGATTGAAGCGATTCAAAATACGTTGGAAAGCTAACTCATCTGGCTACAACTTTGATTCAAACATCATTATCCAATTCGATCACTTTCTATGCTAAAAATAGGTCTCAATATGAGACTAAAACATCGGAGCATAACTTTTCGGTTGGAAATTGATTTGTGATCATCTTTTGACTAAATTTGATTCCATTGACGTTTTCCTTTATCCAATTGACTCCGAGTACTCTCAAATCTTCATCGTGAGGTTTGGCACAACTTTTAAGTATTTACATTTTAGTCCCCGAACTTTAGATCCCCTACAATTCAGCCATTTCTCCAAATTTGTCAACTTTTGCTTATTTTCTTCGATCTCACCAACATACATCACAACATCAAAATCACACATCTAATTATTTATCAATTACATAAACATTACATCATTAATTATTTAATTAACCAAAAAATTATATCTTTATTAATAACAAATTAATTCTTAAACAAAACTATTAAATATAAACTAGGCAAACGTGCATTACACGTTGCTTGCACCTAGTGTGTGTGTATGTGTGTCTATATATATATCTGTGTGTGTGTATATCTGTGTGTGTGTGTTCTCTTTTGGATAGAGAAAATTTTAAATTTTTCAAATTGATACATTATTGTTTTTCTTTCTTCTCTCTTTATTGATCAATTGATGTGGACTTTGATCAAAAGAGAGACATGTTGCCGTGTAAAGTTTAATTATGTATTGATTAAATAAGTGATAATAATTTGAAGCGTGTGATGCAATGATGAGTAGTGTTCGAATATTAGTTTGTCTAACAAATACAGCAAATCGTCAAAAGATGGTAATAAAATAAAATTCTATAGAAAGTGACCAAAGAATTGTGTTTGGAACATGAATTAGCTAAATTCCACTCCTTGTAAGTTCAGTGATGCAACACGTACAAGACAGGAGGGTGGTTCACTGCCAGGCCACTCACTGTACGTGAGGGGTGTATTTTTTGAAAAAAAAAAAACATGTGGGGCCCTTTAGTGTGAGTGGCCGGCAGGCCCCTGTGAATTTTGCTCATGTACTCGGAGCAAATTCTTGTAAATTACATTTCCAATATACAAGGTATTAGTTGGTGGGCTGTGTCCGTTTGGAAATATTACATAGAACTTGCATTGACAAGAAAAATAGTAACAATTTTTTTTTCTGATTTATTATATGTGTTATAATATCAGTTTTTAATAATTTATCAAAATTAATTAATGTCAAACTAATTAATTTGGTGAATAAGTATAAATAATCATAAAAATAATTTAACGTTGTCCAAGAACTGTCTACATAAAAATTCATGAAACCACACACAGTTATTGAACAATCTACAATGGATAAATTGGATTTAAACAAATAAAGTCTCCCTTTACGTTTGGCGTCGTTCTGTAGAATCACTTCTTAGACTTAGTGCTCGTTTGGTAAAGATTAAAATCCAATTAAAATTGAAAATATAGCCGTTATTGGGTCCACTCATCTAATAAAAGTCAACAATAACGACTAATTTTTCAATAAAAGTCAACACTATAATTCTAACAAGTGTAAATTAATATAGTGAGGAAGGTAAAGAATTTTTTGTAAAGTGAATTTAATTTTATTTAGGTAAAGTTTTATTTTATCATAAAAATGTAAAGAAAAAAGATCCCACCTCGAAATATAGAAAATTAGATAAATGTTGGAGAAATATAGAAGAACCTTTTTCTTCTTCGTGTAAAAAATATCAAGAATTTGTAACTGTCAATTGAAATTAACTTTTCCATGTTTCAAAATTATGAGTCGATAGATCCTATGTTAGGTCAATTAAGTCTTTTATTAGTATATCTAGATTTTGTTAAAAATTAAGACTCGAGCACGAAGTGAGAGGTGGACCTTTTATTTTTCTTAACAAAATATTACATAAAAGCGACTTTACTTTTGATTTTTTTTTTATGTGAACGTGAACTAGCTCTCGACTTTATCGATATCTTTGTGATGGACATTATCTCTAGTCACTAACACACTTTTACGCCCAAAAAAAAAAAAAAAAAGATTAAATCAACAAATAAAGATCCCCATTGGTGGAGACGGATTCTAATGTCACCTAGTTTGGGTTAAGGAATATAATTTGAATATTATCTTAGAATAAAGTGGGACCCTCTATCATCTAATCCTCTTGTTGTAATATATTCCTTTTATAAAGTCACTCTTTTCATAAATTATTAAAAAGTGCAAAAGGTAAAAGTGCGACTTTTCTTGGTGACATTAATAATTTTAATTTATTAACCCAATTAAATGTTATTCTTCTTCCTCGATTCTTGCTCATGGGTTTTTTTGCTTATTTTAATCAATCACTACTCTCCAAAATATATCATAAGTGTATAGAATAAGAGTAATGTTATTCATCCCCAGTGGAGATAAAAACACAGTTTATGTGGCATTAAACGATAGGTTAAATGAAAGGTGAAATTAAATGAGTTATTTTATTTCACCTATCATTTAATGTCACATTAGCGCTACATAAACTGTGTTTTCATTCCCAATGGGGATGAATAGCATTACTCATAGAATAAAGAGGCACATTCACTTTGCATGAAATATCGCGTACCAATCATTTAATTTTCATGTTCATTTCTTGGCCAACTTAAAAAATACTAAAAAAAAAAATCATTATTCGTTTTACGATATAGTTACGTTCACGTAAGACATTTGGTACTATATGAGGGGAAAAAGACTATGGAGATGAAGTTTTACAATCGCACCTTCAGGAATGTGAATACAAGCGATCATGATTGTTGTAAGCTTGTAGATAAAGTATTTAGTAAAGTACAACAATAAGCACAACTCTCGTATTTGGTAGGGGTGACTATAGGCATCATTTGTTTGCAAGGGCGGGCTCGTTTGTACTCAACCCCTGGGTGGTTGAGCTTGTCGAAGGATGGAATGTGAGCCGACTCGATATTTATTGGATAAGCTAGCTCGACCTAGCTCGTCAAAATGACAAACTACCGCTGGGCCCTTGTAATAGACTGCATTTTTTGCTGCATCAATTGGCATTGTGATGATACTTTTTGAAACCTATATTTAATTTTTTTTTTAAATAGTAAAATAAAAATTTTAATTCCAAGGCTCATGTGCGGGCCAAGTTTGGCTTAGCCTAGCCGCTGTGGTCCACGAGTCCAATGGACGAGTCGAGCTCATGTCTGTCGTTAAGTTTGAACCCATGAATAAATTGTGGAACATGTAAAGACATTCAAAGGATATTTATATTGCGCATACGTGTATCATTTTGCACAACTTCGAAAGAGATGAGAAAGGGAAGGGATAATTGTAGGGATGGAATATGGCACCAAACAAAGAAGCAAAGATACTCACTTGAATGTCTCTTGTAATAAAGAGAAAAAGTTGGGGGAATTTTGCTAGTTGTAAATGTAATGGTCCCTTTTTGGCATCGTATAAAAAGATAGAAAGTGATACCCATATACGTTGTGAGTCATTTTCTCATTTTCTTATAAGTAATTAAAATTTACTTTTTTTTAAAGTTGTTTATTTCACTAAGCCCTGTTTGATTTGACATCATTTCCATGGAACTTGGAAATGAAATTCCATCGTCTTGGTTTTGGTTTGTTTGATTGGGAAAATTTTCTTGACAATTCATTTTCTTGGTTTTGGCTTTTTTTTTTTTTTTTTTTTTGTAATGGAAACAAATTTTATCCCTTTAATAGACAATTCTCATATAAAATAAAGTCAAACGATTATCAAAAGATCCAAAATTTCAATATTTTTCACGTGACAAATTATACTAATCAAATACAATTAATTGATAATTCTCAAGAAAACAATTTTAGACGATTCAATTTCCTGGAATTTATGTTCTTTCCATCCAAATTCAACTCTTTCAATCAAACGAACCCTAAATACGATTTTAAAGTTACTCATTTTGATATAAGTTACTTTCTAAAAAATAAGTCTTAAAACACTAACCTAATATTCAGGTTAAAACTTCAACTCTCGAACATTAATTTAAATTGAATTTGATATGAAGGTGTGAAAAAGCAAGAGGGAAATGAGTTTTGGATTGTTTTAACTCAAAAGCTCAAACTTCAGACAAAATCTATATAAAAATAAACTTACACTGAATATGAAAGAATCGATAGGCACTTTCGAATGACTTACATTTTACTTAAACTTTATCTAAATTGCTTTATACCTTTTAAAATGGTGACACATTACGTTGCCTCCCACAATTAATTTTAAAAAAAAGTAACTTATATTCTAAGTAATGTCCAAGTCTGAATTTCTTTGAAAAATAGTATGAAATCTTCAATGAAACATGGAAATAATTTGCTTAATTTATGCTTTACTTTTGAGCTTAATTGTGCAGAAATTATGAAAGCATTTACATTTACTTATCGAAAAAATGTCCCTATTGTATATAATTTCCTTCGTAATTTTTTTCCTTTTGTTTCAAAAAGTGAAATACTTGTGTGAGCATATAATTTATTTTTTAATACTTGATTTAATCAATTTCCGTACCAAAACAAAATAATAGGAATTAAGCTAAATGAATATAATGCTTGACATAGGGGTTGACCGACCACTCACATTGTATGTGGGTCTCGACCTGAATTAAATAATGCTGACCTCTCCATGTATGTGTGTTGTGTCATCCCTTATGTCAAGAATTATGTTTGTGTAGCAAAACTCTAATAATAGTCCCTTATTTGCTCTCCCAAGTCTAGTTCAATTATTATCCGTTTTGGGCATCCATTATGCATTTTTTTGCACATAGGTACTACAATAGGTTGTAAACCGTTGAACCCGACCTATTTTCTTTTCAATTTTGGTACAATAATATACTCAATGACAGGTTAAGAAAGGAGAACGTGTATAGATACATGATTTAACAATTTAAAAAAAAAAAACACTCAAATAGATGCTGCCACGCAGCATTGTCTCTCCCACCCTGTAAAAGGCCCATGTTCAAGTAGCATTATTCTTTTCTTTCAATAATTTACATTGTAGTACATTCTTTTTGGTGACTCCATAAAATTTTCATAAATAAATTATAATTATTTTAATTTTTAAAGGCAAATCTATCTTCCATCTCGACAAGACCTTCAAAAACTTGGTGCCCTTTCATAATTTTGCTTGCCCAAGGCAGTGCCTTTTCTCTTCTGGACGGCGTCTAATGATTTTTTTTTTTTAAGTGCTTTTAAGCAAAATGAACATGCTAATTAAAAGTTCATTTATCGACTAGAACAATGAAGGGTTAATTTTACTTATGGTCACTGAACATTGCCATTAGTGTCCCCTCGGTCGTTGAAGAGTCATCATTAAACTTTACAAATTGATCCATTCAAACCACCGATTCAATTTGAAGCATATTTTTAACTGAAAATTTTACATGTTCCTGTGTCAAGTCATCAAATCATTAAGGTTTTAAGTTAAATCCTACTACTTGGCACACAGACACGTAGACTCTTTCCTTGAAAAATCGACACTAAATTAAGTCGATGGTTGAATGAAATATCTTGTTAAAGTTCAATGATACGTCTTAAATGCAAAGTTAAACCGATTAATAGCAAAATGGAAGTAAACAAAAACAAGAAGGCCAGTATGTATAGTATCTTTTTATCTTCTCATTTTGCTCACACTTTTTTATACTATTTTCGGGACTTCTTTTATCTTTACCTTTAGGCAAAATATACTCCTTTTCTCCCGTCGATATTCTCTTTTTGCTCAAAACTTTTCCTCCATGTGATTCTTTACTTCATTTCAGTCCCTTGATTTTTGCTCAAGAAAAATTTATTCTTTTCACAGCCAGGTACTTATATAGTTCATTTTACTGCAAGAATTACACTTCTTAACACACAAAACACTCCCTCTTGCCGTTATAGCGTAACTTTTTCACCAGCACTTTGTGTTCTTTACTTTTTACTATTAGCATAAAAGGTGGTTGCCATATATACGTAATGTGGGTTGTTTTGTGGGTTTCTTGAATTCTTAGCTTTCTGGGGGTACTCATAAAGTTGCAGTTTTTCTTTTAATTTTGCAGTCTTTTTTAATGGGATTCTGATTAGTTTTTATGATTTTAGGTTCGTTTGCAGATTTGTAGCATTTGCATTGTGTTCTACAAGGAGAAAGAAAGAGAGAGAGTAAGAAATGGCTCCAATAGAGGTGAAGCCAGATGATCCACCGGCACATACACCAAAAGATCAACTTCCCAATGTATTCTACTGCATTACCAGTCCTCCTCCATGGCGTTAGTATCTTATCATCTTCATACTGTTTCTTTACAATCTTAATATATACTTTCTGTTATTATTTTGAGGTCTTTGTTATGAAGTGGTTGTGCTTTTGAGTGTAATGTATAAGCCTGCCTATGGGACTTTAAGGCGTTTTGTTTATACTTTTTAAGCATATACACGCATATTCTTTGTACGAATTATCTCTTTGGTTGAGTAGGCAAGGTTGTTTATAATCTATTTTTTCTGTTTGCAGTTTTTGTGTATATACTTGTCTCTAGCCACTAGTACAGAGTGGATTCTGATTTTTATGAACCCCCTTTTTGGCTCCTCCAATGTGTAGTTTTTCTTCTTATTGCTTATTTCTTTTTTCTTAGAATTGTTCAATCCATTGATGGTTCAATCCATACGAGTTGTGCTTTTGAAAAGAAATGGAAAAGCTGGTTAATTTATTCATAACAGATTGTGTATTAGCACATTTATGGGGATTTGAGGGGTTTAATGTGCTTTTCTGACTCAAAATTATTTGATAAGATAATGTTACTATTCCTAGAACTTGCTATGTTATTATTCTCGTTTGAAAAAATAGTCAGTCTGAAGTAATTCCTACTTCTCTGAATATCTTTGTCCTCTTTATTTGAGTCTGGTAACTTTGTAAATTTTATAACTTAGTGCAAAAAAGGGTTTTTGAGCAATGTCGTGTTTCACAACATATGGTTTTTTTGTTACAGCTGAGGCCATCCTTCTTGGATTTCAACATTATATAGTGATGCTTGGCACAACAGTCATCATACCCACAGCGCTGGTTCCTCAAATGGGGGGAGGAAACGTGAGTCATTCCAGTGCTTATACTTGATCAAAATTATCTCTGTTATTTTTCCTGTATGTTTTTATATTCATGGACCTTCCCAAATACACGCTCTATTTCCAGGAGGAGAAAGCTAAAGTTATTCAGACTCTGCTGTTCGTTGCTGGATTGAACACTCTATTGCAGTCATTCGTTGGAACAAGATTACCTGTTGTGATGGGAGGGTCATACACTTTTGTTGCACCCACAATTTCGATTATCCTGTCTGGTCGATGGAGTGACCCAGACCCTATTTCGGTTTGCGATCTTGATACTATACCCATTGCATTTTGTTCTTCAGATGGAAACTTGAGTCCTGTAGTGCTTGTTATATAAACTCACAATATGTTTGATTGTGCTTAAAAGTGTTGAACTTATCTTTGGGTTACTTGCTTAGCCAAACATGATCTTCGAAGTTAGTTTTTTTGTCTAGAGAAGTAACTTTTAAGCACAACCAAACATGCTATCGAGAAGCACTTGGTGATTTGTCACCCTAATGTCCATGTTCATAGAAATTCTGCTGATTTGTTTTGAGTGATTTGAAAATAAATAGTGCCAAAGCCTAGTAAAACTCAGGGAAGGATTGCACCAAGAGAGCTCTATAAAAAGTGACGTAAATTGTACCTAGTTACTCTTGGTGAAATTTGATTCAAATATGTGATTTACTTTCAATGACTGCAGAAATTCAAGAAGATAATGCGAGCAACACAGGGTGCACTTATTGTCGCTTCAACCATTCAAATAGTACTAGGTTTCAGTGGTCTTTGGCGTAATGTTGCAAGGTTTGTTTGCATAACAAAATTAATATGCATATACTTAGTTTCATCCATGCTGACCTTATTTGTCCTGGACACTGTCTATAACCAACAAGTCTGTTGTATGATATCTTGTCATTTAAAACTAACCTAATATATCTCTGTGATCTAGGTACCTCAGTCCACTTTCGGCTGTTCCTTTGGCAACTCTTGCTGGTTTTGGACTTTATGAGTTTGGTTTCCCTGGGGTATGCGCGGGCCTTTACTGAATCTCTCTCTTTCTATCGAAATGATTATACTCTGTTTGTCTACTGGCTTTTGTTACTTGCTAAAAGGGGTTGAATATGAACTCTTGCCTTTTTTGTTTAGGTTGGAAAATGTGTTGAAATTGGATTGCCGCAGCTCATAATTATAATTTTTATTTCTCAGGTAAGTCTTAATTGCACTTTGACAATTCTTTTTCATAATTTAAGAACACAGCTTTCCACTTTGTAACTTTCTTGATAAAGTTCAATGTATCTTACGTCGCATGCCATCTTGTAGTTAAATGTTTTCGGATAGGAGTTAGTTTTTCATATTATTGCAGTATTTGTT
This sequence comes from Fraxinus americana, assembly GCA_035079005.1. Taxonomy (NCBI): domain Eukaryota; kingdom Viridiplantae; phylum Streptophyta; class Magnoliopsida; order Lamiales; family Oleaceae; genus Fraxinus; species Fraxinus americana. The sequence continues at coordinate 3,751,980 of CM068712.1, forward strand.
CTATGTGATCCAATTCCAAGAGTTGTTCGACAATTAATTTTTCTGGTCATTGCAGTATCTGGTCGACCTGATAAGCCCAGGAAAGCATATCTTTGAACGTTTTTCGGTTTTAATCACGGTGGTAATTGTATGGATTTATGCCCATTTACTTACTGTGGGTGGGGTCTATAATGATAAAGCACCAAAGACTCAAACAAGCTGCAGAACTGATCGTGCGGGACTTATTGATTCTTCTCCATGGTAAGCTGTGGCCCCCCCCCCCCCCCCCCCCACCGACACACAAATGTTAGTAGTCCTTTGCTCTGGTATTTTCGCTTGTTACCTAGCCATTTAATAACATAATTTTAGTATTTTTATCTTTTTCTCATCAAGATGATCAAAGGTGCTTGTGTACAATAAATATAGGCCATGTTATTTGTTTTGTAATTGAGTGAGTAGATTCTTTAATGGCCAAAATGCACTTAAATTGCTTTGGGGAAGGATGGGCTGAAGCTGTTAGAGATATAGCCCAATCCCAATCCCGAGAGCAGTAATAAACAAGATGAAAACCAGAAACACACACATGAAACACACAAATTTTGTAGTGGTTCACTCTCAACGTGAGTGCTACACTAACTTGCCACTACAGTAATTTGTTTGTACTTGCAGGCAGTAATTATTTCATGAGACTTCTCACTGAATTCGGATGAAATTTTGGTACATAACCTTCCTTCATCTTTCCCCAGTAAGGAAATGCGGAAGAAACTGCTTTGAACTGTTTATTCTCTATGAACCTTAAGGGCCGATTCAATGAGTTTTCCACTTGTGCTGCTACCATTGTTGATTCATACAGAAATGCAAATAGAGATATTAAATGTTCAAAATGGTTAATGAATTACCACAAATTAAGAGGTGTAGCAGTGTAGGTAAGAGATATGCAGTTCTTCACTAATCTGATTGTCTATCTCATCTTAAACACGAGTGAGCTCAGCTGGAGTTGCAAATGAGCAATGCTAAACTGCATCGTGGTGATACTATCAGCATATGGTGCATTTTGTTTGATTTGCATATGTAAACTATAAACAAATACATTGATGCATGCGGGTAATGAATTCTTGTTGGTTTTCGGTTTTCCTTGCAGGATAAGAGTTCCATACCCGTTTCAATGGGGTGCACCTTCATTTGATGCAGGTGAAGGCTTTGCCATGATGATGGCAGCGTTTGTTTCCCTTGTAGAGGTTTGATTTCATCTCATCGATCAGTGCTTACAAAATTGCAGCATCTCTATTGTTCTTACATCCTGTTATTGGCATCCCCTTTAAAAGCTCAGGTTTACTTTTTACAGTCACTAATGATTTGGAGCATGTTCGCCTAAGATAAAAAAAAAATATACTCACTTTGCTCACTTTTGAAAAATCTCGACATGTTTGGCAAAAAGTTACTTCAAAGTAGCTTTAAAGCTAAACCAACATGCTTTCATTTTATCTTTCCTTTCTAATTTTTCTTATGTATGAATTTTTCATTGCATCTAATTCCCTTTTATTTCTCATTTTTCCAAATGGTAAATGCAGTCATGTGGTGCCTTCATCAGTGTGTCCAGATTAGCTAGTGCAACTCCTTTGCCACCTTCTATTTTCGGACGTGGTATTGGCTGGCAGGTAAACATGACACCTTATAGGCTCCTCGACTAGGCGATCCCCCATCCCCCAAAAACAAAAAATGAAAAAGGGAAAAAGTCACATTCAAAGGAGAGAGGAGAAATGAAGAATAAAATTGCAAGGCTAATAATGTTTACTTGAATGAATTTATTTATTTTCTTTCTACATTGTTATTACAAATCTAAACAACCTTAATATGCCATAAGCAAATGAGAAACAAAAGTGAATAATTAATAAAAATTCGGAGGTCATTTCTGTTTGTGAGGAGCAATTCGTTGTAAAAATTTACTTTCTGGGTTAACATTGATTAATAAACTACTATAATCTTACTCGGGGAGATAGGTGAATAATTAAGGCCAGAAAACTCTTTTGACGATGTTGTTATGCTTCAGAAAGATAAGACAAACACCGGTCGAATCACTTGTTTTGCGTGTAAGAAAAGTCACGAGGTACATCCAGGTTCATTGTCAATGATTTTGTCGATGAATTTAGTAAATTATATGCCTATGTTAATGTCTCAGGGCGTTGCTATCTTGTTGTCCGGTTTGTTTGGAACTGGAAATGGAACATCAGTTGCTGTGTAAGAGGCTACTTTTTCTGCATAATTTCTCAATTCTAATTAATTCAGTCAACTTATATTCCAACTGCTTTTCTTGGCTCCCATACAGTGAGAACGTTGGCTTAATAGGACTGACGCGTGTTGGCAGTCGAAGAGTTGTGCAGATATCTGCCGGATTCATGATTTTCTTTTCTGTTCTTGGTTAAGTTTTTTAAGATTTTCAATTCATGCAGATTGCTTGCTTGATCTCTTTCCGGTCTATTCGTCTTAATTAAGAACATTCAACTCTGCAGGCAAATTCGGAGCAGTCTTTGCTTCAATCCCAGCACCAATTTTTGCTGCTTTATACTGCGTTTTCTTTGCCTACGTTGGTATGTATACTAAACTGTCAAAAATCTAACTGCAAATATCAGTGAACTTCTATTCATAGATTAACTTATTCTGTAATTTTAATTTACATGAATATTCAGGTTCGGGTGGTATAGCCTTTCTTCAGTTCTGCCAGCTTAACAGTTTCCGCAACAAATTCATATTAGGCTTTTCTATTTTTATGGGATTATCCGTGCCCCAGTACTTCAACGAGTACACCGCCATAAAGGGCTATGGTCCTGCCCACACGTCCGGGAGATGGGTATGCACAAAAATGACTTATCTTCGAAACTCTTGAATCTTTTAGTTGCATGTTATATGACCATACTAGACAATAGAGTAAACGAGATTTTTTAGCATTTTTTCATCCTTAATACCATTCAATATCTAATCCGTCTTATCGAACATGCTAGTAGATGTTAAATTTCTTGCTGCTTCCAAAGTTGAACTTACAAAAATGTCGAATTGTTTGTTTTATGTGGCCAGTTCAACGACTTAATAAACGTCCCTTTCTCGTCGAAAGCTTTTGTAGCCGGGATATTGGCATATTTTCTCGACAACACATTGGATAAAAAGGATCCTCAAGTAAGGAAAGACAGAGGCAGACATTGGTGGGACAGATTCCATTCCTTCAATAGTGATGCAAGAAGTCAGGAATTCTATTCCCTTCCCTTCAAGCTCAATAAATATTTCCCATCTGCGTAAATTTTTTTGTTGTAGTCCTCGTAATAACTAAAATATGGGCCAAGAGGCCTACAATTGTTGTTCGACTTGCGTAATTTGTTATATGGTAAAGAAATATAAATAGCCTGATCATTTTAAGGATGTCTAGAGTCTATTCTTGAGTCTCGAATCAATGAACAGGTTGATGTTTGATGGAATTTATTTCTTTATCTAAAAATGTATTAGTTATGAAAATAAATTTGAAGTAGCAATGGAGCAATTTTACTGCATCACAAATTTTCAGTGGTCGAGTCGAGCTGTAAGCAGGTTTTCTCTTATATAAAAATCAACACGTGCACGTCGAAACTGGATCAAATGTGTTGAATATGACTGAAATAGCAACATAGGACTGGCTTTATATGGTGTGTTGAACGGCGGAGGAATGTAGGTGTTCAATATGTGTTGAACATGGACACGTCACTCTACGTAGTGTTGAAAGCTCGAAAACTCATGCGAAGCCATGATTCGAACCCAAATACCAGAATACTATTTTTGAGTTCAAATATGAACTCGAAGACCAGAATACCATTTTGAGTTCAAAGAAAGTAAAAGGGAACTGTACCAGAATCACTTTCAATGCTTTGGTATGTGATCAAGAACCTTTAGAAATGCTTATTTTTGTAGTAAAATTGGGTTGAAAATCATGAACCTAAATAGATTTCGTGAGTGTCCGTCTGCTTAGTACCATAGTTCTCCTTTCTGGTTCTGCGTTTAACAACTACAACCTTAACATTATTTTCGGTTCGAGACTGCTTTTGATGTGCTTAAAAGGTACTCTTAAAAAAAAAGAAAAAGAAAAAAAAACCCCTCACACATTCAAAGTTATGTAGGTAGACGGTGGTATAGCAATATTAAAGAAGTTAAATATTGTCCGTTAAATGTTTTTTATTACTTAAGTACAACATATCGAACATCCTATTGAGGAACAAAGAAACGTGTTTGGATATACTTGGTATGATACCCATTTGGTAGGACTTCTATTTTTGCTTTTGTTTCATCCACGAGAGTCTTGAAAAAATTACGTTAATTATTATTTGAAAACTAATTTTTAAAAGAGTTCTGTCGGAAAATTTTAGAGGAAATTATATCGGACTAGCTTCCTCTAAAAGTTTTTCTTCAAGAAACGCTTTCATAAAATTAATCAAACAACTCCAAAAGCTACTCTTAGGTCTCAAAGTATTTTTGGCTTCACAAAGGCTATGCAAACGGACCCTAACCTCAATAACACACACTCAATCACATTATTATTTACGTCGAGTTTCATTAACGTTAGTAAATCAAATTTCAGAAAAATTAAGTTAATAAAAACACTAACAAGGAGTAATCCAAATTAATTTCCAATTTTTTTTAATTACTCTTAATCCTTGGAAATTGGCTTTTGCACGTTTTGAACATTCAACGACTCTCCTCTTCTCTGGACGATCCCTCAATGGATTTGTATAAGGAACTCGACAAAATATTTGATGACTTTGGGAGAAGGGATACCTCCTTACAAGAATTAAAGGATCGAGCACTTCAATAAACTAGGCGCAAAAATATTTAATTTCAGGGACTATAACAAGAATAATGTATTCTTTCAACTCTTTATAAATATAAGTTGTATTTGCCCATGCTTGCTTCAGCTCTGCCAGCAGAGGGATTGACCCATACCAAATCTTTCTTTTTTTCTTTTTTCATCTTCAAGTTGGGACAGTACTCTTAAATTATTTTTGTCGCCTCTGAATAATTTTACAGTCTAATAGAATACACGCATTGAATTTTTCTCTAAGTCACGGAAGTCTTTCTTCTCACTAGTAATTGCTTACATTATCATGTCATTTCATCAGGAGATATGATAGAGATAACTTGAATACCTAAAATGCGAGAAATCTTTTGAAAAAAGATATACAAAAGTCATACTTACTGTGTGACTGTGATGTCAGTCCAGCCCACATAAGGCAATGATGATATGGCATTCGGCTCAATCCTAATACCCTTAATCAACTTAAATGAAGCCCAGCTTCCTCAGCCCTATACTCGATTCGGTAATAAGCGTGTTTGGCTATTGCAACTCTGGTTGTATCTTTTCTTCCAGAAGTGTGAGTTTCTTTGGACCATTGGATTAATTGTTGTCCAATCTCAATACATTGATATTTTGGGTATTCGATTGGTTTTCTCTCATTCGATTGCTTTCATTCTTTTTGAGGGTTTTCTAGAGTTTTCTGTATTCTCTGTCTTTCATCATCTTCTTCTTCTGCGAGGAACTCTTGAATCAGTTTATTGAGTGTGTTTTCTTTGTGAATCTGGTGAATAGGAACTCTGTTATTGTTGGTAACGTTGAGCTCTTTTGGTCCATAGAAGAAGCTACACACTTAATGTGAATCGTGAGGGTTTTGGATATGGGCTTTCATAGTGTTGATACATACTGGTACAATGTTCTGAGCCATCGATCTGGGAAATCTTGATATTCAATGGTAAAATGAGCATATACTTTTGTAATAGGGTTTTATAGTTTTTTCGATCTGTAATATTCAGTTAGCGTTTTGTATAACACTTACACAAAATAAAATTAACAAAACTTTAATACAGTCCAATATTGTTTAATGTTGATTGAAGAGAGGCTCGAAAACTCGTGTTAAAAATCTTCGTGGCTTATTTTCTTTCAATTAAAGTAAATAAAAGCTATAAAAATTCTCGATCAAGATTTTTTACTTTTTCCTTGCAATTCGAATTATGAGAAAAGATATTTCAATTTTTTATTTTTAGAAAAGGCTTTTGCTTTTAAGCTTTAGCTCTGAACCACAATCTAAAAGTGAAAACCAGTGGAAGAATCAGAAGTTTTTTTACACTTGCAAAGGCATTAATGTGATCTAATTTAAAATGAGTTTAGACGATTTTGTGACCAAATTACATTAATAATTCTGAGAAAAAAAGTGGACCACTATGAATTGTCACTTGTCTGATTTGAAGACACAGAAAATTCGCAGATTATTTTGGCTAGAAAGTTGATTTTTTTGGGTTTGAAAAAAAGCCACATGATCTGTACATTTTGTTTGTTTTCAAGCCTCAACAACTAATCATAAACTTTCAATAACTTAACATCCCCCTTTCCCCCAACCACTAACATTCTACCTAAACGCATAAAGGTGAATCTCTTCGACGAATCGAAACAATTTGACTCGAAAATTGAATTGTGTAGGGCTTGACTCTCTAGGTCCACGACTCGTGCGGAGTGTTTTTTTTTTTGAATGAAAACTAACGAGAAATGAATGTCAAACAATGTGGTTTGTATCTTTGTCCAAGTACATGACTCGATCCATTTTACATTATGAATTTTAGCAATAGGTGAATTTGTCGGGTGTCAAAGATTGGAAATTTTCAAATTGGTGCATGGTAAAAAGTACAAACAAAAAGCTCCACCAAAACTATAAAAGTGAGTCACGTCTTGATTTGAGAGATGAATCGTTATGGCCGCTCAGCTCTCTGGGTCCACAACTCGTGTAAGGTCCTTGTTTTTCATGAAAATTAACCCAAAAATGAAAAAACTGGCTGGCTTGGATGATCAAAGAATGGGGATTATATCTTTGTCTAAGTACCCGAGATTACCCATTTTACACTGCTAATATTAGGAGCACGTGGATTAGTCGAAATACATTAACGATTAGAACTGGGCTTAGCTCTCTAGGTTCACGACTTCTGTATTAAAAGGTAGAGTATTGAAATCTGTAACTTATTAAATGTAAAAATTTAAACGAATCTCCGAACTAAACTAAAGAACATCTTTTTTTTTGAAGGATGGCTGAAGAGGTTCATACATGACAATGATACATAACTAATAATTTAATTTAATACTAATATGTGTTTTTGTAAACTAGTAAGTGAAATAAAAAAAATGATGGTGGTATGTTTTTGGTCCAATGATGGGAAACAAAATGAGAGTGAAGTCAGAGAAATAACAGAGGTATGTTTAAAAAAATGGAATTGTAATCCAAAAAATTGCTGGAATGTTTGAAAAAGCAGAAAATAGGACAAAACGCAACTGCTCTTTTTTCCTGTAGCGATTAACTCATGCAAACCGTGGCGACAATCACTTATTGTGCTTGTGTGTGGATGTCTACCACGATCTTTGGGAGGAAGCGAGCAAGCGACAGTTCAGACTTCGACTCGAAAAAAGTAGTAGAATCGATATTTAACTATCCCATCTGAAAATTAATTGGAATATAGTGACGATATATTAAATCTTTTACGACATTCGACGATCATCATTTGAGTAACCTAAGAGTGACATTATTATTCCTCAATAAAGCAGTGATCAGAGGTCCAAATCGAGATAGAACCAATAGTAGAAAATTTACTCGAGTAAATAAAAGTAAAACTTTAGCGGGAGTCGACCAAGTTGGTAAGGTTAAAATTATATTTAAGCCGATCAAATATAATTTTTTCATTCACACGTTATGTGAATCCACACCTTATTACACACTCGTGAAATAGAAACTTAGGCCATGTTTGAGCCAAATTATTATAAAATGAGAATAAAAAATATAGTCGTTATTGGGCCCACATAGGAGATAGAAAATTTGAATTTAAATGTTTTTTTTTTTTTATACTTAGGTTTCCCAACTTACACCAAACTATATCCTGGATCACCCAGAACCGGTGCCTCAATTCTGGGCGGAGGTAAATCGCGGGATATGCCCAATCAAGTCAGTGTCCATGCAAACTTTATACTCCTGGCCCTAAGGGAGCCCTCCTGCGCCGGATTTACATCACCAAGCTGCTCCACCACATGGTTTGGGTATTACAACACTTGGCTGCTCTGTCCGTGATTCGAACTCCCCACACTAGGGTTGCAAGCCCAGCCTTGCACTGTCTTTGCCATCTTGGATGTGCCCCGGGGCACTGAATTTAAATGTTGATATGATAGATAACGGTCATATTTTTTATTTTAATGAGATAATAATGTAGATCAAATATGGACTTAAATTTGAATTTAAGAACTCCCAACCAAACTTTTAGGTTAGGCGTACAGGGTAGGGGGTGGGACTGTTGATGTTTAGAGCTTGTTTGGAGGGATTAAAATTGAAAATATAGCCGTTATTGTCGACTTTTATTAGACAAGTGGAACCCGATAACAGCCATATTTTCAATTTTAATTGGATTTTAATCCCTCCCGAACGGGCCCTTACTATGTTATCTTCCCACGGAATTTCACGGTTGTGGTTTGGGGAGCAATGAGGGACGTCTCTCTCACTCCCTTATGGTTGCTAGCCCACTCTCATGGCCAAACACGTGCACCATACACAATCTCTATGGAGTGTTAGAATATTGGTGGTAAAATTTAAATTTGAGATATTTATTTGCTCAAAATTATATTTAACTAATATCATCTAAAAATTAAAGATGCGAGTCGATGTTTTGAAAATTTGTCAAAAGATAGGGTTGATAAATGTAAATAATAAAAGATAAAAATATCGAGTCGGACTCAATTTATTTAAAGATTGAAACGATGTTGTGAAAGTAACAAAAAAATAAGGTGAATTGATTGGTGAACTAGTCAATCCTAGACATCAACCGACTAATTCTTGCATTGCTTTTATGATTTTTATTCTTCATTTTTTCTGGTGTAGTTGGCTCAACCTGGACTTGAACCAAAGACTTTCGCAAGTCTAGAAATTCATTTCGGTCAAATTTCTTTCTTCGTCTTTACAAAACAAAGAATAAATAAAAATAAAATAGGATGATGATATTATTTAGTTATAGGCAAACGATAAGAATTGAACCCGTGTTCTTGATTTGACATACCCTAAACTGGTATTTCCCAATAGTTTATTATAATTTCAAAGAAAATTATGCCCATGTTTAATGTGGATTAAAAATCGAATTTTAATAAATTTCAATAAAAATTAATGATATGTATAATTGAAAAGTTGTGTATCCCATAAAATGGGATGATAGATGTTAACTTAAAATTAGGGATGACAACGGGGTGAGACCGAGGTAACCTTTCTCGCCCCTCGCCCCTCCAGGCAATTCTCCGTCCCGTTACCCCTTTAAGGTGGGGTGGGGCGAGACCCTTGCCTCGTTTGCTACCTCGTTTAATTTTTTAAAATTTTTTTGATAATTCATTTTATTGCCATCATTCATTAGATTGAGACAATAATATATTTTTTAATCTTTACTTATTTTTAAAATTTAAATTATTTAAATATATTTGGTAAACTGATGCTTTTATTATTTGTCATATTTTAAAGATAATTTTAGTTTCCATTTTCTATTAGAATTAATGAAATTTCGTAAAATTTTCCATTTAAAGTATTAGCCCCTGTTTGACACCCATTTTGGAGAAAAAATAAATTCTGGAATAGTGATTGATGGAAGAATGTGTGGTTAAAAAGTAATGAGAATTTTTTGGTTTATGTGTAGTATTATTTTATTGATAGAATGTGTGGTTGAAATGAAGAAAGCGAAAAAAAATGAGAATGAGAATGAAGAGAAAATTGGTGTAAAACGGAGGCTAAATTCTTTAAAAAAAAAGGAGGCGGGCTGGGGCAGGGCGTCCGTTACCTGTTCTAGACCCGAATACCCGATTAAACAAGTAATTCCCATCTCGTTCGGAATGGGACCCTCGAGTATAGAGTTTATCGGGTATTTTTTGACATCCCTACTTAAATTTTAATCACCTTTTAATTTCCACTCAACCGGGGCTATTACTTGTGTTTTTTAAAAAGTAATTATTTTGTGATTACGAGGTAAATTTCAGGTCTGCCCGACATTCTCTGTCCCCTTCTGCTCTCAAAATTATCAACCCACCACTGTAAAAGATAAATATTCCCTATCATGGATGTCACATTATTATAATATTAGAAAAAGAAGTGAAGTAATATAATTTTGCTAAGGAGAGGGGCGAATGTGGCTCCCCTATTGGCTGGACGTCCGCACATTCGTTCTCTATTGGCTGGACGTCTGTGTAGTGGGGCTCCACATGCGCCCTGGTTGCCCTGGACGAATAACAAAACTCGAGTATGTATTACGCACTTGTTTGACTCTCTTTAAAATTATAATACACTTTTCTCTATTATTTTCAATTATATATTTTTTAATAAAATAATATTACACGTAAATAAAAAAATTATTCATTTTTAACCATCCATTCAAAAGAAAAAATATATTGTTCCAAAAATTATAATCTCAATTACTGGGGGCCAAACGGGGTTAGGCCCTCATTAAAATTTTAATAAATTTTTCTCTCTTTTTTCAACTACACATTCTCCAATAAAATAATATTACATGTAAATAAATAACTTTTCCTTCTTTTTTAACTACACATTCTTCCAAAAATTACTATTCCAAAATACATCATCTCCATAAATTTCATTATAATGGGGGCCAAACAAGGGCTAAGTAAAAATAGACCAAACTGGATACAATATCAAGTAAAAGTTTAGGAGTTGTTCTCTTTGTGTTTCAGTTTTGTATTTTGAGTTTTGAATTCATTTCGGGTTTTGTATTTTAAGTGTTCATTTTGAGATTGTTGAAAATGTGTTCTTTTTGACATTTTGAAAAATTATTTTGAAAATACCCAAAACGCGTTTAGAAAATTTTGTCTTGATTATAAATTTTTAACTTGTTTTCAAAAACGTGTTTTCAAAAATAGGAAAGAGAATGCGTTTTCATTAGTTTGGAAAATCGTAAATAGAAAACGGCTTGAAAATGGTAAAAAGAACATACCCTTATAGTTTGTATATTTATAATAAATTGGACATTTTCTCCATACAGTCTATGTTGAGGATGATTTTATTTAACCTCTGTTTGGTGTAGAATAAAAATTGTTAGAGATTTTAAGTCAAAATCAATAATTAATTTTAACAAAATATTTCACTAGACGTACAACTTTTCCACTATATATTTAATCAATTTTTATCAAAATCTAATGAAAATTTGAATTTAATCAACACCAAACAAGGGCTAAATGTGATTTTTCAATTGATATTAGAGTAGATGCCCTTATTGCTAGTGGTGGCAAATGAGCCGAGCGGCTCGTCGGCTCGCCCGCTCGGCTCGTACTGTTCACGCCCACGAGCCGCTCGGGCTCGTAAAAAAACGAGCCCGAGCACGAGCCGAGCGGGCTCATGGACTAGACGAGCCGAGCCCGCTCTCGTCATCGCCACGAGCGGCTCGCGAGCCGGCCGCCGAGTCGTCACGTGAGACGAGCCCACGAGCCAGCTCGTGGGCTCGTTCTAGACGAGCCGCCGTGCTCGTCTAAGACGAGCCTGCCTGGGCTCGTCTAACGAGCCCACCCAAGAATTAAAAAAAAAAAAAAAAAAAAAATATAAAGGAAAAAGTGACCTGTAATCTAACACGAACCAAAGGACTCGTTTTCAATACAAAGAAATGACCAAATCCACATCGTTCAGTTGACCGTTTGGTCACTGTTTTGCAAAAAAAATATTTTTTTTTTTTTTTTTTTTCTACTTTTCTCCAATTCTTCTCCTATAAATACCCAACCCATTACAACATTTTTTTCCCACCAAACTTTCATTCTATACTCTCTACTCTACAATTTACAATTTACAAATCATTATCAACAATTCTATAATTCTCTTCTATATTTTTTTACATTATTATCTTCATTTTACAAATTCACATTTCTACTTATTCTACATTTCTACATTTCTACATTCTATTTCAACAATTCACAAATGGATCCACGAGCATTTGTTGAAAACTTGTTCGGTATGGAAGGTGAAACACCTGCCCAAAATCAATTTGGGAATGAATTTGCCGGTCTCAACCAACTACCAATTCCAAGACATCGACGATTTCGACGTTCGTGAAGGCGATGCCGATCCGATTGATTTGGATGACGTTGATGTTGATCCCGTTGTTCCTATTGATTTGGAACAAGATGAAGAACCATCACTAAATATTCCCGATGCAAGAGGGAAGAGAAAGGGGAAGAAGCAGGCAAAATGTTGGGACCATTTCAAATTGGTGAACACCGGGTCGTGTGATCGATGGAGTTCCGTAAAAATAAAGCGCATGTAAATACTGGCCAACAACGACCGGCATGGCAAAAAAAATTGGAACCACTCACCTCAACCGTCATTACAAAGCATGTGCGGCCAAACATGGGCTTCTTGAACGCGGACAAACGCAACTACGCTTTGGTACTAGTAGAGACGGTGCTACTACTTCGCCACTTTCTACGCGGGATGTATTCTTGAGGAGGAAGCACGAAAGGGAATGGTGAAGTTCGTTGTCGCGCGGAGCCGCCACTTGCAATAGTGGACAATCTAACATTTCGTGAAACTACGTCAAACAATATCTTCAACCAAGGTACGTTGGGGTAAGTCGAAATACTCTTCGTTCTAATACAATTGAATATTTTCTTAATGCAAAGCGATTATTGATCGGGGATTTAGAAAATACTGGTGTCATATCTTTAACTTCGGATTTATGGGAAGGGATTAATAAGAGAGGTTATATAGTCGAATCGCACACTATATAGACCCATTTCTGGGTTATGCATAAAAAAATTATTGCTTTTAAAATAATTGAGTATCCTCATAATGCTAACACTATATATAATGCAATTATGTTAATAATTAAAGAATATAAATGCGAGAGTAAAATCCGTTCTTTTACTTTTGACAATACTACAGTAAATAAAGTAATTATCGATAAATTGCATAGAGTACTTCAACACGATTTTGGTGGTTATTTATTCCATATTCGATGTGTGTGCAATATTTTTAATTTAATTTTACAAGACTGTTTAAAACAAGTGAAGGAAGAAATTAGTCGAATTAGGTATGCACTTACGTATATCACGATTACAACTAGTAGAAAAAAATCATTTTAAAAATTTTGTTAACAAGTTGGGAACTCTAATACAAAAACTTTTATTACCGACGTAGGTCATAGGTGGAATTCAACTTACTTATTATTAAAATCATGTGAAGGTTTTGAACCGTTTATCATCGAATTTTATAACAATAGGCATATTAGAGACGCATTTATGATGATATCTTAAATGAATCCGATTGAATACGGTTTTTAAAATTAAGAAATTTTTGGAAAGTTTTTATACGTCATTTACGAATATATTGTCCGGTGTTTATTATCCAACTAGTTGCATGGTTCTTTAACGTCTTTATATAACTCAAGTAGGGCTTTTAATAGATATCAAAATGACCCCGATTTGTGCAAGTGTTATATATGCTATGGAATTAAAATTTAGAAAATATTGGGAAGAATTACCTATGTTATTTCCTTTAGCATGCTTATGGACCCCCCGATATAATTTATCGGGCACTAAATTTATAATTGACCAAATTTCAAATGCTTTAACTTTTAATATGCCTATTACTTATAGGAATTTGGAACAAACGTTAACCGAGATGTATGAATTATATGCTTCAAGAATAGGTACACAAGTTACTCGTACCTACTCCTACTCCCACTAATATAAACGATGACGACGCTCGAAGTAATTAATTTATTAGAAAACATAGACTCAATTAGATATGATTCAACCGCATATGCATATGGTTCCTCTAGTAGTAGTAGTATGTCTTCCACCGCATGTACTCAAACTTCGAGTAGTAGTCAAAATGCGTTGCCATCTCGAATTAATTGATTACTTTCGTTATACTATGTCTAGTAACAAATCGCTTAAGAAAAGTTCGTAAGATGTAATCGAATTCTCGCGAAATAATGAACGTCGATGGCCAATTGTTTCGCAATTGCAAAAGATCTACTAACACCTCCGGTTAGCACCGTAGCTCGGAGTCTCCGTTTAGTGCAGGGAAGAGGGTTCTCTCTGAAATTCGAAGTCGACTAAAAGAAGATATTTTGGAAGCGTTAATGTGCGTGAAGGATTGGGAAGACGCTAATTATCGAATTCAACATAAATATGCCGAAATTGCATGTAATCAAGTAAGTGATATTTAATTTCAATACATTCATTACAAAATTTTATTTTCATACATTTATAATTTTTTTAAAAAAATTGTACTCGTAAAAGTCTTTCGTGTACAAATTTAACTCCGCCCACACGAAATTGAAGTAGCCGGTCCCCAACCCGGGATAAAGGAGGAGGGTTTATCTTTTTTTTTTTTTAAATAAATGTATATTTACTATTTTAAAAATTATAAATGTTTTGACGATCCCCGATAAATGTTTTGGAAAATATATATTTAAAAAAAATAGAAAAAATAGACTTGTAGTAGTAGCGTTATTTATTTATATAAAAAAAAAAAAATAGGCGAGCCGGCGTGCCGAGCCACTGCCGCCGAGCCGCCCGCCTTGGGCGAGCTCGGGCGCGAGCCGAGCTCGCCCAAACGGCAACGAGCCGAGCTCGCGCTCGGCTCGTTGCCGACGAGCCACGAGCTCGGCTCGTGCGAACACGAGCCGAGCTCGTCCGTCAATGGGCCGAGCCGGCTCGGCTCGGCCCATTGCCACCACTACTTATTGCTTATAAGCATTATCCATGTTGCGGATAAGGGCGAGGTGATGAAGGTTACTTTCAATAGAAAATTGTCGATGTCACCTCTACTTGACAATATGGGTCGTCGTGGACGTTAATTCTGAAAAGGTGGAAGGTATGACTCTAATTAAGTTCTAGTCTAGTTTGTGGATTTATAATCAATCGGGTAATCTCCCCTTCTAGAGATGACCCATGTTGTGGAAAGGCAAGTTGAGGAGCGTTACCTTTAATAGAAAACTAGTTTTGTGAAGTCATCTTAGTGAAAAAATGGAATGACGTGGATGTTTGAAACAAGTGGAATGTAATGACTTAGCCCACGTTTGACAATCATTATTTGGGAAAAATCGAGTTTCAAATAGTGATTTTTAAGATAATGCGTGGTTAAAAAAGTAGGGCAAATTTTTTGGTTTATGTGTAGAATATTTTATTGTGTGAATGTGTGGTTGAAAATGAAAATGCAGATTAAAGAGTTTGAAAATAATGATTGTCAAACATGGACTTAGAGTGTGTTTGGTAGGGATTTTTGGGGGAAGAATTGATTTTTGAATAGTGATATGATGGGAAATGTGTGGTTGAAAAAGAAGAAAAAAGTATTGATGTGATGAAAAATATTATTTTA